>CM016622.1:88600339-89951410 GCA_005393395.2 Gossypium australe | reverse complement strand
TTTTGGCATCGATATTCGCCAATCCAACATCAATAGCAAGTTTTCATAGCTTTCATCTGTTCATGGATTAGAGCCTACGCTTTAACTAGCCGAGGTTTGTGAATTTGAGAAGATCGCTGATAAACCATAAAAGTAACATGTTTTAATCCCATGCATGGCATGTTTTTGGATGTTATATTATGTAAATTAGTGAATTTGATGCTCCTAATCCTTTAAAATTATGTTTCTATACTTAGGTGAGCATAGGAAAGTGAAAGGAGCGAAAAATGAACCAAAATCTAACGAAAAGAGCTGTTCAGGAACCAAAGGACCTGGGCACTTCCACATGGCCTAGGCACATTCTCGTGTGAGCCACACAAGCTGGCCTCACGCCCATGTGCTAGCCCGTGTCGATTTGCTCCCTGTTTCCCAAACACGCGAAAAAACCCAATTTTTAGGATTTCTAAGCTTTCTAAAGTCTATAAATACACACTTGAAGAGGACTTAAGGGAGCATGCAGAGTAGAACAAAGAAAAGACTTGTAGAACGCCACGGGATTCAACTCAGAAGTAGGATCTCCTTCAAGATTGAAGATCTCTATTAAATTTCTTTAGAAGTTTTATTGGGTTTCTTTATATCTTGTTGTTATTCTAATTTTGAGATGATTACTGTAACACCCCTAACCGGTAACCGTCGCAGGAATAGGGTTAAGAAGCATTACCGATCATTTCAAAACATTTCAATTCATTTCACATCTAAACATAACAATTCATATTCATATAGTCCTTTAATTTGGTCTACGAGACCTTAAACATGAATTAGAAAGGGGTCGGGACTAAACCGAACACATACAAAATTTTTCTGAAACTTAACATTTTTCAAAGCTACAAAGGCCACACGCCCGTGTGGGTATACAGCCTCGAACACGCCCGTGTGTCCAAGCCGTGGCAAAACAGGGCACACATACTGACTTGTCCAAATGACCTGAGACTGCTCGTGTGCCTCACCGTGGTTGACTGTAACACCCTATCCAGTAATCATCGTCGGTTTAGAGTTAATAGGCACTACTGAACAATCGGAAACTTTTACGGGCATTTCATAACATAATTTGTCAAACCACATCAATGTGTCCCTTAATTAGGTCTTTGAGACCTTAATCATGCTTTAAAAAGGGACCGGGACTAAAATGAACTGTAACACCCCTAACCCGTATCCGTCGCTGGATTAGAGTTAAAGGCGTTACAGGACAGATCGAAAACTTAATCAGAGATTTCAATAATACAAATCGTCAATCGCAATCAAGTGTCCCTTTTATAGGTCAACGCTGCCTTAATCATGCTTTAGAATACGGTCGGGACTAAACCGAACACATACTAAAATTCTCTAAAATTTAAAACTTTTCTAAATTACAGAGGTCACACGCCAGTGTGGGCAGGCCGCGTGCCTCCCAGGGCTACCAGACACACCCATGTGTCCTGGCCGTGCCAAAACACAGCATGTGTAGTGACTTATCCACATATGCCAAATTAATTATTTCATTAAATTAAATTATTTCCACTACTTAATTTACAAAACCCAATTCAATTTTTGTTAGAATCATGAAAACTTTTCCACACTAGAACTTACATGCAAATTAATTTAATTACAAGATGATTGAGGGAAGTTGAGGATACTAAAAGATAAAAGTAAATCTATTGGAAAGAGAAGTCAAATGCCCATCAGGTTTCCACTAATAATTATTACGTGGGTGAAGTTTAGGTTGAAGTCTAGGGTGAATGTTAGCTCGACTAGGTATTATAGGGCGAGGAAACAGTGATTTAGAAGAGTGCAAGAAACCACCATAATTGCTTTCGACAATATGGTGTGAACCTTCGTCATCCTCCAAAGCACATTCCTGTATCAATAATTTTTATTGAATAATTAGGATTATACTTTTCAAAATAACATTTATAAATTTAATGGAACATAATTATATTTGCCATAATCTAATAAAGATATTATTGAAGATAAAATGTAAAATAATGCTTTTCAATCTTTCCATAGTAAAATCCTTTCACATAGTTTATATTATTCAAGTTGTGAAAAAATTAACCACAAAACTATCTAACCGTGCGAAGTTGATATGAAAGAAACAAGCTAATCATAGAAATTGAAGCTTGGCCATATGACTTTTCCACATTGATTAAATAGTAATATATTTGATTGGTTGTAATTTTCTCGAACTTTCTATATATTTGGAACAAAACAAAAGCAAAAGCCATTCTTCCTTTAATTTCAAAACCAAATAAAAACATGGCACCACACCTTAATATTGTTCCTTCCATGTTTGTACTTTTATTATTATTCATTTCAGCCTCTAAAGTTCAATCAGATGCTTTTGATGTTGTTGCCAAATTTGGCGCAAAAGCTGACGGGAAAACGGATTTGAGTAAGGCAAGTTCAATTGCTCTTAACTTTGTACCCCAAAGGTGAAAATATGAAAAATTATATTTCAAACTGATGTCTTTATTCATTTCATTTTAGCCATTTTTGGATGCTTGGAAAGAAGCATGTGCCTCTGTAACACCATCAACAGTTGTGATTCCTAAAGGGACATATTTATTAACAAAAGTAAACTTAGAAGGTCCATGCAAGGCTCCTATTGAGATTAATGTTCAGGGCACTACAGGCTCCGGCTGATCCTAGTGCTTTCAAGGACCCTAATTGGGTTAGATTCTATAGTATTGAAAATTTCAAAATGTCTGGCGGAGGAATTTTCGATGGTCAGGGAAGCATTGCTTATGAGAAGAATACTTGCGACAATCGTGAATTTCGTTCCAAACTTCCCGTTGTCAGCTTTCTTCCTCTTGCCAGAATTTATTTATTCTTTTTCCTCTTATTATTATTATCAAAATATAATTATAACTAACATCTTTGTTTCGTTTGTTACTTTGTTAACTCCAAAATTAAACAGAATATAAGGTTTGACTTTGTGACCAATGCATTGATACAAGATATAACTAGCAAAGACAGTAAACTATTCCACGTTAATGTTTTTGCATGCAAAAACATTACCCTCGAACGTTTCAAGGTAGAGGCACCGGATGAGAGCCCCAACACAGATGGGATCCACATGGGCAAATCAGACGGGGTCAATATTATTGGCTGTGACATTAAAACTGGTGATGATTGTATTTCTATCGGAGATGGCACTAAAAATGTGGACATAAAAGAAGTAACTTGTGGACCAGGACATGGAATAAGTATCGGTAGTCTCGGAAAGTTCCAAAATGAAGAGCCAGTTGAGGGAATTAAAGTCTCAAACTGCACTATCACTAATACTTCAAATGGAGCTCGAATCAAAACTTGGCCAGGCGAATATCCTGGGATAGTATCAGAAATACATTTTGAGGATATTACCGTGAATAATGTCTCTTCCCCTATCCTAATTGATCAACAATATTGCCCATGGAATAAATGCAAGAAAAATGTATGTACATTCTTATCGAAATCCTAATAGAGTGACAATATTTAATTGATCATTGAATCATTGTTTTGTTGATACAGGAAGAATCGAAAGTTAAACTAAGCAACATTAGCTTCAAGAACATCCGTGGGCACATCTGCACTTCCAGAAGCTGTCAAGTTTATTTGCAGCGGTTCTTCGCCATGTCAAAATGTGGAACTTGCGGACATTGATATTAAGCACACTGGAGCTGAACCCGCAACATCCCAATGTTTGAATGTCAAGCCAATAACTAGTGGCAAATTAAACCCGATTCCATGTTCCAGCCCTGTCCCAAAAACCCCTAGCGCCACTGCTTAAAGCATACCAACAAATTCAATGCAATTGTAATTAATATATTTATTCATATTATATAAAAACAGTTCTTTTTCATTTTAATTCTTTGCTATTAATAAACTTTTGCAATGAATTCAACTCTTTTACCATACACATCAGTAAAAAGAGCCGAAATGTGATAAAATTTAGTTAATTTAAACTAATAACAAAACCATTACTGAGTTTCTATATTGAATTGGAATTAATTATTGAAGTTTTCTTTATCTAAGTATAATTTTTTATAAAAACCATCTTCCAACATAGTACTTTTAAGGCAAAATAAAATATTAAATTCGAGATTCTAATTAAAATAAAAGTTCCTCGTCCAAATTTTTTGAACAACATATTTCTGTATTTTTTGTGTGCTTAAACATATGATTATATTTGTGCATTGGTTTGTTTCCTTTTCTGTTGACTCTATATTTTTCATAGAAGAAGATGTGATGGTTACCATGAGATATGATAAGATCATTTTAGGTGAACGGATATAAATTAAAGGGATTAAGGATATCCTATGAGGCTAAAGCACATACGAAAAATTCATTGGACAAGCACTTGGTGAGTTGTTTTCATAATGATATATAATAGTGAGAGGTCAATCATGACACTTAATTACAAACTATTTGAGCTCTAATTATATATCCAGTTGGCCCCTGTATTAGCTCTATACAGCCTTGATGGTATGCATTTGAATTGATGAGATGAATAAATAAAATTGATGAATTACAGAAAAAGATCGAATGTATCAATATCCGTAGTGAATGGAATTTCTCGTTATAAAAGAGAGATGACTTAAACACTAAATCAATTTATTCGAATTATTTTTTTAATTAATAGTAATCGCTTAACTGATGTTTGAAGTAAAAATTAAATTAATTAATTAGCGCAGTCTTGTTGAACAAGATAATTAAATTCATTTACTCATAGATTCTAGTGTGGTAAACGTGTCATGAATTTAATGGAATTAGTACTAGGTTTGGAAAATAATTTAATTGTGTGAATTAGTAAAATTTATTTCAATTAATTAATTAAATTATTAATATTTTGGGAAATAGAAAATTTTTATTTTGTTGGTTAAATATGAGTTGAATAAATTTCTAAATAACACATATAATTATACCCAATACATGATATAGACCCAATGATCCTTCTCACGTAAGATGGGCGACAACCTTATCTCTAAAGAGAGGGTGTCGAAGCCCATACATATTCCTAATAGAGAATTATGTGTATTCTCTCTTAAAATGTTATTATATTTTTCTTCTTCTTTTTTGACCAAGACTCTTGCAATTTTTCTATAAATAGAGACTATAGGCTAGGTCAACCACACACGATGTGAAGCACCGACATCGTAAAACTTTATTGAGATTTAATTTCCCAAAAAAAAATCTAGACTTGAATGTTTACTTTTTCAGTTTTTGGCCCATAAAGAGACATCGATATTCGCCAATCTAACATCAATAGCAAGTTTTCATAGCTTTCATCTGTTCATGGATTAGAGCCTACGCTTTAACTAGCCGAGGTTTGTGAATAGTTGAGAAGATCGCTGATAAACCATAAAAGTAACATGTTTTAATCGTATGCATGGCATGTTTTTGGATGTTATATTATGTAAATTAGTGAATTTGATGCTCCTAATCCTTTAAAATTATGTTTCTATACTTAGGTGAGCATAGGAAAGTGAAAGGAGCCAAAAATGAACCAAAATCTAACGAAAAGAGCTGTTTTCAGGAACCAAAGGACCTGGGCACTTCCACATGGCCTAGGCACATTCTCGTGTGAGCCACACAAGCTGGCCTCACGCCCATGTGCTAGCCCGTGTCGATTCGCTCCCTGTTTCCCAAACACGCAAAAAAACCCAATTTTTAGGATTTCTAAGCTTTCTAAAGTCTATAAATACACACTTGAAGAGGACCTAAGGGAGCATGCAGAGAAGAACAAAGAAAAGACTTGTAGAGCGCCACGGGATTCAACTCAGAAGTAGGATCTCCTTCAAGATTGAAGATCTCCATTCAATTTCTTTAGAAGTTTTATTGGGTTTCTTTATATCTTGTTATTATTCTAATTTTGAGATGATTACTGTAACACCCCTAACCTGTAACCGTCGCAGGAATAGGGTTAAGAAGCATTACCGATCATTTCAAAACATTTCAATTCATTTCACATCCAAACATAACAATTCATATTCATATAGTCCTTTAATTTGGTCTACGAGACCTTAAACATGAATTAGAAAGGGGTCGGGACTAAACCGAACACATACAAAATTTATCTGAAACTTAACATTTTTCAAAGCTACAAAGGCCACACGCCCGTGTGGGTACACGGCCTCGAACACGCCCGTGTGTCCAAGCCGTGGAAAAACAGGGCACACATACTGACTTGTCCAAACGACATGAGACATGCTCGTGTGCCTCACCTGTGGTTGACTGTAACACCCTATCCAGTAATCATCGTCGGTTTAGAGTTAATAGGCACTACTGAACAATCGGAAACTTTTACGGGCATTTCATAACATAATTTGTCAAACCACATCAATGTGTCCCTTAATTAGGTCTTTGAGACCTTAAACATGCTTTAGAAAGGGGCCGGGACTAAACCGAACTGTAACACCCCTAACTCGTATCCGTCGCTGGTTTAGAGTTAAAGGCGTTACAGGAAAGATCGAAAACTTAATCAGAGATTTCAATAATACAAATCGTCAATCGCAATCAAGTGTCCCTTTTATAGGTCAACGGTACCTTAATCATGCTTTAGAATACGGTCGGGACTAAACCGAACACATACTAAAATTTTCAGAAATTTAAAACTTTTCTAAATTACAGAGGTCACACGCCAGTGTGGGCAGGCCGCGTGCCTCCCACAGCTACCAGACACACCCATGTGTCCTGGCCGTGCCAAAACAGAGCATGTGTACTGACTTATCCACATGTGCCAAATTATTTATTTCATTAAATTAAATTATTTCCACTACTTAATTTACAAAACCCAATTCAATTTTTGTTAGAATCATGAAAACTTTTCCACACTAGAACTTACATGCAAATTAATTTAATTACAAGATGATTGAGGGAAGTTGAGGATACTAAAAGATAAAAGTAAATCTATTTGGAAAGAGAAGTCAAATGCCCATCAGGTTTCCACTAATAATTATTACGTGGGTGAAGTTTAGGCTGAAGTCTAGGGTGAATGTTAGCTCGACTAGGTATTATAGGGCGAGGAAAACAGTGATTTAGAAGAGTGCAAGAAACCACCATAATTGCTTTCGACAATATGGTGTGAACCTTCGTCATCCTCCAAAGCACATTCCTGTATCAATAATTTTTATTGAATAATTAGGATTATACTTTTCAAAATAACATTTATAAATTTAATGGAACATAATTATATTTGCCACAATCTAATAAAGATATTATTTTGAAGATAAAATGTAAAATAATGCTTTTCAATCTTTCTATAATAAAATCCTTTCACATAGTTTATATTATTCAAGTTGTGAAAAAATTAACCACAAAACTATCTAACCGTGCGAAGTTGATATGAAAGAAACAAGCTAATCATAGAAATTGAAGCTTGGCCATATGACTTTTCCACATTGATTAAATAGTAATATATTTGATTGGTTGTAATTTTCTCGAACTTTCTATATATTTGGAACAAAACAAAAGCAAAAGCCATTCTTCCTTTAATTTCAAAACCAAATAAAAACATGGCACCACACCTTAATATTGTTCCTTCCATGTTTGTACTTTTATTGTTATTCATTTCAGCCTCTAAAGTTCAATCAGATGCTTTTGATGTTGTTGCCAAGTTTGGTGCAAAAGCTGACGGGAAAACGGATTTGAGTAAGGCAAGTTCAATTGCTCTTAACTTTGTACCCCAAAGGTGAAAAAATGAAAAAATTATATTTCAAACTGATGTCTTTATTCATTTCATTTTAGCCATTTTGGATGCTTGGAAAGAAGCATGTGCCTCTGTAACCCCATCAACAGTTGTGATTCCTAAAGGGACATATTTATTAACAAAAGTAAACTTAGAAGGTCCATGCAAGGCTCCTATTGAGATTAATGTTCAGGGCACTATACAGGCTCCGGCTGATCCTAGTGCTTTCAAGGACCCTAATTGGGTTAGATTCTATAGTATTGAAAATTTCAAAATGTCTGGCGGAGGAATTTTCGATGGTCAGGGAAGCATTGCTTATGAGAAGAATACTTGCGACAATCGTGAATTTCGTTCCAAACTTCCCGTTGTCAGCTTTCTTCCCTCTTGCCAGAATTTATTTATTCTTTTTCCTCTTATTATTATTATCAAAATATAATTATAACTAACATCTTTGTTTCGTTTGTTACTTTGTTAACTCCAAAATTAAACAGAATATAAGGTTTGACTTTGTGACCAATGCATTGATACAAGATATAACTAGCAAAGACAGTAAACTATTCCACGTTAATGTTTTTGCATGCAAAAACATTACCCTCGAACGTTTCAAGGTAGAGGCACCGGATGAGAGCCCCAACACAGATGGGATCCACATGGGCAAATCAGACGGGGTCAATATTATTGGCTGTGACATTAAAACTGGTGATGATTGTATTTCTATCGGAGATGGCACTAAAAATGTGGACATAAAAGAAGTAACTTGTGGACCAGGACATGGAATAAGTATCGGTAGTCTCGGAAAGTTCCAAAATGAAGAGCCAGTTGAGGGAATTAAAGTCTCAAACTGCACCATCACTAATACTTCAAATGGAGCTCGAATCAAAACTTGGCCAGGCGAATATCCTGGGATAGTATCAGAAATACATTTTGAGGATATTACCGTGAATAATGTCTCTTCCCCTATCCTAATTGATCAACAATATTGCCCATGGAATAAATGCAAGAAAAATGTATGTACATTCTTATCAAAATCCTAATAGAGTGACAATATTTAATTGATCATTGAATCATTGTTTTGTTGATACAGGAAGAATCGAAAGTTAAACTAAGCAACATTAGCTTCAAGAACATCCGTGGCACATCTGCACTTCCAGAAGCTGTCAAGTTTATTTGCAGCGGTTCTTCGCCATGTCAAAATGTGGAACTTGCGGACATTGATATTAAGCACACTGGAGCTGAACCCGCAACATCCCAATGTTTGAATGTCAAGCCAATAACTAGTGGCAAATTAAACCCGATTCCATGTTCCAACCCTGTCCCAAAAACCCCTAGCGCCACTGCTTAAAGCATACCAACAAATTCAATGCAATTGTAATTAATATATTTATTCATATTATATAAAAACAGTTCTTTTTCATTTTAATTCTTTGCTATTAATAAACTTTTGCAATGAATTCAACTCTTTTACCATACACATCAGTAAAAAGAGCCGAAATGTGATAAAATTTAGTTAATTTAAACTAATAACAAAACCATTACTGAGTTTCTATATTGAATTGGAATTAATTATTGAAGTTTTCTTTATCTAAGTATAATTTTTTATACAAACCATCTTCCAACATAGTACTTTTAAGGCAAAATAAAATATTAAATTCGAGATTCTAATTAAAATAAAAGTTCCTCGCCCAAATTTTTTGAACAACATATTTTTGTATTTTTTGTGTGCTTAAACATATGATTATATTTGTGCATTGGTTTGTTTCTTTTTCTGTTGACTCTATATTTTTCATAGAAGAAGATGTGATGGTTACCATGAGATATGATAAGATCATTTTAGGTGAACGGATATAAATTAAAGGGATTAAGGATATCCTATGAGGCTAAATCACATACGAAAAATTAATTGGACGAGCACTTGGTGAGTTGTTTTCATAATGATATATAATAGTGAGAGGTCAGTCATGACACTTAATTACAAACTATTTGAGCTCTAATTATATATCCAGTTGGCCCCTGTATTAGCTCTATACAGCCTTGATGGTATGCATTTGAATTGATGAGATGAATAAATAAAATTGATGAATTACAGAAAAAGATCGAATGTATCAATATCCGTAGTGAATGGAATTTCTCGTTATAAAAGAGATGACTTAAACACTAAATCAATTTATTCGAATTATTTTTTAATTAATAGTAATCGCTTAACTGATGTTTGAAGTAAAAATTAAATTAATTAATTAGCGCAGTCTTGTTGAACAAGATAATTAAATTCATTTACTCATAGATTCTAGTGTGGTAAACGTGTCATGAATTTAATGGAATTAGTACTAGGTTTGGTAAATAATTTAATTGTGTGAATTAGTAAAATTTATTTCAATTAATTAATTAAATTATTAATATTTTGGGAAATAGAAAATTTTTTATTTTGTTGGTTAAATTATATGAGTTGAATAAATTTCTAAATAACACATATAATTATACCCAGTACATGATATAGACCCAATGATCCTTTTCACGTAAGATGGGCGACAACCTTATCTCTAAAGAGAGGGTGTCGAAGCCCATACATATTCCTAATAGAGAATTATGTGTATTCTCTCTTAAAATGTTATTATATTTTTTCTTCTTCTTTTTTGACCAAGACTCTTACAATTTTTCTATAAATAGAGACTATAGGCTAGGTCAACCACACACGATGTGAAGCATCGACATCGTAAAACTTTATTGAGATTTAATTTCCCAAAAAAAATCTAAACTTGAATGTTTACTTTTTCAGTTTTTGGCCCATAAAGAGACATCGATATTCGCCAATCCAACATCAATAGTAAGTTTTCATAGCTTTCATCTGTTCATGGATTAGAGCCTACGCTTTAACTAGCTGAGGTTTGTGAATAGTTGAGAAGATCGCTAATAAACCATAAAAGTAACATGTTTTAATCCCATGCATGGCATGTTTTTGGATGTTATATTATGTAAATTAGTGAATTTGATGCTCCTAATCCTTTAAAATTATGTTTCTATACTTAGGTGAGCATAGGAAAGTGAAAGGAGCGAAAAATGAACCAAAATCTAACGAAAAGAGCTGTTTTCAGGAACCAAAGGACCTGGGCACTTCCACATGGCCTAGGCACATTCTCGTGTGAGCCACACAAGCTGGCCTCACGCCCATGTGCTAGCCCATGTCGATTTGCTCCCTGTTTCCCAAACACGCGAAAAAACCCAATTTTTAGAATTTCTAAGCTTTCTAAAGTCTATAAATACACACTTGAAGAGGACTTAAGGGAGCATGCAGAGTAGAACAAAGAAAAGACTTGTTGTAACATCCCGAAATTGGGCCTAGGAGAATTGAGCCCAATGGGCCTTAGGCATAGTAGCGTTTAAATTTTTGGAGAACAAGAGATCGGCTTAAATGCTAGTTAGACCCATTGGATAAGTGATTTTGGAAGGTTAGAGGGCTTCTATGAAGTCCCGGGATCAAATATTGGCTTTGGGGAAATTTTGGTTTTAGGTGAAAAAAACCCTGGAAGTTGGCAGATATGCCTTAAGAATAAAATATGGAGAAAATAACACAAGTGGAGTGTGTGGTGTAGTGGCAAAGTGACGCCACTTAGGGGACAAGGGAGTGACGCCACAAGGGAAGGAAGGATGTCCAAGGTTCAAGTCTTGGCTTTTGCATTTTGGTTTCTTTTTGCTTGGACCTTAGAATTTGGCCCATAGTTTATATTTAGTTGCGCATGGTTTAAGACACAAGAGGAGCTTGTGGCCAAGTGGTTAGCGGCGTGGATTATGTTCCAGGGGAGCCTAGGTTCGAATCTCATGAGAAGCAAGGGAGTATTTATTTTGCGGATTGGACGACAAGAGTTTCAGTTGAATTTAAACTCTACTGACGAAGGGATCCCACATCGGAAAGACACAAAGAAGGAAGGTGAAGAGCTAGCTATATAAGGAGCATCCTAGGAGGAGAGTAAACACATCTTGGAGGGCGTTTGGGCACAAGAGTGGTCGGAGCGCGGATTAGCCCCAGAGTCCTATCAGGTGTGTAACTCTCTCTACTCTAGCTGTAGAGCGGCAAATGCCGAAATGCCGGTTACACGGCATTAGTAGCCACACGAGCGTGCGAGCGCATGTGTGGGGCTTCGACGCGATAGTTGAGGCCATCAGTAGTATTCTCGTGGGTTGGGGCTGCTTGGGCCTCGATGGGCCGAAGTGGGCCCAATGGGCCTGTGGGCCCATATGAGTAAATTGCATGATTGGTTAGTATATGTTGAACTAGACTAGGTGGAAGTTATATACGTGGCTAGATTTGTGCTAGGTGGGCCACACGAGCGTGTGGGCCCGGATGGGCCGAAATCAGGTTTTAGGCCCAATCGTCCGGTACAACCGGAAATGGTAGCTGAGTCGCTAGTGGTGACATTAGGCCTTTGAAAAGGCCATTTTAGTTGTGAATTTACGAAAATACCCTTAGTAGGTAAAATTACGATTATACCCTTAGAGGTTGATTAGCATGATTATGTTGTTTAGTTTTGGCCGATTGTAGGGGAAGGCTTGATCTCGCATATCTCAGGTTGTGGCTAGTGCTCGAAAAGTGTTAAGGAAGGGGGATCTAGTGCGTTAGATCTTGATCTACGGGATTTGATAGTCGCATTAGTAACCAGGTGTGTAAACTAACATACTTCTTGCTTTGTATATGTTTGATAAACTGATTGATTGGTAAAACCGAAACAGTATGGTTGAGTGATATGATACCCTATGGGGTATGTGCACGGATTCAGGTAAGTCCGTTTCATTATGAGTACTGTTATTGATACATGATGTCATGATTTATGATGTATGTGCTATGAGATGCAACGTTAAACATGTTTGCATGATTTTGAATACTATACATGAGTTGGTATGATGATGGGTGATATGAGAGGAGGGGGCAGTGATATTTTGTGCTGACGAGCACCAGTGTTTTGGTAACACACTTTGTGACTTTGGGTCACCAGAGGTTTGGCACCTCCAGAGGTTTGGTACCTCAGCGTCTCGTCCCTGTGGTTAACGCCACCGTGGGTTGGCCCCACTTGTGAGATACGGGATTGACGCCAGTGATTTGGTATCACACGATGGGTTGGCCCCATCACTCGATTATTGTGACTACGGTCACCAGTGGTTTGGTACCACATTTGTGTCTTTGGGACACCAGAGGTTTGGCACCTCATTGCGACTCGTCCCTGTGGTTAACACCACCGTGGGTTGGCCCCACTTGAGATATGGGATCGTCTGCTAGTGATTTGGTATCACACGATGGGTTGGCCCCATCATTGGATTCGTGACTTCGGTCACCAGTGCTTTGGTAGCACATTGTGTCTTTGGGACACCAGTGGTTTGGTACCACATTGACGGATATTGTGTCTTTGGGACACCAGTGTTTTGGTAACACATTGTGACTATATGTCACCAGTGGTTTGGCACCACCAGTGGTTTGGTACCACATGGGGTAGAAAAGGTGAATGGATGGTTAGGAGTGGGTGCATATTAATTGGATGCATGATGATTATGTTATGTTTGCATATGATGTTTTGCTAATCCGGGAAAAAGGGTTGCACACTGAGTCTTGGTGACTCACCTTTTTCCTTTAACCATTTCAGGTATTGCATAAAGCTGGACCGGGATCGGAGAGGACAAGGTGGCCCATGCCGAAGATGATGATTTAATATTTTATGCTTGGTTTTGATATAAGTACTTTATTTGAATTATTGGGTTGTAATAAAGGCCATTTTATTATTTTGGTATTACTTTAACCATGGTTTATCTGATTTGGATTTCTATGTGAAAATGGTTTTAATTCCAGTACCCTATTTATAAAAGTGTTTAATAAAGTATTTTCAGACAATTTGTAACTTCTAAAGTTTGCATATTGCTTTAAATGAACATGGTTTTCAAAAATTGAATTCTTTCATGCTTTATGCTAAGTTAATAAAGATTTTCATCCGACTTTCCCCAGTGACATAACCAGATTCGGTCGTAGCGAATGGGCCGGGTTTGGGGATGTTACACTTGTAGAACGCCACGGGATTCAACTCAGAAGTAGGATCTCCTTCAAGATTGAAGATCTCTATTAAATTTCTTTAGAAGTTTTATTGGGTTTCTTTATATCTTGTTGTTATTCTAATTTTGAGATGATTACTGTAACACCCCTAACCTGTAACCGTCGCAGGAATAGGGTTAAGAAGCATTACCGATCATTTCAAAACATTTCAATTCATTTCACATCTAAACATAACAATTCATATTCATATAGTCCTTTAATTTGGTCTACGAGACCTTAAACATGAATTAGAAAGGGGTCGGGACTAAACCGAACACATACAAAATTTTTCTGAAACTTAACATTTTTCAAAGCTACAAAGGCCACACGCCCGTGTGGGTATACAGCCTCGAACACGCCCGTGTGTCCAAGCCGTGGCAAAACAGGGCACACATACTGACTTGTCCAAACGACCTGAGACATGCTCGTGTGCCTCACCCGTGGTTGACTGTAACACCCTATCCAGTAATCATCGTCGGTTTAGAGTTAATAGGCACTACTGAACAATCGGAAACTTTTACGGGCATTTCATAACATAATTTGTCAAACCACATCAATATGTCCCTTAATTAGGTCTTTGAGACCTTAATCATGCTTTAAAAAGGGGCCGGGACTAAAATGAACTGTAACACCCCTAACCCGTATCCGTCGCTGGATTAGAGTTAAAGGCGTTACAGGACAGATCGAAAACTTAATCAGAGATTTCAATAATACAAATCGTCAATCGCAATCAAGTGTCCCTTTTATAGGTCAACGCTGCCTTAATCATGCTTTAGAATACGGTCGGGACTAAACCGAACACATACTAAAATTCTCTGAAATTTAAAACTTTTCTAAATTACAGAGGTCACACGCCAGTGTGGGCAGGCCGCGTGCCTCCCAGGGCTACCAGACACACCCATGTGTCCTGGCCGTGCCAAAACACAGCATGTGTAGTGACTTATCCACATGTGCCAAATTAATTATTTCATTAAATTAAATTATTTCCACTACTTAATTTACAAAACCCAATTCAATTTTTGTTAGAATCATGAAAACTTTTCCACACTAGAACTTACATGCAAATTAATTTAATTACAAGATGATTGAGGGAAGTTGAGGATACTAAAAGATAAAAGTAAATCTATTTGGAAAGAGAAGTCAAATGCCCATCAGGTTTCCACTAATAATTATTACGTGGGTGAAGTTTAGGTTGAAGTCTAGGGTGAATGTTAGCTCGACTAGGTATTATAGGGCGAGGAAAACAGTGATTTAGAAGAGTGCAAGAAACCACCATAATTGCTTTCGACAATATGGTGTGAACCTTCGTCATCCTCCAAAGCACATTCCTGTATCAATAATTTTTATTGAATAATTAGGATTATACTTTTCAAAATAACATTTATAAATTTAATGGAACATAATTATATTTTCCATAATCTAATAAAGATATTATTTTGAAGATAAAATGTAAAATAATGCTTTTCAATCTTTCCATAGTAAAATCCTTTCACATAGTTTATATTATTCAAGTTGTGAAAAAATTAACCACAAAACTATCTAACCGTGCGAAGTTGATATGAAAGAAACAAGCTAATCATAGAAATTGAAGCTTGGCCATATGACTTTTCCACATTGATTAAATAGTAATATATTTGATTGGTTGTAATTTTATCGAACTTTCTATATATTTGGAACAAAACAAAAGCAAAAGCCATTCTTCCTTTAATTTCAAAACCAAATAAAAACATGGCACCACACCTTAATATTGTTCCTTCCATGTTTGTACTTTTATTGTTATTCATTTCAGCCTCTAAAGTTCAATCAGATGCTTTTGATGTTGTTGCCAAGTTTGGTGCAAAAGCTGACGGGAAAACGGATTTGAGTAAGGCAAGTTCAATTGCTCTTAACTTTGTACCCCAAAGGTGAAAAAATGAAAAAATTATATTTCAAACTGATGTCTTTATTCATTTCATTTCAGCCATTTTTGGATGCTTGGAAAGAAGCATGTGCCTCTGTAACCCCATCAACAGTTGTGATTCCTAAAGGGACATATTTATTAACAAAAGTAAACTTAGAAGGTCCATGCAAGGCTCCTATTGAGATTAATGTTCAGGGCACTATACAGGCTCCGGCTGATCCTAGTGCTTTCAAGGACCCTAATTGGGTTAGATTCTATAGTATTGAAAATTTCAAAATGTCTGGCGGAGGAATTTTCGATGGTCAGGGAAGCATTGCTTATGAGAAGAATACTTGCGACAATCGTGAATTTCGTTCCAAACTTCCCGTTGTCAGCTTTCTTCCCTCTTGCCAGAATTTATTTATTCTTTTTCCTCTTATTATTATTATCAAAATATAATTATAACTAACATCTTTGTTTCGTTTGTTACTTTGTTAACTCCAAAATTAAACAGAATATAAGGTTTGACTTTGTGACCAATGCATTGATACAAGATATAACTAGCAAAGACAGTAAACTATTCCACGTTAATGTTTTTGCATGCAAAAACATTACCCTCGAACGTTTCAAGGTAGAGGCACCGGATGAGAGCCCCAACACAGATGGGATCCACATGGGCAAATCAGACGGGGTCAATATTATTGGCTGTGACATTAAAACTGGTGATGATTGTATTTCTATCGGAGATGGCACTAAAAATGTGGACATAAAAGAAGTAACTTGTGGACCAGGACATGGAATAAGTATCGGTAGTCTCGGAAAGTTCCAAAATGAAGAGCCAGTTGAGGGAATTAAAGTCTCAAACTGCACCATCACTAATACTTCAAATGGAGCTCGAATCAAAACTTGGCCAGGCGAATATCCTGGGATAGTATCAGAAATACATTTTGAGGATATTACCGTGAATAATGTCTCTTCCCCTATCCTAATTGATCAACAATATTGCCCATGGAATAAATGCAAGAAAAATGTATGTACATTCTTATCAAAATCCTAATAGAGTGACAATATTTAATTGATCATTGAATCATTGTTTTGTTGATACAGGAAGAATCGAAAGTTAAACTAAGCAACATTAGCTTCAAGAACATCCGTGGCACATCTGCACTTCCAGAAGCTGTCAAGTTTATTTGCAGCGGTTCTTCGCCATGTCAAAATGTGGAACTTGCGGACATTGATATTAAGCACACTGGAGCTGAACCCGCAACATCCCAATGTTTGAATGTCAAGCCAATAACTAGTGGCAAATTAAACCCGATTCCATGTTCCAACCCTGTCCCAAAAACCCCTAGCGCCACTGCTTAAAGCATACCAACAAATTCAATGCAATTGTAATTAATATATTTATTCATATTATATAAAAACAGTTCTTTTTCATTTTAATTCTTTGCTATTAATAAACTTTTGCAATGAATTCAACTCTTTTACCATACACATCAGTAAAAAGAGCCGAAATGTGATAAAATTTAGTTAATTTAAACTAATAACAAAACCATTACTGAGTTTCTATATGGAATTGGAATTAATTATTGAAGTTTTCTTTATCTAAGTATAATTTTTTATACAAACCATCTTCCAACATAGTACTTTTAAGGCAAAATAAAATATTAAATTCGAGATTCTAATTAAAATAAAAGTTCCTCGCCCAAATTTTTTGAACAACATATTTTTGTATTTTTTGTGTGCTTAAACATATGATTATATTTGTGCATTGGTTTGTTTCTTTTTCTGTTGACTCTATATTTTTCATAGAAGAAGATGTGATGGTTACCATGAGATATGATAAGATCATTTTAGGTGAACGGATATAAATTAAAGGGATTAAGGATATCCTATGAGGCTAAAGCACATACGAAAAATTAATTGGACGAGCACTTGGTGAGTTGTTTTCATAATGATATATAATAGTGAGAGGTCAGTCATGACACTTAATTACAAACTATTTGAGCTCTAATTATATATCCAGTTGGCCCCTGTATTAGCTCTATACAGCCTTGATGGTATGCATTTGAATTGATGAGATGAATAAATAAAATTGATGAATTACAGAAAAAGATCGAATGTATCAATATCCGTAGTGAATGGAATTTCTCGTTATAAAAGAGAGATGACTTAAAGACTAAATCAATTTATTCGAATTATTTTTTAATTAATAGTAATCGCTTAACTGATGTTTGAAGTAAAAATTAAATTAATTAATTAGCGCAGTCTTGTTGAACAAGATAATTAAATTCATTTACTCATAGATTCTAGTGTGGTAAACGTGTCATGAATTTAATGGAATTAGTACTAGGTTTGGAAAATAATTTAATTGTGTGAATTAGTAAAATTTATTTCAATTAATTAATTAAATTATTAATATTTTGGGAAATAGAAAATTTTTTATTTTGTTGGTTAAATTATATGAGTTGAATAAATTTCTAAATAACACATATAATTATACCCAATACATGATATAGACCCAATGATCCTTTTCACGTAAGATGGGCGACAACCTTATCTCTAAAGAGAGGGTGTCGAAGCCCATACATATTCCTAATAGAGAATTATGTGTATTCTCTCTTAAAATGTTTTTATATTTTTTCTTCTTCTTTTTTGACCAAGACTCTTACAATTTTTCTATAAATAGAGACTATAGGCTAGGTCAACCACACACGATGTGAAGCATCGACATCGTAAAACTTTATTGAGATTTAATTTCCCAAAAAAAAATCTAGACTTGAATGTTTACTTTTTCAGTTTTTGGCCCATAAAGAGACATCGATATTCGCCAATCTAACATCAATAGCAAGTTTTCATAGCTTTCATCTGTTCATGGATTAGAGCCTACGCTTTAACTAGCCGAGGTTTGTGAATAGTTGAGAAGATCGCTGATAAACCATAAAAGTAACATGTTTTAATCACATGCATGGCATGTTTTTGGATGTTATATTATGTAAATTAGTGAATTTGATGCTCCTAATCCTTTAAAATTATGTTTCTATACTTAGGTGAGCATAGGAAAGTGAAAGGAGCCAAAAATGAACCAAAATCTAACGAAAAGAGCTGTTTTCAGGAACCAAAGGACCTGGGCACTTCCACATGGCCTAGGCACATTCTCGTGTGAGCCACACAAGCTGGCCTCACGCCCATGTGCTAGCCCGTGTCGATTCGCTCCCTGTTTCCCAAACACGCAAAAAAACCCAATTTTTAGGATTTCTAAGCTTTCTAAAGTCTATAAATACACACTTGAAGAGGACCTAAGGGAGCATGCAGAGAAGAACAAAGAAAAGACTTGTAGAGCGCCACGGGATTCAACTCAGAAGTAGGATCTCCTTCAAGATTGCAGATCTCCATTCAATTTCTTTAGAAGTTTTATTGGGTTTCTTTATATCTTGTTATTATTCTAATTTTGAGATGATTACTGTAACACCCCTAACCTGTAACCGTCGCAGGAATAGGGTTAAGAAGCATTACCGATCATTTCAAAACATTTCAATTCATTTCACATGCAAACATAACAATTCATATTCATATAGTCCTTTAATTTGGTCTACGAGACCTTAAACATGAATTAGAAAGGGGTCGGGACTAAACCGAACACATACAAAATTTATCTGAAACTTAACATTTTTCAAAGCTACAAAGGCCACACGCCCGTGTGGGTACACGGCCTCGAACACGCCCGTGTGTCCAAGCCGTGGAAAAACAGGGCACACATACTGACTTGTCCAAACGACATGAGACATGCTCGTGTGCCTCACCCGTGGTTGACTGTAACACCCTATCCAGTAATCATCGTCGGTTTAGAGTTAATAGGCACTACTGAACAATCGGAAACTTTTACGGGCATTTCATAACATAATTTGTCAAACCACATCAATGTGTCCCTTAATTAGGTCTTTGAGACCTTAAACATGCTTTAGAAAGGGGCCGGGACTAAACCGAACTGTAACACCCCTAACTCGTATCCGTCGCTGGTTTAGAGTTAAAGGCGTTACAGGACAGATCGAAAACTTAATCAGAGATTTCAATAATACAAATCGTCAATCGCAATCAAGTGTCCCTTTTATAGGTCAACGATACCTTAATCATGCTTTAGAATACGGTCGGGACTAAACCGAACACATACTAAAATTCTCGGAAATTTAAAACTTTTCTAAATTACAGAGGTCACACGCCAGTGTGGGCAGGCCGCGTGCCTCCCACGGCTACCAGACACACCCATGTGTCCTGGCCGTGCCAAAACAGAGCATGTGTACTGACTTATCCACATGTGCCAAATTATTTATTTCATTAAATTAAATTATTTCCACTACTTAATTTACAAAACCCAATTCAATTTTTGTTAGAATCATGAAAACTTTTCCACACTAGAACTTACATGCAAATTAATTTAATTACAAGATGATTGAGGGAAGTTGAGGATACTAAAAGATAAAAGTAAATCTATTTGGAAAGAGAAGTCAAATGCCCATCAGGTTTCCACTAATAATTATTACGTGGGTGAAGTTTAGGCTGAAGTCTAGGGTGAATGTTAGCTCGACTAGGTATTATAGGGCGAGGAAAACAGTGATTTAGAAGAGTGCAAGAAACCACCATAATTGCGTTCGACAATATGGTGTGAACCTTCGTCATCCTCCAAAGCACATTCCTGTATCAATAATTTTTATTGAATAATTAGGATTATACTTTTCAAAATAACATTTATAAATTTAATGGAACATAATTATATTTGCCACAATCTAATAAAGATATTATTTTGAAGATAAAATGTAAAATAATGCTTTTCAATCTTTCCATAATAAAATCCTTTCACATAGTTTATATTATTCAAGTTGTGAAAAAATTAACCACAAAACTATCTAACCGTGCGAAGTTGATATGAAAGAAACAAGCTAATCATAGAAATTGAAGCTTGGCCATATGACTTTTCCACATTGATTAAATAGTAATATATTTGATTGGTTGTAATTTTCTCGAACTTTCTATATATTTGGAACAAAACAAAAGCAAAAGCCATTCTTCCTTTAATTTCAAAACCAAATAAAAACATGGCACCACACCTTAATATTGTTCCTTCCATGTTTGTACTTTTATTGTTATTCATTTCAGCCTCTAAAGTTCAATCAGATGCTTTTGATGTTGTTGCCAAGTTTGGTGCAAAAGCTGACGGGAAAACGGATTTGAGTAAGGCAAGTTCAATTGATCTTAACTTTGTACCCCAAAGGTGAAAAAATGAAAAAATTATATTTCAAACTGATGTCTTTATTCATTTCATTTTAGCCATTTTTGGATGCTTGGAAAGAAGCATGTGCCTCTGTAACCCCATCAACAGTTGTGATTCCTAAAGGGACATATTTATTAACAAAAGTAAACTTAGAAGGTCCATGCAAGGCTCCTATTGAGATTAATGTTCAGGGCACTATACAGGCTCCGGCTGATCCTAGTGCTTTCAAGGACCCTAATTGGGTTAGATTCTATAGTATTGAAAATTTCAAAATGTCTGGCGGAGGAATTTTCGATGGTCAGGGAAGCATTGCTTATGAGAAGAATACTTGCGACAATCGTGAATTTCGTTCCAAACTTCCCGTTGTCAGCTTTCTTCCCTCTTGCCAGAATTTATTTATTCTTTTTCCTCTTATTATTATTATCAAAATATAATTATAACTAACATCTTTGTTTCGTTTGTTACTTTGTTAACTCCAAAATTAAACAGAATATAAGGTTTGACTTTGTGACCAATGCATTGATACAAGATATAACTAGCAAAGACAGTAAACTATTCCACGTTAATGTTTTTGCATGCAAAAACATTACCCTCGAACGTTTCAAGGTAGAGGCACCGGATGAGAGCCCCAACACAGATGGGATCCACATGGGCAAATCAGACGGGGTCAATATTATTGGCTGTGACATTAAAACTGGTGATGATTGTATTTCTATCGGAGATGGCACTAAAAATGTGGACATAAAAGAAGTAACTTGTGGACCAGGACATGGAATAAGTATCGGTAGTCTCGGAAAGTTCCAAAATGAAGAGCCAGTTGAGGGAATTAAAGTCTCAAACTGCACCATCACTAATACTTCAAATGGAGCTCGAATCAAAACTTGGCCAGGCGAATATCCTGGGATAGTATCAGAAATACATTTTGAGGATATTACCGTGAATAATGTCTCTTCCCCTATCCTAATTGATCAACAATATTGCCCATGGAATAAATGCAAGAAAAATGTATGTACATTCTTATCAAAATCCTAATAGAGTGACAATATTTAATTGATCATTGAATCATTGTTTTGTTGATACAGGAAGAATCGAAAGTTAAACTAAGCAACATTAGCTTCAAGAACATCCGTGGCACATCTGCACTTCCAGAAGCTGTCAAGTTTATTTGCAGCGGTTCTTCGCCATGTCAAAATGTGGAACTTGCGGACATTGATATTAAGCACACTGGAGCTGAACCCGCAACATCCCAATGTTTGAATGTCAAGCCAATAACTAGTGGCAAATTAAACCCGATTCCATGTTCCAACCCTGTCCCAAAAACCCCTAGCGCCACTGCTTAAAGCATACCAACAAATTCAATGCAATTGTAATTAATATATTTATTCATATTATATAAAAACAGTTCTTTTTCATTTTAATTCTTTGCTATTAATAAACTTTTGCAATGAATTCAACTCTTTTACCATACACATCAGTAAAAAGAGCCGAAATGTGATAAAATTTAGTTAATTTAAACTAATAACAAAACCATTACTGAGTTTCTATATGGAATTGGAATTAATTATTGAAGTTTTCTTTATCTAAGTATAATTTTTTATACAAACCATCTTCCAACATAGTACTTTTAAGGCAAAATAAAATATTAAATTCGAGATTCTAATTAAAATAAAAGTTCCTCGCCCAAATTTTTTGAACAACATATTTTTGTATTTTTTGTGTGCTTAAACATATGATTATATTTGTGCATTGGTTTGTTTCTTTTTCTGTTGACTCTATATTTTTCATAGAAGAAGATGTGATGGTTACCATGAGATATGATAAGATCATTTTAGGTGAACGGATATAAATTAAAGGGATTAAGGATATCCTATGAGGCTAAAGCACATACGAAAAATTAATTGGACGAGCACTTGCTGAGTTGTTTTCATAAGGATATATAATAGTGAGAGGTCAGTCATGACACTTAATTACAAACTATTTGAGCTCTAATTATATATCCAGTTGGCCCCTGTATTAGCTCTATACAGCCTTGATGGTATGCATTTGAATTGATGAGATGAATAAATAAAATTGATGAATTACAGAAAAAGATCGAATGTATCAATATCCGTAGTGAATGGAATTTCTCGTTATAAAAGAGAGATGACTTAAAGACTAAATCAATTTATTCGAATTATTTTTTAATTAATAGTAATCGCTTAACTGATGTTTGAAGTAAAAATTAAATTAATTAATTAGCGCAGTCTTGTTGAACAAGATAATTAAATTCATTTACTCATAGATTCTAGTGTGGTAAACGTGTCATGAATTTAATGGAATTAGTACTAGGTTTGGAAAATAATTTAATTGTGTGAATTAGTAAAATTTATTTCAATTAATTAATTAAATTATTAATATTTTGGGAAATAGAAAATTTTTATTTTGTTGGTTAAATTATATGAGTTGAATAAATTTCTAAATAACAATATAATTATACCCAATACATGATATAGACCCAATGATCCTTTTCACGTAAGATGGGCGACAACCTTATCTCTAAAGAGAGGGTGTCGAAGCCCTACATATTCCTAATAGAGAATTATGTGTATTCTCTCTTAAAATGTTATTATATTTTTTCTTCTTCTTTTTTGACCAAGACTCTTGCAATTTTTCTATAAATAGAGACTATAGGCTAGGTCAACCACACACGATGTGAAGCATCGACATCGTAAAACTTTATTGAGATTTAATTTCCCAAAAAAAAAAATCTAGACTTGAATGTTTACTTTTTCAGTTTTTGGCCCATAAAGAGACATCGATATTCGCCAATCCAACATCAATAGCAAGTTTTCATAGCTTTCATCTGTTCATGGATTAGAGCCTACGCTTTAACTAGCCGAGGTTTGTGAATAGTTGAGAAGATCGCTGATAAACCATAAAAGTAACATGTTTTAATCCCATGCATGGCATGTTTTTGGATGTTATATTATGTAAATTAGTGAATTTGATGCTCCTAATCCTTTAAAATTATGTTTCTATACTTAGGTGAGCATAGGAAAGTGAAAGGAGCGAAAAATGAACCAAAATCTAACGAAAAGAGCTGTTTTCAGGAACCAAAGGACCTGGGCACTTCCACATGGCCTAGGCACATTCTCGTGTGAGCCACACAAGCTGGCCTCACGCCCATGTGCTAGCCCGTGTCGATTTGCTCCCTGTTTCCCAAACACGCGAAAAAACCCAATTTTTAGATTTCTAAGCTTTCTAAAGTCTATAAATACACACTTGAAGAGGACTTAAGGGAGCATGCAGAGTAGAACAAAGAAAAGACTTGTAGAACGCCACGGGATTCAACTCAGAAGTAGGATCTCCTTCAAGATTGAAGATCTCCATTCAATTTCTTTAGAAGTTTTATTGGGTTTCTTTATATCTTGTTGTTATTCTAATTTTGAGATGATTACTGTAACACCCCTAACCTGTAACCGTCGCAGGAATAGGGTTAAGAAGCATTACCGATCATTTCAAAACATTTCAATTCATTTCACATCTAAACATAACAATTCATATTCATATAGTCCTTTAATTTGGTCTACGAGACCTTAAACATGAATTAGAAAGGGGTCGGGACTAAACCGAACACATACAAAATTTTCTGAAACTTAACATTTTTCAAAGCTACAAAGGCCACACGCCCGTGTGGGTACACGGCCTCGAACACGCCCGTGTGTCCAAGCCGTGGCAAAACAGGGCACACATACTGACTTGTCCAAACGACCTGAGACATGCTCGTGTGCCTCACCCGTGGTTGACTGTAACACCCTATCCAGTAATCATCGTCGGTTTAGAGTTAATAGGCACTACTGAACAATCGGAAACTTTTACGGGCATTTCATAACATAATTTGTCAAACCACATCAATGTGTCCCTTAATTAGGTCTTTGAGACCTTAATCATGCTTTAGAAAGGGGCCGGGACTAAACCGAACTGTAACACCCCTAACCCGTATCCGTCGCTGGATTAGAGTTAAAGGCGTTACAGGACAGATCGAAAACTTAATCAGAGATTTCAATAATACAAATCGTCAATCGCAATCAAGTGTCCCTTTTATAGGTCAACGATGCCTTAATCATGCTTTAGAATACGGTCGGGACTAAACCGAACACATACTAAAATTCTCAAATTTAAAACTTTTCTAAATTACAGAGGTCACACGCCAGTGTGGGCAGGCCGCGTGCCTCCCACGGCTACCAGACACACCCATGTGTCCTGGCCGTGCCAAAACAGAGCATGTGTATGACTTATCCACATGTGCCAAATTAATTATTTCATTAAATTAAATTATTTCCACTACTTAATTTACAAAACCCAATTCAATTTTTGTTAGAATCATCAAAACTTTTCCACACTAGAACTTACATGCAAATTAATTTAATTACAAGATGATTGAGGGAAGTTGAGGATACTAAAAGATAAAAGTAAATCTATTTGGAAAGAGAAGTCAAATGCCCATCAGGTTTCCACTAATAATTATTACGTGGGTGAAGTTTAGGCTGAAGTCTAGGGTGAATGTTAGCTCGACTAGGTATTATAGGGCGAGGAAAACAGTGATTTAGAAGAGTGCAAGAAACCACCATAATTGCGTTCGACAATATGGTGTGAACCTTCGTCATCCTCCAAAGCACATTCCTGTATCAATAATTTTTATTGAATAATTAGGATTATACTTTTCAAAATAACATTTATAAATTTAATGGAACATAATTATATTTGCCACAATCTAATAAAGATATTATTTTGAAGATAAAATGTAAAATAATGCTTTTCAATCTTTCCATAATAAAATCCTTTCACATAGTTTATATTATTCAAGTTGTGAAAAAATTAACCACAAAACTATCTAACCGTGCGAAGTTGATATGAAAGAAACAAGCTAATCATAGAAATTGAAGCTTGGCCATATGACTTTTCCACATTGATTAAATAGTAATATATTTGATTGGTTGTAATTTTCTCGAACTTTCTATATATTTGGAACAAAACAAAAGCAAAAGCCATTCTTCCTTTAATTTCAAAACCAAATAAAAACATGGCACCACACCTTAATATTGTTCCTTCCATGTTTGTACTTTTATTGTTATTCATTTCAGCCTCTAAAGTTCAATCAGATGCTTTTGATGTTGTTGCCAAGTTTGGTGCAAAAGCTGACGGGAAAACGGATTTGAGTAAGGCAAGTTCAATTGCTCTTAACTTTGTACCCCAAAGGTGAAAAAATGAAAAAATTATATTTCAAACTGATGTCTTTATTCATTTCATTTTAGCCATTTTTGGATGCTTGGAAAGAAGCATGTGCCTCTGTAACCCCATCAACAGTTGTGATTCCTAAAGGGACATATTTATTAACAAAAGTAAACTTAGAAGGTCCATGCAAGGCTCCTATTGAGATTAATGTTCAGGGCACTATACAGGCTCCGGCTGATCCTAGTGCTTTCAAGGACCCTAATTGGGTTAGATTCTATAGTATTGAAAATTTCAAAATGTCTGGCGGAGGAATTTTCGATGGTCAGGGAAGCATTGCTTATGAGAAGAATACTTGCGACAATCGTGAATTTCGTTCCAAACTTCCCGTTGTCAGCTTTCTTCCCTCTTGCCAGAATTTATTTATTCTTTTTCCTCTTATTATTATTATCAAAATATAATTATAACTAACATCTTTGTTTCGTTTGTTACTTTGTTAACTCCAAAATTAAACAGAATATAAGGTTTGACTTTGTGACCAATGCATTGATACAAGATATAACTAGCAAAGACAGTAAACTATTCCACGTTAATGTTTTTGCATGCAAAAACATTACCCTCGAACGTTTCAAGGTAGAGGCACCGGATGAGAGCCCCAACACAGATGGGATCCACATGGGCAAATCAGACGGGGTCAATATTATTGGCTGTGACATTAAAACTGGTGATGATTGTATTTCTATCGGAGATGGCACTAAAAATGTGGACATAAAAGAAGTAACTTGTGGACCAGGACATGGAATAAGTATCGGTAGTCTCGGAAAGTTCCAAAATGAAGAGCCAGTTGAGGGAATTAAAGTCTCAAACTGCACCATCACTAATACTTCAAATGGAGCTCGAATCAAAACTTGGCCAGGCGAATATCCTGGGATAGTATCAGAAATACATTTTGAGGATATTACCGTGAATAATGTCTCTTCCCCTATCCTAATTGATCAACAATATTGCCCATGGAATAAATGCAAGAAAAATGTATGTACATTCTTATCAAAATCCTAATAGAGTGACAATATTTAATTGATCATTGAATCATTGTTTTGTTGATACAGGAAGAATCGAAAGTTAAACTAAGCAACATTAGCTTCAAGAACATCCGTGGCACATCTGCACTTCCAGAAGCTGTCAAGTTTATTTGCAGCGGTTCTTCGCCATGTCAAAATGTGGAACTTGCGGACATTGATATTAAGCACACTGGAGCTGAACCCGCAACATCCCAATGTTTGAATGTCAAGCCAATAACTAGTGGCAAATTAAACCCGATTCCATGTTCCAACCCTGTCCCAAAAACCCCTAGCGCCACTGCTTAAAGCATACCAACAAATTCAATGCAATTGTAATTAATATATTTATTCATATTATATAAAAACAGTTCTTTTTCATTTTAATTCTTTGCTATTAATAAACTTTTGCAATGAATTCAACTCTTTTACCATACACATCAGTAAAAAGAGCCGAAATGTGATAAAATTTAGTTAATTTAAACTAATAACAAAACCATTACTGAGTTTCTATATGAATTGGAATTAATTATTGAAGTTTTCTTTATCTAAGTATAATTTTTTATACAAACCATCTTCCAACATAGTACTTTTAAGGCAAAATAAAATATTAAATTCGAGATTCTAATTAAAATAAAAGTTCCTCGCCCAAATTTTTTGAACAACATATTTTTGTATTTTTTGTGTGCTTAAACATATGATTATATTTGTGCATTGGTTTGTTTCTTTTTCTGTTGACTCTATATTTTTCATAGAAGAAGATGTGATGGTTACCATGAGATATGATAAGATCATTTTAGGTGAACGGATATAAATTAAAGGGATTAAGGATATCCTATGAGGCTAAAGCACATACGAAAAATTAATTGGACGAGCACTTGGTGAGTTGTTTTCATAAGGATATATAATAGTGAGAGGTCAGTCATGACACTTAATTACAAACTATTTGAGCTCTAATTATATATCCAGTTGGCCCCTGTATTAGCTCTATACAGCCTTGATGGTATGCATTTGAATTGATGAGATGAATAAATAAAATTGATGAATTACAGAAAAAGATCGAATGTATCAATATCCGTAGTGAATGGAATTTCTCGTTATAAAAGAGAGATGACTTAAAGACTAAATCAATTTATTCGAATTATTTTTTAATTAATAGTAATCGCTTAACTGATGTTTGAAGTAAAAATTAAATTAATTAATTAGCGCAGTCTTGTTGAACAAGATAATTAAATTCATTTACTCATAGATTCTAGTGTGGTAAACGTGTCATGAATTTAATGGAATTAGTACTAGGTTTGGAAAATAATTTAATTGTGTGAATTAGTAAAATTTATTTCAATTAATTAATTAAATTATTAATATTTTGGGAAATAGAAAATTTTTTATTTTGTTGGTTAAATTATATGAGTTGAATAAATTTCTAAATAACACATATAATTATACCCAATACATGATATAGACCCAATGATCCTTTCACGTAAGATGGGCGACAACCTTATCTCTAAAGAGAGGGTGTCGAAGCCCTTACATATTCCTAATAGAGAATTATGTGTATTCTCTCTTAAAATGTTATTATATTTTTTCTTCTTCTTTTTTGACCAAGACTCTTGCAATTTTTCTATAAATAGAGACTATAGGCTAGGTCAACCACACACGATGTGAAGCATCGACATCGTAAAACTTTATTGAGATTTAATTTCCCAAAAAAAAATCTAGACTTGAATGTTTACTTTTTCAGTTTTTGGCCCATAAAGAGACATCGATATTCGCCAATCCAACATCAATAGCAAGTTTTCATAGCTTTCATCTGTTCATGGATTAGAGCCTACGCTTTAACTAGCCGAGGTTTGTGAATAGTTGAGAAGATCGCTGATAAACCATAAAAGTAACATGTTTTAATCCCATGCATGGCATGTTTTTGGATGTTATATTATGTAAATTAGTGAATTTGATGCTCCTAATCCTTTAAAATTATGTTTCTATACTTAGGTGAGCATAGGAAAGTGAAAGGAGCGAAAAATGAACCAAAATCTAACGAAAAGAGCTGTTTTCAGGAACCAAAGGACCTGGGCACTTCCACATGGCCTAGGCACATTCTCGTGTGAGCCACACAAGCTGGCCTCACGCCCATGTGCTAGCCCGTGTCGATTGCTCCCTGTTTCCCAAACACGCGAAAAAAACCCAATTTTTAGGAATTTCTAAGCTTTCTAAAGTCTATAAATACACACTTGAAGAGGACTTAAGGGAGCATGCAGAGTAGAACAAAGAAAAGACTTGTAGAACGCCACGGGATTCAACTCAGAAGTAGGATCTCCTTCAAGATTGAAGATCTCCATTCAATTTCTTTAGAAGTTTTATTGGGTTTCTTTATATCTTGTTGTTATTCTAATTTTGAGATGATTACTGTAACACCCCTAACCTGTAACCGTCGCAGGAATAGGGTTAAGAAGCATTACCGATCATTTCAAAACATTTCAATTCATTTCACATCTAAACATAACAATTCATATTCATATAGTCCTTTAATTTGGTCTACGAGACCTTAAACATGAATTAGAAAGGGGTCGGGACTAAACCGAACACATACAAAATTTTCTGAAACTTAACATTTTTCAAAGCTACAAAGGCCACACGCCCGTGTGGGTATACAGCCTCGAACACGCCCGTGTGTCCAAGCCGTGGCAAAACAGGGCACACATACTGACTTGTCCAAACGACCTGAGACATGCTCGTGTGCCTCACCCGTGGTTGACTGTAACACCCTATCCAGTAATCATCGTCGGTTTAGAGTTAATAGGCACTACTGAACAATCGGAAACTTTTACGGGCATTTCATAACATAATTTGTCAAACCACATCAATGTGTCCCTTAATTAGGTCTTTGAGACCTTAATCATGCTTTAAAAGGGGCCGGGACTAAACCGAACTGTAACACCCCTAACCCGTATCCGTCGCTGGATTAGAGTTAAAGGCGTTACAGGACAGATCGAAAACTTAATCAGAGATTTCAATAATACAAATCGTCAATCGCAATCAAGTGTCCCTTTTATAGGTCAACGCTGCCTTAATCATGCTTTAGAATACGGTCGGGACTAAACCGAACACATACTAAAATTCTCTGAAATTTAAGACTTTTCTAAATTACAGAGGTCACACGCCAGTGTGGGCAGGCCGCGTGCCTCCCAGGGCTACCAGACACACCCATGTGTCCTGGCCGTGCCAAAACAGCATGTGTATGACTTATCCACATGTGCCAAATTAATTATTTCATTAAATTAAATTATTTCCACTACTTAATTTACAAAACCCAATTCAATTTTTGTTAGAATCATGAAAACTTTTCCACACTAGAACTTACATGCAAATTAATTTAATTACAAGATGATTGAGGGAAGTTGAGGATACTAAAAGATAAAAGTAAATCTATTTGGAAAGAGAAGTCAAATGCCCATCAGGTTTCCACTAATAATTATTACGTGGGTGAAGTTTAGGTTGAAGTCTAGGGTGAATGTTAGCTCGACTAGGTATTATAGGGCGAGGAAAACAGTGATTTAGAAGAGTGCAAGAAACCACCATAATTGCTTTCGACAATATGGTGTGAACCTTCGTCATCCTCCAAAGCACATTCCTGTATCAATAATTTTTATTGAATAATTAGGATTATACTTTTCAAAATAACATTTATAAATTTAATGGAACATAATTATATTTTCCACAATCTAATAAAGATATTATTTTGAAGATAAAATGTAAAATAATGCTTTTCAATCTTTCCATAGTAAAATCCTTTCACATAGTTTATATTATTCAAGTTGTGAAAAAATTAACCACAAAACTATCTAACCGTGCGAAGTTGATATGAAAGAAACAAGCTAATCATAGAAATTGAAGCTTGGCCATATGACTTTTCCACATTGATTAAATAGTAATATATTTGATTGGTTGTAATTTTCTCGAACTTTCTATATATTTGGAACAAAACAAAAGCAAAAGCCATTCTTCCTTTAATTTCAAAACCAAATAAAAACATGGCACCACACCTTAATATTGTTCCTTCCATGTTTGTACTTTTATTGTTATTCATTTCAGCCTCTAAAGTTCAATCAGATGCTTTTGATGTTGTTGCCAAGTTTGGTGCAAAAGCTGACGGGAAAACGGATTTGAGTAAGGCAAGTTCAATTGCTCTTAACTTTGTACCCCAAAGGTGAAAAAATGAAAAAATTATATTTCAAACTGATGTCTTTATTCATTTCATTTTAGCCATTTTTGGATGCTTGGAAAGAAGCATGTGCCTCTGTAACCCCATCAACAGTTGTGATTCCTAAAGGGACATATTTATTAACAAAAGTAAACTTAGAAGGTCCATGCAAGGCTCCTATTGAGATTAATGTTCAGGGCACTATACAGGCTCCGGCTGATCCTAGTGCTTTCAAGGACCCTAATTGGGTTAGATTCTATAGTATTGAAAATTTCAAAATGTCTGGCGGAGGAATTTTCGATGGTCAGGGAAGCATTGCTTATGAGAAGAATACTTGCGACAATCGTGAATTTCGTTCCAAACTTCCCGTTGTCAGCTTTCTTCCCTCTTGCCAGAATTTATTTATTCTTTTTCCTCTTATTATTATTATCAAAATATAATTATAACTAACATCTTTGTTTCGTTTGTTACTTTGTTAACTCCAAAATTAAACAGAATATAAGGTTTGACTTTGTGACCAATGCATTGATACAAGATATAACTAGCAAAGACAGTAAACTATTCCACGTTAATGTTTTTGCATGCAAAAACATTACCCTCGAACGTTTCAAGGTAGAGGCACCGGATGAGAGCCCCAACACAGATGGGATCCACATGGGCAAATCAGACGGGGTCAATATTATTGGCTGTGACATTAAAACTGGTGATGATTGTATTTCTATCGGAGATGGCACTAAAAATGTGGACATAAAAGAAGTAACTTGTGGACCAGGACATGGAATAAGTATCGGTAGTCTCGGAAAGTTCCAAAATGAAGAGCCAGTTGAGGGAATTAAAGTCTCAAACTGCACCATCACTAATACTTCAAATGGAGCTCGAATCAAAACTTGGCCAGGCGAATATCCTGGGATAGTATCAGAAATACATTTTGAGGATATTACCGTGAATAATGTCTCTTCCCCTATCCTAATTGATCAACAATATTGCCCATGGAATAAATGCAAGAAAAATGTATGTACATTCTTATCAAAATCCTAATAGAGTGACAATATTTAATTGATCATTGAATCATTGTTTTGTTGATACAGGAAGAATCGAAAGTTAAACTAAGCAACATTAGCTTCAAGAACATCCGTGGCACATCTGCACTTCCAGAAGCTGTCAAGTTTATTTGCAGCGGTTCTTCGCCATGTCAAAATGTGGAACTTGCGGACATTGATATTAAGCACACTGGAGCTGAACCCGCAACATCCCAATGTTTGAATGTCAAGCCAATAACTAGTGGCAAATTAAACCCGATTCCATGTTCCAACCCTGTCCCAAAAACCCCTAGCGCCACTGCTTAAAGCATACCAACAAATTCAATGCAATTGTAATTAATATATTTATTCATATTATATAAAAACAGTTCTTTTTCATTTTAATTCTTTGCTATTAATAAACTTTTGCAATGAATTCAACTCTTTTACCATACACATCAGTAAAAAGAGCCGAAATGTGATAAAATTTAGTTAATTTAAACTAATAACAAAACCATTACTGAGTTTCTATATGAATTGGAATTAATTATTGAAGTTTTCTTTATCTAAGTATAATTTTTTATACAAACCATCTTCCAACATAGTACTTTTAAGGCAAAATAAAATATTAAATTCGAGATTCTAATTAAAATAAAAGTTCCTCGCCCAAATTTTTTGAACAACATATTTTTGTATTTTTTGTGTGCTTAAACATATGATTATATTTGTGCATTGGTTTGTTTCTTTTTCTGTTGACTCTATATTTTTCATAGAAGAAGATGTGATGGTTACCATGAGATATGATAAGATCATTTTAGGTGAACGGATATAAATTAAAGGGATTAAGGATATCCTATGAGGCTAAAGCACATACGAAAAATTAATTGGACGAGCACTTGCTGAGTTGTTTTCATAAGGATATATAATAGTGAGAGGTCAGTCATGACACTTAATTACAAACTATTTGAGCTCTAATTATATATCCAGTTGGCCCCTGTATTAGCTCTATACAGCCTTGATGGTATGCATTTGAATTGATGAGATGAATAAATAAAATTGATGAATTACAGAAAAAGATCGAATGTATCAATATCCGTAGTGAATGGAATTTCTCGTTATAAAAGAGAGATGACTTAAAGACTAAATCAATTTATTCGAATTATTTTTTAATTAATAGTAATCGCTTAACTGATGTTTGAAGTAAAAATTAAATTAATTAATTAGCGCAGTCTTGTTGAACAAGATAATTAAATTCATTTACTCATAGATTCTAGTGTGGTAAACGTGTCATGAATTTAATGGAATTAGTACTAGGTTTGGAAAATAATTTAATTGTGTGAATTAGTAAAATTTATTTCAATTAATTAATTAAATTATTAATATTTTGGGAAATAGAAAATTTTTTATTTTGTTGGTTAAATTATATGAGTTGAATAAATTTCTAAATAACAATATAATTATACCCAATACATGATATAGACCCAATGATCCTTTTCACGTAAGATGGGCGACAACCTTATCTCTAAAGAGAGGGTGTCGAAGCCCTACATATTCCTAATAGAGAATTATGTGTATTCTCTCTTAAAATGTTATTATATTTTTTCTTCTTCTTTTTTGACCAAGACTCTTGCAATTTTTCTATAAATAGAGACTATAGGCTAGGTCAACCACACACGATGTGAAGCATCGACATCGTAAAACTTTATTGAGATTTAATTTCCCAAAAAAAAAAATCTAGACTTGAATGTTTACTTTTTCAGTTTTTGGCCCATAAAGAGACATCGATATTCGCCAATCCAACATCAATAGCAAGTTTTCATAGCTTTCATCTGTTCATGGATTAGAGCCTACGCTTTAACTAGCCGAGGTTTGTGAATAGTTGAGAAGATCGCTGATAAACCATAAAAGTAACATGTTTTAATCCCATGCATGGCATGTTTTTGGATGTTATATTATGTAAATTAGTGAATTTGATGCTCCTAATCCTTTAAAATTATGTTTCTATACTTAGGTGAGCATAGGAAAGTGAAAGGAGCGAAAAATGAACCAAAATCTAACGAAAAGAGCTGTTTTCAGGAACCAAAGGACCTGGGCACTTCCACATGGCCTAGGCACATTCTCGTGTGAGCCACACAAGCTGGCCTCACGCCCATGTGCTAGCCCGTGTCGATTTGCTCCCTGTTTCCCAAACACGCGAAAAAACCCAATTTTTAGAATTTCTAAGCTTTCTGAAGTCTATAAATACACACTTGAAGAGGACTTAAGGGAGCATGCAGAGTAGAACAAAGAAAAGACTTGTAGAACGCCACGGGATTCAACTCAGAAGTAGGATCTCCTTCAAGATTGAAGATCTCCATTCAATTTCTTTAGAAGTTTTATTGGGTTTCTTTATATCTTGTTGTTATTCTAATTTTGAGATGATTACTGTAACACCCCTAACCTGTAACCGTCGCAGGAATAGGGTTAAGAAGCATTACCGATCATTTCAAAACATTTAAATTCATTTCACATCTAAACATAGCAATTCATATTCATATAGTCCTTTAATTTGGTCTACGAGACCTTAAACATGAATTAGAAAGGGGTCGGGACTAAACCGAACACAAACAAAATTCTTCTGAAACTTAACATTTTTCAAAGCTACAAAGGCCACACGCCCGTGTGGGTACACGGCCTCGAACACGCCCGTGTGTCCAAGCCGTGGCAAAACAAGGCACACATACTGACTTGTCCAAACGACCTGAGACTTGCCCGTGTGCCTCACCCGTGGTCGACTATAACACCCTATCCAGTAATCATCATCGGTTTAGAGTTAATAGGCATTACTGAACAATCGGAAACTTTTACGGGCATTTCATAACATAATTTGTCAAACCACATCAATGTGTCCCTTAATTAGGTCTTTGAGACCTTAATCATGCTTTAGAAAGGGGCCGGGACTAAACCGAACTGTAACACCACTAACCCGTATCCGTCGCTGGATTAGAGTTAAAGGCGTTACAGGACAGATCGAAAACTTAATCAGAGATTTCAATAATACAAATCGTCAATCGCAATCAAGTGTCCCTTTTATAGGTCAACGATGCCTTAATCATGCTTTAGAATACGGTCGGGACTAAACCGAACACATACTAAAATTCTCAAAAATTTAAAACTTTTCTAAATTACAGAGGTCACACGCCAGTGTGGGCAGGCCGCGTGCCTCCCACGGCTACCAGACACACCCATGTGTCCTAGCCGTGCCAAAACAGAGCATGTGTATTGACTTATCCACATGTGCCAAATTAATTATTTCATTAAATTAAATTATTTCCACTACTTAATTTACAAAACCCAATTCAATTTTTGTTAGAATCATCAAAACTTTTCCACACTAGAACTTACATGCAAATTAATTTAATTACAAGATGATTAAGGGAAGTTGAGGATACTAAAAGATAAAAGTAAATCTATTTGGAAAGAGAAGTCAAATGCCCATCAGGTTTCCACAATAATTATTACGTGGGTGAAGTTTAGGCTGAAGTCTAGGGTGAATGTTAGCTCGACTAGGTATTATAGGGCGAGGGAAACAGTGATTTAGAAGAGTGCAAGAAACCACCATAATTGCTTTCGACAATATGGTGTGAACCTTCGTCATCCTCCAAAGCACATTCCTGTATCAATAATTTTTATTGAATAATTAGGATTATACTTTTCAAAATAATATTTATAAATTTAATGGAACATAATTATATTTGCCACAATCTAATAAAGATATTATTTTGAAGATAAAATGTAAAATAATGTGTAGGAACCCAATTTAGCCCGGGCCCATACAAAAAAATAATAAACCCGAAATAATAAAATAAAGCCCAAGTACAGTCCAAAATATATCATTTAAAGATTGAAGGTCTATCTACAAGCTTGATGTATATGGAAGTACAATCTTCAAGGATATGCAATCTTAGATATGATATGCAAATCTTAGATATGATATGTAATCCTATAAGTTATGGTATGCAATCTTAGATATGATATGGAATCTTAGAAGATATGGTATGTAATATTAAAAGATATGATTTTGTAATCTTAGAGATTTAATTTGTAGATACCTTTTAATCTTAGCCGTTGATGTAATTGATTTGTACCGTTGGATTTGGGGAGGCTCAACTATAAATAGAGGCCTCTCCCTTCATTGTAAAGGACACAAAAGTTTGGAAAGCAATAAAAATTCTTAAGAGCATTCACTCAAATTTCTCTCCCTCTTGCGTTCTTATTTTCTGTGGCTTGTTCTTATTTTGTTCTTCACTCATCTTCGTTTTTTTTTAGTTGCTTCCGTTCGAGTTAGATTTTGGTGGAGAAATTTCGTTGAATCTTCATATTGCGGTAGTAAGGTTGACTTATGCATTTTTTATAACTTTTTTTTTTATTTATCCATATCATTTTTATACTTTTTTTATTTTTTTTAAAAAATTGTTATAATAGATTAATATATTATATATGTGTGTTTTATATAAAAATTATTACATACTATTTATTAACTATTTTTTATTATATGTAGTTATTTATACATGTATTAGATTACTAAATTATGTATATATTTATGATAAGTTTTTTTTTTTTTTTACTTTTAATGTATATATTAAATCATTTTAAAAGTCACCACATTCTTTTTTTAAATGTTTAAATATGTTATTCCATTTTTCATTTAATTTTGTTATTTCGTGAAAATTTCAATATTTACTATATTACATGTTTATTTATATTCTTTTGATCATTTATTATTGTTTAACATAGTCCGTTATATATTTATGTTATATTATCCTTTTATTATTTATTTGTAATTTTGTAAAATTGCTATTAAATATATATGTTGTAATATATTCATGTTATATATGTTTCACTCAAATCAATCTTTTATAAAAACATCTTTTGAATCGACATATTTTATTTCAAATGGTTTTTAAAATATGGTGATATGTAATATTTGGGAAATTTCGAGAAGAATTTTGCCCTAACTTATTGGGTTCGATTTTTCTCGTGAAACTTTAGGTATTACATATCTTCATTTTCTAAATTTATTTCAAATGATTTTCAAAATATGATGACGTGATGTTTGGGGAATTTCGAGAAGAATCTTGCCCTAAGTTATTGGGTTCGATTTTTCTCGTGAAACTTTAGTTATTACGTATCTGCTTTTTTTAAGAAATTTGAGATTTATCAATTTCAAAATAAAAAATCTATTCTTGGGAATTCAAAGTGTTGTGCCTTAACTTACTGGGTTCGACATTTTGAATCTCGAGGTAGGAATTTTCTAAAATAAAGACGAGCTTAATTTCAAAGTCATGAGGTACTATACCTTAACTTATTAGGTAAAGTACTTTATTTCTTTGTGATAAGTAAGTCCTAATTTTCTCTCTAATAAAAGGATCATATTTTCTAACTTTTTTTATTTTCAACATTTGGACATGATTTTATCGATTAGGTACCAATTTTGGGCATTATGAGGGTGCTAACCCTTCCTCATACGTAACCGACTCCCGAACCCGTTTTCTTGTTTTTTGTGGACCAAAATTGAATGCTTTTTTAAATGAAACATTTTACAAGGTGATCCAATCACACCTAAGTAAAAAAGATTGGTGGCGACTCCCATTTTTATTTTTAAAGTCGATCTCCATTTTTCTAAACTCGATTTTAAAATGGTTTCGACAGCTTGGCGACGCTACTGGGGAAAATAAGAGAGTCAGGCCGTAAAATTGATAATTTCATGTCTTTTTGTTTGAGTTTTAAATTCCGATTTTAAAATATGATCCTTTTATTGCATGTGGTCTTAAATATATTGCTCTGCATTGCACTGCATGACCGTTGTGGTCATACCAATAAGTGGGAGCGAGAAGCTACTCCTTCGTGAGGTTTTCACCTCCGTGCAGGATAGTGAAACGCTTTCGGGATACATCCGTACCTATGTCTTCGTGAGATTTTCATCTCCGTGCAGCCATAGGGAAATGTATTCCCCTGAACTGAACTCGGTCCGTATGAGCTTATAATGGGTGAGGATCGAGGAATCTGCTGGTTCGGGTACCTTCCTTAGAACTAAACACATATAGTGAACCCTAAGAGCCCATCTTAGGTAGGACTATGTCGAACTCTAGTGGGCACCCAGATAGGTTTATTTATTTTACTTGCTTTATATTCCATGGTACTAACTTGCTGTATTTTATTCTTTTGTGCATATCATTACATATTTTAAGAGGTATCGATTCACGATCAGTTTTTAAGTTAGAAAGCTGGTTATGGAGAATGGATTCCTTGATAAAGTGGAAGACAATGCGATCGTTCGTATATAGTCAAAGGCAGTTAGAGAAAGAAGGATATGGATTCATTAGAGCAAGAGAGAAAAGGGGCAATGTTAGAATCCCTGTGACCCCTGATGTTGTTCTGATCAAAGCAGAATCAGATGCGGAGAAGATTGTACGACACCTCATGGCAAGGTATGGTGTCAGAACTAAAGGGCAAAAGGGTAACTATACTTACCAATCACTTCAAAGAGAGTATCGGGAGTGCAGATGGGCACTTCTACCATTACAATGTTTTTCTTGCATATGAAGATGGCTGCTCAGTTGATGGAAAATGTGTTGGAAGAAAAGCGATAGAGAGGGTGCAAGAGACCTATGGCAATGAATGGGCTGGGAAAGGACTTTACTTATGATGGGGAGAAAATTTATTTATTGTTGGTGTTCTTCCAAATAACAAGCATGAGTTTACAATTGTATTTGAGGATGTTACATCTAACAGAAACAACGGGAATGTAAGACCTGATGTCCATGATGACTCAAATGGGAAAGATAGGAAGAGAATTAAACGACGTTATCAGTCAAAGACCTTTAAAGTGGAGATCAGCTTTGCTGTGAGGATACCCATGCAAGCGATTCAAAATGCTCGGCGCGGACAGGAATCTAAAAACTCTCATGTAACACCCCAAACCCGGACAAGACACCACGTCCGAATCTGGTATGTTACGGGAAAAAAACGTTTTTGAGAGGTTAATTTTTCGTTTAGAAATTGGGTGAAAACATAGTGTATTTGAAGAAAATTTGAGTAGGCTTGTTAAAAATCGGATGGTGTATTTGACACCCAGAAATTTTGAAAACTTATCCAAGTGTGTAGTTAAAACGAGTTTATTCTGTTTAAAACTTCAATAGTTTTTTTTTAGTGTTACTTAAAACATTTTTGAAGTTGAGTTTGATTTGAAAACCATTTGAGTTTACTTTATACCAAAACATAGTGAGATACCCGATGGTATAATTTAAAACATATTGCGTTATAATTTTGAAATCATTGTCTTTCCAAGTTTTAGTAAAATTCATACCAAATTACTTTGTTAAGACATATTAAAAATCTAATTAAAACATAAACAACATAAAACATAAATTTAAAGGCCTTTTACAAATCCAAAATAAACCCAAATAAAAGTAATTAAACTAAAGTACCCAAGTGATAGAGTCTGAGTGAAACTTCATTAAGCATGGCATGAGCACCCCGAGTCTATCCCGGCTCCATGTCCGCGTCTAAGAGTCACCTGAAATGTCAAAGGAGAGGGTGAGTCGTATGACTCAGTGTATAAATCCCGCTCCCGTTACAACAACATGCTAACACACATCATACATAGCAACATGATTAATGCAACCCGATCCTAACCATCTGTATCACCTTTTCTACCCCGTGTGGTACCAAACCACTGGTGGTGCCAAACCACTGGTGACCCAAAGTCACGATATCCATAAGTGTGGTGCCAAACCACTGGTGACGTATAGTCACAATGTGTTACCAAAACACTGGTGACCGAAGTCACAAATCCATTGATGGGGCCAACCCATCGTGTGATACCAAATCACTAGCAGACAATCCCATATCTCAAGTGGGGCCAACCCACGGTGGTGTCAAACCACAGGGACGAGTCGCAATGAGGTGCCAAACCTCTGGTGTCCCAAAGACACAATGTGGTACCAAACCACTGGTGACCGTAGTCACGATAATCGAGTGATGGGGCCAACCCATCGTGTGATACCAAATCACTGGCGTCAATCCCGTATAATCAACTGTGGGGCCAACCCACCGTGGTACTAAGCACTGGGACGAGACGCTGAGGTGCCAAACCTCTGGTGACCCAAAGTCACAAAATATCACTGTGGTACCAAACCACTGGAGGTGCCAAACCTCTGGTGACCCAAAGTCACAGTGTCCCAAAGACACGGATATCATCATATCCTCCCTCCACTCATATCACCCATCATCATGCCATACTCATGTGGTCATGCATATCCTACAAGTCATACATATCATGCTATCATGTTTAACATCATATCCCATATCACGTACATCCATAATCATGGTACCACATAGATCATCAGTAAACTCAAAACAATACTGACTTACCCGAGTCCAAGATCATACCCAAAAAGGGTATCATATCAATCCATCAAACTGCCATGATTTTAATAGGCAAACAGGATTAATAATAATATCACTAAGTATGGGTGTGTTAGTTACACACCTGGTAAATACGAGTCTAAAGATCCCAACGAACGATCTAAGTCCCTTGATTATCTGACTCCTAGAATCGACCAAACATAGGGGTTAGGCACCTACAACATTCGGCCAATGCTAACAAACCAATAGGAGTTAATGCTAACTCTTTACCTTTATGCCTGATTTGGTTTCCTACCAAATCTCGAATCAAGCAGTGATTCTACTGATGATCGGCCAACCCCTAAAACAACAACAATCACACCTTAACAACTTGCCTTAACAGGATACAAAGAATTAACTAAAAGAACTAGCCTTTACCATAACATACTGATTGCTTAACAGAGAATGAAGGCTCCTCTTGCTTGCCTCAAGAATCCAATTGTCCAACCTCCAAACGATTGAAGCAAGAACCCCAATACTCTATTGATGTTCGGCCAAGAAGAACACTAAAAGAGGAGAATAGATTCGGCTAACACCTTGAATAAAAAGAAAGAGAATTTTGTTTTTAGATGTTTAACACACCTATGATCGGTTCTGAATGAGAGAAGAGAGAAAACAAATGTGAGATAAGAGTAGAGTGAGAGTGGAATTTCGGCAAGATGGTTTATGAAAAAGAGAAACAATCGGCAACAATAGAAGAGAGGTTCGGCCTAGAATAAAAAATCAAGAGCAAACAATGGCAAGTTTCGGCCTACAAGAGAAGAAATGGGAGAAATGCTTTTAGAGGATGGAGTTTCGGCTCAACTCACATGAAAGAGAAAAGAAAGAATGGGAAGGAGCATTCGGCTAGCATAGGAAACAAGCAAATTCGGCAAGTCTTGGAAGGTTTGGTCTTTCGATTCCAAGATGAAGAAGAGAAAAACAATTGAAGTTTCGGTTGGCTAAAAGACAAAGAGAGAATTTGGTTTACCAAAAGGTGACCGAAATTGCTAAGAAATTTGCCAAAAGAGATGCTTAGACTTTCGGTTTCCAAAGTGAACAAAAGAGAATTTTTGCCTACCAAAAGCTTGACCGAAAATGTACCAAAATGCCAAGGTACATTCGGCCCTCCCCTATCCCACACTAAGCCGTCACTTCCCCACTCCCCACTCCCTCAAATTCGGCCAAATCCCTCCATGCACTCACATCCACACATTTCAAATGTGTTTACCAAGTCACACTCCACTTTTTGCTCTCCACCATCCAAGTCACCACTTGACCAAGTCCAAGGGGGAATTTGAACTCCATCCAACTCCTTCCTCCTATGCCGTCCAAAATGAGTGACAAAAATAGGAGATCCTGCAGCTTGAACTCAGGACCTCACCCTTTGAAGTTGACGCCACACCAAGCTCCCCCATGTAACGCATGCTTGCCACCTTGCCAGCTCACTCTTTATGCAACAAAACCACAAAGAAAACTCTTAAACCCCAGCTTCCTCAGCTCCCTTCACTTAACACCCAAAACCAAAATTTTCCCATTCACTCAGGCACACTCCTAGCCCACAATTAAGCCCCTAAAACACCGAAATAGCAACACAGCACACTAAACACATGCAATAACATGCAACAACAAAATAGCCCCTAACCCGGGATATTACAGTTCTACCCCCCTTAAAAATAATTTCGGCCTCGAAATTACCTGGTCAGAAGAGTTGCGGGTATTGCTGTCTCATCATATCCTCGGGTTCCCACGTAGCTTCTTCTACGCCATGATTCCGCCAAAGTACCTTAACCAAAGGCACAGACTTTCTACGCAAAACCTTCACATCCCGATCTAGAATCTGTACAGGTTCTTCTTCCATAGTCAAGTCTGGATTTACCTCTATCTCTTCCACTGCTACCACATGTGACGGATCTGAACGATAACGCCGAAGCATCGAAACGTGAAAAACATCGTGAATCTGACTAAGCTCTGCTGGCAACTCAAGCTGATACGCCACTGGTCCAACTCGTCTCAGTACCTTATACGGTCCAATAAACCTCGGACTTAGCTTGCCTTTCTTCCCGAACCTCAACACCTTCTTCCAAGGCGAGACCTTCAGAAAAACTCGATCCCCCACAGCAAACTCTATGTCTCTCCGCTTAAGATCGGCATAAGACTTCTGCCGATCCGAAGCTTCCTTCAACCGAGCCTGAATCACTTTAACCTTGTCCTCAGTCTCAGCTACTAACTCGGGTCCCAACAACTGACGTTCACCTAACTCCGTCCAACACGTAGGTGAGCGACACTTCCTACCATACAATGCTTCATACGGTGCCATCTTGATGCTCGCTTGATAACTGTTGTTGTAAGCAAACTCAGCTAATGGTAGAAATTCCTCCCAACTACCTCTGAAGTCCAGAACACAACCTCTCAGCATATCTTCCAAGATCTGAATAACCCTTTCTGATTGACCGTCAGACTGCGGGTGAAAAGCCGTGCTAAAATCCAAACGCGTACCCAAAGCCTGATGCAACGCTTTCCAGAACCTTGACGTAAATCTGGGATCCCTATCCGAGATTATCGAAGCTGGCACACCGTGCAACCTCACTATCTCTGAAACATACAGCTTCGCTAGCTTCTAAAGCGAATAGTCAACCCTCACCGGAATGAAGTGAGCTGATTTAGTCAGTCGATCCACCACTACCCAAACTGAATCTTTCTTGCTTGGCGTAAGCGGTAACCCACTGACGAAATCCATGGTTATCCTTTCCCACTTCCACTGAGGAATCTTCACAGGCTGAAGCAAACCCGACGGCAACTGATGTTCAGCCTTGACCTGCTGACAAGTCAGACACTTCCCAACAAACTCTGTCACCTCTTCCTTCAAGCCAGGCCACCAAAACTGCTCTCTAAGATCCCTATACATCTTGCTACCTCCAGGATGCATAGCATAAGGACTGCTATGTGCGTCCTGAAGAATCTTCTGCCTCAGCCCAACATCTTTAGGCATACAAGCCTTACCTTGGAAACATAGGACCTCATCACTAGACAAGCTGTAACCCTCCAAACCACCATCCTGCACTTGTAACCTTCGCGCACTCAGAACCTCATCCAATAACTGTTTCTCTCTGATCTACTCAACCCAAGTAGGCTTAACCTGCAGCTCTGCCAGAATACTCCCGTCGTCATACAAGCTCAAATGGGCAAACAAAGCTCTTAAGTCCGAAACAACCTTACGGCTTAACGCATCTGCCACCACGTTAGCCTTGCCCGGATGATACTCAATCGAATAGTCGTAATCTTTCAGCAACTCAACCCATCTGCGCTGCCTTAAATTCAAATCCTTCTGAGTCAGGAGATACTTCAGACTCTTGTGATCTGTGTAGACTATCGATCTCTCTCCGTACAAGTAATGCCTCCAAATCTTTAAGGCGAAGACCACAGCCGCTAGCTCTAAATCATGCGTCGGATAGTTGACCTCATGTGGCCTCAGCTGCCGAGAAGCGTAAGCCACAACCTTACCTTCTTGCATCAGCACACAACCCAATCCCGTATGTGATGCATCGCAATAGACTGTGTATTCCTTACCAGCCTCAGGTTGAATTAAAACCGGAGCCTCAGTCAAAATCTTCTTTAACTTATCGAAGCTTTCCTGCTGTTTCTCAGTCCATACAAATGGAACTTCTTTCCTTAATAACTTGGTCATCGGCGCTGCTATTAACGAGAAACCCTCAACAAACCTTCAGTAGTATCCGGCCAAACCCAGAAAACTCCGAATCTCAGCCACTGACCTAGGCGGCTTCCAATCCAAAACTGCCTCAATCTTACGAGGATCTACTCGAATCCCCTCAGCCGACACCACATGACCCAAGAAAGTCACTTCTCTAAGCCAGAACTCGCATTTACTGAACTTAGCATAGAGTTGCTTTTCCCTCAGAATCTGCAGCACCACTCTCAAATGCGCATCATGCTCTTCCTCTGTCCTTGAGTATACTAAGATGTCGTCAATGAAAACCACGACGAACTGATCCAGATACTGCTGAAACACCCTATTCATCATATCCATAAACGCTGCCGGTGCGTTAGTCAACCCGAACGGCATTACCAGAAATTCGTAGTGCCCATACCGAGTCCGAAACGTTGTTTTATGGATATCAGCCTCCTTAACTCTTAACTGGTGATACCCAAAACTCAAGTCGATCTTTGAAAATACCGCAGCACCCTTCAGCTGATCAAACAAGTCATCTATCCGTGGCAACGGATACTTGTTTTTAATCGTCAGCTTATTCAACTGGCGGTAGTCTATACACATCCGCATCGTGCCATCTTTCTTCTTGACAAAGAGTACCGGCGCGCCCCACAGTGAAACACTTGGCCTGATAAAACCTCGATCCAATAACTCCTGGATCTGAGCCTTAAGCTCCACCAATTCCTTTGGTGCCATCCTATACGGAGCAATAGACACTGGCGCAGTCCCGGGTAACAGATCTATCTCGAACTCCACCTCACGATCTGGCGGCAAACCCGGAAGCTCCTCAGGAAACACATCAGCAAATTCCTTAACAGTACGAACCTTCTCTACAGCAGACTCTTTAGCCTCCAAGGCATACACATGAACCACATACGCTTCACAGCCCTTCCTGACCATCTTTTCCGCCTTCAGAGCAGATACCACATTAGACAGGTACTCTTTCCTATTACCTATCATAGCCACCTCATCACCCTCACCCGTCTTAAGAACCATGCGCTTGGCCGCGCAATCCAACCTTGCCCGGTACTTGACCAACCAATCCATCCCAAGAATCAGATCGAACTCCCCAAACAGCAGTTCCATCAGATCAGCAGCAAACACTACCCCTTGGAGTTCTAGGGGTACCTCTCTAAACAGTTTATCTACTACTACAGAGTGACCTAGAGGGCTAATTACAGTCATCTGCCTAGAAGATATCTCAGAGTCTAAATCCATGGTCTCTACTATACTACTGGCAACATAAGAATGCGTTGAACCCACATCAATCAAAGCAGTATAAGGAGAACCAAAGATCAAGAACGTACCGGTTATGACGTCCGGTGCATCGTCCTCCTCTCGGCGCCTTGCAGCATACACTAATCCAGGCTGTCTGGCATCAGAACCACCCGCACCTCTGCCCGGTGCTCCACGGCCCCGACCCGAACCATTACCACCTCTGCCATTACCACGGCCCCTCTGCGGTGGCGGTCCATTACCTCTGAACTGATTACGGCCCTGACTCTCAGACTGAATCCTGGCCAACTTACGCGGACAGTCCCTCACACGGTGCTCCAGAGAACCACACTCGAAGCAACCTTTTCCTCCAGTCCAACAACCACCCCAATGAGATTTCCCACACTGATTACACTGCGGCGGTCCCTGCCTAGCAGCAACAAACCTAGCAGGCTGATTCGGCCCACTCGGTCTAGCCCTCTTCTGCGGATTACCCGACGACCCAGAAGACCCAAAGCTCCTCTTATACCTATTTCTGTCCATGCCCTGCCTCACTGACTCCTTAACACCCTCGGCTACCTTAGCCTTCTCAACTAAGACAGCAAACTCGCGCTCCTGTTGAGGAGCAATCAGCAGTCTCAACTCGTCTCGCAGACCATCCTCGAAACGAACACACCTCTCATGCTCAGTGGCCACAATGCCCCTGGCATACCTGCTCAGTTTCAGGAACTCAGCCTCGTACTCAGAAACAAATTTACTCCCCTGAACAAGCCTCAAGAATGCCTTTTGCTGGGAGTCAATATAACTAGCTCCGATGTACTTCTTTTGATATGCAGCCCTGAAATAATCCCATGACAAAACCTCTGCTGCCACACTGTCCCGAACCGTGAGCCACCACTGATATGACTCATCCCGAAGAAGCGATACGATGCCCTTCAGCTTCTCTTCAGCAGTCAAATCCAGATCATCCATGATCCGCTCAGTTGCCTCCAGCCAATATTCAGCAGTGCTAGGAGCAACACCAGATACACCTCGAAAGAATTCGGCCCCATTTTCCCGGAGTCGCTCAGGAATAGATTTCCTAACTCCTGCGCCACCACCTACACCAGCTACCCTTTCTAACACTCGCAGCATCGCCTGTGACACGGCGTCATCTCCAGTCTGATCTTGGAACTCACCACCTCCAGCTGGTGGTGGAACCGGTATCTCGTTATCTGAACCCTGACCCGATCCTACGGGCTCAGAAACTGTCATCCTACCCCTACCTCTACCACGAGTATTACGACCGCGTCCACCTCGAGTGCTCATGACTAATCTTTCTACGTATCTGATTAAGAATTTTATGCATCAGTATTTATTCCACTGTTTTAAAGCAAGTCTTATGAATATAAATAAGGATTTGTTCTTGCGAGTTCACAGAATCCTATCAGTTTCAATCTCTAGAGTAGTATACTATTGCTATTCATCAGATCATATCACATCCAATCAAATCACAAAGAATAGTTCGGGGTACTTACCTGGGCGAACTGGTGCCGGAGACTCGGTGCCATGCCTTTCAAACCATACTTTCAAAACAAACACCTAAAATAAACTCTTAAAAACTTTTTGGGCCTCAGGCCCACAGCCGAGCCTTTGAACTTGGCTCTGATACCACAATTGTAACACCCCAAACCCAGACAAGACACCACGTCCGAATCTGGTATGTTACGGGAAAAAAACATTTTTGAGAGGTTAATTTTTCGTTTAGAAACTGGGTGAAAACATAGTGTATTTGAAGAAAATTTGAGTAGGCTTGTTAGAAATCGGATGGTGTATTTGACACCCAGAAATTTTGAAAACTTATCCAAGTGTGTAGTTAAAATGAGTTTATTCTGTTTAAAACTTCAATAGTTTTTTTTAGTGTTACTTAAAACATTTTTGAAGTTGAGTTTGATTTGAAAACCATTTGAGTTTACTTTATACCAAAACATAGTGAGATACCCGATGGTATAATTTAAAACATATTGCGTTATAATTTTGAAATCATTGTCTTTCCAAGTTTTAGTAAAATTCATACCAAATTACTTTGTTAAGACATATTAAAAATCTAATTAAAACATAAACAACATAAAACATAATTTTAAAGGCCTTTTACAAATCCAAAATAAACCCAAATAAAAGTAATTAAACTAAAGTACCCAAGTGATAGAGTCTGAGTGAAACTTCATTAAGCATGGCATGAGCACCCCGAGTCCATCCCGGCTCCATGTCCGCGTCTAAGAGTCACCTGAAATGTCAAAGGAGAGGGTGAGTCGTATGACTCAGTGTATAAATCCCGCTCCCGTTACAACAACATGCTAACACACATCATACATAGCAACATGATTAATGCAACCCGATCCTAACCATCCGTATCACCTTTTCTACCCCGTGTGGTACCAAACCACTGGTGGTGCCAAACCACTAGTGACCCAAAGTCACGATATCCATAAGTGTGGTGCCAAACCACTGGTGACGTATAGTCACAATGTGTTACCAAAACACTGGTGACCGAAGTCACAAATCCATTGATGGGGCCAACCCATCGTGTGATACCAAATCACTAGCAGACAATCCCATATCTCAAGTGGGGCCAACCCACGGTGGTGTCAAACCACAGGGACGAGTCGCAATGAGGTGCCAAACCTCTGGTGTCCCAAAGACACAATGTGGTACCAAACCACTGGTGACCGTAGTCACGATAATCGAGTGATGGGGCCAACCCATCGTGTGATACCAAATCACTGGCGTCAATCCCGTATAATCAACTGTGGGGCCAACCCACCGTGGTACTAAGCCACTGGGACGAGACGCTGAGGTGCCAAGCCTCTGGTGACCCAAAGTCACAAAATATCACTGTGGTACCAAACCATTGGAGGTGCCAAACCTCTGGTGACCCAAAGTCACAGTGTCCCAAAGACACGGATATCATCATATCCTCCCTCCACTCATATCACCCATCATCATGCCATACTCATGTGGTCATGCATATCCTACAAGTCATACATATCATGCTATCATGTTTAACATCATATCCCATATCACGTACATCCATAATCATGGTACCACATAGATCATCAGTAAACTCAAAACAATACTGACTTACCCGAGTCCAAGATCATACCCAAAAAGGGTATCATATCAATCCATCAAACTGCCATGATTTTAATAGGCAAACAGGATTAATAATAATATCACTAAGTATGGGTGTGTTAGTTACACACCTGGTAAATACGAGTCTAAAGATCCCAACGAACGATCTAAGGCCCTTGATTATCTGACTCCTAGAATCGACCAAACATAGGGGTTAGGCACCTACAACATTCGGCCAATGCTAACAAACCAATAGGAGTTAATGCTAACTCTTTACCTTTATGCCTGATTTGGTTTCCTACCAAATCTCGAATCAAGCAGTGATTCTACTGATGATCAGCCAACCCCTAAAACAACAACAATCACACCTTAACAACTTGCCTTAACAGGATACAAAGAATTAACTAAAAGAACTAGCCTTTACCATAACATACCGATTGCTTAACAGCGAATGAAGGCTCCTCTTGCTTGCCTCAAGAATCCAATTGTCCAACCTCCAAACGATTGAAGCAAGAACCCCAATACTCTATTGATGTTCGGCCAGGAAGAACACTAAAAGAGGAGAATAGATTCGGCTAACACCTTGAATAAAAAGAAAGAGAATTTTGTTTTTAGATGTTTAACACACCTATGATCGGTTCTGAATGAGAGAAGAGAGAAAACAAATGTGAGATAAGAGTAGAGTGAGAGTGGAATTTTGGCAAGATGGTTTATGAAAAAGAGAAACAATCGGCAACAATAGAAGAGAGGTTCGGCCTAGAATAAAAAATCAAGAGCAAACAATGGCAAGTTTCGGCCTACAAGAGAAGAAATGGGAGAAATGCTTTTAGAGGATGGAGTTTCAGCTCAACTCACATGAAAGAGAAAAGAAAGAATGGGAAGGAGCATTCGGCTAGCATAGGAAACAAGCAAATTCGGCAAGTCTTGGAAGGTTTGGTCTTTCGATTCCAAGATGAAGAAGAGAAAAACAATTGAAGTTTCGGTTGGCTAAAAGACAAAGAGAGAATTTGGTTTACCAAAAGGTGACCGAAATTGCTAAGAAATTTGCCAAAAGAGATGCTTAGACTTTCGGTTTCCAAAGTGAACAAAAGAGAATTTTTGCCTACCAAAAGCTTGACCGAAAATGTACCAAAATGCCAAGGTACATTCGGCCCTCCCCTATCCCACACTAAGCCGTCACTTCCCCACTCCCCACTCCCTCAAATTCGGCCAAATCCCTCCATGCACTCACATCCACACATTTCAAATGTGTTTACCAAGTCACACTCCACTTTTTGCTCTCCACCATCCAAGTCACCACTTGACCAAGTCCAAGGGGGAATTTGAACTCCATCCAACTCCTTCCTCCTATGCCGTCCAAAATGAGTGACAAAAATAGGAGATCCTGCAGCTTGAACTCAGGACCTCACCCCTTGAAGTTGACGCCACACCAAGCTCCCCCATGTAACGCATGCTTGCCACCTTGCCAGCTCACTCTTTGTGCAACAAAACCACAAAGAAAACTCTTAAACCCCAGCTTCCTCAGCTCCCTTCACTTAACACCCAAAACCAAAATTTTCCCATTCACTCAGGCACACTCCTAGCCCACAATTAAGCCACTAAAACACCGAAATAGCAACACAGCACACTAAACACATGCAATAACATGCAACAACAAAATAGCCCCTAACCCGGGATATTACATCTCAAGAAGCACTGAGGGTACTGGATGTCATTTTAAGGTAGTATGTTGTGAAACAGGAATGCCTACTTGTTTGCCAATCTTTCAAGATAATCAGAACAACTTCACAGACAATGGAGGAGCTGCCATTGGCTATAGGGGTTTCCATTCAAGTTTCAGAGCCATTCAAGAAGGCCTTTCACTAAATATCGATGTATCAATTACCATGATAATTTAACCTGGTCCAGTAGTTGATCAACCTCCCAAAGAGCTCATCTGGTTGGAAAATTAGGGCAAATGCCTCAAGAAGGGATGTGTGCTTTGTCTAAGTTATGATGCTGAACCAATTCTGAAATCTTGAGGTGTTAATATCAACTCTAATTTCACCCAAGTGGATGGACGTATTCTGCCAGCACCAAGGTTAAGAAGGGGCAATGGTGGAAATTTCTTTCCGAGGAATAGGCGTTGGAATTTTAGCAACAAGAAATTGGTGGAGCCATCTAGGATTCAAATATGGGCTGTTGTGAGCTTCTCGGATTCTCGTTGTGGTCCAAACAAAGGGATTTGATTTGTTGTGGAGAAATGAAAGGAATTCGTATTGACCCCCGTTTGATAGATTCAAAGAGACGAACCAGAATAGACGCTTTTCACCTGTGGTTAGAGATGAGAAATGTTTGAACAAATACAATCTAAATTTCCTGGAGCTCCGTAATTCCTTCTTTGTTTGATCCTAAATAGGAAAAATTCTGATCTTTATGAGACATGGAAGTGGAAGAATCTTTCTGAGTATGGCATGGTGACTCAGTGTATGGTACCAGCTAGGGTATGATCAATACCTTATAAATCTTCTTGTGAAGATCAATGCTAAGCTTGGACGGTTACCTTTATTCTGTGATCGAGTTAAAGTCAAGCTTAAACAAGAGCAAGGAAGTGAAGGATAAGATTAAAATGTTAGAATCGACGTTGCACAACTATGAGCTCCGGATTGATCTTCTTGAAACAAATAAAGGGCGTTGGAAAGAAGAACTTCACCATCCTCACGATCGAGTCAGAAGTCAAAATTATCTCATGGGTAAAGCAATAGTCCAGATTCGACTTGGGTAATATAGGCGGATACATTAAACGCAGATTGTGGTCAAGAGTTGGCTTTGTTGTATAGGGAAGTCAGAACACTAGGACCTAGAGCGAAAATATATAGTCGTCCGTTTTATGTAAAAGAATTTGTTTTCTAATAAAGTTTTCTAAAATGAAGTTGATCAGAATCGATACCTCTTTGCATTCATGCATTTGCATTACATTGCATCATTTGCATTAGACTTATATACAAAGACCCTAATTAGGTAAAAATATTTCAGTTAACCTGGAAAATATGGAACAAAGGTTGGAAAGAATGGAGCAAATGCAAATACAGATGCAGAGGCAATTGATCGAGATCCAATAAGAAATGCGGGAATTCCAAAGGAATATGATAGGCCAGCTAGCTCAGTTACTAGCCAAAGGACTTGAAAGAAAGAGTAGCCTAGTGGACAATAATGAGGATGATAAGGAAGACATCGTTTATTCTCCAATGGGTATCCCGATTCAACCAGACACACATCTGCATGGGGGACCCGTCATTATTGAACAGGCGGATACTTCGACCTTGTTGAAGTTTCCAATAGTTTCAGTTTTTGACCTGAATAATGATCAAGCCAAACCGGTTGCTCTAGTAGAAACAATAGAAAGAGGAGAAGGGACCTCAAAGGCCTTAAAGAAGAAGGAAAAGAGAACTGGTAGATGTAACAAGAGCCACTCGGAGCCAATTACAATGAATCAACCAGAACGACAATTACCAATGATCAGGCTTCTCCAAAGCAAAACTCTGGAAAGCTCCAGTTTACGCCAATCCCGATGACGTATAAGGAGCTATATCAAAATTTATTTGATGCACATATGGTGTCCCCATATTATCTGCGGCCGTTGCAACCTCCCTTCCCAAAATAGTATAACGAGAATGCCCAATGTGAGTATCACGCGGGAATAAAGGGCCACTCAATCGAAAACTGCAATACGTTTAAAAAGTTGGTTGAAAGGTTTATTAAAATAGGAGTTGTGAAGTTCGATGATCCATCAAAACCTGATCACTTTAATGAGGTAGGAGACAAGAAAGTTGCTGTTCCTTGAAGAAATCAAAGAGGGAATCAGAGAACGAAGTTTCCAAACCATTGTGTACTTGGGAATGTTTTGAATAATAAGACTGTGGAAGAAATCTTTGTACTTTTAGGGCTAATCTAGAATAATGTTCAAAACAGGCTTGTTGTCTTGGGCCTAGAGGCAACAAGATTTCTTTTGTGAAATAGGCTTATGTTCAAAATTTTATTTCAATAAAATGTATCTGTTTGAGCACATATTCTTTTATTCTTTTAAACTGTACATTCTTTGATTTTTATTCTTTCATTCTTTATTCATGACCATATCAATAATCATCCTTAGAATCATTTATTCTTTGGATTTGTTCGTCTTCGTACCTAGGTATCCAGATATCAATGTCATGAGCGACGTTGTTACTGACTCCCTTTTTGAACAAGATATGAGTCTAGGGGATCTCAGGATTTTGAAGATGACAGAGATAGCGACATCTCTTCTGACTTATTAAGAACGGTTTAACAAGATGAAAAATAGACCTTACTCTACAAAGGGTCATTGGATATTGTGGGCCTAGAAAAAGGGTGAAGATCGAAGCTCATCTTACCATAGAAATAATGCGGACATCATTGAGTTATTTTCAAAAAGACTCAAAGACGTTTTGCATGATCATATCATGACATGCTTGGGCTAATAAGATGCGCCCTAAATATGAGGATTGGGCACTATTAATTTGCAGAGAAAGAGATGGTATCAACTATACCGTATCTAAGGAAATAAGATTCAAGGGCTTACTCCAGTTCTTTACAAATTCTTCATATGTGGGGTATGGATATTATGGGGCCAATCTTGTCAAAAGCTTCTAGTTGACATCGATTCACTGTCATGGTCATTGTCTATTTCACTAAGAGGGTAAATGTTGCTTCATATGCCAATATTCCAAAGTCGACAGTCATCACAAAAAAAAAACCAAAAAATGATGAATAAAGGAAAGGATCAGAAACCAGTACAGAATGTATAACTGTATAAAGTTAAAGTTTACAATTTGTCCAGAGATCCGGTAGCATATCACTGTACAGAAAAAGCTGCCAAAAGAAAATAAAAAAAAGGAGAAAAACAAAAATTATGAAAGGTGACTTAGATTTGTAAGGATTGGCATAAGAAGCTACCATTACCTTCTGTCTTATTAAACATCGGCCAGAACCTTCGCAGGGGCAACATGTTGGTTTATGGATTTGAAGCATTTTGTCATTCGAACCTAATCGAAGAAAAGGTTAAAAGTTATCCACCACGGTCATATGATGCGAGCTTACGTTAAAGAAGTTCATTTTAGGGAATTCGAAACCTGATGTTGAAAAAGATTTTTCCTCTATAAAACAATTCTAGAGGAAAGCATATTCTGAATTGGGGAAATACCTTATATTGAAAAGGCCTATTTTGGAGGGGTATTGATATTAATCGAGATGAATGGCGAATACATGCCTAATCCAGTGGATTCAGTTTTAGTCAAGAAGAATTTTACCTGAAAGGGAAAAGAGTCAAGGTGAAAACCCGCAAAGGGTGCCTTGAGTTCAAAAAAAAATAAAAAAGGAAAAAAGAAAAAAGAAAAAAAGAGAAAAACAAAAAGGAGAGGCCAAGGCGAAAACCCACAAAGGGCGCTTTGAGACCAAAGGGGATTTCAGTTGAAAAACCCGAAAAGGGCGGCTCAAATTTTGACCAAAAGTGGGGCATACAATAGTCTTGTTACATCTGAATTACCATGGAGGAAGTATGGTACGTCTTGGGGCATTGACAAAATACTCCTGATCCCCTAAACACATATTAATTTTAAAATGGTCCTCAAGAAGTTGGAACAAAGAAGCTCAGGCTGCGATATCTGGGTCACCTAGTTTCCCATTTTACCCATTTTCTATTTTTTTTTTTTGATTACTTTATTCTTTTCAAAGGAATACCCTAATCAATTTTCTTTTATAGATTTTGCTATCTTTGTTTACTTTATTCTTTTAAGATACACCAACCAAATTTTCATTTATTGCCTTGGTTATCTTTGATTAGCTTATTTGTTTCGAGCTGTACTCCTGATTAATTTCTTTCATGTTCATGGTTGTGATCTTTTTCAAAAATTTTATTGAAAAAAAATGGACTAATAACACTTTCATAAAAGGAGTTTCGCATATTACTCTAGAAGCTTCTAAATGATATGAGGAATCTGAAACATGACTATTATCCAGAACTCACCAAGCCTAAGGGCTGGAAACATCAAAAATGATTACTTCTTCAAATTCTTTTTGGGTAAGACAATTTCGTTGGTGACACCATATCAGCAAATGACGAATAAGGTCAACCCAAATATGAAAGGGAATCATTGTCGGGATACCCTGCATTCAGACACATACGTCTGGTCATTACACCCAGGGAATGGTGTAACAAATCAAATATCATTCTTCTGAAGTTGTAGTGGGAGATATCAATTTCATGTCTCAAGATCGAAGCGGGGTTAACTTAGAAATTACATTGGGGCAAGCTGATTGAGTAGAACATGGTTGATGAACAAAAAATGAAAAACAAATGAGTAATAATACCTAGAATAGGAATCATACTCATAACATTTCTGTATCATAGCAAATTTCATTAGGAGCATTTGATTCATTTCGGTCATTGCATCCTAATCCTTTAAAATGAGTCATCTTCATAATATATATATAGCTAGAAGCATTTGATTCATTTTTGATCATAGCATCTTAGTCATAAAGCATGAACACATTAAACCGAGTCTACAGGATATGTCCCTCAATGGATGGTGTAGCAATATCGGTGAGAAAGAAGATCTTATCTTCTTGAAGTTGTAGGAAGAAGATCAAAAGAAGATTTCAGTCTAGTGATCTCTGAGTTTGCAGGGATCAGATTGAAGGCATCAGATCGAAGACATCAGTCTGGTGATCCCTGAGTTTGCAGGGATTAGATTGAGAATAGCAGATCGAAGACATCAGTCTGGTGATCCCTGAGTTTACAGGGATCAGATTGAGAATAGCAGATCGAAGACATCAGTCTGGTGATCCCTGAGTTTGCAGGGATCAGATTGAGAATAGCAGACCGAAGATTTCAGTCTGGTGATCTTTGAGTTTGCATGGATCAGATTGAAGACATCAGATCGAAGACATTAGTCTGGTGATCCCTGAGTTTGCAGGGATCAGATTGAGAATAGCAGATCGAAGACATCAGTCTGTGATCCCTGAGTTTGCAGGGATCAGATTGAGAATAGCAGATCGAAGATTTCAGTCTGGTGATCTCTGAGTTTGCAGGGATCAGATTGAAGACATCAGATCGAATACATCAGTCTGGTGATCCCTGAGTTTGCAGGGATCAGATTGAAGATAGTAGATCGAAGACATCAGTCTGGTGATCCCTGAGTTTGCAAGGATCAGATTGAAGATAGCAGATCGAATACGTCAGTCTGGTGATCCCTGAGTTTGCAGGGATCAGATTGAAGATAGTAGATCGAAAACATCAGTATGGTGATCCCTGAGTTTGCAGGGATCAGATTGAAGATAGCAGATCGAATACGTCAGTCTGGTGATCCCTGAGTTTTCAGGGATCAGATTGAAGATAGCAAATCAAAAGATAGTGGATATTGCCTTCATGAAGTTGAAGTTATCAAACTCACTGAAATCAAGATGAAGATCCAATGCTATTCGGATTGGAAGCCATTTGAAGAAGACCAAGAAGCCAAGGTTCCGCCAAGACCGGGCAAAATTGGTCCTTTTATAGTCTTTGCTCTATTCTTGTTTCACAATAATGAGCAAAGAGGGGCAGCTGTAGGAACCCAATTTAGCCCGGGCCCATACAAAAAAAATAATAAACCCGAAATAATAAAATAAAGTCCAAGTACAGTCCAAAATATATCATTTAAAGATTGAAGGTCTATCTACAAGCTTGACGTATATGGAAGTACAATCTTCAAGGATATGCAATCTTAGATATGATATGCAAATCTTAGATATGATATGCAATCCTATAAGTTATGGTATGCAATCTTAGATATGATATGCAATCTTAGAAGATATGGTATGTAATATTAAAAGATATGATTTTGTAATCTTAGAGATTTAATTTGTAGATACCTTTTAATCTTAGCCGTTGATGTAATTGATCTGTACCGTTGGATTTGGGGAGGCTCAACTATAAATAGAGGCCTCTCCCTTCATTGTAAAGGACACAAAAGTTTGGAAAGCAATAAAAATTCTTGAGAGCATTCACTCAAATTTCTCTCCCTCTTGCGTTCTTATTTTCTGTGGCTTGTTCTTATTTTGTTCTTCACTCATCTTCGTTTTTTTTTTAGTTGCTTCCGTTCGAGTTAGATTTTGGTGGAGAAATTTCGTTGAATCTTCATATTGCGGTAGTAAGGTTGACTTATGCATTTTTTATAACTTTTTTTTTTATTTATCCATATCATTTTTATACTTTTTTTATTTTTTTTAAAAAATTGTTATAATAGATTAATATATTATATATGTGTGTTTTATATAAAAATTATTACATACTATTTATTAACTATTTTTTATTATATGTAGTTATTTATACATGTATTAGATTACTAAATTATGTATATATTATGATAAGTTTTTTTTTTTACTTTTAATGTATATATATTAAATCATTTTAAAAGTCACCACATTCTTTTTTTTTAATGTTTAAATATGTTATTCCATTTTTCATTTAATTTTGTTATTTCGTGAAAATTTCAATATTTACTATATTACATGTTTATTTATATTCTTTTGATCATTTATTATTGTTTAACATAGTCCGTTATATATTTATGTTATATTATCCTTTTATTATTTATTTGTAATTTGTAAAATTGCTATTAAATATATATGTTGTAATATATTCATGTTATATATGTTTCACTCAAATCAATCTTTTATAAAAACATCTTTTGAATCGACATATTTTATTTCAAATGGTTTTTAAAATATGGTGATATGTAATATTTGGGAAATTTCGAGAAGAATTTTGCCCTAACTTATTGGGTTCGATTTTTCTCGTGAAACTTTAGGTATTACATATCTTCATTTTCTAAATTTATTTCAAATGATTTTCAAAATATGATGATACGTGATGTTTGGGGAATTTCGAGAAGAATCTTGCCCTAAGTTATTGGGTTCGATTTTTCTCGTGAAACTTTAGTTATTACGTATCTGCTTTTTTTAAGAAATTTGAGATTTATCAATTTCAAAATAAAAAATCTATTCTTGGGAATTCAAAGTGTTGTGCCTTAACTTACTGGGTTCGACATTTTGAATCTCGAGGTAGGAATTTTATAAAATAAAGACGAGCTTAATTTCAAAGTCATGAGGTACTATACCTTAACTTATTAGGTAAAGTACTTTATTTCTTTGTGATAAGTAAGTCCTAATTTTCTCTCTAATAAAAGGATCATATTTTCTAACTTTTTTTATTTTCAACATTTGGACATGATTTTATCGATTAGGTACCAATTTTGGGCGTTATGAGGGTGCTAACCCTTCCTCATACGTAACTGACTCCCGAACCCGTTTTCTTGTTTTTTGTGGACCAAAATTGAATGCTTTTTTAAATGAAACATTTTACAAGGTGATCCAATCACACCTAAGTAAAAAAGATTGGTGGCGACTCTCATTTTTATTTTTAAAGTCGATCTCCATTTTTCTAAACTCGATTTGAAAATGGTTTCGACATAATGCTTTTCAATCTTTCCATAATAAAATCCTTTCACATAGTTTATATTATTCAAGTTGTGAAAAAATTAACCACAAAACTATCTAACCGTGCGAAGTTGATATGAAAGAAACAAGCTAATCATAGAAATTGAAGCTTGGCCATATGACTTTTCCACATTGATTAAATAGTAATATATTTGATTGGTTGTAATTTTCTCGAACTTTCTATATATTTGGAACAAAACAAAAGCAAAAGCCATTCTTCCTTTAATTTCAAAACCAAATAAAAACATGGCACCACACCTTAATATTGTTCCTTCCATGTTTGTACTTTTATTGTTATTCATTTCAGCCTCTAAAGTTCAATCAGATGCTTTTGATGTTGTTGCCAAGTTTGGTGCAAAAGCTGACGGGAAAACGGATTTGAGTAAGGCAAGTTCAATTGCTCTTAACTTTGTACCCCAAAGGTGAAAAAATGAAAAAATTATATTTCAAACTGATGTCTTTATTCATTTCATTTTAGCCATTTTTGGATGCTTGGAAAGAAGCATGTGCCTCTGTAACCCCATCAACAGTTGTGATTCCTAAAGGGACATATTTATTAACAAAAGTAAACTTAGAAGGTCCATGCAAGGCTCCTATTGAGATTAATGTTCAGGGCACTATACAGGCTCCGGCTGATCCTAGTGCTTTCAAGGACCCTAATTGGGTTAGATTCTATAGTATTGAAAATTTCAAAATGTCTGGCGGAGGAATTTTCGATGGTCAGGGAAGCATTGCTTATGAGAAGAATACTTGCGACAATCGTGAATTTCGTTCCAAACTTCCCGTTGTCAGCTTTCTTCCCTCTTGCCAGAATTTATTTATTCTTTTTCCTCTTATTATTATTATCAAAATATAATTATAACTAACATCTTTGTTTCGTTTGTTACTTTGTTAACTCCAAAATTAAACAGAATATAAGGTTTGACTTTGTGACCAATGCATTGATACAAGATATAACTAGCAAAGACAGTAAACTATTCCACGTTAATGTTTTTGCATGCAAAAACATTACCCTCGAACGTTTCAAGGTAGAGGCACCGGATGAGAGCCCCAACACAGATGGGATCCACATGGGCAAATCAGACGGGGTCAATATTATTGGCTGTGACATTAAAACTGGTGATGATTGTATTTCTATCGGAGATGGCACTAAAAATGTGGACATAAAAGAAGTAACTTGTGGACCAGGACATGGAATAAGTATCGGTAGTCTCGGAAAGTTCCAAAATGAAGAGCCAGTTGAGGGAATTAAAGTCTCAAACTGCACCATCACTAATACTTCAAATGGAGCTCGAATCAAAACTTGGCCAGGCGAATATCCTGGGATAGTATCAGAAATACATTTTGAGGATATTACCGTGAATAATGTCTCTTCCCCTATCCTAATTGATCAACAATATTGCCCATGGAATAAATGCAAGAAAAATGTATGCACATTCTTATCGAAATCCTAATAGAGTGACAATATTTAATTGATCATTGAATCATTGTTTTGTTGATACAGGAAGAATCGAAAGTTAAACTAAGCAACATTAGCTTCAAGAACATCCGTGGCACATCTGCACTTCCAGAAGCTGTCAAGTTTATTTGCAGCGGTTCTTCGCCATGTCAAAATGTGGAACTTGCGAACATTGATATTAAGCACACTGGAGCTGAACCCGCAACATCCCAATGTTTGAATGTCAAGCCAATAACTAGTGGCAAATTAAACCCGATTCCATGTTCCAGCCTTGTCCCAAAAACCCCTAGCGCCACTGCTTAAAGCATACCAACAAATTCAATGCAATTGTAATTAATATATTTATTCATATTATATAAAAACAGTTTTTTTTCATTTTAATTCTTTGCTATTAATAAACTTTTGCAATGAATTCAACTCTTTTACCATACACATCAGTAAAAAGAGCCGAAATGTGATAAAATTTAGTTAATTTAAACTAATAATAAAACCATTACTGAGTTTCTATATTGAATTGGAATTAATTATTGAAGTTTTCTTTATCTAAGTATAATTTTTTATAAAAACCATCTTCCAACATAGTACTTTTAAGGCAAAATAAAATATTAAATTCGAGATTCTAATTAAAATAAAAGTTCCTCGTCCAAATTTTTTGAACAACATATTTCTATATTTTTTGTGTGCTTAAACATATGATTATATTTGTGCATTGGTTTGTTTCTTTTTCTGTTGACTTTATATTTGTAACACCCCAAACCCGGCCCATACGTTTCGACCGGATCTGGCATGTCACGGGTTGTACATTGATAACTTTTGCTTTGTTGGTTTTTGGAAATCGTAAGTTAATTAGAAAATATTTGAATAAATAAGTGACATTTGAAAAGAAACCTTGTATTATTATTATTAGGTATAAATAAACCCATGACATAAATTAATAAGTTGCAAATATTAAAAAAAAAAACTACTTAGGCGAATATAAACTATGGGGCCTTATTACCTAAATATTCCCAAAATAAAGACTTAAAGGAAAAACCGAAAATAATCTATAGAAATAAAAACTTGATGGCCCCTCGAGTCCGTCTCGGCTCCTATGTCCACGATCTACTGCTCATCTGAAAAGTTAGGGAAAAATAATAGGGTGAGTCACCAAGACTCGGTGTGTAAATCCCGAAAAGACATAAAAGGCTTGGGCCCACAAACACATTATGAGCCCTGGCCCATACACAATGGCAACAATCATAATCACATGACAGATAATAAATGATGCAAAGCCCAACCCATCCTAGAATTCCATCCTCTACACACCAACCCGTACCAACCATCACACCTTGGGGATTTCTACAATCAACCCTCCACCCGTTACACACCATATCGACAGCTGTGCTGCCTGTCATAAAGACCGATCACTATGTGACCTATGTGGCGAAGCCACCGATCGCTATGCGACCTTAAAAATATATCGACAGCTGTGCTGCCTGTCATGAAGACCGATCACTATGTGACCTATGTGGCGAAGCCACCGATCGCTATGCCACCTTAAAAATATATCGACAACTGTGCTGCCTGTCATAAAGACCGATCACTATGTGACCTATGTGGCAAAGCCACCGATCGCTATGCGACCTTCTTCCCCTTCATCATGTCAATCCCATCCCCATGCTTACATGCAAGAACATAAATATATTATCATCACAGATTATCACATACTTCAATACACATAGAGATTTCAATGATTACGTACCTGGCATCCTTTGCCTAACCCTTTTAGGGTTTTATTCGACTGTCTACAAGCCCCTTTTCGGCTTTTAGCCCATAATATATATTTAGTACAGATTACTATACAACTTTTTTTCTGGCTTTTAGCCCATAACAGATATTTAGTACAGATTACTTAGTGTGTTAGAGATCTACACACGACTGTTCATATAGCCTCATTTTCCAGCTTTTCAGCCCCTAACATGTATAATACAAAATAAAACTTATGTGATAAGGATCTACACACGACTGTTCATACAGCCTTATTTTCCGGCTTTTCAGCCCCTAACAGGTATAATACAAAATAAAACTTATGTGATAAGGATCTACACACGACTGTTCATACAGCCTCATTTTCTGGCTTTTCAGCCCCGAACAGGTATAATACAAAATAAAACTTATGTGATAAGGATCTACACACGACTATTCATACAGCCTCATTTTCCGGCTTTTTAGCCCCTAACAGGTATAATACAAAATAAAACTTATGTGATAAGGATCTACACTCCTGATTACCGTTATAACGAGACCCTCTAAGTCGACGCTATCCGTAGCCAACACCACCGCTGTCTGCCTTGAAATCTCGAAAAGAGATATGAGATTCAGGGACTAGTGTTTCCGGCTTTTAGATCTAAGAGATCTACTTACTAGAGAAGATTCGGCTACTCCCAGAGGATTCCAGCTTTTTGCGAAAATCAGGAAGAGAAGATGATTCGAAGAAATCTATAGAGATTCAGCTTTTAGAAGAAAGAAGAGAAGAGAATAATGGAGTTTTCGGCTTTTAGAAGAAAGAAGAGATTAATGGAGTTTTTGGCTTTTAGAAGAAAGAAGAGAATAATGGAGTTTTCGGCTTTTAGAAGAAAGAAGAGAATACTGGAGTTTTCAGCTTTTGGAAGAAAGAAGAGAATAATGGAGTTTTCGGCTTTTAGAAGAAAGAAGAGAATAATGGAGTTTTTGGCTTTTAGAAGAAAGAAGATAGTAATGGCGTTTTTGGCTTTTAGAAGAAAGAAGAGAATAATGGAGTTTTCAGCTTTTAGAAGAAAGAAGAGAATAATGGAGTTTTCGGCTTTTAGGAGAAAGAAGAGAAAAGAATAATGGGGTTTTCGGCTTTTAGAAGAAAGAAGAGAAAAGAATAATGGAGTTTTCAGCTTTTAGAAGAAAGAAGAGAAAGAAAAGGTGGAAACCCTAAATGTTCCAAAATAAAGAAGAGAACCCTCCCTATTTATAGAAATTTTGGCTAACTCCTAGCCTTGTAGATAGCTCCTATCTTTTCTCCTTTTATCTTCCAAATTATCAACTATAATATCTACATTATCTTATTCATATAAATCCTCCTATTTTTGAGCCTTGTTGCCATCCACTCCACCTAACCCAGATGCCGAAAATTAGCTAACTTAAACTAAAAGAATTGGGCTCCATGAAACTTAAATTTCGGCCCCTTATTCCCTTGTGTGGCGTCACCTCCTTGCTCCCTAAGTGGCGCCACTGACCACTGGGCCACAAGCCCATTTTGATGTTTTAAACACAGATACTACCTTTTAAACCCTATAATGCCCAAACAGATAATTTTAACCAAGGCCTCTGCCTAAGCCTGAGCCTAATTTGGACCCCTAACACATAAAATAACTCATTACACATGTTCACCCATTAAACGCATAGGCCCAAAAATTCAGGATGTTACAGTTCTACCCCCTTAAAGAAATTTCGTCCTCGAAATTTCCAACTAACTATTAATCGTACTACCCAAGTCTCACCACTACGCTTTCGCTGCGCACTCTAATTCTAAAGCCAAAAGAAACACTTAGTATACTATGGTAGAGTACGCACCGATATTCGCATCTAGAGAGTCCTCGTCCCCTTGTACTCATTCTATCGATTCGCGTTTATCTGATTAGAATTTTATGAATTATTAGTTTTCTTCCACTGATTAACCGCGAACAGTCTTATGAATAGTAGTTTTAAGGGTAGTTCTTTCGAATTCGCAGTTATATCTACAATTCAGTCTCAAGTTCACATCTCCTAGTTCTAAGAAGCACATACATTCAATCATCACACACCAACATACATATAACATCCGTGAACTCACATTCCTCACTTAAAGAGTATTTTCGTCATTTCACTACCCAGGGGTTTTTCCGTAGTTTTGCCCTACAGGGTATTTTCCAAAATAAAGTATCTTGGTGATTTTCTTCGAATTAGAGGTACTTTGGTACATATTTTTTTTAAAGCAAGGGTATTTTTGGAAACAAGTTTTTTTTAAACAAAACGAGGGTATTTTGGTAATTTCCTCAAAATGGGGTATCTTGGTTTTGTTCCCGAAATAGAGATATTTTGATATTGCTGTTGTTGTTTGTTTTTTTTTTTTGTAAAGTAGGAGTACTTTGGAAAATTTAATTTCGCAAACTGCGTTACTCTTATAAATATAGGGGTTTTCGGGTAAATTTACAAAACATAGGTATTTCATAAAAACACGGTCGTTTTGAAAATTTTCACAAACCAAAGGTATTTTGGAAATTTTGCCAACCGGATTGTTTCGGTAATTTCTCAAATTTTGGTAGTTTTACAATTTTGGGGTATTCTGGGAAATTTTCACAAATCAAGTGTATTTTGGAAATTTTACAAAACTTAGGGGTATTTTGATTGTGAAATAGGGTGGCTGGTCCCTTTCGGTTTTAATTATAGATTTTGGCCTGTCAACAAATCCTCATGGCTAAGGTGAACAGTTACTACGCACCAGGTAGGATTCCAGCGAAGAGGAGGTGAGTCACTAGGACTGCCTAAGTACCAAGCTCTCCCTGAATCCAATCCTAGACATGCGTATGCCTGTTGTAACATCCCCAAACCCGGCCCATTCACTACGACCGAATCTGGTTATGTCACTGGAAAAAGACGGTTGAAAATCTTCTTTACTTTTGAATAAACCTTGAAGAAATTAACTTTTGAAAACCTTGTTTATTTATTACCTTATGAAAAACCTTGAAGTTATAAATTAGCTGAATTAGAAAAACTTTATTAAACATATTCTTCATAAATAGGTTGCTAGGATTAAAACCATTTTCACATAGCAATTTAATTTAAATAAACCATAGTTAAAGTAATACCAAAATAATAAAATGGCCTTTATTACAACCCAACAATTCAAATAAAGTACTTATATCAAAATCAAGCTTGAAATAATTGAACATCATCTTCGGCATGGGCCACCTTGTCCTCTCCGATCCCGGTCCAGCTTTACGCACTACCTAAAATGGTTAAAGGAAAAAGGTGAGTCACCAAGACTCAGTGTGCAACCCTTTTTCCCGGATTAGCAAAATATCATATACAAACATAACCATGATCATCATGCATCCAATATGCACCCAACCTAGACATCCACAACGCCTTTCTCTACCCCGTGTGGTACCAAACCACTGGTGGTGCCAAACCACTGGTGACGTATAGTCACAGATGTGATGCCAAATCACTGGAGGTGCCAAACCTCTGGTGTCCGAAGACACAAAGTGTGTTACCAAAACACTGGTGACCGAAGTCACAAAACAATTGATGGGGCCAACCCATCGTGTGATACCAAATCACTGGCGTCAATCCCTCAATACCGCCTTGTGGGGCCAACCCACCGTGGTGCGAAACCACGGGGACGAGACGCTGAGGTGCCAAACCTCTGGAGGTGCCAAACCTCTGGTGACCCAAAGTCACAAAGTTGTGTTACCAAAACACTGGTGCTCGTCAGCACAAAATATCACTGCCCCCTCCACTCGTACAACCCACATTAACAATGATATGCATTTTAAAAGACATATACCCACATGCTTGATTAGCAACATACATATTATTTATCAACCATCCAGTATCATAGCACACGTAACCGATACATCATGCTTACCAAAAGAATCAAAACAGGGACTTACCTGACCCCGTGCCTTATACCATAATGGTATTCAATCCACCTTTCATGGAACCAACCACACACATCATATATATAGATACAATAACAGAGAAGTGTGTAACTGTACACACAATAATAATAATAAGCACATAAATTACTAGAAGAGTGTGTGTAAGTACACACCTGCAAGCCTTAACCAAAGAATCGATCTAAGACCCTCGATGACCTCGATAACCTCGCTCCTCACGATTGATTTGGTTTCTTACCAAATCCCGAACCAACCAATGGTTCCACTTGACAAACGGCCTTCTTCCAAAGATTAACAGAGTAGGAATACTCCTCTTGCTTGCTTCCAAAATCCAAAGACCCTAAAACGAAATGGTTAACTCCTTTCAACCAAAACCAACATAGACTTTAATCAAACCGAAACCACAAGCACTAGAGAGAAAAGAGAAATGGCCATTCGGCCAAACACTTACCCAACACCCACCGTTTGAAAACAAATGCCCACTAACATCAACACCCTTCTAGGATTCGGCCAAGGTGAACACTACTAGGAGAAAAGGGAGATTCGGCCAATTAACAAAATGGAACAAAGAGAACGAAAGATACTTTTCGGTTTGACAAGAAAAAGAACAATGGAGGAAGGTGTTTGGAAGGATGGTGTTTCGGCTAAGAAGATTTCAAGAAGAAAAAGAAGAAAGTATAACAAAAAGAGAGAAGTATGTTTCGGCTTACACAAATGAAGAGGAAAGAAAGATGGAGGGCATTCGGCTATCAACAACATTGAAAGAACACAAACAAATTTTAGAAAGCTGTAGGGAGGTTTGATCTTTCGGTTTCAAAAGTAAGGAAAATGAGAGAAAGCTCTCTCTTGGAAAAAAAATTCGGTGACAAAAGGAAGGATTTGGCTTCCCAAAACTTGACCGAAAATGCCCAAATTGACCAGGTAAAATCGGCACATGCTTCCCCCCTATACTTTGCCGTCCACTCCTATTAACAAGGAGTTCTAATTTTCGGCAATTCCTTGAATTGCTCTTAGCCAATAGTTGAAAAGTATTCAAAATAATTTAAAAGCCTAAATTTCCTCCTTGGAATTAATTAAAAAAGAACCAATTAAAATCTAAATAATATCTCCATTATCCTATCCTTTATCACCTTTTCAAATAAAAAAAAACTCATAATTATCCCCCCACTCCAGCCGAATGTTCAACAAAGAAACAAAACCATGTGCAGGCCACTCCATTTTCACGCCAGCAAAAGAAAATAGAACCCACTTGCAGTTGCTGGGATTCGAAACCAAGACCCATGCCGCAGCCTCCCCTTAAGCGCCCAAACCACTCGGCCACACTGCATTTCATGCCATAAAATCACACCTTTTAATCTTTAAACCCTTCCTACTCCAGCCCATAACCGCCTAAAAATAAATCACGCCCAAAATGCTGCTCCAGCCCTCGAACCCGCGCCCTATCACTCCTCCAGCGCCTAAGTGCCGCACGAGCACCACTTGGACCAGCTGCTTCTTGCGTCAAAACACGCCCCCACTCCTTTTTAAGGCCTCCCCACCTTGTAACGCCAAGATCCAAAAATTAAAACCAGCCTGCTGCCTCTTTGATTCGAACCTAAGACCCTCAAAGGCGCTACCTCCAGCCCCTTAAGCAGCGCGTACAGCCACTTTGCCAAAGCCTTACTTATGCCATAGATTACCAAAAATAATTCTTAAGGCCTCCCTTGGCCCGATTCCCTTTCCCACTAAAAATCCAAATTTTTCCAAAGTCTTCCCGCTAACTCCGAGCGTTCTCAACACCTGTAAAACACATCCAAGCCTACGCAAAACCTACTAGAACACGAATTATACCCAACATGCACAGCCCCTAAACCAGGGTGTTACAATTCTACCCTCCTTAAAATAATTTCGTCATCGAAATTACTTGGCTAACGAACATCTGCACAACCTATCTTACCACCTTACGCTTACGCTACGCAACTCTGATTAACAAGTTTTATGCATAAAAAAAAAATTTGGTTCCACTGTTTAACCACGAGCAAATTTTATGCAAAGAAGTTTTTCAAGAGTAGTTCTTTCGAGCAATCAAAGTTTCATACCCTACCCAGGAGTAATCTCGTCATTTTTCCTAAAAGAGTATATCGGCCGTAAGTCAGGGTAAATTTTGAAAATAGTTTCCAACTTAAAGATATTTCAAAATTTACAAAATCTCAGGGGTCATTTTGAAAATTTTGTTTTTCAAACCAGAGGTATCTCAAAAATTCCAGAAATCGGGGTTATTTCCGTAGTTTTGGAAATCATGGGCATTTTCGTAAATTCTCCAAATCGGAATATCACAACATTTCACAAAATAGGATTTTCCTGATATTTGGCAAAATAAGAATATTTCGGTAAAAATCGAGAGAAATCTGGAAATTTAGAAACCAAGGGCATTTTGGTAATTTTCTCAACCAAGGGTATTTTCGTAAATTTTAACAAACCCGGGTATCTTAATATTTCGAAACCTCAAAATTTTGGTATCTTGTAAAGTAAAAATTCGTTTTATCAAAAGTTGAGGGTAGTATTGTAATTTTATAACACAGGGGTTTTTTTTGTAATTTTGCCACTAGGGGCATTCTGGTAATTTTGTAAACCGAGAAAATATCTTTCAAAATCTGATTTAGAGTTTTACAAACCAAAGGGGTAAAGTTGAAAACTTTAAAACCGGAGATTTTAAAACAATCAGGTCAAATCCCTTTCGGGTTTTAATATTCGGTTTAGCCTATGAACAAGTCCTCTTGGTTAAGGTGAACCGTAGCTACGCACCAGGTAGGATTCATGTGGAGAGGGGGTGAGTCACGCGGACTGCTTAAATACCAAGCTCCCACTGAATACCACTCCTAGACATGCGCACACAGGTTGCCACACCTTAACTCGGCGACTTACTTCACAGGTTTGTTTAGTAACCTTAAGTTTTATGCACATGTTTGAGTAGTCTAGTCCTAGGGTCCAACAGATCCTATTATTCTATTCTACGAGCCCAACAAAGCCCATAACAGTTCATATAACAAATTACTACACAAGTCTGAAGTACTTACCTGGTGGACTCGGGCCGGAGACACAGGTGCCATGCCAGAATAACCTGAAAAACTTTTTATAAAAGCCCACATTTCGAAAAGCCCATTTTGAAAACTGTTTCGAGCCCAAAACCCTCAAAGCCGAGTTTTGAACCGGGCTCTGATACCAAACTGTAACATCCCCAAACCCGGCCCATTCACTACGGCCGAATCTGGTTATGTCACTGGAAAAAGACGGTTGAAAATCTTCTTTACTTTTGAATAAACCTTGAAGAAATTAACTTTTGAAAACCTTGTTTATTTATTACCTTATGAAAAACCTTGAAGTTATAAATTAGCTGAATTAGAAAAACTTTATTAAACATATTCTTCATAAATAGGTTGCTAGGATTAAAACCATTTTCACATAGCAATTTAATTTAAATAAACCATAGTTAAAGTAATACCAAAATAATAAAATGGCCTTTATTACAACCCAACAATTCAAATAAAGTACTTATATCAAAATCAAGCTTGAAATAATTGAACATCATCTTCGGCATGGGCCACCTTGCCCTCTCCGATCCCGGTCCAGCTTTACGCACTACCTGAAATGGTTAAAGGAAAAAGGTGAGTCACCAAGACTCAGTGTGCAACCCTTTTTCCCGGATTAGCAAAATATCATATACAAACATAACCATGATCATCATGCATCCAATATGCACCCAACCTAGCCATCCACAACGCCTTTCTCTACCCCGTGTGGTACCAAACCACTGGTGGTGCCAAACCACTGGTGACGTATAGTCACAGATGTGATGCCAAATCACTGGAGGTGCCAAACCTCTGGTGTCCGAAGACACAAAGTGTGTTACCAAAACACTGGTGACCGAAGTCACAAAACAATTGATGGGGCCAACCCATCGTGTGATACCAAATCACTGGCGTCAATCCCTCAATACCGCCTTGTGGGGCCAACCCACCGTGGTGCGAAACCACGGGGACGAGACGCTGAGGTGCCAAACCTCTGGAGGTGCCAAACCTCTGGTGACCCAAAGTCACAAAGTTGTGTTACCAAAACACTGGTGCTCGTCAGCACAAAATATCACTGACCCCTCCACTCGTACAACCCACATTAACAATGATATGCATTTTAAAAGACATATACCCACATGCTTGATTAGCAACATACATATTATTTATCAACCATCCAGTATCATAGCACACGTAACCGATACATCATGCTTACCAAAAGAATCAAAACAGGGACTTACCTGACCCCGTGCCTTATACCATAATGGTATTCAATCCACCTTTCATGGAACCAACCACACACATCATATATATAGATACAATAACAGAGAAGTGTGTAACTGTACACACAATAATAATAATAAGCACATAAATTACTAGAAGAGTGTGTGTAAGTACACACCTGCAAGCCTTAACCAAAGAATCGATCTAAGACCCTCGATGACCTCGATAACCTCGCTCCTCACGATTGATTTGGTTTCTTACCAAATCCCGAACCAACCAATGGTTCCACTTGACAAACGGCCTTCTTCCAAAGATTAACAGAGTAGGAATACTCCTCTTGCTTGCTTCCAAAATCCAAAGACCCTAAAACGAAATGGTTAACTCCTTTCAACCAAAACCAACATAGACTTTAATCAAACCGAAACCACAAGCACTAGAGAGAAAAGAGAAATGGCCATTCGGCCAAACACTTACCCAACACCCACCATTTGAAAACAAATGCCCACTAACATCAACACCCTTCTAGGATTCGGCCAAGGTGAACACTACTAGGAGAAAAGGGAGATTCGGCCAATTAACAAAATGGAACAAAGAGAACGAAAGATACTTTTCGGTTTGACAAGAAAAAGAACAATGGAGGAAGGTGTTTGGAAGGATGGTGTTTCGGCTAAGAAGATTTCAAGAAGAAAAAGAAGAAAGTATAACAAAAAGAGAGAAGTATGTTTCGGCTTACACAAATGAAGAGGAAAGAAAGATGGAGGGCATTCGGCTATCAACAACATTGAAAGAACACAAACAAATTTTAGAAAGCTGTAGGGAGGTTTGATCTTTCGATTTCAAAAGTAAGGAAAATGAGAGAAAGCTCTCTCTTGGAAAAAAAATTCGGTGACAAAAGGAAGGATTTGGCTTCCCAAAACTTGACCGAAAATGCCCAAATTGACCAGGTAAAATCGGCACATGCTTCCCCCCTATACTTTGCCGTCCACTCCTATTAACAAGGAGTTCTAATTTTCGGCAATTCCTTGAATTGCTCTTAGCCAATAGTTGAAAAGTATTCAAAATAATTTAAAAGCCTAAATTTCGTCCTTGGAATTAATTAAAAAAGAACCAATTAAAATCTAAATAATATCTCCATTATCCTATCCTTTATCACCTTTTCAAATAAAAAAAACTCATAATTATCCCCCCACTCCAGCCGAATGTTCAACAAAGAAACAAAACCATGTGCAGGCCACTCCATTTTCACGCCAGCAAAAGAAAATAGAACCCACTTGCAGCTGCTGGGATTCGAAACCAAGACCCATGCCGCAGCCTCCCCTTAAGCGCCCAAACCACTCGGCCACACTGCATTTCATGCCATAAAATCACACCTTTTAATCTTTAAACCCTTCCTACTCCAGCCCATAACCGCCTAAAAATAAATCACGCCCAAAATGCTGCTCCAGCCCTCGAACCCGCGCCCTATCACTCCTCCAGCGCCTAAGTGCCGCACGAGCACCACTTGGACCAGCTGCTTCTTGCGTCAAAACACGCCCCCACTCCTTTTTAAGGCCTCCCCACCTTGTAACGCCAAGATCCAAAAATTAAAACCAGCCTACTGCCTCTTTGATTCGAACCCAAGACCCTCAAAGGCGCTACCTCCATCCCCTTAAGCAGCGCGTACAGCCACTTTGCCAAAGCCTTACTTGTGACATAGATTACCAAAAATAATTCTTAAGGCCTCCCTTGGCCCGATTCCCATTCCCACTAAAAATCAAAATTTTTCCAAAGTCTTCCCGGTAACTTCGAGCGTTCTCAACACCTCTAAAACACATCCAAGCCTACCCAAAACCTACTAGAACACGAATTATACCCAACATGCACAGCCCCTAAACCAGGGTGTTACACCTGTTGCCACACCCTAACCCAGCGACTTGTTCACGGGTTTGTTTGGATTGATTAAGTCTTATGAATTTAAAGAGTTGTTTAAACTAAGCCTAAAGTCCATCAATACTATCATACTAGTCTACGTCCATAAAGCCCATCAACCCAACAAATATATCACATCAAGAGTTAGAATACTTACCTGCGTAGATCGGGTGCAGGTAGACTCGAAGGCCATATCTTCTTCCAAAATTTTTTTAAATTCACATCAAATTTTCAAAACACTACTGGACCCATTTCACAGCTCGAGTTTTGAACTGGGCTCTGATACCAAATTGTAACACCCCAAACCTGGCCCATACGTTTCGACCGGATCTGGTGTATCACGGGTTGTACATTGAAAACTTTTGCTTTGTTGGTTTTTGGAAATCGTAAGTTAATTAGAAAATATTTGAACAAATAAGTGACATTTGAAAAGAAACCTTTTATATTATTATTAGGTATAAATAAACCCCTGACATAAATTCATAAGTTACAAATATTAAAAAAAACTACTTAGGCGAATATAAACTATGGGGCCTTATTACCTAAATATTCCCAAAATAAAGACTTAAAGGAAAAACCGAAAATAATCTATAGAAATAAAAACTTGATGGCCCCTACAGACCAACCCGTACCAACCATAAAAGTAACATGTTTTAATCCCATGCATGGCATGTTTTTGGATGATATATTATGTAAATTAGTGAATTTGATGCTCCTAATCCTTTAAAATTATGTTTCTATACTTAGGTGAGCATAGGAAAGTGAAAGGAGCGAAAAATGAACCAAAATCTAACGAAAAGAGCTGTTTTCAAGAACCACAGGACCTGGGCACCTCCACACGGCCTAGGCACATTCTCGTGTGAGCCACACAAGCTGGCCTCACGCCCATGTGTTACCCCGTGTCGATTCGCTCCCTGTTTCCCAAACACGCGAAAAAACCCAATTTTTAGGATTTCTAAGCTTTCTAAAGTCTATAAATACACACTTGAAGAGGACCTAAGGGAGCATGCAGAAAAGAACAAAGAAAAGACTTGTAGAACGCTACGGGATTCAACTCAGAAGTAGGATCTCCTTCAAGATTGAAGATCTCTATTCAATTTCTTTAGAAGTTTTATTGGGTTTCTTTATATCTTATTGTTATTCTAATTTTGAGATGATTACTGTAACACCCCTAACCTGTAACCGTCGCAGGAATAGGGTTAAGAAGCATTACCGATCATTTCAAAACATTTAAATTCATTTCACATCTAAACATAGCAATTCATATTCATATAGTCCTTTAATTTGGTCTACGAGACCTTAAACATGAATTAGAAAGGGGCGGGACTAAACCGAACACATACAAAATTTTTCTGAAACTTAACATTTTTCAAAGCTACAAAGGCCACACGCCCGTGTGGGTACACGGCCTCGAACACGCCCGTGTGTCCAAGCCGTGGCAAAACAGGGTACACATACTGACTTGTCCAAACGACCTGAGACATGCCCGTGTGCCTCACCCGTGGTCGACTGTAACACCCTATCCAGTAATCATCATCGATTTAGAGTTAATAGGCATTACTGAACAATCGGAAACTTTTACGGGCATTTCATAACATAATTTGTCAAACCACATCAATGTGTCCCTTAATTAGGTCTTTGAGACCTTAATCATGCTTTAGAAAGGGGCCGAGACAAAACCGAACTGTAACACCCCTAACCCGTATCCGTCGCTGGATTAGAGTTAAAGGTGTTACCGGACAGATCGAAAACTTAATCAGAGATTTCAATAATACAAATCGTCAATCGCAACCAAGTGTCCCTTTTAGGTCAACAAGACCTTAATCATGCTTTAGAATATGGTCGGGACTAAACCGAACACATACTAAAATTCTCAGAAATTTAAAACTTTTCTAAATTACAGAGGTCACACGCCCGTGTGGGCAGGCCGCGTGCCTCCTACGGCTACCAGACACACCCATGTGTCCTGGCCGTGCCAAAACAGAGCATGTGTACTGACTTATCCACACGGTCACCAGGCACGCCCGTGTACCATGGTCGTGTATAATTAGGCTAGCTACTGACTTACTCACACGATCACTAGGCACGCCCGGGTGCCATGGCTGTGTAAAATTAGGCTAGCTACTGACTTATTCACACGGTCATTGGGCACACCCGTGTGCCATGGCTGTGTAGGCAAATCATGCCATTTGCAAGGCCAAAATGCCACCCACACACGGAACAACCCTACAAACAAATTACCAATTCATTTCATGCACATATCACAGCCAAAAACATATCAAACTAGTCAACAAATCTTTGCATTCAATGTCATTTCCAATCATGCCAATTTGCCCAACTAAAACACATATACATTCAAGCATGATTCATCCACCCTTACCTTTCATATAATCATTCCTTTGCTCAAACATACACACCCATAATGCATTCATATGCTTACCATAACCTTGGCAATTCCATTTGCTATCAAACCATGCCAAAACATATATCATGCATCATATACACCCAAACATAATACCATTATTTATCTAGCCACATCTCATGGCTAATTATGCATATTTCAAACTTAACTCAAAATGACTAGCCTATACATGCCATATTTAGCTATATACATATTTCAAAGGTACCAAAACAAGTTGAGTAGTGTGTTGATGATCCTCGACAGTCCCCGAGCCTTCTGTAGCTTTGACAATCTATAAAACAGAGCAAACACACACACTTGGCATAAAATGCCATATGCAAATAAACTTGGCATAAAATGCACATAACCATATTAATACTATGACATTAATAGTTCTCATAGCAAATTCATCTCATATTCTTTGGCTCATATGCTTAGCCATATCTTACCATATTCTTCAACTCAAATATCACATATACACATAGCTCTTTTAAACATATTTTCACATATCATCTCATCATTCCATTGCACATAATCATCTTAGTAAGTTCATATAGATACTTACCTTTCATACACACTTAGTGTACAAATCAAACGTACCTGAAATAGATATACAAATCACATAATCGTTCGTATCTCAGATTTTCCTGTTGAACCATTCGGAATCTAATAGATTATGCAGAGTGCTAGGAATAGTCGTACAATGACAACGTCCCAGACATGGTCTTACATGTCGTCAAATGTCGATGCCACTATCCCAGACAGGGTCTTACAGGAATCAATACGATGCCAATGTCCTAGACATGGTTTACACGTAAATCTCATATGGATGACAACGTCCCAGACGTGGTCTTACATGAAATCTCGAATCAATGCCAACGTTCCAGACGTGGTTTTACATGATATCACATAACCGACACCTATGTCATGACATACGTACTTCCTATCTATTTCTAGGTTCACACGGGACTTCTCAGACTTTTACAACTTGTAGACTTATTAGCAAACTCAGATTTCGCGTACATTCCATCTCAATGGATATTAATAGCAATACAAATATCATATATACTCAAATAATTCAAAGCCAATACATTTATTTGTATATCCTCTTACCTCGAGTTAGGTTTAACAGAAATGGATACAGCTACTTAAGGATTTTCGACTTCTCCCGATCTAAGTCCGTTTTCTTCGGTTCTTGATCTATACATATTCAAATTTAACCCTTTCATTCATTAACTTATTCAATTCAAGCAAAAAACATACATTTAAGGCTATTTGCAACTTAACCCTCACATTTGCACATTTTATCAATTTAGTCCATTTTTCACAAAACATCAAATATACAAGATCACCATATATCCATGCTTAGCCGAATGCTCAAGTATCTCATATAAGTCCAAACATTTCATCAAATTCACAATTTAATCCCTCAAAATACTATTTCCACAATTTAGCCCTAATTATCTAAATTCATCAAAAATTCAAGAACAAAACATGTTCATTTAACACATATCTTTCATTTAACACCTAAACTCATCACAAAGCTCACCATTTCATCAATGGCACATCTCATAAACATCATCAATTCTTCAAATTACACCATGGGCTTGATAGTAGACTAAACAACAATATCAAAAACATAAAAACATCAAAAACTAAAGTCAAAACATACCTTAATTTGGATCAAAAGCTAGCCGAATACGCTAGCTAATCTTCTTCTTTTTCTTTCTTCAATTTCGACACCCAAATAATATGATAACATTCATCTTTTCATTTTTTATTTTATTACAAACATATTAATATACATTTTACCATATTAACCCTTTTAATAAACATTTAATATCATATATACATAAGGTCACTAATGTCTTTTAAACATCCACTAAGTAAATATTGGCTTAATTGGCTCTTAAGGCCTCCACATTTAAAAGCCACATCAACTAGGCACTTAATCAATTAGAAAGCCACTTTTACACTTTTTTCGATTTAATCCTTTTGTCAAATTAAACACACAAATGATCAAATTTTCATATGAGGCTTTCACACATGCTTAGTCACATATCAAAGGCATAGAAAATAATATTAAAGTATTATTCAGACTCAATTTTGTGGTCCCGAAACCACTACTCCGACTAGGGTCTAAACCGGACTGTTACAATTCTCCCCTTTAGGGATTTTTGTCCCCAAAAATCTTACCGTTCAGCAAATTCGGATATTGTTGTTTCACTGAATCTTCAGGCTCCCACGTAGCCTCTTTTATTCCGTGTCGATGCCATAACACTTTTACTAATGGAATTTTTTTGTTTTTCAAGTCTTTCACTTCACGAGCTAAGATATGGATCGATTCCTCTTCATAAGTCATATCGGATCAGATTTCAATCTCAGACGGAGTACTTACATGTGACAGATCAGATCGATATCTACGGAGCATCGAAACATGGAATACATTATGAATCTTTTCTAGTTCCGATGGCAACAACAATCTGTACGCAACTGGCCCTACACGCTCAATGACTTCATACGGCCTGATGAACCTCAGATTCAATTTGCCTTTGCGTCCAAATCGGAGTACTTTCTTCCAGGGAGACACTTTTAAGAATACTTTGTCACCAATCTCAAATTCATTATCTTTTCGTTTCAAATCCGCATAGGACTTCTGACAATCAGATGCTGCTTTCAGACTGTCATGGATCACTTTCACTTTCTGTTCAGTGTCTTTTATCAAATCGACCTCGTGTATCTTATTTTCACTTAGCGTGGTGTTCGACATTTGCGTCCATACAAAGCTTCGTAAGTTGCCATTTTCATACTCGTCTGAAAACTATTATTATACGTAAATTCAATCAGTGGCAAATATTGTTCCCACGTACCATTAAACTTAAGAATGCGGCATCTTAACATATCCTTGAGAATCTGAATGGTTCACTCGGATTGACCAATCATTTGCAGATGAAAAGCTGTACTGAACATGTAATTTCATGCCTAAAGCTTCTTGCAATTTCTTCCAGAACCTTGATGTAAACCTCAGATCTTTATCAGATATAATAGATAATGGTACTCCGTGCAATCTCAAAATATTAGAAATGTATAGCTCAGCTAACTTATCAAGTGAGTAATCAGATCTCACTGGAATGAAATGGGCAAATTTCGTCAACCGATCTACTACGACCCAAATCACATCTCTCTTTCCCGGAGTCAGAGGTAATCCAGAATCAAAGTCCATCGTAACCCTATCCCACTTCCACTCGGGAATTAGAATTGGTTGTAACAAACCAGATGGTACCTAATGTTCAACTTTAACTTGTTGACAGATCAAACATTTTGATACAAAGTCAGAAATATCTCGTTTCACACTAAACCACCAATAATGTTGCTTCAGATCATGATACATCTTTGTACTTCCCGGATGAACAGATAAGCGACTGTTATGAGCTTCATTTAATATCAACTAAATCAACTCTGAGTTTCTCGAACACAAACTTGATCTCGAAATCTTAAGCAATCATTATCATCCACCCGAAATTCAGAGTCAGAGTTTAAATCACACTGAGCTCGTTTCGCTAACATTTCATTATCCACTTTCTGAGCATCACATATCTACTGTAAAAACAACAGTTTTGCTTTTAATTCAGCAATCACTGAACTATCATCAGATAGATCTAATTGAACATTTAAAGCATGTAGTGCAAACAATGATTTCCTACTCAAAGCATCAGCTACAACATTTGCTTTACCCGGGTGATAATCTATCACAAGCTCATAGTCTTTTAACAGCTCTAACCATCTTCTTTGTCGTAGATTCAAATCTTTCTTAAACATCAGATATTTCAAACTTTTATGATCTAAAAACACGTGTCATTTCTCACTGAACAGATAATGTCGCCAAATTTTTAAGGCAAACACAATAGCAGCTAATTCAAGATCGTGAGTCAGATAGTTCTTTTCATGCGGCTTTAGTTGTCTCGAGGCATAAGCTACAACTTTACCTTCTTGCATCAGTACGCAGCCCAAACCATTCAACAAAGCATCACTGTAAATTACAAATTCTTTGCCTGATTCTGGCTGTACCAAAACTGGAGTTTCAGTCAACAAAGTTTTCAATTGTTCAAAGCTTTTCTGACATTTATCGGACCATTCAAATCTCACATCTTTCTGAAGCAATCTAGTCAACGGAGTAGGTATTGTCGAGAATACTTTTACAAACTGATGATAATAACCAGCGAGTCCCAGAAAACTACAGACTTCAGATACATTCTTCGGAGGTTTTCATTCCAGAATAGCAGAAATCTTGCTCAGATCAACTCGTATTCCTGATGCTGACACAATATGCCCCAGAAAACTAACTTCACATAACCAGAATTCACATTTATTGAATTTTGCATACAATTGCTTTTCTTTCAGAATTTGCAACACAATTCTTAGATGTTCAACATGTTCAGTTTCATTCCGTGAATAAATCAAAATGTCGTCAATTAAAACAACCACAAATCGATCAAAATAAGGTCTAAAAATTCGATTCATCAGATCCATAAAAATAGCAGGTGCATCGTTAATCCGGAAGGCATAACTAAAAACTCATAATGCCCGTACCTCGTTCTGAAAGCAATTTTCAAAATGTCTGAATCTTTCACTCTCAATTGATAATATCCCAATCTCAGATCAATCTTAGAAAACACAGTGGCTCCTTTTAGCTGATCAAACAAATAATCTATTCTGGGCAACAAATATTTTTTCTTTATAGTTACTTTGTTCAACTGACGATAATCAATGCACATTCTCATCGTGCTGTCTTTCTTTTTCACAAACAAAATGAGAGCACCCCAAGGTGAGAAACTCGGTCTTGCAAACCCTCTATCGGTTAATTCTTGCAACTGTGACTTTAACTCTTTCAATTCCGTTGGTGCCATTCTATACGGAGCTATCGAAATAGGTGGCGTACCATGCAATAGATCAATACCAAATTCAACTTCTCATATTGGAGGCAATCCCGAAAATTCTTCAGGGAATACATCAGAAAACTCAAACAACTGGCATTGATTCAATTTTCTTTTCAGACACTTTCGAATAAATTATATAAGCAAAGTAAGCTTCATATCCCTTTTTCATATAACTCTGAGCTTTTAATACAGATATCGCACCAGGCAAACCATTCAAATCACTAGACTCAACCTGTACTATTTCATCAATCGAACATCTCAAATCAATAGTCTTTCTTTTACAGTTCACTACAGCATCATGCAACGTCAACCAGTCTATACCCATAATGATATCAAACTCATCAAATGGTAATAGCATCAAATCAGTAGGGAAACAGATATCTCGAAACATTAACAGACAGTTCTTGCATACTTTGTCAACCAGAACACTTTTACCTAAGAGGTTTGATACTTTTGTAACAAACTCAGTAGACTCTACAGGTAAAGTCTTACTGGATACTAAGTTCATATATATATATATGAATTTGTAGAACCAGAGTCTATCACAGCAATCACAGAAGTATCATAAATTGTAAATGTACCCGTTATAACATCTGGAGATAAAGCTTCCTCTCGAGCTCGGATAGCATACTCTCTGGCAGGTGTTCTAACTTCATATCTCGCAACAGCATCTCTCGTAGTTCTCTGACTACTACTAACATTTCTTACATTTCGCGAAGTTCTACCTCTCATTGGAACATTATCGGATCTCAGATTCTGGGCAGTCTCTGGCTCAACAGACTCTGGGCAATCACGGATGAAATGGTCTAATGATCTACATCTAAAACAAGCTCGGTCATTCAACCTGCAACTTCCCGGATGCCTTTTTCCACAATGCTTACATTCAGGCTTCTCGGATCAAACGTTTCCAACACTAGACATCGATGTTACTGGAGCTTTAGAACTCAACTGTGATCTAGCTTGATCTCTGTTAGAATGTCCCACCTTAATTCTCCAATGAATTTGTTCATCTCTGAATATTTTTGAAGCAGGCTGAAATGATTTACCCGGGAATATCTTTCTCACATCTCTAGCTTCTGACTCAACTTTTCTTTTGTCTTTCCCGAGTGCCTTAGCTTTGCACGCTCGATCAACAAGAACAACAAACTCTTTTATCTCTAAAATCCCGACTAGCAAGAGGATATCTTCATTAAGGCCATCTTCAAATCTCTTACACATAATTGCTTCAGACGATACACATTCCCGAGCATACTGACTCAATCTCACGAATTCCCGTTCGTATTCAGTGACAGACATACGACCCTGTTTCAAATCCAGAAATTCTTTCCGTTTCTGATCAATAAATCTCCGACTGATATATTTCTTACGGAACTCAATCTGAAAGAAATCCCATGTGACTCGCTCTTTCGAAACAACAGAAATCAGGGTTTTCCACCACTAATAGGCTGCATCTCGTAACAAGGACACAACACATCTAATACTTTCTTCCAGAGTTAAACACATCTCATCGAATACCCGGATTGTGTTCTCTAGCCAAAACTCGGCTCTCTCAGCATCATCATCACTGATCGTGTGTCAGAGTCTTAAAATTTTATAAAAAGAATGATCGAGCATAGAAACTAACTATGACAACGACTGAGGCAAGCGCACCTATCGAACAGTAGTATAGTTTAGTGGCAAGACTGGATTGTCGAATCCAAAGTACTAATACTAACTTTCTTTTTTATTATTTAGCCTAAAATCAAAGTGAATTATTAATTAATCTAAAATTAACTTACTATTAAGCTAAAGATGCAAAGACAAAGAGAATGAATTGGGGAAAATACGTGTGGGAAAAACCAATTGATTGAGACAATACCCGAGGAAGAATCCATCTAGACTTCACTTGTTGTTTAACTCTGAACCAGATGATTTATTCACTTGACTTGATCTGTAGGATTCCCTAATTTATATTAATACCTCTCTCGAGGCTCTTAACGTCTAATCCTAGGTTGATTAATTGAAATCTCTTTCTAATTAAAACCCCTAGAATTGCATTAACTCGATCTATGGACTCCCATATTAGGTTTGACCCTAATCAGGCAGATTTTCGTCGTCCTATCTCTAGGGTTGCGATCAACTCCGCTTAATTATGCTAGATCTACTCTTAGATAGGGTCTATTCCTCCTCTACCTAAGCACATCAATACTTGAATCAATATCCTGAAATTGTAAAACAAGAATTAAGAACACATAATTAAGAACAAATCAAGTATTTATCATATAGTTCAAAAAATAATAACAAGATCTGTCTTAGGTTTCATCCCCCTCAGGTATTTGAGGGTTTAGTTCATAATACTGAAAGAATACATCTCAGAAGAAAATATAAAACAAAACATAAGAAAAACCCTAAAACCCTTGAAGGAATTGAAGAGAAGATCCTCTGTCTTGAGTATAACTCCGGCTTCTTGAGATGAACCAACTGGCTTTCTTCGAGCAAATTCCACAATTCTAGCCTCTCTGGCTCGGCTCTTCGGCCTAACTCGACGCCCCTAAAGGTTGGCCTTTAGGGTGTTTATATAGGCTTTTGGAATGGCTTTCTTTGCCTCTAAGTACCCTAATCCGAGTAAAATTCCTCTTTGTCACGCCAGGGAAACGCCCATGGCACACGCCCATGTGAATCGTGGCCAGGCCGTGTTCGGGTCTGTTAAGGTGGCACAGTCGTGTGGCTTGGGCCCAGGCCGTGTCGATTTTGTAAGTTGGCCCATTTACTCCATTTTAGGCTCGTTTCTCGTTCTTTTCATCCTCCGGTGCTCTCCTAAGTATAAAATATGAGAACAAAGGATTAAGAGCACCAAATTTCACAATTCAAAGCTTAAATCATCCAAAAGTATGCTAAATGTGGGATTAAAATATGTATATATTGCGGTTTATCAATCACTGGTAGCCCTAAACTCTTCAGCCCCATACTTGCAGATTTTGTCAACCGGAGGCTTCTTCAACAGATTCAGATTCATAGTTGGAGGTATAGCAGATGTCTTAGGGGGATTAAGCGGCGGCAGAGGTTGTGGAATAGCAGGATTATTTCTCATAAATTGAGTGAACCATTCACTCATCATCTGGAAGCAAGCTTGTTTATCTTCTCCCTCTTGACTGCTCGTAGCCGGTCTCGAATCAGAAGGCACTGTCCCTTGCGCGGGAGCAGGTGCATTGCTTTCTACATCGTCAGCTACGGCTCTTTTGGGATCCATTACTATACGAAAATCACATTTTTCATGACAGGATTCATCACACTATCACAGTTCAAATATATGGCATGTATAGCTAGGCTCTCACACGCTACGTTAGTTTGAGAATCGACTAAACCGTAGCTCTGATACCAATCAAATGTAACACCCCTAACCAGTATCCGTCACCGGATTAGAGTTAAATGCGTTACCGGACAGATTGGAAACTTAGTCAGACATTTCAATAATACAAATCGTCAATCGCAACCAAGTGTCCCTTTTATAGGTCAACGAGACCTTAATCATGCTTTAGAATAGGATTAGGACTAAACCGGACACATACTAAAATTCTTGAAAATTTAAAACTTTTCTAAATTACAGAAGTCACACGCCCGTGTGGGCAGGCCGTGTGCCTCCCACGGCTACCAAACACACCCATGTGTACTGGCCGTGCAAAAACAGAGCATGTATACTAACTTATCCACACGGTCACCAGGCACGCCCAAGTACCAAGGCCATGTATAATTAGGCTAGCTACTGACTTATTCACATGGTCACTAGGCACGCTCGTGTGCCATGGCCGTGTAAAATTAGGCTACCTACTGACTTATTCGCACGATCATTAGGCATGCCTGTATGCCATGGCTGTGTAGGCAAAACAGGCCATTTGCAAGGCCAAAATGCCACCCACACAAGGGACAACCCTACAAACAAATTACCAATTCATTTCATGCACATTTAACAGCTAAAAACATATCAAACTAGTAAACAAATCTTTGCCTTCAATCTCATTTCCAATCATGCCAATTTGCCCAACTAAAACACATATACATTCAAGCTTGGTTCATCCACCTTTACCTTTCATATTGTAACATCCGGGATTTTGGGCTTATGCATTATTGCTAAATTGTATGTGGAAGCATGTCTATGTGTATGTGGAATGTGTTTTTATGAATTTTGTAAACCTTAGTGTGTAGTCAAATGCCTTAGAAATTATTTGATTTTAAGTCTAAAAAGGGGATCCAGGCTAAGGAGGCCTTAAGAGAAATTGTGGGGGATTTATGACACAAGATTGGGCTTGGTAAAGTGGCTTGGAGGCGCCACTTAGGGCCTTGGTAGGTGACGCCTCAAGCAAGGGAGAAGGGAGGAGGTTCGAATCATGTTGACAGCATGGGAGTATGGCTTTTATTTTGCATGTTGGAGTCAAGGAGGGGAGAAGTGTTGGACGGCATGTGGACTTCAACAAGATGAGGATAAGTCTTGTTATTCTTTTTAAAATTCGGCTAGATGAGAGGAGATAATGGTTGACCATTCAAATTATTTTGAATGGGTGGGGAAGAGAGAAAATAGGAGCAGAAAAGGGATGTGATAGGAGGAGATGGGGTGGCCGAATATAGGATTCTACGGGCTTGCATTTTCGGCTTAGAAGTGTGGCAAGGGAGTAAGTGTTGAATTTTCTTTTAGTGAGCATCCATTCTCTTCTTCTTTCTCCTTTAGTCTTCTGGCCGAATTCTTCTAAGTGTTTCCCAAGTCATCTTTTTCTTTCTTTCTCTTCAACCTTAACCCCTTCCTCTTGTAGCCGAATATTTCATAACCCTTTGAGAGCCATAGCCGAACCCTGTGCTCTCTCTTTCTCTTATTTTCTTGGAAGCCGAATCCCCAAGGAAGGTGCTGTCGACCACTCTCTTTTAGTCTCTTCAAGCAACGTATAGTGGTAAGTATTTCTCTCCTAGCAATCGGTTATGGGTTTCTTTCCATTGGAGTGCCGAAATCAATAGTTAAGCCTTGATTTCTAAGGATGGCCGAATGTGTATTAAGCCATAATCTCGTGTTTTGGTTGTAGCTAGCGTGAAGGAGTCTTTCGGGATTTGAAGTGATCAAGGTAAGTGATATGTAGCATTCGGCCATGGGCCACTTTCATGGGTTTAAGGTTAAAGCCGAATCTAACATGTGGTATATAGGGATTTCGTCAATTTCAGGAGCAAGTAGTGGTTTTCGGGATTTAAGATTCACAAGGTAAGTGAACTTGAACAATCGGCCAAGGCCATATTTAGTAATACTAATCTGTTTCTTATTCGTTCAAAAGCCAAAACGAACTAAGTCAAGTGATCTAGCATTGGCCGATTGGAAGGAAGGAGTATCACGGAGTTTCGGGATTTGAGTAGTCACCAAATCGGCAGCAAAGTAAGGACTTTGGTTGTGATAATCCTTCGGGAATTGATTATATAGCCGAATAGGCTTTTCCTAAAATATTAAGTGCTGGCCGAATGTAGGAACTAAGATCTAGAGCATTAAATCGGGATTCTTCGGGATTTCAGTGAAAGCGTTAAGTGAACCAGGTGTGTAACCCACACTGAATCTTAATAGATTTACGGATTTAATTTAATATATGTGTTAATAAGAATGTGAAAGATATGGCTTAGGGTACCATTCAACGGTACGACATATTCAGGTATGTTATTCTCTAAAACTATGTTAACAATGTTACGAATACCTGTTATGACACATATGTGAATATTGGTAAGAATGTGAAATAAAGAATGTGGCATAATCTTTGCATGATTTGTATGACATGGGGCACATGAGTGATTATGAAAGGGGAAGTGATTTGGTGGTTTTATACCACAATATCTGAATGTGGTGACTTATGTCATGAAACCTGAATGTGGTGACTTATGTCACAAAATATTATCTGGTGGCTATGCCACGAAATTATAAGGGCGATGTGCAAGTCGTCTGCAGCGACTGCCTTCGATGATGTGTAGCGGATGGAGGGTCGACTTAGTAGTCCCCACGGTGTGATGGTTGGTACGGGTGATGTGTAGCGGATGGTTATCTAGGTTTGGGTTCAGGATTGCATCATTATTTATAATTGTTATATGTATATGTATGATCTGATATGCCTGAATCGTTGGGACTTAGTGTTGGCTATTACACACTTAGTCTGTTTGACTCACCCCGTTGTGGGATAGTTTTCAGGTGACACTCAGTGATGGACCGGGTCGGCCGGAGCTTAGTGGTGGCTATGCTCAGCTCAGAATTTATTTTATTTTGGACTTTCTAAATTTAAGTATTTTGGATTTATTTCGGGTTTTGTTTTCGATGTAATAAGGCCATTGTTATGAACTGTTTTATGCATGCTTTTAATTTCTGATTTGTTACGACTATTAAATAACTTTTCCTAAAATTCTTTTATAAAAATTTTGTCACCTAATTGCAATTGATTTTCAATTTAAACGATAAACTTCAACAAAATCAGCATGTCTTTCAACTTGTTGTTGGAGATATAAAAATAAGGTTTTGATAAGTCCAAACTTCAAAAATAATACTGTTTTCAATATTGAACCCAACACAAATCAAATTTTCTCCAAAATCACCCAAAGTTTTCCAAAGAAACAAACAAGTTTTGAACCGTTTTACTCAAGGAACATACCAAATCCGGTCAAGGCTCGTAAGCCGGGTTTAGGGTGTTTCAGCTTGGTATCAGAGCCCAGTTTTAAACTCTCGGCCTTGGGTTTAAAGCCCATAACGTTTTAAAAATTGAGCCCAAATGAATTTTATGAAAACTTTTGGGAAATGAGCAGGTTTTCAGGCATGGCACCTAAGTCTCCGACCCGAAGTCCACCAGGTAAGTACCCCTAACTGTTGTGTGATTTACTGTATGATCTGCACGTGGGTATAACGGGAACGTAGATTAGTATATTAAGTTTTTGAACTCTAGGATTAGTTTGCCCAAACTCAGAATTTCATAAAACTCTAAAGCCTAATTAAACAACCCTGTGACTAAGTCGCCGAGTTAGGGTGTGGCAACCATTGTGCGCATGTCTAGGATTGGATTCAGGGAGAGCCTGGTATTTAAGCAGTCCTCGTGACTCACCTCCTCTTCGCTCGAATCCTACCTGGTGCGTAGTGACGGTTCACCCTAACCAAGAGGACTTATTCACGGGCTAAACTCAATAATTAAAACCCGAAAAGGACTAGCCATATTTTTATAAAACCCTAGTTTAAAAATTCTCAAATTACCCCTTGATTTTTAACAACCATTTTATAAAATTTTTCTGAAATATTCCCGATTTACAAAATTACCTAAATACCCCTGGATGTAAAATTACTAAAATGCCCCTAGTTTGGAAAAATTTTATTACCATACTACCCTCGACTTTTACTAAGATATTTTTCAAAATACCAGAAACCTCTATTTTGCAAAATACCAAGATACCTTGATTTAGAAAATTTACTAAATTACCCCTGGTTTACGAAATTACCAAAATAACCCCGAATTCAAAAATTTCCGCAATACCTTTGATTTGAAAAATTTATCTTTCAAAAATACCCATGAGTTTTTAAAATTTCGGAGTGCCTTTTTAGATTTTTGGAAATTACCCTGATTTATTACCAAAATACCCCTTTAGGACAAATTATGAAAATACCCCTGGGATAGGAACAGACAAAAATGTTCGAATGGTGAATGTGTGTGGTAGGACTATTGAATGAATGTGTTTTCTCTAAATTAGGATAGAGGAATTGGAACTAAAACTTTGATTGATCGAAAGAACTACTACTAAAACTTCTTTACAAAAAACTTGTTCGTGGGTAAACAGTGGAACAAAGACTAATGCATAAAACTTTTTAACCAGATCGCGATTGTAGACATGAGTTTTAGGAGACATGGTCGTAATGTACAAGGCCGTGGTAGAGGCAGAATGGCCGTATCGGAACCCGTTAGATCGGGTCAAGGGTCTGAGAATGAGGTACCACCACCACCCCACCACCAGCTATTGGTGTGGAGCAGCAAGATCAGACGGGGGATGATGCTATATCGCAGGCGGTGCTGCGAGTTCTTGAGATGGTGGCTGGAGCAGGTGGAGGTATGGGAGCTCGAAAATCTATACCTAAACGGCTTCGAGCCAATGGAGCTGAGGTATTTCGTGGTGTATCTGGTGTGGCACCCAGTACAGCTGAGTATTGGTTGGAGGCGACTGAGCGGATCATGGATGAGATCGATTTGAATGCTGAGGAGAAACTGAAAGGAATAGTGTCGCTTCTCCGCGATGAGTCATATCAATGGTGGCTCACAGTTCGGGATGGTGCTACAGCTGAGGAACTCACTTGGGAGTATTTTAAGACAGCGTATCAAAAGAAGTATGTTGGTACTAATTATATTGATGCACAGAGAAAGGCATTTCTGGGGCTGGTTCAAGGGAACAAGTCCGTAGCGGAGTACGAGGCTGAATTCTTAAGGCTGAGTCGGTATGCTCGAGGAATAGTAGCTACGGAGCATAAACGATGTGTCCGGTTTGAGGACGGACTTAGGGATGACCTGAGGTTGTTGATAGCTCCGCAGCAGGAGCGGGAATTTGCCATATTAGTAGAAAAGGCTAAGGTAGCTGAAGGGATTAAGGACTCTGTGAGGCAGAATACGGATCGGAATAAGCAGAAGAGAGGTTTTGGAACATCTGGGTCATCTGGGAATGTTCAAAAGAGGCCTAGAGCTGATGGGCCGCGAGGTCAGCAGGCTGGGACAGGAGGACAGTACCGTACTTGTACTCAGTGTGGTAAGATGCATTTAGGGGAGTGTTGGAAGAAGACAGGGGGCTGTTTTAAGTGTGGATCCAAGGATCACATGATCAAGGACTGTCCGATAAAGATATACGGGAGTCGACCATCAGGTCAGGGCTATAATCAGGCTGGAAGAGGTGGACAGCAGCCTCAGCGGAGTCGTGGTCCGAATGGCAGAGGTAACGGTGCTGGAAGAGGACGTGGAACACCAGGCAGAGGTGTTAATAATACAGAGGCAAGACAGTCGGGGCTGGTATATGCAGTTCGTCAAAGGGAGGATGGAGACGCACCGGACGTCATAATCGGTACGTTCCTTATATTTGGCAAGCCTTACTTTGCTTTGATTGATGTTGGCTCTACCCACTCTTATGTTGCATGTAGAGTAGTTGAAACTCTAGGCATGGCCTCTAAACTATCTGATAGGGAGATGACTGTAGTGAGCCCATTAGGTCAAACTGTAGTGGTGAATAAGATATTTTGGAGTGTACCTCTAGAGATTCAGGGAGTGATATTCCCTGCCGACTTGATGGAACTACCCTTCGGAGAATTTGATCTCATACTTGGCATGGATTGGCTAGTGGAACATCGGGCTGTATTGGATTGTGTAGCTAAGCGAATGGAACTAAGGACCCCGGAGGATGAGGCGATAATCATGATAGGAGAAAGAAGGAACTACTTGTCCAACGTAATTTCTGCTTTAAAGGCTGATAAGATGGTTCAGAAAGGGTGCAAGGCATTCTTGGCCTTTGTTAGTGCATTGGATACAAAAGAAGGGGGAGTTAGTGGAGTTAGAACAGTAAGGGAATTTGTGGATGTTTTTTCGGAGGAGTTACCTAGAATACCTCTGGACAGGGAGGTGGAGTTCGGAATTGATTTGCTGCCGGGAACAGCTCCTGTGTCAATTGCCCCGTACAGAATGGCACCAAAGGAGTTGGTTGAGCTTAAGGCTCAGATTCAGGAGTTACTCGATCATGGGTTTATTCGACCCAGTGTGTCTCCATGGGGAGCACTGGTCTTGTTTGTGAAGAAGGACGGAACTATGCGTATGTTCATAGATTATCGTCAGTTGAATAAGCTGACCATCAAGAACAAGTATCCGTTGCCAAGGATAGACGACTTGTTTGATCAGCTAAAGGGGGCTATGGTTTTCTTGAAGATAGATCTAAGGTCTGGATATCATCAGCTTAAGGTGAAGGAAGTGGATATCCATAAGACAGCTTTCTGGACAAGATACGGGCATTATGAGTTCCTAGTAATGCCGTTCGGATTGACGAACGCCCCAGCTGCATTCATGGATATGATGAATCGGGTTTTTCAACCTTACTTGGATAGGTTCGTCGTTGTGTTCATAGACGACATCCTAGTGTATTCCAAGTCTGAGGAGGAACATGACAAGCATCTCCGGATAGTGTTGCTAGTATTAAGGGAAAAGAAGCTCTATGCCAAATTCAGCAAGTGTGAATTTTGGCTGAAGGAGGTGACGTTTTTAGGGCATGTGGTGTCTGCAGAAGGAATAAGAGTGGATCCTAGGAAGATTGAAGCAGTGTTAGATTGGAAACCACCTAAGTCTGTGGCTGAGGTTCGTAGTTTCTTGGGGTTAGCAGGCTATTATAGAGGGTTCGTAGAAGGGTTTTCGTTGTTAGCCGCACCTTTGACGAAGTTGCTGAGGAAGGAAGTACCCTTTGTATGGACAGATAAGCAACAGGAGAGTTTTGAAAAGCTTAAGACGGTTTTGACTGAAGCTCCGGTTTTGATTCAACCGGAGGCAGGGAAGGACTTTGTGGTGCACTGTGATGCTTCTCACACGGGACTAGGATGTGTTTTGATGCAAGATGGGAAGGCAGTCGCTTATGCGTCTCGGCAATTGAGGCCACATGAGGTTAACTACCCAACTCACAATTTGGAATTGGCGGCAGTGGTCTTTGCTCTTAAGGTGTGAAGTCACTATCTTTATGGAGAAAAGTCAGTGATCTACACAGACCACAAAAGCCTTAAGTATCTGTTGACTCAGAAGGAGTTGAACCTAAGACAGCGAAGGTGGGTGGAGTTATTGAAGGATTATGATTGTTCTATAGAGTATCACCCGGGCAAGGCGAATGTAGTGGCAGATGCCCTAAGTCGGAAAGTAGTGTCAGATCTGAGGGTGATGTTTACACATCTAAGCTTGTATGATGATGGAAGTCTGCTGGCAGAGTTGCAAGTCAAACCGACATGGTTGAATGAGGTTAAAGAAAGTCAGTTAATGGATGAGGATCTAAGTACTAAGCTACGGCAAGTACAGAATGGGGAGTTGGAAGATTATGGCATTAATGATGAGGGAGTATTGTGTTTCAAGGGTAAGGTCTGTATGCCGAAGAATGAGGAGTTAAGGCAGAGGATTCTTCAGGAATCGCATGGTAGCCCTTATGCTATGCATCCTGGAGGTAGTAAGTTGCACAGGGATCTAAGGGAACAGTTTTGGTGGCCTGGTCTTAAGAGGGAAGCTACCGAATTTGTAGGCAAGTGCTTAACGTGTCAGCAAGTTAAGGCTGAACACCAAGTTCCGTTAGGATTGCTTCAGCCAATAAAGATTCCGCAGTGGAAGTGGGAGAGAATCACCATGGACTTCGTTAGTGGGCTTCCCCTTACGCCTACTAAGAAGGACTCGGTATGGGTGATAGTGGATCGATTGACAAAGTCCGTGCATTTCATTCCAGTGCGGGTTGATTATTCGTTGCAGAAGTTGGCAAAGTTATATGTGGCAAAAATTGTGAGGTTGCATGGAGTGCCGGTATCAATTATCTCAGATAGGGATCCAAGGTTCACGTCTCGATTCTGGAAAGCACTACATCAAGCTTTAGGCACCAGATTGGATTTCACTACGACATTTCATCCATAATCGGACGGTCAGTCTGAACGAGTGATCCAAGTGTTAGAGGATATGCTGAGGGGATGTATGATAGACTTCAGAGGAAGTTGGGAAGAATATTTGCCTTTAGCGGAATTTGTATACAACAACAGCTATCAGGCTAGCATTCGGATGGCACCATATGAAGCGTTGTATGGACGGAAGTGTCGCACTCCTACGTGTTGGACGGAATTAGGGGAACGTCGAGTTTTGGGTCCAGAGATCGTGGCAGAATCTGAGGAGAAGGTTGAGGTGATTCGGGCACGGTTAAAGGAAGCATCTGATAGGCAAAAGTCGTACGCGGATCTCAAGCAGAAGGAAATAGAATTTGATGTGGGAGATCAAGTGTTTTTTAAAGTGTCGCCTTGGAAGAAGGTGATGAGATTTGGTTGAAAAGGGAAGTTAAGTCCCAGGTTTATAGGACCTTATCGGGTATTGAAGCGAGTTGGACCAGTGGCATACCAGTTAGAGTTGCCTTCGAAATTGAAGCAGATGCACGATGTATTCCATGTGTCCATGCTACGTCGTTATCGATCGGATCCATCTCATGTAGTTCCGGTTGAAGAGGTGGAGCTAAGACCAGATTTGTCCTACAAGGAAGAGCCGATTCAGATCTTGGAACGGGATGTGAAAGTGTTGCAAAGGAAATTAGTTCCTCTAGTCAAAGTATTATGGCGTAATCATGGAGCAGAAGAAGCTTCGTGGGAGCCGGAAGAAGCAATGTGATAGCAATACCCTCACTTATTTTAGCCAGGTAATTTTGAGGTCTAAATTATTTTAAGGGGGGTAGAACTGTAACATCCGGGATTTTGGGCTTATGCATTATTGCTAAATTGTATGAGGAAGCATGTCTATGTTTATGTGGAATGTGTTTTTATGAATTTTGTGAACCTTAGTGTGTAGTCAAATGCCTTAGAAATTATTTGATTTTAAGTCTAAAAAGGGGAGCCAGGCTAAGGAGGCCTTAAGAGAAATTGTGGGGGGTTTATGACACAAGATTTGGCTTGGTAAAGTGGCTTGGAGGTGCCACTTAGGGCCTTGGTAGGTGACGCCTCAAGCAAGGGAGAAGGAAGGAGGTTCAAATCATGTTGGCAGCATGGGAGTATGGCTTTTATTTTGCATGTTGGCGTCAAGGAGGGGAGAAGTGTTGGACGACATGTGGACTTCAAAAAGATGAGGATAAGTCTTGTTATTCTTTTTAAAATTCGGCTAGATGAGAGGAGATAATGGTTGACCATTCAAATTATTTTGAATGGGTAGAGAAGAGAGAAAATAGGAGCAGAAAAAGGGATGTGATAGGAGGAGATGGGGTGGCCGAATATAGGACTCTAGGGGCTTGCATTTTTGGCTTAGAAGTGTGGCAAGGGAGTAAGTGCCGAATTTTCTTTTAGTGAGCATCTATTCTCTTCTTCTTTCTCCTTTAGTCTTCTGGCCGAATTCTCCTAAGTGTTTCCCAAGTCATCTTTTTCTTTCTTTCTCTTCAACCTTAACCCCTTCCTCTCGTAGCCGAATATTTCATAACCCTTTGAGAGCCATAGCCGAACCCTGTGCTCTCTCTTTCACTTATTTTCTTGGAAGCCGAATCCCCAAGGAAGGTGCTGTCGACCACTCTCTTTTAGTCTCTTCAAGCAACGTATAGTGGTAAGTATTTCTCTCCTAGCAATCGGTTATGGGTTTCTTTCCATTGGAGTGCCGAAATCAATTATTAAGCCTTGATTTCTAAGGATGGCCGAATGTGTATTAAGCCATAATCTCGTGTTTTGGTTGTAGCTAGCGTGAAGGAGTCTTTCGGGATTTGAAGTGATCAAGGTAAGTGATATGTAGCATTCGGCCATGGGCCACTTTCATGGGTTTAAGGTTAAAGCCGAATCTAACATGTGGTATATAGGGATTTCGTCAATTTCAGGAGCAAGTAGTGGTTTTCGGGATTTAAGATTCACAAGGTAAGTGAACTTGAACAATTGGCCAAGGCCATATTTAGTAATTCTAATCTGTTTCTTATTCGTTCAAAAGCCGAAACTAACCAAGTCAAGTGATCCAGCATTGGCCGATTGGAAGGAAGGAGTATCACGGAGTTTTAGGATTTGAGTAGTCACCAAATCTGCAGCAAGGTAAGGAATTTGGTTGCGATAATCCTTCGGGAATTGATTATATAGCCGAATAGGCTTTTGCTAAAATATTAAGTGTTGGCCGAATGTAAGAACTAAGATCTAGAGCATTAAATCGGGATTCTTCGGGATTTTAGTGAAAGCGTTAAGTGAACCAGTTGTGTAACCCACACTGAATCTTAATAGATTTACAGATTTAATTTAATATATGTGTTAATAAGAATGTGAAAGATATGGCTTAAGGTACAATTCAATGGTACGGCATATTCAGGTACGTTATTCTCTAAACCTATGTTAACAATGTTACGAATACCTGTTATGACACATATGTGAATATTGGTAAGAATGTGAAATAAAGAATGTGGCATAATCTTTGCATGATTTGTATGACATGGGGCACATGGGTGATTATGAAAGGGGAACTGATTTGGTGGTTTTATACCACAATATCTGAATGTGGTGACTTATGTCACGAAACCTGAATGTGGTGACTTATGTCACAAAATATTATCTGGTGGCTATGCCACGAAATTATAAGGGCGATGTGCAAGTCGTCTGCAACGACTGCCTTCGATGATGTGTAGCGGATGGAGGGTCGACTTAGTAGTCCCCACGGTGTGATGGTTGGAACGGGTGATGTGTAGCGGATGGTTATCTAGGTTTGGGTTCGGGATTGCATCATTATTTATAATTGTTATATGTATATGTATGACCTGATATGCCTGAATCGTTGGGACTTAGTGTTGGCTGTTACACACTGAGTCTGTTTGACTCACCTCGTTGTGGGATATTTTTCAGGTGACACTCAGTGATGGACCGGGTCGGCCGGAGCTTAGTGGTGGCCATGCTCAGCTCAGAATTTATTTTATTTTAGACTTTCTAAATTTAAGTATTTTGGATTTATTTCGGGTTTTGTTTTCGATGTAATAAGGCCATTGTTATGAACTGTTTTATGCATGCTTTTAATTTCTGATTTGTTACGACTATTAAATAACTTTTCCTAAAATTCATTTATAAAAATTTTGTCACCTAATTGCAATTGATTTTCAATTTAAAAGATAAACTTCAACAAAATCGGCATGTCTTTCAACTTGTTGTTGGAGATATAAAAATAAGGTTTTGATAAGTCCAGACTTCAAAAATAATACTGTTTTCAATATTGAACCCAACACAAATCAAATTTTCTCCAAAATCACCTAAAGTTTTCCAAAGAAACAAACAAGTTTTGAACCGTTTTACTCAAGGAACATACCAGATCTGGTCAAGGCTCGTAGGCCGGGTTTAGGGTGTTTCACATATAGTCATTCCATTGCTCAAACATATATGCCCATAATCCATGCATATGCTTACCATAATCTTGGAAATTTCATTTGCTATCAAACCATGCCAAAACATATATCATGCATCATATACACCCAAACATAATACCATCATTTATCTAGCTACATCTCATGGCTAATTATACACATTTCAAACTTAACTCAAAATGACTAGACTATACATGCCATATTTAGCTATATACATATTTCAAAGGTACCAAAACAAGTTGAGTAGTGTGATGATGATCCTCGACGGTACGCGAGCCTTCAGTAGCTTTGACGATCTATAAAACAGAGCAAACACACACTCAGAGTAAGCTTTCAAAAGCTTAGTAAGCCATATACAAATAAACTTGGCATAAAATGCACATAACCATATTAATACTATGACATTAATAGTTCTCATAGCAAATTCATCTCATATTCTTTGGCTCATATGCTTAGCCATATCTTACCACATTCTTCAACTCAAATATCACATATACACATAGCTCTTTTAAACATATTTTCACATATCATCTCATCATTCCATTGCACATAATCATCTTAGTAAGTTCATATAGATACTTACCTTTCATACACACTTAGTGTACAAATCAAACATACCTGAAACAGATATACAAATCACATAATCATTCGTATCTCAGATTTACCCGTTGAACCATTCGGAATCTAATAGATTATGTAGAGTGCTCGGAATAGTCATACAATGCCAACGTCCCAGACGTAGTCTTACATGTAGTCAGATGTCGATGCCGCTGTCCCAGACAAGGTCTTACACGAATCAATATGATGCCAATGTCCCAGACATGGTCTTACACGTAAATCTCATATCGATGCCAACGTCCCAGATATGGTCTTACACGAAATCTCGAATCAATGCCAACGTCCCAGAAGTGGTCATACATGATATCACATAGCGGACACCTATGTCATGACATACGTACTTCCTATCTATTTCTAGGTTCACACGGGATTTCTCAGACTTTTACAACTTGTAGACTTATTAGCAAACTCGGATTTCGCATACATTCCATCTCAATGGATAGTAATAGCAATACAAATATCATATATACTCAAATAATTCAAAGCCAATACATATATTTGTATATCAACTTACCTCGAGTTTAGTTTAACGGAAACGGATACAGCTACTCAAGGATTTTCGACTTCCTCCGATCTAAGTCCGTTTTCTTCGATTCTTGATCTATACATATTCAAATTTAACCCTTTCATTCATCAACTTATTCAATTCAATCCAAAAACATACATTTAAGGCTATCCCTCACATTTGCAGATTTTATCAATTTAGTCCAATTTTTCACAAAACATCAAATATACAAGATCACCATATATCCATGCTTAGCCGAATGCTCAAGTATCTCATATAAGTCCTAACATTTCATCAAATTCACAATTTAATCCCTCAAAATACTATTTCCACAAGTTAGCCCTAATTAGCTAAATTCATCAAAAATTCAAGAACAAAACATGTTCATTTAACACATATCTTTCATTTAACACCTAAACTCATCACAAAGCTCACCATTTCATCAATGGCACATCTCATAAACATCATCAATTCTTCAAATTACAACATGGGCTTGATAGTAGACTAAACAAAAATCTCAAAAACATAAAAATCATCAAAAAAACAAAGTCAAAACATACCTTAATTTGGATCAAAAGCTAGCCGAATACCCTAGCTAATTTTCTTCTTTTTCTTTCTTCAATTTCGGCACCCAAATAAGATGATAACATTCATCTTTTCATTTGTTTATTTTATTACAAACATATTAATATACATTTTACCATATTAACCCTTTTAATAAACATTTAATATCATATATACATAAGGTCACTAATGTCTTTCAAACATCTACTAAGTAAATATTGGCTTAATTGCCTCATAACGCCTCCACATTTAAAAGCCACATCAACTAGGCACTTAATCAATTAGAAATCCACTTTTACACTTTATGCGATTTAATCCTTTTGTCAAATTAAACACACAAAAGATCAAATTTTCATACGAGGCTTTCACACATGCTTAGTCACATATCAAAGGCACAAAAATAATATTAAAATATTATTCATACTTGGATTTGTGGTCCCGAAACCACTGTTTCGACTAGGGTCTAAACTGGACTGTTACACGAACACATACAGAAATTTTCAGAAATTTAAAAATTTTTCAAAGTTACAAAGGTCAAACGCCCGTGTGGGCTGGCCGTGTGCCTCCCACGGCCTCAGACATGCCTGTGTGTCTAAGTCGTGTCAAAACAGGGCATACATACTGACTTGTCCACACGGCCGGTCACACGCCCGTATGTCCAGCCCGTGGTCGCTACTGACTTGCACCACACGGCCAGTCACATGCCCGTGTGTCTTACCAGTGGTCGAGTGTAACTTGCTTCGAATTGTAACCTCAAAGAAAACGGTCGAGCCACACGCCCGTGTGCTCAAACGTGTGGGCAAATATAGGGCATTTTTAAGGCCAAAATGCCACCCACACTTTGGGTCATTTCTAAAAGCACAATTAAGCACCTATCCAAGCATCAAAGGCAACCAAAACATGCCTAAATGTACATCATTTCTAATCACTTATGAGCTTAACATTCACACCAACATATAAAACATTTCATCCAATCCAATCTCAAACATTTCAAAGTATTATCCATCACATGCTTAGCATCAATGATATGCTAACTATGCATCAATAATCTTACCATTCATATGACCATTTTATTTGCTATTAACCTATACCAAGACTAAGCATCATAGGACATAACTAGTCATTCATAACACAACCATTTATCTAGCCATATCACATGGCTATAAATATATATCAACATATTCCAAAACAACTAGCCTATACATGCCATATTTAGTTATATACACATTCAAAAATACCAAAGTAAGACTGGGTAGTGTGATGACGATCCTCGATGATTCCCGAGCCTTCAGTAGCTTTGACGATCTATAAAACAGAACAAACACACACAAAGTAAGCTTTCCAAAAGCTTAGTAAGCCATATACAAATAAACTTAACATATAGGCATTCATTATTCATATCAAATATGAGATTACTACTAGCTCATTTGCACATTCATAATCCTTCTTGGCTCATTTATTTAGCCATTTGCTTACTAACATATATACATATATATATATATATATATATATATGTATCACCTTGTATTTCCTTAGATCATAGCTCATTCACACATATATCATATTTTACCTCATCAAATCTATTCACATATCTTATCTAGGTAAGTTCATATACACACTTACCTTTCATACACTTGCTTAGTGTACAATTCAAACGTACCTGATTCGTTTATACATATCACGTAAACTTTCATTTCTCAGATTTTCCCGTTGAACCCTTAGAAATCAAATAGGATACTCAGAGTACTCGGAATAGTCGTACAATGCCAACGTACCAAACGTGGTCTTACATGTACTCAGATATCGATGCCACTGTCCCAGACAGGATCTTACACGAATCAATACGATGCCAATGTCCCAAACATGGTCTTATATGTAAATCTCATATCAATGCCAACGTCCCAGACGTGGTGTTACACGATATCACAAATCAATGCCAATGTCCCAGACATGGTCTTACATGATATCACATATCGGGAACCTATGTCATGACATATGTAATCCTATCTATTCCTAGGTTCGTACGGGGCTTCTCGGATATAGACCATTTCTCGATACTTTCTCGGATTTCATATATTCATCATTTCATACACATTCATCACAATGTAGTTTCATAAGAATATACATAAATCAATACAAATACATTTATTTGTATATAGACTTATCTCGGATTCGGATAAACAGAATCGAACTCAGCTACTCAATTACTTTTGATTTCCCACGATCTAAGTCCGTTTTCTTTGGTTCTTGATCTATACATATTCAAATTTAACTCATTTATTCACTAATTCATTCAATTCAATCCAAAGACACATATTTAGGGTAATTTACAAATTAACCCTCACATTTTCACATTTTGACATTTTAGTCCTTATTTCCTAAAATCACAAAATACACATAATTTGCACACACCATGCTTAGGCCGAATATTACCCATGCTCATTCAAGTCCACACATTTCATTTATTTCACAATTTAGTCCTTCAAAATATTATTTTCATAATTAAGTCTAAAATACTCAAATTCACTAAAAATCCAAAGACAAAACATGTTAATCTAACACATATATATCAATTTTCACCATCAAACATCACAAAACTCATGTGTTCATCAATGGTACATTTCAAAACTTTCATCAATTCACAAATTTGAAGCATGGGTTTTGAAGAACACTAAGCAATGATTACAAAAACGTAGAAATTATCAAAAGCTGAAGCAAAACATACCTTGAATCAAAGAATATCCACGGTCGAATGTTTGAAAACTTTAAACCCTTATTTTTTGTTTCTCAATTCAGCAAGATGATACAAATGCATGGTTTATTTTAGCCTTTTGTTTATTTAATTACATGTAATTTTCAAATTACTTAATTAACCTTTATTATTCACATTAAATTTCCACTAAAATATGGCATTAATGTCCATCCAAAATTAAAATGGTCCAATTGCATTATAAGGACCTCACATTTATAAAGACATGACACTTAGGTGCTTTTAACATATAGCATGTTAATTTAGCATCTTCCACAATTAGGTCCTTTTCTTTAATTAAGCACACAAATGATGAAATTAAATCACGAAACTTTCACACATGCTTAATCGCATACTGTAGACATAAAAAATAATATTAAAATATTTTTTTGACTCAAATTTGTTGTCCTGAAACCACTATTCTGACTAGGGTCTAAACCGGACTGTTACATCGACATTGACTTGCACAACACGGCCAGTCACACGCCCTTGTGTCTAGCCCGTGTGCGAGCCTGACTTGTTTCAATTTGTAAACTTGAATGACACGGTCGAGCCACAAGCCCGTGTGCTCAACCGTGTTGGCAATTATAGGCCATTTGTAAGGCTAATTTGCCACCCACACTTTGGGTCACACCTACAAAAATTAATCAATACAAATTCATACCCCAAATGGCATTCAAACATACCAAATCATACTCAATTTGAATCTCTTAATATCATCATTCATCATCCCATACAAATCCATCTAAGCATATCAATCCAAAATATAAATTACATATTTTAAAACATGTAATTCATGGACATATCATAGTATGAACATACTATCTCCATATTACCAAAACATATTATAAGGACATTCACTTAGAACACACAAACACATCTTGACCAACCTTTACTCAAACCCAAAGCATATACCAAATTCATTAACTTATGTAACCATATCACATGGCAAGATCCAAACATCTCAAAATATACCATAACTACTAGCCTATACATGCCATATACCAAATATATACAACTTCCAAAAGTACCAAATTAGATAACCGATAGTGTGATTGAGTCGCTGACGATCCCAGATTCGACCTAGCTTTAAATACACTGTAAAATAGAGAAAACTTCACACAGTAAGCTTTAAAGCTTAGTAAGTTCGTAATATAATACAATCAACTCAATGATTCAAATAAATATACAAAATAAACCATTACATTGTTTATTTCACAAGAACGCACAATCTCGTCTATAACCAAAAATCACTTAATCATCTATTCACTCATTTCTAAAAAAATCAACCACATAGGTTTCGTACGTACCTTTGCCAACACTTAGTTACGATCAATCTTGCTACTCAATGCTCGATACCACATTTCGATCAATCTTCATTATTCATTCAATTTAATCGCACACTTAGTGCCAATTTCTTAATCGAAGCTTAAATATCATCGCACACATAGTGCCTTTACTTTAAACCAAATTTAACTCGGTATCGCACACTCAGTGCCAATCAAAGTAGTTGATACTTTCTTTATTTCGTACACACAGTGCCGATTTCTATTGTATCAATTCTATTTCGCACACTTAGTGCCATGTCTCTTAAAATCACATTTATCATTAATAATTCATCAACCACATAATCTTTCATTATATAGCATATGAGCATAATTTAAGCAATTCATATTATAAACGAACTTACCTCGAACATCAAAATACTGAAACTAGTCAATTAATCAAGCACTTTGTCTTTGCCTCGATCTCGATCCAAATCTCTCTTTTCTTGATCTATATAATATTAAACTCAACTCATTCAATCACCAGTTCATTCAATTTAATCCAAACAAACATATTTAGGGCATTTTACAAAATAGCCCTCACATTTTTACATTTAGACACTTAAGTCCCTATTTCATAAAATCATCAAATTCACATAATTTCATTTCACATATGGCTAGCCGAATTTTCCTTATGTTCAAACAAACCCACCTATTTCATTTATTTCACATTTTAGTCCTTCAATTTCTCATTTTCACAATTTAGCCCAAATTACTCAATTTCACCAAAAATTCAAAGACAAAATATGTTAATCTATCACATATCTTTCATATTTCATCATCAACTATCACAAAGCTCAAACATTCATCAATGGCACATCTAAAAATATTCATCAATTTCTAAAATTAAAACATGGGCTTGATAGTATGCTAAGCAACGATCACAAAAATGAAAAAATAACTAAAAACCAAGCTCAAAACGTACCTCAATTGAGATATGAGTGTGTCGAAACCTAAAATGCTTCAATGGCTATTCTTTTCTTCAATATTCGATGGTGAAAATGATAAAATGGCCATTAAAATTTGTTTTGTTTTGTTTATTAAACATTAATTAAACAATTACTAGAATAACCTTAACAAAATAAAACCAAAATCATCCATTTAATAGCCAATATTGTCCATCACCACTATCTATGGTCCAATTACATAATAAGAACTTTTACTTTAATAAGCCATGCCAAATAAGCACTTTAACAATCAGCACACAGCTTTTACATTTTATGCTATTAAGTCCTTTTTGCAAATGAAGCACACAAACGATAAAATTCTCACACAAAATTTTCACACATGCTTAATCACACACTATAATCACGAAAAATAATACTAAAATATTTTTTAACCTCAATTTTGTGGTCTCGAAACCATTATTCCAACTAGGGTCTAAACCGGGCTATTACAACTACACTCCAAATTATGAACTAAATTCCCAAGATACCTAGTGAAGATGAAACCTATGATGGATCTTGTTATTTAATTTCTGATTTACATGATAAATACTTGAATTCTTGCTCTCAATTATGTAGGTTTATTTCGTGTTTTGATATTTTCAAGATATTGATTCATGTTAAATGTGCCTATTCAGTGGAGCAAAAGTTTCTATTTAAGAGTAGATCTAGCATAATTGAGTGGAGTTGCATGCAATCCTAGGAACAGGATGACATAAATGTACCAGAATAGAGTCAAATCTAATAGGGGAATCCATAGATCGAGTTAATGCGACAATAGGGGTTTTAATTAGAAAGAGATTTCGATTAATCAACCTAGAGTCAATTATTCTTACTCTCGAAAGGGATATTAATACAATTTAGGGATTTCTATGGATCAAGGCACAAGTGAACAAATCGTTTAATTCAGATTCAAAATAATAAGTGAAGCCTAAGTGGATTCTTCCCTGGGTATTGTATATCTGATTGGTTTTCTGCAAATATTTTCCTAATTCATTCCCTGTTGCGTTCTTAGTAATTAGTTAGTTAATTTTATATTAAAATCAATCCAATTAATTTGTAGGCTATATAATAGAAAAAATAGACATTACTAGTACTTTTAGTCCCCGTGGATACGATATTCCCAACTCACGATAGCTATACTATTATTCGATAGGTGCACTTGCCTTTGTCGTAATTTTAGTTAGTTTAGTGACTCATCAATCGTGTTTGTAGAATGTTGAGAAGCAACTTAGACCACCTAATCCATAACACAAGTATGATTTTGGTAAAAAGGGTGTAACACCCCAAACCCAGCCTAGACGTTATGGTCGAATCTGGCAATGTCACATGATAGTATTTTAGAAAACGTAATTACAATAAAGCCATTTTCGATACCTTAGGTTACCGTAAAAAACGTGTCATTTATTCATTCATTAACCATTTTCAAAACATTATACGTTGCGGAAGCTTTTAAAAATAATTTGTGAATTCGTGTGTATTTGATAAAACATTTGTTTATTTTGAAAACTCAAATTTACCTACTTCTAACCGTAAATGTCACAAATCCCAAATTAATCAAAAATTCGTAAAGGCCATATTACATAAGGGTACCCAGATATAATCAAAACCGTAAGTAAAATAAATAAAATAAAACCTTAAGGGTTCAGAACCGTGGTCACCGCTGAGTCATTTGCTTCACCGACCCATCTACTACTGGGGATTACCTGAACAGATTAAACAGAAAAATGTGAGTTTTCGCAAACTTAGTGTGTAATCCCTACAGAAAACATATACATGGCATAAAGTTAGAAGACAGTCATAAATTCATAGTTCAGGTCTGAGCCTATTACAGATACGGTGTGGACTTTCGCCTACTCAGATACAGAATCAGATATGTTCTAGGGCCTTAACCCATTTCAGACATAATAAGCAGATCAAACAGAATAGCAGGATCCTACCCACCAGCCTCAACACACCAACTCCATCCAACCCTACACACCATGTGGGGATAAAATCAACCCACCCATCCCTACACACCATGCTGTACTGAATGCGGCACATAATCAGAAAGTTGCAGTTGAGCTGCCAGATAACAGGTGATAAACCGTAAAAGTAACATATTTTAATCCCACATTTAGTATGCTTTTGGATGATTTATCCCTCGATTTATATAAAAAGGTGCTTTTAATCCTTTGTTTTCATGTCTTATACCCAGGAAAGCCCTCGAGGATGAAAAGAACACAAAACGGGCCTAAAACGGAGTAAATGGGCCTTAGCACGAAAATGACACGGCCCGGCCCAAATCACACACGGCCGTGCCTCGACGAACACCTAGAGCGTGGCCTCAACACAGTCACACACGGTCGTGCCTCAAGAGAAATCCGAACACGGTCAAGTCTCGATCCACACGAGCGTGTGCCATGGCCGTGCCTCTGTCGTTGGAAAGAGCAATTTCAGTCGAAAAAGGATACTTAGGGAGAAAGAATCGCGTTCCAAGAGCCTATATATATCCCCCAAGTAACACATTTTTAAAGGAGCGAAAGCTAGGCCAAGGAGCCAAGCCGAGAAGGTCAGAGTTAGGGAAAAACACGAGGATAGCCAGTTGATCCATCCCAAGAAGCCAGAATTATACTCAAGACGACGGAATTCTCCTTCAATTCCTTCAGGGGGTTTTAGGGTTTTCTTATGTTTTGTTTTATCTTTTCTCTTGCGATGTTTTGTTTATTCATTATGAACTAAACCCCTCAGATACCTGAAGGGGATGAAACCTAGATGGATTTTATTATTTGATTTTTAAGTTATATGATAAATTACTTAGTTTGTTCTTAATTATGTTGTTTAATCCAAATCTAATGTGTTTAGTTGGAGGAGGAATAGACCCTACCTAAGAGAAGATCTAACATAATTAAGAGGAGTTGATCGGACGCTTAGAGATAGGGTTACGAGATTTTGCCGGATTAGGGTGAAACCTAATATAGGAGTCCATTGATCGATTTACTGCTATCCTAGGGGGTTATTATAAGCGAACGAGAGTTCCACTAATTAACCTAGGGTTAGACGTTATTCGCTTCGAGAGAAGGTTTAATATAGGTTAGGGAGTCTCACGGATCAAGCTAAGTGAAAGAAATCATATAATTTAGGGTTAGATAATAGGTGAAGTCTAGGTGGATTCTTCCCGAAGGTATCATCGAAATCAACTGAGTTTTTCTTCAAAGTTATTCTCCAATTTGTCTTCTTGTTTTTGTGTCCTTAGTTTAGTTGTCGTCAATTTAGTTTAAAAGTAATCTTCACTCTAACTTTAAGGCTAAATAATAAAAAGAAAGTGAGTATTAATACTTTTAGTTCCTTTGGGTTCGATAACCGGTCTTGCCTAAGCTATACTACTGTTCGATAGGTACACTTGCCTTAATATCGTTGTCAGAGTTAGTCTCCAGGTTTGATAATTCTTTTATAAATATTTAAAACTCTGATTTGCAGCGATCAACAGGCTTGAGAGCCTTTCAGATACTTCCTCCAAATCATCAACCCACCCTGATACAATTCAACATACATAAAATGACATGCTTTTATGCAAATAACAGTCCATACATTCAAATCAGTATACATTTTTAGTACAGATTTCACATAATCAGATCATAGAGCTACAAGTCTAAGTACTGCTTTTGACCCTTCATTAGGTTCACAGTTGACGTGGGCGACCCGTACAACCTTTCAGAACATTTCATTAAAATGGGCTCACACGCCCATGTGGTTTTCCTGTGTGGGCCCACATGCCCATGTGGCCCACACGGACCAAATTGGCCTTGGCTGTGTAGATCACACGGTCTTGTGGTGACTTACAGTCTTGGACACGGTCTACCACACTGGCAACCACACGCCCATGTGGCGTCAACAGTAAGGATTTTAGCTTTCGTTAAAACCTCGTTTTTTGCATTTTTGGGTACACACCTTGTTTCAATCGATGCTAAAATAATCTCTGAGAAATCTCGAACCTATAATCGACATTACAAATCCTGGAATTAGCCTATAACCACACTTAAAACAAATCCATCATTCCAACAACAATCCAAAACAACCACTTAACACTTACCTTCAAAACTTTGCGCGATTTCCAATCCCTAAAGAAGCCTCGCTCCACCCATTTCTACACTGCCAAAACAGAATATAAGCCCCCTAAAGGAAACTTAAGAAAGAATGAAACTTCGACATTCCCAACACTTACCAATTGTAGACGGAAAGGAAACAGGTTTGCAAAGCAATAGTCGCAAGAGCTAACGAATTAATCAAGAGGAAGAAGAAAAAGAGAATGGCGTCAGAAATTTTGGGAAAAAGGGTGATAGCCAAAAATTTGAAAAAAGAAATCTGCTAACCCCCTAATCTCTCCCCTTAATTCTCTTTACTAACCCACTACTTAGTTTTTGAAACCTATTCAAACTCTTCTCCAACAACCGCAAAAATAAAAGCGTCCGAGCTTGCGCAAGGACTTGAACACAGGACCTCTAGGAGACTAACACACCACTTAACCACCAGACCAGCAAGCCCATTCTGATTTAATATTTCTAATAACAACTTAAAAGCCTACTGATCAAATTCAAGGCTGTAACACCCTGAATTTGGGCCTAGAAGAAATGGGCCTTGAGTATGGGAATAGCTAGGAGATTGCACGTAGGTATTTGTATGTGCAAGGAAACGACATAAATAAATGACTGGTTGAGTGGCTAAGTGTACTGAGAGTGTAAGCGAAGTCTTGGGTTCAAGCCCTAGCTTTTGCAAAAATTTGGTTTTCTCTTAAGTGAACCTTGGTGTTAGCATGTAGGCTTTAAAAGTAATTGTGTTGTAATTATGACACAAAACGAGCCTGTGGTGTACTGGCAAGGTGGCGTGTGGAGTTCTCTTGAGGTCTAAGGTTCAAGTCATGGCAAGGTAAAAAGAGTATTTATTTTGCTCTCTTGCCATGTGAGAAGTAGAAGTCGACTAGAACTCTGCAAAGTTGGAATTTGAATTGGTCAAGGAGAAGTTTGTGGAGAGGATTATGGAGGCCACCATGAACGATCTCATGGCTTAGGCCATTTTAGGCCACGTTAGGCCGAAATGGGTCGTATGGGCCCAATGGGCTCGTGGGCCCTACACGGGCAAATCTCCAAGACATGTGGAAATTATTGGACCCAACTGTGTCGTTCGCATGGCTAAGGTCGTTTCTGGGCTTATTGGGCCACAAGGGCATGTAGGCCCACATGGGCCTCATAATGGGCCTTAGGCCTATTCACAATGTTGACTGTAGGGTAAAATGACCATAATACCCCTGTAGGTTAAAATGACCGTAATGCCCCAATAAAGTAAAATGTTCGTAATACTCCTGTAGGATAAAATGACCGTGATGCCCCTGTAGGGTAAAATGATCGTAATGCCCCTGTAGGGTAAAATGACTGTAATACCCCTGTTAAGATAAAATAACCGTAATGCCGCTATAGGGTAAATGACTATATTGCCCCTCAAGGATAAATGACTGACTTGTGCTATGATTTGACTGATTTAACTGTGATTGTTGACTATGATTTGATTGACATAATTGTGAATGATATGATGATTTATGGGCCAAACATTCTGCATGGGGTTGAGATATTGGTTATAGAGGAAGTACTGTTCTCATAGGGTCACACGGGTTGCACGAGACAACTGTGGACCCAGTAATGATCTATTAAGGTCGCACGGGTCGCACGAGACAAATGTGGACCTACCGATGGCTTTAAGCCAGTCCAACCGAATTGTGGCTCTGTGCTGTCTTGATTATGACTTTGTGTCGATCATATTTATCCATGGCTGTGCCGATCGTAATTATCGATGTCTTTGTGTCGATCATACTTACCCATGGTTGTTTGTCGGTTATATTACCGTATCTGATGGCTATGCGCCGATCTTATTATAGTTACCGATGGCTATGCGCTAATTATTAGACCATTACTGAAGGATTAAAGCCGCATATATATACTAGCAGCTTTGCTGCGATTTCGATTAGTGCTGCAACTGGTGCTAACGCTGTAAGTGTAGGGATGGCATGGGTGATTTATTCCCCACAGGTAGTGCAAGGTTGGACGGAGGCAAGTGCAGGGTTGGATGGGTTGCATGCATCATGCATCATTCATACTGAGACTGTTACTATGATGGGCTTGGCCCAATTGATTCTGTTATGGGCTGTGACCCAAATGACATTATTTTGGGCTTTGGCACACATATACTCTGAAGTGAGCTGTACTGTTACTGTTAAAGGGCTCAGGCCCAGATTGATTATATTTCTGTATACTAACTATTTCTTTAATAAGAGGATTACACACTGAGTTTTCGTAACACACCCCATTTTTAACCTTTCAGGTAACCCCCAACGTTAGACGGTTCAGAGTTGCGAGGGACTCGAAGAGGGCCACACAACTGCACATGTTTTATTCTGTTTTGTTCATTTACTTAAGCACTTTGATTTTGATTCGGGTTGTAATAAGGCATCTATAATTTTTGGATTTTAAATTTGGGATTTTATTGATTGTGATTTATATCTGCTAAAAGTAGAACACGGCTTTTCCAAAACTATAACTACTTTCAAATGCTACGTTTCCGCAACTCAATTTTCAAATATCACATGTTTGTAAACCATTTGTTTTAAATTAAGCTTCCGCAACAAATAAGGTTTTAAAGGTAATAAATTTTTTATAAACCACGATTGAAAATAAACAAATAGAAACTGAGGTTTTGTACAAGTTTTAAATGGCGGGAAATTTTAAATTTCAAGAAGGGTTTTCAATGGAAACATGGTTTTCGAAAAACACTTCAATGTGACATACCAGATTCGGCCCTAATGTCTAGGCCAAGTTTGGGGTGTTACATTTAGGCCCCGTTCGTTGCTCCATCTATGATGGACTTTTGGCCAAAAAAGTCCTTTTCAGTAAAACGGAATAAAGAACAAGGGCCAGTCGCCAAATTATTTTAATGTTTCAGAAGAACTTTTTTACAAATGAAAAAGCCAAAATTTTTAGCTTTTCTCAGAGTAAAAGCACTTTTGGCTGGTCTTTTACTTTGTTATCCTTATTATTTCTTCTTCCTTTAGAAGTCTTCTTCCAAATACACTTCTTTCTTTTTTCCCCTTTTCTCTTTTCTTTGATTTTTCCTCTGGTTCCTCTGTTGATTTTTTGCTTCTCTTCGATCTCTCGGTGGTGGGTGCTTTTCTATATTCTAATTTTCCTTCAATTCTCTTTATTCCAATTGATTCTTTGCCTTCTCCCTTTCGGTTCCTTGCCTTTCTCTCGGAATGTGTTTTGCTGCGTAATAAATTTCCTTTTCCACTTCTGTATTTTTGTGTACTTATAATCTTCACACTTTCCAGATTGTTCTCTTTCATCATTGAATCTGCTTGTCTATCATTGAATCTGCTCGAATTTGCCCCTTTTTTTCTCTGCTTGTTTTGGGAAGTTGGTGAGTTTTGATGTTTTTAAGTTTAGTTTTACTCTCCATTTTAGCAATTAGTCGTTTGATTTATGTTATGTAAAAATCACTGTGAAATAGATTATTTGGTATGGTTCAAACTGCATTACTTTGATTACTTATATAGTACAAATTCACTAACTTTTAAGGTATTTCATGTCTCAATTAAAGGAGTCTTTAATCCTGACTGGTGAATGGCCATAAGAGACTGTTAGTTACAAACTTGCAAGTAATTTTCTGTGCCCTTTACTATCTTCAGGAAATGGTTGCTTGGCACTTTTTCTTTTTTCTGCTAGATGATTGCAGTGATGTTGTTGTTGTCAATGTTTGATGTTAGCCATCTTGTTTATATCATGTTACCGGTGATTTTGTGACTTATGGCAGTAGTTGTTCCTGGTGGTTGCTCTGCTAAGTTTAGGCAAACATTGCTTGCTCTGCTAAGTTGATCTCTGCTACCATGCTACACATGTTAACTTCCCTCCTTCAATCACCTCAACCCAATTTTGTTTTCCACAAAATTGTTTAGTAACATTTTTACCAACAATGTAAGTTTTCCAATATGTTTTGTTACATTACCATTCTTTTTTACCAGTTCAAACCAAAACCAAATTCACGAGGTTCCATCACTTTTCCCTTTTATATGAGGGTTGACTTGTACTTTACCTACTTTCAGGATGTCTCAAATTTTCAAAAGCAACAATATGTTCGCTTTGTAGTATTGTAGATTGGTTATAATGTTTCCCTTGTATTTCCTTTCTCACAAGCGCCTTAGACTGCAAGTAAAGTTATTCTTTTACACGGATTTTATGACCAGGAAGTTCATGATTACTTCAAGACTTTGTGTCTTAATCTGCATATTACTCGAGGTGAATACGATGAAGATTCCCGTTATCCAGAGAACAAAACACTGACAATTGGTCAATTCAAGCTTGGGATATGCCATGGGTGTAATATCCGGGGTTTAGGGCTTGTGCATTTTTGCTTAGATGTATGAAGTAGCATGCTTATGTGTGTTGTGAATGTGTTTTATGAATTTTGAGAACTTTAGAGTGTAGGTGAATGCCTTAGAAATTATTTGATTCTAAGTCTTGAAGGGGAGCTAAGCCTGATAGGCTTTAAGAGAAATTGTAGGGGAAATTAGACATAAAAATCAGCTGGGTAAAGTGGCAGGAAGGTGCCACTTAAGGCTTTGGTAAATGACGCCATAAGCAGTGCAAGGAGGGTCTAGGTTCGAGCAGCTCAAGCAACATTTTGGGGTTTTATTTTTCGGCAAAAAGAAGTAGTAATGGACGGCATAGGGACTTTAAGTAGATGAGGGTTAGACTTGGTTAAATCCACTTAAAAATTCGGCTAAGCTAATGGGATAATTTTGGATTTAATTAAATTATTTTGTATGGGTAAAGAAGAGAGAAAATAGGAGATTAACAAGGGATGGGATAGAGAGAGTAAGAGTTGGGCGAATATGGGGCTTTGGGGGATGATATTTTCGGCAAAAGGGAGGAGAGTGAGGCCATTTGTTTCTTTTCTTCTCATTTGTGCCTCTGCCGAATTCTTTAGCAAACCTTCTCTTCTTCCTTTTTTTTGTCAAAGCCAAAATACTCCTTGTGCTAGCCGAATCTTCATTGCCGAATTGCTCAACCCTTTTCTCTTCTTCTTTCTTTAAACTCAATCAAAAGCTGAATACTCAAGGGACTCCTAGCCGATTGGTTCATTAAACTTCCAAAAGTCGAAACTTGTTGATCACTATCTAGCCTAGATAGCCGAATCTCTTTGGGGCTTCAAACAAGGGTGTTGTCGATTTCAGTAGTTGGGGTAAGGACCAATTGTCATTCAGTTTCTTTCTTTTTCTTATGGCTTAACCGAAAATCAAGATTTTGATCTCTATTGTTCTCTGTGGCCGAAACTTTGAAGGAGGTTTCGGGATTTGGTTTTGTCGACTACAAGGGGGAGATCTTCGGGATTTTGAGATCTAAGGTAAGCAAGTGTGGTTTTAGGCCGAAGGCCATTTATTATGTTTGAATGTTAGAATTGGATCTAACATATGCCTATAGGAATTTCGACAGATACCACAACCAAGTAGCCATTTCGGGATTTAAGATTCACAAGGTAAGTGAACATGAACATTCGGCCAAGGCCATATTTAGTGATTCAGATCTGTTTCTTATCGGTTCAAAAGCCGAAAACTAACTGGTTAAGTGATCTAGTGTGTGGCCGATTGCAAGGGGGAAACATCACGAAGTTTCGGGATTTGATTAGCAACTAAATCGGCAGCAAGGTAAGGATATTGGTTGCGATAATCCTTCGGGATTTGATTATTTAGCCGAATGGTTTTTTGTTAAAATGCTTAGTGTTGGCCGAATGTAGGAACTAGGGATCTAGAGAATTAGATCAAGACTTTTGGGATTTCAGTAAACACGTTAGTAACCAGGTGTGTAACCCTTCACTAATTCCTAATAGATCTATGGTATTACCGTTATGAATGTGTTAATTGAAAGTATGGAAGGTATGGCCAAAAGTACCATTCAATGGTACAGAGTATTCAGGTACGTAAACCTACTATTATTATGTTAATAGTGCAAGAACAATGAATATGATATATATAAGAATTTGTTTACGAATATGAAATAAGACATATGGCATAATATTTGCATGATTGTATGACATGGGGCATATGGGTGATATTGAAAAGGGGAAGTGATCTGGTGGTTTCTACCACGATATTTGGTGACTCATGTCACATAATCTGAATGAGGTGACTTATATCACATATAATTATCTGGTGGCTATGCCACAATTTATAAGGGCGATGTGCATGTTGTCTGCAGCGACTGCCTTCGATGGTGTGTAGCGGATGGAGGGTCGATTTAGTAATCCCCACGGTGTGATTGGTTGGTACGGGTGATGTGTAGAGGATGGTTATCTAGGTTTGGGTTCGGGATTGCATCATTATTATATTTGTTATATGTATGAATTGTTATGCCTAAATCATTTGGGAGTTTGCGTGGTGGTTACACATTGAGTCTGTTGACTCACCCCGTTGTGGGATATCTTTTCAGGTGACACTCAGTAGATGGACCGGGCCAGAAGGAACTTAGGGGTGGCCATGCTCAACTCAGACTTCTTTTATTTTAAATTTTATATTTAAGTTTTGGTTTTTTTTTTTTGGTTTTGTCTTGATGTAATAAGGCCATTACTGTTAACTATTTTATGCCTGCATTTTATTTGATTTGTTATGATACGATTATTATTAAGTTAAGATTTAATAACTTTTCCTACAAATGAGTTTTAAAGGTTTTAACACTTAAACGCCAACGATTTTTAACTTAATGTTAACCTCTAAAACTTCAGCATATCTTTCAACTTATAGTTTTTTTTTTAAAATACGAAAATAACGTTTTCATAAAAAGAAGACTTCAATCACAACACCGTTTTCTACTCAATCACAACATCAATCGATTTCCCTTCAAAATGACCAAGATTTTCTGAATTAACATACTCGTTTTTGAAATGTTTTACCCAAGGAACATACCAGATCCGGTCGAGGCTCGTGGGCCGGGTTTGGGGGTGTTTCAATTTGGTATCAGAGCCCAGTTTTAAACTCTCGGTCTTGGGTTTAAAGCCCACAACATTTTCAAAAGAGAGCCCCATTAAGATTTTGTGAAATTTTTTGGAATTAAGCAGGTTTTCTGGCATGGCACCTAAGTCTCCGACCCAAAGTCCACCAGGTAAGTACCCCTAACTGTGGTGTGATTTATGGTCTGATTTGTATGTGGGTATAAAGGGAACGTAGATTAGTACACTAGGAACTATTGAACCCTAGGATTAGTTTACTCCAACACAGAGTTACATAAAACTTAAAGCCTAATTAAACAAACCTGTGAGTGAGTCGCCGAGCTAGGGTGTGGCAACCATTGTGCGCATGTCTAGGATTGGTTTCGGTGGGAGCTTGGTATTTAAGCAGTTCTAGTGACTCACCTCCTCTCCACTCGAATCCTACCTGGTGCGTAGTGACGGTTCACCCTAACCAAGAGGACTCATACACAGGCTAAACTCAATAATTAAAACCCGAAAGGGACTAGCCATACTGTTTTATAAAAACCCTAGTTTTAAAAATCCTCAAATTACCCCTTTGATTTGTAGAAAAATTATTTTTGAAAATTTTTCCAAAATATTCCTGATTTACAAAATTACCCAAATACCCCTGGGTTGTACAAAATTACTAAAATACCCTTGTATTATTAAATTACCATATTACCCTCGACTTTTATTAAAATATTCTTACTTTACAAAAATACCAAAAACCCCATTTTACAGAATACCAAGGTACCCTGATTTGGAAATTTACCAAAATACCCCTGTAGGACAAATTACGAAAATACCCCTGGGATTGAAACGGACGAAAATGCTTGAGTGGTGAATGTGCGTGGTAAGAACTATTGAATGAATGTGTTATCTCTGAATTAGGATAGAAGACTTGGAACTAAAACTTTGATTGATCGAAAGAACTACTACTAAAACTTCTTTACATAAAACTTGTTTGTGGGTAATCAGTGGAACAAAGACTAATGCATAAAACTTTTTAACCAGATCGCGATCGTAGACATGAGTTCTAGGGGACGTGGTCATAATGTGCGAGGGCGTGGTAGGGGCAGAATGGCCGTATCGGAACCCGTTAGGTCTGGTCAAGGGTCCGAGAATGAGGTACCACCACCCCCACCACCAACTGCTGGAGTGGAGCATCAGGATCAGACGGGGGATGACGCAGTATCGCAGGCGATGCTGCGGGTGTTTGAGATGGTGGCTGGAGCAGGTGGAGGTATGAGAGCTCGTAAATTTGTACTCAAGCGACTCCGAGCCAATGGAGCTGAGGTGTTCCGTGGTGTATCTGGTGTGGCACCCAGTACGGCTGAGTATTGGTTGGAGGTGACAGAGCGAATCATGGACGAGCTGGATCTGACTGCTGAGGAGAAGCTGAAAGGAATGGTGTCGCTACTTTGCGATGAGGCATATCAGTGGTGGCTCACAGTTCGGGATGGTGCTATAGCTGAGGATCTCACTTGGGAGTATGTTAAGGCGGCGTATCAGAAGAAGTATGTTGGAACTAGTTATGTTGATGCGCAGAGGAAGGCATTTCTGGGGCTGGTTCAAGGGAACAAGTCCGTAGCAGAGTATGAGGCTGAATTCTTAAGGTTGAGCCGGTATGCTCGAGGGATCGTGGCTACGGAGCATGAATGATGTGTCCTGTTTGAGGACGGACTGAGGGATGACCTGAGGTTGTAGATAGCTCCACAGCAGGAGCGGGAGTTTGCCGTGTTGGTAGAAAAGGCTAAGGTGGCCGAAGGGATTAAGGACTCTGTAAGGCAGAATACAGATTGAAATAAGCAAAAGAGAGGTTTTGGATCGTCAGGGTCATCTGGAAACGTTCAAAAGAGGCCTAGAGTTGATGGGCCACGAGGTCAGCAGGTTGCTGCAGGAGGGCAGTACCGTACTTGTGCTCAGTGTGGAAAGATGCATCTAGGGGAGTGTTGGAAGAAGACAGGGGGCTGTTTTAAGTGTGGATCCAAGGATCACATGATTAAGGACTGTCCTATGAAACCGGATGGGAATCGACCAGCAGCTCAGGATTTTAATCAGGCTGGAAGAGGTGGACAACAGCCACCGCGGGGTCATGGTCCAAATGGAAGAGGTAATGGTGCTGGAAGAGGACGGGGAACACCGGGCAGAGGTGTTGGTAATACAGAGGCAAGACAGCCGGGTCTGGTGTATGCAGTTCGCCGAAGGGAGGATGGAGACGCACCAGACGTCATAATCGGTACGTTCCTTATAGCTGGCAAGCTTTACTTTGCTTTAATTGATGTTGGCTCGACCCATTCTTATGTTGCATGTAGAGTAGTTGAAACACTAGGCATAACCTCTGAACTGTCTAATAGGGAGATGACTGTAGTAAGCCCGTTAGGACAAACTGTAGTGGTGAATAAGATATTTTGGAGTGTACCTCTAGAGATTCAGGAAGTGGTATTCCCTGCCAACTTGATGGAACTACCTTTCGAAGAATTTGATCTCATTCTTGGCATGGATTGGCTAGTGGAACATCGGGCTATATTGAATTATGCAGCTAAGCGAATGGAGTTAAGGACACTGGAGGATGAGGAGATAATTATGATAGGGGAAAGGAGAAACTATTTGTCTAACGTAGTCTCCGTGTTAAAGGCTGATAAGATGGTTCGGAAAGGGTGCAAGGCATTCTTGCCCTTCGTTAGTGCGCTGGATGCGAAGGAAGAGGGAGTTAGTGGAGTTAGAATAGTAAGGGATTTTGTGGATGTTTTTCCGGAGGAGCTACCTGGAATACCCCCGGACAGGGAGCTGGAGTTTGGAATTGACTTGCTACCTGGTACAGCTCCTGTGTCAATTGCCCCGTATAGAATGGCACCAAAGGAGTTAGTTGAGCTCAAGGCTCAGATCCAAGAGTTGCTTGATCGTGGGTTTATTCGACCCAGTGTGTCTCCATGGGGAGCACCGGTCTTGTTTGTGAAGAAGAAGGGCGGAACTATGCGCATGTGCATAGATTATCGTCAGTTGAATAAGCTGACCATCAAGAACAAGTATCCTTTGCCAAGGATAGACGACTTGTTCGATCAGCTTAAGGGGGCTGCGGTTTTCTCAAAGATAGATTTACGGTCTGGATATCATCAGCTTAAGGTGAAGAAAGTGGATATCCATAAGACAGCTTTCCGAACAAGATACGGGCATTATGAGTTCTTAGAAATGCCATTAGGATTGACGAACGCCCCAACTGCGTTCATGGATATGATGAATCGGGTTTTTCAACCTTACTTGGATCGGTTTGTCGTTGTGTTCATCGACGACATCCTAGTGTATTCCAAGTCTGAGGAGGAACATGACGAACATCTCTGGATAGTGTTGCAAGTGTTAAGAGAGAAGAAGCTCTATGCCAAATTCAGCAAGTGTGAATTTTGGCTTAAGGAAGTTGCGTTTTTAGGGCATGTGGTGTCTGCAGAAGGGATAAGGGTGGATCCTAGGAAGATTGAGGCGGTGTTAGATTGGAAACCACCTAAGTCTGTGGCTGAGGTTCGTAGTTTCTTGGGATTGGCAGGCTACTACAGAAGGTTCGTGGAAGGGTTCTCATCAATAGCTGCACCTCTGACGAAGTTGTTGAGAAAGGAAGTACCTTTCGTATGGTCAGATAAGCAACAGGAGAGCTTTGAGAAGCTTAAGAGGGTCTTGATCGAAGCTCCGGTTTTGATTCAGCCTGAGGCAGGGAAGGATTTCACGGTGTATTGTGACGCTTCTCACACAGGATTAGGATGTGTTTTGATGCAAGACGGGAAGGTAGTCGCTTATGCGTCTCGACAATTGAGGCCACATGAGGTTAATTATCCGACGCATGACTTGGAATTGGCGGCAGTGGTTTTTGCTCTTAAGGTATGGAGGCATTATCTTTATGGAGAAAAGTTAGTGATCTACACAGACCACAAGAGCCTTAAGTATCTGTTAACTCAGAAAGAGTTGAACCTGAGACAGCGAAGGTGGGTGGAGTTACTAAAGGACTATGATTATTTGATAGAGTATCACCCGGGCAAGGCGAATGTAGTGGCGGATGCCCTAAGTCGAAAGGTTGTGTCGGATCTGAGGGCGATGTTTGCACATCTTAGATTGTATGACGATGGAAGTTTGTTAGCGGAGTTGCAAGTCAAGCCGACCTGGTTGAATGAGGTGAGAGAAAGGCAGTTGGTAGACGATGATTTAAGTGCTAAGTTGCGGCAAGTGCAGAATGGGGAGTTGGAGGATTATGGTGTTAGCAGTAATGGAGTATTGTGTTTCAAGGGTAAAGTCTGTATGCCTAAGGATAAGGAGTTAAGGTGGAAAATTCTTCAGGAATCGCATAGTAGCCCTTATGCTATGCATCCTGGAGGTAGTAAATTGTATAGAGATCTAAGGAAACAGTTTTGGTGGCCTGGTCTTAAGCGGGAAGTTACAGAGTTCGTAGGGAAGTGCTTAACGTGTCAGCAAGTCAAGGCTGAACACCAAGTTTCGTCAGGATTACTTCAGCCGATAAAGATTCCCCAGTGGAAGTGGGAGAGAATCACCATGGACTTCGTTAGTGGGCTTCCCCTTACGCCTACTAAGAAGGACTCGGTATGGGTAATAGTGGATCAATTGACAAAGTCCACGCATTTCATTCTAGTGCGGGTTGACTATTCTTTGCAGAAGTTGGCAAGATTGTATGTGGCAGAAATTGTGAGTTTGCATTGAGTGCCGGTGTCGATCATTTCGGATAGGGATCCGAGGGTTACGTCTCGGTTTTAGAAAGCACTACATCAAGCGCTGGGTACCAGATTAGACTACAGTACGTCATTTCATCCACAGTCGGACGGGCAGTCTGAGCGAGTGATCCAAGTATTAGGGGATATGTTAAGGGGTTGTGTGATAGACTTCAGAGGAAGTTGGGAAGAATATTCGCCTTTAGCAGAATTTGCTTATAATAACAGCTATCAAGCCAGTATTCGGATGGCACCGTATGAAGCGCTGTATAGACGGAAGTGTCACACTCCTACGTGTTGGACGGAATTGGGGGAAAGACAAGTTTTGGGTCCAGAGATAGTGGTAGAATCTGAAGAGAAAGTTAAGGTAATTCGGGCACGGTTGAAGGAGGCATCTGATAGGCAAAAGTCGTATGCAGATCTTAAGCGGAAAGAAATAGAATTTGCTGTGGGAGATCAAGTATTTCTTAAAGTTTCGCCTTGGAAGAAGGTGATGAGATTTGGTCACAAAGGGAAGTTAAGTCCAAGGTTTATAGGACCTTATCGGGTATTGAAGCGAGTTGGACCAGTGGCATACCAGTTAGAGTTGCTTTCGGAGTTGAAGTAGATGCACGATGTATTCCACATTTCTATGCTACGTCGTTATCGATCGGATCCATCTCATGTAGTGCCGGTTGAAGAGGTGGAACTAAGGCCAGATTTGTCCTACGAGGAAGAGCCGATTCAGATTTTGGAACGAGATGTGAAAGTGCTACGGAGGAGATCAGTTCCTCTAGTCAAAGTGTTATGGCGTAACCATGTATCGGAAGAAGCTTCGTAGGAGCCGGAAGAAGCAATGCGACAGCAATACCCTCACTTATTTTTGCCAGGTAATTTTGAGGTCGAAATTATTTTAAGGGGGTAGAACTGTAATATCCGGGGTTTAGGGCTTGTGCATTTTTGCTTAGATGTATGAAGTAGCATGCTTATGTGTGTTGTGAATGTGTTTTATGAATTTTGAGAACTTTAGAGTGTAGGTGAATGCCTTAGAAATTATTTGATTTTAAGTCTTGAAGGGGAGCTAAGCCTGATAGGCTTTAAGAGAAATTGTAAGGGAAATTAGACATAAAAATCAACTGGGTAAAGTGGCAGGAAGGTGCCACTTAAGGCTTTGGTAAATGACGCCATAAGCAGTGCAAGGAGGGTCTAGGTTCGAGCAGCTCAAGCAACATTTTGGGGTTTTATTTTTCGGCAAAAAGGAATAGTAATGGACGGCATAGGGACTTTAAGTAGACTTGGTTAAATCCACTTAAAAATTCGGCTAAGCTAAGGGGATAATTTTGGATTTAATTAAATTATTTTGTATGGGTAAGGAAGAGAGAAAATAGGAGATTAACAAGGGGTGGGATAGAGAGAGTAAGAGTTGGCCGAATATGGGGCTTTGGGGGATGATATTTTCGGCAAAAGGGAGGAGAGTGAGGCCATTTGTTTCTTTTCTTCTCATTCGTGCCTCTGCTGAATTCTTTAGCAAACCTTCTCTTCTTCCTTTATTTTGTCAAAGTCGAAATACTCCTTGTGCTAGCTGAATCTTCATTGTCGAATTGCTCAACCCTTTTCTCTTCTTCTTTCTTCAAACTCAATCAAAAGCCGAATACTCAAGGGACTCCTAGCCGATTGGTTCATTAAACTTCCAAAAGCCGAAACTTGTTGATCACTATCTAGCCTAGATAGCCGAATCTCTTTGGGGCTTCAAACAAGGGTGTTGTCGATTTCAGTAGTTGGGGTAAGGACCAACTGTCATTCGGTTTCTTTCTTTTTCTTATGGCTTAGCCGAAAATCAAGATTTTGATCTCTATTATTCTCTGTGGCCGAAACTTTGAAGGAGGTTTCGGGATTTGGTTTTGTCGACTACAAGGGGGAGATCTTCGGGATTTTGAGATCTAAGGTAAGCAAGTGTGGTTTTAGGCCGAAGGCCATTTATTGTGTTTGAATGTTAGAATTGGATCTAACATATGCGTATAGGAATTTCGACAGATACCACAACCAAGTAGCCATTTCGGGATTTAAGATTCACAAGGTAAGTGAACATGAACATTCGGCCAAGGCCATATTTAGTGATTCAGATCTGTTTCTTATCAGTTCAAAAGTCAAAAACTAACTGGTTAAGTGATCTAGTGTGTGGCCGATTGCAAGGGGGAAACATCATGAAGTTTCGGGATTTGATTAGCAACTAAATCGGCAGCAAGGTAAGGATATTGGTTGCGATAATCCTTCGGGATTTGATTATTTAGCCGAATGGTTTTTTGTTAAAATGCTTAGTGTTGGCCGAATGTAGGAACTAGGGATCTAGAGCATTAGATCGAGACTTTCAGGATTTCAGTAAACACGTTAGTAACCAGGTGTGTAACCCTTCACTAATTCCTAATAGATCTATGGTATTACTGTTATGAATGTGTTAATTGAAAGTATAGAAGGTATAGCAAAAAGTACCATTCAATGGTACAGAGTATTCAGGTACGTAAACCTACTATTATTATGTTAATAGTGCAAGAACAATGAATATGATATATATAAGAATTTGTTTACGGATATGAAATAAGACATATGGCATAATATTTGCATGATTGTATGACATGGGCATATGGGTGATATTGAAAAGGGGAAGTGATCTGGTGGTTTCTACCACTATATCTGGTGACTCATGTCACATAATCTGAATGTGGTGACTTATGTCACATATAATTATCTGGTGGCTATGCCACAATTTATAAGGGCGATGTGCATGTTGTCTGCAGCGACTGCCTTCGATGATGTGTAGCGGATGGAGGGTCGATTTAGTAATCCCCACAGTGTGATTGGTTGGTACGGGTGATGTGTAGAGGATGGTTATCTAGGTTTGGGTTCGGGATTGCATCATTATTATATTTGTTATATGTATGAATTGTTATGCCTAAATCGTTTGGGAGTTTACGTGGTGGTTACACATTGAGTCTGTTGACTCACCCCGTTGTGGGATATCTTTTCAGGTGACACTCAGTAGATGGACCGGGCCGGAAGGAACTTAGGGGTGGCCATGCTCAACTCAGACTTATTTTATTTTAAATTTTATATTTAAGTTTTGGATTTATTTCGGGTTTTGTCTTGATGTAATAAGGCCATTACTGTTAACTATTTTATGCCTGCCTTTTATTTGATTTGTTATGATGCGATTATTATTAAGTTAAGATTTAATAACTTTTCCTACAAATGAGTTTTAAAGGTTTTGACACTTAAACGCCAACGATTTTTAACTTAATGTTAACCTCTAAAACGTCAGCATATCTTTCAACTTATAGTTTTTTTTTTTAAAAATACGAAAATAACGTTTTCATAAAATGAAGACTTCAATCACAACACCGTTTTCAACTCAATCACAACATCAATCGATTTCCCTTCAAAATGACCAAGATTTTCCGAATTAACATACTCGTTTTTGAAATGTTTTACCCAAGGAACATACCAGATCCGGTCGAGGCTCGTGGGCCGGGTTTGGGGGTGTTTCAATGGGCATCAGGTTTTCTACCATCATGTTTGTTTACTTTCAAATACCCTCAAGGTTTTTGTTTTGCATTACAGAAACATGTGATGAATTTAGTTCCCTATTTTCGGTATGTGTAGTGGCCATAGATAATATATTTGGGTCCCAAGCTTTTTACATTTACAAACATCTTGCATTGCTAAGTTTTACTTCTTTCGTGGACCTCAATATTATACACGCAATCAGTTTTGGTCAATGGATTGGCAATGGGACGAAACTGTGAAGAGCTTTTCATTGTTCCTTTGTTGATACCATTTCATGTTGGATGCAGGAATAATGTTTGGGATTGAGGGGACTTGTAGTGTGAAGCTATTTTACTGTGTCATTGACATGTCTCAACTTTGTTCTATAACGTGTAGTTTACATGCTTAACCAACTGACTTCTAAGTCCTGTCTTAGCAAATAGATAATGTGGAATCCCGGTGCTTCCTGGTCACTCAAATGCGGGAGCTTCTCCTAACTAGTTTTAAATACACTTCTCTGGTGCTAGATGGTAGATTTCCAAAGAGATACAAGCTTTAAGCTGGGCTGCATTCTTGAAGTATTTCAAATTGTTTCCAGAGAGATACGATGATCGTTGTAAATGCTATTGTAAATGAATTCACTTTAAATTGTAAATGCTATTGTAAAATTTTTTTGTATTTATATTTGGTATATAAATATTATCCCTTTTTGAAACTTTAATCCAAATATATGTAATGTTTTAATTTATTACGTTTATGTTTTCTATCTTATGTTAATATCTAATATGAGTTTTACAAATGTGTTAAAAGCATTAAAAATAAAAAAAAATTAAAATAATACAATTGTGTCAATATCTAATTACAAATTTTTAATTATTATATTTAAATATTTAAATATAGTTTATATATTCTAATTAAATTTAATAAATAATTAATATTAATTACTTAGAAATATTTAAAATTAATATTATTTATTAAAATATTAACAATAAATTATAATAAATTATTTTTTATTTTTGCTAAAATATCATAATATTAACTAATTTGAACATTATTTAAATACATATTTGTTACTTTATAATATCATGTCTAAAATAGACATTTTACTTCTCAAAAGTACTTTTTGACAACAATGCCAAACACTTAAATTTTTCAAAAGCACTTCTCAAAAGCATTGCCAAACTGGCCCTTAGTGGTATTAGAGTCAAGTTGCAAAACTCGGCTGTGGAATGGGTTTTCAAATTTTTTGGATTTCAAAAGGTTGTTTTCAAATATGTGAAGTGTTTTGAGATACTTCTTCTGAAAAGTGTGGCATATCGAGTCTCCGGCACCAAATCTATAAGTCATCTGAATATTTTTGTCTGTTTAGAAATTAAAATGCGGTAAGTTAGGAAATACTGTGACTACTTTAGAAATTAAAATGCGGTAAGTTAGGAAATACTGTGACTACTTTAGAAATTAGACTATACCACTCTAGATAAAGCAAACTGATACTAAAGGGGACTAAAACTGTAGTGAAACTTCGATCTACATAAAACTGTTAGTTCTCATAAAACACGAATAGACAATGGGCACAAGAGATACACACGAACGTGGTTCAATATGCTATAATAATGTTTTGAAATCAGAGTGCACAGCAGGAGCGTGGTGGTGAAGTCTGTGTGGTGCAACTATTTTGACAGTTGGAAATTTCTGACATGTGGAAATTAGTGGACTCGGTTCTGTCGTTTCCTTTGCTTCTCACGAGATTCGAACCCAGGCTCCTTGTAGCATAATCCATGCCGCTAACCACTTGGCCACAAGCTCCTCTTGTGTCTTAAACCATGCGCAACTAAATATAAACTATGGGCCAAATTCTAAGATCCATGTAAAACGAAAACCAAAATGCAAGAGCCAAGACTTGAACCTTGGACCTCCTTCCTTCCTTGTGGCGTCACCCCCTTGCCCCTTATGTGGCGTCACTTTGCCACTACACCACACACTCCACTTGTGTCATTTTCTCCATATTTTATTCTTAAGGCCTACCTGCCAACTTCCAGGGTTTTTTTCACCTAAAACCAAAATTTCCCCAAAGCCAAAGTTTGATCCCGGGACTTCATAGAAGCCCTCTAACCTTCCAAAATCACTTACCTAATAAGTCTAACTTGCATTAATACCGCTCTCTAAAATTTTAAACGCTACTACTCCTAAGGCCCATTGGGCTCAATCCTACTAGGCCCAATTTCAGGATGTTACAAATCTACCCTCCTTAAAGAAATTTCGTCCTCGAAATTTCCAACTAACTAACAGTCGTACATTCTAACTCACCACACTACGCTATTGCTGCGCACTCTGATCTTAATAAAACTAATATACTTTCTATCTAAATCTTGGAACCCGTCACATAACCAACTATCTAACACCGAAGCAAACAGATATTTTCCACACATACATACAATTCCTATATTCAAGCATCACATCCACACATCGCAGAATAATACAATCATTCAGCATATAATAGAATAAAGTGAAAAGGAACTTACGGATTTGGTGCTGGAGACTCGGGTGCCATACTTCCAGAAAAGAGATATATATTTTTCTAAACCATCCTTTGAAAACATTTTTGAACCCAAACCCACAGCCGAGTTTTTGAACCTAAGCTCTGATACCATAATTGTAACACCCCAAACTCGGCCTAGACGTTACGACCGGATCTGGCGTGTCACATGAAAGGAATGTCAAAAAAAACTATGCGTTCGTTAAAAAGTTCGTATTCTTTTTTGAAACTCCGCATTTTGTGGTTTGTTTATAAAAGCCGATTCATTCAATGCCCATTTTTACAAAGTTGTTATTAATTTGAACAAAATTGTATTTGTTGTGACAATCGAGCTTAAGTAATTTTGAATAAAAACAGTTTATTATCATTTTAGGAAAATCCCATATTGAACATTTAATAATGAACAGTAACCAAATTGAAAGCTAAAACCAAATAAAATACCAAAGGCCTTATTACAAACCCAAATAAAAACCGAAATTTAAAATAAGTACCCAAGTCAAAAGTCCATGTAAACCCGAAAATAATTATCGCATGGCCACCCCGAGTCCACTTGGCTCCTCATCCGCGATCTACGAATCACCTGAAAAGATAAGGGAGAAGGTGAGTCACCAAGACTCAATGCATGATCCCCCTCCCGGTTAATGCAACATACTTACACAAATCATAACCAAGCAATATATATAACATGCACCCAAACCTAGCCATCCTTAACTCCGTTTCTACCCCGTGTGGTACCAAACCACTGGTGGTGCCAAACCACTGGTGACCCAAAGTCACTGATATCCAATAATAATGTGCTGCCAAACCACTGGTGACCCAAAGTCACGAATAACCCATCTGTGGGGCCAACCCACGTTGTGATACCAAATCACTGGCGACAATCCCGTTATATAAAATGTGGGGCCAACCCACTGTGGTGCGAAGCCACTGGGATGAGTCGCTATGAGGTGTCAAACCTCTGGTGACCCAAAGTCACGAATATCAATAATCCAAGGGTGGGGCCAACCCACATTGTGATACCAAATCACTGGCGACAATCCCGATATATCAACTGTGGGGCCAACCCACTGTGGTGTTAAACCACTGGGACGAGTCGCTATGAGGTGCCAAACCTCTGGTGACCCAAAGTCACGAAATTAACTGTGGTACCAAACCACTGGTGGTGCCAAACCACTGGTGACCCAAAGTCACGGATATCAATCTTCCCCCTCCTCTTATCATACCCATGCAATATGACATAATAATTCGTATGCAGTATGACATGTATGCAAATCATATATCACAGATACCGTATGAAACAAATTACCATCATAATCAAAATAACAAATACGACATAATCAAGCCAATCAACCTCTAAGGGTATAACAGTAATTTACCTTCTAGGGGTATTTTGGTAATTTACCCACTAAGGGTATTTCAGTAATTTCGTACCTTGAGTGGCCTTTCTGAAGGCCCAATGTCGCCCCGAGCGACTCGACTACCAATTCTGTCTTTATCGGACTATTGGGCCTAAAACCCGATTCCGGCCTATTCGGGCCCACACGCTCGTGTGGCCCAGCTAGCACAAATCTAGCCACGTATATAAATTCCACCTAGTCTAGTTCAACATATACTAAACAATCATACAATTTACTCATTTGGGCCCACGGGACCATCGGGCCGATTTCGGCCCATCGTGGCCCAAGCAGCCCAACCCACAAGAATACTACTGATGGCCTCAACTATAGCGTCGAAGCCCCACATGTGTGCTCGCACGCTCGTGTGACTACTATTGCCGTGACCGGCACTTCGGCATTTGCCGCTCTACGACTAGGGTAGAGAGAGTTACACACCTGATAGGACTCTGGTGGTAAACCGCGCTGCGACCACTCCTGTGCCCAAACGCCCTCCAAGATGTGTTTACTCTCCTCCTAGGATGCTCTTTATATAGCTAGCTCTTTACCCTTCTTCTTTGTGTCTTTCCGATGTGGGATCCCTTCGTCAGTAGAGTTTAAATTCAATTGAAACTCTTGCCGTCCAATCCGCAAAATAAATACTCCTTTGCTTCTCACGAGATTCGAATGCAGGCTCCTTGTAGCATAATCCACGCCGCTAACCACTTGGCCACAAGATCCTCTTGTGTCTTAAACCATACGCAACTAAATATAAACTATGGGCCAAATTCTAAGATCCATGTAAAAAGAAAACCAAAATGCAAGAGCCAAGACTTGAACCTTGGACCTCCTTCCTTCCTTGTGGCGTCACCCCCTTGCCCCTTATGTGGTGTCACTTTGCCACTACACCACACACTCCACTTGTGTCATTTTCTCCATATTTTATTCTTAAAGCCTACCTGCCAACTTCCAGGTTTTTTTCACCTAAAACCAAAATTTCCCCAAAGCCAAAGTTTGATCCCGGGACTTCATAGAAGCCCTCTAACCTTCCAAAATCACTTACCTAATAAGTCTAACTTGCATTAATACCGTTCTCTAAAATTTTAAACGCTACTACTCCTAAGGCCCATTGGGCTCAATCCTACTAGGCCCAATTTCAGGATGTTACAGATGGTTTGCAGGATGAAGATCCAAATAATCACTTGGCAAATTTCCTAGAATTTTGCGATACTTTCAAAATAAATGGCATTTCTGATGATGCCATTCGTCTTTGATTTTTTCCCTTTTCGCTGAGGAACAAAGATAAACAATGGTTGAACTCGTTACCACGAGGATCAATCACTACATGGGAACAGATGACCGAAAAATTTTTGTTAAAATATTTTTCGCTGGCTAAAAGGTCTAAGTTGAGAAATGATATCTCTTCTTTTGTACAGATGGATTTAGAGACACTTTACGATGCATGAGAGAGATACAAGGATCTTTCGAGAAGGTGCCCACACCATGGGTTACCCTTGTGGCTACAGGTTCAAACCTTTTACAACGGTGTGAACCCCTCAACCAGGCAGTTGATTGATTTAGCCGGCGGCAAAAATCTGAATAACAAAACACCTGAAGCTGCTTACGAATTCATTGAAGAAATGTCACTGAATAACTATCAGTGGCAAGTCACAAGGACAAGGCCAACAAAAGCCGCCAATGTTTTCAACCTCGACGCAGTAACCATGCTATCAAATCAGGTAGAGATGTTAAACAAAAAGATTGATGGTTTATGTGGTTCTTCGTAGGTACATCCAGCTATGCAGTGCGAGATGAATGGATGAGGGATGAGCAATACAGAATACCCACTTTACAACCTGAGCACTGAAAACGAGCAAGTTCACTATACGGGTAACAATTTTAGACCTCAAAATAACCCTTATAATAACACTTACAATCCAGGTTGGAGGAACCACCCCAATTTTTCATGGGGTGGTCAAGGAAATCAGAGACAACAACCCCTCCCAAGTTTCCAACAGCAACCCTACCCACAAGAAAAGAAACCGAACATTGAGGAGATGCTAACGAAATTTATAGCGGTGTCAAAAATTCGTTTCCAAAACACCGAGACAGCACTCAAAAATTAGCAAGCATCAATTCAAGTGATCGAGAACCAACTAGGGCAACTTGCTAAGCAGTTCTCTGAATGATCACAAGGCATCTTGCCAAGCAACACTGAGACTAACCCAAAGGAGCAACTTCAAGCAATAACGGCTCGCGATAGTGAAGGGTTAGATGAACCAAAAGTAAGCAAAGAGAATGTGGTCAAGGAAGGTAAGTCAAGGTAAGTCATGATAAGCCAAAACCGGTAATTAAAGAGTACCAACCTCGTGTGCCATACCCCAATGCGATGAAGAAAGACAACACAGACGAACAATTCGGTAAATTTCTTAAACTTTTAAAGAAATTACATATTTACTTACCGTTTCTTGAAGCTCTTTCGTAGATGCCAGATTCAAGGAAATTTTTAAAAGAGCTTTTAACAAACAAACGGAAGTTAGACGAAGAATCGTATGTGGAACTAAACGCAGTGTGTTTAGCAATGTTGCAAAATAAACTACCACGAAAATTAAAAGATCTAGGGAGTTTTACAATTCCATGCTTAATTGGTAGTTTATTTGTTGACAATGCTTTAGCTAATTTAGGGGCAAGCATAATGTTTTGCTTCATAAAATGTTTAAACAGCTAGGTCTAGGGAAACCCAAACAAAATAAGATGAGCATTCAATTAGCTGATAAAACTATTAGAATTCCTAGGGGTATAATTGAAGATGTACTCGTGAAAATTGATAAATTCATAATCCCAGTAGACTTTGTCGTTTTAGACATGGATGAGGACAATAATATCCCTTTAATTTTAGGAAGACCCTTTTTAGCAACTGCTAGAACTAAAATTGATGTTGGTTCAGGTGAACTCATACTTCGTGTAGGTGACGAAACAATCACTCTTCAGACTCTTGACTCGGCTAGGGCATCAAGTAATCAACGTGAGAAAATAATTCTATTAATGACCGTTTTGTTAAACCTTCTTTTCAGGAAGCACCACAGAACTACACAACTGAGCTAGATCTTAGACCTCATACCAAAAAGGAAATAACTCATGAGGAACGAAGGCTTCAGATCGATGAACTAGACGAGTGGAAGACACATTTCAAGGAAAAACTAGGAATACACGAAGCAGAACCAAAGCCACTCCATGAGACAAACAAATTTAAGATCGGAGATCAGGTACTCAATGTCTTCCCATACGAAATAGTCGAGGTAACTAATCCTAAGTTCGACACTTTTAAGGTAAACGCTACTCGACTTGAACTATATAGTGAGAGTAGAACTCATAGCATGAGAAAGGATTTTCAACTCCACAAACCACCATGAATGTGCGAATGAGAGGTAAGTCTAGCTTAAGAATTTAAACGAGCGCTTCTTGGGAGGCAACCCAAGCACTGACCTCATTAATTTTCATAATTTTATTTTATTTTATTTTCATTTTTACTTTCAGCATCTAACTACAACTAACCACACAAATTTCCATCCACACGGCCTTACACACGGGCGTGGCCGTGGCCGTGTGGACATTACGGATCTCCGTACCAGCGTGGCAGAGATAATATGAAATAGGATGAAAAATATCTTCAAGCCACGGGCTCCGACCAAACACCACGGTCATGCGATACAGCCGTGGTCGACACTGTTTCATCAACATGGGCGTGGCGACTTGCACTCAGGCGTGGGAGAAGCGAACGAACCACCACACGGCCGTGCGATACGGCCGTGCGACTTTACACGCCCATGACACACGGGCATAGGGATGTACCAGATCTGAGATTTCTATTTAAAACACCCCTCTCCCCTTCTCACTTACTCCCCATTCCCCTTCTTCCATACCCTTTACACTCCCCCCTTTTTTCATTTTCCCCCTTCTTCATTCTCCAAATTCTTGATCTACACCTTATCCATGTCGAAGAAACAAAAGGATCCTAGCACAGTCTCTCTCTGCGAGACCGATCTACATAAGTTCATGCCGGCCGCTTCATTAACTCGACAGGACAAGGACATTTGAGTCCATTTAATTTTTCTTTTTATTTTCCCTTCTCCTTTATTTTCCTTTTCTTTATTTCTCTTATGCTTAATTTAGTCTATTTTATTTTGTTTTCTTTGATTTAGGTTCTAAAGGCTGTTAGGGAATCACCACACCACGCCCTTAGAAATCACACCCACCTCGTGAACTATCTAACAATAAGGACTTTTCAGTCCATTAATCTTTTCTTTTAGTTTCATTTCACTTTTTACACTATTTCTTTTTATTTAAATATATAATTAGTTTATTTTGAATTATTCTTATTATTTCCTGGCTAATTCTTCATGAGCTTCCCAATTTCTTCATCTAGCGCAGAAATTGTTGGCGGCCACCACACCACCACCAAAGACGCCTTATCCAAACTTATCTTTCACCTCTGAATCAAATTTCTACACTTCCAACTCAAGGAATCCATCCAAAATTCAGGAAGTTTCACTTCTCCCTATCTCTTATGATTTCATATATATCTTTGTACATTGAGGGCAATGTACATCTTAAGTGTGGGGGTGAATTTTATCTTGAAAAGTTCCTAACTTTTTGCATTATTCTCAAATCCCTGAATTATGTCTTGTTCTTAATAAATTTTCTCATATTACTATTAGATTGAAATTTCCTTTGATTCATGATTTTTATTGATATGTTTTGGATTAAGTCATTAATAATTGTGCAGTGATGATTTAAACTTTAGAAGACTAGAGAATCAAGCATGATGAGTCTATTTCCAAAAAATTAAAATTTTGTTAGGTTGTCTAGTTGAATCTAATTATTACCTTGAAATTTGAAATTTACAAATTTGATATCAAAAACCCATAATTTTTGTGAGATTTTGAGCCTTTTAGAGCATACATTCTTTTCTTGCTCACTTTATTGATTATGAGTGTGTCAACATTGGTTTGTTATTCTAGAACTTGTTTTGATTATACATGTTAAGACCACATCATTAATTTGATATACAAAGATGATAAAGGAACTTAGGTTTTAACCCACTTACTCCATTAAAAGCCTACCCTCACAATTAACCCCTAGTGAACCCCTTTGATCTTAACAAACCTTTTATTGACACAACAACTAATTTTAACCCAAAACCCATCTTGTATTTGTTATCACCATTTCTCTTGACTACCCTTATATCGAGATTTGATTTGACCAGTTGCCTAACTACATTCTTTATTTCAATTGTTAAAATCTATCTACTTGATTTGTTAGTTCTATGATTAAGTGAGCTTATACGTTTAAATTCCACATATTGAGAAGAAGCTCGTATTATTAGTAATGAAGTTTTAATTAATGTAATTATTCGAGTCTTAGTTCATCTTTTTAAGTTAGGTAATTTATCAATTCAATCTCGATTCTAACCCTTTAATTCAACTCTTATCCACACCTTTAACCAAAGCCCCGTTGCAACCCTTAAAAGACCTTTTGATTTGTGTATCATCTCATTTTATAGTGGAGAAGATTTGATTTTCATGCAAGCCTATGGGATTAACTTTTCATGTTTGACTTTTGAGTGCTTAAATTTTGAACCTTAAACACTTTGAGTGATTTAGTGAATCTTTAGTGTGAATGTCAACTCTTGTCGATTTTGAATTATTTAGGTAAGGGGAAACACCTATGTTTTCGTGCTATAAAAACTATGACTTTGACTGTTTGAATCTTTAGGACCCTTCTACTTAAATTATCAATGTATGAATTATCTTTGAATTATGATGAAACACTATTGGTGAATATTATGAATTGAGGAAGTTCATTTTAATTGTAAGTTGAGAATTTTGCTTGAGGACAAGCAAATGCTTAAGTGTGGGGGTATTTGATCAACCGTAATATATATATATATTTTAATCCCACATTTAGCATACTTTTAGATGATTTATTCCCAGAATTGTAGAATTTGGTGCTCCTAATCCTTTAATTTCATGTTTTATACTTGGGAGAGCACCGGAGGATGAAAAGAATGAGAAACGGGCCAAAAACGGAAAAAATGGGCCAAAGTACAAAATTTACACGGCCTAGACTTGATTTACATGGGCGTATCCCTGCCGTGACCTGTTTTAATTCTAATCGGATTAGGATACTTAGGGGAAAAGAAACGCATTCCGAAAGCCTATATAAACACCCTAAGTGCGACCTAAAAATGGGGCGTTCAGGTAGGTCGAGGAGCTAAGCCAGAGAGGCCGAATTGTGGGATATACTTGAAGAAAGCCAGTTGATTCATCTCAAGAAGCCGGAATCATACTCAAGACGGAGGATCTTCCCTTCAATTTCCTTCAGGGGGTTTTAGGGTTTTTCTTATATTTTGTTTTATATTTTCTTCTGAGCTGTATTCTTTTATAATTATGAACTAAACCCCTCAAATACCTGAGTGGGATGAAACCTAAGACGAATCTTGTTATTGTTTTTTGAACTATATGATAAATACTTGATTTGTTCTTAAGTATGTGTTCTTAATTCTTGTTTTAATATTTCAGGATATTGATTCAAGTATTGATGTGCTTAGGCAGTGGAGCAAAAGTCCCTGTTTAAGAGAAGATCCAGCATAGTTAAGCGGAGTTGATCACAACCCTAGAAATAGGATGAAAAAAATCTGTCGGATTAGGGTCAAATCTAAAATGGGAGTCCACAGATCGAGTTAATGCAATTCTAGGGGGTTTTAATTAGAAAGAGATTTCAATTAATCAACCTAGGGTTAGACGTTAGTAGTTGATAACCCGTAATAGTAACATATTTTAGGCCCACATTTAGCATACTTTTGGATGATTTTAGCCTTGAATTGTGTAATTTGGTGCTCTTAATCCTTTGTTTTCATATTTTATACTTAGAAGAGCACCAGATGACGAAAAGAACAAAAAAAGGGCCCAAAACGGAGTAAATGGGCCATATCACGAAATCAACACAGCCTAGGCCCAAGACCACACAGCTGTGCCTCATTCAACAGACTCGAACATGGCCTGGCCACGACTTACACGGGCATGTGCCATTGGCATGTCCCTGCCGTGACAAAGAGAAATTTCACTCGAATTAGGATACTTAGAGGCGAAGAAACACATTCCAAAGCCTATATAAAAACCCTAAGTATAACCTAAAAGGGGGGAACCCGGGGCTTTAGTCAGGGGGCGTGCAGCTAGGCCAAAGAGCCGAGCCAGAGAGGTCAGAATTGTGGAATTTACTCGAAGAAAGCTAGTTGATTCATCTCAAGAAGTCGGAGTCATACTCAAGATGGAGGATCTCTCTTCAATTCCTTCAGGGGGTTTTAGAGTTTTTCTTATGTTTTGTTTTATCTTTTCTTCTGAGATGTATTCTTTTATCATTATGAACTAAACCCTCAGATACCTGAGGGGGATGAAACCTAAGATGAATCTTGCTATCGTTTGCTGCACTATATGATAAATATTTGACTTGTTCTTAATTATGTATTCTTAATTCTTGTGTTGATATTTCTAGGATATTAATTCAAGTGTGATGTGCTTAGGTGGAGGAGCAAAAGTCCCTGCCTAAGAGTAGATCTAGCATAATTAAGCGGAGTTACTCGCGCACCTAGAGATAGGGTGACGAAAATCTGTCGGATTAGGGTCAAACCTAATATGGGAGTCCATAGATCGACTTAATGCAATTCTAGTGGTTTTAATTAGAAAGAGATTTCAATTAATCAACCTAGGGTTAGACGTTAGTCGCCTTGAGAGAGGGATTAATATACTTTAGGGAATCTTACGGATCAAGTCAAGTGAATAAATCGTCTGGTTCAGAGTTAGATAACAAGTGAAGTCTAGGTGGATTCTTCCTCGGGTATTGTCTTAGTCAATTGGTTTTCTCTTACAAGTAGTTACCCCAATTTCATTCTTCTTTGTCTTAGAGTCTTTAGTTTAGTAGTTAGTTAATTTAGTTTAAACAATAAATTCCATTAATTCTTAGGCTAGATAATAAAAAGAAAGTTAGTATTAGTACTTTTGGATCCTTTGGGTTCGACAATCCAGTCTTGCCTTAACTATACTACTGTTCGATAGGTATGCTTGTGATCGCTGTAAAATCAGAGCTTTAAATATTTATAAAAGAATGATCAAACCTGGAGACTAACTCTGACAACGATATTAAGGCAAGTGTACCTATCGAACAGTAGTATAGCTTAGGCAAGACCTGTTATCGAACCCAAAGGAACTAAAAGTATTAATACTCACTTTCTTTTTATTATTTAGCCTTAAAGTTAGAGTGAAGATTACTTTTTAAATTAAATTGACGACTGCTAAACTAAAGACACAAAGACAAAAAAGACGAATTCGAAAATAACCTTGAGGAAAAACTCAGTTGATTTTAATGATACCCTCGGGAAGAATCCACCTAGATTTCTCCTATTATCTAACCTTCAATTATATGATTTCTTTTACTTAGCTTGATCCGTAGGACTCCTTAACCTATATTAAACCCTCTCTCGAGGCGAATAACGTCTAACCCTAGGTTAATTAGTGGAACTCTCATTGGCTTATAATAACCCCCTAGGATAGTAGTAAATCGATCAATGGAGTCCCATATTAGGTTTCACCCTAATTTGGCAAAATCTCGTAACCCTATCTCTAGGCGTTCGATCAACTCCACTTAATTATGTTAGATCTTCTCTTAGGCAGGGTCTATTCCTCCTCCACCTAAGCACATTAGATTTGGATTAAGCAACATAATTAAGAACAAACTAAGTAATTTATCATATAACTTAAAAATCAAATAACAAAATCCATCTAGGTTTCATTCCCTTCAGGTATCTGAGAGGTTTAGTTCATAATGAATAAACAAACCATCGCAAGAGAAAAGATAAAACAAAACATAGGAAAAATCCTAAAACCCCTTGAAGGAATCGAAAGAGAATTTCGCCGTCTTGAGTATAACTCCGGCTTCTTGAGATGGATCAACTGGCTATCCTCGCGTTATTCCCTAACTCTGACCTTCACGACTTGGCTCCTTGGCCTCGCTTTCGCTCCGGTTTCGGCTTTTGCCAAACTCCCCTCTCAAGTTTCCCCCTTGGGTGTTTATATAGACTTTGTGATGCCTTACTTGGCCCCTAAGTATCCTAATTCAAGTAGAATTCCTAATAGGGTGTTTGAATAGGCTTTGGAATGTGTTTCTTTGCCTCCAAGTATCCTTTCCCGAATGAAATTTCTCTTTCCAGCGACAGGGACACGGCCATGGCACACGCCCGTGTGAATCGTGGCCAGGCCGTGTTCGGACTTTTAATGAGACACGGCCGTGTGGGCTTTGGGCCAGGCCATGTCGATTTCTCTCTTGGCCCAACTTGGTCCGTTTTAAACCCATTTTACGTTCTTTTCATCCTTGGGTGCTTTCCTGAGTATAAGACACGAAAAGAAAGGATTAAGAGCACCTTTTTACATAAATCAAAGGATAAATCATCCAAAAGTATGCTAAATGTGGGAGTTACTTTTACGGTTTATCAAATACCCCCACACTTAAGCTTTTGCTTGTCCTCAAGCAAAATTCTCAACTCATAATTAAAACGAACTTCCTTGATTCATAAAATTCATCAATCATGCTTTATCATAAGTCAAAGATAATTAATACATGGATAATTCAACTCAAAAGAGTCCTAAAGATTCAAACAATCAAAGTCATACATTTATAGCATGAAAACATAGGCGTTTTCCCTTTACCTGAATAGTTACCTCTGATTCAAAATTGACAAGAGTTGACATCCTCACTAAAGATTCACTCAAATCACTCAAAGTGTTTAAGGTTCAAAATTAAACACTCAATAAGTCGAACATGAAAAGTTAATCCCATAGGCTTGCATGGAAATCAAATCTCCACCACTGTAAAATGAGATGATACACAAATCAAAAGGTCTTTAGCAGGGTTGTAACGGGACTTAGGTTAAGGGTATGGATAAAGGTTGAATTAGAAGGTTAGAATCGAGACTGACCTGAAAAATTACCTAACTAGAAAAATGAACTAATCCTAAATGATTACATCAATTGAAAACTAATAATACGAGCTTCTCTTTCTTTCTCTTTTTTTTTTCAATATTTGAGATTTAAACATGTAAGCTCACTAATAATGAATGTACTTCATTTTTTTTACAAATCAATAATAATAACGAACTTTAACAACTGAAATAGATAACATAGTTAGGTAACTGCTCAAAATCAAATCTCAACAAAAAGGGTAGTTAAAAAGAACGGTGATAACAAATACAAAGGGTTTTGGGTTAATGTTAGTAGGTAAGTCAATGAAAAGGGTTGTTAGGCTTAAATAGGGTTCACTAGGGGTTAATTGTGGAGGTAGGCTTTTTAGTGGAGTGAGTGGGTTAAAACCTAGGTGCCTTTATCATCTCTGTATATCAAATCAAAGGTGTGGTCTCAACATGTATAATCGAGGCAAGTTCTAGAATAACAAATCAATGTTGACACACTCATAATAGAAAGTGAGCATGAAAGAATTTATGCTCTAAAAGGCTCAAAATCTCACAAAAATTATGGGTATTTTGATGTCAATCTCGTAAATTTCAAACTTCAAAGTAACATTCAGATTCAGGTAGACAACTTAAAAATTTTAATTCTGAAAAATAGACTTATCATGCTTGATTCTTTAGTATCCTTCAAATTTAATCATCAATGCACAATTATCAATGACTTACTCCAAAACATATCAACAAAGATCATAAATCATAGGAAATTTCATTCTAATCATAATATGAGAGACTTTACTTTTGAACCAGGCATAATTCAGGGATTTTAAAATAATTCTATTGATAATCATTTCGTTCAACCTTCTTTACAGGAAGCATCACGAAATCACTTAGCTGAGCTAGATCTTAGACCTGGTGCCGACAAAGAAGAAACACATAAGGAACAAAGCCTTAGGGTTGACAAACTAAAAGAGCAAGAAACACAAATCAGAGAGGAACAGGAGCCGCACGGAGTGAAACTGAAGGAGACCCCAGACAAGCTGATAAGAACAACAAATCACATCAAAATAGAGGATCAGGTATTGTTGAATAAGGAAGACCCTCGAATCACCAATTTAGACATCAAGAAAAAAGAAGAAATCACTTTTGAGGTACTTAATGTCTTCCTATACGGCACAGTCGAGGTAAGCAATCCTAAATTCGACACTTTTGAGGTAAACATTACTTGACTTCCGAAGTGATCGCATGAGAAAGGATTTCCACCTCCTCAAATCACCATGACCATACGAATGAGAGGTAAAGTCTAGCTTAAGACTATAAACGAGCGCTTCCCGGGAGGCAACCCGAGCACTAACCCTATTTTTACATTTTTTATTTTTTATTTTTTTAATTTAATTTATTCCTTTTATTTTTCCTTTTAAGCACCTAACCATAAACTAACCAAAGAGCAGATTTCTATGACTCACGGCTTTACACACGGGCGTGCCTGTGGCCGTGTGGAAGCTAGGGGATGAACTATGGGCATGCCAGTAGCTGTGCACAACCAGAGAAGAATTTCTTTTCCCAACACGGGCTGTGATACTAGGCCACACCCGTGCTAACTACCCGTGCGAAGTTACTGACTTGTCGAGCACGGGGAACACACACCCGTTCCCCACGACCATGTAAACTCACCGACTTGCATACCACGGGCTAAACACGCTCGTGCTACCTACCCGTGCAAAGTTACTGATTTGTCGAGCACGGGCGTGTCAGCTATAACACGGCCGTGGCTACCTCACCTGAACACCCCCAAAAATTCAAAATCCCAAAACACAGGCTACAACTCTATTTAAAACTCATTCTCCCTTTTTCTAGTTCTCTTTCATTTTCCATTATTTTTTATTTTAATTTTATTTCCATTTTATCATTTTTCTTCTTATTCTTTATGATATTTAGATTTAGCTTAGGATACAATAAAATCAGACCAGCTGCTTCGAAGATTCAATTTCAAACGATTCGAGACGCCTCCCCACGTTCACCTCCAATCCTAGACCTAGTTGTTTAAACATTTTATAAGGCATAACATTTATGCTTGCCCTTAAATTAGCTAACGCATTATCAATGGTTAAACTACCAATTAAGCATGGAATTGTAAAACTCCCTGGGTCTTTTTGCGTCTGCAGTAGTTTGTTCTGTAACATTGCCGACCATGCTGCATTTAATTCCACGTGGTGTTCCTCGTCTAATTTGCGTTTGTTTGTCAAGAGCTGTCTTAAAAAATTTCCTCGAGTCTGGCGTCTGAAGAAGAGCTTCAAGAAGAGGTAAGTTAATATGTAATTTCTTTAAAAGTTTAAGAAACTTACTGAATTGTTCTTCTGAATCGTCTCTTTTCATTGCTTCGGGATAAGGTATGCGAGGTTGGTACTCTTTGATTACTGGTTTTGACTTTTCTTGTGTTACCTCTGTTTTACCTTCGTCTACCTTGTTTTCTGGTATTGCATTGGGTTCATCTAACCCTTTACTGTCCTGAGCGGTGATGGCTTGATTTTGCTCCTTAGGGTTAATCTCTGTGTTACTAGGTAGACGCCCTTGCGGTCTTTCTGACATCAGCTTTGCAAGTTGTTCGACTGCGCTAGTGACTTCCTTGACTGACTTAGTAATTTCCATGATTTGGCTCTCGTTGCTTTTAATTGTTCTCTCAGTTTCTTGGATATGTTTCTCTATGTCTACTGAGAAATTTGCCATCATCTCTTCAAGGTGCGACTCCTCTTCCTGTTGGTGAGGTGGTTGTTGAAAGTTTGGAGGAAGTTCTGGTCTTTGGCTATTTTGATCATCCCACGAGAAATTGGGACGGTAACTCCAACCTGCGTTATAAGTGTCATTATAAAAATTATTTTGTGGTCTAGAATAGCTACCCGTATAGTGAGCTTGCTCGTTTTCCATGCTATATTCGTAGGGTGGGTACTCAAGATTCGCCACTCCTCCTAGATTCGAGTCATATTGCATTACTGAGTATACCTGCGAGAGACTACACAAACCATCAATCTTTTTATTCATCATCTCTAGCTGGTTAGATAGCCTAATGACCACGTCGAGGTTGGAGACACTGGCAGCTTTTGTTGGCATTGTCCTCAGAACTTGCCACTGATAGTTATTTAGTGCCATCTCCTCTATACACTATACTTATCTGCCAAAATAAAAGAAAAATTAGCAAGAAAAGAACTCAAAATAAAGAAAAAAATTAAAAAAATTGCAATAATAAAAAAAATATGGCTAAAATAATAAAAATTAAGCTTTCTTAATATTTTAGTTCCCGGCAACGACGCCAAAAACTTGATCGCTGTAAAGTCAGAGCTTTAAATATTTATAAAAGAATGATCAAACCTGGAGACTAACTCTGACAACGATATTAAGGCAAGTGTACCTATTGAACAGTAGTATAGCTTAGGCAAGACCGGTTATCGAACCCAAAGGAACTAAAAGTATTAATACTCACTTTCTTTTTATTATTTAGCCTTAAAGTTAGAATGAAGATTACTTTTTAAATTAAATTGACGACAGCTAAACTAAAGACACAAAGACAAAAAAGATGAATTCGAAAATAACCTTGAGGAAAAACTCAGTTGATTTTAATGATACCCTCGGGAAGAATCCACCTAGATTTCTCCTATTATCTAACCTTCAATTATATGATTTATCTGTAGGACTCCCTAACCTATATTAAACCCTCTCTCAAGGCGAATAACGTCTAACCCTAGGTTAATTAGTGGAACTCTCATTCGCTTATAATAACCCCCTAGGACAGCAGTAAATTGATCAATGGACTCCCATATTAGGTTTCACCCTAATCCTGCAAAATCTCGTAACCCTATCTCTAGGTGTTCGATCCACTCCGCTTAATTATGTTAGATCTTCTCTTAGGCAGGGTCTATTCCTCCTCCACCTAAGCACATTAGATTTGGATTAAGCAACATAATTAAGAACAAACTAAGTAATTTATCATATAACTTAAAAATCAAATAATAAAATCCATATAGGTTTCATTCCCTTCAGGTATCTTAGGGGTTTAGTTCATAATGAATAAACAAACCATCGCAAGAGAAAAGATAAAACAAAACATAGGAAAAATCCTAAAACCCCCTGAAGGAATCGAAGGAGAATTCCGCCGTCTTGAGTATAACTTCAGCTTCTTGAGATGGATCAACTGGCTATCCTCGCGTCATTCCCTAACTCTAACCTTCTCGGCTTGGCTCCTTGGCCTCACTTTTGCTCCGGTTTCGGCTTTTGCCTAACTCCCCTCTCAAGTTGCCCCCTTGGGTGTTTATATAGACTTTGTGATGCCTTACTTGGCCCCTAAGTATCCTAATTCAAGTAGAATTCCTAATAGGGTGTTTGAATAGGCTTTGGAATGTGTTTCTTTGCCTCCAAGTATCCTTTCCCGAATGAAATTTCTCTTTCCAGCGACAAGGACACAGCCATGGCACACGCCCGTGTGAATCGTGGCCAGGCTGTGTTCAGACTTTTAATGAGGCACGACCATGTGGTCTTTGGGCCAGGCCATGTCGATTTCTCTCTTGGCCCAACTTGGTCCGTTTTAAGCCCATTTTACGTTCATTTCGTCCTTGGGTGCTTTCCTGAGTATAAGACACGAAAAGAAAGGATTAAGAGCACCTTTTTACATAAATCAAAGGATAAATCATCCAAAAGTATCCTAAATGTGGGATCAAAATATGTTACTTTTACGGTTTATCAGATTGCCTCAAATCGTTGTCATAGTTAGTTTCCAGGTTCAATCATTCTTTATATAAATTTTAAGACTTTGACATCGCATAAATCAGCGATCAAGTTTTTGGCGCCGTTGCCGGGGAACTAAAATATTAAGAACACTTAATTTTTATTACTTTAGCCATTTTATATTTATTTTATTTCTGCAATTAAATTTTATTTTTTTACTTTTCTAAATTTTCTTCTTTTCTTCTGGCAGGTACCTCTAGTTTATGACTAGAAGGAACCCGATAGGACCCCTACTTTACGACAGTGATATTGAAGGTACCGTTCGCAGAAATCGCAGAGAGATAAGGCGAAGCTTAAACTACATAGAAGAAGGGCAAGAAGGCGAAACTAATCCCACTGAAGAGATGGCTGAAAAAAATCCACCAACTCCAGAGATGGCCGAACATCATGCTCCTCGAACTATGTATGATTATGCTAAACCTAATTTAGCAGGAACTGAGTCAAGTATTGTTAGACCTACTATTGCTGCAAATAATTTTGAACTGAAACTGAACACTATACAGATGATACAACACTTTGTTCAGTTTGATGGTTTGCAGGATGAGGATCCTAACACACACTTAGCGAATTTTCTAAAATTCTGTTATACCTTCAAACTAAATGGTGTTTCTGATGATGCCATCTATCTTTGGCTATTTCCCTTCTCTTTGAGGAATAAAGCCAAACAGTGGTTGCATTCTCTTCCACGAGGGTCAATCACTACATGGGATCAAATGACCGAAAATTTTTTATTAAAATATTTTTCGCCAGCCAAAACGACCAAATTAAGGAATGATATCTCTTCTTTTGTGCAGATGGATTTAGAGACACTTTATGATGCATGGGAGAGATACAATGATCTATTGAGAAGGTGCCCTCACCATGGATTACCCTTATGGCTACAGGTCTAAACTTCTACAACGGTGTGAACCTCTCAACAAGGCAGTTAGCTGATTCAGCAGCCAGCGGAACTCTGAATAACAAAACTCTTGAAGCAGCCTACGAATTTATAGAAGAGATGTCACTGAATAACTATCAGTGGCAAGTTACAAGGACAAGGCCAGTAAAAGCAGCTGGAGTTTTCAACCTCGACGCAGTAACCTTACTATCAAATCAAGTAGACATGCTAAATAGAAAGATTGATGGTTTGTGTTCCTCGCAGGTACATCCAGTTATGCAATGTGAGACAAGTGGAGGCGTGGCGAATCCTGAGTACCCACCCTACGGACAGGGCATGGAGAGCGAACAAATGAACTATATGGGTAACAATTTCCATCTCAAAATAACCCTTATAGTAATACTTATAATCCAGGTTGGAGGAATCACCCCAATTTCTCATGGGGTGGTCAAGGAAATCAAAGGCAACAACCATCTCAAAATTTCCAACAACAGCCCTACCCACAGGAAAAGAAGCCGAACATCGAAGAGATGCTGACAAAATTCATAGTAGTCACAGAAACACATTTCCAGAATACTGAGACAACACTTAAAAATCAACAAGTATCGATTCAAGGGATTGAAAATCAGTTAGGGCAACTTGCTAAGCTGATCTCTGAAAGACTACAAGGAAGCCTACCAAGCAACACTCAGACTAACCCAAAGGAGCAAATTCAAGCCATAACAGCTCAAGATAGTGAAGGGTTAGACGAGCCCAATTTAAGGCAAGAGAATGTGGTAGAAGAAGGCAAGGCTGAGGTAAATAATAAGCCAAAACCGGTAATCAAAGAGTACCAACCTCACATACCATATCCCGAAGCAATGAAGAGAGACGACACAGAGGAACAGTTCGGTAAGTTCCTTAAACTTTTAAAGAAATTACGTATTAACTTACCGTTTCTTGAAGCTATTTCGCAGATGCCAGATTCTAGAAAATTTTTAAAGAAGCTATTGACAAATAATTGGAAGATAGACGAAGAATCACATGTGGAATTGAACGTAATGTGCTCGGCAGTCTTGCAAAATAGACTACCACGGAAATTAAAAGATCCAGAGAGTTTTACAATTCCATGCTTAATTGGTAGATTATCTATTGATAATGCTTTAGCTGATTTAGGGCAAGCATCAATGTCATGCCTTATAAAATGTTTAAACAACTAGGTCTAGGGAAACCCAAACAAACTAGGATGAGCATTCAATTAGCTAATAAAACTATTAGAATTCCTAGGGGTATAATCGAAGATGTGCTAGTGAAAATTGATAAATTCGTATTCCCAGTAGACTTTGTCATTTTAGACTTGGATGAGGACAATAGAATCCCTTTAATTCTAGGAAGACCGTTTTTAGCAATTGCCAGACTAAAATTGATGTCGATGCAGGTGAACTTATACTCTGTGTAGGCGACGAGACAGTCACTCTTCAAGCTCTCGATTCAGTTAGGACATCGAATAATCAAGGTGAGAAAGTAAATTCTATTGATAACCATTCGGTTAACCCTTCTTTTCAGGAAGCACCACAAAAAAACACAACTGAACCCGATCCTAAACCCTGTGCCAACAAAGAAATAACTCATGAGGAACAAAGGATTCAAATCGATGAACTAGAAGAGTGGAAGACGCATTTCAAAGAAAAACTAGGTATAGACGAAGCACAACCAAAGCCACTCTACGAGATAGGCAAGTTCAAAATTGGAGATCAGGTATTGATAGAAAAAGTAGATCCACGAATACCTCCTCCTGATCCTAACACAAACAAAGAAATCCCTTTTAAGGTAATCAATGTTTTCCCATACAGAACAGTCGAGGTAAGTAATCCTACGTTTGGCCCTTTGAAAATAAACGTTACTCGTCTTAAATTTTATCATGATAATGAAACTACTAGCATGAGGAAGGACTTTCAACTCCTCAACCCACCATGAATATGCGAATGAGAGGTAAGTCTAGCTTAAGACTATAAACAAGCGCTTCTCGGGAGGCAACCCGAGCACTAACCCCATCTATTTTTACATTTTTTTATTTTCTTTACTTTTATTTTCTTCTTTAGCACCTGAATAAAAACTAATCTAAAATGAAGATTCATAAGCCACACAGCCTCACACACGGCCGTGGGGATACACTGAATCTTCGTACTGACATGGCAGAGATGGTATGAGTCAGAACGAATCATATCTTCGAGTTACGGACTCCAACTACCACGCCACGACCGTGCTATACGACCGTGGCCAACACTGTTAGATCATACACGGGAGTGGCAACCTGACCATGGGCGTGGGAGAAACGAACGAAGTATAACACGATCGGGCGACACGGCCGTGTGACTCGACACGCCCACGATACACAGGCGTGGGGATGTACCAGACCTCAAAACTCTATTTAAACTACCCCTCCCTCTTCTCACCTACTCCCCATCTCCCTTCTTCCATATCATTTTCTTTTTCTTTCTTTTTCAGATCTTTTCTCTTCCATAATCCAAACCCTTGGTCTCCACAATAGCCATGTCGAAGAAGCGAAAGGATCCAAGCATAATCTCCCCGTGGGAGATCAATCTACATAAGTTCATGCCAGCCGCTTCATTCACTCGACAAGCCAAGGAGATTCGAGGCCATTTAATTCTTCTTCTTCTTTACCCTTCTCCTTTATTTTCCTTCTCTTTGACTCTCTTATGCTTAATTTAGTTTATTATATTTTAGTTTATTAGTTTTAGGTTCTAAAGGCTGCTAAGGAATCACCACGACCAAGACCATAGCCACGACACCACTGCCTTAGAAATCACACCACCTCGCAAACTATCCAACAATAAGGACTTTTCGGTCCATTCATCTTTTCTTTTAGTTTTCTTTTAATTTTTACACTATTTATCTTTATCTTTCTTGTCTTTAAATATATATTTAGTATATTTTGAATTATTATTATTATTTCCTGGCTAAGACTTCACGAGCTTCCCAATTTCTTCATCTAGCGTAGAGCTCGGTAGCAGCCACCACACCACGGAACTCCCAACTCAAGGAAACCAACCAAATTCAGGAAGTCTCACCTCTCCCTTTCTCTTAAATTTCATATATATCTTTGTATATTGAGGGCAATGTACATCTTAAGTGTGGGGGTGAATATTTATTTCGAGAAAATGCCTAACTTTTTTCATTATTCTCAAATCCCTGAATGATATACTGTCTTTAAGTAATTTTCTCATATTACTAATTAGAATGAAATTCCCTGTGATTCATGATATTCTTTGATATGTTTTGGATTAAGTCATTGATAATTGTGCAGTGATGATTTAAACTTTAGGAGACTATAGAATCAAGGATGATGAGTCTATTTTCAAAAATTAAAATTTTGTTAGGTTGTCTACCTGAATCTAATTATTACCTTGAAGTTTGAAATTTACAAGATTGATATCAAAAACCCATAATTTTTGTGAGATTTTGAGCCTTTTAGAGCATACACTCTTTCGTGTTCACTTTTTGATTATGAGTGTGTCAACATTAATTTGTTATTCTAGAACTTGCTTCGATTATACATATCAAGACAACATCATTGATTTGATATACAGAGATGATAAAGGCACCTAGGATTTAACCCACTCACTCCACTAAAAGCCTACCTTCATAATTAACCCCTAGTGAACCCCGTTGATCCTAACAACCCATTTATTGACTCACCCACTAATATTAACCCAAAACCCTTTGTGTTTGTTATCACCATTCCTTGACTCCCTTTTTGTCGATATTTGATTTTGAACAGTTTCCTAACTATGTTTTACATTTCCATTATTAAAGTTCTTTCTTATTATTGTAATGATTTGTTTTGAAAAAAAAAACGAAGAACATTCATTATTAGTTCTATAATTAAGTGAGCTTACATGTTGAAAATCCACATCTTGAAGAAAAAGCTCGTATTATTAGTTTCAAATTTTCAATTAATGTAATTATTTAGGATCAGTTTATTTTTCTAGTTAGGTAAATTGTCAATTCAATCTCGATTCTAACCTTCTAATTCAACCTTTATCCACACCTTTAACCTAAGCCCCGTTACAACCCTTTAAAGACCATTTGATCTGTGTATCATCTCATTTTGCAGTGGTGGAGATTTGATTTTCAGGCAAGCCTATAGATTAACTTTTCATGTTTGACTTTTGAGTGCTTAATTTTGAACCCTAAACACTTTGAGTGATTTGAGTGAATCTTTAACGAGGATGTCAAATCTTGTCGATTTTGAATCAGAGGTAATTATTTAGGTAAAGGGAAACACCTAACGTTTTCATGCTATAAATGTATGACTTTGATTGTTTGAATCTTTAGGACCCTTTTTACTTAAATTATCCATGTATAAATTTTCTTTAAATTATGATAAAATATTACTGATGAATTTTATGAATCAAGGAAGTTCGTTGAGAATTTTGCTTGTGGACAAGCAAAAGCTTAAGTGTGGGGGTATTTGATAAACCGTAATACTAACATATTTTAGGCCCACATTTAGCATACTTTTGGATGATTTAAGCCTTGAATTGTGTAATTTGGTGCTCTTAATCCATTGTTTTCATGTTTTATACTCAGAAGAGCACCGGAGGACGAAAAGAACAAAAAAAGGGCCAAAACGGAGTAAATGAGCCATATCACGAAATCAACACTGCCTGGGCCCAAGACCACACGGCCATGCCTCATTCAACAGACTCGAACACGGCCTGGACACAACTTACGCGGGCGTGTGCCATGGGCGTGTCCCTGCCATGACAGAGAAATTTCACTCGGATTAGGATACTTAGACGCGAAGAAACACATTCCGAAGCCTATATAAAGACCCTAAGTATAACCTAAAAGTGGGGAACCCAGGGCTTTAGTCAGGGGGCGTGCAGCTAGGCCAAAGAGCCGAGCTAGAGAGGTCAGAATTGTGGAATTTACTCGAAGAAAGCCAGTTGATTCATCTCAAGAAGCCGGAGTCATACCCAAGATGGATGATCTCTTTTTAATTCCTTCAGGGGGTTTTAGAGTTTTTCTTCTGTTTTGTTTTATCTTTTCTTCTGAGATGTATTTGATAAACCGTAAAAGTAACATATTTTAATCCCACATTTAGCATACTTTTGGATAATTTATCCCTTGATTTATGTAAAAATGTGCTCTTAATCCTTTCTTTTCATGTTTTATACTCAGGAAAGAACCCGAGGATGAAAAGAACATAAAACGGGCCCAAAATGGAGAAAATGGCCCATATCATGAAATCCACACGCCTGGGCCCAAAACCACACGACCGTGCCTCATTGTTCTACTAGAACATGGCCTGATCACGATTGACACGGCTGTGCCCCATTCAACAGGTTTGAACACGGCCTGGCCACGATTCACACGGGCGTGTGCCATGGGCGTGTCCCTATCGTCGGAAAGAAGAGTTTCACTCGGAAAAGGATACTTAGGGGCAAAGAAACCTATTTCAAAAGCCTATATAAACACCCTAAGTATAACCTTGAAGGGGTCGGTTAGCTAGGCCAAGGAGCCAAGCCAAAAAGGTCAGATTTGTGGGAATCACTCAAAGATAGCCAGTTGATCCATCTCAAGAAGCCGGAATTCTACTCAAGACGGCGGATCTGTCCTTCAATTCCTTCAGGGGGTTTTAGGGTTTTCTTATGTTTTGTTTTATCTTTTCTTCTGAGATGTTTTCTTTCATTGTTATGAACTAAACCCTTTAGATACCTGAAGGGGATGAAACCTAAGATGGATCTTGTTATTGTTTTCTGAACTATATGATAAATACTTGATTTGTTCTTAATTATGTGTGCTTAATTCTTGTGTTAATATTTTCGAGATATTGATTCAAGTTGGATGTGCTTAGGTGGAGGAGCAAAAGTCCCTGCTTAAGAGTAGATCTACCATAATTAAGCGGAGTTGATCGCATGCCTAGAGATAGGGTGACGAGATTTTGCCGGATTAGGGTGAAACCTAATATGGGAGTCCATAGATCGAGTTAATGCGACTCTAGGGGTTTTAATTAGAAAGAGATTTCAATTAATCAACCTAGGGTTAGACGTTATACGCCTCGAGAGAGGGTTGTCAAGTGAATAAATCGTTTGGTTCAGTGTTAGATAACAAGTGAAGTCTAGGTGGATTCTTCCTAAGGGTATCATCTTAATCAACTGAGTTTTTCCAATAGTATTTCCCCAATTCATTCTTTTTGTCTTTGCGTCTTTAGCTTAGTAGTTAGTTAAATTTAGATTAAACAACAACTTCACTTATTTTAGGCTAGATAATAAAAAGAAAGTCAGTATTAGTACTTTTAGTTCCTTTAGGTTCACAATCCGGTCTTGCCTAAGCTATATTACTGTTCGATAGGTGCACTTGCCTCAATCGCTGTCATAGTTAGTTTTCAGGTTTGATCATTCTCATTCATATAAATTTAAAACTCTGAAATCAACGATCAAGTTTTTGGCGCCGTTGCTGGGGAACTAAAATATTAAGAAAGCTCTATTTTTATTACTCTAGCCATTATTTTTTATTTTTCCGCAATTTACTTTTATTTTTCAGTTTAAATTTTGACTTTGCTAAATTTTCTTTTTTGACTTTGCTAAATTTTCTTTCTTTCTTTCCTTAGCAGGTACCTCTAGTTTATGACTAGAAGGAACCCGAAAGGACCCCTACTTTACGACAGTGATAATGAAGCTACCGCTCGCAGGAATCGAAGAGAAATTTGGCAAACCCTAAATTACACAGAAGAAGAGCGAAAAGGCAGACCCAATCCTACTGAAGGGATGGACGAGAATAATCCCCCACCACAAGATGTGGGAGAAAATAATGCTCCGCGTACTATGTATGATTATGCTAAACCTCATTTAACAAGAGCAGAATCGAGTATTGTTAGGCCTGCTATAGCTGCTAATAATTTTGAATTAAAGTCTAACACTATACAAATGATTCAATAATTTGTTCAATTTGATGACCCAAATACTCATATAGCTAATTTTTTAGATTTCTGTGATACCTTCAAAATAAATGGAATTTCTGATGATGCCATACGTCTTCGGTTATTTCCCTTTTCATTAAGGAATAAAGCCAAACAGTGGTTAAACTCGTTACCACGAGGGTCAATCACTACATGGGATCAAATGACCGAAAATTTTTTATTAAAATACTTCCCATCGGCCAAAACGGCCAAACGACAGAATGATATCTCTTCTTTTGTGCAGATGGATTTAGAGACATTATACGATGCATGGAAGAGATACAAAGATCTCTTGAGAAGGTGTCCACACCATGGTTTAGCCTTGTGGCTCCAAGTCCAAACTTTCTATAACGGTGTGAACCCCTCAACGAGGCAACTAATTGATTGAGCCACCGATGGAACCCTGAACAACAGAACTCCTAAAGCAGCCTACGAGTTTATTGAAGAGATGTCACTGAATAACAATCAGTGGTAGGTTACAAGGACAAAACCAACAAAATCGGCTAGAGTTTTCAACATTGACGCAGTAACCATGTTATCAACACAGGTAGAGATGATGAATAAAAAGCTTGATAGTTTGTGTTCTTCGCAGGTACATCCAATAGTGCAGTGCGACGTAAGTGGAACTGTGGCGAATCCTGAATACCCACCCTACCAACCAGGCACAGAAAGCAAACAGATGAACTATATATTAATAATTTCAGATCTAACAATAACCCTTATAGTAATAATTATAATCCAGGTTGGAGGAACCACCCAAATTTTTCATGGGGAGGTCAAGGAAATTAAGGAAATCAAGGACAACAACCTCCTCAAAATTTCCAAAATCAGCCCCATCCACGGGAAAAGAGGCCGAACCTTGAAGAGATGCTGACAAAATTCATAGAAGCCACAGAAAACCGTTTCCAAGACACTGAGACAACACTTAAAAACCAACAAACATCGATTGAAGGGATCAAGAGCCAAGTTGAGGAATTTACTAAGTCAGTTGGGGAAGTCACTAACTCAGTTGGACAACTTGCAAAGTTAATTTTCAAACGACCGCAAGGACGTCTACTAAGCAACACTGAGATTAACCCAAAGGAAGGAGCAAATCAAATCCATTACAACTCATGATAGCATAGAGTTAGATGAACCCAATCCAATACAAGAAAACAAGATAGAAGAAGGTAAAGTTGAGGTAACATAAGAAAAGCCAAAATCGATGATCAAAAAGTACCAACCTTGCATTCCTTACCCCAAAGCGATGAAAAGAGACGATACAGAGGAACAGTTTAGTAAGTTTCTTAAGCTTTTAAAGAAATTACATATCAACTTACCTCTTCTTGAAGCTCTTTCACAGATGCCAGATTCGAGGAAATTTTTAAAACAACTCTTGACGAACAAGCGTAAGTTAGACGAGGAGCCACATGTGCAATTAAACGCAGTATGCTCAGCAATGTTACAGAATAGACTACCGCGAAAGATAAAAGATCCAGGGAGTTCTACAATTCCATGCTTAATTGGTAGTTTAACTATTGATAATTCGTTAGCTGATTTAGGGGTGAGTATAAATGTCATACCTTATAAAATGTTTAAACAACTAGGTCTAGGGAAACCCAAACAAACTAGGATGAGTATTCAATTAGCTGATAAAACTGTTAGAATTCCTAGGGTTATTATCGAAGATGTTCTTGTAAAAATTGATAAATTCGTTTTCCAAGTAGATTTTGTTGTCTTAGACATGGATGAGGACAATTCGATTCCTTTAATCCTAGGAAGACCCTTTCTAGCAACTGCTAGGACTAAAATTGATGTTGGCACAGGAGAACTCATACTTCAGGTAGGTGACGAATCGATCAGTTTACAAGCTCTTGACTCGGCCAGGACAACAATTGATGAAGGTGAGAAAGTAAATTCAGTTGATAACCAGATTGTTCAATCCTCACCACAGGAAACACCACAAGGTTACAAACCTGAGCCGAGTCATGAACCCCATGCCAACAAAGATGAATTACATAAAGAACGAAGCTTTAAGATTGATAATTTAGAAGAGTGGGCGAAATACTTTAAAGAGGAACATGAACCGCACAAAGAAAAACCGAAGGAGCCCCCAAAAAAGCTTGTAGGAACATCAAACCACTTCAAAATAGAAGATCAGGTACTGTAAGCAGACCCACGAATATCTCCATCTGATCCGAACACAAGTAAGGAGATCCCTTTCAAGGTAATCGAAGTTTTTCCGTACGGAACTGTCGAGGTAAGTAACCCCATTTTTGGCACTTTAAGAATAAATGCTAGTCGTCTTACACTTTATCAGGATAATGAAACTGCTAGCATGAGGAAGGACTTTCAACTCCTCAAACCACCATGAATATACAAATAAGAGGAGAGTCTAGCTTAAGACTATAAACGAGCACTTCTCGGGAGGCAACCCGAGTACTAACCCCATCAACTTTTACATTTTTTATTTTATCTTATTTGCTTTGTTTTAGGACCTAACTTTAAACTAACCAAAAGGGAAGATTTCTAGACCACACGGCCTTGCACACGGTCGTGGCCGTGGCCGTATGGTAGTACAGAATCTCTATACTGACAATGGCAGAGACGGTACGTATCAGACCACCTAATTTTCAAAGTCACGGACCCAACCACCCCACCACGGGCACTGCCAAAATCCCACGGCCGTACGACGCGACCGTGGTCAACACTGACTTATCAGAAACGGGCGTGGCAGGCTGAAAAATGGGCATGGAAGAAACAACACGCCTCAAAACACGGCTGTGCAAGATGGCCGTGTGAATCGACACGCCCTTGGTACACGGGCGTGAGTGAGTACCAGTTTCCAAAATTCTATTTAAACCCACCCCCACCCCTCCTTCTTCTCACCTATTTCTCACCCTTCTCCTTCCCTTAACACCCTTATACACCCTCCATTCTCAGCATTCTTTGTTTCCATAGCATTCGTCTTAATCTTTTGGCCATGTCGAAGAAACGGAAGAAGACAAGCGTAGTCTCCACAAGGGAGACCGATATACATAAGCTCATGCCGGCCGCTTCATTGCATCGACAAGCCAAGGGTCTTTGAGACCATTTAGTTTTCATTTTGCTTTTCTCTTCTCCTTTATTTTCCTTCACTTTGACAATCTTATGCTTGATTTAGTTTAATTTAATTTAGTTTCTTAATGCCATGTTCGTCAGGCTGCTAGGGAATCACACCTTGGGAACCACGACCATCACCACCACAGTCTTCGAAGTACTACATGCTGCTTGGGAATCACGCCACTTCCACCACTGCTAGCACCTCTGCAACCTAAGGAATGACACCCACCTCGCGAACCATCCAAAAATAAGGACTTTTCAGTCCATTAATCATTTCTTTCATTTTTATTTTCCTTCTTAGTCTCCTTCTCTTTATCTTTCTTATCTTTAATTATATATTTAGTTTATTTTAAATATGTCTCAATAATCCCTGGCTAATTCTTCACGAGCTTCCCAATTTCTTCATCTAGCGCAGAGCTCGGTAGAAGTCACCACACCTCGGGACTCCCACCTCAAGGAAACCATCCAAATTTAGGAAGTTTCACCACTCTCTCCCTATTAAGTTTTGTTTACATCTTTGTACATTGAGGGCAATGTACATATTAAGTGTGGGGGTGAATATTTATTTCAAGAAAATGCCGAACTTTTTGCATTATTCTCAAATTCTGCCTAGCTTTCTTCATTATTCTCAAATCCCTGAATTATGCCTTATTCTTAAGTAAATTTCTCATATTATGATTAGAATGAAATTTCCCTGAATTATGATGTTTGTTGATATGTTTTAGAGTAAGTCATTGATAATTGTGCATTGATGATTAAATTTGAAGAATATTAGAGAATCAAGCATGATAAGTCTATTTTTCAAAATAATTTTTTTAGGTTGTCTACCTGAATCTGAATGTTACCTTGAAGTTTGAAATTTATGAGGTTGATATCAAAACACCCATAATTTTTGTGAGATTTTGGGCCTTATAGAGCATATATTCTTTTTCTTGCTCACTTTATTGATTATGAGTGTGTCAACATTAAACTGTTATTCTAGAACTTGCCTCGATTATACATGTTGAGACCACACCTATGATTTGATATACCGAGAAGATAAAGGCACCTAGGTTTTAACCCACTCACTCCACTAAAAAGCCTACCTTCACAACTAACCCCTAGTGAACCCTGTTTAATCCTAACAACCATTTTTATTGACTCACCTACTAATGTTACCCCAAAACCCTCTGTATTTGTTATCACCATTCCTTTTGACTACCCTTATATCGAGATTTGATTTGATTAGTTATCTAATTATATTATTTCAGTAGTTGAATTTATCCTTTATTATTTGATTTGTTATGAAAAAAAAATCGAAGTGTATTCAGTATTAGTATTATGAAAAGTGAGCTTATACAGTTAAAGCCTATTTATCAAAAGAAAAGCTCGTATTATTAGGGTTATTACTTTTCAGTTGAAGTAATTATTTATTATCGTCTCAGTATTTCTAGATAGGTAACTTGTCAATTCAATCTCGATTCTAACCTTCTAATTCAGCCTTTATCCACACCTTTAACCCTAGCCCCGTTACAACCCTGTTAAAGACCTTTTGATCTGTTTATCATCTCATTTTACAGTAGTGGAGATTTGATTTTCAGGCAAGCCTATGGGATTAACTTTTCAGGTTCGACTTATGAGTGCTCTTTTCCTGAACCTTAAACACTTCGAGTGATTTGAGTGAATCTTTTGTGAGGATGTCAATTCTTGTCGGTTTTGAATTAAAGGTAATTATTCAGGTAAAGGGAAGCACCTACGTTTTCGAGATACAAATGTATGACTTATATTGTTTGAATCTTTAGGACTCTTTAAGTTCAATTATCCATGAATAAATTATCTATGAATTATGATGAGACATTGCTGATAGGAATTATGAATTATGGAAAGTTTGTTTTAATTGTAAGTTGAGAATTTTGCTTGAGGATAAGCAAAAGCTTAAGTGTGGGGGTATGTGATAAACCGTAAAAGTAACATATTTTAATCCCACATTTAGCATACTTTTGGATGATTTATCCCTTGATTCATGTAAAAAGGTGCTCTTAATCCTTTCTTTTCATGTTTTATACTCAGGAAAGCACCCGAGGATGAAAAGAACATAAAACGGGCCCAAAACGGAGTAAATGGGCCATATCACGAAATCCACACGGCCTGGGCCCAAAACCACATGGCCGTGCCTCATTGTTCTACTAGAACACGGTCTGATCACGATTTACATGGCCATGCCCCATTCAACAGGTTCAGACACGGCCTGGCCACGATTCACACGGGCGTGTGCCATGGGTGTGTCCCTGCCGTCAGGAAGAAGAGTTTCACTCGGAAAAGGATACTTAGCGGCAAAGAAACCTATTTCAAAAGCCTATATAAACACCCTAAGTATAACCTTGAAAGGGGCGGTTAGCTAGGCCAAGGAGCCAAGCCAAAAAGGTCAAATTTGTGGGAATCACTCGAAGATAGTTGATCCATCTCAAGAAGCTGGAATTCTACTCAAGACGGCGGATCTGTCCATCAATTCCTTCAAGGGGTTTTAGGGTTTTCTTATGTTTTGTTTTATCTTTTCTTCTGAGATGTTTTCTTTCATTGTTATGAACTAAACCCTTCAGATACCTAAAGGGGATGAAACCTAAGACGGATCTTGTTATTATTTTCTGAACTATATGATAAATACTTGATTTGTTCTTAATTATGTGTGCTTAATTCTTGTGTTAATATTTTCGGGATATTGATTCAAGTTGGACGTGCTTAGGTGAAGGAGCAAAAGTCCCTGCTTAAGAGTAGATCTAGCATAATTAAGCGGAGTTGATCGCACGCCTAGAGATAGGGTGACGAGATTTTGACGGATTAGGGTGAAACCTAATATGGGAGTCCATAGATCGAGTTAATGCGACTCTAGGGGTTTTAATTAGAAAGAGATTTCAATTAATCAACCTAGGGTTAGACGTTATACGCCTCGAGAGAGGGTTTAATATAAAATAGAGAATCTTACGGATCAAGTCAAGTGAATAAATCATCTGGTTCAGTGTTAGATAACAAGTGAAGTCTAGGTGAATTCTTCCTAAGGGCATCGTCTTAATCAACTGAGTCTTTCCAACAGTATTTCCCCAATTCATTCTTTTTGTCTTTTGCGTCTTTAGCTTAGTAGTTAGTTAAATTTAGATTAAACAACAACTTCACTTATTTTAGGCTAGATAATAAAAAGAAAGTCAGTATTAGTACTTTTAGTTCCTTTGGGTTCTACAATCCGGTCATGCCTTAGCTAACTACTGTTCGATAGGTGCACTTGCCTCAATCATTGTCATAGTTAGTTTTCAGGTTCGATCTTTCTCATTCATATAAATTTAAAACTCTGAAATAAACGATCAGTATTCTTTTATCGTTATGAACTAAACCCTCTGATACCTGAAGGGGATGAAACCTAAGATGAATCTTGTTATCGTTTGTTAAACTATATGATAAACATTTGACTTGTTCTTAATTATGTGTTCTTAATTCTTGTGTTGATATTTCCAGGATATTAATTCAAGTGTGATGTTCTTATGTGGAGGAGAAAAAGTCCCTACCTAAGAGTAGACCTAGCATAATTAAGCGGAGTTGCTCGCGAGCCTAGAGATACGGTGACGAAAATCTGCCGGATTAAGGTCAAACCTAATATGGGAGTCCATAGATCGAGTTAATACAATTCTAGGGGTTTTAATTAGAAAGAGATTTCAATTAATCAACCTAAGGTTAGACGTTAGTCGCCTCGAGAGAGAGATTAATATACGTTAGGGAATCTTATGGATCAAGTCAAGTAAATAAATCGTCTTGTTTAGAGTTAGATAACCAGTGAAGTCTAGGTGGATTCTTCCTCAGGTATTGTCTTACTCAATTGGTTTTCTCTTACAAATACTTCCCCCAATTTCATTCTTCTTTGTCTTAGAGTCTTTAGCTTAATAGTTAGTTAATTTAGATTAAGCAATAAATTCCTTTAATTCTTAGGCTAGATAATAAAAAGAAAGTTAGTATTAGTACTTTTGGTTCCTTTGGGTTTGACAATCCGATCTTGCCTTAACTATACTATTGTTCGATAGATGCGCTTGCCTCAAATCGTTATCATAGTTAGTTTCCAGGTTCGATCATTCTTTATATAAATTTTAAGGCTTTGACAGTGCATAAATCAATGATCAGTAGTGTCGAAAGAGTATTAATATAAATTAGGGAATCCTACGGATCAAGTCAAGTGAATAAATCGTCTGGTTCAGAGTTAAATAATAAGTGAAGTCTAGGTGGATTCTTTATTGGGTATTGTCTTAATCAATTGGTTTTTCCAAAAAGTATTTTCCCAATTCATTCTTTGTGTCTTAGCATCTTTAGCTTAGTAATTAGTTAGTTTTAGATTAAACGACAATTCCCTTATTTCTTAGGCTGAATAATAAAATGATAGTAATTACTAGTACTCTTGGTCCTTGAGGATACGATACTTCCGGTCTTGCCATAGCTATTCTACCAAACGATAGGTGCGCTTGCCTCAATCGTTGTCATAAGTTAGTTTCTAGGCTCGATCATTCATTATATAAATTTTAAGACTTTCTGAACGACCATAAGGAAGCTTGCCAAGCAACACTGCAATTAACCCAAAGGAGCAACTTCATGCCATAACTGCTCACAAAAGTGAAGAGTTAGACGAACCAAACTCGCGGCAAGAAAATGTGGTAGAGGAAGGTAAGGTTGAGGTAAGCCATGATAAACCTAAACCGGTAATTACAGAGTACCAACCTCGTGTGCCATACCCCAATGCGATGAAGAAAGATAGCACAGATGAATAATTCGGTAAATTTCTTAAACTTCTAAAGAAATTACATATTAACTTACCGTTTCTTGAAGCTCTTTCCTAGATGCCCAATTCAAGACAATTTTTAAAAGAGCTTTTGACAAACAAACGGAAGTTAGACGATACATCGTATGTGGAGCTAAATGCAGTGTGCTCAGCAATTTTACAAAATAAACTACCACGAAAGTTAAAAGATCCAGAGAGTTTTACAATTCCATGCTTAATTGGTAGTTTATCTGTTAATAATGCTTTAGCTAATTTAGGGGCAAGCATTAATGTCATGCCTTATAAAATGTTTAAATAGCTAGGTCTCGGGAAACCCAAACAAACTAGGATGAGCATCCAATTACTTGATAAAACCATTAGAGTTCCTAGAGGTATAGTTGAGGATGTACTAGTGAAAATTGACAAATTCATATTCCTTGTAGACTTCGTTGTTTTAGATATGAATGAGGATAATATGTTCTTTTAATATTAGGACGACCCTTTTTAGCAACTGCTAGGACCATTATCAATGTTGATACAGGGGAAGTAACACTTCGTGTAGGTGATGACATGATTAAACTCAAAGCCCGTGATTCTGGCAGAATATCTAATGATCAAGAGAATACAAGTCCTATTAATATAAATAAACTTAACGTTCAATCTTCTTTCCAGGAAATCTCTAGGGAAAAGATAACAGAGCCAGGGTCCAGCATTCATATTGAGAATAAAACTGTTCATGAGGAACGTAGATTACAAATCGATGAACTAGACGAATGGCGGACACACGTCAAGGAAAAACCAAAAAAAAAACACGAGGAACCAAAGCAATACCATGTCAAACTTAAGGATGGGACAACCCAGTTTAAGATAGGAGATCAGGTATTGTTGGATTAGAAAGACCCTCGAATCGCCACTTCAGACCTTAATTCAAACGAAGAGATCCCTTTCACGGTACTGAATATCTTCCCATACGGAACAGTCGAGGTAACTAATCCTAAGTCCGGTACTTTTAAGGTAAACACCACTCAACTTAAACTATATATCGATAACCGAATTGATAGCAAGAATAACGAGTTTCGACTCTTCAAACCACCATGATTATGCGAATGAAAGGTAAGTCTAGCTTAAGACTTTAAATGAACGCTTCTCGGGAGGCAACCCGAGCACTTACTTTACTACTGCCATATTTTCGATTTTTAGCACCTAACTAACAACTAACCAAGTTAATAAAGCGTAGGTTTCTCTCTCCACATGGACTTACATGATAAACCGTAATATATACATATTTTAATCTCACATTTGGCAAACTTTTGGATGATTTATCCCTTGATTTGATGAATTTGATGCTCCTAATCTCTTAATTTCATGTTTTATACCCAGGAGAGCTTAGGGAGTTGAAAAGAACGAGAAACAGGCCACAAAGGGACAAAATGGGCTAACACGGCCTGGACCACCGCACACGGACAAAACCACACGACCGTGTATGGCAAGCTGGATCGAACACGGCCTGGGCTATCGACCACGGGCGTGTCCCTACCGAAAGAAGGATGAATTCTATTCGGATTAGGATACTTGTGGGCCAAGAAAGGCATCTCGAAGCCTATATAAACACCCTAGGAGGAAACTTAAATGGGGAGTTCGACAGGAGGCTCCTGTCAGGGCTTGACAGGAGGCGAAGCCAGAGAGGGCTGAATATAGGGAATTACTCGAAGAAAGCTAGTTGATCCATCTCAGAAGCCGGAATAACGCTCAAGACTGAGGATTTTCCCTTCAATTTCTTTTAGGGGGTTTTAGGGTTTTTCTTTATGTTTTGTTATTTAATTTCTTTTGAGATGTATTCTTTTATAAACATGGACTAAACCCCTCAAATACTTGAGGGGGATGAAACCTAAGATGGATCTTGTTATTGTTTTCTGAAATGTATGATAAATACTTGATTTGTTCTTAATTATGTGTTCTTAATTCTTGCTTTAATATTTCAAGATATTGATTCATGTATTGATGTGCTTATTCAGAGGAGCAAAAGTCCCTGTTTAAGAGTAGATCTAGCATAATTAAGTGGAGTGGATTCCACTCCTAGAGATAGGACGATGAAAATTTGCTGGATTAGGGTCAAACCTAATATAGGAGTCCATAAATCGAGTTAATGCAACACTAGGGGTTTTAATTAGAAAGAGATTTCAATTAATTATCCTAGGGTTAGACGTTATTAGTCTCGAAAAAGATAATAATATAAATTAGGGAATCCTACGGATCAAGTCAAGTGAATAAATCATCTGGTTCCGAGTTAAATAACAAGTGAAGTCCAGGTTGATTCTTCCTCGGGTATTGTCTTAATCAATTGATTTTCTCAATCCTTGGCATCCTTAGCTTAGGAATTAGTAAGATAAACATCAATCCCCTTTATTTTAGGTTAGATAATGAAAAGAAAGTCAGTACTAGTACTTTTGGTTCCCTTGGGTTTGGCATTCTAGTCTTGCCACTAAGCTATACTACTGTTCGATAGGTGCGCTTGCCTCAATCGTGGTGATAGTTAGTTTCTAGGCTCGATCATTCATTATATAAATATTAAAACTCTCAAACACGATCAAGTTTTTGGCGCCGTTTCCAGGGATCTGAAATATTAGGAACGCTTAATTTTTATTACTTTAGCCATTTTTCTTTTATTTTTTATTTCTTTCTAATTTTTATTTTAGTTTTCTAATCTCTCTATTATTTGTCTTGATAGGTTTTTCTAGTTTATGACTAGGGGGAACCCTTCAGGACTGTTTGATCGCGTATGTCAGTCTTAAAATTTATATAATGAATGATCGAACCTGGAAACTAACTATGACAACGATTTGAGGCAAGTGCACCTATCGAACAGTAGTATAGTTTTGGCAAGACCAGAATGTCGAATCCCAAAGGAACCAGAAGTACTAATACTAACTCTCTTTTTATTATCTAGCCTAAAAATTGAGGGAATTGTTTATCTAATCTAAATTTAATTAACAACTAAACTAGAGATGCAAAGACAAAGAAGAAGAATTTGGGAAAATAACTTGAGGAAAACCAATTGATTAAAACAACACCCAAGGAAGAATCCACCTAGACTTCACTTGTTATCTAAGTCTGAACCAGACGATTTATTCATTTAACTTGATCCGTAAGATTCCCTAAGTTATATTAATCCCGCTCTCGAGGCGACTAACGTCAAACCCTAGGTTGATTAATTGAAATCTCTTTCTAATTAAAACCCCTAGAATCGCATTAACTCGATCTATGGACTCCCATATTAGGTTTCACCCTAATCCGACAAAATCTCGTCACCCTATCTCTAGGCGCGCGATGAACTCCACTTAATTATGCTAGATCTACTCTTAGGCAGGGACTTTTGCTCCTCCACCTAAGCAAATCATACTTGAATTAATATCCCAGAAATATCAACACAAGAATTAAGAACACATAATTAAGAACAAGTCAAATATTTATCATATAGTTCAGCAAACGATAACAAGATTCATCTTAGGTTTCATCTCCCTCAGGTATCTGAGGGTTTAGTTCATAATAATAAAATACATCTCAAAAGAAAAGATAAAACAAAACATAAGAAATCCCTAAAACCCCCTGAAGGAATTAAAGGAGAGATCCTCCGTCTTGAGTATAATTCCGGCTTCTTGAGATGGATCAGTTGGCTATCTTCGAGTGAATCTCCACAAATCTGACCTTTCTGACTCGGCTCCTTGGCCTAGCTAGCCGCCCCCTTCTAGGTTATACTTAGGGTGTTTATATAGGCTTTTGAAATAGGTTTCTTACCCCTAAGTATCCTTTTTCGAGTAAAATTGCTCTTTTCCACGACAGGGACATGGCCATGGCACACGCCCGTGTGAGTTGTCTTTAGGCCGTGTTCGGACTTTTAATAAGGCACAGCCGTGTGGTCTTGGGCCCAGGCCATGTCGATTTCTATTTTGGCCCAATTTGGTCCATTTTAAGCCGTTTCTCGTTCTTTTCATCCTTGGGTGCTTTCCTGAGTATAAAACATGAAAAGAAAGGATTAAAAGCACCTTTTTACATAAATCAAGGGATAAATCATCCAAAAGCATGTTAAATGTGGGCTTAAAATATGTTACTTTTATGGTTTATCACCGTTTCTTTTTTACAGTGAAATTGAAAGTACAGTTCACAGAAACTAGAGAGAAATAAGGTGAAGTCTACAGTACATAGAAGAAAAGAAAGAACATGAAACCAATACTATCGAAAAGATGGCTGATAACAATCCACTACCTCCTACGATTGCCGCAAATTCGATGAATCAAAATCCTGCTCCTCGTACTATGTATGATTACGCTAAACCTAATTTAATAGGAACTGAGTCAAGTATTATTAGACCTGCTATTGCTGCAAATAATTTTGAACTGAAACCAGACACAATTTAGATGATACAACAATTTATTCAGTTTGATGGTTTGCAGGATGAAGATCCAAACAATCACTTGGAGAACTTTCTAGAATTTTGTTATACTTTCAAAATAAATGGTGTTTCTGATGATGCCATTCGTCTTCGGTTGTTTCCTTTTTCATTGAGGAACAAAGCTAAACAGTGGTTGAACTCGTTACCATGAGGATCAATCACTACATAGGAACAAATGACCGAAAAATTTTTGTTAAAATATTTTCTTCGGGCTAAAATAGCTAAGTTGAGGAATGATATCTCTTTTTTTGTGCAAAGGGATTTAGAGACACTTTACGATGCATGGGAAAGATGCAAAGATCTATTGAGAAGGTGCCCACACCATGGATTACCTTTGTGGCTCCAGGTTCAAACCTTTTACAACGGTGTGAACCCCTCAACTAGGTAGTTGATTGATTCAGCCACCGGTAGAACCCTGAATAACAAAACCCCTGAAGCGACTTATGAGTTTATAGAGGAGATGTCGCTGAATAACTATCACTAGCAAGTTACAAGGACAAGGCCAACAAAAGCCGCCATTGTTTTCAACCTCGACGCAGTAACCATGCTATCAAACCAGGTAGAACTTTTAAATAAAAAAATTGATGGTTTGTGTGGTTCTTCGCAGGTACATCTAGTTGTGAAGTGTGATACGAATGGTGGAGAAATGAACAAAACAGAATATCCACCATACAACCCTGGCATAGAAATCGAACAGATGAACTATATGGGTAATAATTCTAGACCCCAAAATAACCCTTATAGTAACACTTATTATCCAGGTTGGAGGAACCACCCAAATTTCTCATGGGGTGGCCAAGGAAATCAAAGACAACAACCCCTCCCAAGTTTTCAACAGCAACCCTACCCATAAGAGAAGAAGCTGAACCTTGAAGAGATGCTAACAAAATTCATCGCGGTGTAAGAAACTAGTTTCCAAAACACCGAAACAACACTTAAAAATCAACAAGAATTGATTCAAGGGATCGAGAACCAATTAGGACAGCTTGCTAAATTGATCTCTGAATGACCACAAGGTAGCTTGCCAAGCAACACTAAAACAAACCCAAAGGAGTAACTTCAAGCCATACCAGCGCACGATAGTGAAAGGTTAGATGAACCCATAGTAAGGCAAGAGAATGTGGTAGAGGAAAGTAAGGTTGAGGTAAGCCATGATAAGCCAAAACCGGTAATTACAGAGTACCAACCTCGTGTGCCATACCCTAATGCAATGAAGAAAGACAACACAGATGAACAATTCAGTAAATTTCTTAAACTTCTGAAGAAATTACATATTAACTTATCGTTTCTTGAAGCTCTTTCGCAGATGCCAGATTTAAGGAAATTTTTAAAAGAGCTTTTGACAAACAAACGGAAGTTAGACGAGGCGTCGCATGTAAAGCTAAACGCAGTGTGCTCAGTTATTCTACAAAATAAACTACCACGAAAGTTAAAAGATCCAGGGAGTTTTTCAATTCCGTGCTTAATTGGTAGTTTATCTGTCGATAATGCTTTAGCTAAATTAGGGGCAAGCATAAATGTTATGCCTTCTAAAATGTTTAAACAACTAGTTCTAGGGAAACCCAAACAAACTAGGATGAGCATTCAATTAACTGATAAAACTATTAGAATTCCTAGGGGTATAATCAAATATGTACTAGTAAAAGTTGATAAATTCATATTCCCAGTAGACTTTGTCGTTTTAGACATGGATGAGGACAATAATATTCTTTTAATTTTAGGAAGACCCTTTTTAGCAACTACTAGAACAAAATTTGACGTTGGTATAGGTGAACTCATACTCCGTGTAGGTGACGAGACGATCACTCTTCAGGCTCTTGACTCGGCTAGGACATCAAGTGATAAAGGTGAGAACATAAATTCTATTAATGACCATTTGGTTCAAACTCCTTTACATGAAACACCATGAAGCTACATAGCTGAGCTACATCCTAGACCTTGTGCTAGCAAAGAAATAAATCACGAGGAACAACGGCTTCAAATCGATGAACTAGACGAGTGGAAGACACATTTCAAGGAGAAACTAGGAACATACAAAGCAGAACCAAAGCCACTCCATAGGACAAACAAATTTCAGATCGGGGATCAGATATTGTTAGATAAGACAGACCCTCGAATCCCCACTTCAGACCTGAATACAAAAAAAGAGATCCCTTTTAAAGTACTCAATGTCTTCCCATATGGAACAGTCGAGGTAATTAATCCTAAGTTCGGCACTTTTAAGGTAAACACTACTCGACTCAAACTTTATAATGATCATAGAACTGATAGCAGGGGAGAGGAGTTTCAACTCCTCAAACCACCATGATTATGCGAATGAGAGGTAAGTCTAGCTTAAGACTTTAAATGAGCGCTTCTCGGGAGGCAACCCGAGCACTAACTTCACTAATGTCATATTTTCAATTTTTAGCACTTAACTCACAACTAACCAAATTAATAAAACGCAGGTTTCTCTATCCACATGGCCTTGCACACGGGCGTGGCCGTGGGCTTGTGGACACTACGAGAAGATACATGGGCGTGGCAACATCTACACAGGCGTGGGAGAAACGAACAAAGCACCACACGACCGTGCGATACGACCGTGTGTGTAACAGCCCAGTTTTGACACTAATCGGAACGGTGGTTTCGGCACCACGAATCCGTGTTAGAAAAAAATATTTTTATAATATTTTTATATCTATGTTATGTGTTTGTGCATAAGTAAAAATATCATAGTATAATTTGATTGGTTGGATGTTTAATTTAATAAAATGATGTGTTTGTAAAATAATGAAAGTGAGGTGATTAGTTGTATTAGTGCCGAATTGAGGGTGGCTTTTAAATGTTGGACCCTTAAGAGAAATTAGTCCATTACTTATAATAGTGGACGACAAAAGGTCAAGAGTGACCCTATTATTATTCTTGTTATAATATGTTATTAAAGGACAAAATAGTAAGTAAATAAATGAATTATAATAAAACACCAAATAGAAAGCCATGCAAAGTTTTCACCTTCTTGACCGAAACTCATAAAAGAAAGAGGAGAAGAAAGCTTAGCATTCGGCCTTGAGTGTTTGCTTAATCTAGGTATGTAAATTGTTCAGTTTTTGTTAATTTTTACATTTCTGAGATCGTTGCTTTGAATATTACATGACCCATGTTGAAAATTTTCAATTTGAAGCATAATGAATAACCGGCCATTGATGAATGTTCACATTTTGAAGTGTTTGATGATAGATTGTTAAAGATAGGTTATAAATTGACGTGTTTTGAATTGGGATTTTGATTAAATTGAGTACTAGGAATTAAATTGCATGAATTAAATAGTTGAGGGGTTAAAATGCTAGATGGATAGCTTGTGGGCACTTGTATGAACATGATGTGCATTCGGCCCTTGAGAAGTAATCCCAAATTATGTGTATTTGGTGTTTGTTGCATTAGGGACTAAATTGTACAAGTTGTAAATGTCAGGGGTAAAACGATAAATTGTATAATTTTTGTGTATTTAGATTAAATTGAATAAAAATGTATTTGAATGTGTTCAATTTGAAATAATCTAGATCAAGATCATAAAGAAACGGGATTGGATCGGGGAAAGGCGAAACTGAACGCGTAGCCGGGAAACCCTAACCCGTTGATTTTTGAGGTAAGATTTTAAGCAATTGAATTAATTAGAATATTTCTTTATAATATGTTAATGTTTAAGAGTAATAAGCTTATTGGACTAGGATATGCCGAATATGTCATTGAAGTTGATTAGAATTTGGTATAAAGTAAGGTTGATTCGGTAGTTGAATTGAGTAGTAGAGAATGTACATTTTTAAATGTCTTGACGCAAGCAAATATATGAAGTATTAAATGATGGTATGATTGTGTTCAAAGTGAGACTAGTACATGTTTATACTGTAGTCGAATATGTGAGTTATATTGAGTATGAGAAATTATTTTTACGCTTACATGTATGTGCGATTATATGATAAATAAGGATGTGATCTTGAATATATGTATGTGTGCAGAAATAATATGTAACGACTCTATGTGAACGATACGTTATGAGAAGTATTAAGTAACGGCTCTATGTGAGCGATACGTTACGAGAAGTATTAAGTAACGGCTCTATGCCAGCGATACATTACGAGAAATATTAAGTAATGACTTTATGTGAGCGATACGTTACGAGAAGTATTAAGTAACGGCTCTATGTGAGTGATACGTTACGAGAAATATTAAGTAACAGCACTAAGTGTGCCAGAAGTTACTAAACCCTATTAACAATGTACAGGTATGAGGCTCGTTTTAAAGACTTCTATTATGAATGCAAATAAGTATACAGGAATGATTGGGTATATTATCCTATGTTTATACATGAATGACTAAGTTCCGAGTGGTAAGTAAACTAGAGGTATGTTTCATTCATATTGTTTTAAAATGAATGGAAGTCTTAATATGGGTTGGAGAAATTTACTAAGTATGAGGCATGTTTATTAAATTATTGTATAATGTATTCATGAATTAAATTTTGGAATTTTGGATATTCGGTTTTGTTGTTGTATGTGAAGTAGCTATTGTAAATTTTAAATGAGCTTATTTATATATTTATAAGTGTAAAAGCTGAAATCTTACTAAGCTGTGGAAGCTTACTTTCTCTCGGTTATTTCCTTGAATTTGTAGATTACTTTTGAGAAGCTCCGCTTGTGCTCGGGAATCATCTTGGAAGCTCATCATACTATCATCTATCTTGGTACTCTTTTGATGGATTTATCTATAATAATTATGGCATGTATAAGCTAAATTACTTCTTTGAGTTTTGTAAAAATATTATAATGTATGTAAGCTATGTGAACATGGTATACTTATATGCTTAAATATGGGTTGATGATGTTTGAGTTGGTGATATTATAGGTGTATGTTAGGTTATATATATATATATATATATATATACCTATATTATAAAAGAATATTTCCTATTATGGTTAGGTGTGAAATATGAATGAACCCAAATATACAGCCTAATTATTTGTTTTATATATACTTGGTTGACTTATTAAATGCATAGTGAGATATGTTTTACGATGTTTTCATGATTAATGATTTGATAAATGGTTGAATGTTTAAGCTTGAGTTTATTCGTTTGTACACAAAATGCTATGAATTGGGTAGGTTTGATTTTGATATAATTTGGATAATAAATGGTTTCATGTCATGTATGTTCGGAAATTGATATATGTATATGGATGCTTCATGTATGGTTTGGTAATGGATGTTTGCCGTAATAAGTTCTTGGAAACAGGATGGTATTCGGTCATGCTCTTGAATGGAAATGACCAAATGAGTAGTTAATTATGCTTTTCTAATATTACTACTTTTATGTATATTTGGCAATACAGAGTTGGGATATATAAATATATATATTTGTATTTGTAAATGCTTGATATCCAAGACTTGTATGACATCGTTTATATCGAAGTCGATTATGACTAAATTGAAAGAAATTTATATCACCATGCTGTTTGTTTTATATGTGTGTTTGCCGAATTTGAGAAAATTTATTTGGTAATACCTCGTGACCCTAATACGGCGACGGATACGGGTTAGGGGTGTTACATTTTATTGGTATCAGAGCTACGGTTTAGTCGTTTCTCGGACCAACGTAGCGCGTGTGAGTCTAGTTATACATGCCATAATTTATAATGTGATAGTATGATGACTTCTGACAGTGAAATGTATTTGTTTCTTTCGTATAGTAATGGATCCTGATCCCGAGCAAGCAATCTGATGATGTCAAGAGTGTGGCGCCTGCTCCCGCGCAAAAGACTGCGCCGGAGGAATCTCGACCTGCTGTGAGTGATCCTGATGAGTGGGCTAAACAAGCCTTTTATAATATGATGAATAATTGGTTTCGTCAGTATATTCGGGCCAATCCGGCTGTACAACCACCCTTGAATCAGAATACTCCCCCTATAGTACCGGTGGTACCCTCGATTGTAAACCTTGAAAGTGTAAGCAAGCCTCCGGTTGATCGCATTAGGAAACACGGAGCTCAAGAATTCAGAGCCGAGGATGATGACGATGCGGAGCGAGCTGAATTTTGGCTCGATAATACAGTTTGTGTTTTCGACGAGTTGTCTTGTACACCTGATGAGTGTTTGAAGTGTGCCATATCATTATTAAGGGATTCTGCTTACTACTAGTGGAATACACTGGTATCAATTGTTCCAAAAGAAAAGGTTACTTGGGACTTCTTTCAGATGGAGTTTCGAAAGAAGTATGTAAGCCAGCGCTTTATAGATTCTAAGCGCAAGGAATTTCTTGAGCTTAAACAGGGTCGTATGACCGTATCTGAATATGAACGCAAGTTTGTGCGACTTAGTCGCTATGCCCGCGAGTGTGTTTCGTCAGAGGCTGCTATGTGCCGGAGGTTTGAGGATGGTTTAAATGAAGACATAAAGCTTTTGGTTGGCATTCTTGAAATTAACGAGTTCGTGGTACTAGTTGAAAGAGCTTGTAAAGCAGAAGAACTGGGAAAAGAAAAACGAAAAGCTGAACTTGACTCTAGAGATGTTCGGAAGAGATTTGCTAGTAAATTCGCGCAGATGGCAATGAAGAAGTTCAAGAATGACGATAGTCGATTAAAACCTAATACCGGGATTTCTATATAAGAACGACCACCAGTGAGTTCTCGAGCTACATCCGTTGCTAGTGTTGACAATGCAAAATCGAGCAAACTAGAGTGTCAGCAGTGTGGCAGACGACATCTTTGAGAGTGTTGGGGTAAGTCTACTTCCCGCACTTGTTATAAGTGTGGCTCGCAGGATCATTTTATTCGTGATTGTCCGGAGACCGCTGGAAGGGGTACTGTTCAGAGTGCGAGACTGAGCGGCACAACAGCTCGAGGCAGATCATCTTGTTTTGGGGCGGGTAGGAGTGGTGCACAGAGGGGGCCACAGATGCAATTGTTCGATCAGATGCCCGTGTACCAGCTAGAGCTTACGCCATCCGTGCCAGAGAGGAGGTCTCATCCCTAGATGTCATTACCGGTACTTTCACCCTCTTTAATACTAGTGTAATTTCTTTGATTGATCCCATCTCAACTCATTCGTATGTGTGGGAAACATTAGTATCCAGTAAAACTCTACCTGTTGAGTCTACTGAATTTGTGATTCGGGTCTCAAACCCCCTGGGTCGATATGTATTAGTGGATAAAGTGTGCAGGAACTGCCCGTTGATGATTCGAGACATGTGTTCTCCGGTGGATCTGATGCTATTACCTTTTGACGAGTTTGACATTATTCTCGGTATGGATTGGCTGACAGTTCATGATGCGGTAGTAAATTGCAGACGAAAGGCTATTGATTTAAGATGCCAAAATAACGAGATAATCCGAATTGAGTCTGCGGATTTGATGGACTACCTACTATGATATCTTCGATGTTAGCTCGGCGGTATTTGAGGAAGGGTTGCGAAGCCTACCTTGCGTACGTGATTGATGACAAGGTAACTGAAAAGAAAATTGAATCTATACCGGTTGTTAGAGAGTATCCAGATGTATTTCCGGAGGAATTATCGAGATTACCGCCCGTCCGTGAGGTAGAGTTTGAGATTAAGCTAATACTAGGGACCATGGCACTGACAGAATTGAAAGAATTGAAAGCTCAGTTGCAAGAATTGACAGATAGAGGGTTCGCTAGACCGAGCTTCTCTCCCTAGGGTGCGCCCGTTTTGTTTGTTAAGAAGAAAGACGGAACACTGAGAATGTGCATTGACTACCGGCAGCTCAATAAGGTGACCGTAAAGAACAAATACCCGTTGCTACGCATCAACGATTTATTCGATCAGCTTAAGGGAGCCTCGGTGTTCTCAAAATTGATTTGAGGTCGGGATATTATCAGTTGCGAGTTAGGGAATTGGACGTACCGAAGACTGCTTTTCAGACAAGATATAGTCATTATGAATTTCTGGTGATGCCGTTTGGGCTCACTAATGCCACTGCAGTTTTCATGGATCTGATGAATCGAGTATTCAAACCGTATCTGGATCGGTTTGTAGTTGTATGTATAGATGATATACTGATCTATTCTCGAGATGAAACCGATCATGCTGAGCATTTGAGGCTAGTGTTGCATATTTTGTGTGATAAACAATTATACACAAAATTCATCAAATGTGAGTTTTGGTTGAATGAAGTTAGCTTTCTGGGGCATGTTGTTTCAGCATTGGGCATTCGGGTTGACCCGAGTAAAGTTTTGGCCATACTTGATTGGAAACCTCCACGGAATATTTCTGAGATACGTAGCTTTTTGGGACTTGCCAGGTATTACAGACGCTTCGTGAAAGGGTTCTCTATGATAGCGGCTCCGATGACAAAATTGCTACAAAAAGACGTTAAATTCGAGTGGTCAGAAAGGTGCCAAAAGAGTTTCGATCAGCTGAAAGCTTTATTAACGGAAGCTCCGGTACTCGTTCAGCCAGAATCGGGTAAAGAATTTGTTATTTACAGCGATGCATCCTTAAATGGGCTGGGTTGTGTGTTGATGCAAGAGGGTAAGGTTGTGAGACAGTTGAAACCGCATGAGAGGAATTATCTGACGCACGACCTCGAGTTGGCCGCTATAGTCTTTGCTTTGAAGATTTGGCATCACTATCTTCTTGGTGAAAAATGCCACGTCTATTCGGATCATAAGAGTCTAAAGTATTTAATAACTCAAAAAGATCTAAACATGAGACAAAGACGATGGTTAGAATTGTTGAAAGACTATGAACTCGTGATTGATTATCATCTGGGAAAGGCTAATGTGGTTGCAGATGCACTTAGCAGAAAATCACTATTTGCTTGAATGCGGATATAGCTTTGATTGAGAATGGTGCGATCGTTGCTGAGTTGAAGGTAAGACCATTGTTCGAACGACAGATTCGAGAAGCCTAAGAGGTTGATGATGATTTGAAAACAAAGAAAAGTCATTATGAATCGTGTGCAGATTCAGACTTTCAGATTGATGCTGAAGGGTGTTTATGATTTAAGAATCAGATCTGTATACTGAAGAACCCTGATTTGATTTGAATGATTTGTGACGAAGCTCATAGGAGTAGACTGTCGATCCACCCGAGTAGCACGAAAATGTATAACGATCTGAAACAGCATTATTGGTGGTACAGTATGAAACGAGACATCTCAGACTATGTGTCGAAGTGTTTGGTGTGCCAACAAGTGAAAGCTGAGCATCAAGTGCCATCGGGACTTCTTCAGCCGATTATGATACCTGAGTGGAAGTGGGACTGAGTAACAATGGATTTCGTATCGGGTTTGCCTTTGACGCCGAGCAAGAAAGATTCAATCTGGATTATTGTTGATAGATTGACGAAATCAGCTCATTTTATTCCGATACATATTGATTTTGCACTTGATAAGTTAGCTGAGTTGTACGTATCACAAATCATACGGCTACACGGAGTACTTGTTTCTACTGTTTCGAATAGAGACCCGTGGTTTACATCGCGGTTTTGGAAGAAACTGTAGGATGCTTTAGGTACTAAGTTGCACTTCAGTACTGCCTTTCACCCTCAGTCGGATGGTCAATCTGAGCGAGTTATTCAGATACTCGAAGATATGTTGAGATGTTGTGTTCTTGAGTTTGAAGGTACCTGGGATAGAATTTGCCCTTAATTGAATTTGCTTATAATAAGAGCTTTCAATCAAGTATCAAAATGTCACCATATGAAGCGTTGTACGATCGGAAATGCCGAACACCCTTATTTGGACCGAGCTAAGTGAACGCAAGATACACGGGGTTGATTTGATCAGAGAGACGGAGCAGAAAGTTAAAGTAATTCGAGAAAGTTTGAAAGCCGCATCGGATCGTCAGAAGTCGTACGCGGATTTGAAATGAAAGGATATAGAATTCCAATTGGGTGGCTGTGTGTTCTTGAAAGTATCACCATGGAAAAAGGTATTGAGATTTGGTCATAAGGGAAAGTTGAGTCCAAGATTTATTGGGCCGTATGAGGTTATTGAGCGTATTGGACCAGTTGCATATAGATTGAGGTTGCCATCTGAGCTAGATAAGATTCACAATGTCTTTCATGTATCAATGCTTTGACGATACCGATCCGATCCTTCTCATGTGATTAGTCCGACAGAAGCTAAGATTCAGCCTCATTTAACCTATGAGGAAGAACCAATTCGCATTCTAGCTCGTGAAATAAAAGAATTGCAAAACAAAAAAATCTCGTTGGTTAAAATTTTGGGGCATAAGCACGGACTAGAAGAAGCAACCTGGGAAACTGAGGAATCAATAAAAGAGCGTCATCCACATTTATTTACTGGTAAGATTTTTGGGGACGAAAACTCTTTAGGGGGGAGAGTTGTAACAGCCCGATTTTGACCCTAATCGGAACAGTGGTTTCGACACCACGAATTCGAGTTAGAAAAAAATATTTTTATAATATTTTTGATATCTATGTTATGTGTTTGTGCATGAGTAAAAATATCGTAGTATAATTTGATTGGCTAGATGTTTAATTTAATAAAAGGATGTGTTTGTAAAATAATGAAAGTGAGGTGATTAGTTGTATTAGTGCCGAATTGAGGGTGGCTTTTAAATGTTGGACCCTTAAGAGAAATTAGTCCATTACTTATAATAGTGGACGGCAAAAGGTCAAGAGTGACCCTATTATTATTCTTGTTATAATATGTTATTAAAGGACAAAATGGTAAGTAATTAAATAATATGAATTATAATAAAACACCAAATAGAAAGCCACGCAATGTTTTCACCTTCTTGACCGAAACTCATAAAAGAAAGAGGAGAAGAAAGCTTAGCATTCGGCCTTGAATGTTTGCTTAATCTAGGTATGTAAATTGCTCAGTTTTTGTTAATTTTTACATTTCTGAGATCGTTGCTTTGAGTACTACATGACCCATGTTGAAATTTTTCAAATTGAAGCATAATGAATAATCGGCCATTGATGAATGTTCACGTTTTGAAGTGTTTGATGATAGATTATTAAAGATAAGTTATAAATTGACGTGTTTTGAATTGGGATTTTGATTAAATTGAGTACTAGGAATTAAATTGCATGAATTAAATAGTTGAGGGGTTAAAATGCTAGATGGATGGCTTGTGGGCACTTGTATGAACATGATGTTCATTCGGCCCTTGAGAAGTAATCCCAAATTATGTGTATTTGGTGTTTGTTGCATTAGGGACTAAATTGTACAAGTTGTAAATGTCAGGGGTAAAACGGTAAATTGTATAATTTTTGTGTATTTAGATTAAATTCAATAAAAATGTATTTGAATGTGTTCAATTTGAAATAATCTAGATCAAGATCATAAAGAAATGGGATTGGATCGGGGAAAGGCGAAACTGAACGCGTAGCCGAGAAACCCTAACCCGTTGATTTTTGAGGTAAGATTTTAAGCAATTGAATTAATTAGAATATTTCTTTATAATATGTTAATGTTTAAGAGTAATAAGCTTATTGAACTAGGATATGCCGAATATGTCATTGAAGTTGATTAGAAATTTGTATAAAGTAAGGTTGATTCGGTAGTTGAATTGAGTAGTAGAGAATGTATATTTTTAAATGTCTTGACGCAAGCAAATATATAAAGTATTAAATGATGGTATGAATGTGTTCAAAGTGAGACTAGTAAATGTTTATACTGTAGCCGAATATGTGAGTTATATTGAGTACGAGAAATCATTTTTATGCTTACATGTATGTGCGATTATATGATGAATAAGAATGTGATCTTAAATATATGTATGTGTGCAGAAATGTTAAACTGCTCTATGTGAGCGATACGTTATGAGAAGTATTAAGTAACGGCTCTATGTGAGCATTACGTTACGAGAAGTATTAAGTAACGGCTCTATGTGAGCGATACATTACGAGAAGTCTTAAGTAACAGCACTAAGTGTGCGAGACGTTACTAAACCCTATTAACAATGTACAGGTATGAGGCTCGTTTTAAATACTTCTATTATAAATGGAAATAAGTATCCAGGAATGATTGGGTATATTGTCCTATGTTTATAGATGAATGACTAATTTCCGAGTGGTAAGTAAACTAAGTAAACTAGAGGTATGTTTCGTTCATATTGTTTTAAAATGAATGGAAGTCTTAATATGGGTTGGAGAAATTTACTAAGTATGAGCCATGCTTATTAAATTATTGTATAATGTATTCATGAATTAAATTTTGGAATTCTGGATATTCGGTTTTGTTGTTGTATGTGAAGTAGCTATTGTAAATTTTAAATAAGCTTATTTTTATATTTACAAGTGTAAGAGATGAAATCTTACTAAGCTGTGGAAGCTTACTTTTGAGAAGCTCAGCTTGTGCTCGGGAATCAGCTTGGAAGCTCATCATATTATCATCTATCATGGTACTCATTTGATGGATTTATCTATAATAATTATGACATGTATAAGCTAAATTACTTCTTTGAGTTTTTAAAAAATATTATAATGTATGTAAGCTATGCGAACATGGTTATATTTATATGCATAAATATGGCTTGATGATGTTTGATTCGGTGATATTATAGGTGTATGTTAGGTTATATATATATATATATATATATATATACCTATATTTTAAAAGAATATTTCCTATTATGGTTAGGTGCGAAATATGAATGAACCCAAATATACAGCCTAATTATTTGTTTTATATATACTTGGTTGACTTATTAAATGCATAGTGAGATATGTTTTAAGATGTTTTCATGATTAATGATTTGATAAATGGTTAAATGTTTAAGCTTGAGTTTATTTGTTTGTGCACAAAATGCGATGAATTGGGTAGTTTTGATTTTGATATAATTTGGATAATAAAGGGTTTCATGTCATGTATGTTCGGAAATTGATATATGTATGGATGCTTCATGTATGGTTTGGTAATGGATGATTTGCGTAATAAGTTCTTGTGAAACAGGATGATATTCGGTCATGCTCTTGAATGGAAATGACCAAATGAATAGTTAAGTTAATTATGCTTTTCTAATATTACTACTTTTAAGTATATTTGGCAATACAGAGTTGGGATATATAATATTTGTATTTGTAAATGCTTGATATCCAAGACTTGTATGACATCGTTTATATCGAAGTCGAATATGACTAAATTGAAAGGAATTTATATCACCATGCTATTTGTTTTATATGTGTGTTTGCCGAATTTGAGAAAATTTATTTGGTGATACCTCGTGACCCTAATCCGGTGACGGATACGGGTTAGGGGTGTTACAGTGTGTGTAACGCCCCGAATTTTTGGGCCTAGTAAAATTGGGCCCATTGGGCCTTGGGCATGGGAACGTTTAAAATTTTTGAGAATATGAGAGCGGCACTAATGCAAGTTGGACTTATTAGGTGAGTGATTTTAGAAGGTTAGAGGGCTTCCATGAAGTCCCGGGGTCAAACCAGGGCTTTTGGAAAATTTTGGTTGTAGGTGAATAAAACCCTGGGAGTTAGTAAGTAGGCTTTAAGAATAAAATGTGGAGAAAATGACACAAAATGAGTTGTGGTCTAGTGGCAAATGGCGCCACATGGGAGACAAGGAAGTGACGCCATAGAGGAAGCAAGGGGTCCAAGGTTTAAGTCTTGGCACTTGCAATTTATTTTGATTTCTTTTTAAATGAGTTTAGAATTTAGCCCATAGACTTATATTTAGTTGCACATAATTTTAGACACAAAAAGAGCTTGTGTTGTGGTGGCATGTAGTGTCTAGAGCATAGGAGAGGGCAAGGGCTCGAATCTCATTGTAAGCAAAAAGGGATGTTTATTTTGCTAAGTTGGGGCGACATGTGGTTGTGTTGGAATTAAACTCTGCTGAAGGAGGGATCCCACATCGGGAAGCTAGCATGAGGGAAAGTAAGAAGCTGGCTTTAAATAAGAGCATTCTATGAGGAGAGTGAGGATACCTTGGTTGGAGTTTGAGCATAGGAGTGTTCGGGCGGATCAACTCCAAATTTCTATCAGGTGTGTATTTTGCACTACTCTAGTTGTGGAGCGACAAATGCTAAAATGCCGGTCACGCGGTGATGGTAGCCACACGAGCGTGCGAGCACACGTGTGGGAGCTTCGACGCGATAGTTGAGGCCATCATGTGTGTTCTTGTGGGTTTAGGCTTGTTGGGTTACGATGGGCCGAAAGGGGCCAAGTAGGCCTAATGGGCCCATGGGTCCATATGAATAAATTGTATGATTGTGTAGTGGATATTGAACTGGTCTACGTGAATATCATATCTATGGCTTGATTTGGGCTAAATGGGCCACACGAGCGTGTGGGTCCATTTGGGCTGAGAATGGGCCCTAGGCCCATTCGCATCGTTATCTCTGTTTAGAATACCTTTGGTTTAAAATTACTGAAACACCCTTGGTTTACAAATTACTGAAATATCCTTGGTTTACAAAATTACTGAAATACCCTTAATTTATAAAGTTACCGAAATACCCCTAATTTACAAAATTACCGAAATACCCCTGATTTGTGAAATTATCAAAATACACTCGGGTTACAAAATTACCAAAATACCCTTGATTTATGAAATTACCAAAATACCCCTGGTGTATAGACTTATCGAAACACCCCGGTTTGCAAAATTACCAAAATACGCCTGGTTTGTGAAATTACTAACATACCCTCTATGTGTAAAGTTACCAAAATACCCTTTATGTGTAAAGGTACCTAAATACCCTTGACGGGTAAAATTATTGAGATGCCCTTACAAGGCAAAATGACCGTTTTACCCCTAACCGATTAAATGACCGTTTTACCCCTAACCGATTAAATGACCGTTGTACCCTCGTGGTAGTACTAGTGTTGTATGTCTTAATTGTATGATTGATTATGTTTGAGATGCACTGCATACATGGATTAGTTATGAGTAGAATTACCAAATTACCCCTGCAGGTAGTGTAACACCCCAAACCCGGTCAATACGCTACGACCAAATCTGGATTGTTACAGGAAGGGTAGGTTTGGAAATTCAGGCAAAACATCATAATTTGAGAAATTATTTTGTTTGGTGAATCCATGTTAAGGGCTTATTTAAAATTCTGTTTGATTATGCATATTTTACCATCTTCTTACTAAGTTAACTAGGTGCTGTAAACGGGTTTATTTCATAAAACCGAACTTAGAAAATATCCATCAGATGACAATTGTATTAAAAAGTGAGTACGTGAGCTTTGAAAATAATATTTGTAGTGTTAAGAAAAATCCCAAGTTTTAATTCTTTATTGCTTTTGATCTGTTTGATTAACATTTCGGAAAACCTTTATTTACGTTTTTTTTAAAGAAAGCCCCATTTTTCGATAGTTCATAACATATATGAAATCAACATTTAATCAAAACCCCGAAATAAAGTTAAAGAGGCCTCATTACAAATTAAAATCCCGAAATAAAAATAAGTTCAAAACAAAGTACGAGTTTACTTAAAGAAATCGCAACGCACGGCCACCTCGAGTCCAACCCGGCTCTAAGACCCGCCATCTACTGATTACCTACAAAATTAGCAGAGGGGTGAGTCACCGAGACTCAGTGTGTAAATCCCCATATAAGTCAAACTGGGCCTTAGCCCATTCAGTATGGCATATGTCACAAGTATGCTATGCAGCCCAACCCAGTCTAACTCTCAATCCAAACGCCCGTGGCATTATGCCACTGTGGTTCTTGACCACCGTGGTCCCGGACTACTCGTGACAATGTCACTAATATGCATAACCGTAGGGCCAACCCACTATGGTTCTTAAACCATCGTGACAATCTCTGATTAGTTATGTATACGAGGGGCCAACCCACTGTGGTCCTTGACCACCGAGACAAGTCACTAATTTATGCATTCATGGTTTCAACCACCGTGGTACTTAGACCACTCGTGACAATAGTCACTTGATTATCACTTCCCCATTCCTTCAATCCCGAGCCCATGCTCATTTCAACATGCTAAATATGAATGCAACATACTCTCAATGTGAAACAGTTAATTATGACATACATGCATATAATTAAGAATATTATAATCGAAGAACTTACCCAGTATCTCCAACCTTACCCACAAGGGTATCTCGACTATCAGATTAGTCATTTCGGCTTTCAGCCAATACAGTTAATAACACAACTGCAAGATACGTGTGAGTAATACACACCTGATAACGCGTAACACTAGGATTTCTATGTCGACGCTTTCACTAGCAGGGACAACAGCTATTTGCCTATACCAGGCAGACGTCGGCTCTCTGCCACAGCCCGGCAAAAAATCCTGAACCGCCGACACCGTCCAACTTTTAAACTTAAGAGCCGCAACTATGGGTTCCCTCCCTTCCTTAGATTGACCGACACTTGCATCCATGGAGAAACTTGATCAATACAATACCATAACAGAAACAACGGTTATCTAACAACGATATCAGGCTAAGGTGGCGAATCAACAATGAATAACCAAACGAAGAGAACCAAGGGTAACTCCTTACCTTTGTACTAGCGCGAATAAGCAAGACTGCTTGGAAAAGAACTTTTGGCCACTTGAGAAGTCCTAGCACTTCTCTTCCTGATATACGGCTTCTAACCATGAAGAATGAGAGAACGTGTTATGGAAGAAGGAGTGATCGGTTTGTTGAATAGGAGTAAAGGAGATCAAGAGAAACTAAAAGAGAATACCTTACCTTTGACCAACAAAATCGAACACCAGATGGTTGGCTTGTGAAACCGAATGAGTCCCTAGATAAAACCAAAGTCAGAATCGATTCCCAAATACCAATAAAAGGAACGGCCTTTCAGCCAACAACAAACTTACCAAAGACCACCCGAATGCAGGCTAGATGAAGAAGAGAATTCGAAAATGAGCCTCTCTACAATCGGCCAATACCCCAAAGGAAATGAGTCAACACTTTCGATTTAACAAACCATAAGAGAAAAGAAATAGAATGAACAGAAAGGGAGAAGATGAATCCCTTACCAGGAACAACAAGGGATTGCCGATTGAGAAGGCTAATAGGATATGTGGTGGCTATCTAACAGAGAAAAGAGAAGAGTTAGTGAGTAGAGAATTTCAGCTTTGCAAAAGAGAATGAATAGAGAAAGGAAAAGAAGAAGAAAATGGACAACAAGGTTTGGCTATGAAGCAGATGAGTTTGAGAGATGATTCGGCTAGGGAAAGAAAATAGTAGAGAAGAAAGAGGGTTTTCGATTTGGCAAGAGAGGAGATGAGGGTTGAACTAGGTTCAGCTAAGGTGTTAAGGAAGAACAAAGAAGAAGAAAAGATTCGGCAAGGGAGCTTCAAGGAGTTTCGGCTAACACATGAAATGGGAGAAAAAAGTAGAGGAAGAGAGAGAAGAGAGCTACGGTTCTCTTTGGTAACAACAAGGAAATGAGACCAAATGATCAAAGAGCAAAAGAAAAGGGAGGACCCTCTAGACGATTTCGACATAACACTCACTCACAAGACACTTGCACTAATGGCACTACACCACCCCCTTATGACCGATTGAACCAAAACAAAAGAGAAGAGCCAAGTGCCTCAAGCCTCCAGAATTTCGGTACACACATCCTACAAATCTAAACCGAATTCTCCTCCCCCTTCAAGCTCCCCACAACCGGCCATCACATCTGCCAACTTGAAATCCCTTGATTCTCTCCATACTTCACTCCCCAACAACCATTTGAATTGGTTTGACCAATTCAAATATCACCAACACCTCATGGCTACTCATTTGAATATGTTGACCCATTCAACCATCATCCCTGGAGAGTCCCTGACGAAACCACCTTCTCCCCATCCAAGTGCCAAAAATAAAGCTCCAAAATAAAGCTTGTGGGATTCGAACCTCTTCCCTGCTACTGCTCCCTTGTGAGGCCACTTCCCTACATCCTAAGTGGTGCCTCCTTGCCACTTTACCACACTGCTTCTTGTGTCAACAAACACAAGTAATTACCCTTAAGGCCTGCCTCAGCTAGCTCTCCCCTAAAGTGCCTAAAAACAAAATTTTTACCAAGGCTCAAGCTTAATCCGGAGCCTTCTCGGGACCCCAAAACACACCAAATTAATAAACAAATCATGCCAAACACACAGCAGCATACAATAATGCAGAGCCCCTAATTCCAGGATGTTACAGGTAGGATTACCAAAATACCCTTATAGGGTAAAATGACTATTTTTCCCCTGAGGGTAAAAGACTGATTTTGTGCCATGACTTGACTGTGATCGTATGACTATGTTTTAACTAACTTGACTGTGGTCCTGTGACTGATATGCTTGTAATATATGTTTTAGATGACTGTTACTGAGTATGGTCGTTCTGCATACACCTGTGATGATTGGGCGTGATGATTGGGCATGGCATACACGAAATATTGCATGGGGTTGGAACAAAATTACGGAGGAAGTGTACGGCCTATTGTCGTTCTGTACAAGGCTTTCAGCCTTTCTGCGATAAATATGGCTCTGTGCCATCTTGATTATGGTTTTGTGCCAACCGTATTTACCAGTGGCTATGTGCCTAACATATATATTGATGACTCTGTGTCGATCATAATTACCCGTGGCTGTGTGCCAATTATATTACCGTCGCTGATGGCTATGTGCCAAACTTATTACAGTCACCGGTAGCTTTGTGCCATCCTGAATATGACTCTGTGCCATCCTGATTATGGCTCTGTGCCATCCTGATTATGGCTCTGTGCCGTCCTGATTATGGTTTATAACCATTCTGTTTACGGCTTTTAGCCGTTCTGTTGACTTAGTGCCGTAATTGGTGCTAAGCTTGGTGTGTTGGCTGGGTGGGTCGATTTTATCCTCACATGGTGTGTTGGTTGGTACGGGTGGTGTGTTGGCTGGATCGGGGTGGGATGCATCCTCATACTATTGCATATCTGTTTATGAGATCTGTCACTGTACTGGGCTTAGGCCCACTTGTTCTGTTATTGGTTTGGGATAGGCCCAATTGATTCTGTATGGGCTGTGACCCAAATGATATGGTGTGGGCTATGGCCCAGGTATGCTTTAAACTGGAGTGTACTGTTACTGTTAAAGGGCTTTGGCCCAAACTGTTTCAGTTTCTGTTTCTGTATACTGACTGTTACTCTAGTAAGGAGATTACACACTGAGTTTTCGTAAACTCACCCCATTTTTAACTGTGCAAGTAATCCCCAGTCTTAGACGGTTAGGAGCTACGAGGGACTTAGAGGTGGCCACATGTCAGATATGCTTCAAAGTTAAACTTAGCGACTTTATTTCATTTTCTTTTAATTTATTGGGTTAATAATTTTGTAATAAGGCCACTTTTTTTTAACTTATTATTTCTGATATTTATTTATGATGTTTTCTAACTGCTAAAGGTGGAATACGATTTCCAAAACGGTAACTATTTTCAAAACACTACATTTCCGCAACGTTTTTAAAATGTTTCTGCAACCCTATTTCTAAACATAACATTTTCGTAAATTGTGTATTTTAAATAGATAAGGTCTTAAAAGTAATTCAGTTTTCAAGTGGATAGCATTTGCTTAAGTGTTTTGAGTTTTAAGGAAGAGGCTTTAACTCTCAAACAAGTTTTACCAACAAGAAATAGGGTTTTCAAAAACACTTCCATGTGACACGCCAGATTTGGGCCTAACTTCTAGGCGGGTTTGGGGTGTTACAGTGTGACCTAACACGCCCATGGCACACGGGCGTGGGAAGCCATCAGATCCATTTTCCTATTTAAAACCCCCTCTCTCACCTTCTCCCCAATTTCTTCTTCTCCCAAACCCCAGCCACCACACCCTTTCTTAGACTATTGTCTCTTCCCCTTTATTTTCCTTTCCCCTTTTCCCTCATTCTTTCTTTACACCACCATTCCCATGTCGAAGAAGCGAAAGGACCCTAGCACAGTCTCCCCGTGCGATACCGATCTATATGAGTTCATGCCAGCTGCTCCATTTATCCGATAGGCCAAGGACATTTGAGTCCATTTAAATTTTCTTTTTCTTTTCTCTTTTCCTTTATTTTCCTTCCCTTTATCTTTATTGTCTTTTATTTATATTATTATATTTTGAGTTCTTTGATTTAGGTCCAAAAGGCTGCTTGGGAAACACCACACCATGACTATGGTAACCACCGCCACCTTCATCTATGCCAGACCTATCGTTCCTTTTCCTTGAGATCATCCAAAATTCAGGAAGTTCACTTCTCTCCCTATCTTATGATTTTACATTGTAGATATCTATCTTTGTACATTGAGGACAATGTACATCTTAAGTGTGGGGAGGTTATTGATTTCATTACCAGAAAATCCTGAATTATGTCTTGTTCTTAAAGTAATTTTCTCATATTACTAATTAATATAAGATTTCTATTGATTTACGATTTTCATTGATATGTTTCGGATTAAGTCATAGTTAATTGTGCATTGATGATTTAAACTTTAAGATATTAGAGAATCAAGCATGATAAGTCTATTTTCAGAATTAAAATTTTATTAGGTTGTTTCCCTAAACTTAAATGTTACTTTGAAGTTTGAAATTTACAAGGTTGACATCAAAAGCCATAATTTCTATGAGATTTTGAGCCTTTTGAGAGCATATACTTTTTCTTGTTCACTTTATTGATTATAAGTGTGTCAATACTGATATGTTATTCTAGAACTTGCTTCGATTATACATGTCGAGACCACACTTTTTTATTTGATATAGTGAGATGATAAAGGCACCTAGGATTTAACCCACTTATCCCAAAAAGCCTACCTCCATAATTAACCCCTAGTGAACCCTTTTTAGCCTAATAAACCATTTCTTGACTCACCCATTATTATTAACCCAAAAACTCATTCTTTTTGATTCATTAAGAATTTTATCTATTTGAATTAACCCTTTTTGTCAAGAATTGATTTGATCAGTTGCCTAACTATGACTTTTATTTCAGTTGTTAAGTTCTTTCTTATTATTGTAAATTCTTATTCTTAAAAAAAAAAAAAAAAAAGTGGAAATTTATTCATTACTAGTTTAAGCTTGAACGATTAATGTCACATCTTTAGAAGAAGCTCATGTTATTAGTGATAAGTTTTTGATCGTTATGTCAGAGTCTTAAAAATTTATAAAAAGAATGATCGAGCCTAGAAACTAACTGTGACAATGACTTGAGGCAAGCGCACCTATCGAACAGTAGTATAGCTTAGCGGCAAGACCGAATTGTCGAACCCAAAGGAACCTGAAGTACTAATACTAACTTTCTTTTTATTATCTAGCCTAAGAATTAAACAAATTTTTATCTAATCTAAAATTAACTAACAACTAAGATAAAGATGCAAAGAAAAAGAGAATGAATTTGGGAAAAATACTTTGGAAAAAAAAATTGATTAAGACAATACCCGAGGAAGAATCCACCTAGACTTCACTTGTTCTCTAACTCTGAACTAGACGATTTACTCACTTGACTTGATCCGTAGGATTCCCTAAGTTATATTAATACCTCCGTTGAGGCTACTAATGTCTAACCTTAGGTTGATTAATTAAAATCTATTTCTAATTAAAACCCCTAGAATTGCATTAACTCGATCTATGGACTCCCATATTAGGTTTCACCCTAATCCGGCAAAATCTCGTCACCCAATGTCTAGGCATGCGATCAACTCCGCTTAATTATGCTTGATCTACTCTTAGGCAGGGACTTTTGCTCCTCCACCTAAGCTCATCACACTTGAATTAATATCCCGAAAATATCAAAACAAGAATTAAGAACACATAATTAAGAACAAATCAAGTTTTATCATATAGTTCAGCAAACGATAACAAGATTAATCTTAGGTTTCATCCCCCTCAGGTATCTAAGGGTTTAGTTCATAATGATAAAAGAATACATCTCAGAAGAAAAGATAAAACAAAACATATGAAAAACCCTAAAACTCCTTGAAGGAATTAAAAAGAGATTCTCCGTCTTGAGTATGACTCCGGCTTCTTGAGATGAATCAACTAGCTTTCTTTGAGTGAATTCCACAATTCTGATCCCGCTGGCTCGACTCTTTGGCCTTGCTGGACGCCTTCTAAAGGTTGGCCTCTAGGGTGTTTATATAGGCTCTTGGAATGGCTTTCTTTGCCTCTAAGTACCCTAATCTAACTGAAACTCTTCTTTCTCACGTCAGGGACACGCCCATGGCACACGCCCGTGTGAATTGTGGCCAGGCCGTGTTCGAGTCTATTAATGAGGCACGGTCGTGTGGTCTTGGGCCCAGGCCGTGTTGATTTCGTGATATGGCCCATTTACTCCGTTTTGGGCTCGTTTCCTGTTCTTTTCATCCTCCGATGCTCTCCTAAGTATAAAACATGAAAACAAAGGATTAAGATCCACAAATTACACAATTCAAGGAATAAATCATCCAAAAGTATGCTAAATGTGGGATTAAAATATGTTCATATTACGGTTTATCAAATACCCCCACACTTAAGTATTTGCTTGTCCTCAAGCAAAATTCTCAACTCACAATTAAAATTAACTTCCCTGATTCATAATATTCGTCAATAATGTTTCATCATAATTCAAAGATAATTCATACATTGATAATTTAACTCAAAAGGTCCTAAGGATTCAAACAATCGAAGTCATACATTTATAGCCCGAAAAATGTTAGGTGTTTCCTCTTACCTAAATAATTACCTTTGATTTGGACCTGACAAGAGTTGACATCCTCACTAAAGATTCACTCAAATCACTCAAAGTGTTTAAGGTTTAAAATTAAGCACTCAAAAGTCGAACATGAAAAGTTAATCCCATAGGCTTGCCTGAACATCAAATCTCCACCACTGTAAAATGAGATGATACACATATCAAAAGGTCTTTAAAAAGGGTTGTAACGGGGCTTAGGTTAAGTGATACGGGCCGGCTCGGGGTGAGTCGAAACGTATGCGGGTTGCCCAATCGTCTACAAGGAGGAATCAAGCCTTTGGAAGATAATCGGAAAATATAAATGAGTTTGCGGAAGCTTAAATAAATAAAAATAGGATTTGGTTCGGTTTTGATAAAATAAAATATAAAATAGATAAAAGGATAATTGGATGGAGATGGATAAACGAACTTAAACGAGAAGCGATTCAACACTAAAGAGTGCCACCCCGGGTTCTATAATGTTTAAGGTGGAAAATGGTAATCGATGATGGAAATGGAAATACAAACTTAACTTAAGAAAGATTCAACACTATATAACAGTGTCACCCCGTTTCTTATATCGTTAAGGTGGATAGATGAAGATAGGTTGATGAACGCCACACCAAATGAAATTTGGTGATAAGTTCAAACAAGTCGAAGACGCCACAAGCAAGCTTGATAAGTCTAACGAAACTTGTACAAAAACGAAGAGGAGATTAACTCACTCAAATGAACAAAGGTTCATAAAAATTCATTCATGAAAATTCTGTATCTACAAATGAAAATGGCCAAATATTTATAGCCAATGTGCCTTACAAATAAAAATAAATAGTAAGAAATTTTTGTCTTCAATTGCCGTCCATAATCTTTTAAAAGCCTTTTGTCCCCTTGTCCTCTTAGTTGACTTTTAAAAGAAAAGAATCAGCCACCATCTTATGTTTTGGTGCCGTCCATGATTTGAAGAATAATTTCATGGGTTTGTGTTTGTGCCGTCCACCATGTTCACAAGAAGACAAGATTTGTCTTATTATCCCCTGCTTCTATTCATACACCAAGCCTCCATAAAATATTCTTCATGCCGTCCACTCTAGCATATTCCTTATTTTCACGCATGCTTTCCATGTGTTATCAAATTAGAACTCTTTCCTTCATGCACCAATTGTGCCGTCCATATCATAATGCCATGCATCCATGCCCCCATATTTTAATGCTCCATTTCATGCTTGAATAAAATATCAATAAGCTCCACCTTAGCCGTCCAAGCATGCACCCAATAGCTTTTATCTCCATTTGGCTATCCATACTCCGCACATGTTTATATTTTAATTCTTCATGCTTTATGGATTCCTTATCTTATTGCAATTCACGCACCATCCAAACTTCCATTATTCCCATGCCATAGTATTTTATTCACCACTAGTTTCATGATCAAGAAAAGGTTGTCGTCCCACCATTTCATGCCTTCACCCATAATCTCCATTCAAATAGCACATGCTTTAATTCATGCTTCCATCCAGGCGCTTTCCACTTCAAACATCTCCCTTGAAAGATTAAAATTTTAATCCTTTAATTTCTTTTATGCTCCCACCATGCCGTATTGTTTGTCATGCTTCTTTGTTCCTTGCTTTTATTTTATTCCATGCTTCCACACACATGCAATTCTTTGTGTCTTAATTATTTATTAATTCCAAGCCATGTTCATTCCAAAGCAATGTTTCCTTTGCAGCTCACGAAAAATGTGCCTTGTATATTGTTGCCCTCCATGCTTAAAAAACCATCCACGTGCAGCAACTTGAAGAGCTTCTTAATGTGGCCGAATATTCCTATTGCAACATAAAGGTGCAACAATTAAAATTAACCCATTGGCTCATAAAATTAGCAATAGACATCTAGACATATTAACTCGGTAATCACCAATTAAATTAATTAGTGACACATATTTATTGACACAAACTAATGCACGAAAGAAGATAAATTAATTAGAGCTTGCACAAATTAATTTTGACTAAATTACTTAATTAACTTAAACCAAATTAATTAAATTTACTTTAATTAACTTAAGCTAAGTTAACTAATTTTTATTCCATCAATTAACTAATTAAAATGAGCTAAGAGGTGAGCTAATAACGAGCTCCACAAATTAAAATTCGTTGGTGCCCCGGGCGTGCTCGTATCATCCCCTCCCTCTTCAAGACGATTCATCCTCAAATCGACCTGTTGGTTGTCCGAACAAAGCTCCTTGCTCGTCTTTCCTCGATCAAACGGGATGGATGATAATCGCAATATCTGAAAAGAAAATTCAAGAATTAGCAAGAAATGTTTTAAACATACTTGCAACCCGAATAAAAACAACACCAAGCAAATAAATCGCATGCGAACAGGCATAAGCACTTCATCATACAAAATGATCAAGGCTTTGTCAAAATTTTGGAACAAAAGCAGATAAGCTTCAAAGCATGCATACGATCTTATTGGATTCCACAAGTCAAAATAAACATGCGAATAACACATCAAATAATAAATATAATCATCAAAAGCAAGTAATGAAGAAAATGCATATGGTACTTGAAATTGAGTATTCAAACCTTGCTTTGTATTCGCACGTGAATAAAGATTATCAAACACAAAATTCTTTTTGTCTTCTTTTAAAATAAATAGATCATAAAGAAGAAAATTGGAATGGCTAAGCATATTATGGTCTAATTGCTTTGCAAAAGGCAGTTCATCAAAATAATGCATGTCTTCATCCGAAGAGAACAAAAATATATCAACTATTTCAAAAGACTTACCTTTAGGCGCAAAAAGACAGAGACCGTTCTTACCTTACTTGTCTTCACAAGTTGAAACTCGAAGATCGAATTTACCTTGCTTGATCAAGATGAACCTTCTCTCCTCGGGCATGTAATGTAGTCGATGCTTTATTCGCGGATCAACATTTTTCAAATAAAATGGGAACTCCATGTACACAAATTGCATATACAAACACAAAATTTGCTTAAGGAACGAATAAAAATTGAAAACAAGGTTGACAAAATTCGTTACCTTATTTAAAAACCAAGTATCGAATTGATGGGAATTTCTCACACACAATTGTTGAGACTTGATTTTTCCACAATATATACCGGATGATACAAAACATATTCCCGGTTTAAAAACATGCGTTTGATTATCTAAATCAAAATGTAACAACGTTTGCATTAAATCAAACATGTTAAACCAAAAAGAATTTTCCATACACGACATCATATGTACAAAACTCTTTGTACTCGTCAAAACAAAATTGCACAAATTCAACGATTTTTCAAGAGACAAAAATTGATTCACTAAACCACCGTATTTGAACAATTTATTTGTTTTCGGTGAAAACTTGTCATTTTGTAAAATCATTGGGTTTTGTTGAGAAGAACAAAAAATAGCAACCATATGTAACGAGCAAAAATTGATCGGATGAAAATAAGGAAAGCTTTTAGAAACTAAGTCACCAAAGATTTCATTGACAAATGTCAAATCGAATTTCTGCGACTTGGTTATTAAAATTTCCTTACCTCGCTTACCTTCCGGCTCGTGGGGTTCAACTTCACCTTCAACTTTACCTCTTTCAATCAAAGAAATACGTCGCTCTTCCGGGAGGTATTGAAGTTGTTGGTTCTTGTGTGATACGTCGAGAACCTGAAATGAAGAAGCAGAAGAAGAACAAACTTCAAATGAGTTAGTTAAATCAACACTTACTTCTTGCTCCTCTCGTTTTCTTGTTTCCTTTTCACACTCTTTTTCGTTTTCTTCTCTCTCTTTTTCTTGTTCTTTTTCAATGATCTTCTCAATGGCTTTTTCAAGCTTTCTCAAAACTTGCCCATTTTCTCTCTTTCTTGCCTCTTTTCTTTGTTTTTCTTTTTCTTTGTTTTTATTACATGAAGTTACAAAATAATCATAATAATAAGAATTTCCAAAAGAAGAAAAATTATTTACGGATGAATCACGATAATTTCTTCGGGAAGAATACTCCAAAGACGTTTTCTTGGAAGTTTCTGAATGAATATATCGATCAACTCGCGTGTTTTCTTGGAGGGAGTAAGAATCATAGTCAACCTTTCTTTGCCTCGAGTTTCTTGACGAATAAGAATCTCGATCGAAATCTCGTTTTGAATAATCTTCGAAAATGTGTCTTTGCGACGACCTTGACTCCGTCCCTTGTCTTGAAGAAATTCGCCCTCGATGATAGGAAGATGGGAGGTACCGCTTGCGCATCACGTCTTTCATTTCAGACCACATTAATATTGGATACTCTCCATTTCGTTTTCGACTCTTGGTAAATTGGTCCCACCAAGTCATGGCATAATCGGTGAAACTATTTTCCGCCAGTCTTACCTTCTTGCTTTCCAAATAATCGTGGTACCTAAAAACCATTTCTACTCGTAGTTCTCATTCAAGTATACATCCGGATCGGCTCTACCTTGAAACGGTGGAATGTTTGACTTGTTATTCTTCTTGACGTCATTAAAACATCCTTGATCTCTAAAGTTTCGGTTTCTTTGGTCACGACGCCTTTCACTTTGGTTGTATGATGGATCGAACCAATCGCCATCTACAGTACTTCTTCTTCCGAAATCTAGAGACATGCTATCGTTGCTAGAAGAAAAAAATGTTAGTGCTCAAAATAAAACAAAAATTAAATACCTTACCACAAAAACTTCACAAGTCACTCACAAAAAAAAAAAAATCGCTCACACTCGTATTTTTACTCGTATAAGACTTTTTTTTTTGAATTGCTCTTGTCTTTTACCGCTCAATCTCGTCTCACAAATTCGTACTTCATTTCAAAAAGACTTATTGCGGCTTGAGGGTCGGCTCCAAAATTGGTACAAGGGAAAATAATGTTACGGGTTGGAGGTCGGCTGAAAAAAAAATTCGGTATAGTGGCGTTGGGGTGAAGAAGGGTGGCTTGAAGATCGGGAAAGAAATAATGAAACAAAACTTGCAAACTTCAAAAAAATTTCCACACACTTTTTTTTTACTTCTTTTTTTTTTTGTATTCGTATATTTTTTTTGTACGAATTTTTTTTTATTTGAACCTTTTTTTTTGTATCTCTTTTTTTTTTTTTTGAACTTCAAATACAATATATGCTAAATACAATGAAAATAAAATACAACTTTTTTTTGAATTTTTTTTAACGAATATTTTTTTTAATTTTTTACGAACCTATTCCGGCTTCACGTATGGTCGTCAGTAGTCCTCGTTTTCTAGCTCTGATACCAGATGATACGATCTGGTATCAATTGATATGTCCAGTCTTTGAAAGGACTTCAGGTTAGTCGTCGGAGCTTCGTAATTCTCGGTTTAACCAGCTCTGATACCAGATGATACGGGCCGGCTCGGGGTGAGTCGAAACGTATGCGGGTTGCCCAATCGTCTACGAGGAGGAATCAAGCCTTTGGAAGATAATCGGAAAATATAAATGAGTTTGCAGAAGCTTAAATAAATAGAAATAGGATTTGGTTCGGTTTTGATAAAATAAAATATAAAATAGATAAAAGGATAATTGGATGGAGATGGATAAACGAACTTAAACGAGAAGCGATTCAACACTAAAGAGTGTCACCCCGGGTTCTATAATGTTAAAGGTGGAAAATGGTAATCGATGATGAAAATGGAAATACAAACTTAACTTAAGAAAGATTCAACACTATATAACAGTGTCACCCCGTTTCTTATATCGTTAAGGTGGATAGATGAAGATAGGTTGATGAACGCCACACCAAATGAAATTTGGTGATAAGTTCAAACAAGTCGAAGACGCCACAAGCAAGCTTGATAAGTCTAACGAAACTTGTAACACCCCTTACCCGAGACCGTTGCCGGAGTCGAGCACGAGGCATTACTAGACTTAACTTACTAGTTCTGGGCATAAAAATTAAAACTGTCTGTCTGCATCATGTTCACTAAATTAATTATAACTCGAGTTACGAAACTCGAAATCAAGATCCGTAAATTTTCCCTAATCTAGACTCATATATATTCTTACTATAATTTTTCCAGAATTTTTGGTGTGGCCAATTAGTACAGTTTATTAGTTTCTCCCCTGTTACACAGTTTGACAGTTCTGACCCCTCTTCACTAAAAATTAATTATCTCATAATATACAACTATTTTTCCTACATAGTTTTCTTTATATGAATATAGACTCAATAAGCTTTAATTCTATATCTCATGCACAACCTAATTCAATTTCTACTATTTTTGGTGATTTTTCAAAATCACGTCACTGCTGCTGTTCAACTATTCCCCTGCATATAATTACATAATTTCTTTAAAATAACTAAGAACTAGGCATATCATAACATCCAAAACATGTTCTTAATTAACCATTTTAATGGCTAATCATTACCAAGCATTTACAAGTCAATCTTAAGCCATATCATAATGTTATACACACAAGATAGCTAAGTCCCTATACATGCCATTACTTAAAACGTTCGAGTCACAAAATACCAATATAATCCTTTGATAGTGTGTAACGATCTCCGACGTCCTTTCGATCCCCGAGTTGGCTTGCAATACTATAAAAAAAAAAATTAAAGAATGGGAGTAAGCATAAAGCTTAGTAAGTTTACATGTAAATAGATAACAACATTCTTAATGAATTATCTTATTCTTTTCTTATAAAGATCACTTAAGCTTTTAACTCAATATACTTAAACTTGTATTCTTACCTTGCCTTTTAACATGAATTTATCTTACCTTACCTTTTTAACATGAATTTATCTCACCTTACCTTTTTAGCTTGAACTTGTCTTACCTTTACTTTTTAGCTTGAACTTGTCTTACCTTACCTTTTTAGCTTGAACTTGTCTTACCTTTACCTTTTTAGCTTGAACTTGTCTTACCTTTACTTTGGTTTACTCTTGGAATATTCCCGTTGAACCACTTGGAATACTAAGGATACGCGGGTACCTTTCCTTATGAAACTTAACCATTGCCATGTCTTGACATGGTCTTACGTGGTATCCTTGCCTTGTGAACTCACCAATGCCATGCCTTTGCATGGTCTTACATGGGACCTTTGCCTTATAAATTCACCAATGCCATGCCTTGGCATGGTCTTACATGGGACCTTTGCCTTATAGTAACTTATCAATACCATGTCTTGACATGGTCTTACATGATTTCCTTAAACCCTAATGTCATGACATTTGTATCCTACACATTCCTAAGGTTCAACCGGAACTTTCTGCGATAGCTTTTCCGTCAATTCATACTTGAGTCTTTAAATAATAAATTTATAGAATAAATATGTAAATGCTGGAATTTAATAATATTAAATGTAAAATAATAGAATATTGTATTTATTTACTGCAAACTTATCTCGAAACAAAATCGATAAACTATATCGATTTAGTCCACTATCTTTTTCTTTCCCCGATCTAACTCTGGATTTCATTCTTCTTGATCTATAATAGAAAATTTAGCTTATTTAATACTCACATTTATTAAAACAGTCCTTAACTCTAACTTTGGCAAAATTACAATTTTGCCCCTAAACTTTTACATATTTATGATTTTGCCCCTAGGCTCGAAAATTAAACTTCAGCCCTTATTCTTATGTTTTCTAGCATGCTGAACATTTTTCCCTTCTATAGCAACTTCAAATTCTTACTATAACACATACTTATGAACAATAACAACTTTTACTAATTAGCTCGTTTTTACCGAAAATCACTTAATAAAAATCATTCCTCTACTCATAAACATGCAAAATCTACCATCAATCATCAAAAATCACAAGTTCTCAACAATGGCATAATTCAAAATATTCACCAAAATCAAAAATTCAAGCATGGGTTTTGTAGATCTCATAGCAACGATCTCAAAAACGTAAAAATTATCAAAAACTGAGCTGATTACATACCTTGGTTGAGCTTAATAAGTTGCCAAACTCTTAAAGCTTTCTTTTATTTCTTATGTTCTTTAGTTTCGTCAGAAACAAAGAACTTGCATGGTTGTTCTTTTTTTTTTTTAATCTATGATATAATATATACATATTATTACTTATATTTTAACTTTACTTATTATACATTATTTCCACCCACTAACAACTTTCTTCCTCTTTTTCTTACTTTCGGCCAAGAAGAAAGATAATGGCTTCTTTTTTTTTTTTTTGTCATATCTTTATTATTATCTTATATTATAATATATATAACTTTAGCATATGTTTTATGCTTATAAAAACTAAATAATGTAAAATTAAAGCCATGATGCCGTCCACTATGCTATCAAATGAACAATTTATAACTTAAGTCCTCCCTTATAGATAAACACATCAATTCAACCACTTAAATCAAGCTATAAGGCTACTGTAACATCCCGAATTTGGGCCTAGTAAGATTGGGCCGATTGGGCCATGGGCTTTAGGAAAAATTTGTGTGTCATCTAGTTACTTGTGTTAGCTCGGGTATTATTGTTTGTGTGTTTAATATATTTGTGTGAAGGCTTGGAAATATTAGGAAGCTAGAATAAATTTTAGTTTGGCTTATTTAATGAAGTGGATTAAGTGAGCTTAGCACTTAAGTTAATTTAAGTGTTCATTTAAAGCATAAGAGGAGTAAGTGGCAAGTTGGTTAAGGAGTTTGGAAGGTGGCTTGAGGTTAGAGGTTCGAGTAGCATGTTTAGCATTTTGAAGGATTATTTTTGAAACCTTGCATTAATGGACGGTCAAACTTATTTATGATAGGTTGGACTATTTTCTTTTGGTAAGTTGAATATGTGATTAAGGAAAGCATGAAATTTGGGATAAGATTCTTAAGCTTTTGGAAAGATGGGGGGGACAAAAGGCTTGGCTTTAGGAGAATGTTTTGGAAACTTTGTCAAGGCTTTAGTGCATGTATGTGGACGGTATGTATGGCTAGGGGGTGGCCGAATTTTTGGTTGGTTGGTAGCTAGTTAGTGCCAATTTTCTCTTTGGTTAGTAGGCATTTTCGGCTAGCTAGGTAGACATTCAACTTTTGTTTTGTGTCAAAACCGAAACTCCTTTGAACTTTACCAATTCTTCTCTTTTGTGCACCATTTGGTATTTTATTTCTTTCATCTTCAAAGTTATTCTCTTTAGCCGAATGCACTTTGATCTTTTGGTGAAATTTTGAGCATTTTTCTTCTTTGGCAAATTAAGTGTTTGGCCAAACCTCTCTCTCCCTCATCTCTCTTTTCTTTTCTTTTGACATTGGTTCATAAACATTTTCTTTTTCACTCTCTTGGCCGAATATCTCTCCATCTCTAATACCATTTCTTTTTCATTTGTTCAAAGATAAAACATCTACTTCCATTCTATTTCTTCTTTTCTTTTTTCACTTCACCATAGCCGAATCTTCTACTTCCTTTTAGTATCATTTTGGCCGAATATTCAAGGGTAGACTCTCCTTGGTTTTCTTCTATCGATTTTGGATAAAAAGGGGTAAGTGTTCATGGACGTTTTCCTTTCTTTTCTTTCTCGTTTCTATGATGTTTTCTTATGGTCAAAGGCCGAACCTTTGGGCATTGTTTTGCAAGGTTCTAACCATTTAGGATTCGATTATTCTCTTAGGCTCTTTGGGATTTCGGAAGCAATCGATTTAAGTCATTCCTTTAGCGAATCGGAGTTGGACAAAGTGATCTAGTGCGTTAATCGGATCTTCGGAAGATAGTTTTTGCTTTGGTGAAAGGTGTGAATCTTACACACTTTATAACTTGGTACATATTTGTATATATGTGTGTTAAATAACTATTCATGTTGTTAAAGCCGAAATGATGAGATTTTGAGATGATACCATGATGGTATGAATGAGGATTCGGGTAAGTCCGTTTCGATATGTTGTTAATACATGAGGATTGAAATCATGATCTACGACTTATGATATTTTTGTTATGTGATTCATATCAAAGTATATTGACATGATTTGTTTATTGCATTGGTATGGGCAACATGAGAGGAGGGGGAAGATTGATATTGTGACTTCGGTCACCAGTGATTTGGTATCACATTTGTGTCTTCGGACACCAGAGATTTGGTATCTCCAGTGATTTGGTATCACATTCGTGTCTTCGGACACCAGAGGTTTGGCACCTCATAGCGTCTCGTCCCTGTGGTTAACACCACCGTGGGTTGGCCCCACTTTTGAGATATGGGATCGACGCCAGTGATTTGGTATCACACGTGGGTTGGCCCCACAACTTGACTATTTGTGACTTTGGTCACCAGTGATTTGATATCACATTTGTGTCTTTGGGACACCAGAGGTTTGGCACCTCATAGCGACTCGTCCCTGTGGTTTAACACCACCGTGGGTTGGCCCCACTTTTGAGATATGGGATCGTCGCCAGTGATTTGGTATCACACGTGGGTTGGCCCCACAACTTGATTATTCGTGACTTTGGTCACCAGTGGTTTGGTATCACATTTTGGATATCGTGACTTTGGGTCACCAGTGGTTTGGCACCACCAGTGGTTTGGTACCACACGGGGTAGGAAAGGAGTTATGGATGGCTAGGTTGGGTGCATTATATGTATGTTGCTTGATTATAAATTGTGTAAGAATGTTGCATTAACCGGGTGAGGGATTATGCACTGAGTCTTGTTGACTCACCTTCTCCCTTATCATTTCAGGTGATTCGTGAGATCGCGGATTGAGGAGCCGGATGAACTCGAGGAGGCCATGCAATAAAATTTGATTTTACGTGAACTTCAATTTGGGGTACTTTAAATTATTTTAATTTGGTTTTTATTTTAATTTGGGTTTGTAATAAGGCCTCTTTAATTATGTTTTGGATTATTTATATGCTTTGAATATGTTTCAAATATGGCTTATAAATTATTTGGTTAATTTAATAATTGAGCCCAAAGTTTTCTAAAATTATTAAAAAAACGCAATGGTTTCAAAATCTTACCATCGGGTAATAAAAATAGTTTGGTAGTAAAATGTAAATTTAGTGTTTTCTACAATTGAAATGATTTCCAAATATTAAGTTTCCACATTCAAATGCAAATGTTTTCATAGTAATAATTCGAGTTTTTCTTAAATGATACAAATGTTTTCTAACCTATGGTTTGACAATTACGCATTAAAGTTTACTTATGGAATTTCAAAGTAAATTATCAATTTTTAACTTATTACATCTGTTTTCTTCAAATCTAGAGAAATAAGTAGTTTTTCATTAAATTTTTTATCGTTAACCCAAATTTCTTCAAAACGTTTTCCTCTGTGGCATGCTGGACTCGGTCATGGCGTATTGACCGGGTTTGGGGTGTTACAGCTACTTTTACCACTTATGCGATTTGGTCCTTTTCTTTAAATTAAGCACACTAACAATAAAATTAATTCACGAAAATTTCACACATAATAATTCACACATTATAAGCACTGAAAATAATATTAAAATATTTTACTGACTCGGATTTGTGGTTTTGCAACCACTATTCCATTTAGGCCCTATTTTAGGATGTTACATTTCTCCCCCCTTTAAGGATTTTCGTCCCCAAAAATCTTACCTGTAAAGAGATTTGGGTACTGTTTTCGCATAGTCTCTTCGGGCTCCCATGTAGCCTCTTCTATTCCATGCCTATTCCATAATACTTTCACAAGTGCAATACTTTTATTCCTTAATTGCTTAACCTATCAAGCTAGAATTTTTATTGGTTCCTCCCCGTAAGTCATATCTGGCTGAATCTCAACCTCTGTTTGCGAAATCACATGCGATGGATCTGAACGATAACGATGTAGCATAGACACATGAAACACATTATGAATCTTCTCTAACTCAGTTGGCAAAGCCAATCGATATGCCAATGGCCCAACTCTCTCGATCACCTCAAACGGTCCAATAAAACAGGGACTTAATTTGCCTTTCTTGCCAAATCTGAGAACTTTCTTCCACGGGGATACTTTCAAGAATACCCTATCACAAACTTGAAATTCAATGTCTTTTCTTTTCAAATCTGCATAGGATTTCTATCTATCTGAAGCTACTTTCAAGCAATCTCTGATGACTTTTACTTTTTCTTCTGTTTCTTTGACTAGATCAACCCCGTAAATCTGATTTTCCTTAAGCTCTGTCCAATACAAAGGTGTGCGAAATTTACGTCCATACAAAGCTTCATAAGGTGCCATCTTCAGACTCGATTGATAACTATTATTGTAGGCAAACTCTATTAACGGCAAATATTTCTCCCAACTACCTTGAAATTCTAATACACAACATCTAAGCATATCTTCAAGTACCTGAATAACTCTCTCTGATTGACCATCAGTCTGAGGATGGAAAGCTGTACTAAAACTCAACTTTGTACCTAAAGCTTCCTGCAATTTCTTCCAAAACCGTGAGGTAAATCTCGGATCTCTATCTGAGATAATCGATAACGGTACTCCATGTAGTCTCACAATCTCTGTAATATATAACTCGGCCAACTTGTCAAGTGAATAATCCATACGAACTGGGATAAAATGAGCCGACTTTGTTAACTTATCAATCACAACCCATACTGCATCTTTCTTTCTCGGTGTCGAAGGCAATCCTGTCACAAAATCCATAGTAACTCGATCCCATTTCCACTCGGGAACTAATACAGGCTGCAATAAACCTGAAGGTACCTGATGTTCGGCCTTTACCTGCTGACAGATCAAGCATCTAGAAACAAACTCTGATATATCTCTTTTCATTCCTGTCCACCAATACATTTTCTTCAAATCATTATACATCTTTGTACTACCTGGGTGAATAGACAAAGAACTGCTATGTGCTTCCTGTAAGATTTTCCTAATAAGCTCATCATTCTTTGGTACACATACTCTGTCTCTGAACAACAAACAACCGTCAGAACCGATCTGAAAATCAGACTCTACACCTGACTCGCACTGAACTCTTTTGGCTTGCAACTCACTGTCATCCTTCTGAGCTTCACAAATTTCTTTAAGAAACGTCGGTTTAGCTCTCAACTCAGCTAAAATAGAACCATCATCTGATAATGTCAAACTAGTGTGCAAAGCTCTCAATGCAAATAACGATTTTCTACTCAAAGCATCAGCAACAACATTTGCTTTACCCGGGTGATAATCGATCACTAGCTCATAATCTTTAATCAACTCTAGCCATCTTCTTTGCCTCAAGTTCAGATCTTTCTGAGTCATCAAGTACTTTAAACTTTTGTGATCAGTGAATATTCGACATTTCTCACCATATAAGTGATGTCTCCAGATTTTCAATGCAAATACAATAGCAGCTAGCTCTAAATCATGTGTCAGATAGTTTTTCTCATGTAGCTTTAACTGTCTAGAGGCATAAGCAATTACCCTTCCTTCCTGCATAAGTACACAGCCTAGTCCATTCAAGGATGCATCACTGTAAATCACAAACTCTTTACCCGGTTCTGGTTGTACTAAAATAGGAGCTTCAGTCAACAATGCCTTTAACTTGTCGAGACTCTGCTGACACTTCTCAGTCCATTCAAACTTGACATCTTTTTGTAGCAATCTTGTCAATGGAGTAGCTATCATGGAAAATCCCTCTACAAATCGTCTATAATAACCGGCAAGACCAAGAAAACTTCTGACCTCTGATACATTCCTGGGAGGCTTCCAATCAACAATGGCTGAAATCTTATTCGGATCAACTTTAATACCTTCACCTGAGACAACGTGTCCAAGAAAACAAACTTCCCGTAACCAGAACTCACTTTTGCTAAGTTTGGCATAAAGCTGATTATCTCTCAAAATCTGTAAAACTGTTCTCAAATGCTCTGCATGCTCAGTCTCATCATGAGAATAAATCAAGATGTCATCAATGAACACAACTACAAACTTGTCCAAGTAAGGTCTGAAAATCTAGTTCATTAAATCCATGAAAATGGCAGGAGCATTAGTTAAGCCAAATGGCATCACAAGAAACTCATAGTGACCATACCTAGTTCGAAAAGCAGTCTTTGGAACATCTGACTCTTTAACTCGCAACTGATAGTATCCAGATCTCAAATCTATCTTAGAGAACAGAGTGGCTCCCTTCAATTGATCAAACAAATCATCTATTCTAGGTAATGGATATTTGTTCTTGATGGTTACCTTGTTAAGCTGTCGATAGTCTATGCACAATCTCATGGAACCGTCCTTCTTTTTCACAAATAACACTGGCGCGCCCCATGGTGAATAACTAGGTCTTACAAAGCCTTTATCAGTTAATTCCTGTAACTGAGCTTTCAATTCTTTCAATTCTATTGGAGCCATTCTATAAGGAGCAATAGAAATAGGTATGGTACCTGGAATCAATTCAATACCAAACTCAACTTCTCTGATAGGAGGCAAACCTGGTAGTTCTTCCGGAAACACATCAGGGAACTCATTTACCACAGGCACTGATTCAATTTTCAACTCTGGATCTTTAGTATTCAACACAAAAGCAAGATAAGCTTCACATCCTTTCTTTAAACATTTCTGAGCAGACATAACAGAAATCATGGAAGTTGAACTATCTGACTCATCTGAATTAACCCGAAGGAACTCACCATTTTCACATTCAACTCAATGAATCTTTTTCCACAATTCACTATCACATCATGTGCAATTAACCAATCCATACCAAGAATTACATCAAACTCATCAAATGGCAATAGCATGAGATCAGCCGGAAAATAGTAACCTCTAATCATCAAAGGGCATTTTTTACATACTTTGTTTACTAACACATGCTGACCTAATGGGTTCGATACTTTAATCACAAATTCTGTAAACTCTATGGGCATGTTCATACTAGGCATTAATTTCATGCAAACATAGGAATGGGTTGACCCCGGATCAATCAAAGTAATAACATTAACATCATGAAGAGAAAATGTACCCGTAATTACGTCGGGGGAAGATGCCTCTTCACGAGCACAGATAGCATAAGTCCTTGTGGGTGCTCTAACATCTGATCTTGTTGCTGTATCTCTAAATGTACCTCTACCTGCCCCTACTCCTAAATTTCTCTGAGATCTGCCTCTAACGGGGGCATTACCTGATCTTGCACTCGGTATTACTTCTTTTTTAACCATCTCGGGACACTCCCGAATGAAATGATCCGGTGCACCACATCGGAAACAACCAGTCTTAGTTGCTCTACATTGACCTGGATGACGTCGACCACATTGAGGACACTCGGGCCTATCAAGCTGAATACTGCCAACACTCACAATCGAAGTGGTTTGAGCTTTTGAATTTATAAATCTTCCACCTCTGTTTCGGCTAGAATACCCGGTTGAAAAATTAGGTCTCGTAGAAAACTCTCTAGGCCTCTTGGATGTAGACTGAAATGACTTGCTCATCTATCTTTTCTTCGTGTCTTGAATCTCAATTTCAGCTTTACCCTTTCTTTTTAACAACTCTTCTACCTTACAGGCTCGTTCAACTAAAACAACAAACTCTTTTATCTCTAGAACACCAACTGACAGTCGGATATCATCATTGAGCCCATCTTCAAATCTTTTGCACATGATAGCCTCTGTAGACACACACTCTCGAGCATAATTGCTGAGTCGGACAAATTCACGTTCATAGTCGGTCACAGTCATCTTACCTTGTTTTAACTCAAGAAACTCTTTTCTTTTCTGGTCAATAAACCTCTGACTGATATACTTCTTACGGAACTCCTCCTGAAAGAAATCCCAAGTAACTCTTTCTTTCGGTACTACTGATACAAGTGTCTTCCACCACTGGTAGGTTGAATCTCTAAGAAGTGACACTACACATTTAATACACTCTTCCGGTGTGCAGGATAACTCGTCAAAAACTCTAATAGTATTTTCGAGCCAAAATTCAACTTTTTCTGCATCATCATCTTTGGTAGTCCGAAACTCTTCAGCCCCTTGTTTTCTGATCTTGTCAACAGGTGGTTTCTCTCTTCTAACTATATTTATAACTGGGGGAGCTATGTGGGTGGTCTGTGGCTCATGAGGGGGTGGAGGTCTAACGGCCGGGTTCGTACGAATGAACTCAGCAAACCATTCATTCATAGCTTGGAAGAAGGCTTCTCGAGCCCCTCCTCCCTGACTAACTGTAACGGGCCTTTCACGACTATCTGATGGCACCGTCCCTTTAGTGGGAGCGGGCGCATTACTCTCTACATCATCTGCACCATCTCGTTCGGGATCCATAACTATAAAAGAAAAACATTTTTAAAATTGTCAAGAGTCGTCACACTATCAAAATATAAGTATGGCATCTATAGTTAGACTCTTACTCATTCTGAATATTCCAAGAACCGACTAAACTCTTGCTCTGATACCAATAAATGTAACACCCCTTACCCGAGACCGTTGCCGGAGTCGAGCACGAGGCATTACTAGACTTAACTTACTAGTTCTGGGCATAAAAATTGAAACTGTCTGTCTGCATCATGTTCACTAAATTAATTATAACTCGAGTTACGAAACTCGAAATCAAGATCCGTAAATTTTACCTGAAACTAGACTCATATATCTTCTTACTATAATATTTTTAGAATTTTTGGTGTGGCCAATTAGTACAGTTTATTAGTTAAAGTCTCCCCTGTTACACAGTTTGACAGTTTTGACCTCTCTTCACTAAAAATTTATTATCTCATAATATACAACTCTTTTTCCTACATTCTTTATATGAAAATAGACTCAATAAGATTTAATTATATATCTCATGCACAATCTAATTCAATTTCTACTAGTTTTGGTGATTTTTCAAAATCACGTCACTGCTGCTGTCCAACTATTCCCCTGCATATAATTACATAATTTCTTTAAAATAAGTAAGAACTAGGCATATCATAACATCCAAAACATGTTCTTAATTAACCATTTTAATGGCTAATCGTTACCAAGCATTTACAAGTCAATCTTAAGCCATATCATAATGTTATACACACAAGATAGCTAAGTCCCTATACATGCCATTACTTAAAACGTTCGAGTCACAAAATACCAATATAATCCTTTGATAGTGTGTAACGATCTCCGACGTCCTTTCGATCCCCGAGTTAGCTTGCAATACTATAAAAAAAATTAAAGAATGGGAGTAAGCATAAAGCTTAGTAAGTTTACATGTAAATAGATAACAACATTCTTAATGAATTATCTTATTCTTTTCTTATCAAGATCACTTAAGCTTTTAACTCAATATACTTAAACTTGTATTCTTACCTTGCCTTTTAACATGAATTTATCTTACCTTACCTTTTTAACATGAATTTATCTTACCTTACCTTTTTAGCTTGAACTTGTCTTACCTTTACTTTTTAGCTTGAACTTGTCTTACCTTACCTTTTTAGCTTGAACTTGTCTTACCTTTACCTTTTTAGCTTGAACTTGTCTTACCTTTACTTTGGTTTACTCTTGGAATATTCCTGTTGAACCACTTGGAATACTAAGGATACGCGGGTACCTTTCCTTATGAAACTTAACCATTGCCATGTCTTGACATGGTCTTACGTGGTATCCTTGCCTTGTGAACTCACCAATGCCATGCCTTTGCATGGTCTTACATGGGACCTTTGCCTTATAAATTCACCAATGCCATGCCTTGGCATGGTCTTACATGGGACCTTTGCCTTATAGTAACTTATCAATGCCATGTCTTGACATGGTCTTACATGATTTCCTTAAGCCCTAATGTCATGACATTTGTATCCTACACATTCCTAAGGTTCAACCGGAACTTTCTGCGATAGCTTTTCCGTCAATTCATACTTGAGTCTTTAAATAATAAATTTATAGAATAAATATGTAAATGCTGGAATTTAATAATATTAAATGTAAAATAATAGAATATTGTATTTATTTACTGCAAACTTACCTCGAAACAAAATCGATAAACTATATCGATTTAGTCCACTATCTTTTTCTTTCCTTGATCTAACTCTGGATTTCATTCTTCTTGATCTATAATAGCAAATTTAGCTTATTTAATACTCACATTTATTAAAACAATACTTAACTCTAACTTTGGCAAAATTACAATTTTGCCCCTAAACTTTTACATATTTACAATTTTGCCCCTAGGCTCGAAAATTAAACTTCAGCCCTTATTCTTATGTTTTCTAGCATGCTGAACATTTTTCCCTTCTATAGCAACTTCAAATTCTTACTATAACACATACTTATGAACAATAACAACTTTTACTAATTAGCTCGTTTTTACCAAATCACTTAATAAAAATCATTCCTCTACTCATAAACATGCAAAATCTACCATCAATCATCAAAAATCACAAGTTCTCAACAATGGCATAATTCAAAATATTCACCAAAATAAAAAATTCAAGCATGGGTTTTGTAGATCTCATAGCAACGATCTCAAAAACGTAAAAATTATCAAAAACCGAGCTGATTACATACCTTGATTGAGCTTAATAAGTTGCCAAACTCTTAAAGCTTTCTTTTCTTTCTTATGTTCTTTAGTTTCGGCAGAAACAAAGAACTTGCATGGTTGTTCTTTTTTTTTTTTAATCTATGATATAATATATACATATTATTACTTATATTTTAACTTTACTTATTATACATTATTTCCACCCACTAACAACTTTCTTCCTTTTTTTCTTACTTTCGGCCAAGGAGAAAGATAATGGCTTCTTTTTTTTTTTTTTTGTCATATCTTTATTATTATCTTATATTATAATATATAAACTTTAGCATATGTTTTATGCTTATAAAAACAAAATAATGTAAAATTAAAGCCATGATGCCGTCCACTATGCTATCAAATGAACAATTTATAACTTAAGTCCTCCCTTATAGATAAACACATCAATTCAACCACTTAAATCAAGTTATAAGGCTACTTTTACCACTTATGCGATTTGGTCCTTTTCTTTAAATTAAGCACACTAACAATAAAATTAATTCACGAAAATTTCACACATAATAATTCACACATTTTAAGCACTGAAAATAATATTAAAATATTTGACTGACTCGGATTTGTGGTTTCGCAACCACTATTTCGTTTAGGCCCTATTTCAGGATGTTACAAAACTTGTACAAAAACGAAGAGGAGATTAACTCACTCAAATGAACAAAGGTTCATAAAATTTCATTCATGAAAATTCTGTATCTACAAATGAAAATGGCCAAATATTTATAGCCAATGTGCCTTACAAATAAAAATAAATAGCAAAAAATTTTTGTCTTCAATTGCCGTCCATAATCTTTTAAAAGCCTTTTGTCCCCTTGTCCTCTTAGTTGACTTTTAAAAGAAAAGAATCAGCCACCATCTTATGTTTTGGTGCCGTCCATGATTTGAAGAATAATTTCATGGCTTTGTGTTTGTGCCGTCCACCATGTTCACAAGAAGACAAGATTTGTCTCATTATCCCATGCTTCCATTCATACACCAAGCCTCTATAAAATATTCTTCATGCCGTCCACTCTAGCATATTCCTTGTTTTCACGCATGCTTTCCATGTGTTATCAAATTAGAACTCTTTCCTTCATGCACCAATTGTGTCGTTCATATCATAATGCCATGCATCCATGCCCCCATATTTTAATGCTCCATTTCATGCTTGAATAAAATATCAATAAGCTCCACCTTTGCCGTCCAAGCATGCACCCAATAGCTTTTATCTCCATTTGGCTATCCATACTCCTCACATGTTTATATTTTAATTCTTTATGCTTTATGGATTCCTTATCTTATTGCAATTCACACACCATCCAAACTTCCATTATTCCCATGCCATAGTATTTTATTCACCACTGGTTTCATGATCAAGAAAAGGTTGCCGTCCCACCATTTCATGCCTTCACCCATAATCTCCATTCAAATAGCACATGCTTTAATTCATGCTTCCATCCAGGTGCTTTCCACTTCAAACATCTCCCTTGAAAGATTAAATTTTTAATCCTTTAATTTCTTTTATGCTCCCACCATGCCGTATTGTTTTTCATGCTTCTTTGTTCCTTGCTTTTATTTTATTCCAAAAAACTAAGGCCTTCCATGCTTCCACACACATGCAATTCTTTGTGTCTTAATTATTTATTAATTCCAAGCCATGTTCATTCCAAAGCAATGTTCCCTTTGCAGCTCACGAAAAATGTGCCTTGTATATTGTTGCCCTCCATGCTTAAAAAACCATCCACGTGTAGCAACTTGAAGAGCTTCTTAATGTGGCCGAATATTCCTATTGCAACATAAAGGTGCAACAATTAAAATTAACCCATTGGCTCATAAAATTAGCAATAGACATCTAGACATATTAACTCGGTAATACCAATTAAATTAATTAGTGACACATATTTATTGACACAAACTAATGCACAAAAGATGATAAATTAATTAGAGCTTGCACAAATTAATTTTGACTAAATTACTTAATTAACTTAAACCAAATTAATTAAATTTACTTTAATTAACTTAAGCTAAGTTAACTAATTTTTATTCCATCAATTAACTAATTAAAATGAGCTAAGAGGTGAGCTAATAACGAGCTCCACAAATTAAAATTCGTTGGTGCCCCGGGCGTGCTCGTATCATTAAGGGTGTGGATAAAGGTTGAATTAAAGGGTTAGAATCGAGACTGACTTGATAAATTACCTAACTAGAAAAATGAACTAATCTTAAATAATTACTAATCACATGAGCTTCTTCTCAAGATGTGGAATTTAAACGTATAAGCTCAATTACATAAACCTAATATTGAATATACTTCAATTTTTTTAAGAACAAATCATTACAATAATAAGAAAGAACTTTAACAACTAAAATATAGAACATAGTTAGGAAACTATTCAAAATCAAATCTCTACAAAAAGGGAGTCAAGGGATGGTGATAACAAATATAGAATGGGTTTTAGGTTAATATTAGTGGGTGAGTCAATAAAAAGGGTTGTTAGGATCAAAAGGGGTTCACTAGGGGTTAATTATGAAGGTAGGCTTTTAGTGGAGTAAGTGGGTTAAAACCTAGGTGCCGTTATCATCTCTGTATATCAAATCAAAGGTGTGGTCTCGACATGTATAATCGAAGCAAGTTCTAGAATAACAAATCAATGTTGACACACTCATAATCAAAAAGTGAGCATGAAAGAATGTATGCTTTAAAAGGCTCAAAATCTCACAAAAATTATGGGTTTTTTATGTCAACCATGTAAATTTCAAACTTCAAGGTAATAATTAGATTCAGGTAGACAACCTAACAAAATTTTAATTTTTTTGAAAATAGACTTATCATGCTTGATTATCTAGTCTCCTAAAATTTAAATCATCATTGCACAATTATCAATGATTTAATCCAAAACATATCAACAAACATCATAAATCAAAGGAAATTTCATTCTAATCATAATATGAGAAAATTACTTAAGAACAAGGCATTGTTCAGGGATTTTCAAATAATACTATAGTTAACCGCCCACTTAAGATGTACATTGCCCTCAATGTACAAAGACAGATATTAGTAAAATAAAATTATAAGATAGGGAGAGAAGTGAAACTTCCTGAATTATGGATGAGATCCTTGGAGGATGTTCCATGACGAATGTGATGACTAGGTATAAGTGATGTTTTCGTTCTTGAGTGGTATATTTAATCTATTTACTCTGTGAAGTCATCAATTAAATTTTAGGGAATGGATGTTGTTATGGAAACTTAGGGTTAGATAGCCAGTGATAAAGGAGATCAATAGCACTAATGAAACTTTCATATCTTTAGACAGTAAACTAAAAAAAATGAAAATATAAGTAGAAATAAAGATAGAAATAAAAAGAAAAAGAAAAGGACTCAGAGGTCCTCTGCATCAGCTGGGTCGGGAGGTGGTGGTGGCGATGAGATATGAAGGTGATGACAGGTCTGCTGAAGAGTCGCATCAATGCCGTCGAATCTTCGAGCGGTGTTATTGAATTACTGCGTACAATAATGCTCGAACTGTGTGAGACGTGTAGAAATGTCTGAGAGTGAAATAGCTGAATGAACTGGGTGATGGCTCTATTGTGGTGCTTCCTGTGGTGGAGGTACATCTTCAGTGATGTCCTCAGGGTCCTCCTCTTCGGTGGTAGGTGCTAGCCGATATTGGGGGGATCAGTCCCACATCGACGTTGAATCATCCTCATGTGTAGCATCATCTGGATGCCCTGTAGGGACATCTGACCTATCAGTATAAGGGAGGAGATCTGAGTGTCGGTGTTGAGGAGCCCGAAATGTCAAGCCAAACGTGTCATGTAGGGACCCATGGATATGACTCCTCTCATGTCCTGCTCCGTCTGATGTTGAATGGTGCGAGCTATGAAATAGGCTAAGTCGAAAACATGACCGTTCGCCATGCACCATAGGAAGTAGGCGTCGTGAGTGTTGACGATGCCGGTGCTCTCTCGTCGACCTGTCAGTGTATGAGCTAAAAGTGCATGTACGTACCTCAGGGATGGGGCAAGGGCCGTCACCTTGGAGCGGCTAGGGTCATAATTTTTGTTGGGTGCTATATTGTACCAACATCTTGTGGGGGTGTTCCGGATATGGCGATGAAGCTCCGAGAGATTATTTTCCTCCATGAATTTTTTGGTATAAAGTCCCAATGCGGCCCCGAATTGCGGTACATTTAGTTCTCGTACAATGCCTTCGAGACGGAATTCGATCGTATCGGGGTCATCGTGGCGCGACACCAGTATCTGAAGGTGGAATGCTGAACAGAGCTCCAAAGTGAGCTCTAGATATGTGGGCTCGATGATGTTGAAGAATTGGTTCCAAGTATCGGTAGTTAGGAGGGTCCGTACGTTGTCGGCTAGTTGGACCTGCTCCAAAGCGGCCCAATCAATACATCTCCCTCTGCCGAGTGTTCGTGCCTGAAGTATCTTATAAAGGTCTTCTTAGGCTCCTAGAGGAAATCATAAGAATGGGTTGCGCACTTCGGCGGATGCGCTGGCCGATGAAGAACCGGGTCCCTTTCGTTTTTTGGAATTAGGGACTACGGTTTTCTTGCCTTGAGATGATGACATTGTGGTCCAGTAGTGTTTTCGAAGAGTAACGGCGTGGTTGGGCGGAGCACGGGCGTGTTCTGCAAATAGTTGGAGAAACACGGCAGTGGAACACCTTTGGGCGGGCGTGTACTCTGCTGGCACGGGCGTGGACTAGTTTTTGATGTGTATCTGAAAGAGGAAGGGAGATAAAGGATAGGGGAAGTCAAGGGTAGGGGTTTCTTTGATGGTGGCTGGAGTGGGGTAGAGAATTTTGAGGGAAACGGCTAAGGTTGGGAGTTTGGGGGAGGCTTCGGGTTATGTTCTTTAAATAGGGAAGAGGGCACGGGCAGGTACCACGCACATGTTTCTTAGTTTTCAGCCCGTGTTTTTCGTGATTTTTAAATTTGGGCACGTTTAAGACGTTGCCCACTCTAGTGTTCCTTGGGCGTGTGCTATTGTGTTCGCTTCTCCCACGCCCATGCATAATATCCCACGCCCGTGTTTATGTAGTCAGTGTCTCACACGATTGGTAGGCACGGGCGTGGCTCATGCCCGTGCTGGTTACTCAGGATAGACCACGGCTGAATCGCACGGCCGTGGTCCCGTTATCGCAGCCAGTGTTGAGAAAATTTTTCTTCTTCATCTCGCATGACTACTGGCACGCCCGTTGTTTCGTCCCATGGCGTCCACACGGCCACAGGCACACCCGTGTGCAAGGCCGTGTGGTAGGGAAACCTGCGCTTCACTGAATTGGTTAGTTTGGAGTTTAGATGCTAAAAAATCACAAATATAATGTTAGTGAAGTTAGTGCTCGGGTTGCCTCCCGAGAAGTGCTCGTTTAAAGTCTTAAGCTAGACTCACCCTGTTTTCATTTCTAAATGAAGGTTCATAGAGCTGAAGCTCCTCTCTCAATTCCTTGAAATCTTCACCGTTATAAAGTTTTAGTCGATGACCATTTACCTTGAATGTCCCATGAGTTGGATGGGTTACCTCGATTGTGCCGTAAGGAAAAATAGTTTTGATCACAAATGGTCCTCACCACCTTGATTTTAGCTTTCTAGGAAACAGTTTGAACCTTGAATTATACAGCAGGACCAAGTCTCCTACTTTGAATTGCTTTGATTGTTTTAAGCGAGCATCATGGCGTCGTTTTGTTGCCTCCTTATGTAGTCGTGAATTTCATAGGCATTAGCTCGCCATTCATCTAGCTCATTCATTTGCATCATCCTTTTCTCACCTGCGGTTTTAAGATCATAATTTAAGAATTTTATAGCCCAAAAAGCTTTGCGTTCTAACTCGAATGGTAGATGACAATTTTTTCCGTAGACAAGTTTGTAAGGGGATGTTCCTAGGTGAGTTTTAAACGCTGTTCTATAGGCCCATAAAGCATCATATACTTTTAATGCCCAATCTTTCATATTTGATTCAACTGTTTTCTCTAAGATCCGTTTAAGCTCTCGATTTGCCACTTCCACTTGCCCACTGGTTTGAGGGTGATAAGGGGTAGCTGTCCTGTGGTGTACTCCATATTTTTTCAAGACTTTATCAAATTGAGTATTACAAAAGTGAGTACCCCTATCACTAATAATCGCTCTGGGTGTTCCAAAACGAGAGAAGAGTTTCTTAAGAAACCTTACTACAGCTCTAGATCGTTAGTAGGTAAAGCTTGGGCTTCCACCCATTTTGACATATAATCTACTGCTACTAAGATGTATTTATTTCCAAATGAACTAGGAAATGGACCCAGAAAGTCAATACCCCATACGTCGAATATTTCACATGATAACATATATGTTTGAGGCATTTCATCGCGTTTAGAGATATTACCTGTTCTTTGGCATTTATCACATGAAGCAACATACCTATTGGCGTCTTTAAACAGAGTTGGCCAATAAAAACCTGATTCGAGCATTTTTTTGTGTTGTCTTAATCCCGCTGTAATGTCCTCCTGAAGGTCCTGAATGGTAGTGTTCTAAGATCTTGCTTGCTTCTACTTTTGTAACACACCTTTGAATTACTTGATTTTCACATATACGAAAAAGAAAAGGGTCCTCCCATAAATAGTTTTTCACATCAGCAAAGAATCGCTTCTTTTGATGATGTGTTAACCTTTTTGGAAGGACGTTAGCAGCTAGGTAATTTGCAATGTCTGCAAACTAGGGTACCTCAGAGTTAGAAATAGCAAATAATTGTTCTGCAGGATATGAGTCATTTATCTCCCTCTCGTCTAGTTCTTTAATATGTGGATTTTCAAGCCTAGACAGATGATCTGCTGCAAGATTTTCAGCTCCTTTCTTATCCTAAATTTCTAGATCAAATTCCTGCAAGAGTAAAATCTATCTTATGAGTCGAGGTTTTGCATCGGTTTTTGATAAGAGATAACGAAGAGCTGGATGGTCAGTGTAAACGACAACTTTAGATAATATCAAATACTGTCTAAATTTATCACATGCAAAAACCACATCTAGCATTTCTTTTTCTGTGGTGGTGTAATTTTCTTTTGCAACCGTTAATGTCTTGCTAGAGTAATAGATCGGCTGAAAATGCTTGTCCCTTCGCTGTCCCAAAACTGCACCTACTGCAAAATCACTCGCGTCACACATTAGTTCAAAGGGTAAATTCCAATCAGGTGCAATTATAATTGGAGCATTTATTAATTTATCTTTGAGGATGTTAAATGCATCTAAACATTCTTGATCAAAGTTGAAAGGTACATCTTTTTCTAGTAGTTTCGTTAAAGGCTTAGCTATTTTAGAAAAATCCTTAATAAATCTTCTATAAAATCCAGCATGTCCTAGAAAGCTTCTAATGGCCTTAACTTAACTAGGAGGAGGTAATTTTTCTATGGTTTCAACCTTTACTTTGTCTACCTCAATCCCTTTACTAGAAATTTTGTGTCCTAACAAAATCCCCTCTCGAACCATAAAGTGACACTTTTCCCAATTTAAAACAAGGTTTGTTTCCTCACATCTCATCAGAACTCGTTTTAGATTTTTAAGGCAAAGATGAAAAGAATTACAAAATACTGAAAAATCATCCATAAATACCTCCATAATGTCTTCCACAAGTTCGTCAAAGATGGCTAGCATGCAGCACTGAAAAGTAGTAGGAGCATTACATAATCCAAAAGGCATTCTACAATAAGCAAATGTACTATATAGACATGTAAATGTTGTCTTTTCTTGATCTTCAGGGGCTATTAGAATTTGGAAGTAACCGGACAGTCCGTCCAAGAAGCAGTAGTACATATGCCCAGATAATCTTTCTAACATCTGTCAATAAAGGGCAAAGGGAAGTGATCTTTTCTGGTGGCATTTTTTAGCTTTCTATAGTCAATACAGACTCTCCAACCTGTAACTATTCTTGTAGGAATCAATTCATTCTTTTCGTTGGCTACAACAGTCATGCCTCCTTTCTTTGGAACTACCTGCACAGGACTTACCCAAGTACTGTCAGAAATAGGATAAATTATTCCTGCATCTAGAAGTTTAATTACCTCAGCTTTGACAACTTCTTTCATATTGGGGTTTAATCGTCTCTGAGGTTGCACACACGGTTTATATTCATCTTCCATTAAAATTTTTTGGGTGCAAAACGATGGGCTTATTCCCTTAATGTTAGACATTTTCCAAGCTATGGCTCTTTTATGTTCCCTTAGTACCTTTAGCAATTCTTTTTTCTCTTTGGGTTCTAGTTCTGAAGAAATGATTACTGGTAGCATAGAATCATCCCCGAGGAATGCATATTCTAAGTGTTTTGGCAACTGTTTTAATTCCAATTTTGGTGGCTCATCACTAGAGGGTTTTTGTTTTAGTTCGTCGTTGATTTCAATACCTTCTATTTTCGTCTATTTAGAGGAGGATGTATTAGGATTTAATTCATCAATATCGTCATCTATCTCCTCACCTTATGTAAGACACAGTTCCATCGTGTCATTGTGCATGATTTCCTGCAAAGATTCTTGAATAATATGATCAGTGATATCAACAAAGTAACAAGAATCATCTTGTTCTCTAGAATATCACATAGCATTGTAAATCTGAAAAATAATTTCCTCATCGCCTACCCTTAACGCAAGTTTACCATCACCAAAATCAATGACAGCCCTAGCAGTAGCTAAAAAGGGTCGTCCCAAAATTAAAGGTACCTCTACGTCCTCATTCATGTCAAGCACAACAAAATCAACAGGAAATATAAATTTATCAACTTTTACCAGAATATCTTCGATAATTCCCCTAAGATATTTAACAGATCTGTCAGCTAACTGAATACTCATCCTAGTGGGTTTAGGCTCCCCTAGACCAAGTTGCTTAAACATTCTGTAAGGCATTAAATTAATACTGGCACCTATATCAGCAAGTGCTTTCTCTACACTCAAACTACCAATTAAATAGAGAATAGTGAAACTTCCTGGATCTTTCAATTTGGTTGGCATCTTGTTTTGGATGATAGCTGAACATTCTTCATTAAGTTCCACAGTTGAAATTTCTTCGAACTTCCTCTTATTTGTTAGAAGCTCCTTTAAAAATTTTGCATATGTTGGCATCTGCAAAATAGCTTCAACAAAAGGTAAGTTAATATGCAACTGTTTGAAAAGTTCAAGAAATTTACCATATTGTGCGTTTAAGCAGACTTTCTTCAACTTTGCTGAATAAGGGATCGGTGGTTTCATTTCCTCACGGATCGGAGTTGCATTTGCTTTATCGATTTCATGTGGTATCTTTTTCTTCATTTCGACTAACTCCTTTCCACTTCTTAGCGTCACTGCCTTTACCTGCTCTTTTTCCCTAGGTAAGCTTTCTAGTCGCATTTCAGAAACTAACTTAGTAAGTTGCCCAATTTGATCTTTGAGCTCCTGTGTTGATGCTTGCTGATTTTCAAGTTTTGTTTCTATATTCTGGAGACGTGTTTCTGAGACTGCTATGAATTTTGTCAGCATCTCCTCAAGGTTCGACTTCTTTTCCTGTGGGTAGGGCTGTTGTTAGAAGTTTTGGGGTGGTTGTTGTCTTTGATTTCCTTGACCTCCCCATGAAAAATTGGGGTGATTCTTCCCCTGGATTTTAAGTATAACTATAAGGGTTATTTTGAGATCGAAAATTGTTACCCATATAGTTCATTTGTTCGCTCTCCATGCCCTGTCCGTAGGGTGGGTACTCTGGATTCGCCACGCCTCCACTTGTCTCACATTGCATAACTGGATGTACCTGCGAGGAATACAAACCATCAATCTTTTTATTTAGCATGTCTACCTGATTTGATAGTAAGGTTACTGCGTCGAGGTTGAAAACTCTGGCTGCTTTTGCTGGCCTTGTCCTTGTAACTTGCCACTGATAGTTATTCAATGACATCTCTTCTATAAACTCGTAGGCTGCTTTAGGAGTTTTGTTATTCAGAGTTCTGTCGGCTGCTGAACCGATTAATTACCTTGTTGAGGGGTTCACACCGTTGTAGAAAGTTTGGACCTGTAGCCACAAAGGTAATCTGTGGTGTGGGCACCTCCTCAACAAATCTTTGTATCTCTCCAATTCATAGTAAAGTGTCTCTAAATCCATCTGCACAAAAGAAGAGATATCATTCCTTAACTTGGCCGTTTTGGCCGGCGAAAAATATTTTAATAAAAATTTTTCGGTCATTTGATCCCATGTAGTGATTGACCCTCGTGGAAGAGTCTGGAACCACTGTTTGGCTTTATTCCTCAAAGAGAAGGGAAATAACCAAAGACAGATGGCATCAGCAGAAACGCCATTTATTTTGAAGGTATCACAGAATTCTAGAAAATTTGCTAAGTGTGTGCTAGGATCCTCATCCTGCAAACCATCAAACTAAACAAACTATTGTATCATCTGTATAGTGTTAGGTTTCAATTCAAAATTATTTACAGCAATAGTAGGTCTAACAATACTTGACTCAGTTCCTGTTAAATTAAGTTTAGCATAATCATACATAGTTCGAGGAGCATGATGTTTGGCCATCTTTGGAGGTGGCAGATTATTCTCAGCCATCTCTTCGATGGTATTAGCTTCGACTTCTTGCTCTTCTTCTATGTAGTTTAAGCTCCTCCCTATTTCTCTACGATTTCTGCGAACAGTACATTCAATATCACTGTCGTAAATTAGGGGTCCTGTCGGGTTCCTTCTAGTCATAAACTAGAGGTACCTGAAAGGAACAAAAGAAAGAAGGTTAACAAAGTTAAAAACAAACTAAGAAATAAAGTAAATTGCAGAAAATAAAAAAATGGCTAAAGTAATAAAAATTGAGCTTTCTTAATATTCTAGTTCCCCGGCAACAGCGCCAAAAACTTGATCGTTATGTCAGAGTCTTAAAAATTTATAAAAAGAATGATCGAGCCTAGAAAATAACTGTGACAACGACTTGAGGCAAGCGCACCTATCGAACAGTAGTATAGCTTAGTGGCAAGACCGGATTATCGAACCTAAAGGAACTTGAAGTACTAATACAAACTTTCTTTTTATTATCTAGCCTAAGAATTAAAGGAATTTTTATCTAATCTAAAATTAACTAACAACTAAGCTAAAGATGCAAAGAAAAAGAGAATGAATTTGGGAAAAATACTTTGGAAAAAAAAACAATTGATTAAGACAATACCCGAGGAAGAATCCACCTAGACTTCACTTGTTATCTAACTCTGAACCAGACGATTTATTCACTTGACTTGATCCGTAGGATTCCCTAAGTTATATTAATACCTCCGTCGAGGCTCCTAACATCTAACCCTAGGTTGATTAATTGAAATCTCTTTCTAATTAAAACCCCTAGAATTGCATTAACTGATCTATGGACTCCCATATTAGGTTTCAGCCTAATCCGGTAAAATCTCGTCACCCTATGTCTAGGCGTGCGATTAACTTCACTTAATTATGCTAGATCTACTCTTAGGCAGGGACTTTTGCTCCTCCACCTAAGCACATCACACTTGAATTAATATCTCGGAAATATCAAAACAAGAATTAAGAACACATAATTAAGAACAAATCAAGTATTTCTCATATAGTTCAGCAAACAATAACAATATTCATCTTAAGTTTCATCCCCCTCAGGTATCTGAGGGTTTAGTTCATAATGATAAAAGAATACATCTCAGAAGAAAAGATAAAAAAACATAAGAAAAACCCTAAAACTCCCTGAAGGAATTGAAGAGAGATCCTCCGTCTTGAGTATGACTTCGGCTTCTTAAGATGAATCAACTGGCTTTCTTCGAGTGAATTCCATAATTCTAATCCCCCTGGCTCGGCTCTTTGGCCTTGCTGGACCCCCCTAAAGGTTGGCCTCTAGGGTGTTTATATAGGCTCTTGGAATGGCTTTCTTTGCCTCTAAGTACCCTAATCCAGCTTAAACTCTTCTTTCTCACGTCAGGGACACGCCCATGGCACACGTCCGTGTGAATCGTGGCCAGGCCGTGTTCGAGTCTATTAATGAGGCACGGGAGTGTGGTCTTGGGCCCAGGCCGTGTTGATTTCGTGATATGGCCTATTTACTCCGTTTTAGGCCCGTTTCTCGTTCTTTTCATCCTCCGGTGCTCTCCTAAGTATAAAACATGAAAACAAAGGATTAAGAGCACCAAATTACACAATTCAAGGAATAAATCATCCAAAAGTATGCTAAATATGGGATTAAAATATGTTCATATTATGGTTTATCAGTTTTCAATCAATGTAGTTATCCAGTATTAGTTCAGTTTTTCTATTTAGGTAAATTGTCAATTCAATCTCAATTCTAACCTTCAAATTTAGTCTATATCTATACCTTTAACCCCAAGCCCCATTACAACCCTTTAAAGACCTTTTGATTTGTGTATCATCTCATTTTATAGTGGTGGAGATTTGATTTTCATGTAAGCCTATGGGATTACATGGCCTGGACCACCGCACGTGAGCAAAACCACACGGCCGTGTGTGGCAAGACGGATCGAACACAGCCTGGGCTATCGACCACGGGAATGTCCCTGCCGAAATAAGGATGGATTCTATTCGGATTAGGATACTTATGGGCCAAGAAAGGCATCTCGAAGCCTATATAAACACACTAAAAGACTGAGGATTTTCCCTTCAATTTCCTTCAGGGGTTTTAGGGTTGTTCTTTATGTTTTGATATTTAATTTTTTCTGAGATGTATTATTTTATAAACATGAACTAAACTTCTCAAATACCTGAGGGGGATAAAACCTAAGATGGACCTTGTTATTGTTTTCTGAACTGTATGGTAAATACTTGATTTATTCTTAATTATGTGTTCTTAATTCTTGCTTTAATATTTCAGGATATTGATTCAAGTATTGATGTGCTTATTCAGAGGAGCAAAAGTCCCTGTTTAAAAGTAGATCTAGCATAATTAAGCGGAGTTGATCGCACTTCTAGAGATAGGACGACGAAAATCTGCCGGATTAGGGTCAAACCTAATATGGGAGTCCATAAATCGAGTTAATGCAACACTAGGGGTTTTAATTAGAAATATTTCAATTAATCATCCTAGGGTTAGACATTATTAGTCTCGAAAGAGATAATAATATAAATTAGGGAATCCTATGGATTAAGTCAAGTTAATAAATCGTCTAGTTCAGAGTTAAATAACAAGTAAAGTCTAGGTGGATTCTTCATCGAGTATTGTCTTAATCAATTGATTTTCTCAAAAGTGTTTTCCCAATTCATTCTCTGTGTCTTCGCATCCTTAGCTTAGGAATTAGTTAGATAAACATCAATCCCCTTTATTTTAGGCTAGATAATAAAAAGAAAGTCAGTACTAGTACTTTTGGTTCCCTTGCGTTCGACATTCCAGTCTTGCCACTAAGCTATACTACTGTTCGATAGGTGCACTTGCCTCAATCGTGGTGATAGTTAGTTTCTACGCTCGATCATTCATTATATAAATATTAAAACTCTCTGACACGATCATTACACACAGGCGTGGCCATGGCCGTGTGGACACCACGGAATAGGCACATCGACGTGGCAAAGACCGTGCAAACCAAGGATGAAAATTCCCCAAAAACATGGGCTGCGATTAAATACCATGGTCGTGTGAGACGACCGTGGTCGACACTGAGAAAGTAACACGGGCGTGAGACACACCCATGTCCCTAGTCCGTGGTTGACACTTATTAATCAACATGGGCTTGGCAACCTCTACACAGGCGTGGGAGAAACGAACAAAACACCATACAGCCGTGCAATACGGCCGTGTGACCTAACACGCCCATGGCATACAGGCATGTGCAGCAACCAGGTCCCTGATTCCTATTTAAAACCCCCTTCTTCTCACTTTTTCCCCAAATTCTTCTCCCAAACCCTAACCACCACACCCCTTTCTTTTCTATTATCTTTTTCCTTTCATTTTCCTTTCCCTCTTTTCCTCATTCCTTCTTTACACCACCATCCCCATGTCGAAGAAGCAAAAGGACCCTAGCACAGCCTCAGTAACACCCCAAACCCGGTCAATACGTTACGACCAAATCTGGTATGTTACAGGTAAGTAATTTTGAAATTTCATGGAAACATCGTAATTTAGGAGGAAAAACTTTTCATTTAGTGATTCCATCTTAAAGTTAATTTAAAATTTTGTTTGAAGGTTTCTTATAAACTCCATAGTAAAAATGAACTAAAAGTCGTAAACAAGTTTGTTTTACGAAAACTGAAATTGGGGGAATTTCATAAACGTGACATTTCAAAACAACGTTGAGGTTTTAAGAAAATCACCGAATTAATTCATCATTCCCTTGTCATCTTTTGTTAACATTTTGATAGAAAATCATTGTTTATATTTTAATTTTAATAAAACTCCGTACTTGTCAGTTCATAGAATATGCAATAACAATATTAAAGAAAAACCCAAATTAAAGTTATGGAGGCCTTATTACAACAAAAATCCAACGTAAAAGTAAGTTTAGTTATAAAAATGAAAATTCATGGAAGTAGTATCCATGGCCACCTCAAAGTCCACCTCAGTTCCAAATCCGCAATCTAGGGGTTACCTGCAAAATTAAGTAGAGGGGTGAGTCACCGAGAGTCAGTGTGTAATTTCCCCTATAACGCAATCTGGCCTAAAGCCCACAGATGCACATTGGGCCTTAGCCCACACAATATAGCATGATAGAAAATGAATGCCATGCAACCCAGCCCAACCTCGTTTTTCCATCCTCTACTTCACCTGAATCTACCAAACACCCGTGGCATTCAACCACTGTGGCCCCAGACCACTTGGGACAGAGTCACAGAATATATAATCGTGGGGCCAACCCACTGTGGTACCAAACGACTGAGATAAGTCACCGATAAATGTATGTTTACGTGGTTCCAAACCACTGTGGTCCCAAACCACTGTGGTCCCAAACCACTGTGGTCCCAAACCACTGTGGTCCCAGACCACTGTGACAGAAGTCACTAAATCACACTTCCCCTATCAATCATATCCCAAAGCCCATGCAACATACTATCATACTAAGATGAATGCAAACATACCTTCAATGTACAACAGAAAATTAATTCATACATACATATCTTCGAAAGTAAAATCATAGTGGTACTTACCCGGTGTCTTCAACCTTACCTACAAGTGTATCGACTATCTATACAGTCGATTCGGCTTTCAGCCAACACAGTTATTAACGCAAATTAATAAGTAAAGTGTGAGCATTACACACCTGATTACGCGTAAGACTAGACTCTCTAGATTGTCGACACTCTCACTAGAAAACACATCCGCGATTTGTCTATCCCAAGCAGATGTCGGCTCCCTACCACAGCCTGGCAAAATGTCTCAAACCGCCGACACAGCACGTCGCTTAAACTTAGGGGAAGAGACTATGGGTCTACTCCCCTCCTCAGTTTGGCTAGCACTAGCATCCATGAAGAGACAGTACAATAGTGAAACAACGATTTCCCCCAATAAGGGTTTTGATTAAGACAAAGTAAACGAATAGAGGCTGATCACAAAGAACAAAAGAGGGCTCCTTACCTTAAAACCCGAATGGAAAGGTAAGATTCGGCAATCAACAGACCTTCAGGCTTCGAACTTCAAACGTTCGGCTACTGGGGTTTCCCGGAGTAAGCGTTCCAAAACGAGAGAGAAGAGGAAGGGATTAGCCGAAATCTTACCTCAAAACAAAATAGCCATTCGGCTATGACACACATAGGACCGAAAAACAAAGAGAGAAACGACAGAATTTTCCATTACCTTGCACAAACAAAATCCGATTGAAGAGCGACCTTCGGCAGACAACTAGCACTTTGCTTCCAGAGGTTCGGTTAAAAGGCGCAGGATGGAAGAAACGGATTTAGTTGTCACTAGGAGAGATTCAGCTTCATCTTGGAAAAAAGAGTGAAAAGAATGACCATAATTAAAAATAAAAGAAAATAACCTAACCTTGAACAGAGAAAAGCTGAATGGAAACCAAGGAAATTCGGCTCTGGCAGCAATGATAGTAGACACCCCAAGTTCGGCTATGGAGGAACCAGTCAAGAACAACAGAAGTATGAGTTTCAGTTTTAAACACTAGGACAAAAAGAAATGAGAATAAGAGAGAATGTGCAACTGGGGTTCGACTAAAGAAGAGATGAGATTAGGAGAGGTTTCGGCTAAAAGAGAAAGTAGTAGAGGAGAAGAGACAAAGAAGAGGGTTTCGGCTTGGTAAGAAGGAAAATGGTAGAATGAGAGGTTCGGCTATGGTGTAGTTAAAAGAGATAGGCTTCAAATGGGAGAAGAAGGGAATTCAGCTACCAAAGAGAGCTTAGAGAAAAAGAAATAACAAATGTTGAAAAGAAGGGAGATGATACTAAAGAGTAGAGGTAAGAGTGTGCTACGGTTTTTGGTAACAAAGAAGTGACACAAGGTGACCGAAATGCAAAAGAAAAGGGAGGGCTCTTAGAATGGTTTCGATTTCTACTCTTCTTCCAAAAGGCAAAAACGGCACACCCCTTTACCTTAGCTCAAAACCGAACATGCCTACCCAAAAACACTTCTAGCCGAAACTCACCTCCCAACAACTCCTCAAATCCGGCCAACAACCCCACTCCACCATAATCCCTTGATTTCCTCCACCAAATACTCCCCATCACCCTTTCAAATTGGTTTGACCCATTCAAACTCCTCCATGCTCTCTTGTCCATCCATTTTGAACTTGTTGACTCATTCAACAACCACCTTGAAGAGTCCCAGCCGAATGCCAACAGTCCACCACCTTGAGCACAAAAATAAAGTTCCACATGCTGCAGATGAGACTCGAACTCCTTCCCCCCTTCTGCTCCCTTGTGACGCCACTCCCTTGCTCCTTAAGTGGCGTCACCTTGCCACTACACCGTACTCCTTCTTGTGTCAACAATTACAAGTAATTTTACTTAAAGCCTGCTTCTACTAGCTCTCCCTCCTTAAGCCCTAAAAACCAAAATTTCGCCAAGGCTCTGGCTTGACCCCGAGCCTCCCAGGACCCCCAAACACACCAAAATAACATGCTTAATGAGCCAAACACAAGCAATAGTGCAAAATGCAGAACCCCTACTTCTAGGATGTTACAGTTCTACCCCCTTAAAGAAATTTTGGCCTCGAAATTTACCTGATCAAAAGAGGTGAGGGTATTGCTGCCGCATCACATCCTCTGGCTCTCATGTGGCTTCCTTTGAACCGTGATTCCGCCACAAAACTTTAACCAACGAAACTGACTTCCTTCTCAACACTTTAACATCTCGATCTAATATCTGAACTGGTTCTTCTTCAAAAGACAAATCAGGTCTTACTTCAATTTCCTCTACCGGCACTATGTGAGATGGACCCGAACGATAACGCCTTTACATTGAAACATGGAATACATCATGTATCTGATTCAACTCCGGCAGTAACTCAAGCTGATACGCTACTGGTCCCACACACTTCAACACTCGATAGGGCCTGGTGAATTTGGGGCTCAACTTGCCCTTTCGTCCAAACCTTAAAACCTTCTTCCAAGGTGAAACTTTCAGAAAAACCTGATCACCCTCTGCGAATTCTATTTCCTTACGCCTCAGATCTGCATAAGATTTCTGCCTGTCAGAAGCCTTCTTCAACCGAGCCCGAATCAACTTAACCTTTTCCTCCGTCTCTGAAACCAATTTCAGACCCAACAATTGTCACTCACCTAACTCTGTCCAGCAGGTAGGAGTGCGACACTTACGACCATACAACACTTCATAAGGTGCCATCTGAATACTGGATTGATAGCTATTGTTGTATGTAAACTCTGCCAACGGTAGAAAATCTTCCCAACTACCCTTGAAGTCAATTACACAGCCCCTTAGCATGTCTTCCAAAATCTGAATTACCCTCTCTTACTGACCATCAATATGTGGATGAAACACCATGCTGAAATCCAGTCTCGTTCCCAATACTTGATGTAACGCCTTCCTGAATCTCGACATAAACCTAGGGTCTCTGTCTGATATGATAGACACTAGTACCCCATGCAACCTCACAATCTCTGCCACATATAACTTGGCTAACTTCTACAACGAGTAGTCGACACGAACCGGTATGAAATGAGCGGAATTCGTCAATCGATCAACAATCACCCATACCGAATCCTTTCTAGTAGGCGTAAGAGGTAGCCCACTAAACAAAGTCCAAAGGTATCCTCTCTCACTTCCAAAGTGGAATCTTCACTGGCTGCAGCAACCTTGAAGGCAACTGGTGTTCCGCCTTTACCTGCTGAAACGTCAAGCACTTACTCACAAACTCGGTAACTTCTTGCTTTAGACCTGGCCACCAAAACTGTTCACGCAAATCTCGATACATTTTACTACCACCGGGATGCATAGTGTATGGACTACTGTGCGCTTCTTACAGAATCCTCTGTCTCAACTCGGAATCCTTCGGCATACAAGCCTTTCCACGAAAGCACAATACTCCATCATTGTTCAAGCCAAAATCCTCTGTCTCACCACCTTTCACTTGTTGCAGTTGAGAACTTAAGGATTCGTCTGACGTCTGCTTCTCTTTAATCTGACTTACCCATGAAGGCTTCACCTGAAGTTCAGCTAACAAGTTCCCATCTTCATACAAACTGAGATGAGCAAACATTGCCCTCAAATCTGATATCACCTTACGGCTCAACGCATCTGCCACTACGTTAGCTTTACCTGGGTGATATTCAATCGAGCAATCATAATCTTTCAACAATTCAATCCACCTCCATTGCCTTAAATTTAACTCCTTCTGGGTAAGGAGATATTTCAGGCTCTTATGATCGGTGTAGATAATCGACTTCTCTCTATACAAGTAGTGTTTCCAAATTTTCAGAGCGAACACTACTGTAGCTAACTCCAGATCATGAGTGGGATAGTTCACTTCATGCGATCTTAATTGCCGAGATGCATACGCTACCACTTTCCCTTCTTACATCAACACACATTTTAATCCTGTGTGTGACGCATCACAATAGACTATAAACTCCTTTCCAGCCTCAGGCTGAATCAACACCGGTGCCTCAGTCAAGATCCTCTTTAGCTTCTCAAAGCTTCCTTGTTGCTTATCAGTCCAAACAAATGGGACCCCTTTCCGTAACAACTTGGTTAATGGTGCAGCTATCAATGAGAATCCCTCAACGAACCTTCTGTAGTACCCAGCTAACCCAAGGAAACTTCGAATTTCTGCTACTGACTTCGATGGTTTCAAATCCACAACAGCTTCAATCTTTCGGGGATCAACCCTAATTCCCTCGGCAGACACAACATGTCCCAGAAAAGTAACTTCCCTCAACCAAAATTCACACTTGCTGAATTTGGCATACAGTTGCTTCTCTCTCAAAATCTGCAGAACAATTCGAAGATGCGAATCATGCTCCTCTTCCGTCCTTGAATATACCAAGATATCATCTATGAACACTATGAAAAACTGATCCAAGTAGGGTTGAAATACCCGGTTCATCATATCCATAAATGTGGCTGGTGTATTCATCAACCCGAACGGCATCACTAAAAACTCATAGTGACCATAACGAGTTCGAAAAGTAGTCTTATGGATATCCGCCTCCTTGACCTTAAGCTGATGGTACCCTAACCTCAAGTCCATCTTCAAGAAGACTGAAGCGCCTCGCAGTTGATCGAACAGATCGTCAATCCTTGGCAACGGGTACTTGTTCTTAATCGTCAACTTGTTCAATTACCTATAGTCAATGCACATCTACATCGACCCATCCTTTCTCTTGACAAATAACACCGGTGCTCCCCACGGAGACACACTTGGTCAGATAAAACAACCGTCCAACAATTCCTGAATCTGAGCTTTAAGCTCCCCCAGCTCCTTCGGCGCCATCCTATATGAGGCAACAGACACCAGAGCTATTCCCGAAAGAAGATCAATGCCGAACTCCACCTCGCGATCCGGAGGTAACCCTGGAAGCTCTTCTGGAAAAACATCCGAGAATTCTTTCACCATTCTAACATCCCTTACAGACAATTCCTTGGCCTCCAAAGCACTAATGAAAGCTAAGAAAGCCTCACACCCTTTTCGCACCATCCTTTCAGCCTTTAATGCAGTCACCACATTGGACAGGTAATTCCTTCTCTCGCCTATCACCAACACCTCCTTATCCTCGAGGGTCTTCAACATCATGCGCTTAGCAGCACAATCTAAGCTTGCTCGATACTTTACTAACCAGTCCATGCCTAAAATCAAATCGAACTCACCGAGCGGTAATTCCATCAAGTCAACCGGGAAGACTATCCCTTGAAATTCTAAAGGCACACTCTTAAAGAGTCTGTTTACCACTACAGATTGTCCTAAAGGGCTAATCACAGTCATCTCTCTAGAAGCAACCTCAGATTCTATATTCAAAGTTCCAGACACAGTACTAGCAACATACGAATGTGTAGACCCAATATCTATCAATGCTGTAAAGGGTAAACCAAAAATAAGGAACGTACCGGTTATGACGTCCGGTGCATCGCCATCTTCTCGGTGTCTAGCTGCATAAACCAACCCAGGCTGTCTCGCATCTGTATTCCCAGCACCTCTACCCTGTGCTCCAAGCCCTCGACCAAAACCATTTCCTCCTCTGGCCGGACCCCTACATCTTGGTGGTTGCTCCTCACCTCTTCCAAACTGTGCATATCCCTGACCTACTGGCCGTGCCCTGCTCGACTCCTGTGGACAGTCCCTGACCAGATGATCTACAGATCCACACCTGAAGCATCCTTTATTTCTTGCTTAACACTCCCCCGAATGAAAATTTCCACGTCTAGCACACAGTTGAGACCGACCGACAGTAACAGGCTTCGTAACTCGACCCGGCCCATCAAACCTATGCCTCTTTTGGAAACTCCCAGCAGACCCTGACGACCCAAAATTCCTTTTATTCCTACCCCTATCCTTATCCCGATTCTGTCTCTCAGATCGCTTCACCTCTTCCGCTATCTTAGCCTTCTCAACCAAAATAGGAAACTCTCTTTCCCGTTGCGGAGCTATAAGTACTCACAACTCGTCTCTCAGACCATCCTCAAATTAGACACAACGCTCGTGATTAGTTGCGACGATACCCCGAGCATAACGGCTTAAATGTAGGAACTCCGCTTCATACTCAACCACTGACTTATTCCCCTGGACCAAGTTTAAAAATGCCTTCCTCTGAGCATCCACGTAGCTCACCCCAACATACTTTCCCGGGAACGCTGTCTTAAAGAAGTCCTAGGTAATACGGTCTGCTGATGTACCATCCCTTGTCGTGAGCCACCACTGATATGCCTCATCTCGATGAAGGGACACTACTCCTTTCAACTTTTCCTCTGCGATACAATCAAGATCGTCCATGATTCGTTCAACCGCTTCCAGCCAATACTCAGTTACGTTAGGAGCCACACCAGAAATGCCCCTAAACATTTCAGCTCTATTAGCTCGGAGTCGCTCAGAAACAGATTTTTGAGCTACTGATCCTGTGCTTGTTCAACCCGCTCCAAAACACGCAACATAGCTTGAGACACAGCATCGTCTCCACCAGTTTGGCCCTGAAATCCCGCTTCCACAATTGGTGATGCTGGCACTTCACCTTCCAGCCCATGCCCTGATTCCGAGGGTTCAGCCTCAATACTCCGGCCTCTACCACGGCCGCGCATACCACGTCCACGTCCTCTAGCGCTCATGATTACGAATCCGACTTATTCTGATTAAAAATTTTATGAGTTAGTATTTCTTCCACTGTTTATTACTAGACAGTCTTATGAAAATAGCATTAGAAGTAGCTTTTCGCAAGACATATATACCTAAAGGTCTCAATCTCTAAAGTTGAATTTCTTAGCACTAATAATCATAGCACAATATAACATTTTTCATGCAAATCAACCAATAGTCAGAAGACTCACCGTATGGATTTGGTGCCGGAGACTCGGCTGCCACACTTCCAGAAAACATGTATATATATATTTTCTAAACCATTTTCCAAACCAACTTTTGAAAACATTTTTGAACCTCAAACCCACAGCCGAGTTTTGCAACCGGGCTCTAATACCAAAATTGTAACACCCCAAACTCGGTCAATACGTTACGACCAAATCTGGTATGTTACAGGTAAGTAATTTTGAAATTTCAAGGAAACATCGTAATTTAGGAGGAAAAAGTTTTCGTTTAGTGATTCCATCTTAAAGTTAATTTAAAATTTTGTTTGATGGTTTCTTATCAACTCCATAGTAAAAATGAAACAGAAGTCGTATACAGGTTTGTTTCACGAAAACTGAAATTGGGGGAATTTCATAAACGTGACATTTCAAAACAACGTTGAGGTTTTAAGGAAATCACCGAATTAATTCATCATTCCCTTGTCATCTTTTGTTAACATTTTGATAGAAAATGATTGTTCATATTTTAATTTTAGTAAAACTCCGTACTTGTCAGTTCATAGAATATGCGATAACAGTATTAAAGAAAAACCCAGATTAAAGTTATGGAGGCCTTATTACAACAAAAATCCAAAGTAAAAGTAAGTTTAGTTATAGAAATGAAAATTTACGGAAGTAGTATGCATGGCCACCTCAAAGTCCACCTCGGTTCGAAATTCGTAATCTAGGGGTTACCTGCAAAATTAAGTAAAGGGGTGAGTCACCGAGACTCAGTGTGTAATTTCCCCTATAACGCAATCTATCCTAAAGCCCACAAATGCACATTGGGCCTTAGCCCACACAATATAGCATGATAGAAATTGTGACAGAGTCACAGAATATATATTCGTGGGGCCAACCTGTAACACCCCTATCCCATGTCCGTCACCGGATTAGGGTTAGGAGCGTTACCAGACAATTCAGAAAGCATTTACAGAAATTTCATACATTCAATCATCATTCTCAAACATAATGTCCCTTAAACGAATCCTTGAGACCAATAGTATGCTTATAAATCGGGTCAGGACTAAACCGAAACACATACAAAATTTCATGAAAATTAAAAACTTTCTAATATGCAGGGGATACACGCCCGTGGCAGGAGACTGTGTGCCCTCCACAGATGATAGACACCCCCGTGTGTCTTCCCCGTGTTCATATACTGACTTACCCTTCACGGCCACTAAGCACGCCCGTGCACTGAGGCCGTGCACTCTTAGGCCACATACTGACTTCACCGCCACGGCCATCGAGCACGCCCGTGTGCCATGGCCGTGTGCTCTTAAGTTACCTACTGACTTGGTCCCACGGTCTCTAGGCACGCCCGTGTGCCTTGGCCGTGTGACATTATAGGCCATTTACAAGGCCAAAATATCACCCACTTGGGGAAAACCTACACGCAACATATATCATCTCATTTCATTCACATAAAACCACCAAAATATACCAAATAGCCATCTAAATCATGCACATTTGACAAGTAAGGTAATTACAACAATACATTCAATATAAACATTCAAAACCAATTCCAAACATACCAATTCGCATGACTAAATCTCAATTATGCTCAAGCACCAATCATCTATATACATACCATCTCATAACCATTTTATATATCAACTAATCATACCAAAACAACTTCACATATCATATTCCTTTAAGCATATTACCAAAACATAACTAGCCAAATCACATGGCTAAGTTCACTTTACATTTCATATCAAGGACTAGCCTATACATGCCATATCTAGCCATATACTTATTCAAAGTGTACCAAAATGATTTTAGCAGTGTGATGACGATCCGTGACGGTCCCGAGCCTTCAGTAGCTTTGACGACCTATAGAATAGAGAAAACACACACAGAGTAAGCTTTCCAAAAGCTTAGTAAGTCTTATACAAATAAACTTGGTATGGAAGGCATATATGCAAATAAATACATTGGCGCATATCAATCACCTAGCAAACTTTCACTTTTTTGCTATAGTTCATACACTTTTGACTACATTAGCCATTTTCACAATTCAAGAATCATATAAACGCATAGCTCATCTAGCCAAAACAATTCTTATCATATCATAAATTCCACATACATATCATCATAGTAAGATCACTTAGATACTTACCTTATATACACATATAGTGTATAATCAACGTACCTGAAACAGATTTAATATCACATATTTGTTCATAGCTCGAATTTGTAATTCATATCACAGACTTGCCCGTTGAACCAATAGGAATCTAGTAGGATACTCAGAAGGATCGGAATAGTCGTACAATGCCAACGTCCCAGACGAGGTCTTACATGTACTCGGATATCGATGCCAATGTCCCAGACAGGGTCTTACATGAATCAATACGATGCCGATGTCCCAGACATGGTCTTAACGTAAAGATCATATCGATGCCAACGTCCTAGACATGGACTTATACGAATCCAAGATCAATGCCAACGTCCTTGACGTGGTCTTACATGACAAAACAGAACAGATACCTATGTCATGACATAGCTAATCCTATTTATTCCTAGGCTTGTACAGGGCTTTTCGGACTTAGTCACTATATCGGGCTTATCTCGGAATTCATATGCGTAACTTCTCATAATATCTATAATCAAAATTAATCATATGAACAAATACATTTACATACATATACGTTTATTTGCATAGTGACTTACCTCGGATTCAGTTTATCGGAATGAAAACGGCTACTCGTTTACCATCGCTTTCCCACGATCTAAATCCATTTTCCTCGGTTCTTGATCTAAACATATTCAGAATTAATCCTTTTATTCACTAATTAAATCAGTTCAATCCATACACACACATTTTGGACTATTTATAATTTAGCCCTCACATTTGCACATTTTATCAATTTAGTCCATTTTACTCAAAACATCAAATTCATAAAATCTACACATACACATGCTTAGCCGAATACATATACATCACATTCAAGCCCACATTTTTCCTCAAATTTGCAATTTAGTCCCTCAATTTACCATTTTCTCAATTTAGCCCTATATAGCTAAATTCATCAAAAATTCAAGAATAAAGTATGTTCATCTAACTCAAATCTTTCATTTAACACCAAAAACCATGACATATCATCAATGGCATCTCACACAAACATCATCAATTCACAAAATTAAAACATGGGTTTTGTAGCTCTCAAAGCAACGATTGCAAAAACGTAAAAATTATCGAAAATCGACCGAAAACATACCTTGAATTTTGGCTTGAAAACAACCAAAAATACAAAGCTTAAAGCTTTTCTTTTCCTTATGTTTTTCGGTGGATGAATGCTTAAAATGAAATCCACTTTCATGTTTATTTTATTATAATATAACTATATAATATATTATAAACTTTAACTATTAAAGTAAATGTAATAAACATATAATAAAAACATATATATCATCATTCATTGCCGTCCACTATACATAGGATTGGCTTAATTGCCACATAAGTCCTCATCACTTAAAAGCCACGCCATTTTAGCCTTTAATCAAATAAAAGGCCACTTTTACCAGTTATGCAATTTAGTCCTTTTGTCAAATTAAACACAGACGGACAAATTAACTCACGGAAATTTACCACATGCTTAATCACATATCAACGGCACAGAAAATAATATTAAAATATTATACGGACTCGAATTTGTGGTCCCGAAACCACTGTTCTGACTAGGGTATAAATCGGACTGTTACACAACCCACTGTGGTCCCAGACCACTGTGACAATCTCTGATAAGTATATGTGGGGCCAACCCACTGTGGTACCAAACCACTGAGATAAGTCACTGATAAATATATGTTTACGTGGTTCCAAACCACTGTGCTCCCAAACCACTGTGACAGAAGTCACTAAATCATACTTCCCCTGTCAATCATATCCCAAAGCCCATGCAACATATTATCATACTGAGATGAATGCGAACATACTTTCAATGTACAACAGAAAATTAATTCATACATATATATCTTCGAAAGTAAAATCATAGTGGTACTTACCCGGTGTTTTCAACCTTACCTACAAGGGTATCTCGACTATCTATACAGTCGTTTCGGCTTTTAGCCAACATAGTTATTAACGTCAATTAATAAGTGTGAGTATTACACACCTGATTACGCGTCAGACTAGACTCTCTAGATTGTCGACACTCTCACTAGAAGAAACAACCGCGATTTGTCTATCCCAGGCAGATGTCGGCTCCCTACCACAGCTTGGCGGAAACTCTCGAACCGCCGACACAGCACGTCGCTTAAACTTAGGGGCATAGACTACGGGTCCACTCCCCTCCTCAGTTTGGCTAGCACTCGCATCCATGAAGAGACTTGATCAGTACAGTACTATAGTGAAACAACGATTTTCCCCAACAAGGGGTTTGATTAAGACAGAGTAAATGAATAGAGGCTGATCACAAAGAACAAAAGAGGGCTCCTTACCTTAAAACCCGAATGGAAAGGTAAGATTCGACAATCAACAGACCTTCAGGCTTCGGACTTCAAACGTTCGGCTACTGGGGTTTCCCGGAGTAAGCATTCCAAAACGAGAGAGAAGAGGAAGGGATTAGCCGAAATCTAACCATCAAAACAAAATAGCCATTTGGCTATAACCACACATAAGACCGAAAAACAAAGAGAGAAATGACAAAATTTTCCATTACCTTGCACAAATGAAATCCGATTGAAGAGGGACTTTCGGCAGACAACTAGCACTTTGCTTCCTGAAATTCGACTAAAAGGCACAGGATGGAAGAAACAGATTTAGTTGTCACTAGGAGAGATTCGGCTTCATCTTGGAAAAAAGAGTGAAAAGAATGACCATAATTAAAAATAAAAGAAAAGAACCTAACCTTGAACAGAGAAAAGCTGAATGGAAACCAAGGAAATTCGGCTCTGGCAGCAATGATAGTAGACACCCCAAGTTCGGCTATGGAGGAACCAGTCAAGAACAACAGAAGTATGGGTTTTGATTTTAAACACTAGAACAAAAAGAAATGAGAAGAAGAGAGAATGAGCAACTGGGGTTCGGCTAAAGAAGAGATGAAATTAGGAGAGGTTTCGGCTAAAGGAGAAAGTAGTAGAGGTGAAGAGACAAAGAAAAGGGTTTCAGCTTGGTAAGAAGGAAAATGGTAGAAGGAGAGGTTCGACTATGGTGCAGCTAAAAGAGATAGGCTTCAAATGGGAGACAAAGAGAATTCGGCTATCAAAGAGAGCTTAGAGAAAAAGAAAGAACAAATGTTGAAAAGAAGGGAGATGATAGAAAAGAGTAGAGGTAAGAGTGTGCTACGGTTTTTGGTAACAAAGAAGTGACACAAGGTGACCGAAATGCAAAAGAAAAGGGAGGGCTCTTAGAATGGTTTCGGTTTCTACTCTTCTTCCAAAAGACAAAAACGGCACACCCCCTTACCTTAGCTCAAAACCGAACATGCCTACCCAAAAACACTTCTAGCCGAAACTCACCTCAACAACTCCTCAAATCTGGCCAACAACCCCACTCCACCATAATCCTTTGATTTCCTCCACCAAATACTCCCCATCACCCTTTCAAATTGGTTTGACCCATTCAAACTCCTCCATGCTCTGTTGTCCATCCATTTTGAACTTGTTGACTCATTCAACAACCACCTTGAAGAGTCCCAGCCGAATGCCAACACTCCACCACCTTGAGCACAAAAATAAAGTTCCATATGCTACAGATGAGGCTCGAGCTCCTTCCCCCCTTCTGCTCCCTTCTGACGCCACTCCCTTGCTCCTTAAGTGGCGTCACCTTGCCACTACACCACACTCCTTCTTGTGTCAACAATTACAAGTAATTTTACTTAAAGCCTGCTTCTACTAGCTCTCCCTCCTTAAGCCCCAAAAACCAAAATTTCACCAAGGCTCCGGCTTGACCCCGAGCCTCCCCAAGACCCCCAAACACACAAAATAACATGCTTAACGAGCCAAACACAAGCAATAGTGCAAAATGCAAAACCCCTAATTCTAGGATGTTACAGTCTCCCCGTGCGAGACTGATCTACATAAGTTCATGTTGGCCGCTTCATTAACTCGACAGGACAAGGACCTTTGAGTCCATTTATTTTTATTTTTCTTTTATTTTCGTTTTTTTAATTTTGTCCCTTTATCTTTCTTGTCTTTAATTTATATTATTATATTTTGATTTCTTTAATTTAGGTTCAAAGGGCTATTAAGGAACATCCACACCTCCACCAGAGTATCCACCTCCACGTTCATTTATGCCTAACTTTACCATTTCTTTTCCTTGACTCCACCCAAAATTTAGGAAGTTCACTTATCTCCCTATCTTATGATTTTCTATTGTAGATATCTATCTTTGTACATTGAGGACAATGTACATATTAAGTGTGGGGAGGCGTCAACAATACTGAATTATGCTTTGTTCTTAAGTAATTTTCTCATATTACTATTAGCATGAAACTTCTATTGATGTATGATTTTCATTGATATGTTTCGGATTAAGTCATAGATAATTGTGCATTGATGGTTTAAACTTTAAGACACTAGAGAATCAAGCATGATAAGTTTATTTTCAGAATTAAAAATTTTAATAGGTTGTTTCCTTAATCATAAATATTACTTTGAAGTTTGAAATTTACAAGGTTGACATAAAAAACCATATTTTTTTGTGAGATTTTGAGCCTTTTAGAGCATATATTTTTCTTGCTCGCGTTATTGATTATGAATGTGTCAATCATTGATTTGTTATTCTAGAACTTGCTTCGATTTTACATGTCGAGACCACATTTCTGATTTGATATTATAAGATGATAAAGGTACCTAAGTTTTAACCCACTCACTCCACAAAAAGCCTACCCTCATAATTAACCCCTAGTGAACCTTTGTTAGCCTAATAAACCATTTCTTGACTCACCCACTAATATTAACCTAAAACCAAATTTTTAATTCCCCTAATCTTTTGATGTCCCTTTTGTCGAGATTTGAATTGAGCAGTTGCCTAATTATGTTCTCTATTTCAGTTGTTAAGTTCTTTCGTATTATACTTGTTCTTATTCTTAAAAAAATTTGGAAATTTATTCATAATTAGTTTTAAGCTTGAACGATTAATGTCACATCTTTAGAAAAAGCTCATGTGATTAGTGATAAGTTTTCAATCAATGTAATTATTTAGTATTAATTAAATTTTTCTAGTTAGGTAAATTATCAATTTGATATCGATTCTAACCCTCTAATTCAGCCTGTATCCACACCTTTAACCCAAGCCCCATTACAACCCTTTTAAGACCTTTTGATTTGTGTATCATCTCATTTTATAGTGGTGGAGATTTGATTTTCATGCAAGCTTATGGGATTAACTTTTCATGTTTGACTTTTTAAGTGCTTAATTTGAACCTTAAACAGCTTGAGTGATTTGAGGGAATCTTTAGTGAGGATGTCAATTTTTTTCGATTTTGAATCAAGGGTAACTATTTAGGTCAAGGGAAACACCTATGTTTTCGTGCTATAAAAATTTATGACTTAGATTGTTTGAATCCTTATGACTCTTTTAATTCAAATTATCAATATATGAATTATCTATAATTTATAGTGAAACATTATTGATAGAATTATGAGTTAAAGAAGTTAATTTTAATTGTGATTTGAGGATTTTGCTTGAGGACAAGCAAAGGCTTAAGTGTGGGAATATTTAATAAACCATAATGTACACATATTTTAACCCCGTGCTTGGCTTAATTTTGGATGATTTTCCATTGAATTTGATTAATTTGATGCTCCTAATCTCTTAATTTCATGTTTTATACTCAGGAGAGCTTAGGGAGTCGAAAAGAACGAGAAACAGGCCAAAATGGGCCTACACGGCCTATTCCACCGCACACTGGGCAAATCTAGAAGGTCGTGTGTACTGAGTAGAATCGAACACGGCCTGGACTATAGACCACGGGTGTGTCCTTGCCGAAACATGGATGAATTCTATTCGAAATAGGATACTTGTGGGCCAAGAAAGGCATCTCAAAGCCTATATAAACACCCTAGGGGGCAACCTAAAAGGAGGAGTCGACAGGACGTCAAAGAGACGTCGAGTAGAAAGAGAAAATACTCCAAGACAGCAGTCGGGAACAACTTAGGAGAAGGATCTCCATCAAGACTGAGGATCTCCCATTAATTTCTCTTGAAGTTTTTGGGTTTTCTTATGTTTTGTTGTTTTCCCTATTCTAATATGTTTCCTTTTATCAGTATGAACTAAATCCCTTAAATACCTAAGGGGATGAAACCTAATATGAATCTTATTATTATTTGATTTATAAGATAAATACTTGTTCTTATTCTTAATTGTGAGTTCTTATTCTTGTTTTGATAATTTAGGTTATTGATCCAAGTCGAATGTGCTTATTCATTGGAGAAAAAGTCCCTATTTAAGAGTAGATCAACACAATTAAGTAGTGTTAATTGCAACCCTAGAAATAGGGCGATGAAAATCTGCCAGTTTAGAGTCAAATCTAATAAGGGGATCCATAGATCGAGTTAATACGACAATAGGGGTTTTAATTAGAAAGAGATTTCAATTAATCAACCTAAAGTCAGTTGTTTTTAGTCTTGAAAGAGATATTAACATAATTCAGGGATTTCTATGGATTAAGTCAAGTGAATAAACCGTATCAATCAAAAGTAATAAGTGAAGTCTAGGTGGATTCTTACTTAGGTATTGCCTATCTCATATAAGTTGTCTAAAAGTATTTTCCCAATTCACTCTCTGTCACATTCATAATCATTTGGTTAGTTAAATTAATTAGTTAATTTTAGATTAAAAATAATCCCCTTAATTACTAGGCTAGATAATAAAAAAAATAGTAATTACTTGTAATTTTAGTCCTTCAGGATACGATATTCCAGACTCATCACAACTATACTATTGTTCGATAGGTGCGCTTGCCTTTATCGAATTAATAGTTAGTTTTGAGGTCCATCAATTGAAACTAAACAAACGGAAACTGAGGTTTTGTACAAGTTTTAAATGGCAGGAAGTTTTAAATTTCAAATAGGGTTTTCAATGGAAACATGGTTTCCAAAAAACACTTCAATGTGACACGCCAGATTCAGTGTAACATCCTGAATTTTTGGGCCTATGCGTTTAATGGATGAACATGTATAATGAGTTAATTTAAGTGTTAGGGGTCCAAATTGGGCTCAGGCTTAGGCAGAGGCCTTGGTTAGAATTATCTGTTTGGGCATTATAGGGTTTAAAAGGTAGTATCTGTGTTTAAAACGTCAAAATGGGCTTGTGGCCCAGTGGTCAGTGGCGCCACTTAGGGAGCAAGGAGGTGACGCCACACAAGGGAATAAGGGGCCCAAATTTAAGTTTCATGGAGCCCAATTCTTTTAGTTTAAGTTAGCTAATTTTCGGCATTTGGGTTAGGTGGAGTGGATGGCAACAAGGCTAAAAAATAAGAGGATTTATATGAATAAGATAATGTAGATATTATAGTTGATAATATGGAAGATAAAAGGAGAAAAGATAGGAGCTATCTACAAGGCTAGGAGTTAGCCAAAATTTCTATAAATAGAGAGGGTTCTCTTCTTTCTTTTGCGACGTTTAGGGTTTCCACCTTTTCTTTCTCTTCTTTCTTCTAAAAGCCGAAAACTCCATTATTCTTTTCTCTTCTTTCTTCTAAAAGCTGAAAACTCTATTACTCTCTTCTTTCTTCTAAAAGCCAAAAACTCCATTACTCTCTTCTTTATTCTAAAAGCCGAAAACTCCATTATTCTCTTCTTTCTTCTAAAAGCCGAAAACTCCATTATTCTCTTTTTTCTTCTAAAATCTGAAAACTCCATTACTCTCTTCTTTCTTCTAAAAGCCGAAAACTCCATTATTCTCTTCTTTCTTCTAAAAGCCGAAAACTCCATTATTCTCTTCTTTCTTTTAAAAGCCGAAAACTCCATCATTCTCTTCTTTCTTCTAAAAGCCGAAAACTCCATTATTCTCTTCTCTTCTTTCTTCTAAAAGCTGGAATCCTCTGGGAGTAGCCGAATCTTCTCTAGTAAGTAGATCTCTTAGATCTAAAAGCCGGAAACACTAGTCCCTGAATCTCATATCTCTTTTCGGGATTTCAAGGCAGATAGCTGTCATGTTGCCTACGGATAACGTCGACTTAGAGGGTCGCGTTATAACGGTAATCAGGTGTGTAGATCCTTACCACATAAGTTTTATTTTGTATTATACCTGTTAGGGGCTGAAAAGCCGGAAAATGAGGCTGTATGAACAGTCGTGTGTAGATCCTTATCACATAAGTTTTTATTTTGTATTATACCTGTTAGGGGCTGAAAAACCGGAAAATGAGGCTGTATGAACAGTCGTGTGTAGATCTCTAAACACACTAAGTAATCTGTACTAAATATCTGTTATGGGCTAAAAGCCGGAAAAAGGCTGTATAGTAATCTGTACTAAATATATGTTATGGGCTAAAAGCCGAAAAGGGGTTATGTAGACAGTCGAATAAAACCCTAAAAGGGTTAGGCAAAGGATGCCAGGTACGTAATCATAGAAATCTCTATGTGTATCGAAGTATGTGATAATCTGTGATGATAATATATTTATGTTCTTGCATGTAAGCATGGGGATGGGATTGACATGATGAAGGGGAAGAATGTCGCATAGCGATCGGTGGCTTTGCCACATAGGTCACATAGTGATAAGTCTTTATGACAGGCAGCACAACTGTCGATATATTTTTAAGGTCGCATAACGATCGGTGGCTTCGCCACATAGGTCACATAGTGATCGGTCTTTATGACAGGCAGTACAGCTATCGATATATTTTTAAGGACGCATAGCGACTGGTGGCTTCACCACATAGGTCACATAGTGATCGGTCTTTATGACAGGCAGCACAGCTGTCGATATGGTGTGTAGCGGATGGAGGGTTGATTGTAGAAATCCCCAAGGTGTGATGGTTGGTACGGGTTGGTGTGTAGAGGATGGATTTCTAGGATGGGTTGGGCTACTCATTATCTATTATCTATTGTGTAAATATGATTGTTGCCATTGTGTACGGGCTAAGGCCCATAATGTGTTTGTGGGCCGAAGCCTCTTATGTGTTTTCGGGATTTACACACTGAGTCTTGGTGACTCACCCTATTATTTTTCCCTAACTTTTCAGATGAGTAGTAGATCGTGGACATGGAAGCCGAGACGGACTCGAGGGGCCATCAAGGTTTTATTTTTATAGATTATTTCGGCTTTTCTTTAAGTTTTAATTTTTGGAATATTTATGTAGTAAGGCCCCATAGTTTATATTTCACTACTTAATTTTTAATATTTGCAACTTATGAAATTTTGTCAAAAGGTTTAATTATTCAAAATAATAATAATACAAGTTTTTTTTTTCAAAAGGTCACCTATTTATTCAAATATTGTCTAATTAACTTACGATTTCCAAAACCAATGAAGCAAAAGTTTTCAATGTACAACCCGTAGCACGCCAGATCCGGTCAAAATGCATAGGCCAGGTTTGGGGTGTTACATTCGGCCCTAATGTCTAGGCCGGGTTTGGGGTGTTACATTTAGTGATATTAAAGCCGAGTTGCAAAACTCAACTGTGGAATGGGTTTTCAAATTTTTTTGGATTTCAAAATGTTGTTTTTGATTATGTGAAGTGTTTTGAGATGCTTCTTGTGAAAAGTATGGCATATCGAGTCTCCGGCGCCGAATCTGTAAGTTTTCTGAATACTTTTGTCTGTTTAGAAATTAAAATGCGGTAAGTTAGGAAATACTTTGACTACTTTAGAAATTAGACTATACCACTCTAGATAGAGCAAACTGAAACTGTAGTGAAACTTCGATCTGCATAAAACTGTTAGTTCTGATAAAACGCAAATAGACAATGGGCACAAGAGATACACGCGAACGTGGTTCAAGAGGCTGTAATAATGTTTTGAAATCAGAGTGCGCAATGGGAGCGTGGTGGTGAAGTTTGTGTGGTGCGACTACTCTGACATGTGGAAATTATTGGACCCGGCTGTGTCGTTCACATGGCTAAAGTCGTTCCACATGGGCCACATAATGGGCCTTGGGCCCATTCGCACTGTTAACCGTAGGGTAAAATGACTATAATACCCCTATAGGGTAAAATGACCGTAATGCCCCTATAGGGTAAAATGATCGTAATGCCCCTATAGGGTAAAATGACCGTAATGCCCCTATAGGGTAAAATGACCGTAATGCCCCTGTAAGGTAAAATGATCGTAATACCCTTGTAGGGTAAAATGACCGTAATGCCCCTGTAGGGTAAAATGACCGTAATGCCCCTGTTAAGGAAAAATGACTATAATGCCCCTGTAGGGTAAATGACTATTTTGCCCCTCAAGGGTAAATGACTGACTTGTGCTATGATTTGACTGATTTGACTGTGATTGTATGACTATGATTTGATTGACATAATTGTGAATGATATGATGATTTATGGGCCAGACATTTTGCATACATGACATACTACATGGGGTTAGGATATTGGTTTTGAAGGAAGTACTGTTCTGATAGGGTCGCACGGGTCGCACGAGACGAATGTGGACCCAGTAATGATCTGTTAAGGTCGCACGGGTCGCACGAGACGACTAAGGACCTACCGATGCTTTAAGCCAATTAATCTAATTATGGCTCTGTGCCAACCGAATTATGGCTCTGTGCCGTCTTGATTATGACTTTGTGTCAATCATATTTATCCATGGTTGTGTGCCAATTATAATTATTGATGACTTTGTGTCGATCATAATTACCCATAGTTATGTGTCGGTTATATTACCGTAGCTGATGGCTATGTGCCGATATTATTACAGTTACTGATGGCTATGTGCCAATTATGAGACCGTTACTAAAGGCTTAAAGCCGCATATATATACTAGCATCTTTGCTGCGATTTCGGTTAGTGCTACAACCGGTGCTAATAGTGTAAGTGTAGGGATGGCGTGGGTGGTTTATTCCCCACAGGTAGTGCAGGGTTGGACGGAGGCAAGTGTAGGGTTGGATGGGTTGCATGCATCATGCATCATTCATACTGAGACTGTTACTGTGATGGGCTAGGCCCAATTGATTCTGTTATGGGCTGTGACCTAAATGACATTGTTTTGGGCTTTGGTCCACATATACTCTGAATTGAGTTGTATTGTTACTGTTAAAGGGCTCAGGCCCAGATTGATTTTGTTTCTGTATACTGACTATTTCTTTAATAAGGGGATTACACACTGAGTTTTCGAAACTTACCCCGTTTTTAACCTTTCAGGTAATTCCCAGTGTTAGACGATTCGGAGCTGCGAGGGACTCGGAGAGGGGCACACAACTGAACATGCTTTTTTCTGTTTTCCTCATTTACTTAAGCACTTTGATTTTGATTCGGGTTGTAATAAGGCCTCTATAATTTCTGGATTTTAAATTTGGGATTTTATTGATTGTGATTTATACCTACTAGAAGTAGAACACGGTTTTTCCAAAACTATAACTATTTTCAAATGCTACGTTTTCACTACTCAATTTTTAAATATCACGTTTTCGTAAATCATTTGTTTTAAATTAAGCTTCCGCAACAAATAAGGTTTTTGAAGGTAATAATTTTTTTATAAACAAACGGAAATTGAGGTTTTGTACAAGTTTTAAATGGTAGGAAGTTTTAAATTTCAAGAAGGGTTTTCAATGGAAACATGGTTTCTGAAAAACACGTCAACGTGACACGCCAAATTTGGACCTAACGTCTAGGCCGAGTTTGGGGTGTTACAAAGGCTTTAATTAAAGAAAAACCCAAAATTTGCCAAAGCTGGAGCTTGAACTTGGGACCTCAGACACACACTCAGAACACATAACCACTGAAGCAGATAGACATTGTGTGTTTCAAATACACAGAAACAGCTATACAAATATTGGGGCGTTACAAAGGGTTTGTCCCTAAAAATATGACAACTGATTGGTTTTAGAAATTTTAAATTTTTTTGTTGTCCAAAGAAATCATTTTCTAAACGAATGTTTCCAACACAATCAAGAATGATCTTTAATTTTTAAATTGAATAGGTCTCTAATATTTACTTGGTCTTTACAGTCCACAGCCAAATCTAGTACCTTTCTAATTCCCAAGCTTCTTCGACAAACTTGCACAGTGTTTTTCTTCTCGAATGTCCGAATCTATTGAGGACTCATTAACCACATTATTCGATAATGACGTGATACCATTTTATGTTTACTTATTACATATAAAAAAAATTGAACCCCAAAATGGAGAATAAGAGAAAAAAAATTGGAACTGTAAATAGATTTTTAGAAAGGAACGATATTTACATCGAGATTAAGTGTAATGTTTGGGTATTTTGCGATTATCACTTAAAGATTCCGAAATTTGTTGATGCTATTTGGAGTTTTTGCTTTTAGATTCTCAAAGGTTAGTCTCTTTTTCTGATTTTTGTGTGTTTGGCTTGAATTTTTTTCATTGTTTCTTTTCTAATTCGAGGTTCATGTTGGAAATGCATTTAGAAAAGTGGCCAAGGTAGGAACATCAGAGTTTTAATTGCTTTTGTAAAATGAGCATTTACCGTGATATCTAAAGTAATAAATTTGATCAAATTAAATAGTTATGTTCCAAGGCTTAGGAGATGTCCAAGTTGCAAGGAAAGTTTGGGAGATGCCTGCATTGTCTTGATCAATTCGAATAGTAGTCCAATGTCTTCAACATTTCTACTGAATGATTTTCTTCCCTATTCTTGAACTCTCAGATTCTTGGAAAGTGGGATGTAACTGAAAAAGTAAAAAACAAGACGTGAATCTAGAATTCTCAAGGAGCTATGCATCTTGCTCTTTGCGTCCTACCCAAAACTGAAAATAAGACGTAAACCGAGACTAATCAAGGAGGTATGTCAACTACCTCTTTTTGTTCTACCCAATCAAAAACAACTCCTATAATTCAATTATTATCTTTAGAAGAATGTCATTATAATCTCAAAAATCTAAATTACAAAGTCTAAAAAGATAGAATTGATTTAAGTTGAAAGAAAATAGAATTTAACTAATATTTTCTCTTAATATATATTGTCCTTGGTTTTTTTTACATCAATTGGGTATTGACAGAGAAACATATGCAACAGTTATATTTGTACCCGATGTACATAAAATAATTAATATAGAAGAACTAAAGTCTAACTAGTACATTTTTAACCACATGGCCAACGACTCCAATGGATAATTCTCTTTGTGTGCAGAGGCGCACTTACCTTAGTGGTATATTTTTCGATTTAATTATACGAGCTTACCTCTATTGACTTAAATAAGAAATCAAGACCATATGATTATCTAACCCAATAGCATATATTCTTTCATGAATTAAGTTTTTTGAAATTATTTATTTAATTAAATTAAATTATTTCCACTACTTAATTTACAAAACCCAATTCAATTTTTGTTAGAATCATGAAAACTTTTCCACACTAGAACTTACATGCAAATTAATTTAATTACAAGATGCTTGAGAGAAGTTGAGGATACTAAAAGATAAAAGTAAATCTATTTGGTAAGAGAAGTCAAATGCCCATCAGGTTTCCACTAATAATTGTTATGTAACATCCTGAAATAGGGGTTATTTTGTAACTGTATTGTTTTGCTTGTGTTTCGATTATGGTGTTAGTATTTGTAATGTTTTGAGGCTTAGTTGTAAGTCTAGAGCTGGCCTGAGTAGTAAGAAAATTTTAGTTTGTAAGTTTTAAGTAAAGGGAGCTGAGGGAGCTAAGGGTTATAAGTATTACAAGTGGGTTTTTAACACAAGAGAAAGGCTTGGCAAAGTGGCAAGGAGGCGCCACTTAGAGCCTGTGATTGACGCCACTTGCAAGGGAAGGAGGTCTCAGGTTCAAGCAGCAGGAACCCCACCTTTTGCTTTCTATTTTGACGCCAAGGAGGGGGGAAAAGTTGTGTGCAGTTCAAACTCTGCCTAGTAAGAATGGACTAAGTCAAATTATTCAAATGGTTAGCAATGAGGAAAAGTAGGAATTTGGCTAATTCAAATCTGTTTGAATTTGTGGCCAAGAGCATTCTTAGGAAGTGGCCGAATTTTGGATTCCTCATGGGGGGAGTGGCCGGATTTGGTAGGGTGAGTAGAGGGGAATGCCGTAACCTCCTAGAGTGTTTAGAGTGCATTTTCGGTCAGCTTGTGTCAAAGCCGAAACTTCATTAGGTGTTTGCCGAATTTCTTTAGGTGCTTCTTTTTTTGTTGCTCCTAGCTGAACCTTCAAGTGAGTTCTTCTTTTCTTCTTTGAAACCGAAAGTCTCAAGCAACATATACCCTTGCCGAACTTTGCACTTGTTCTCTCTCAATTTTCTTTGGTAGCCGAATGCTCTCTTGAGTCTCAAGCTTTTATTTCATTTTGCTTCATTTTCTTCTTCTTGTTAATTGGCCGAACCATCTACCCTTTCATCTCTCTTTTCTTTTTCCATTTAGGCTAAGCCGAAAATAGTCATCTTCTTCCTCTCACACTTTTATTTTCTTTCTTTCTTAAACTCTTGTGCCAAATTTGCTTTGTCTTCTTAGCTGAATCTTCCCTCTCCCACTACTAGTCTACCTTGCCGATTTCTCCTTTCTTTTAACCACATCTCATTTGTTTCTACTTTCAAGACTCTAGCCGGATCTCCCTATTATTTCTTGTTGTGAGGTTGCTAAATTTCAAGCAAGGGTGATCTCTTCTAGTTCTCTCCAATCGGTTTTAGAGTAAGGTAGGTGCTCAAGGTCGAATGTTTATTTCTTCTTTTCCCTTGTTCTCTGTCGTCTTTGATAAGGGTAAGAGCCGAATTTCGACATCTGTTGATAGAACTCTAATCACCTTTTGAAACCGATCTTTTCTAGGTACTCCGGGATTTTGAAGTACTCAATCCAAGTCTCTCTTCTTTAACAATCGATCTTGGTAAGTGGTGGTAAGAAGTATTCTGGTAAACTATTCTTTTAGTGTTCGAAAGGCCAAAGGCTATAGAGGCTAATCGTTTCTGCGTTTTAAGGTGTGGCCGATTGCAAGGAGGGACCATCTCATAGTTCTGAGATTGGATTAGAAATCGTATCGGCATTAAGGTAAGGGTTCATGCGTTAACTCCTTGGGGGTTTATTTGGTTTGGCCGAGTGGCCTATGTGGCTAACCTTAGTAATGGCCGAATGTAGGGGCAAGGGATCTAGTGTGGTAGATCGACTCTTCAGAGTTAGGGCTTCCGTTATAACAGGTGTGTAACTTACACACTCTATTACTTAGTAATACATTTTAATAACCTGGTTTTAATAAAAGCCGAAACAGTGTGGATGTTGATATGATACCCTATGGGTATGAGCATGGATTCGGGTAAGTCCATTCCGATTTGAGTTCTGCTATTCAATATGATCAATATAATGATTTATGGCATATATGTGTTATGATATGTGTAACAAAACATGTGGACATGACTGGCATGACTTGCATGATTTACATGAGTATGGCATGATGTTGGGTGATATGAGAGGAGGGGGAAGATGATATCCGTGTCTTTGGGACACCAGAGGTTTGGCACCTCCAGTGGTTTGGTACCATAGATTGATTTAGTGACTTTGGGTCACCAGAGGTTTGGCACCTCATAGAGACTTGTCCCAGTGGCTTAGCACCACAGTGGGTTGGCCCCATGTTGATATTACGGGATCGTCGCCAGTGATTTGGTATCACACGTGGGTTGGCCCCACACTTGGATATTAATATTTTGTGACTTTGGGTCACCAGAGGTTTGGCACCTCATAGCGACTTGTCCCAGTGGCTTAGCACCACAGTGGGTTGGCCCCACAGTTGATATTACGGGATTGTCGCCAGTGATTTGGTATCACACGTGGGTTGGCCCCACAGACGGATTATTCGTGACTTTGGGTTACCAATGGTTTGGCTCCACATTATTCGATATCGTGACTTTGGGTCACCAGTGGTTTGGCACCACCAGTGGTTTGGTACCACACGGGGTAGAAAAGGAGTTATGGATGGCTAGGATTGGGTGCATTAATTGTATTGCTTGGTGATATGTGTGTTGCATTGCTTGAGAGGAGGGTTATGCACTGAGTCTTGGTGACTCACCTTCTCTCTTATCATTTCAGGTGACACTTAGATCGCGGAGGAGGAGCTGGGTGGACTCGAGGTGACCATGCTATAAATAAATTGCGGTTTTTCACGGATTTGATTTGGGTACACTGTTTTATTTTATTTGGTTTCATTTCTTTTTATGGGTTGTAATAAGGCCTTTTAATTATGTTTTGGATTGCTTATACGTTTTGGACTTATGTTGAACATGGTTAAGTAAACTACTTGGATAATCTACTAAAAGAGAGTAAGGTTTTCCAAACAGCAAAGCGACATGTTTTAAACTTTACCATCGGGTATCACTTTTTAACTGAAGATCACTACAACTCAAACGATTTTAACACTCATAGTTTTCCACACTCAACTCAACGGATTTTTAAATAACTAAGAAAGAATCATTCGAGAATTGTTTTAAAATGTCTAACCTATGGGTCGACAACTCAATTTCAAAGATTTATTTCCGGGTTTCCATGTGAATTAAATGGCTTTTAACTCCTCTTGCACCTGCTTTCTACAAAAATAAAATTTTTACTCAAAACTTGATTCGGTAGATTGTTTTCTTCAAAATGTTTTCCTGTAGCATGCTAGATTCGGTCGTGGTGAATTGACCGGGTTTGGGGTGTTACAATTGTGGTATCAGAGCTAAGTTCAAAGGCTCGACTGTGGGCCTGAGGCCCAAAATGTTGTTTTAAAAAAATTGGTTTTACGTGTTTTTGTTTAAAAATACATGGTTTGAAAAGCATGGCACCGAGTCTCCGGCACCAATCCGCCCAGGTAAGTACCCCTTACTATTGCTTGTAATTTTTGGATGTGATGAGATTGAATGACTCGCAATAGTGGATTACTCTAGAAATTGAAACTGATAGGACTTTGTGGAAATTGCGAGAACAAAACTTTTTTAATAAGAAATATTCATAAGACTGTGTTTTTAAAACAGTGCAATAATTACTAATGCATAAAACTTCTAAATCAGATAAGTCGAGATTTTAGTCATGAGCACTCGGGGTGGACGTGTTCGTGGACGTGGTCGGGGTAGGATGGCAGTTTCTGAACCCGTAGGGTCTGGTCAGGGGTCAGAGAATGAGATACCGGTACCGCCACCAGCTGCAGGTGGTGAGTTTCAGGATCAGACAGGGGATGACGCAGTGTCGCAGGCGATGCTGCGAGTTCTGGAAAGGGTAGCTGGAGTAGGTGGAGGCGCAGGAGCTCGGAAATCTGTACCCGAGCGACTCCGAGCCAATGGGGCTGAGGTATTCCGAGGTGTTTCTGGTGTGGCTCCCAGCAAGGCTGAGTATTGGCTGGAGGCGACGGAGCGGATCATGGACGATTTGGACCTGACTGTTGAGGAAAAGCTGAAGGGGATAGTTTCGCTTCTCCGGGATGAGTCATACCAGTGGTGGCTCACGGTTCGGGACAGTGCTGCAGCGGAAGATCTTACTTGGGATTATTTTAAGGCCGCATATCAGAAAAAGTACATTGGATCTAGCTACATTGATGCGTAACGGAAGGCATTTCTGAGGTTGGTTCAGGGGAGTAAGTCTGTATCAGAGTATGAGGCTGAGTTCTTGAGGCTGAGTCGGTATGCTAGAGGCATTGTGGCTACTGAACACGAGCAGTGTGTCCGATTTGAGGATGGTCTGAGGGATGAGCTGAGATTGCTGCTTGCTCCACAGCAGGAGCGTGAGTTTGCTGTCCTGGTAGAGAAGGCTAAGGTAGCCGAAGGGGTTAAAGAGTCTGTGAGGCAGAACATGGATAGGAACAGACATAAGAGAAGTTTTGGGTCATCTGGGTCGGCTGGTAATTCTCAGAAAAGGGCTAGATAGAGTGGACCAAATCAGTCTGGTAGGTTAGTTACTGCTAATCAGGGACCGGCACAGTGTAACCGTTGTGGAAAATCTCATTGGGGAGGATGTTGGACCGGCGGAAAAGGATGTTTTGAGTGTAGCTCGCTGGATCATCGTGTGAGAGACTGTCCGCGTAAGTTGGCTAGGATTCAGTCTGAGGGTCAGGGCCGTACTCAGTTCAGAAACGGGGGACCGCCACCGGAGAGGGGTCGTGGTAATGGTAGAGGAGGTAATGGTTCAGGTCGGGGCCGAGGAGCACCGGGCAGAGGTGTGGGCAGCACTGAGGCTAGACAGCCTGGGTTGGTGTATGCAGCGAGGCACCGAGAGGAGGGCGACGCACCGGACGTCACAACCGGTACGTTCTTGATCTTTGGTTTTCCCTATACTGCTTTGATTGATGTGGGTTCGACGCATTCATACGTTGCTAGTAGCATAGTAGAGACCATGAATTTAGACTTTGAGACTACTTCTAGGCAGATGACAGTGATTAGCCCTCTAGGTCACTCTGTAGTTGTAAACAAGCTGCATAGAGATGTACCCCTAGAACTCCAAGGGGTAGTGTTTGTAGCTGATCTGATGGAACTGCCATTTGGGGAGTTCGATCTGATTCTTGGGATGGACTGGTTGGTTAAGTACCAGGCAAGGTTGGATTGCGCGGCTAAGCGCATGGTTCTAAAGACGGCTGAGAATGATGAGGTGGTCATGATAGGTAATAGAAGAGATTACTTATCCAGCGTGGTATCTGCTCTGAAGGCTGAGAAGATGGTCAGGAAGGGCTGCGAAGCATTTATGGTTCATGTGTGTGCCTTGGAGGCTAAAGAGTCTGCTGTAGGGAATGTCCGAACAGTAAAGGAATTTGCTGATGTGTTTCCAGAGGAGCTTCCGGGATTGCCACCGGATCGTGAGGTGGAATTCGGTATAGATCTGTTACCGGGAACTGCGCCAGTGTCTATTGCTCCGTATAGGATGGCGCCAAAAGAGTTAGTGGAATTAAAGGCTCAGATTCAGGAGCTGTTGGACCGAGGTTTTATCAGGCCAAGTGTTTCACCTTGGGGAGCGCCAGTACTCTTTGTCAAGAAGAAAGATGGTACAATGCGGATGTGTATAGATTACCGCCAGTTGAATAAGCTGACAATCAAAAACAAGTATCTGTTTCCAAGGATAGATGATTTGTTTGATCAGTTGAAGGGTACAGCGGTATTCTCGAAGATCGACTTAAGGTCTGGGTATCATCAGCTAAAAGTGAAGGAGGCTGATATCCACAAGACGGCGTTTTGTACTCGGTATGGGCACTATGAGTTTCTAGTTATGCCGTTTGGGTTGACTAACGCGCCGGCAGCATTTATGGACATGATGAATAGAGTATTTCAACAGTATTTGGATCAGTTCGTCGTAGTATTCATAGACGACATTTTGGTATATTCAAGGACAAAGGAAGAGCATGATGCACATTTGCGAGTAGTATTGCAGATTCTGAGGGAAAAGCAACTTTATGCTAAGTTTAGTAAGTGCGAATTCTGGCTTAGGGAGGTGACTTTCTTGGGTCACGTTGTGTCAGCTGAGGGGATTAGAGTGGACCCTCGAAAGATTGAGGCAGTATTGGATTGGAAGCCGCCTAAGTCAGTGGCTGAGATTCGGAGTTTTCTGGGTTTGGCAGGGTATTACCGAAGATTTGTAGATGGATTCTCTTTGATCGCAGCACCGATGACCAAGTTGTTAAGAAAAGGAGTTCCGTTTGTGTGGACTGAGAAACAGCAAGAGAGTTTCGACAAGTTGAAGAAGATTTTGACTGAAGCTCCGGTTTTGATTCAACCTGAGGCAGGAAAGGAATTCACGGTATATTGCGATGCATCACATACGGGTTTGGGATGTGTGCTGATGCAGGAAGGGAAGGTTGTGGCTTATGCATCTCGACAGCTGAGACTGCATGAAGTTAACTATCCGACGCACGACTTGGAGTTAGCGGCAGTAGTTTTCGCGTTGAAGATCTGGAGGCACTACTTGTATGGAGAGAGATCGATAGTCTACACAGATCACAAGAGTCTGAAGTACCTTTTGACTCAGAAGGATTTGAATTTGAGGCAGCGCAGATGGATTGAATTACTAAAGGACTACGACTGTTCGATTGAGTATCATCCGGGCAAGGCTAATGTGGTGGCAGACGCGTTAAGCCGTAAGGTTGTATCGGACTTAAGATTGATGTTTGCCCATTTGAGTTTGTTCGACGACGGAAGTATTTTGGTAGAATTCCAGGTTAAGCTGACTTGGGTTGAGTAGATCAGGGAGAAACAGTTAGGGGATGAGGTTTTGAATGCGCAGAGGTTGCAAGTGCAGGATAGTGGTTTGGAGGGGTACAGCTTGTCTAGTGATGGAGTGCTGTGTTTCCAAGGGAGAGATTGTATGCCGAAGGACATCGAGCTAAGGCAGAAGATTCTTCAGGATGCACATAGCAGCCCATACGCTATGCATCCTGGAGGTAGCAAGATGTATCGGGATCTAAGGGAGCAGTTTTAGTGGCCAGGACTGAAGCGGGAAGTAACGGAGTTTGTGGGTAAGTGTCTGACATGTCAGCAGGTCAAGGCCGAACATCAGTTGCCGTCAGGGTTGCTTCAGCCAGTGAAGATTCCACAGTGGAAGTGGGAAAGGATCACTATGGATTTCGTCAGTGGATTACCTCTTACGCCTAGCAAGAAGGACTCAGTTTGGGTGATTGTTGATCGTCTGACTAAATCAGCTCACTTCATACCGGTAAGGGTGGATTACTCGCTTTAGAAGCTAGCTAAGCTGTATGTGTAAGAGATAGTGAGGCTGCATGGTGTGCCATTATCGATCATCTCGGATAGGGATCCCAGATTTACGTCAAGGTTTTGGAGAGCGTTGCATCAGGCTTTGGGTACGCGCTTGGATTTCAGTACGGCATTCCATCCACAGTCTGATGGGCAGTCGGAGAGAGTTATACAGATTTTAGAGTACATGTTGAGAGGTTTTGTTCTGGACTTCAGGGGTAGCTAGGAAGAGTTTCTGCCATTAGCTGAGTTCGCTTACAACAATAGTTACCAAGCAAGCATCAAGATGGCACCATATGAGGCGTTGTATGGTAGGAAGTGTCGCTCACCTACTTGTTGGACGGAGTTGGGTGAACGTCAGATGTTGGGACCAGAGTTGGTTGCAGAGACTGAAGACAAGGTTAAGTTGATTCAGACTCGGTTGAAGGAAGCTTCGGACAGACAGAAATCATATGCCGATCTCAAACGGAGGGATATAGAGTTTGCTGTGGGTGATAAGGTCTTTTTGAAGGTCTCGCCATGGAAAAAGGTATTGAGGTTCGGAAGGAAAGGCAAGTTAAGTCCAAGGTTTATTGGGCTGTATAAGGTACTGAGACGTGTAGGACCAGTAGCGTATCAGCTTGAGTTGCCAGCAGAGCTAAGTCAGATTCACGATGTATTCCACGTCTCCATGCTTAGACGTTACCGCTCAGATCCCTCGCATGTCATAGCAGTGGAGGAGTTGGAGGTGAATCCGGATTTGACCATGGAGGAGGAACCAGTGCAGATCCTAGACGGGATGTGAAGGTTTTGCGTAAGAAGTCAGTTCCTTTAGTAGAAGTGTTATGGCGGAACCATGGCGTGGAGGAAGCTACGTGGGAACCAGAGGACGTGATAAGACAGCAATACCCTCAACTCTTTTGACCAGGCAATTTCGAGGCCGAAATTATTTTTAAGGGGGTAGAGCTGTAACATCCTGAAATAGGGGTTATTTTGTAACTGTATTGTTTTGCTTGTGTTTGGATTATGGTGTTAGTATTTGTAATGTTTTGAGGCTTAGTTGTAAGTCTAGAGCTGGCCTGAGTAGTAAGAAAATTTTAGTTTGTAAGTTTTAAGTAAAGGGAGCTGAGGGAGCTAAGGGTTATAAGTATTACAAGTGGGTTTTTAACACAAGAGAAAGGCTTGGCAAAGTGGCAAGGAGGCACCACTTAGAGCCTGTGATTGACGCCACTTGCAGGGGAAGGAGGTCTCAGGTTCAAGCAGCAGGAACCCCACCTTTTGCTTTCTATTTTGACGCCAAAGAGGGGGGAGAAGTTGTGTGCAGTTCAAACTCTGCCTAGTAAGAATGGACTAAGTCAAATTATTCAAATGGTTGGCAAGGAGGAAAAGTAGGAATTTGACTAATTCAAATCTGTTTGAATTTGTGGCCAAGAGCATTCTTAGGAAGTGGCCGAATTTTGGATTCCTCATGGGGAAGTGGCCGGATTTGGTAGGGTGAGTAGAGGGGAATGCCGTAACCTCCTAGAGTGTTTAGAGTGCATTTTCGGTCAGCTTGTGTCAAAGCCGAAACTTCATTAGGTGTTTGCCGAATTTCTTTAGGTGCTTCTTTTGTTGTTGCTCCTAGCCGAACCTTCAAGTAAGTTCTTCTTTTCTTCTTTGAAACCGAAAGTCTCAAGCAACATATACCCTTGTCGAACTTTGCACTTGTTCTCTCTCAATTTTCTTTGGTAGTCGAATGCTCTCTTGAGTCTTAAGCTTTTATTTCATTTTGCTTCCTTTTCTTCTTCTTGTTAATTGGCCGAACCATCTACCCTTTCATCTCTCTTTTCTTTTTCCATTTAGGCTAAGCCGAAAATAGTCATCTTCTTCCTCTCACACTTTTATTTTCTTTCTTTCTTAAACTCTTGTGCCAAATTTGCTTTGTCTTCTTAGCCGAATCTTCCCTCTCCCACTCCTAGTCTACCTTGCCGATTTCTCCTTTCTTTTAACCACATCTCATTTGTTTCTACTTTCAAGATCTAGCCGGATCTCCCTATTATTTCTTGTTGTGAGGTTGCCGAATTTCAAGCAAGGGTGATCTCTTCTAGTTCTCTCCAATCGGTTTTAGAGGAAGTTAGGTGCTCAAGGTCGAATGTTTATTTCTTCTTCTCTCTTGTTCTCTGTCGTCTTTGATAAGGGTAAGAGCCGAATTTCGGCATCTGTTGATAGAACTCTAATCACCTTTTGAAACCGATCTTTTCTAGGTACTCCGGGATTTTGAAGTACTCAATCCAAGTCTCTCTTCTTTAACAATCGGTCTTGGTAAGTGGTGGTAAGAAGTATTTTGGTAAACTATTCTTTTAGTGTTCGAAAGGCCAAAGGCTATAGAGGCTAATCGTTTCTGCGTTTTAGGGTGTGGCCGATTGCAAGGAGGGACCATCTCATAGTTCTGAGATTGGATTGAAAATCGTATCGGCGTTAAGGTAAGGGTTCATGCGTTAACTCCTTGGGGGTTTATTTGGTTTGGCCGAGTGGCCTATGTGGCTAACCTTAGTAATGGCCAAATGTAAGGGCAAGGGATCTAGTGTGGTAGATCGACTCTTCAGAGTTAGGGCTTCCGTTATAACAGGTGTGTAACTTACACACTCTATTACTTAGTAATACATTTTAATAACCTGGTTTTAATAAAAGCCGAAACAGTGTGGATGTTGATATGATACCCTATGGGTATGAGCATGGATTCGGGTAAGTCCGTTCCGATTTGAGTTCTGCTATTCAATATGATCAATATAATGATTTATGGCATATATATGTTATGATATGTGTAACAAAAACATGTTGACATGACTGGCATGACTTGCATGATTTACATGAGCATGGCATGATGTTGGGTGATATGAGAGGAGGGGGAAGATGATATCCGTGTTTTTGGGACACCAGAGGTTTGGCACCTCCAGTGGTTTGGTACCATAGATTGATTTAGTGACTTTGGGTCACCAGAGGTTTGGCACCTCATAGCGACTTGTCCCAGTGGCTTAGCACCACAGTGGGTTGGCCCCACAGTTGATATTACGGGATCGTCGCCAGTGATTTGGTATCACACGTGGGTTGGCCCTACACTTGGATATTGATATTTTGTGACTTTGGGTCACCAGAGGTTTGGCACCTCATAGCGACTTGTCCCCGTGGCTTAGCACCACATTGGGTTGGCCCCACAGTTGATATTACGGGATTGTCGCCAGTGATTTGGTATCACACGTGGGTTGGCCCCACAGACGGATTATTCGTGACTTTGGGTCACCAGTGGTTTGGCACCACATTATAGGATATCGTGACTTTGGGTCACCAGTGGTTTGGCACCACCAGTGGTTTGGTACCACACGGGGTAGAAAAGGAGTTATGGATGGCTAGGATTGGGTGCATTAATTGTATTGCTTGGTGATATGTGTGTTGCATTGCTCGAGAGGAGGGTTATGCACTGAGTCTTGGTGACTCACCTTCTCTCTTATCTTTTCAGGTGACACTTAGATCGCGGAGGAGGAGCCGGGTGGACTCGAGGTGACCATGCTATAAATAAATTGCGGTTTTTCCCAGATTTGATTTGGGTACACTGTTTTATTTTATTTGGTTTCATTTCTATTTATGGGTTGTAATAAGGCCTTTTAATTATGTTTTGATTACTTATACGTTTTGGACTTATGTTGAACATGGTTAAGTAAACTACTTGGATAATCTAATAAAAGAGAGTAAGGTTTTCCAAACAGCAAAGCGACATGTTTTAAACTTTACCATCGGGTATCACTTTTTAACTTAAGATCACTACAACTCAAACGATTTTAACACTCATAGTTTTCCACACTCAACTCAACGGATTTTTAAATAACTAAGAAAGAATCATTCGGGAATTGTTTTAAAATGTCTAACCTATGGGTCGACAACTCAATTTCAAAGATTTATTTCCGGGTTTCCATGTGAATTAAATGGCTTTTAACTCCTCTTGCACCTGCTTTCTACAAAAATAAAATTTTTACTCAAACTTGATTCGGTAGATTGTTTTCTTCAAAATGTTTTCCAGTAGCATGCTAGATTCGGTCGTGGTGAATTGACCGGGTTTGGGGTGTTACATGTTACCTGGGTGAAGTTTAGGCTGAAGTCTAGGGTGAATGTTAGCTCGACTAGGTATTATATGGCCAAGAAAACAGTGATTGAGAAGAGTGCCAGAAACCACCATAATTGCTTTCGGCAATATGGTGTGAACCTTTGTCAACCACCAAACCACATTCCTGTATTAATAATTTTTATTGAATAATTAGGATTATACTTTTCGAAATAACATTTATAAATTTAACGGAACATAATTATATTCGTCACCATCTAGTAAAGATATTATTTTGAAGATAAAATGTAAAATAATGCTTTTCAATCTTTCCATAATAAAATCGTTTCACATAGTTTAAACTATTCAAGTTGTGAAAAAATTAACCACAAAACTATCTAATCGTGCAAAGTTGATAATAATGAAACAAGATACTCATAGAAATTCAAGCTTGGCCATATGACTTTTCCACATTGATTAAATAGTAATATATTTGATTGGTTGTAATTTTCTCAAACTTTCTATATATTTGGAACAAAACGAAAGGAAAATCCATTCTTCCTTTCATTTCAAAACCAAATAAAAACATGGCACCACACCTTAATATTGTTCCTTCCATGTTTGTACTTTTATTATTATTCATTTCAGCCTCTAAAGTTCAATCAGATGCTTTTGATGTTGTTGCCAAGTTTGGCACAAAAGCTGACGAGAAAACGGATTTGAGTAAGGCAAGTTCAATTGCTCTTAACTTTGTACCCCAAAGGTGAAAATATGAAAAAATTATATTTCAAACCGATGTCTTTATTCATTTCATTTTAGCCATTTTTGGATGCTTGGAAAGAAGCATGTGCCTCTGTAACCCCATCAACAGTTGTGATTCCTAAAGGGACATATTTATTAACAAAAGTAAACTTAAAAGGTCCATGCAAGGCTCCTATTGAGATTAATGTTCAGGGCACTATACAGGCTCCAGCTGATCCTAGTGCTTTCAAGGACCCTAATTGGGTTAGATTCTATAGTATTGAAAATTCTAAATGTCTGGCAGAGGAATTTTTGATCGTCAGGGAAGCATTGCTTATGAGAAGAATACTTGCGACAATCATGAATTTCGTTCCAAACTTCCCGTTGTCAGCTTTCTTCCCTCTTTCCAGAATTTATTTATTCTTTTTTCTCTTATTATTATTAAAATATAATTATAACTAACATCTTTCTTTCATGTGTTACTATGTTAACTCCAAAAATAAAAAAAATATAAGGTTTGACTTTGTGACCAACGCATTGATACAAGATATAACTAGCAAAGACAGTAAACTATTCCACGTTAATGTTTTTGCAAACATTACCCTTGAACGTTTCAAGGTAGAGGCATCGGCAGAGAGCCCAAACACAGATGGGATTCACATGGGCAAATCAGACGGGGTCAACATTATTGGCTGTGACATTAAAACTGGTGATGATTGTATTTCTATCAGAGATGGCACTAAAAATATGGAAATAAAAGAAGTAACTTGTGGACCAGGACATGGTATAAGTATCGGTAGTCTTGGAAAGTTCCAAAATAAGGAGCCAGTTGAGGGAGTTAAAGTCTCAAACTGTACCATCATTAATACTTCGAATGGAGCTCGAATAAAAACCTGGCTAGGCGAATATCCTAGGATAGTATCAGAAATACATTTTAAGGATATTAATAATGTCTCTTCCCCTATCCTAATTGATCAACAATATTGCCCATGGAATAAATGAAAGAAAAATGTATGTACATTCTTATCAAAATCCTAATAGAGTGACAATATTTAATTGATCATTGAATCATTGTTGTGTTGATGCAGGAAGAATCGAAAGTTAAACTAAGCAACATTAGCTTCAAGAACATCCGTGGCACATCTGCACTTCTAGAAGCTGTCAAGTTTATTTTCAGCGGTTCTTCACCATGTCATAATGGGGAACTTGCGGACATTGATATTAAGCACACTGGAGCTGAACTTGCAACATCCCAATGTTTGAATGTTAAGCCTATAACTAGTGGCAAATTAAACCTGATTCCATGTTCCAGCCCTATCCCCAAAACCCCTAACCCCATCGCTTATGTAACATCCTTAAATCGGGGTCTCTGTATCTTGCATGTGTTTGCATATGATAATATGGTTATTGTGTTTGTTTGGTATGTTTTGGGGTTTAGGCATGACCTCGGGTTAGTCCTGGGTCATGACCAAAATTTCTGTTTTAATGCTTAAGAGGAAGGAGCTAGATAAAGTGAGGGTTAAAAGAAATTATTGGGAGTTTTAGACACAAGAGCACTAGTGGAAAAGTGGCAAGGAGGTGCCACTAAGGTGTTTAGGTGATGACGCCACAAGCAGGTTGGGAGTGCCTGTGTTCGAGCAGCAGGAATTGCACTCCCTGCTATTTCTTTTTGACGCCACAAGTTAGAGGAGGAGTGCTCAGGTGGGACTCCTTTGAATGGATGGAGAGGAGAGATTTGAGGAGTTTGACATGTTCAAACAGATTTGAAATGATGGAGGGGAGCAAATATAGGAGTTTGAATATTTTCAAACTCATTTGAAGGTGCTTCGCCGAATTTGAACTCTGGGGAAGGAAGTGTCTAGCCGAAATTGGCAAGGGGTGTTTTGAGCTAAGGGGCAATCAGTTTTGGGGTCTTTTGGGTAGTGGCCGAATGTGCTTTGGTGGTCTCTCACCATTTGTGCCGAAACCGAAACACCAAGGTGCTCTCATCTTTGATTTTCCTTGTTTAAGCCGAACCCAATGGGGTCTTTCTTCTCTTTTCTTTTCGGTTCTTTTTGGTTAGCCTTTGCCGAAATCACCTTTACCCATCTTCTCTTCTTCTTCTTTTGCTCAAGGCTGAAACTAATAACCTCACCCCCATTCGGCATCTTCTCTTTCAAAACACCTTGTGCCGAAATCTCTTTTCATTCACCTTGTCGAATTCTCCTTTCCCCATTCTCTTTCTCTTCTTCATCTTGACTATTCTTAAAAGCCGAAAACACCATACCTATCTCCCTTTCCATTTTTGTTTCATCTTTTTCTTGAAAACCCCATTAGCCGAACCTCCTCAGGACTTAATCAAATCTTCTTTTCTTCTCCTATTCGAAACTATCACCCTCTCCCTCTCTTGCGATTTCTCCTTTTCTCTTCTTTGTGGATCATAGCCGAAACTCTAGTAAGTGAACTTCCTATTCGTTTTCTTTTCTTGATCAAGGTGGGTAATGCCGAAACCCACTTCCCTTTTATCTTCTTTTCCTTATAGATCTAAGTGTTAAAATTCTATTCATGATCATTTAGGGGTGCCGAACATTGGTGTTTGATCAAGCCGAATCTATCAGTAAAGGAGGACTATAGCCGATTGCAGTGTGTCTTTGGGATTTGGTGGTCGATCTAGGTAAGGTCTTAACGTTTCAAGATCCATTTCTTAATCGTTCAAAAGCCGAAGGCTAATCGTTTATGTGCAGCAGTGTGTGGCCGATTTCAAGGAGGCTCTTCGTGTGGCTTCGGGATTTCGTTGGAAACCAAATCGGCTTAAGGAGGGAGTAACATTCGGGATCTCGTTAGTTTGTGTAGTTTCGGGATCCGCTTAGATTTATGAATAGCCAGGTGTGTAAACTCTTACACACTTTATTAGTTAATGATGCTTATTATGTTACTGTATAACCTCTAGTATTAGTGACCTTGCTTTGTGGGCATGAGCTTGGATTCCGGGCAAGTCCCCTGTTATGTGATTTTCGATGTATGTTATTATGAGTTGATAATGCTAGACTATGCCTTATTGCATGATACTTGATATTATGACACGTATGATATGAGCATGATGATGATGGGATTGATGAGAGGAGGGGGATGAATTATTTGGACTGTCACCAGTGGTTTTGACCACAAGATGGGTTGGCCCCATCATTCGATTTGTGACTACGGTCACCAGTGGTTTTGACCACATTATTATTATTATTTGTGACTAAGTCCCAGTGGTTTTGACCACACGATTGATATTTGTGACTACGGTCACTAGTGGTTTTGACCACACATGGATTATTGTGACTCGTCCCAGTGGTTTGGTAACACAGTGGGTTGGCCCCACATTATATATTACGGGATTGTCATCAGTGGTTTTAACCACACGATGGGTTGGCCCCATCATTGATATATATGTATTTGTGACTTCGGTCACCAGTGGTTTTGACCATCAGTGGTTTTGACCACACTGGGTAGTCAAAGGAGATTGGATGGTTAGGTTATGGGGTTGCATGATTTGCATATTTTTCTAATGATCTATGTAAGTGGTTGAATTATCGGGTTGGGGATTTATACACTGAGTCTCAGTGACTCACCCCTTCCCTTATATTTTGCAGATAAGGCATAGATCGCGAATATGGAGCCGGGGAGGACTCGAGGTGGCCATGCATCTTAGTTTGGTTTTGGAACTTTAAACTGCTATTTCGATTTTATTTACTTTAGTATAATTTGGTATTTGGTTTGTAATAAGGTCGCTAAGTTAAATTTTGGGTTTTAATTACTTGATTTTATTTTGATTATATTGGATTTATGAACTTGTTAAATTAACCGGTAAAAAGCAATGTTTTCAAAACTATAACTCTTTCGGGTTTTTAAATCGTTACTATCGAGTAACACAACCTATAAGATGATAACAAAGGTAACTTGAATGTTTTTCTCTAACTTTTCAAAACCACTTCAAATACAAAAGGTTTTATACTTGATAATACTCAACACACCCCGTTCTTAACTAGTATCGCCTGTTTTCTGAAATTTCTAACAACAAGTGGGTTTTCAAGCATACCTTTTAAAGAAATCATCACACGATTTTAATATCACCTCGAACAGGGATTTCTAAACTTCTTTTAAGCGACAGAAAGGGTTTTTCTTAAGATTTAATTGACAACTTATGTTTTCCAAATGTTTTCACTCCGTAACATACCAGATTCGGTCGTGGTGTGTTGACCGGGTTTGGGGTGTTACAATTGTGGTATCAGAGCCTGGTTCAACAGCTCGGCTGTGGGCCCGAGGCCCAAAAATGTTTTAAAAAGGATTTTGGAAGGCTTTAATAGAAAAAGTACAGTGGTGGAAGCATGGCACCGAGTCTCCGGCACCAATCCGCCCAGGTAAGTACCCCGAACTATTGCTTGTGATGATATGATTATATGGATATGATGATGGCATGATTGAGTAGTAGTAGGAACTACTTTAGAGACATGACCTATAGGATGATGTGTACTCGTGAAACAACCCCTTATTAAAACTTTTCATAAGACTGTGCTTTAAAAGACAGTGGAATAAAAGTCTAACGCATAAAACTTTTAATCAGCTTGGATATCGGTAGATATGAGTGCACGTGGACGTGGGCGTAACACTCGTGGATGAGGTAGGGGTAGGATGACGGTCTCGGAACCAGTAGGGTCTGGACATGGTTCAGAAAATGAGGTACCACAGCCGCCAACTGTGGGCGCAGAATATCAGAATCAGACGGGTGGTAATGACGCAGTGTCACAGGCTGTACTTCGGGTGCTGGAAAGGGTGGCGAGTGCAGGAGTTGGAACTGGAGCTCAGAAATCTGTGACCGAGCAACTTAAGGCTAGTGGTGCAGAGGTATTCAGAGGTGTTTTCGGTGTGGCACCTAGTACGGCGGAGTTTTGGATGGAGGCGACGGAACGCATCATGGATGACCTGGATTTTTCAGCTGAGGAGACGCTGAAAGGGATAGTATCTCCGCTGAGAGATGAGTCATATCAGTGGTGGCTCACAGTTAGGGACGGAGCGATGGCAGACGATTTCACTTGGGAATTCTTTAGAACAGCCTATCAGAGGAAATACATAGGGGCTAGTTATGTTGATGCGCAGCACAGGGCGTTCCTGAACTTGGTCCAGGGCAATAAGACTGTAGCAGAATATGAGGCGAAATTTCTTCGGTTGAGTCGGTATGCTCGCGGTATTGTGGGTATCGAGCATGAGCACTGTGTCAGGTTTGAGGACGGGCTGAGAGACGAGCTGCGGATGATAATTGCCCCACAGCAGGAACGAGAGTTTGCCGTTCTAGTGGAGAAATCTAAGGTTGCTGAAGGGGTAAAACAGTCTGTAAGGCGAAATCAGGATAGGGTTGGAATAAAAGGAGTTCTGGATCATCTGGGTTTTCTGGGAATCAGCAGAAGAGGGTTAGGTATAGTGGGCCGAATCAAGCTGCTAGGCCTACTGCTACTAATACTCAGTGGCCGCCACGGTGTGCTCGGTGTGGAAAGTCTCACACGGGAGAGTGTTGGACTGGTAACAGGGGATGCTTTGAGCGTGGATCGCTGGGGCATCGAGTTAGAGATTGTCCACAGAGATCAGCTAGGCTGCAGTCTGAGGATCAGAATCGTGCCCAGTTTAGGAGGGATCAGCAGCCCCAGAGGGGCCGTGGTTCATGCAGAGGAGGTAATGGCTCTGGTAGAGGGTCGAGTCTTGAGGGCAGCATGGGAGTGTTTTATTTTTGTATTTTGCGTCAAGAAGGGAAGCGGGACTGAAGACGGCTTTAAGGAGATATGAAGTGATTTTTTTGACACAAGGAGTGCCTTGGTAAAGTGGCTGCAAGGCGCCACTTAAGGGCCTAGAAATGACGCCTTGAGCAAGGAGGGTTCGAGCTGCCGAATTAGCACCTAGGAGTTTTTATTTTTGTGTTATGTAGGGGGAGTTGGGCTAGGAAGGTCTTAAAAATAAATGGTAAGGATTTCAGACATGAAAATCGGATTGGTAAAGTGGCTTGGGGCCGCCACTTAGGGCCTGGGTGAATGCCGCTCCAAGCAAGGGGAGGACTCAAGTTCGAGTCACGATGGAAGCAAGGTATGTTTTATTTTTGTTCTGGCATTAAGACAAGGGGAAGCTTAGGAGGGAGCTCTTAAAAGGAACTGTATGGAGTTCATATCACAAAAAAACCAGCAGCAGAGTGGCTGGGGCGTTACCTGTAAGCTTGTTCCAGCAGGTCCCATGTTCGAGTAGCGTGGGCAGCAAATGGGTGGTTTAAATTTTGCATGCTGGCGTGAAGGGAGAGAGAGCTAGTGGTCTGCACATGAACTCTCAAATAGATGAGGACAGGCTTGATGATTTTGTTTTTAAATTTCGGCTGGGATGAAGGGATAAAGATTTATTTTTTTTTTAAAATTCTTTTTGAATGGATAAATGCTGGCTTTTATCTTCTTATTTATTTATTTATTTAGTTAAGATAGAAAGGGTGGCCTTATTTTAATTGTTTTTGAAGAGGTGATATAGGGATAAAATAGGAGATTTAATAGGAATTGGATAATGGATTGATAAGGTGGCCGAATATAGGACTTCCTAGGGTGGTATTTTCGGCTTTGAAGGTGTGCTTATTTTGTGTACCGAATTTGCTTCTTCTTTCTATCTTTTATTTCTTTTGGGTAGCCAAATATTCAATCTTTTTTTAAGGGATTGGCCGAACCTTGTAGCATCTTCTTCTCTTCTCTTTGCTTGACACCTTAAAGGAAAACCATAGCCAATATTTTAATTCCATCTTGAAGTCAAAGCCGAATACCCCTTGTCATTAAGAGTTTTAGTCGAAACTCAAGTGTTTATTTTCTCTTCCTTGACGCAAGCCTTTAAAGCCAAGATAGGAAGCCGAAACTTACTCTCTTTTGGGTCTTCGCAAGTAACGTGGGGTGCCGAAAGAGGGAGGCATTGAGGAAGTCTCTTGGATTCGAATATCTAAGGTAAGTGTTGGGTACTATTCGGCCAAGGGCCATGATTATAGATTTATGCTTAAAACTGATACTAACCAGTGATTAGTAGGGATTTCGAGTATTAAAGGTGCAAGTGTGTGATTTCGGGATTTGGAAGAAATAGGTAAGTGGGTTTGTGTTATTCGGCCATAGGCCATATTTGGTAATAAGGTTAGCCGATTCTAACTTTGATGACTTAGGACCAAGTCGGCATTAAGGAAGGAGGAAAACCACATTCCAAGATCCGGATAGATTCAAATAGTTCGGGATTTCGCTATATAGTCAGGTGCGTAGTTATCGCACTATTCTTCTGTTATTTGTGCTCGTTGTTTTATATGTATATGTGTGATGTGATGTGAATGGTAGCCAAAATAATGGCTAAGGTGGTGGAAACCATGGTGAGGTAACCGGTTAAACAGGTTAGTATTTTATGATATTAAGCTACATGCGTTGTGTGTATGAATTTGTGGTAAGCATGTGATGTATATTCTTTACAATGTTACCTTGTCACGAAATATATATATATATATATGCATGGGAATTTGGCACATGGATAATGAAGGAAGAGGGTGTACATATTTATGTACGTGGTCTAATGTTAGCCTTGTGCTACATTAGCGCTTGATGATAGCTATGTGCTTCATCAAGGGAGGTGTTGGCTAGGTGCCCATCTCGGCGGTTGATAGCTGTGTGCATCACCGTAGACTGATTAATATGTGGGATCACTTTCGTTGATCGGTGGATTAGCCACGGCCTTGGGCAGCAAGTCTGCTAAGGTAGGTGTAACGAATGGACTTTAGGTTGGGTTGGGATGCATTTTTGCATGACTGATTATGTGGACTGTGTGGATATGGGCCAAGCCCATATGTATGGGGACATGTGAAATAACTATGCACTGAGTCTGTTTGACTCACCCAATTTTTATCCAACATCGCAGGTAATACGTGAATCTTGGACCGGGTTGGAGTGGATACAAAGGTGGCCATGCAGAAGCAAATTTCATGCAGAAAGATATTTTAATTGATTACGTATTTATATATTTTTTTTAGTATATCTAAGTATTTATTTATTGTAATAAGGGCCTCCTAAAGTATTTAAGGTTTATTATGGTGTTTAAGTTGGATGGAAAATTTAATTACTATTTGGAAACTTTATTTATGATTTTGAAGTTTATATTACTATTGGAAATATTTTTGAGTTAATTTATCTTATATCAACTTATATTAAAGTTTTAAATTCGGAAATTTATAACAAAAAAATTTCATGTTTTCACTCTTAAATTAAATATTTTCAAACGTTTTTCCGCAGTGACATACCAGATCCGGTCAGGGCTTGTGGGCCGGGTTTGAGGGTGTTACAAGGGCGACGCACCGGACGTCATAACCGGTACGTTCTTAATTTTTGGAGTACCTTATAATGCTTTAATTGATGTTGGTTCGACGCACTCGTATGTTGCTAGTAGTATAGTGGAAACTATGAACTTAGACTCTAAGACTACTTCTAGGAAGATGACCGTGATAAGCCCTCTAGGTCACTCTGTAGAGGTAAGTAAACTGTATAGGGATGTACCCCTAGAACTTCAAGGGGTCGGGTTTTTGGCTGACTTGATGGAACTGCCGTTTGGGGAGTTCGATCTGATTCTCGGGATGGATTGGCTAGTTAAGTATCAAGCTCGTTTGGATTACGCAGCTAAGCACATGGTGTTGAAGACTATGGAGGGGGAAGAGGTGGTGATGATAGGTAATAGGAGAGATTATCTATCCAATGTTGTCTCTGCACTGAAGGCTGAGAAAATGGTTAGGAAGGGCTGTGAAGCATTTATGGTGCATGTCCGTGCTTTGGAAGCTAAGGATGCAGCTGTGGAGAATGTCTGAACTGTAAGGGAATTTGCTGATGTATTCCCAAAGGAACTTCCGGGTGTGCCTCCGGATCGTGAGGTTGAGTTCGGTATAGACTTGTTACCTGGAACCGCACTAGTGTCTATTGCTCCTTATAGGATGGCGCCAAAAGAATTGGTGGAGTTAAAGGCTCAGATTCAGGAATTGTTGGACAGAGGTTTCATCCGACCGAGTGTATCGCCTTGGGGAGCTCCAGTGCTTTTTGTTAAGAAGAAGGATGGTACAATGCGGATGTGTATAGACTACCTCCAACTAAACAAGTTGACAATAAAGAACAAGTATCCGTTGCCCAAGATAGACGACTTGTTTGATCAACTCAAGGGTGCATCGGTTTTCTCTAAGATCGATCTTAGGTCGGGGTACCATCAGCTCAAAGTGAAGGAGGCTGATATTCATAAGACGACATTTCATACTCGGTATGGACACTATGAGTTTCTGGTAATGCCTTTTGGGTTGACCAATGCACCGGCAGCATTCTTGGATATGATGAATCGGGTGTTTCAGCCGTATTTGGACCGGTTTGTCGTAGTGTTTATAGACGACATTTTGGTGTACTCGAAATCTGAGGAGGAACATGACGCGCATCTTAGAGTGGTTCTGTAGATTCTGAGGGAAAAGCAGCTGTACACCAAGTTTAGTATGTGCGAGTTCTGGCTTAAGGAGGTAACTTTCTTGGGTCATGTTGTATTAGCTAAAGGAATTAAGGTGGATCCTCGTAAGATTGAGGCAGTATTGGATTGGAAACCACCCAAGTCGGTTGCAGAGATTCAGAGTTTTTTGGGTTTGGCAGGATACTACAGGAGATTCGTAGAAGGGTTTTCTTTGATTGCAGCACCGTTGACTAAGCTGTTGAGAAAGGGGGTTTCGTTTGTGTGGACCGAGAAACAAAAGGAGAGTTTTGACAAGCTGAAGAAGATTCTGACTGAAGCTCCGGTTTTGATTCAGCCTGAGGCAGGGAAGGAATTCACAGTTTATTGCGATGCATCACACACTGGTTTAGGGTGTGTGCTGATGCAAGATGGAAAAGTGGTAGCATATACATCTCGACAATTGAGACCTCATGAGGGTAACTATCCGACGCATGACTTAGAGTTGGCTACAGTGGTTTTCCCCTTGAAGATTTGGAGGCATTACTTGTATGGGGAGAAGTCGATAGTGTGTACGGATCATAAGAGTCTGAAGTATCTTTTGACTCAGAAGGATTTAAATTTGAGGCAGCGAAGGTGGATCAAATTGTTGAAAGATTACGACTGTTCGATTGAATACCATCTGGGTAAGGCTAACGTAGTAGCTGATGCGTTGAGCCATAAGGTGGTGGCGGACCTGCGAGCGATGTTTGCTCACCTAAGTCTTTATGATGATGGGAGTCTTTTGGCAGAATTGCAAGTTAAGCCATCTTGGATTGATCAGGTTAAGGAGAGGTAGCTGACTGATGAGGTTTTGAGTGCTCGGAGGTTGCAAGTGCGGAATGGTGAGTCCGAAGGTTTCCGCTTGGGCAGTGATGGAGTACTGTGTTTTCAGGGAAAAGTATGCATGCCTAAGGATGTGAAATTGAGACAGCAGATTCTTCAGGAAGCTCATAGCAGCCCATACACTATGCATCCTGGAGGCAGTAAGATGTATCGTGATTTAAGGGAACAGTTCTGGTGGCCGGGTCTTAAGCGGGAAGTAACTGAGTTTGTGGGCAAGTGTTTGACATGCCAGCAAGTCAAGGCTGAGCATCAGTTACCGTCAGGACTGTTGCAGCCGGTTAAGATCCCACAGTGGAAGTGGGAAAGGATTACGATGGATTTCGTCAGTGGGCTTCCCCTTACGCCTAGTAAGAAGGACTTAGTATGGGTAATTGGGGATCGTTTGACTAAATCAGCTCATTTATTCCGGTGAGGGTTGATTATTCGCTGCAGAAGTTAGCCAAGTTGTATGTGGCGGAGATAGTACAGTTGCATGGAGTGCCAGCGTCAATTATTTCGGATAGGGATCCCAGGTTCACGTCGAGGTTCTGGAAAGCTTTGCATCAGGCTTTGGGTACAAGGTTGGACTTTAGCACGGCTTTTCATCCACAGTCTGATAGACAGTCTGAACGAGTAATTTAGATTCTGGAATATATGTTAAGGGGCTGTGTTCTGGACTTTAGTGGTAGTTGGGAGGAGTACCTACCTTTAGCAGAGTTTGCTTATAACAATAGTTATCAAGCAAGTATTCAGATGGCACCATATGAAGCACTCTATGGTCGGAAATGTCATACTCCGACGTGCTAGACGGAACTGGGTGAACGGTAGATGTTGGGTCCGGAGTTGGTAACAGAAACAGAGGATAAGGTTAAGGTAATTCAGGCTCGTCTTAAGGAAGCGTCGGGCAGACAGAAATCTTACGCCGACCTTAAGCGCAGGGATATTGAGTATGCAGTGGGTGATAAGGTCTTTCTGAAGGTATCGCCCTGGAAGAAGGTGTTGAGATTTGGTCGGAAGGGCAAGCTAAGCCCCAGGTTCATTGGGCTATATACAGTGTTGAAATGAGTGGGACCGGTAGCTTATCAGCTCGAGTTACCAGCAGACCTAAGTCGGATTCACGATGTCTTTCATGTTTCAATGCTTAGGCGCTATCGAGCAGATCCGTCACATGTTGTACCAATTGAGGAGATAGAGGTGAGTCCTGATTTGTCTTTCGAGGAGGAACCAGTACGGATCTTGGACCGGGATGTTAAGGTTCTGCGACGGAAGTCAGTTCCCTTGGTGAAAGTATTATGGCGGAACTATGGTACGGAGGAGGCCACGTGGGAACCAGAGGATGTGATGCGGCAGCAATACCCTCAACTCTTCTGATCGGGTAATTTCGAGGTCGAAATTATTTTAAGGGGGTAGAACTGTAACATCTTTAAATCGGGGTCTCTGCATCTTGCATGTGTTTGCATGTGATAATATGGTTATTGTGTTTGTTTGGTATGTTTTGGGGTTTAGGCATGACCTCGGGTTAGTCCTGGGTCATGACCAAAATTTCTGTTTTAATGATTAAGAGGAAGGAGCTAGATAAAGTGGGGGTTAAAAGAAATTATTGGGAGTTTTAGACACAAGAGCACCAGTGGAAAAGTGGCAAGGAGGTGCCACTAAGGTGTCTAGGTGATGACGCCACAAGCAGGTTCGGAGTGCCTGTGTTCGAGCAGCAGGAATTGCACTCCCTGCTATTTCTTTTTGACACCACAAGTTAGAGGAGGAGTGCTCAGGTGGGACTCCTTTGAATGGATGGAGAGGAGAGATTTGAGGAGTTTGACATGTTCAAACAGATTTGAATTGATGGAGGGGAGCAAATATAGGAGTTTGAATATTTTCAAACTCATTTGAAGGTGCTTCGCCGAATTTGAACTCTGGGGAAGGAAGTGTCCAGCCAAAATTGGCAAGGGGTGTTTTGAGCTAAGGGGCAATCGATTTTGGGGTCTTTTGGGTAGTGGCCGAATGTGCTTTGGTGGTCTCTCACCATTTGTGCCGAAACCGAAACACCAAGGTGCTCTCATCTTTGCTTTTCCTTGTTTAAGCCGAACTCAAGGGGGTCTTTCTTCTCTTTTCTTTTCGGTTCTTTTTGGTTAGCCTTTGCCGAAATCACCTTTACCCATCTTCTCTTCTTCTTCTTTTGCTCAAGGCCGAAACCAATAACCTCACCCCCCATTCGGCATCTTCTCTTTCAAAACACCTTGTGCCGAAATCTCTTTTCATTCACCTTGCCGAATTCTCCTTTCCCCATTCTCTTTCTCTCCTTCATCTTGCCTATTCTCAAAAGCCGAAAACACCATACCTATCTCCCTTTCCATTTTTGTTTCGTCTTTTCCTTGAAAACCCCATTAGCCGAACCTCCTCAGGACTTAATCAAATCTTCTTTTCTTCTCCTATTCGAAACTATCACCCTTTCCCTCTCTTGCGATTTCTCCTTTTCTCTTCTTTGTGGATCATAGCCGAAACTCTGGTAAGTGAACTTCCTATTCGTTTTCTTTTCTTGATCAAGGTGGGTAATGCTGAAACCCACTTCCCTTTTATCTTCTTTTCCTTATAGATCTAAGTGTTAAAACTCTGTTCATGATCATTTTGGGGTGCCGAACATTGGTGTTTGATCAAGCCGAATCTATCAGTAAAGGAGGACTATAGCCGATTGCAGTGTGTCTTTGGGATTTGGTGGTCGATCTAGGTAAGGTCTTAATGTTTCAAGATCCATTTCTTAATCGTTCAAAAGCCGAAGGCTAATCGTTTATGTGCAGCAGTGTGTGGCCGATTGCAAGGAGGATCTTTGTATGGCTTCTGGATTTGGTTGGAAACCAAATCGGCTTAAGGAGGGAGTAACGTTCGAGATCTCGTTAGTTTGCATAGTTTCGGGATTCGCTTCGATTTACGAATAGCCAGGTGTGTAAACTCTTACACACTTTATTAGCTAATGATGCTTTTTATGTTACTGTATAACCTCTGGTATTAGTGACCTTGCCTTGTGGGCATGAGCTTGGATTCCGGGCAAGTCCCCTGTTATGTGATTTTCGATGTATGTTATTATGAGTTGATAATGCTAGACTATGCCTTATTGCATGATACTTGATATTATGACACGTATGATATGAGCATGATGATGATGGGATTGATGAGAGAAGGGGGATGAATTATTTGGACTGTCACCAGTGGTTTTGACCACAAGATGGGTTGGCCCCATCATTCGATTTGTGACTACGGTCACCAGTGGTTTTGACCACATTATTATTATTATTTGTGACTAAGTCCCAGTGGTTTTGACCACACGATTGATATTTGTGACTATGGTCACCAGTGGTTTTGACCACACATGGATTATTGTGACTCGTCCCAGTGGTTTGGTACCACAGTGGGTTGGCCCCACATTATATATTACGGGATTGTCATCAGTGGTTTTGACCACACGATGGGTTGGCCCCATCATCGATATATATGTATTTGTGACTTCGGTCACCAGTGGTTTTGACCACCAGTGGTTTTGACCACACGGGGTAGTTAAAGGAGATTGGATGGTTAGGTTATGGGTTGCATGATTTGCATATTTTTCTAATGATCTGTTTAAGTGGTTGAATTATCTGGTTGGGGATTTATACACTGAGTCTCAGTGACTCACCCCTTCTCTTATATTTTGCAGATAAGGCATAGATCGCGGATATGGAGCCGGGGAGGACTCGAGGTGGCCATGCATCTTAGTTTGGTTTTGGAACTTTAAACTGCTATTTCGATTTTATTTACTTTAGTATAATTTGGTATTTGGTTTGTAATAAGGTCGCTAAATTAAATTTTGGGTTTTAATTACTTGCTTTTATTTTGATTATATTGGATTTATGAACTTGTTAAATTAACCGGTAAAAAGCAATGTTTTCAAAACTATAACTCTTTCGGGTTTTTAAATCGTTACTATCGGGTAACACAACCTATAAGATGATAACAAAGGTAACTTGAATGTTTTTCTCTAACTTTTCAAAATCACTTCAAATACAAAAGGTTTTATACTTGATAATACTCAACACACCCCGTTCTTAACTAGTATCGCCTGTTTTCTGAAATTTCTAACAACAAGTGGGTTTTCAAGCATACCTTTTAAAGAAATCATCACACGATTTTAATATCACCTCGAACAGGGATTTCTAAACTTCTTTTAAGTGACAGAAAGGGTTTTTCTTAAGATTTAATCGACAACTTATGTTTTCCAAATGTTTTCACTCCGTAACATACCAGATTCGGTCGTGGTGTGTTGACCGGGTTTGGGGTGTTACAGCTTAAAGCATACCAACAAATTCAATGCAATTGTAATTAATATATTTATTCATATTTGTAACACCCCAAACCCGGCCTAGACGTTACAACCGGATCCGACATGTCACATCAAAGTGTTGATTTGAAAATTGGTCTTGTTGATGAAAGTTCGTGACTGAAGTTTTAAATCCCTTTTAACTAATTTCTATTGAAAACATTGGTGTTGTAAAATTAAAACTTATTGACCAATTATTGGTCAAATTATATGTTACAAGTTTATTAATCAGAATTAGAAACCGCGGAAGCTTTTCTAATTGTAAACCGTAAAATTTGAAATACGTGGTTTTCTTTGGAAACAGTTATTATTACCTAATCTAGCAGGTAGAAGTAAGAAGTTAAAACCAAATAAAAGTTAAACCTCAAATGGCCTTATTACATAATCAAACCCAGGTTTGAATAAAAAAATATTTAAGTCTCAAGCGAAAAATCAGTGTTGACGTGGCCACCTCCGGGTCCCTCGCAACTCCAAATTGATTAGGGCTGGGGATTACCTGTACAGTTAAAAGAAAGGGTGAGTTTGTAAAAACTCAGTATGTAATCTCCTACCAGTCAAATAACAATCGGTACAAGCAGAAACAGACTAGCCCTAAGCCCTATACAATAACAGATCAGTCTAGGCTTTAACCTTATACAGTAGCAGTGTGGGTCTAAACCCAAAATAATAACAGTACAGTACAGAGATGCGTCCCAACCCAATCCAGCCAACACACCACCCGTACCAACCAACACACCGTGTGGGGACTAAGCCAACCCACCCAGCCAACACACCAATATCGCATCATAGCTGCTAATAGTAACGCAGCAAAGCTGCTAACAACAGTAATCTTGGCCCAGCCACTAAGATCAAAATACGTGGCGAAGCCACTAGAACAGTAAAAATGTGGTAGAGCTACTAGTACAGTACTTCCTCCAAATTAGAATCCCAACCCCAATGCAGAATATTGAGTTATAAATATTACGTGTGTAGTATGTCATATTCATAACAAGTCATATACATATCAATTAAACTACCATTAGGGGTATATTGGTCATTTTGTCAATTAGGGGTAAAACGGTAATTTCACTCCTCAGGGGTATTGTAACAGTCCGGTTTAGACCCTAGTTAGAATAGTGGTTTCAGGACCACAAATCTGAGTCAGTAAAATATTTTAATATTATTTTCTGTGCCTTTGATATGTGATTAAGCATGTGTTAAAGTTCCGTAAGTTAAATTGTCTGCCTGTGTGCTTAATTTGAGAAAAGGGTTAAATTGCATTAAATGCAATATTTGCATGCTATTTGTTAAAGTACCTATATGTTGTGGCTTTTAAATGTTGTGGCCTTTTGAGGCAATTAATCCATTATTTAGTAAGTGGTTGGTTAAATGACAAAATAACCTTATTATATATATATATATATATATATATATATATATGTTTTATATGTTAAATGAATTTTGTAAATGGATTAATAACATAATATTAATAAAACAAAAGGCTAAAAATAAGCCATTATTATCATCTTATTGCCGAAAATACAAAGAAGAAGAAAAGAAAAAGGAAGCTAGGTTTCGGCTAGCTTTTGATCCAAATTCATGGTATGTTTTTAATTGGTTTTCAATAATTTCTACATTTTCGTAATCGTTGCTTTTTGTACTTCAAAACCCATGTCTTAATTTTGAGTATTGATGATGTTTTTGAAATGAGCCCTTGATGAATTTGAGTATTTTGGATGTAATTGAGAAAATGATTATCTGAGGGACTAAATTATGAAATAAATGAATTGTATGGGCTCATATGAGCATGAGTGAAATTCAGCTAGGCATGGGTAATATGAAATTTGGTATATTTTGTGATTTTGTGAAATAGGGACTAAAATGTCCAAATGTGAAAATGTAAGGGCTAATTTGTAAATTGCCCTAAATATGTGTATTTGGATTGAATTGGATGAATTAGTGAATAAAAGGGTTAAATTTGAATATGTATAGATCAAGAACTGAAGAAAACAGACTTAGATCGCGGGAAACCGAAAGTAATCGAGTAGCCGTATCCGTTTCCGTTAAACCGAACTCGAGGTAAGTCGATATACAAATAAATGTATTTGCATTGATCTATTTGTGTATAAATGAATGTTGGATTGCAATGAATATCCATTGAGATGGAATGTATGTGAAATCTAAGATTGCGAATAAGTCAACAAGTTGTTAAAGTCCGATAAGTCCCGTACGAACCTAGGGATAGATAGGATAGTATATGTCATGACATAGGTGTTCGATATGTAATATCATGTAAGACCACGTCTGGGACGTTGGCATCGATATGAGATTTACGTGTAAGACCATGTCTGGGACATTGGCATCGGATTTGCTTCGTGTAAGACCCTGTCTGGGACAGTGGCATCGATATCATAGTACATATAAGACCCCGTCTGGGACGATGGCATTGTACTACTATTCTGAGCATTCTGAGTATCCTATTAGATTCCAAACGGTTCAACGGGCAAATCCGAGATGTGAATGGCTACGTGAAATGTATAATGACTCAGGTATGTTTGAGGAGTACACAATGTATATGTACAAAAAGGTAAGTTATATATGAATTCACTAAGGTGAATGATAAACCATAAAAGTAACATATTTTAGGCCCACATTTAGCATGCATTTGGATGATTTCAGCCTTAAATGGAGTAATTTGATGCTCTTAATCCTTTGTTTTCATGTTTTATACCCAGGAGAGCACTAGAGGATGAAAAGAAAGGAAAACGGGCCCAAAACGGAGTAAATGGGCCATATCACAAAATCCACACGGCCTGGACCCAAGACCACACGGCCGTGCCTCAATCAACAGCCTCGAACACGGCCTGGCCACGACTTACACGGGCGTGTGCCATGGGTGTGTCCTTGCCGTGACAAAGAGAAGTTTCACTAGGATTAGGATACTTAGGGGCAAAGAAACACATTCCAAAGCCAATATAAACACCCTAAGTATAACCTAAAAGAGGGGAAACCCAGGCTTTAGTCAGGGGGCATCCAGCTAGGCCAAAGAGGGCGGATTTGTGGATATTTACTTGAACATAGCCAGTTGATTCATCTCAAGAAGCCAGAATTATACTCAAGAAGGAGGATCTCTCCTTCAATTCCTTGAGGGGATTTTAGGGATTTCTTATGTTTTGTTTTATCTTTTCTTTTGAGATGTATTCTTTTATTATTATTATGAACTAAACCCTCAGCTACCTGAGGCGGATGAAACCTAAGATGAATCTTGTTATCGTTTGCTAAACTATATGATAAATATTTGACTTGTTCTTAATTATGTGTTCTTAATTCTTGTGTTGATATTTCCAGGATATTAATTCAAGTGTGATGTGCTTAGGTGGAGGAGCAAAAGTCCTTGCCTAAGAGTAGATCTAGTATAATTAAGCGAAGTTGATCGCACGCCTAGAGATAGGGTGACGAGATTTTGCCAGATTAGGGCGAAACCTAATATGGGATTACATAGTTCGAGTTAATGCAATTCTAGGGGTTTTAATTAGAAAGAGATTTCAATTAATCAACCTAGGGTTAGACGTTAGTCGCCTCGAGAGAGGGATTAATATACGTTAGGGAGTCTTACGGATCAAGTCAAGTGAATAAATCGTCTGGTTCAGAGTTAGATAACAAGTGAAGTCCAAGTGGATTCTTCCTTGGGTATCGTCTTAATCAATTGGTTTTTCCTAAAGTTATTTTTCTCAAATTCATTCTTCTTTGTCTTAGAGTCTTTAGTTTAGTAGTTAGTTAATTTTAGATTAGATAAACAATTCCTTTTATTTTAGGCTAGATAATAAAAAGAGAGTTAGTATTAGTACTTTTGGTTCCTTTGGGTTCGACATTCCGGTCTTGCCTAAACTATACTACTGTTCAATAGGTGTGCTTGCCTCAAATCATTGTCATAGTTAGTTTCCAGGTTCGATCATTCTATTTATGCCTCAAATCACTATCATAGTTAGTTTCCAGGTTCGATCATTCTATTTATAAATTTTTAAGACTTTGACATCGCATAAAAACAATGATCAAATTTTTGGCCCCGTTGCCGGAGAACTAAAATATTAAGAAAGCTCAATTTTTATTACTTTAGCCATGTTTTTTTTTTTTTGCAATTTACTTTTTAGTTTGTCTTTAACTTTGCTAATTTTCTTTCTTTTGTTCCTTTCAGGTACCTCGAGTTTATGACTAGAAGGAACCCGACAAGACCCCTACTCTATGACAGTGATATTGAAGGTACCGCTCGCAAAAATCGTAGAGAGATAAGGCGAAGCTTAAACTACATAGAAGAAGAGTAAGAAGCCGAAATTAATACTACAGAAGAGATGGATAAAAATCATTTGCCACCTCCAGAGATGGCTGAACATCATGCTCCACGTACTATGTATGATTATGCTAAACCTAGTTTAACAAGAACTGATTCAAGTATTGTTAGAACTACTATTGCTGCAAATAATTTTGAACTGAAACCTAACACTATACAGATGATACAACAGTTTGTTCAGTTTGATGGTTTGCAGGATGAGGATCCTAACACACACTTAGAGGATTTTCTAGAATTCTGTGATACCTTCAAAATAAATGGCGTTTCTGATGATGCCATCCGTCTTCGGTTATTTCCCTTCTCTTTGAGAAATAAAGCCAAATAGTGGTTGCATTCTCTTCCACGAGGGTCAATCACTACATGGGACCAAATGACTGAAAAATTTTTATTAAAATTTTTTCCACCGGCCAAAACGGCCAAGTTAAGGAATGATATCTCTTCTTTTATGCAGATGGATTTAGAGACACTTTACGATGCATGGGAGAGATACAAGGATTTGTTGAGAAGGTGCCCACACCATGGATTACCTTTGTGGCTACAAGTCCAAACTTTTTACAACGGTGTAAACCCCTCAACAAGGCAATTAATCGATTCAGCCGCCGGCGGAACTCTGAATAACAAAACTCCTGAAGCAGCCTACGAGTTTATAGAGGAAATGTCATTGAATAACTATCAGTGGCAAGTTACAAGGACAAAGGCCAACAAAAGTAGCCAGAGTTTTCAACCTCGACACAGTAACCGCGCTATCAAACCAGGTAGAGTTGCTACATAAAAAATTTGATAGTTTGTATGGTTCTTCACAGGAACATCCAGTTATGCAATGCGATGCAAGTGAAGGAGTGGCGAATCCTGAGTACCCACCCTACGGACAGGGCATGGAGAGTGAACAAATGAACTATATGGGTAACAATTTCTGATCTAATAATAACCCTTATAGTAGTACTTATAATCCAGGTTGGAAAAACCACCCCAATTTCACATGGGGTGGTCAAGGAAATCAAAGACACCAACCACCTCAAAAGTTCCAACAACAGCCCTACCCACAGGAAAAGAAGTCGAATCTTGAAGAAATGCTGACAAACATCATAGCAGCCTCAGAAATACGTTTCCAAAATACAGAAACACGTTTCCAAAAGATAGAAGCAAAACTTTGAGGGATCGACACAGGAGCTCAAGGATCAAATTGGGCAACTTGCTAAGCAGATCTTTGGGAGACCACAGGGAAGACTACCGAGCAACACTGAAACTAACCCAAAAGAGCAAATTCAAGCCATAATAGCTCAAGATAGTGAAGGGTTAGACGAGCCCAATTTAAGGCAACAGAATGTGGTAGAAGAAGGAAAGGTTGAGGTAAAACCAAAACCGATAATCAAAGAGTACAAACCTCGCATACCATATCCCGAAGCAATAACGAAAGACGACACAGAGGAACAGTTCGGTAAGTTTCTTAAACTTTTAAAGAAATTACATCTTAACTTACCGTTTCTTGAAGCTCTTTCACAGATGCCCGATTCTAGGAAATTTTTAAAGAAGCTATTGACAAATAAGCGGATGATAGACGAGGAATCACATGTGGAGCTGAACGCAGTGTGCTCAGCGATGTTGCAAAATAAACTACCTCGAAAATTAAAAGATCCAGGGAGTTTTACAATTCCATGCTTAATTGGTAGTTTATCTATTGATAATGCATTCGCTGATTTAGGGGCAAGCATAAATGTCATGCCTTATAAAATGTTTAAACAACTAGGTCTAGGTAAGCCCAAACAAACTAGGATGAGCATTCAATTAGCTGATAAAACTGTTAGAATTCCTAGGGGTATAATCGAAGATGTACTTGTGAAGATTGATGAATTCGTATTCCCAGTAGACTTTGTCGTTTTAGACATGGATGAGGTCAACACAATCCCCCTAATTTTAGGAAGACCATTTTTAGCAACTGCCAGGACTAAAATTGATGTCGACGCAGGTGAACTCATACTCTGTGTAGGTGACGAGACAGTCACTCTTCAAGCTCTCGACTCAGCTAGAACATCAAATAATCGAGGTGAGAAAGTGAATTCTATTGATAACCATTCGGTTAACCCATCTTTTCAGGAAGCACCACAAAAGAACACAACTAGCAGAGGGGAAGACGCGTATTAAGAAAGAACTAGGGATACACGAAGCAGAGCCAAAGCCACCCCACGAGACAGACAAATTCAAAATTGGAGATCAGGTATTGTTAGACAAAGCAGACCCACGAATATCTCCACCTGATCCTAACACAAGCAAGGAAATCCCTTTTAAGGTAATCAATGTTTTCCCATACGAAACAGTTGAGGTAAGTAATCCTATGTTTGGCACGTTGAAAATAAATGCTACTCGTCTTAAACTCTATCATGATAATGAAACTGCTAGCATGACGAAGGACTTTCAACTCCTCAAACCACCATGAATATGCAAATGAGAGGAAAGTCTAGCTTAAGACTATAAACAAGCGCTTCTCGGAAGGCAACCCGAGTACTAACCCCATTAACTTCTACATTTATTTTATTTTATTTATATTATTTTATTCTTTCCTTTCAGCGCCTAACTATAAAACAAATCAAGTGCAGATTCCCTAGCCACACGGCCTTGCACACGGCCGTGGCCGTGGCCGTATGGATACCCCGAATCTCCGTATTAACTTGGCAGAGATGGTACGAGTCAGAACGAATCAGTTCTTCAAGTCACGGACTCCAACCACCACGCAACGGCCGTGCGATGTGGCCATGGACGACACTGTTAGATCATACACGGGCGTGGAGACTTAAACATGGGCGTGGGAGAAGTGAATAAAGCACAACACGGCCGTGGGCGTGGGCAAGCACAAAGCCCCAAAATTCTATTTAAACCCACCCCTACCCCTCCTTCTTCTCACCTCTTCCTCACCATTTTTCTTCCCTTACACCCCTCTATACTCTCCATTCCCAGTCTTCTTTGTTCTCATAACTATAGTTCTAACATTAGCCATGTTGAAGAAGATGAAGGATCCAAGCTCAGTCTTCTTTAGGGAGACCAATCCACATAAGTTCATGCCGGCCGCTTCATCCACTCGACAAGCCAAGGGTCTTTGAGGCCATTTAATTCTTCTTCTTCTTTACTCTTCTCCTTTATTTTCCTTCTCTTTAACTATCTTATGCTTAAATTAGTTATTCAATCTTAGTTTTTTGGTTTTAGGTTCTAAAGGCTGCTTGGGAATCACGCCACTTCTGCCACCGCTACCCCAATACAGCCTTAGAAATTACACCCACCTCGCGAACCATCCAACAATAAGGACTCTTCGGTACATTCATCTTTCATTTTAATTTTATTTACATTTCAATTTTATTTCTCTTTATCTTTCTTGTCTTTAAATATATATTTAGTATATTTTACATTATTCTTATTATTTCCTGGCTAATTCTTCACGAGCTTCCCAATTTCTTCATCTAGCACAGAGCACAGTAGCAGCCACCACGCCTCAGAACACCCTCCAAGGATTTCATCCATAATTCAAGAAGTTTCACTTCTCTCCCTCCCTTTTGATTATCTTACTATATGCTATTATCTATCTTTGTACATTGAGGGCAATGTACAGCTTAAGTGTGGGGGGGTTAACTATAGTATTATTTGAAAATCCATGAATTATGCCTTGTTCTAAAGTAATTTTCTCATATTATGATTAGAATGAAATTTCCCTGATTTATGATTTCTATTAATATGTTTTAGATTAAGTCATTGATAATTGTGCATTGATGATTGAATTTGAAGGATACTAGAGAATCAAGCATGATAAGTCTATTTTTTAGAATTAAAATTTTTTTTTAGGTTGTCTACCTGAATTTGAATATTACTTTGAAGTTTGAAATTTACGAGGTTGACATCAAAAAACCCATAATTTTTGTGAGATTTTGAGCCTTTTAGAGCATACATTTTTTCGTGCTCACTTTTTGATTATGAGTGTGTCAACATTGATTTGTTATTCAAGAGCTTGCTTCGATTATACATGTCGAAGCCACACCCTTGATTTGTTATATAGAGATGATAAAGGCACCTAGGTTTTAACCCACTTACTCCACTAAAAAGCCTACCTTCATAATTGACCCCTATTAAACCCTTTTTAATCCTAACAACCCTTTTATTGACTTACCCACTAATATTAACCCAAAACCCGTCTTGTATTTGTTATCACCATTCCTTGAACAGTTTCCTAACTATGTTTTATATTTCAGTCGTAAAAGTTCTTTCCTATTATGACTTGTTCTTAAAAAAACGAAGTATATTCATTATTAGTTTTATAATTAAGTGATTTACATGTTTAAATTCCAAATCTTGAAGAAAAAGCTTGTATTATTAGTTTTCAATTGATGTAATTATTTAGAATCAGTTCATTTTTCTAGTTAGGCAAATTTTCAATTCGATCTCGATTCTAACCCTCTAATTCAGCCTTTATCCACACCTTTAACCTAAGCCCCGTTACAACCTTTTAAAGACCTTTTGATTTGTGTATCATCTCATTTTACAGTGGTGGAGATTTGATTTTCAGGAAAGCTTATGGGATTAACTTTTCATGTTCAACTTTTGAGTACTTAATTCTGAACCTTAAACACTTCAAGTGATTTGAGTTAATCTTTAGTGAGGATGTAAACTCTTGTCGATTCCGAATCAGAGGTAATTATTTAGGTAAGGGGAGACACCTATGTTTTCGGGCTATAAATGTATGACTTTGATTGTTTGAATTTTTAGGACTCTTTGACTTGAATTATCCATGTATGAATTATCTTTGAACTATGATTGAACATTATTGATAAATATTATGAATCAAGGAAGTTCGTTTTAATTATAAGTTGAGAATTTTGCTTGAGGACAAGCAAAAGCTTAAGTGTAGGGGTATTTGATAAACTGTAAAAGCAACATATTTTAGTCCTACATTTAGCATGCTTTTGGATGATTTAAGCCTTGAATGGAGTAATTTGGTGCTCTTAATCCTTTGTTTTCATGTTTTATACCCAGGAGAGCACAAGAGGATGAAAAGAACGAAAAACAGGCCCAAAACAGAGTAAATGGGCCATATCACGAAATCCACACGGCCTGGGCCCAAGACCACACGGCCGTGCCTCAATCAACAGCCTCGAACACGGCCTGGCCACGACTTACACGGGCGTGTGCCATGGGTGTGCCCCTGCCGTGACAAAGAGAAGTTTCACTCGGATTAGGATACTTAGGGGCAAAGAAACACATTCCAAAGCCTATATAAACACCCTAAGTATAACCTAAAAGGGGGGAACCCAGGGCTTTAGTCAGGGGGCGTCTAGCTAGGCCAAAGAGGGCAGATTTGTGGATATTTACTCAAAGATAGCCAGTTGATTCATCTCAAGAAGCCAAAATTATACTCAAGACGGAAGATCCCTCCTTCAATTCCTTCAGGGGTTTTAGGGATTTCTTATGTTTTGTTTTATCTTTTCTTTTGAGATGTATTCTTTTATTATTATTATGAACTAAACCCTCAGATACCTGAGGGGGATGAAACCTAAGATGAATCTTGTTATCGTTTGCTGAACTATATGATAAATATTTGACTTGTTCTTAATTATGTGTTCTTAATTCTTGTGTTGATATTTCCAGGATATTAATTCAAGTGTGATGTGCTTAGGTGGAGGAGCAAAAGCCCCTGCATAAGAGTAGATCTAGCATAATTAAGCAGAGTTGATCGCACGCCTAGAGATAGGGTGACGAGATTTTTCCGGATTAGGGTGAAACCTAATATGGGAGTCTATAGATCGAGTTAATGCAATTCTAGGGGTTTTAATTAGAAAGAGATTTCAATTAATCAACCTAGGGTTAGACATTAGTCGCCTCGAGAGAGGGATTAATATACGTTAGGGAGTCTTACAGATCAAGTCAAGTGAATAAATCGTCTGATTCAGAGTTAGATGACAAGTGAAGTTAGGTGGATTCTTCCTTGGTTATTGATAAATCGCAAAAGTACCATATTTTAATCCCACATTTAGTGTGCTTTTGGATGATTTAAGCCTCGATTTATATAAAAGGGTGCTCTTAATCCTTTCTTTTCATGTTTTATACCTAGGAAGGCACCCAAGGATGAAAAGAACATAAAACGGGCTTAAAATGGACCAAATAGGGCCAAGAGAGAAATCGACACAGCCTGGCCCAAAGACCACACGGCCGTGCTTCATTAAAAGTCCGAACACGGCTGGCCACGATTCACACGGACGTGTACCATGGCCGTGCCCCTGTCGTTTCAAAGAGAAATTTCATTCGGGAAAGGATACTTGAAGGCAAAGAAACACATTCCAAAGCCTATTCAAACACCCTATTAGGAATTCTACTTGAATTAGGATACTTAGGTACCAAGTAAGGCATCTCAAAGCCTATATAAACAGCCAATGGGGAAACTTGAAAGGGGCGTTTGGCAGAAGCCGAAACCGGTGAAAAAGCTAGGCGAAAGAGCCAAGCCGAGAAGGTCAGTGTAACACCCCCAAACCCATCCATATGTTTCAACCGGATCTGGTATGTCACTAAAGAAATTTTATAAAAGATGTGACACTTTGGAAAACATTTATCAGGTTTAAATATTTATACCGAAAACTTAATAATTTATCATTTCATATAAGATATAAAGTTATAAATTACCTTGGTGAGTTTTTAAATAAACACTGAAATTTTATACATGTCTTAACTTAATTTAGACATAAAATTTAAATGCCCAGTAATAGAAGCCCAACATAAAACCAAAACATAAATAATAGTCTAGTGGCCCAAGGCTTTATTACAACGAAACTTAAAACCCTTAATGAAAAATATTAAAAACAATATTCTAAGTAAAATCTTATGCTGGATCAAGTACTCTCTCGCATGGCCACCTTGCACTCCTCTCCAGCCCGGTCCGATGCACTAGATGCTACCTAAAATTGTTAAATAATAGGTTGAGTCACGAGACTCAGTGTGCAACCCTCATGCACCATTAGATTTGGGCCTTAACCCCACAGAACATATAACAGGATATAATATATATCAGAAAATATGCAAAGCCCAACCCAAATCCTAGGTTTCCATCCGCTACACGCCACCCGTACCAACCATTCACACCATTGGGGATTTCTACAATCAACCCACACCGCTACACGCCATTGATGGCAGTCTTGTTGCTCATCGTCAGATCATGGCCGTAGCCACTACAACAGGTCACGGCAAAAGCCGCTGCAACAGGTCACGACAAAAGCCGCTACAACAGGTCACGGCAGAAGCCGCTACAACAGGTCACGGCAGAAGGCGCTACAGCAGAACACTTCCCCTTTCAATAAACCCAACCCCATGCAATCACAGAAAATCGGCATATTCATATCATTTAATCAGAACATTCACTTAGAATGACAGGGACCACTAACATGGTGATTTGCTTTTACCCTCTTTGGGTTTCAATCGTTATGCCGGGATTTCGGCATTAACCAGAATATAACAGATTAATAAACATATTTTAACAGGTAATCTAAGTAGTGTGGAAGTGTTACACACCTGATATCGCGTAGTTTTACTCCCTTAGTTAAATCCTTACTATCTGGATCTACAACCCTTAGTCTAAAACCTTGCTCAAAAGCCGAAAGAATACGAAGATTTGGGTTCCCCTACATTCGGCCAAGGATTAATAAATACCCGAATTTACATGCTAAAAACAATAGATCTCCTTACCTTAAAATCCCGAAAGTAACACGATTCGAGTGTTACTGAACTCTGACTTAGAGATCTAAGCAAATGAATCCCCTTCAAATCCCGGAATGCCGCAAATGAGAGAAAACACGAGATTAGCCAACTATTTAACCATTCGGCTATAGTCTCTAAAAGGCAAAAAAGATCAAAAGAAAACCCAAATTGATACTTACCTCTATAGAAGGTTTCAGCTATCCCTTGTAGAAAGATTCGGCAATCACAGAAGAAGATTGAAGCGTAGAAGATTAGAGATTTAGGAGTTTTTGGCTTTTTAAGGAAATCCCGAAAAGATGAACTAGATGTGTTTTTTGACTTTTAGAAGAATTGAATGAGGAGTTTCGACTTTTAGTGAATGGGAGAAGAATAACAATGGAGATCAGAAGATTCGGCTAAAAGGAAATTTCAAAAAAAAAGAAAGAAAGGGTGAGAAAACAATGGTGATTTTCGGCTTTTGGAAGAGAAAAGATGAGAAAAGAAAACAAGTAAGATGGCCTTCGAATTTTCAGCACAGGAAGAGAAGAAAGAGTAGGGTTCCAATGCCAGAATTGATTAGCTATCCCCCCTATTTATAGAAATTTCGGCACTTACCTAACCTTGCAGATAAATCCTATCTTTTCTCCTTTATCTTAATCTACTAACTCATCTAAAAGACACTTAATTATCTCTAACTCTTCCTTCCTTTATCAGCTTAATTATCCATATATTAAAACATGAAATAAATCCCTAAATAATAGCCTTGTGCCGTCCCCCCAGCTCCTCTTTAAATGCCAGATTTGGCCCAAAAACATGGGCTCCAAGTGGACAAAACTTGGGCCTCCTCCTTTACCAGTGACGCCAACTCCCTTCCCTCTTAGTGGCGCCATTTTGCCACTGGGCCACAAGCCCAATCTTGATATTTTTAACATAGATAACTATCTTTAAAACTTATAATGCCCAAATATAATATTTTAACTGAGGTCTCAGCCCATTCCTGAGCCCAATTAATACCTCAATTCTCAATTTAACATATTTAAGCATTCATTACACAAAATGCACAGGCCTTAAAATTTAGGATGTTACAGTTCTACCCTCCTTAAAGAAATTTCATCCTCGAAATTTCCAACTAACTAGTAATCGTACTACCTAAGTCTCACCACTATGCTTTCGCTGCGCACTCTAATTTAATAATATATAAACATTGCACGCATACAGTTTCTATACCCAAAAATATAGCACCCATACAAAACATACCCGACTTAATGGTGATTGAACAATCTCGAACCTTATGCTCCTCAGACCCGCATCTTAAACACGTTCCTGACTTCCTCCAACATTCACCCGGATGACGCCTTCTGCAATATTTGCAAACCCGAAAGTTTGGACGTACCTTAACATGCTTCACAGAACGAGACTGCAACCTTAGAAAACTACGATCTTTTTTTTTCTTACAGTCCATGCACCCAACCCAAAGTGTTTCACCGATTTCTTTAACCTCCTTCAGTACCTCCCTAACTAGCTGAGTCAGTACATCAGTCCTAATACTTTCACGGCCTCGGCCGCGGCCTCTTCTTCCTCTCCTAGCGCTCATTGTTTATTCTCGTATTATCTGAATTAGAAGTTTTATGAATTATTAATTTCTTTCACTGATTAACCACGAACAATCTTATGAACAGTAGTTTTAAGAGTAGTTCTTTCGAATTCGAACCTATCTACAGTTTCAGTCTCAAGTTTACCTCCTAATCCAGAAACCACATACATTCACACCTCAACATACATATCACATCCATGAAGTCACATTCAACACATAGGGTATTTTCATTATTTCACTACCTAGGGGTTTTTCCGATATTTTGTCCTACCGGGTACTTTTCAAAATAAAGTATCTTGGAGATTTTCAGAGTAGAGGTATATATATATATTTTTAAAATAGAGGAATTTTTTTAAAAAAAAAAGGGGTATTCTGGAGAATTCGATTTCAAAAGAATAATAGTAGCGTTCAGGTGTTTATGGGTTTTTGGTTGTTGTCGTGTGTTGTGTATTTTTTTTCTTCTAAGGAAAAATTCTGTTGACTTAGTAAATCGGGGTATATTTCTGTAAATCTGGGGGTATATTTGCAAATCATAGGTATCTTGGTATCTTTCCAAAATAGGGTTCCTTGGTGATTTTGTGAAATAAGGGTATTTTGGTAATTTTTGCAATCCAGGGGTATTTCGGTAATTTTTCAATCCAAGGGTATTTCGGTTATTTGCAATCAGGGGTATTTCGGTAATTTTGAAATCAGGGGTACTTTGGTCATTTTTCAAATCAAGAGCAATTTAGTATTTTTTTTTTACAAATCAGGGATATTTGAGTTATTTTATAAATCAGGGGTAATTTGGAATTTTACAAGTCAGGGATATCTTCAAAAAAAAATTTTTAAAACTAGGGGCATTTTGGTAGTTTTTACAAAACTAGAGTGGCTGGTCCCTTTCGGGTTTTAGTTAGAAACTTTTGGCCCATTAACAAGTCCTCACGGTTAAAGTGAACAGTCACTACGCACCAGGTAGGATTCCAGCGAAGAGGAGGTGAGTCACTAGGACTGCTTAAGTACCAGGCTCTTCCGGATCCAATCCTAGACATGCGCATGCATGTTGCCACACCCTAACCCAGCGACTTGTTCATGGGTTTGTTTAGTGAAATTAAGTCTTATGAGATTTAGGGAGTTGTTTAAGCTAGGCCTAACGTCCATCAAGTTCTAATTCAAATAATCTACGTCCCATAAAGCCCATCAAGCCCACATACATTTATAACACACAGTGAGTTCAGAATACTTACCTGGCAGACTTAGGCAGGAGACCCAAGTGCCATGCCGAGCTAACAGACCTGTATCATTTATAAATATGCATGTTTCAAAAACCCAACGTTAGAAAACGTTTTGAGCCCAAAACCCCCAGAGCCGAGTTTTGAACCGGGCTCTGATACCAAATTGTAACACCCCCAAACCCAGCCCATGCGTTTCAACCGGATCTGGTATGTCACTAAAGAAATTTTATAAAAGATGTGACACTTTGGAAAACATTTATCAGGTTTAAATATTTATACCGAAAACTTAATAATTTATTATTTCATATAAGATATAAAGTTATAAATTACCTTGGTGAGTTTTTAAATAAAAACCGAAATTTTATACATGTCTTAACTTAATTTAGACATAAAATTTAAATGCCCAGTAATAAATGCCCAACATAAAACCAAAACATAAATAATAGTCTAGTGGCCCAAGGCCTTATTACAACGAAATTTAAAACCCTTAATGAAAAATATTAAAAACAATATTCTAAGTAAAATCTTCTGCTGGATCAAGTACTCTCTCGCATGGCCACCTTGCGCTCCTCTCCAGCCCGGTCCGATGCACTAGGTGCTACCTGAAATTGTTAAATAATAGGTTAAGTAGCGAGACTCAGTGTGCAACCCTCATGCACCATTAGATTTGGGCCTTAACCCCACAGAACATATAATAGGATATAATATATATCAGAAACTATGCAAAGCCCAACCCAAATCCTAGGTTTCCATTCGCTACACGCCACCCGTCCCAACCATTCACACCATTGGGGATTTCTACAATCAACCCACACCGCTACACGCCATTAATGGCAGTCTTGCTGCTCATCGTCAGATCATGGCCGTAGCCACTACAACAGGTCACGGCAAAAGCCGCCACAACAGGTCACAGCAAAAGCCGCTACAACAAGTCACGTCAAAAGCCGCTAGAACAGGTCACGGCAGAAGCCGCTACAATAGGTCACGCCAGAAGCCGCTACAACAGGTCACGACAGAAGCCGCTACAACAGAACACTTCCCCTTTCAATAAACCCAACCCCAAGGCAGTCACAGAAAATCAGCATATTCATATCATTTAATCAGAACATTCACTTAGAATGACAGGGACCACTAACCTGGTGATTTGCTTTTGCCCTCTTTGGGTTTCAATCGTTATGCCGGGATTTCGGCATTAACCAGAATATAACAGATTAATAAACATATTTTAACAGGTAATCAAAATGGTGTAGAAGTGTTACACACCTGATATCGCGTAGTTTTACTCCCTTAGTTAAATCCTTACTATCTGGATCTACAACCCTTAGTCTAAAACCTTGCTCAAAAGCCGGAAGAATACGAAGATTTGGGTTCCCCTACATTCGGCCAAGGATTAATAAATACCCGAATTTACATGCTAAAAAACAATAGATCTCCTTACCTTAAAATCCCGAAAGTAACATGATTCGAGTGTTACTGAACTCTGACTTAGAGATCTAAGCAAATGAATCCCCTTCAAATCCCGGAATGCCGCAAATGAGAGAAAACACGAGATTAGCCAACTATTTAACCATTCGGCTATAGTCTCCAAAAGCCAAAAAAGATCAAAAGAAAACCCAAATCGATACTTACCTCTATAGAAGGTTTCAGCTATCCCTTGTAGAAAGATTCGGCAATCACAGAAGAAGATTGAAGCGTAGAAGATTAGAGATCTAGGAGTTTTCGGCTTTTTAAGGGAATCCTGAAAAGATGAACTAGATGTATTTTTCGGCTTTTAGAAGAATTGAATGAGGAGTTTCGGCTTTTAGTGAATGGGAGAAGAATAACAATGGAGATCAGAAGATTCGGCTAAAAGGAAATTTCAAAGAAAAAGAAAGAAAACGTGAGAAAACAATGGTGATTTTCGGCTTTTGGAAGAGAAAAGATGAGAAAAGAAAACAAGTGAGATGGCCTTCAAATTTTCGGCACAGGAAGAGAAGAAAGAGTAGGGTTCCAATGCCAGAATTGATTAGCTATTCCCCTATTTATAGAATTTTCAGCACTTACCTAACCTTGCAGATAAATCCTATCTTTTCTCCTTTATCTTAATCTATTAACTCATCTAAAAGAGACTTAATTATCTCTAACTCTTCCTTCCTTTGTCAGCTTAATTATCCATATATTAAAACATGAATTAAATCCCTAAATAATAGCCTTGTGCCGTCCCCCCTAGCTCCTCTTTAAATGCCAGATTTGGCCCAAAAACATGGGCTCCAAGTGGCCAAAACTTGGGCCTCCTCCTTTACCAGTGACGCCAACTCCCTTCCATCTTAGTGGCGCCATTTTGCCACTGGGCCACAAGCCCAATCTTGATATTTTTAACATAGATAACTATCTTTAAAACTTATAATGCCCAAACAGAATATTTTAACTGAGGTCTCAGCCCATTCCTGAGCCCAATTAATACCTCAATTCTCAATTTAACATATTTAAGCATTCATTACACAAAATGCACAGGCCCTAAAATTCAGGATGTTACAGTCAGAGTTGAGGGAATCACTCGAAGATAGCTAGTTGATCCATCCCAAGAAGCCGGAGTTATACTCAAGACGGCGAATTTCTCCTTCAATTCCTTCAAAGGGTTTTAGGGATTTCTTATGTTTTGTTTTATCTTATCTCTTGAGATGTTTTCTTTATTTGTCATGAACTAAACCCTTCAGATACCTGAAGGGGATGAAACCTAGATGAATCTTGTTACTTGATTTCTAAATTATATGATAATTACTTAGTTTGTTCTTAATTATGTTGCTTAATCCAAATCTGATGTGCTTAGGTGGAGGAGGAATAGACCCTACCTAAGAGTAGATCTAGTATAATTAAGCGGAGTTGATCGAACGCCTAGAGATAGGGTTACGATATTTTGCCGGATTAAGGTGAAACCTAATATGGGAGTCCATAGATCGATTTACTGCTATTCTAGGGGGTTATTATAAGAGAACGAGAGTTCCACCAATTAACCTAGGTCTAGACGTTATTCGCCTCGAGAGAGGGTTTAATATAGGTTAGGGAGTCCTACGAATCAGGCTAAGTAGAGAAATCATATGATTCAGTGATAGGTAACAAGTGAAGTCTAGGTGGATTCTTCCTGAGGGTATCGTCGTGATCAACTAAGTTTTCCTTCAAGTTATTTCCCAATTCGTTCTTTTTGTCTTGTGTCTTTATCTTAGTAATCATTAATTTAGATTAAAGCAACTCCACTTTAATTTTAAGCTAAATAATAAAAAGAAAGTTAGTATTAATACTTTTAGTTCCTTTGGGTTCGACAATCCGGTCTTGCCTAAGCTATACTACTGTTCGATAGGTACACTTGCCTTTAATCGTTGTCAGAGTTAGTTTCCAGGTTTGATTATTCGTTTTATAAATTTTAAAGCTCTGATTTCAGCGATCAAGTTTTTGGCGCCGTTTCTGGGGAACTAAAATATTAAGAAAGCTTTATTTTTATTACTTTAGCCATTTTTTTATTGCAATTTATTTTTTTATTATTAGTTTTATTTTTTTACTTTGCTAATTTCTCTTTTATTTGCTTCTACAGGTAATTTTAGTTTATAGAGGAGATGGCACTAAATAACTATTAGTGGCAAGTTTTGAGGACAACGCCAACAAAAGTCGCCAGTGTCTTCAACCTCGACGTGGTCACCAGGTTATCTAACCAGCTAGAGATGATGAATAAAAAGGCTGATGATCTATATAATCTCTCGCAGGTACATCTAGTAATGCAATATGATTTGAATCTAGGAGGCATGGCGAATCCTGAGTACCCACCCTACGGATATGGCATGGAAAACGAGCAAGCTCACTATACGGGTAACTATTCTAGACCACAAAATAATTTTTATAATGACACTTATAACGCAGGTTGGAGTTACCATCCCAATTTCTCGTGGGATGATCAAAATAATCAAAGACCAGAACTTCCTCCAAACTTTCAACAACCACCTCACCAACAGGAAGAGGAGTCGCACCTTGAGGAGATGCTGACAAAACTCATAGCAGCCACAGAAAACCGCTTCCAAGAGACTGAGAAAATACTCAAAAGCAACGAGAACCGAGTCGGGGAACTTACTAAGTCAATCAAGGAAGTCACTAATGCAGTCGACCAACTCGCAAAGCTAATATCAGAACTACCACAAGGAAGCTTGCCAAACAATGCTGAAACTAACTCGAGAGAGCAAAATCAAGCCATTTACGATAGTGAAGGGTTAGACGAACCAAACCCAAGGGAAGAACCTGTGGTAAGTGAAGGTAAGGTTGAGGTGTGCCATGATTTACCAAAATCGGTAATTACAGAATACCAACCTCGTGTGCCATATGCTGATGTAATAAAGAAAGACCACACAAAGGAAGAATTCGGTGAACTCACACTTCGTGTAGACAAGGAAACAATCACTCTTCAAGCTATTGACTCAGCTAGGACATCGAGTAATAAAGGTACGAACGTTAATTCTATTGATAATCATTTGGTTCAACCTTCTTTACAGGAAGCATCACGAAATCACTTAGCTGAGCTAGATCTTAGACCTCTTGCCAACAAAGAAGAAACACATAAGGAACAAAGCCTTAGGGTTGACAAACTAAAAGAGCAGGAAACACAAATCAGAGAGGAACAGGAGCCGTACGAAGTGAAACCAAAGGAGACCCCATACAAGCTGATAGGAACAACAAATCACATCAAAATAGAGGATCAGGTATTGTTGAATAAGGAAGACCCTCGAATCACCAATTCAGACCTCAAGGCAAACGAAGAAATCACTTTTGAGGTACTTAATGCCTTCCTATACGGCACAGTCGAGGTAAGCAATCCCAAATTCAACACTTTTGAGGTAAACACTACTCGACTTAAACTTTATATCCATAATCGAGTTGATCGCATGAGAAAGGATTTCCACCTCCTCAAACCACCATGATTGTGCGTACAACAGGTAAGTCTAGCTCAAGACTTTAAACGAGCGCTTCTCGGGAGGCAACCCGAGCACTAACCCTACTAATTGGTTTAGTTTTATTTCTTTTCATATTTAGGCGCATGTTTCTATACCCACACGGCCTTGCACATGGCTGTGGCCGTCTGAGGACACTGACTTATCGACCACGGGCGTGGACATCCCAAAACACACCTCCAAACACAACCGTGCGTGCGTCCATGTAAATCGACACACCCTCGGTACACGGGCGTGGGATGCATCTCTATTTAAACCCTGTCCTTCCATTTTTTTCTTTTCCAATTGGCTTTCTTCTTTCGTTTTCCATTATTTACTTTTATTTTTATTTTTATTTTTATTTTTATTTTTATTTTTATTTCCTTTATTATTTTCTTCTTATTCTTCATTTAGATTTAGCTTAGGATACAATAAAATCAGACCGGCAGCTTTGAGGATTCAATTTCAAACGATTCGAGACGCTTCCCCACATTCATCTCCAATCCTATCCGGTTTCTTTCCATTGACTTCATCCAAAATTCAAGAAGTTTCTCTTCTCTCCCCTATCTTAGGATTTTTATGATTATTTTTCTATTATCTATATTTGTACATTGAGGGCAATGTACATCTTAAGTGTGGGGGGTTAACTATAGTATTATCTGAAAATCCCTGAATTATGCCTTAAGTAAAGTCTCTCATACTATGATTAGAATGAAATTTCCTTTGATTTATGATTTTTATTGATATGTTTTGGATTAAGTCATTGATAATTATGCATTGATGATTAAATTTGGAGTATATTAGAGAATCAAGCATCATAAGTCTATTCTTCAAAAAATAAAAAAATTTTCTAGGTTGTCTACTTGAATTTGAATATTACTTTGAAGTTTGAAATTTATGAGGTTGACATCAAAAACCCAAAATTTTTTGTGAGATTTTGAGCCTTATAGAGCATATATTCTTTTTCTTGCTCACTTTATTAATTATGAGTGTGTCAACATGGATTCGTTATTCTAGAACTTGCATTGATTATACATGTCGAGACCACACTTTTGATTTGATATACAGAGATGATAAAGGCACTTAGGTTTTAACCCACTTACTCCACTAAACAGCCTACCTCCATAATTAACCCCTAGTGAACCCCGTTGATCCTAACAACCCTTTTTATTGACTTACCCATTAATAACCCAAAAACCCTTTTGTATTTGTTAACCATTCCTTTTTAACTACCCTTTAATTGAGATATGATTTGATTAGTTACCGAATTAAATCAGAGCAAGAGTTGAATTCATCCATTATTATTATTAGTTTGTTCTTTAAAAAAAATTCAAAGTATATCCAGTACTAGTGGTGAGCTTATACAGTTAAAGTTTATTTTTCGAAAAAAAAAAGCTCGTATTATTAGGATTATCATTATCAGTTGATGTAAATATTATTTTAGTATTCATTAAATAGGTACTTGTCAATTCAATCTCGATTCTAACCTCCTAATTTCAGCCTTTATCCACACCTTAACCCTAGCCCTGTTACAACCCTAACAAAGACCTTTTGATCTATTTATCATCTCATTTTACAGTGGTGGAGATTTGATTTTCAGGCAAGCCTATGGGATTAACTTTTCAGGTTCGACGTATTAGTGCTTCTTTTCCTATCCCTTAAACACTTTAAGTGATTTGAGTGAATCTATAGTGAGGATGTTAACTCTTGTCAATTTCGAATCAAAGGTAATATTTCAGATAAGGGGAAACACCTACGTTTTCAATCACAAATGAATGAGTTATCATTGTTTGAATCATTAGGACTCTTTGAATTGAATTATCCATGTATAAATTATCTATGAATTATAACGAGGTATTGTTGATAGGAATTGTGAATTATGGAAAGTTCGTTTTAATTGTAAGTTGAGAATTTTGCTTGGGGACAAGCAAAAGCTTAAGTGTGGGGGTATTTGATAAACCGCAAAAGTAACATATTTTAATCCCACATTTAGTATGCTTTTGGATGATTTAAGCCTTGATTTATATAAAAATGTGCTCTTAATCCTTTCTTTTCATGTTTTATACCCAGGAAGGCACCCAAGGATGAAAAGAACATAAAACGGGCTTAAAATGGACCAAATGGGGCCAAGAGAGAAATCGACACGGCCTGGCCCAAAGACCACATGGTCGTGCTTCATTAAAAGTCCGAACACGGCCTGGCCACGATTCACAAGGGTGTATGCCATGGTCGTGTCCCTGCCGCTGGAAAGAGAAATTTCATTCGGGAAAGGATACTTGGAGGCAAAGAAACACATTCCAAAGCCTATTCAAACACCCTATTAGAAATTCTACTTGAATTAGGATACTTAGGTACCAAGTAAGGCATCTCAAAGCCTATATAAACACCCAAGGGGGCAACTTGAAAGGGGAGTTCGGCAAAAGCTGAAACCGGCGAAAAAGCTAGGCGAAAGAGCCAAGCTGAGAAGGTCAGAGTTGAGGGAATCACTCGAAGATAGCCAGTTGATCCATCCTAAGAAGCCGGAGTTATACTCAAGATGGCGGATTTCTCCTTCAATTCCTTCAGGGGGTTTTAGGGATTTCTTATGTTTTGTTTTATCTTATCTCTTGAGATGTTTTCTTTATTTGTCATGAACTAAACCCTCCAGATACCTGAAGGGGATGAAACCTAGATGAATCTTGTTACTTGATTTCTAAATTATATGATAATCCAAATCTGATGTGCTTAGGTGGAGGAGGAATAGACCCTGCCTAAGAGTAGATCTAGCATAATTAAGCGGAGTTGATCGAACGCCTAGAGATAGGGTTACGAGATTTTGCCGGATTAGGGTGAAACCTAATATGGGAGTCCATAGATCGATTTACTGCTATTCTGGGGGGTTATTATAAGAGAACGAGAGTTCCACTAGTTAGACGTTATTCTCCTCGAGAGAGGGTTTAATATAGGTTAGGGAGTCCTACGAATCAGGCTAAGTAGAGAAATCATATGATTCAGTGATAGGTAACAAGTGAAGTCTAGGTGGATTCTTCATGAGGGTATCGTCGTGATCAACTGAGTTTTCCTTCAAGTTATTTCCCAATTCGTTCTTTTTGTCTTGTGTCTTTATCTTAGTAGTCATTAATTTAAATTAATGCAACTCCACTCTAATTTTAGGCTAAATAATAAAAAGAAAGTATTAATACTTTTAGTTCCTTTGGGTTAGACAATCTGGTCTTGCCTAAGCTATACTACTGTTCGATAGGTACACTTGCCTTTAATCGTTGTCAGAGTTAATTTCTAGGTTTGATCATTTGTTTTATAAATTTTAAAGCTCTGATTTCAGCGATCAGGTATCGTCTTAATCAATTGGTTTTTCCTAAAGTTATTTTTCTCAAATTCATTCTTCTTTGTCTTAGAGTCTTTAGTTTAGTAGTTAGTTAATTTTAGATTAGATAAACAATTCCTTTTATTCTAGGCCAAATAATAAAAAGAGAGTTAGTATTAGTACTTTTGGTTCCTTTGGGTTCGACATTCCGGTCTTGCCTAACTATACTACTATTTGATAGGTGCGCTTGCCCCAAATCATTGTCATAGTTAGTTTCCAGGTTCGATCATTCTTTTTATAAATTTTAAGACTTTGACATCGCATAAAAACAACGATCAGTGAATATGTGTATTGAAATGATAAGATGATATGTATTGTACATGCTTGAATGAGTTATGAGCACATGTGAGATATGAGTAAGTAAAGGCTAAATATTGAGCCAAGGATGATATTGTGAATTTGCAAATGAGAATTATAAATGTCATTGCCTTTATGTGGCTATATGTATTTCATACCAAGTTTATTTGTATATGGCTTACTAAGCTTTTGGAAAGCTTACACTGTGTGTGTGTGTGTTTACTCTGTTTTATAGGTCTTCAAAGCTACGAAAGGCTCGGGAATTGTCAAGGATCATCACCAAACTATCGAACTCAACTTTGGTACTTTTGAATATGTATATAGCTAAATATGGCATGTATAGGCTAGTCATTTTGGATTATGTTTGAAATGTGTATAAATAGCCATGAGATGTGGCTAGATAAATGTTGGTAATATGCATGAGTGAATATGGTATATGATGCATGTTTTGGTATGGCTTGATAGAAAACGAAATTGTCAAGGCTATGGTATAAGTATGTATGTTTGATCAATGAAATGGTTATATGAAAGGTAAAATGTGGATGTATCATGCTTGGATATATATGTGTTTTAGTTGTGCGAATTGGTATGAAAAATAGCATATTTAGAAATGAGATTGAATGTAAAGATTTGATGATTATTTGACATGTCTTTGCTTGTCATTTGTGCACGAAATGAATTGGTATATTGCTTGTAGGGATGACCCTTGTGGGGGTGGCAATTTGGTCTTGAAAATGGCCTATACTTGCCCACAAGGTTGAGTACACGGGCGTGTGGCTCGACTGTGTCCCTCGTGGTTAAAATTAAAATCAAGTCAGGATTGACCACGGGTTGGACACACGGGCGCGTGACTGGTCGTGTGGTGCAAGTCAGGATCGACCACGGGTGAGGCACACAGCCGTGTGGACAAGTCAGTATGTATGCCCTATTTTGACACGGCTCAGACACACGGGCGTGTTGATGCCGTGGGAGGCACACAACCTGCCCACACGAGCGTGTGACCTCTGTAACTTTGAAATGTTTTAAATTTTTGAGAAATTCCATATGTGTTCAATTTAGTCCCGACCTTATTCTAAAGCATGATTAAGGTCTCGTTGACCTATAAAAGGGACACTTTGATTGCATTTGATGAATTTTATTATGAAATGTCCGTAAAAGTTTTTGATTTATTCGGTAACGGCTCGTAACCATAATCCAGCGACAGATACGGGTTTGGGTTTTTACATTTGATTTGTATCAAAGCTACAGTATAGCCGATTCTCGGACTAACGTAGAGAGTCTAGCTATACATGTCATATATCTGAACTGTGATAGTGTGATGAATCATGACTTATATAATGTGTTTTACGTATAGTAATGGATCGCGAAAGAGTTGTAGCTGACGATGTAGAAAGTAATGCGCCTGCTCCCACTCAAGGGACAGCGTCATCTGATTTGAGACTGGCTACGAGGAGTCAAGAGGGTGAAGCTAAACAAGCTTTCTTCCAAATGATGAGTAAGTGGTTCACTCAATTTGCGAGAAATACTCCGACTGTTTCACAACCTCCACCCTCGATTAATCCCCCTCAAACTTCAGTTGTGCCTCCGGTTATGAATCCGAATCTGTTGAACAAGCCTCTGGTCGACAAATTTCGTAAGTATGGGGCTGAAGAGTTCAGGGCTATTAGTGATGATGATGCCGAGAAAGCCGAGTTCTGGTTAAAAAACACAATCCGGGTATTTGATGAAATGTCGTTGAGTCCGGAAGAAAGCATTAAATGTGTTGTATTTTTGTTACGAGATGCGGCCTATCAGTGGTGGAAGAATTTGATTTCTAATGTTCCGAAAGAGCGAGTCACATGGGATTTCTTTCAAAATAAGTTCCAGAAGAAATATATTAGTCAAAGATTCATTGATCAAAAACGAAAGGAATTTCTGGAATTAAAACAGGGCCGCATATCTGTTATTGAATATGAAAGAGAACTCATAAGATTAAGTCAGTATGCTCGAGAATGTGTATCTTCGAAAGCAATTATGTGTAAGATATTTGAAGATGGCCTCAATGAAGACATTCATTTGTTAGTCAAAATTCTGGAAATAAAAGAGTTTGTGGTGCTTGTTGATAGAACGTGTAAAGCTAAGGCACTCGGGAAAGACAAAAGAAAAGTTGTGTCTGAAGCTAGAGATGTGAGAAAGAGATTTCCAAGCAAATCATTTCAGTCTGCTACAAAGAAGTTCAAAGATCAACAAAGTCGTTCGAGAGTTAATATGGGACATTCTAGTAGAGATTGAGCTAGATCACAGTTGAACTCTAAAGCTCCGGCAACTTCAATGGCAAGTGTTAGAAATGTCCGATCCGAGCGACTTGAATGTAAACATTATGGTAAAAGACATCTGGGAAGTTGTAGATTGAATGATCAAGCTTGTTTCAGATGTAGATCGTTAGATCATTTTATTCGTGATTACCCAGAATCTGTTAAGCCAGAGATTGTTTAGAATACGAGATCTGATAATGCTCCAGCGAGAGGTAGACTTTCTCGAAATGTAAGAAATGTCAGTGGTAGTCAGAGCACTACGAGAGATACTGTTGCAAGATCTGAAGCTAGAGCGCCTGCCAGAGCGTATGCCATCTGAGCTCGGGAAGAAGCTTCATCTCCAGATGTTATAACGGGTACATTTACACTTTATGATACTTTTGTGGTTGCATTGATAGACCCTGGTTCTACAAATTCGTATATATGCATAAACTTAGTATCCAGTAAGACTTTGCCTGTAGAGTCTATTGAGTTTGTTATAAAAGTATCGAACACCTTAGGTAAAAGTGTCCTGGTTGAAAAAGTATGCAAGAATTGTCTGTTAATGTTTCGAGATATCTGTTTTCCTGCTGATCTGATGTTATTACCATTTGATGAGTTTGATATCATTCTGGGTATGGATTGGTTGACATTGCATGATGCTATTGTGAATCGTAAAAGAAATACTATTGATTTGAGATGTCCAAATGATGAAATAGTTCGGGTTGAGTCTAATGATTTGAATGGATTGCCTGCTATGATATTTGTATTGAAAGCTCAAAGATATGTGAAAAAGGGATATAAGGCATATTTTGCTTATGTGATTGATTCAAAAGTATCTAAAAAGAAAGTTGAATCAGTGTCAGCTGTTTGTGAGTTTTCTGATGTATTCCCTGAAAAGTTACTGGGATTGCCTCCGATACGTGAAGTTGAATTTGGTATAGATCTGTTGCCTGGTACAACTTCTATTTCAATAGCTCTGTATAGATGGCACCAACGGAATTAAAAGAGTTGAAGTCTCAATTGTAAGAGTTAACTGATAGAGGGTTCGCTAGACCGAGTTTCTCACCTTGGGGTGCTCCCGTTCTGTTTGTGAAAAAGAAAGATGGTACGATGAGAATGTGCATTGACTATCGTTAGTTAAACAAAGTGACTATAAAGAAAAAATATCCGTTGCCTAGAATTGACGATTTGTTTGATCAGCTAAAATGAGCTACTGTGTTTTCAAAGATAGATCTGATATTGGGATACTACCAGTTGAGAGTGAAAGATTCACTTTCATAACGAGGTAGGGCATTATGAGTTTTTAGTTATGCCTTTCGGACTAACGAATGCTTCTGTTATTTTTATGGATCTGATGAACAGAATTTTCAGACTGTATCTAGATCAATTTGTTGTTGTATTCATTAACGACATTTTGATTTGAAACTGAACATGCCGAGCATTTGAGAATCGTGTTGCAAACTCTGTGAGAAAAGCAATTGTAGCAAAATTCAACAAATGTAAATTCTGGCTGCGTGAAGTCAATTTTCTGGGACATATTGTATCGGCCTCTGGAATACGAGTTGATCCAAGTAAGATTTCTGATATTCTGGAATGGAAGCCTCCGAAGAATATGTCGGAAGTTTGTAGTTTTCTGGGACTTGCTGATTATTATCGAAGATTCGTAAAAGGCTTTTCGATGATTGCAACTCCGTTGACTAGATTGCTTCAGAAATATGTGAGATTTGAATGGTCTGATAAATGTCAGAAAAGTTTTGATCAGCTGAAAGCCCTTTTGACTGAAGCTCCAGTTTTGGTACAGCCAGTGTAACACCCCAAACCCGGCCTAAACATTACGACCGGATCTGGCATGTCACATAAAAGGGTTGTTTAAAAACTGCGCGTATGTTAAAAATTTCGAGTTTAAATATTTATTCGCTTGATATCCTTTTGTTAACATTTTGGAAAACGGTTACTAAGGGTTTTGGACATTCCCGTATTGAACATTTGATAACAATAGGCAGCAATCATATTAAAAGCTAAACCAGATAAAATACCAAAAATACAGTTAAAGCGGCCTTATTACAACTTAAAATCCCGAATTAAAAATAAGTTGAAATAAGAGAACAAGTTTACGAGAAAATAATGTATGGCCTTCACGAGTCCGCCTCAGCTCCCAAATCTGCGATCTAACGATTACCTGCAAAATTAACTAAGGGGTGAGTCATCGAGACTCAGTGTGTAAATCCCCATCCAAAGTATGTTAAGCTCATACACAGATCCATGTGCAAATATGCATGTCATGCAACCCATCCATCCTATCCATCCGAAACTCCCAAATCTACCTCGTGTGGTCAAAACCACTGGTGGTCAAAACCACTGGTGACCGTAGTCACAAATAATATCGGTGTGGTCAAAACCACTGGTGACCGTAGTCACAATAATATGTGTGGGGCCAACCCACAATGTGGTCAAAACCACTGATGACAATCCCGTATATCGATATGTGGGGCCAACCCACTGTGGTACCAAACCACTAGGACGAGTCACAAAGATAGCAATATGTGGTCAAAACCACTGGTGACCGTAGTCACAAATAATATCGGTGTGGTCAAAACCACTGAGACTTAGTCACAAAAATAATATAGAAAGCGGGGCCAACCCACTGTGTGGTCAAAACCACTGGTGATAGTCTAGAATCATATCTTCCCCCTCCTCTCATCATACTCATGCAATATGACATAATAATTTGTATGCAGTCTGACATGTATGCAAATCATATATCACAGATAACGTATGAAACGAATTACCATCATAATCAGAATAACAAATACGACATAATCAAGCCAATCAACCACTAAGGGTATAACAGTAATTTACCTTCTAGGGGTGTTTTGGTAATTTGCCCACTAAGGGTATTTCAGTAATTTCATACCTGGAATGGCCTTTCTGAAGGTCCAATGTCGCCCCGAGCGACTCGACTACCAATTCTGTCTTTACCAGACTATTGGGCCTAAAACCCGATTCCAGCCCATTCGAGCCCACACCCTCGTGTGGCCCACCTAGCACAAATCTAGCCATGTATATAAGTTCCACCTAGTCTAGTTCACTATATACTATACCATCATACATTTTGCTCAATTGGGCCCACGGGCCCATTGGGCCCACTTTGGCCCATCGCGGCCCAAGCAGCCCCAACCCACAAGAATACTACTGATGGCCTCAACTATCGCGTCGAAGCCCCACACGTGCGCTCGCACGCTCGTGTGGCTACTATTGCCGTGACCGGCACTTCGGCATTTGCCGCTCTACAACTAGAGTAGAGAGAGTTACACACCTGATAGGAATCTGAAGCTGCTAAATCGCGCTCTGAGCACTCCTTTGCCCAACGTCAACCAGGTATGATAACTCTACTCCTGGAATGCTCTTTATATAGCTAGCTCTTCACCTTCCTTCTTTGTATCTTTCCGATGTGGGATCCCTTCGTCAGTAGAGTTTAAATTCAACTGAAACTCTTGCCGTCCGATCTGCAAAATAAATACTCCCTTGCTTCTCATGAGATTCTAACCCAGGCTCCCTTGCAACATAATCCACGCCGCTAACCACTTGGCCACAAGCTCCTCTTGTGCCTTAAACCATGCGCAACTAAAAATATAAACTATGGCCCAAATTCTAAGATCCAAGTAAAAGAAACTAAAATGCAAAAGCCAAGACTTGAACCTTGGACCTCCTTCCCTCCTTGTGGTGTCACCCCCTTGTTTCTTATGTGGAGTCACTTTGCCACTACACCACACACTCCACTTCTGTCATTTTCCTCCACGTTTTATTCTTAAGGCCTACCTGCCAACTTCCAGGGTTTTTTTCACCTAAAACCAAAATTTCCCCAAAGCCAAAGTTTGATCCCGGGACTTCATAAAAGCCCTCTAACCTTCCAAAATCACTTACCTAATAAGTCCAAACTTGTATTTAAGCCGATCTTTTGTTCTCAAAAATTTTAAACGCTAGTACTCCTAAGGCCCATTCGGCCCAATCCTACTAGGCCCAACTTCGGGATGTTACAGCCAGAATCAGGCAAAGAGTTTGTGATTTACAATGATGCTTCATTGAATGGTTTGGGATGCGTACTGATGCAAGAAGGCAAAGTTATAGCTTATGCCCCAAGACAACTAAAGCCGCATGAAAAGAATTATCCGACACACGACCTTGAGCTAGCTTCGATTGTATTCGCATTAAAGATTTGGCGACATTATCTGTTTGGTAAAAAATGCCACGTATTTTTAGATCATAAAAGTTTGAAATATCTGATGACTCAGAAAGATTTGAATCTGCGACAGAGAAGATGGTTAGAGCTGTTGAAAGACTATGAGCTTGTGATAGACTATCATCCGGGTAAAGCAAATGTCGTTGCCGATGCACTGAGTAGGAAATCATTGTTTGCATTACGTGCTATGAATGCTCAATTAGATCTGTCTGATGATAGTTCAGTGATAGCTTAATTGAAAGCAAAACCGTTGTTTTTACAGTAGATATGTGATGCTCAAACAGTTGATAATGAAATAATAGCGAAACGAGCTCAGCGTGATTCGAACTCTCTGAATTTCGAGTAGATGATGGTGATTGCTTGAGATTCTGAAATCAAATTTGTGTTATGAGAAACTCGGAGTTGATTCAGTTGGTTTTGAATGAAGCACATAATAGTCGTCATCTGTTCATCCGGGAAGTACAAAGATGTACCATGATATGAAGCAACACTTTTGGTGGTTTGGTATGAAAAGAGACATTTTTGACTTTGTTTTGAAGTGTTTAGTTCGTCAGCAAGTTAAAACTGAACATCAGGTTCCATCCGATTTGTTACAACCAATTCTAATTCTCGAATGGAAATAGGATAGAGTGACGATGGATTTTGTTTCTGGATTGCTCTGTCTCCAAGAAAGAAATATGCGATTTGGGTCATAGTTGATTGATTGACAAAATCTGCCCATTTTATTCCGGTACGATCTGATTTCTCACTTGATAGGTTAGCGGAGCTTTATATTTCTGATATTGTAAGATTGCACAGAGTGCCATTGTCTATCGTGTCTGACAGAGATCTGAGGTTTACATCACGATTCTGGAAGAAATTGCAAGAAGCTTTAGGTACTAAATTGTATTTTAGTACCGCTTTTCACCTACAAACGGATGGTCAATCTGAGCGAATCATTCAGATTCTAAAGGATATGTTGAGATGCTGCATTATTGAGTTTGATGGTACGTGGGAACAATACCTTCCATTGATTGAATTTGCATATAACAATAGTTTTCAGTTGAGCATTAAAATGGCACCTTATGAAGATTTGTACGGACATAAATGTCAAACACCTCTGTATTGGACCGAGCTTGGTGAAAATAAGCTAGACGGGGTTGATTTGATAAAAGACACTGAATAGAAAGTGAAAGTGATCCGTGACAGTCTGAAAGCAACGTCTGATCGTCAGAAGTCCTATGCAGACTTGAAACTAAAAAATATTGGATTTGAGATCGGCGACAAAGTGTTTTTGAAAGTATCTCCGTGGAAAAAAGTACTCAGATTTGGACATAAAGGCAAGTTGAGTCCGAGGCTCATCGAGCCATATGAAATTATCGAGCGTGTTGGATCAGTTGCATATAGATTGTTGTTGCCACCTGAGCTGGAACAGATTCACAATGTATTCCATGTTTCGATGCTTCTTAGATACCGATTCGATCCGTCACATGTGATTACTCCGTCTAAGATTGAAATCTGATCTGATATGACCTACGAAGAAGAACCGATCCCTATCTTAGCTAGTGAAGTGAAAGAATTGAGAAATAAGAAAATTTCGTTAGTGAAAGTGTTGTGGCATCGACACAGAGTGGAAGAGGCTACGTGGGAGCCTGAAGATTTAATGAGACAACAATATCCAAATCTGTTTAACAGTAAGATTTTCGAAGACGAAAATCCCTAAGGGGGAGAATTGTAACATTCTGGTTTAGACCCTAGTCAGAACAGTGGTTTTGGGACCACAAATCTGAGTCAGTTAAATATTTTAATATTATTTTCTGTGCCTTTGATATGTGATTAAGCATGTGTTAAAGTTCCGTAAGTTAAATTGTCCGTCTATGTGCTTAATTTGAGAAAAGGGTTAAATTGCATTAAATGCAATATTTGCATGCTATTTGTTAAAGCACCTATATGTTGTGGCTTTTAAATGTTGTGGCCTTATGAGGCAATTAATCCATATTTAGTAAGTGGTTGGTTAAATGAAAAAATAACCTTATTATATATATATATATATATATATATATATATGTTTTATATATTAAATGAAAGGTTATTTTTGTAAACGGATTAATAACATAATATAAAAAACAAAAGGCTGAAAATAAGCCATTCTTATCATCTTATTGCCGAAAATACAAAGAAGAAGAAAAGAAAAAAGAAGCTAGGTTTCGACTAGCTTTTGATCCAAATTCAAGGAATGTTTTTAATCAGTTTTCAATAATTTCTACGTTTTCGTAATCGTTGCTTTGTATACTTCAAAACCCATGTCTTAATTTTGAGTATTGATGATGTTTTTGAAATGAGCCCTTGATGAATTTGAGTATTTTGGATGTAATTGAGAAAATGATTATTTGAGGGACTAAATTGTGAAATAAATGAATTGTATGGGCTCATATGAGCATGAGTGAAATTCGGCTAGGCATGGGTAATATGAAATTTGGTATATTTTGTGGTTTTGTAAAATAGGGACTAAAATGTCCAAATGTAAAAATGTAAGGGCTAATTTGTAAATTGACCTAAATATGTGTATTTGGATTGAATTGGATGAATTATTTAATAAAAGGGTTAAATTTGAATATGTATAGATCAAGAACCGAAGAAAACAGACTTAGACCACGAGAAATCGAAAGTAATCGAGTAGCCGTATCCGTTTCTGTTAAACCGAACTAGAGGTAAGTCGATAGACAAATAAATGTATTTGCATTGATCTATTTGTGTATAAATGAAAGTTGAATTGCTATGAATATCCATTGAGATGGAATGTATGTGAAATCCGAGATTACAAATAAGTCGACAAGTTGTTAAAGTCCGATAAGTCCCGTACGAACATAGGGATAGATAGGATAGTATATGTCATGACATAGGTGTTCGATATGTAATATCATGTAAGACCAAGTTCGGGACGTTGGAATTGATTCGAGATTTCGTGTAAGACCACGTTTGGGATGTTGGCATCAATATGAGATTTACGTGTAAGACCATGTCTAGACATTGGCATCGTATTTGATTCGTGTAAGACCCTGTCTGGGACAGTGGCATCGATATCTTAGTACATATAAGACCTCGTCTGGGACGATGGCATTGTACTACTATTTTGAGCATTCTGAGTATCCTATTAGGTTCCGAACAGTTCAACGGGCAAAACTGAGATGTGAATGGCTACGTGAAATGTATAATGACTCAGGTATGTTTGAAGAGTACACAATGTATATGTACAAAAAGGTAAGTTATATATGAATTCACTAAGGTGAATATGTGTATTGAAATGATAAGATGATATGTATTATACATGCTTGAATGAGTTATGAGCACATGTGAGGTATGAGTAATTAAAGGCTAAATATTGAGCCAAGGATGATATTATGAATTTGCAAATGAGAATTATAAATGTCATTGCATTTATGTGGCTATATGTATTTCATACCACGTTTATTTGTATATGGCTTACTAAGCTTTTGGAAAGCTTACACTGTGTGTGTGTGTTTACTCTGTTTTATAGGTCGTCAAAGCTACGAAAGGCTCGGGAATCGTCAAGGATCATCACCACACTATCGAATTCAACTTTGGTACTTTTGAATGTGTATATAGTTAAATATGGCATGTATAGGCTAGTCATTTTGGATTATGTTTGAAATGTGTATAAATAGCCATGAGATGTGGCTAAACAAATGTTGGTAATATGCATGAGTGAATATGGTATATGATGCATGTTTTGGTATGGCTTGATAGAAAACGAAATGGTCAAGGCTATGGTAAGCAAATGAACGTAATATGAGTATGTATGTTTGATCAATGAAATGGTTATATGAAAGGTAAAATATGGATGTATCATGCTTGGATATATATGTGTTTTAGTTGTGCGAATTGGTATGAAAATTAGCATATTTAGAAATGAGATTGAATGTAAAGATTTGATGATTATTTGACATGTCTGTGGTTGTAATTTGTGCACGAAATGAATTGGTATATTGCTTGTAGGGATGACCCTTGTGGGGGTGGCTCGACCATGTCCCTCGTGGTTGAAATTAAAATCAAGTCAAGATCGACCACGAGTTGGACACACGGGCGTGTGACTGGCCGTGTGGTGCAAGTCAGGATCGACCACGGGTGAGGCACACGGCCGTGTGGACAAGTCAGTATGTATGCCCTATTTTGACATGGCTCAAACACACGGGCGTGTGACCTCTATAACTTTGAAAAGTTTTAAATTTCTGAGAAATTCCATATGTGTTCGGTTTAGTCTCGACCTATAAAAGGGACACTTTGATTGTATTTGATGAATTGTATTATGAAATGTCTGTAAAAGTTTTTGATTTATTCGGTAACGCCTCGTAACCCTAATCTGGCTACGAATACGAGTTAGGGGTGTTACAGGATTTTGGTCATTTAACTACTTTTGGGGTCTCAGCACAGATGACGATCCTTAAAAGGTTTAGATTTGTCTCGAACGACTCAGATAACCTATATGGCCCAAAACAGTGTAATTGAGCCCAAGGTCCATTACTCGGCTCAAGTGGGCCCACATTATCGTGTGGCCCGTTTAGCCCAAATTTCCTCACGGCTATACTAACTTTGTAGCCAATCCATTATTATTCACTTACCGTGGGTTTTACCCATGAGCCCATTGGGCCCTCATGGCCTGATCACGTGTCAGAGTCTTAAAATTTATATAGAGAATGATCGAACCTGGAAACTAACTATGACAACGATTTTGAGGCAACCGCACCTATCAAACAGTAGTATAGTTTAGGCAAGACCGGAAAGTCGAATCCCAAAGGAACCAAAAGTACTAATACTAACTCTCTTTTTATTATCTAGCCTAAGAATTAAGGGAATTGTTTATCTAAATTAACTAATCTACTAAGCTAAAGACTCTAAGACAAAGAAGAATGAAATTGAGAAAATAACTTGAGAGAAAACCAATTGATTAAGACGACACCCAAGGAAGAATACACCTAGACTTCACTTGTTATCTAACTCTGAACCAGACAATTTATTCACTTGACTTGATCCGTAAGACTCCCTAACGTATATTAATCCCTCTCTGAGGCGACTAACGTCTAACCCTAGGTTGATTAATTGAAATCTCTTTATAATTAAAACCCCTAGAATTGCATTAACTCGATCTATGGATTCCCATATTAGGTTTCACCCTAATCCGGCAAAATCTCGTCACCCTATCTCTAGGCGCGCAATCAACTCCGCTTAATTATGCTAGATCTACTCTTAGGCAGGGACTTTTGCTCCTCCACCTAAACACATCACACTTGAATTAATATCCCAGAAATATCAACACAAGAATTAAGAACACATAATTAAGAACAAGTCAAATATTTATCATATAGTTTAGCAAACAATAACAAGATTCATCTTAGGTTTCATCCCCCTCAGGTATCTCAGGGTTTAGTTCATAATAATAATAAAAGAATACATCTCAAAAGAAAAGATAAAACAAAACATAAGAAATCCCTAAAACCCCCCTAAAGGAATTGAAGGAGAGATCCTCCGTCTTGAGTATAATTTCGGCTTCTTGAGATGAATCAACTGCCTATCTTCTAGTAAATCTCCAAAAATCTGCCCTCTTTGGCCTAGCTGGACCCCCCTGACTGAAGCGTTGGGTTCCCCCTTTTTAGGTTAGACTTAGGGTGTTTATATAGGCTTCGGAATGTGTTTCTTTGCCCCTAAGTATCCTAATCCGAGTGAAACTTCTCTTTGTCACGGCAGGGACACGCCCATGGCACACGCCCGTCTAAGTCGTGGCCAGGCCGTGTTCGAAGCTGTTGAATGAGGCATGGTCGTGTGGTCTTGGGCTCAAGCCGTGTAGATTTCGTGATATGGCCCATTTACTCCGTTTTGGGCCCATTTTCCGTTCTTTTCATCATTCGATGCTCTCTTGGGTATAAAACATGAAAACAAAGGATTAATAGCACCAAATTACATAAATCAAGGCTTAAATCATCCAAAAGCATGATAAATGTGGGCCTAAAATATGTTACTTTTACGGTTTATCAAATACCCCCACACTTAAGCTTTTGCTTGTCCTCAAGCAAAATTCTCAAGTCACAATTAAAACGAACTTCCTCGATTCATAATGTATATGAATAATGTTTCATCATAATTCAAAGATAATTCATACATGGATAATTCAACTCAAAGAGTCCTAAAGATTCAAACAATCAAAGTCATACATTTATAGCCCGAAAACATAGGTGTCTCCCCTTACCTAAATAATTACCTCTGATTCGGAATCAACAAGAGTTGACATCCTCACTAAAGATTCACTCAAACCACTCGAAGTGTTTAAGGTTCAAAATTAAGCACTCAGAAGTCAAACATGAAAAGTTAATCTCATAGGCTTGCCTGAAAATCAAATCTCCACCACTGTAAAATGAGATGATACACAAATCAAAAGGTCTTTAACAGGGCTGTAACGGGGCTTAGGTTAAAGGTGTGGATAAAGGCTGATTTAGAAGGTTAGAATCGAGACTGACCTGACAAATTACCTAACTAGAAACACGAACTGATAATAATTACATCAAATGAAAACTACACATACGAGCTTTTTCTTCAAGATTTGGAATTTAAACATGTAAGCTCACTTAATTATAAAACGAATAATGAATATACTTCATTTTTTTAAGAACAAGTCAATAAATAAGGATGAATTCAACTACTGAAAAAATATAATTAGGCAACTGATCAAATCAAATCTCGATATAAGGGTAGTTAAAAAGAATGGTGATAACAAATACAAAGGGTTTTGGGGTTAATATTAGTAGGTGAATCAATAAAAGGTTGTTAGGATTAGAAAGGGTTCACTGGGGGTTAATTATGAAGGTAGGCTTTTAGTAGAGTAAGTGGGTTAAATCCTAGGTGCCTTTATCATCCATGTATATCAAATCAAAGGTGTGGCCTCGACATGTATAATCGAAGCAAGTTCTAGAATAACAGATCAATGTTGATACACTCATAATAAAAAGTGAGCAAGGAAAAGAATATATGCTCTGTAAGGCTCAAAATCTCACAAAAATTATGGGTATTTTGATGTCAATCTCGTAAATTTCAAACTTCAAGGTAATATTCAAATTCAGGTTAACAACCTAAAAATTTTTAATTCTGAAAAATAGACTTATCATGCTTGATTCTCTAGTATCCTAAAGTTTAATTATCAATGCACAATTAACTATGACTTAATCCAAAACACATCAACAAACATCATAAATCAAAGAATTTCATTCTAATCACAATATGAGAAATTTACTTTAGAACAAGGCATAATTCAGGGATTTTCAAATAATACTATAGTTAACCCCCCCACACTTAAGTTGTACATTGCCCTCAATCTACAAAGATAGATAATATCATTTATTAAGATAATCAAAAGAGAGGGAGAGAAGTGAAACTTCCTGAATTATGGATGAGTTCTTTTGAGGATGTGAAAAATACGTTGGAGGTGTCGTCTTTTGGTGTGGTGGTTACTAACGAGCTCTGCGCTAGATGAAGAAATTGGGGAGCTCGTGAAGAATTAGCCATGGGTTATTAAGATAAATTTAAAATAAACTAAATATGTATTTAAAGACAAGAAAAATAAAGAGAACTAATGTAAAAATTGAAATAAAATTAAAAGGAAAAATGAATGGACTGACGAGTCCTTATTGTTGGATGGTTCGCAAGGTGGGTGTTATTTCTAGGGCTGTATTGGGGTAGCGGTGGCGGAAGTGGCGTGATTCCCAAGCAGCCTGAAGAACCTGATACTAAGAAACTAAAATAAAATAAACTAAATTAAGCATAATATTGTCAAAGAGAAGGAAAATAAAGGAGAAGAGTAAAGAAGAAGAAAAATTAAATGGTCTCAAAGACCCTTGGCTTGTCGAGTGGATAAAGCAGCTAGCATGAACTTATGTAGATCGGTCTCCCACAGGGATGCTGTGCTTGGATCCTTCCGTTTCTTCGACATAGTTATGGTGTGGCTCGATTAGTTAGTGAAACGTTAGAGAGGAAAAGAAGGGAGAGGGTTGAGAAAGAAAAGGAAAACTAAATGGGCTAAATGGGTGAGAAGAGGGAGGGGTGGGTGGTTTAAATAGAATTTTCAAGTCAGGTACATTTACACGCCCGTGTATCGTGGGCGTGGCATGTCACAGGGCCGCATCGCATGGCTGTTGTGGGCTTCGTTCGTTTTTCCCACGCCCATGCTTAGGTCGCCACACCCGTGTGTGATCTAACAGTGTCGACCACGGCCGCATCGCATGGCCGTGGGGTTTTGTTGATGCCCGTGGTGTTGTGGTTGGAGTCCGTGACTCGAAGATTTTATTTGATCTGACTCGTATCGTTTCTGCCATGTCAGTACGAAGATTTGTGAGGTCCACACGACCACGGCCACGGCCGTGTGCAAGGCCGTGTGGCCTGGAAATCTGCTCTTGGTTAGTTTATAGTTAGATGCTAAAAAATAAAAATACAAGAAAGAATGAAATGTAGAAAATTTAATGGGGTTAGTACTCGGGTTGCCTCCCGAGAAGCACTCGTTTATTGTCTTAAGCTAGACTTTACCTCTCATTTTGAATAATCATGGTGTTTTGAGGAGTTGGAAGTCCTTCCTCGTGCTAGCAGTTCCATTATCATGATGGGGTGTAAGACGAGTAGCGTTTATTTTCAAAGTGCCAAAAATAGGGTTGCTTACCTCGACTGTTCCGTATGGGAAGACATTGATCACCTTGAAAGGGATTTCTTTGTTTGGGTTAGGATCAGGTGGAGGTATTTGTGGGTCTGCTTTGTTTAACAACACCTGATCTCCAATTTTGAAATTGTCTGCCTCGTGGAGGCTTTGGCTCTGCTTCATGTATCCCTAGTTCTTCTTTAAGATGCGTCTTCTCCTCTTCTGGATTGTCGAACCCAAAGGAACTAAATGTACTAATACTAACTTTCTTTTTATTATCTAGCCTAAAATAAGTGAAGTTGTTGTTTAATCTAAATTTAACTAACTATTAAGCTAAAGACGCAAAGACAAAAAGAATGAATTGGAGAAATACTGTTGGAAAAATTCAGTTGATTAAGACGATACCCTTAGGAAGAATCCACCTAGACTTCACTTGTTATCTAACACTGAACCAGACAATTTATTCACTTGACTTGATCCGTAGGATTCCCTAATTTATATTAAACCCTCTCTCGAGGCGAATAACTTCTAACCCTAGGTTGATTAATTGAAATCTCTTTCTAATTAAAACCCCTAGAATCGCATTAACTCGATCTATGGACTCCCATATTAGGTTGACCCTAATCCGACAGATTTTCGTCACCCTATCTCTAGGCGCGCAATCAACTCCGCTTAATTATGCTAGATCTACTTTTAGGCAGGGACTTTTGCTCCACCACCTAAGCACATCCAACTTGAATCAATATCCCAGAAATATTAACACAAGAATTAAGCACACATAATTAAGAACAAATCAAGTATTTATCATATAGTTCAGAAAACAATAACAAGATCCGTCTTAGGTTTCATCCCCTTCAAGTATTTGAAGGGTTTAGTTCATAACAATAAAAGAAAACATCTCAGAAGAAAAGATAAAACAAAACATAAGAAATCCCTAAAACCCCCTGAAGGAATTGAAGAAGAGATCTGCCGTCTTGAGTAGAATTCTGGCTTCTTGAGATAGATCAACTGGCCATCTTCGAGTGCTTATCCACAAATTTAACCTTTCTGGCTCGGCTCCTTGGCCTAGTTAACCACCCCCTCTAGGTTACACTTAGGGGGTTTATATAGGCTTTTGAAATAGGTTTCTTTGCCCCTACGTATCCTTTTCCGAGTGAAATTACTCTTTGCCACGACAGGGACACGGCCATGGCACACGCCCGTGTGAATCGTCTTTAGGCCGTGTTCAGACTTTTAATGTGGTGACACGCCCGTTTAAATCGTGATCAGGCCGTGTTCTAGTTTATCAAGGAGGCACGGCCGTGTGGGCTTTAAACCAGACCGTGACGATTTCCACTTTGGCCCAATTTGGTCCGTTTTAAGCCCGTTTCTCATTCTTTCCATCCTCTGGTGCTCTCCTGAGTATAAAACATGAAAAGAAAGGATTAAGAGCACCTTTTTACATAAATCAAGGGATAAATCATCCAAAAGTATGCTAAATGTGGTATCAAAATATGTTACTTTTACGGTTTATCAGTATCCTTATTAATTTCGAATGGTTCAACGGGCATTATCGAGATAAGGTCAGATGTGAAAATGAACTAAAAGATTCAGGTATGTGCTTTGTGATATGTATATGAAAACAAGGTAAGTATATGTTTATGATGAATACATGAATTGGACATGGTAAAAGATAAATTTATATGTTCTTATGAGTATATGTGAATTTGAACATTGATGTTATATTGCTATTGTAAATGTGATAATATTTGAGTTGTAAGCATTTTAAATGTACAATTGGTTAAGATTTGTTTGATTTGGTTAGTTAATTTAATGCAGATGTTTATTTGTTCATTATTTGCTTATGACTTACTAAGCTATAAAAGCTTACTTTGTGTGTGTGTATGTTTGATTATTTTATAGATTATTAAAGCTACGGAAAGCTCGGGGATCGTCGTGGATCATCACCATACTATCGAGCTATATTTTGGTACCTTTTGAAGTATGGCATGTATAGGCTAGAAGTATTAGTGTATATTTTGAGATGTGCAAAAATGGCCATGTGATATGGCTTATTAATGGATGTGTTTATGAATGAGTTTTGTTTATGCTTATTGATGCATAAGTTGGTAAGTTATGTTGTGCTCATAAATGGCTAAATGAAATGGTACATAAATAGGTGAGTTCATGGTTGATTTCGAAATATTTAAATGATGAGAATTGCTATGAATCGAAATGGTTTAGATGAAGTATTAGTTATATGTTTTTTATGGAAAATTGATACTTTGAATTGGTATATTTGAGTAAAAGTTGTATATGCAAATGAATGATGTGGTTAAGGGTCAATTTGTGCATGATTTGGTATGTTTTTGGTTGTTATTAGATTATAAATTGAGACAAGTTGAATGCTTGTAGGTTTGACCCAAAATTTGGGTGTCAAATTGGCCTTGCAAATGACCTATAATTGCCCACACGGTTGAGCACACGGGCGTGTGTCTCGACCGTGTCTCTTAAGTTTGTAATTCGAAACAAGTCAGGCTTGCACATGGGCTAGACACACGGGCGTGTGATAGGCCGTGTGAATTAAGTTAGTGTTGCCCACTTGTCGAGCACACAGGCGTGTCTTGTGGCCATGTGGACAAGTTAGTATGTATGCCCTGTTTTACCACGGCCTAGACACACGGGTGTGTCTATTGCCGTGTGAGGCACACGGCCTGCCCACACGGGCATGTGACCTCTATAACTTTGAAAAATGTTTGATTTTCACAAAATTTTGTATGGCTCGGTTTAGTCCCGACCTCTTCCCAATGCATGTTTAAGGTCTCATAAACCTTTTAGAGCGACTCTATGTATATGATTTGCTATGATATGATGATGGTGTATTTATGTTTGTGAAAAGATCGTAAAAGCTCCAATATGTCTGGTAATGTCTCTTAACACTAGACCGACGATGGTTACGGGTTAGAGGTGTTACATTTTTCACCAAACAAGAAATGTTGTCAGATTTCAATACAGAAATAATGGCTATCAATTCTAGGTCATGTATCGAGTAATTCTTTTCATGTGGTTTTTAACTGTCTGAAAGCACAAGCTATTATTTTACCTTATTGCATCAAAACACAATCTAATCCCATTCTATAGTATATCACTATAATAAAAAATTCCTCACCTGATTCAGGTTGAACCAGAATTAATACTTCGGTCAACAGAGCTTCCAACTGGTCAAAACTTTACTAATATTTATCGGTCCATTCAAACCTTACCTCTTTTTTGTAATAACTGGATCATCAATGTAGCTATTTCAATTGTTAACATTGAAGCTTTGAGTTTTTTCCAAAGCCAGAACCATCAAATAGATTCAAAACATAGTGTTATATCATGACTGACATTTGAACTGTATAGATAAAGCAACACTTCAATATCAATAGTGTACCCCAAATTAGATGAGGGAGGACCGAAAGTGGCCCCAATAATAACCAATGTAGTAATACAGTTTTTATAATCTGTGATCTCTATCACCAAACTCCCATGATCAAGTCAAGATTCATAACAGTGGTAAGTATAGTTACCACTGGCCAATGAATATATTTCACAGACAAACCATGTTTAAATAATAAAGAGATTGATGACGTCTCAGAGAAAATTCAGAAGAGCAATATCACACATACTTAGTAGAAACAACTGTGCCAAGGATAATATAATTTTTCATATTCGTAATTCAGGGCTTCAATCAGTAGAAGTAGAAAATAACATCACATGAACCTTATCATCAGATCTTATATCAATCATGATGAATTAACAACCCAAGTAAAATAGAACAATACCGCTCATGAATCAACCAGACTTTCAGTAATTCCATTTATCATAATTTACTAGTCTTTCAATACGATGAATATTGCATCTGTACATGCACAATTTCATATGCCTCTAATAATAACAGAACTTATAGAGTACCCAGGAGAGATTGTTGTAATATACTCAATTATAACAGTTGCATTCAATATTTTTTGCAATTTCATCATTATTCTACTAACATATATAGTCATCAATAATCTCGCATCATTCAGTTCACCTGCGAAGCTTATTCGAAAGAATTTTCAGTTAACCCATTCTGTAGATATCATATCTGAATAAATCAATTTCTCATAAATAACTTCTTTCTTTAATAGGCATTATCCTAAACATTATTCAAAAAAAATCTGATATCTCTCTTCAGAACCCATCTTTATTTACTAACCCATTCTCGGTTCTAACTACATCATTAATCATTCAGCCTTTGAACTCTTTAGTTCCACATTCATGAGCTTAATCTATATAAATCTTGTGAATTTCATTGTATAAAACTATACTGGTAAGGGGGTAGAGATCGTAAGCCTCAAAATTTATCTTTCATAAATACACACATATCACTTACCATTTATCAATAACAACGTTCACTATGAAACATTTATCCGTACCTTTATAAGTCCCCTTTATCACATGTAACATTTTCACTCAAGCACGTGAGTATTACTTCCAGTAGTATCGGAATTAGCTCAATTAGAAAACATCACCGTTCTATTTGCAAAATAATTTTCATCAGAGTCGGGAGATATCACACTATCACAAGTTATATCATGGCATGTATTTCTAGACTCCACATATGCTATGTTCAGCCCAAGAACCGGCTAAACCGTAGCTCTGGTACCACTAAATGTAACACCCCTAACCCGTATCTGTCGCCGAAATAGGATTTCAGAGTGTTACCAGAACATTCAGAACATTTATCGATTAATTCAAGTAAATTACTATTCATTCACCGAGGTCATTCATAAAGTCCCTTAAATGGACCCTCGAGGCCCAATACGAGCATTAGAATCAAGTCAGGACTAAATCAGGAACTTAAGAATTTTTCGCAAAATTCTAAAATTTTCCAAGGTGCAGGGCTCACAAGCCCGTGCCGTGTTCAAAACTAGGTAGCTCTCTGACTTGCGCTACACGGCCATGTCACATGGCCGTGTGCTAAGCCGTATGGTTAATTAATTCAATTCGAATTAGGTGCATGTTTCACACGGCCAAGACACACGCCCGTGTGTCTGCCCGTGTGGACAAAATGAAGCCATTCTTAGCTTCATTTCTCACCCCCAATCTTTTCTATAATCCTTCACCACATCTTGCATTCATAACCAAACAAATCCAAGCATTTTATTCAAGTTAATTCTATCATTTAACTTGATATATCATCACATACAATTACTAACCATTTCAAGCATTCTAATCAAGCATATTCCATCCATCATCATGGCATATCATTTCATGCATACATGTTTACAATCTTACCTTGGTTATGTCCTCATGTTAGACATAATTTGATCAACTACTTAACATATATGTGGCTAACATAATATGACATTACAAGTATACCAAAACAATCATTACTAGCCATTCCAATGGCTAGATTACAAGCATCGTTTAAGTGTACATGCCAATATGCCTAACATATCCTATACATGCCATTACAACCGCAATTGAATTACCATACTATACCGACATGGGCCAATCGATAGTGTGAGTGATCTCTGCCAAGCTTCCAGTCCAATGAGCTTCGATTACTCTAAAACAGGGGAAACTAAAATAGGGTAAGCATAAAATGCTTAGTAAGTTCGTATCACGGTACTTAACTTACCATTCATCCTATCTGTGGTAACTAAGTAAGGTATAATCAACCACTTTGATCCCAAGCCCTACACACATCGTCATTGCCCGTGTTAGTCATATATTCCATAGTAATATCAAGACATGTATGGGCTCAACAATAATCAAGTTTCCAAACACATATGCTTTCCACAACATGTATTCATTCAACATACATAATTCATCTCATTATTTTGAGTATAATTTCATAATATTTCATTTCGAGTTCAGATCATTTCACATAAGAATTTTACACATATTACTTGGAATATCAAAGTCACGGTTAGTACACTCTAGGTGTACAAGTCTATAATCAAGAATGATCATTCTCATCAAATAGTTTCCATGTACAAATATCATCATCTCATATTTCATATATCACTTATCATGTATCATCATTTTCTTACATTTCATGTAATATTCTTTCATGTCATATTTCCATATCATATACACCATTCCACGTCAATTTGTCTTAGATTTATACTTGCCCCTGTCAAAACCTTGCCCGTTGAATTTATTTGAATTATCGATGGATACATAAATAGTACACTCGAGGCGTACGAATCAAGATCCATCAATTCATATTCAATGGTACCCATAAGGTACTATTTCATAGAGTACACTTTCGAGCCACATATATATATACTACAGGATTACCAGTCCAAGCTGACATATGTTCAAGTAACATTTTATTCATTTACCATTTTATCGGGCATTTTCATTTATCGGGCTATATCGAGTAGGTGATCATTTCACAAATTTATGACATTGATAAAATTCAAAAACACAACATTTAAATCAAGCATAAAAACATATACAATTTAGTTACACGAATTTACCTCGGCAAAGGTCGTGTATGTAAAATCTACTAATCCGACATTTTCCTCATTCCTCGTTCTAGCTCTAAATTTGGTCTATCCGTATCTATACGAGTAGATTTAACTTCAATTTATCATATTTTACATTCATGTGGACTAAATTTTCATCCTAGGTAAAATTATTATTTTGCCCCTAACTTTTTCATAAATTCTATTTTCGTCCCTAGGCTAGGAAAATAAAACTTGTGCAAATTACTCCCTATTCCAAGCCTAACCAAAGCCCCATTACAAATTTTGCAGCATATGTATTCATAAAATTTCATAATCTTTCATCAAATTTTACAACTTTTCATTTTAGTCCCTCAATCATGTTTTCATCAAAAATCACTTTGTACAAGTTGTTTATCTATCAATAATCTTTCATTTTCTACCATAAATATCTAATTTGTAGCATATAAACCGATGACCCATTTTCATACTTTGATAACTTTTCAAATTAATCCCCCAAATAGAGAGATTAAGCTATCCTGATTCCAAAAATTTTAAAATTACTAAAAACAGGACAAGGAAGCTTACCCAAATTGGCCACGAAAGTCTCTTCTCTCTCTCATAGGGCTTCCATATTTATTTTGGGGAAGAAGATGAGAAAATATGGTTTTTATTTTCTTTTCATATTTTAATTAATTAATATTTTCACTTTCCAATTTAGTCTCAAGCCTTTTTCTTATTTTCCAGGGATGAATCATCCAAAATATCTACATACTTTTTATTAATGGTATAATTACCATATAAGGTCCTTAATTTTTGAATTCCATCGCTATTTAATCCTTCTAGCTACTAGAATTTAACTTTTGCATTTTATGTGATTTTGTCCTTCTCGTAATTAAGCACATAATCGGTAAAAAAAATTTTCAAAATTTTCACATGACATTTCTAGTATAATATGGATCATATAATGAAATAAAAATAAATTTTATTTTTCGGCTCGAATTTGTGGTCCCGAGACCACTGTTCCAATTTCACCAAAATTGGGCTGTTACAAGTAGTGCTTCAGATACTTCGAGAGAAACAGCTCTACACTAAGTTGAACAAATGTGAATTCTGGTTGCGAGAGGTAACTTTTCTAGGGCTTGTGGTTTCTGCGGAGGGGATCCGAGTTGATATTAGAAAAATTGAAGTGATGCTTGATTGGAAGCAGCCTAAGAACGTTTTTGAGATCCGTATTTTTCTAGGTCTTGCGGGTTATTATCGACGGTTTGTTGAGTGGTTTTCACTAATTGCAACTCCTTTGATTAAGCTTCTGCACAAGAGTGCTGATTTTGTATGGACTGATGCACAACAATCGAGCTTTGAGAATCTCAAGTTTGTTTTGACTCAGGCTCCTGTTCTGATACAACCTGAATCCGTAGAGAGTTTGTGGTGTACAGTGATGCATTGTACATCGATTTGGGATGTGGCTTACGTGTCCCGAAAGCTTAAGTCACACGAGGGGAATTATCCGACACATGATCTCGAGTTAGCTGTTGTGCTATTTGTGTTAAAGATCTGAAGGCACTATCTGTATGGTGAGAGGTGTATCATCTATACCGATTACAAGAGCCTCAAGTACCTCCTTACTTAGGAGTTGAATCTTATGCAGCGTAGGTGGATTGAGTTGCTTAAGGATTATGATTGTACAATAGAGTATCATCCTTGTAAGGCCAATGTGGTGGTTGATGCTCTCAGTCGTAGAGTGATGACTGATTTGATAGCGATGTTCGTTCGTCGTAGTCTATTCGATGATGGGGGTCTGTTAGCTAAGTTGCAAGTTAAGCCGATTTGGATTGGGTAGATTCGAGAAAAGAAGTTAGGGGATGAGTATTAGGTTCTGCGGTTTCGTCAGGTGGAGTGTAGCGGTACTTCTGATTTTGCACTGAGTAAGGATGGAGTTCTATGTTTTTGAGGTCGGGTTTGTGTATCGAATGATTCTGATCTGAGGTAGTCGATTCTAAGGGAGGCACATAGTAGCCCTTATGTTATGTATCCTGGTGGTAATAAGATGTATTGGGATCTCCGTGAACTGTACTGGTGGCCAGGATTAACACGAGAGGTAACAGATTTTATTGCTCATTGTCTGACATGCCAGTAGGTTAAGGCCAAACACCAGTTGCCTTCGGGTTTGCTCCAACCTATTAGGATTCCCTTGTGGAAATGGGAGCGAGTGACGATAGACTTCATTAGTGGGTTGCCTTTAACACTCACTAAGAAGAATTCTGTGTGGGTCATCATGGATCAATTGACCACGTCCGCTCACTTTATTCCGGTCCGAATGGATTATTCTCTGTAAAAGTTAGCGAAGCTCTACATTTCTGAGATTGTGAGACTGCAAGGGGTTCCGGTTTTGATCATCTCTGATATGAATCCTCGCTTCACTTCTCAGTTTTAGAGGAAACTTCACAAAGCTCTGGGTTCGAGATTAGATTTCAGTACTACATTCCATCCTCAGACCGATGGTAAATCTGAGAGGGTGATTCAGATACTGGAAGATATGCTTCGGAGTTGTGTGATTGATTTCCGAGGTAGTTCGGAGGATTTTCTGTCATTAGCTGAGTTTACCTACAACAACAGTTTCCAGTCTAGCATCCAGATGACACCTTATGAGGCTCTGTATGGTCGTAAGTGTCGTACTCCGCTATGTTTGACTGAGTTGCGTGAACGATGGGTTTTGGGACCTGAGTTGGTTTTCGACACTGAAGATAAGGTTAGACTGATTCGGAATCATCTGAAGGCGGCTTCTGATAGACAGAAGTCTATGTGGATTTGAAAAGGAGATATATCGAGTACTCTGTGGGTGACTTCGTTTTTCTTAAGGTTTTTCTGTGAAAGAAAGTTCTGAGGTTCAGTCGTAAGGGCAAGTTGAGCCTTAGGTTCATTAGGCCATGTCGGATTCTAAAGCGTGTGGGACCGATCACTTATCAGTTAGAGCTACCTCCAGATTTGGATTGTATCCATGATGTGTTTCACATATCGATGTTGAGAAGATATCGATCTGATCCATCTCATGTTGTCCCTGTTGAGGAGATCGATGTTAGACCAGATTTGACGTTTGAGGAGAAGCCTGTTCAGATTTTGAATCGAGATATTAAGGTTCTGAGGAGGAAGCCCGTACTTTTAGTGAAGGTTCTATGGTAGAATCATGGCACTGAGGAAGCCACGTAGGAACCTAAGAACTTGATGCGTCAGCAATATCCTTATCAGTTCGGATTAGATAAATTTCAAGGCCAAAATTTCTTTTAGGGGTAGAGTTGTAATGCCCTGAATAATTTAAGTATGTTTTTTGTGAAAATCGACACAAATGTGTATCTGTTTCAGTGGTTAAGTGTTCTGGGTGTTTGTATGAAGTCTTGGGTTCAAGTTTCCCTTTTGGCATAATTTTGTTATTTTAGATCCAAGCCTTTGTTGAGTGGGCTTATATAAAATTATCTATTAATCCATATTAGAATGAGTCTGCTGGTTCGGGTGGTAAGGAGTTAGTGTATTGGAGGTCCTGTGTTCGAATCCCTACGTGAGCATGGGTGATAAGTTTTTTGCTCCGGTTATCTAAAAGAGTTTGGGTGGAGTTAGAATTCGAAGGTGGTTAAGGGTTAGTGGGTTAGTTAGTAGGATAATGGGAGGTTGAGATTTAGTAGGATAGGGATTTATTTTATATTTAATTCTTTTTGTTATTTTTTCTTTTTCTCACTTTTCTCAAAAAAAAATCTGACGTTAGTATCCCTTCCTTTGCACTTTTCTTGTCGATTGAAAAATTCGTATTTGAATTGAACCTTTGTCGGTTTTGTTGGTTCTGTTTAGTTGAAAATTAAAACTGATTTTAGGAGTTTTTATGTTGATTTTAGGTTCTGGTCGTCTCGGGAGTGTTTTCGCATCAAAATCGAACCAAGTGTGTACTCCTAACACGAAAAATTGAGTTTCGACAAAAGCCAAAAATGGAGTCTATCGACACCACACGGAAGTGTGGCCATCCGTGTGGTTGGCCGTGTGCGAGACACGGCTATGTGACTAATGAATATGTGGCCGTGCGCAAGACACAGTCGTGTGCTGGTGTGAGTGTGGCCGTGTGGGCCACACGGGCTAGGCCAAGTTGGGTGTGTAGGCCTACACGGACTGTCACACGGGCGTGTTGATTTTGGGCCAAGCAGTATGGGCCACATGGGCTAGGCCAATTTGGGTGTGTGGGCCTACACGGGCATGTGGACCCATAATTCTAAAATTTTTCCTAGGATCGTACGGGTCGTTCCGATAGACTGTAGGCCTATCGTTGGGTCGGTAAGGGCTAACCAAACCCTAAATCATATGATCTGATATTCTGATAGTTTACTCGGAGTAGGACACTGATACGTATGTCTGACTGTTCTGTTTGAGTATATATGTTATATGTATATGAGCATGTTAAACATGATATTTGTGTCTATATTCTGTATCTATGATTGGGGTGGGACTTGTATATATGGAGGAAGTGATCTGTTTGACAACTCTTCACCTATGTTCGAGCATCTTGTCTGCATACTATCTACTATGTGTCGCATCGACACTATATGGTGTGTTGGGATAGGTGGGTGTTCTTAACCCCACATGGTGTGATAGGATGGACAGAGATGGTGTGTAGAGAATGGGGATAGGATTTTGTTTATCTTTTTTGTCAATCTAAATCTGATATTTGTTTCTGTTATGGACTTGGGTCTGAATCTATATCTGACTGTATATGAGATTCTGTACTTATTGCATAACTATTTCTGTTGGGTTACATGCTAAGTTTATGAAAACTCATATCTGTTTGTCTATTCTATTCAGGTAATCCACAGGCTTAGGCGGGTCAATGCGGCGGAGGCTCAGCAGTGTCTACTCTACTGAGATTTATTATTATTTAGTAATAATGATTTAATTTCAAAATCTGGTTTTTTTGAAGTTTGTAATTTTTGGGGCTCTCCGGACTGTATGTTTTAACTTTGGACTTGGATTTTGGTTTTGCACTCTTTTCTGTGATGTTGACAAAAGCGTTTTCCGCAAAGAAATGGTTTAGTTTTAAAAGAATTTCAAATTTCCATTGCGAAATAAATAATTAACTTTAAAGAACACCAGATAACAGTTTCAATAATGAATATGTTTTAAAATACTTGGACATTTTATCAAATAACTAAACATGTAACACCCCAAACCCGGACAAGACACCACGTCCGAATCTGGTATGCTACGGGGAAATCGTTTTGTTGAAAAGTTAGATTTTCCGTTTAAAAGCTGAGTGAAAACACAGTGTATTTAAAACAACTTTGAGTTGACTTGTTTGAAAAACGGTTGGTGTATTTGAAACTCGGAGATTTTGAAAACTTAACCAAAATGTGTAGTTAAAACGAGTTTAAACCATTTAAAACCTCAATAGTTTCTTAGTGATACATAAAATATTTTTAAACTTAGAAGAACTACAAGTTTGAATTTAAAACCATTTGTATTTGTTTATCATAAAGACTTAGGGTGATACCCGATGGTATAGTTTAAAAACACATTGCGTTATGATTTTGAAATCATTATCTTTCCAAGTTTTAGTAAAATTCATACCAACTTATTTTGTTAAGGCATATTAGAATTTAATTAAAACATAAACATCACAAAACATAAATTAAAGGCCTTTTACAAATCCAAATTAAACCCAAATAAAAGTAAATAAGTTAAAGTACCCAAATGCAATAGTCTGAGCAAAACTCTTATTAAAGCATGGCATGTGCACCCCGAGTCCATCCCGGCTCCATGTCCGCGTCTACGAGTCACCTGAAATGTCAAAGGAGAGGGTGAGTCGAACGACTCAGTGTATAAATCCCGCTCCCGAGGAAACAACATGCTAACACACATCATACATAGCAACATAATTAATGCAACCCGATCCTAACCATCCATATCGCCTTTTCTACCCCGTGTGGTACCAAACCACTGGTGGTGCCAAACCACTGGTGACATATAGTCACAATGTGTTACCAAAACACTGGTGTCCCAAAGACACAATATCCGTCAATGTAGTACCAAACCACTAGTGTCCCAAAGACACAATTGTGCTACCAAAGCACTGGTGACCGAAGTCACAAATCCAATGATGATGTGGCCAACCCATCGTGTGATACCAAATCACTAGCAGACGATCCCATATCTTAAGTGGGGCCAACCCACGGTGGTCAAACCACAGGGACAAGTCGCAATGAGGTGCCAAACCTCTGGTGTCCCAAAGACACAATGTGCTACCAAAGCACTGGTGACCGTAGTCACAAATCTGGTGATGGGGCCAACCCATCGTGTGATACCAAATCACTGGCGTCAATCCCGTATCTCACAAGTGGGGCCAACCCACGGTGGTGTTAACCACAGGGACGAGACGCTGAGGTACCAAACCTCTGGAGGTGCCAAACCTCTGGTGACCCAAAGTCACAAAGTGTGTTACCAAAACACTGGTGCTCGTCAGCACAAAATATCACGGCTCCCTCCACTCATATCACCCATCAACATACCATACTAATGTAATCATGCATCTCATACAAGTCATGCATATTATGCCAACATACCAAGCATTACCTCTCATAGCATACATACATAACATAGATCATGATATCATACTTCATTAATAGTACTCATAATAGAACAGACTTACCCGAATCGTACACATACCCTATTTAGGTATCCAATTGTCCATCATACTGTTATAATTTTTAACAGGCAAACAGGTTTATTAATAATATTACTAAGTATCAGTGTGTTAGTTTACACACCTGGTAAATCCGAGTCTAAAGATCCCTACGAATAACTCTGAGTCCCCTGATTATCTGGCTCCTAGAATCGGCCAAAAGAAAACCATTAGGCAACCACAAAATTCGGCCAACATCAATTAACCAGAAGGGTTAATATCAATCCCTTACCTTCACTTGATTTGGTTTCCTACCAAATCCGAACCACAAAGGTCCCTCTTTCCAGTCGGCCACCACCTAAGGAAAAGAATCATTAATCTCTTGTAGCCTAACTTAATGAAATCAAACGAGTGAAGTAATATCACTTACCACACTTACCCAATCACTTAACAGATGAAGACGGCTCCTCTTGTTTGCTTCCACACTCCAAATGACCCTATAACAAAGAGATTAACGTCCTTCCTTAATAGCCAAAACCGGCCTTTGACCAAGCCATAATTAAAAAAAAACCAAAAGGGGACAAAATGACCATTCGGCCAAGAGCTTACCAACCCCCAACCGACTGAAACTAAGAGCCCAACACATTCACCACCCCTCTAATATTCGGCCACCAAGGAACTATTGAGAGAGAAGAGAGTTTCGGCCAAGGCTACAAAAGAAAGAAGAGGATTCGGCTTATAGGTGTTCAACACCCTTAGGTTCGACTTCAAGAGAGAAAAAGAGAATAAAAATTTGTGAGATGAGGATGGAATTTCGGCAATGGGATATTTGGAAGAGAAGGAGTGGATGGACTGAAAGTATTTTCGGTTTAGAGAAGGTGTGTTGGAGAATATAATTTCGGCTAAGGTGTTTTCAAAGGCCAAACAAGAAAAGAAAATGTAGGAGAAGAGATCTATCTTCGGTTTACACAATTGAAAGAGAGAATGAATGATGGAGGGGAATATTCGGCTAACAAAGAGTACTAAGAGGAGCAAACAATTCCAATTCGGCAAGATGAGAGCTTGACTTTCGGTTTCCAAAAGGGAGAAAAAAAAATGCAAAGGAAACACTCTTGACAATTCGGCTATAGTGGACAAAATGAGAACTTCTTTGCTTTCCAATGCTTGACCGAAAATGTACCAAAATGCAAGGGTACATTCGGCCCCCCTAACCCACACTATGCCGTCCACTCCCCCACTCCAACACCCCACAAAATCGGCCAAAAATCCCCCCATTCACTCCACTCCTCACATTTCAAATGTGATGACCAAGTCCTCCTCCTAAACTTCCTCTCCACCCTCCATTTGAAAGTGAAGACTTGGTCCAAGGTAGAATTTCACTAGCCTTCTACCTCTCCTCCATGCCGTCCCAAAAAGGAGTAAAAAAGGGGGACTCTGCAGCTCGAACACTGGACCTCCACCACATGCAAATGACGCCACACCAAGCTCCCCCTTGTAGCGCATGCTTTGCCACTAAGCTAGCTCCTTACTTGTGCAATGAAACCACAATTAAAATTCTTAAGCCCCAGCTTCCTCAGCTCCCCTGACTTAACACCCAAAAACCAAAATTTTCCCATTCACTCAGGCATACTTCTAGCCTACACTAAAGCCCCTAAAACACCGAAATAACAACACAGCATACTAAATACATGCAATATCGTGCAACAACAAAATAGCCCCTAACCCGGGATATTACAAAACAAGTTTTTATCGAAGTATTGTCGATTTCAAAACCCTTCTTCGTAACACTTCTAGATTCGGCCATAACGTCTAGGCCAAGTTAGGGGTGTTACAATTTAGGTTAATATTAATTTAGTACTCGCCTCCCTTGGGTACGAGTCTCGAATTACTCACCTACTTTATCATAAAAAACAATATTACAATCTGACCCATATACTCGAAGTATTTTTAATGTTGGTACGTCGGGAGGCAGTCACTTTTAAAATCAAACTATATTTCCTATTTACTTAAAAGCCTATACAACAGAGTCTATGACATTTAAAATAATGATTTATTGTCTTAAACCCGATCTCTAAAGAAGTTATCTAGTTTCAACATATTCCCCCCATTGATGAAGTCTCTAAAGGTACCCACATCCTATGAACATGAGTCTATACTAAGACATTCCTTGGTTCATTCGGTCTAGCTTGGTCTCTCATCGAGTTCCTTATTCCGCGGATCCTACAACCACAAGTCAATCATTTATAAGTTCGAATAAACTTAGTGAGTTTTTACATTACACAAAATGCTCCCCACCTTGTCGAGGTTCAATTAAATAATGATAATAACAACAACAACAACTCTCTGCTTATTTGGGGCATTTTCCTCAATCCATAGTAACTTTTCTTAAACTATAGTTACAAACCTTGTCCTATTCCCGATCACATATATGGGCGAACAGATTCATTGAGCAATTATTTTCCAGCCATACTAATAGCCTTCACCAGCTCTAACAGTTCCCAAAAATGTCTCGCCAACTCTGCAAACTCTATCTTTTCCTTTTACTCAGCTTCTCCCTTCCACTTATCCTAAATGTGGATTTCTTCTTTCCACCATTATCCCCTATTAATGGAGCCTTCCAGTTTACACTCTTAAAGGCCCTTGGGGAGTGTCCTCACTCTGTTGAGTCAGCGACAAACTCGTTTCATACCTTTATTCCATATGACTTACTCACCTTCCATCCGTTGGCATAACTAGCATGGTCCCACGCCACCCTGGAGGATTAAATCCTGCTTCGATTAAATAATGGTTGGATTACTTTTTCGCAATCTGCTTCATTCACATGACCTTACCCTTAAGCATAGCACGCATTTCTGCTACGACCCATTATGGCCTTCAATATTCAGCTGAATGTCTTAGTGTGGTTATCAAATTTCACGATTTCTCTTCTATACTGTATTCCCGCATATTTTCCTATTTTGCTAATACTTCCTAGATGGGTTTCTCCTTTAAGAAAAATATATTTGATAGACACTTCTGTCATCCCGTGTATTCTTCTTTGTCAATGGGTTCTAACCACCCTTCCCTTCCTTAGAAACTAACCGGCGTACATATGATACACTACTAGTCTATACGGTTTTTCTGAGCGCCTTCGGCGTTCCTTAATGGCGGATCCTTATCTACGATCCTCGATTATACCAACTTTTGTCCACTTTTACACCAAGTACCACTAGTGCTCATCTTTCGTGACTATCCTTGTTGGGTTACCTCCCATATGGTTTACTGGCTTTTACAACTACTATTTTAGCAGTCATTTCCTTCTCTATATTTCCTCTATTATTGGTGGACTCCTTCGACCCAATGACTATCGAATGCATGCCCATACTTCTATTTTCCTCATAACCTGTTTTCCTTAATGCAGGTTGTCCCACAATTTTTATTTCAATTTTTCACTCATTTATTATTCTAACTGTAACACCATGTTTAGTGTAGTCCTAGTTGATGTTTTGTGTAGGCGGATAGTTGGTTAAGTTTAAGCCTAGCTAAGGCTGATTTGCACCCTATTCACCAAGTATTGTATTTGTGTTGATTTTCGCGCCATGATTGATGGAATGTTTGGTTAATCAAGTAAGTCTGTGATGCTTTGGTTGAAGGATTCGTCTTTTAGCGTAGTAGGTTATGGGTTTTTATGTCTTGGTGTGGTAGTTAGGAGAACTCACCAATCGACGAACTCTCTTGGTAAGTTTTGCGTGATAGATCCTTCTACTAGTATCTGCCAATAGTGGATTGTAGGATTGCGCACCCAACTTTTTTTTTTTTGTTTGAACATGTGTGTTTACTGTTTACTGTTTAGTTTTAGTTGAGTCTTGTTAAGATCTAGTTAGAAATTAACTAAAGTGCAATGAATTTTAATGTAAGAAATACCTAGAAATAATTATGTTGGCCACATTAAGGTGGTGAGTTAGCTTTGCATGTTAGCCACATGTAAGTTATTGTAAGAGTTGTAAGCTATAAATATAGTTGAAAATTTTGTAAAATGGGATTCTTCTTTCCTTTCCTTTTGCTCTGGTAACCTGTTTAAGAAAGAGTTCTTATAACAGCCCGTTTTTAGTAAAATCAGAATAGTGGTTTTGGAACCACAAATTCGAAGTCAAAATATTTATTTTATTATTATTTTAATGTCGTGGCATGAAAATATGTTTGTGTGAAAATTTCGTTAAGAAACTTTGTCGTTTGAGTAGTTAATTTGATAAAGGACTAAATCACATAAAGTGCAAAAGTGATGCTCTATTAGTTAAAGGTATCAAATGCCTAAGAAATTAAATAGTTGATGGATTTATGTGGCAATTGTCCCACTATATTAATAAGTGGACTTTCATGGACATAGTTTATGTGTTTTTGAAGTTTAATTAGTAAGGTTAAATTAGTAAATCAATAATTAAGTAAAATTTGTAATAATAGTGTATCATCTTCTTCACTTACTATTTTCCACCGAAAATAAGGGTTTGAATAGCCATTAAAGAGCTTGAAGCATTCGAAACTTTCAATTGCTAGCATGTAAGTGATTTTGACTCAATTTTTAATGATTTCTATGTTTTTGTGAATGTTGCTTCGTATTTTAGCTAGCCCGTACCCTAGATTTCGAAACTGTTAAAGATTTATCATGTTTCCATTGTTGAATGCTTGAGTAATTTGATGATTTATTATAGATTTGAAAGGTTTAATGTTAGATTAATAGCTTTTGTAAAGTGATTTTTGACAAAAAAGTCAAAAAAGGGTTAAATTGAGAAAATGTGAAATGTGGTGGTTAAAAGTGTGAATAAATTGAAAATATGGGCTACTAGTAACACGTATTAAACTCGTCTAAGCATGGGTTTGTACTAAATTGTATGAATTTGCAATTTTTTTGTGATAAAGACTAAATTGTGAAAATGTGAACGTTTAGGGGCAAATGTGTAAAATAGCCCTAATGTGTGTTTTGGATTGAATTGAATAAATAGAAGAATAAATAAGTTGATTTTGATTACTTATAGATCAAGAAAAGAGTAATTCGGGCTTAGATCGGGGAAAAAGCAAAATAACTGAATAGTCAGTCTGTTTCGTCATATCCGTACACGAGGTAAGTTCGTATAATTGAACTTAAATTTGTATCTATTTATTTGATGGATGAAATTGAGATAGTATTTATTCTATTAGTTAAATGTGGAGATATTAAATTAAATGTACGATTTAAGTAAGGCAAGAGGCCAAATAAGACTATAGTTGCGCTATGACAATCGGATAATAAGACCGTAACCGGTTTATGGCATGGGAATGTATAACCACGGCAGGGCCTTGGCAATGTATGTGTAAGACCATAGTTGGACTATGGCATCGGAAAATCGACGTACTCGTACCATAAGCATTTATAAACTCGGAGAGATTTGGTAACTGAATTGGTGAGAATAGATATGTAGCAGTACAGGTATGTAACGACCCGATTTTGGGCCTAGTAGAATTGGGCCTATTGGGCCTTGGGCTTGGGAGTGTTTAAAACTTCTGCGAATAAGAGAACGGCACTAATGCAAGTTGGACCTATTAGGTGAGTGATTTTGGAAGGTTAGGGGGCTTCCATGAAGTCCCGGGATCAAACCTGGGCTCAGGAAAAATTTTGGTTTTAGGTGAGTAAAACCCTGGGAGTTAGTAAGTAGGCTTTAAGAATAAAATATGGTGAAAAGTGACACAAAAGGAGTTGTAGTCTAGTGGCAAATGGCGCCACATAGGAGACAAGGGAATGACGCCAACACAAGGAAGCAAGGGGTCCAAGGTTCAAGTCTTGGCGCTTGTATTTCATTTTGATTTATTTTTTAAATGGACTTAAACTTTGGCCCATAGACTTATATTTAGTTACGCATGATTTTAGACACAAGAGGAGCTTGTGGGTTTAGGCTGTTTGGGCCGAAATGGGCCCGTGGGCCCATATGAATAAATTGTATGATTGTGTAGTGGATATTGAACTGGTCTATGTGAATCTCATATCTATGGCTAGATTTAGGCTAAATGGGCCACACGAGCGTGTGGGTCCATTTGGGCCGAGAATGGGCCCTAGGCCCATTCGCATTGTTATCTCTGTTTAGAATACCCTTGGTTTACAAATTACTGAAATACCCCTAATTTGTGAAATTACCGAAAGACCCCTGATTTGTGAAATTACCAAAATACCCTCAAATTGCAAAATTATCGAAATACCCCTGATTTGTGAAATTACTAAAATACCCTCAGATTGCAAGATTATCAAAATACCCCTGATTTGTGAAATTACCGAAATACCCTCAAATTGCAAAATTACCGAAATACCCTTGATTTGTGAAATTACTAAAATACCCTCGGATTGCAAGATTATCAAAATACCCCTGATTTGTGAAATTACCAAAATACCCCTGGTTAATAGAATTATCAAAATACCTCTGGTTTGCGAAATTACTAAAATACCCTCTATGGGTAATGTAATAGCCCATTATTGCCCGAGCTTAATAGAAAAATAATAATAAATGTCCAATATGTTTATTACAGTCCATTTACAAAACCAGACCCAATACCCGAGCCCAATACCACAAACAGACTACCTAAGCCCAAAACCCCAATTACACCCAACAGCAAACTACCCAAATTAACTAAACCCAGCAGACCCAAACTAGTGCAGCCCAAGAAGGCCCAAACACTAAACAGAATCAGCAGTGGCCTAGGGTTTCTGAAACTCTAGGCGCTGCCTCAGCAAGAGCCCGATCGTCGCGCCGCAAACCCCTCATCCCGCAGCCTCGTCCAGCTTGTTCTCGCACCAAAATTAGCGCGCATGTCACCCCACCGCCGAGATCTCCGCTTCCGACCTGCAAAAGAAGAAAGAAAACGCAGCAGCAGATACGGACATAATATGTATTTCCTTTTTTATTTTTCATTTCGGGGCTATAAAAACCCCCCAAAATCTGTAAACAAAGGATATACACGAATATACACACATATAGACACAGAAACAAAGAATACAAAAAAAGATTCAAAAAAAATACAGAGAAATAAAATATATTTTACAGAGGTGATTTTTCTTTTTAATATCTGTCTTTTTTATTTTCTTCTCATTTCATGCGTTTTTTTTTAAATATACATATATTAAAAAAGGGGAGAAAGAATTTTACCGTTTGATCGGAGTTAAAAAGGGGGCGTTTGGACTTTTGACCACCGTCGGAGGAGGCGCGTGGGTGGCGCGTGTGGCAGTCGGATACCAAAGCCCAAGCCAGAGCCAAATCTTAGGCTATGAAAAAGAGAGAGCTCCTCAGAGCTCTTTTCTCGTTTTTTTTAAAAGAGTGTTTAAAAATGAATTTTTTTTGTTTATTTTTACTTATATAGGGCCTATTGTACGACACCGTTTTGGAGGTTCCCTTTTAAGGTCAAAACGATCCAAGTGTCGACTCGATGGGCAAAAAGATCCGCATGTTTTTATGTCAATGGTATATTTGTGGAATAGGCCCTTCCGCATTTTCAATTTGTTTAATCCAGTTTTTTTTGTATTTTAATTTGGCCATAAAATTTTAATTATTTTCCAATATAGTCCCTAGGACTCTTTAACGGCTAAAATCAAAACGTCGTAGTTTTTTAATTTTGGCTTAATTTCCATTTTAACCCATGTGATTTAATGCGCGTTTTAATTTAATCCTTTTATATATGTTTTAATTGTTATTTAACCCTTGTTTCTTTGTTTTATTTTTTTATCCTTTTATTTTATTTTATATTTAATTATTTTACCATATTAAAAGATTCTATATTATTTTCATGTATTTATTAATTTACTAATAGCGTGAAATTCATATATATGTATATTTTATATGTATTATATGTATATATATATTTAATTATCATTATATATATTTTACTGGGTTTAATAATTTATATATTATTTTAATATTTATATATTATTTATTATATTTTATTTTTAAGTATTATATTATATAGTAGTTTTAAAATTTTGTTTTGTATAAAGTTTATTATAACCTATTTTATTTATATTGTTTATTACATATATAATTTTTATGATTAGTATATTATGTATATATATGTTTTTATTTAAAATTATTATATATATTATTTACTAATTATTTTTATGTATAATCCTTATATATTATTAATTATTTTATATTATCTTATTATATATTATGATTTTTATTAATTATTATATACATTTATTTGTATCTTTATATTCGTTTATTATTGCTTTAGCATGTTTTATTTATTTATTTATTCATGTTATATTATTTATTGATTATTTATTGTTAATATAATTTGTAGTTAGGTTGAATTGATATGTATATGTCTTACTCAAACCACTTTTTTTTATTTTTATAAAAATACCTTTTGATTAAATCATTTTACTCAAGTAGTTCAAGAAATACGGTGATATGTGATATTTGGGACGTCGAGAAGAATTGTGCCCTAACTTATTGGGTTTCGATTTTTCTCGTAGAACTTAAGGTATTAGATATCCTTTCTCTTTTAAAACCAAAACTTATATTTTAAATAAAAACTTACCCTCAAGAATTCAAAATTGTTGTGTCCTAACTCACTGGATATGGCGATTTGTTATCTTGGGATAAGAATTTCAGAAAATAAGGCAATGTTTCGTGTTTGGAAGTTCGAGAAATTGTGCCCTAACGTGCTGGGTTTCGGTGTTTCGTTCATCCAAATAACTAAATATCCTTTTAATAAATTTTGTAAATCATGAGATGATTTTAGTCACGAGGGTTTAAAACATCATGTCCTAACGTGCTAGATGTGATGTTTGTATGCTTTCGGAACAAAAGAATCTCCAATTTCAACTCAAAATTGTTCAAATTTTTAAAGAAATCATATTCCTAAATCTTCTTCAAATTCTCGACATAAGAGCATTAATCAATCAATTAGGTACCAATTTTTGGGCGTTACGGGGGTGCTAACCCTTCCTCATACGTAACCGACTCCCGAACCTGTTTTCTGGTATTTTGTGGACCAAAAATCAATGTTTTGAAATAAAATGTTTTATAAGGTGATCCAATCACACCTGAGTAAAAAGGGATTGGTGGCGACTCCATTTTTGTTTTAAAGTCGATCCCCCTTTTTTTTATAAAATTAAAAATGGTTTCGACAGGTAAAGTTACCGAAAGACCCTTTATGGGTAAAGTTACCGAAATACCCTCGACGGGTAAAATTACCGAGATGCCCTTACGAGGCGAAATGACCGTTTTACCCCTAACCGATTAAATGACCGTTGTACCCTCGTGGTAGTACTAGTGTTGTATGTGTTAATTGTGTGATTGATTATATTTGAGATGCACTGCATACATGGATTAGTTATGAGTAGAATTACCAAATTACCCATGTAGGGTAGGATTACTGAAATATCGTTATAGGGTAAAATAACTATTTTGCCCCTGAGGGTAAAAGACTGATTTTGGTGCCATGATTTGACTGTGATTGTATGACTGTGGTTTAACCGACTTGACTGTAGGCGTGTGTCTGATTTGCTTTTAATATGTGTTGAAATGACTGTTACTAAGCATGGCCATTTTGCATACACATGTAATAATTGAGCATGACATACACGACACACTGCATTGGGTTGGGTTATGCTTATGGAGGAAGTACTGTACTGGTGGCTATGCCACGTTATACTGATTCAGTGGCTCTACCACGATATACTGATTTTAGTGGCTCAACCACGTATACTGTTACTAGCAGCTTTGCTGCGTTGATAATGGTAGCTCGGCTGCGATCTTGGTGTGTAGGGCTGGGTGGGTTGACTTGGTCCCCACAGGTGTGTAGGGTTAGTACAGGTGGTGTGATGGTTGGAATGGGTTGGGATACATCCTCATACTATTGCATATCTGTTTATGAGATCTGTCACTATACTGGGCTTAGGCCGTTTGTTCTGTTATTGGTTTGGGCTAGGCCCAATTGATACTGTTATGGGCTATGACCCAAATAAAATTTTGTAGTGGGCTTTGACCCACGTATGCTCTGATCTATACTGTACTGTGACTGTTGAAAGGGCTTCGGCCCAGACTGTTTAGGTTTCTGCTTCTGTATACTGACTGTTACTCTGGTAAGGGGATTACACACTGAGTTTTCATAAACTCACCCCGTCTTTAACTGTACAGGTAATCCTCAGCCTTAGACAGATCGGAGCTGCGAGGGACTCAGAGGTGACCACACGCCCGATTGGCTTTAAAGTACATGTCCTGTTTTTATTTTAGTTTAATTTGTTGGGTTATAAATTTTGTAATAAGGCCTTAAGATTTCTGAACTTTCAGTTTTGGGATTTTATTGATTGTTTTATAATTGCTAGAAGTAGAACACGATTTATCGAAAATAACTATTGTTTTTCAAAATATCACGTTCTGCAACTGTTTTAAATTAAGCTTTCCGCAACAAACAAGGTTTTAAAGATAATAATGTTTTCCAAGAATGATTTCTAATAAACCACGTTTTGAAATAAGCAAGCAAAATCTGAGGTTTTGAATAGCAGAAAGTTTTAAGTTGTAAGAAGGGTTTCTAATGAAAGCATGGTTTTCGAAAAACTCCTCAATGTGACATGCCAGATTCGGGCCTAACTTCTAGGCCGGGTTTGGGGTGTTACAAGGTATGTACAGAAAACTATTCGAATAACGAGCAAATGGAAGTTGAGAACTTTATCTTAACTTAGTGATTGATGTCTTTAATGCAATTTATTTCATCCATTTAGAAATTTTAATGAATAATAAAATTATTTCATATTTACATACAAACTTACTAAGCTTTATAGCTTACTTTGTTTATTTTCTTCTAAGTTTTATAGTATATCGAAGCTAGCTCAGAACCGGGGATCGTCAGAGACTTCATCGCACTATCGGACATCTATTTTGGTACTTTTAAAGTGTGTATATATGGTATATGGCATGTATAGGCTTGAGTCATTTTGGTATGTTTGATGAACATGTATTTAGGCCATTTGAGTTGGCTTGTGATGGTGAATTTGATGTTGTTTATAAATGTGCAAATGGTATTATTTTGAGTTAGGTAATTGACCTATAATGAGTGATTGAGGTTGAATGGATATTCCATGTTTGGAAAGGTTTAGTTAATTGAATGGTATGTGTGAATTAGGTATGAAATTATATGGCAAATTGTGGTATACTTGTGATTTATATTGATGGTAAAGAATTGGTATGATTTGAACTTTGATTGATGGTATTTGGTTGCATATTTGTATCTTGAATTGGTACCATTTGAACTTGTTTAGGTATGCGCAAAATGGGTGGCAAAATGGCTTGGTAAATAGCCTATTTTTGTCCACACAGGCAGAGACACGGGCGTTTGTCTCAGCCGTATGTGACACACGGTTATGTTACACGGTCGTGTGTCCCCTGGTGTTGAAATTAAAATGAAGTCAGTATGCTCCACACGGTCTCACATACGGGCGTATGATCAGCCGTGTGGCACAAGTCAGTATAGCCCCCTAATTAGCACACGAGTGTGTGACTTGGCCATGTTGCATAAGCCAGTATACCCTACAGGTTTGGCACGGCCTAACACACGGCCTGGCACACGGGCGTGTGTGGCCACTTCGAAGGGCACACGAGCTAGACACAAGGGCATGTGGTTGGCCGTGTGACCCAAGTTAGTAAGCTCACTTGTTTAGGCATAGGGTAGGACACGGGCTGGGACATGGCCATGTGATCCCATTTCGAATGTCCACATGGCCTGTGATACGGGCGTGTCTGGTGGCTGTGTGAGACACGCGGCCTAGTCACACAAGCGTGTGTCTTTTGTTTTGGAGAAAAATTTTCTAAGTGCTCAAATTGTTTTAAAGGTTATCGGTTTAGTCCCGAACAACTTCCAATGCATGAATAGGGCCTCGTAAGCTCGTATTAGGGACATATTGATTGAGGTAGATTGACGAATGTTTGAATTGATGAAATGTATGCTAATAGTATGTATAATTGAGTTGTAAGTCTGGAAATGCCCCGTAACCCTATTCTGACGATGATTACGGGTGAGGGGTGTTACAGTTCTTTGTTGGAGAGGAACCAACAAGTGTTTGAATATTAGAAAAAGGTTGTAGAGTGTAGTGAAGGTCTTGGTGAAACCAACTGGGTTGAAGTTTTTTCTGAGCATTCCAACTAGTGTTAGTTGTTTATGAATTTTCTCTAAGTCTTTGCATATTGTTAAGTTCTGGTTATCATAGTTGCAAGCTAAGAATTCAAATAAAACCATCCCTTGGAATGTGGTAAGGTTCTGTATGTAATCATCTACATGTGCATATATGTGACAGGAAACAGACACAACTTTCTTGATGTACAAACTCGGTATCTGAATGAGATGGGCCTCTAATAGGGCATGTTAGTTGCTAACCAAAATGGCGGTTATGATGAACCACTGGTAGGGCATGCTAGTTGCTAACCAGATTATTGTGAGTGTTAGGTTTCTGGTAGGGCATGTTAGTTGCTAAATAGCCTGACGATATGGGCGTTGCCTCGGTAGAACATGTTAGTTGTTAACCATGGCAAAAAGCCCTAAACTCATGAACAATGATTGTGATATCTATTCTAATATGTGAAAATGAAATCCGAGGTTAGTATAAGGAAGGTCGACAAAAAGGTATGAAAATGTGAATTTCGGGAGTTTTTACATGTTATATATGTCTGCAGTCAAGAAAGAAAAGTTGATTAGGTACGTTTTATATCTTTGTATGTTAAGTGATAAATCTTCATCTGTTGATTTTGTCGAGTACGTAACGTATCCGCTAAGTTTTTGTGTTTGGCATGTAGAATCTGCCCTAATGAAAGTGAGTTCTGAAAGCATGTATAAATCAGTCTGATAGATTGTCTGAGATGTAATAGTAAGTATTAGTAAATTTTGTGTTCCGTGGAAGGATTCGGTTTTGTTAAGGCTAATGATCTCTATGGATGTAAGGAAGAATGGTATTCGCTAGTATTAGAGTCCGCTTAGAAATACTATTCGCCATGGATAGGTATCCGCAATTGGTATGAGAGTATATGCTCAAATGTCTCTGCTTGTGGAGTTTAATTTATTAGTTTATGTGTATGCTTATATACAATTGTAGTATTACCTACTCTTATAACTTGTCGAGAAAGGGTTGAGTATTTCTATTTTTGGAACTCATTAAATTCTTTTGAACTTACTCCCTTCCTTTTCCCTTTTCTAAGAGGTGCTTCATCGTAAAGCTTGTTGAAGGGACTCAGCCAGAAAGAGCAACTTCTGCTGTGAGCTTTTCTTGTGTTTATTTTGTAACATGTGTATGTTGTTTTGGGGTGGCATATAGTTCTGTTTTGTAACTAAAAATTTGTAATAGATTACTTCTTTACTAAAACGTAGTTTTTATAGGAATGTTACCCTTGAAGGATTGGTTAAGCCTTAATGAATTATGGTTTATGAAATATTTTCTAATTGTATACGCCAAATTGTTTTTATACATTATTTTATTTCCAGTGTTGAATTTAAAATTTTTGTAAAGGATAGAACTTACCGTGAGTTTTATATACGTTTGTTGATTTTTATGACATTTCCAATGAAAGAATTTATGATTTATATTATGGTGTATACCTGTTTGATTACTCATGTTTTAAAATTTTTCTGAGTTAACTCTCTAATTCAATTTGTTATATGTGGAAACTAAATTAAGATCGAACAAAGTTTACGTTTATTTTCTATGTAACGCCTCGGTCTGTTGTTGGGACTGGGTGTTACACTTACTATTTTCAATAGGTTCAGTATCCCCGTGTTTATTGTCCCAGCAAGCTATCCATGATTCCATAGCATCTTTCAACTATGGACTTACACGATCTACCCTATGCTTACCGTCTCAGACGACCATCCCGTGATTAGTATCCCAACAGACTATCACGTGTTTAACATCCTATCAGACTATCTCATGTTTAACGTCCCGCTGGACCATCTATGATGTCATAACGTCTTTCAGCTATGGTCTTACATAGTCTAACCCGTTTTTACCATCCCGACGGACTATCAAAGGATGTCATAGTTTCTTTCAGCTATGGTCTTAGTCCTATTTACCATGATGCCATAGCGTCTTTCAGCCATAGTCTTACTTACCCTTATCATTATGCCATAATGTCTTTCAACTATTGTCTTACTCATTTTTATCATGATAGCGTAGCATATTTCTGCTATGGTCTTACCTATTATAATCGTTATGACATAGTATCTTTTAGCTATGGTCTTACTCACTTCTGGCGTATAGCCCCTAATTGGTCCCATGGTTTAGCCATGATCTTTATTATTCCCATTTCATTCCATCCATTCCTCCATTTCACCATCCTATACCTTGATGCTTGAACACTACAGCGTTCCCTTCGTAAGGCCCGGAGCTTCACACATCACGGGTGCACACAGCAATGTCATATGGCGGTATCTAACAAATTCATCCTCTTTCTCATTCCTACCTTCATCTAACACGTCAGTGTTTCCCATTCATGTGATGCTTCAACAATCATGCAGTGTATGCATTTCTTAAATGAACTACCATGAAATTATAGTTAATTCATGCTTATTCAACTAACATGGCGGACACTTTTAAACCATGCAGTCTTACTACATACTTAATTTTTCAAAGGTTGAGTGCAAAAACTCATCTGATGTTTCTTCTCCTTGTCTGCTTAGCTCTTTTGGACGTCGGAGCTTCCATTCTCTTGGCAGCTAAGCAAGACAACCAATTCATAGGTTAAGCTCAGTAATCTCAGTTTAAAACTCAGTTTTCTAGAAACGTGCAGAATCCTTAAAATGGTTTTTGGAAGCCTTTAACCTTGGTTCTTAAATCTTACATACACTGAAGGACTTAGAACATTAACAGCTTACTAGATCATCTATTTTTTCCCGACTAAAGACTCAAGACCACTACTCCATGCAGAGTTTCCATGGCCATCTTTCCTTCGGAGTAACCAATGAGGAAAATGAAGGAAATAAAATGAAACATATTGGAGAATAAGTCTCCCAGGAAGTCACTCTCCAACTATTTATAGCTCTTCATGTGCGGTTTCTCACCGTATAACAACCATTCACCATTCATCCTTAATCATTTTGTCCCCTACTAAGGAACCTTATGGTTCTAATCTAACCAAACCAGACTTGAAGCTCAACTATGCTCAAACTAGCCTTTACATTTATCAAATTTTCCAGTAGATACCACCAGCTTAGGGTCCCTTTTAATTTAACCCCTAAAGGTTCGAAATTTTCAGATTTCAATGGAAACCGGGTGTGACAGCTCAAATCTCTCAAATGGGTTTCACCGCTCAGATCTCTTAAATGGGTTGGCTATTACAGTCATGGTGGTCGGTATTTGGCCCTTTGCCGAATCATTTTCTAAAGCCATGGGGTTTAAGGGTCTTGGTATTATGAAGGATTAAAGGGTTTATTGATGGGGGTTAGGAGTTGATGGTCATGAGCACTAGCTTTCCTAGCATGGGGGAGTATTTAAGTAAGCTATCCTACTAATACAATTCGATGCTTCCTACGTCGAAGGTCAACCAACCGTCCTTCAAAGCCCCTTCTTGAGACACTCTTTCTTATTCCCTTTGCCTTTTCTTTTTCGATACCATCTCTTATTTCCCCTTAGATGTCACTTCCTCTATCAAATCAAAGAGTGACTATTCCCTACCAGGAAAGACGGTAAGCCAAGGAAAGAGATTTATTTGCAAAATCTCATAAATTCTCAAAACATGCTCTCTTTTAACGTGAAAAAGATTCCCTCGGTGAAAATAAAATCGATAAAAACCCAAGTTGAACACATCCAACTCAAATAGAAAACAATTAATTGAAGCTCTTGTAAGACAAAGAAATGAAGCAAGAGATGAAAGACAGTGCAAGCAAAGGGAAATGGAACAAATTTGTGGAGATATTCAGAAATACGAGAAATAATTTCTTTAAGTTTTTTAATTTTTAAAAAAATTAAATTATGATAATTATTTTTTTATTGATTTTTAATATATTTGTTAAATTATGACATCATGATGATGTCATTAATGACATGTGTTGTTGTCTGGTAGTGCTATTTGTCCCAGACTTAATAGTGTTAAAAAAATTCAACTACCAATCTAAAACAAAAGAAAAATCTTAAATACCAATCTAAAAAAAATAGAGAAATTCAAATACTACATTTATATTTAACCCCTTTTTTTTTTTTATGGCTGAAAAAGGAAAATTAATTTTTCTAAGCACAAGCTTTAACAGAAAATATTCCAATGGGTGAGAAAAACTAAATAATAAAGCGAAATGGAGATGCGGGGTATCAATTCCCGTACCTCTCGCATGCTAAGCGAGCGCTCTACCATCCCCACGCCTTTATATCCGAAACAAAATTATAGCTTAGTAGTTATAATGTATAAAATTAACATGGAAAAATGCAGCGCAGTTTCAAGTTTACAAAAATCACATATTATTTGTCAAAGTATGGCCTAAACTTTGCGGGACTACCTAATCTTAATTTTTATATGCAAATCCATGAGCTTTGTTCAGAAATTTGTCAATTTATTTGTAATTTTATTTATAGTTATAATTTAAAATTTTAAAAAATATATATATTTAAATTTGATTGGTATTAAAAATCTGTTATATAATTATAATAAAATATTTAATAACGAGATCCAACCTAAAATAGTTATTTATCCAATCCAAAAAATTCATGGTTATAACCCCAAACAATGCATTTGAGAGGTGGGGGACGGTACTAAAAATAGTTTGAATAGATAAATGTTGTCTTCAGTTAATTAAAAGGGCCAATGTAGGATGCATAGTATTAGATAAATATTTTTCTTCCATGCTCCATTAAGTTGAATAGATGTTTTTAGAGATACTTGTAGGCTACGCATTTCCTTCTGCGATGAATTTAAACACACTGTTTATAAACATAGTTTGAAATGGAACTATTCTTCCTAAAGTAGCTTTGCTGAAACACTAAGCTTATTGCATACCATCTTAGACACTTCTTTCCCTTTTTCTTTTTACTTGGTTTTTTCTTGTTTCTAATGCCAAACCTATTGAAATGCTCGGATTGATATGTCATTATGCAAAGGACTGTGAGGCTTTCATTTGGAAGCCAAGTCACCCTAAATAGACTGTCAACTAAGGAACTATCAAATTTTAATCAAATGTTCTAACTGCTATGCTATTTTTTAAGGCACCATTTGGACGAAGAAATAGTAAAGTGGTACATGAGCCTGCATTCACAAGGCAATGCTATTGATTGATAAGTCACTCATTTGCACATAAAAGAGCCAAGACCAAGAGGAATATTTTCTGCTTAGGCAGAAATAGAACATTATGTTTCTTGTTTCTACCATTTAATAACACCTAATTTCACAGTTTCTTTGTTTGGGCTACTGAATGTCAAAATTAATCAAGTACAAGCTCTCTCTTGGAGCCTTTATGCATTATGAGCTCTAAATCTGATAAGTCATTTTGGTTTTTTCTCCTAAGAGACCAAAATCATCAGACAAAAGGATTTGGCGGTGATGCTGCTTCTGCCTAACTGTCGCATTTTCTAATGAAGAGGGAAGAGGGGTAAGGTAATGCATGTAAAGAGGTACAGTGGAAACGAACTGCAGCCATAGGTAATAGGTATGCATTTTTCTGCCTTCTGTTCAATCATATTATCTGATAAAAAAAATGGAATATATAAGCTTGTTATCAGTATCGATCATTTTAAGCTTGTGTTATTCTCCATGATCATCTTTCATTTTATCTAATACATAAATGTTGTCTTTAGTTGTTTAATTTGCCACGGGTCTTGAATTGAATTTCACAATCACACACTAATGATTGGGGAACTATTTTTATTAATTTATTTTTTTAATTAGTGAATAATAGGCTTTAACGATTGGCCTGAATTCATCATTTAAACTAATTTAATTTCTTAATAAATTGTGTTATTATATTTCATCCACTATGCTTCCAACTCATGATTCCTAATTTTACTACACTTCTTCGATTACATATTTATATAGCTATTAGAGTTATAATAGGAAAAGGAACACAAACTCACGTCAATATTAACTCAAAAACCAACTCCTTTTCATTATTGGATTATGAAAACTATTTACTATATATATATATATATATATATATATATGTATGCATGCATGCACATGCATGCATGTATGTATGTATCTTCCATTCCACATACGCATCAAATTAAGAAATCATCGATACTATGGCAACTTTGAAAATCTTCTTCTTTGTCCTTTTGATCCAATGCACTGTATTCACTGGCTCTTCTCGTCAGTTGAAGAACAGCAACATAAATATTGATAGCTATGGTGACAATACATTCAATGTCATTAGCTTTGGAGCAATTGGAGATGGAAAGAAGGATGATTCTAAGGTTTTCTTTTTTTTTTTTTTTTCCTTTTAATTTTATCTGCTGCGTGTGGTGCTAATTTTAAGGACTGGTGTTGTATGCCTACTGATAATAAATGCTTGGTTTAATGTCGTGTATAATATAATATGTATGTATTGTAGGGGTTTAAGCGTGCATGGGATGCTGCTTGCGATTCATCAACTCCGTCACCAACCTTTCTTGTACCTCAAGGGAAGACGTTTCTGCTGTAACCTTTAACTTTCAACGGCAAACATTGCAACTCTAATAACATTACTTTCCAGGTATTTCTATCTATCTTTCTCTACTTCCATTGTAAATTCAGTTATATATATTTAGCAATAGTACCAGTAGTGTATATAATATTGTATTAATTAGAAACTTTGCATATAAATTGGGGTGCAGATTGATGGGAGAATCATAGCCCCAACCAAACCTTCTACATGGGAATGCAATACAAATTGTCACCATTGGATTGGCTTTCAGAATTTCGATGGTCTCCACATTCAAGGATCTGGTACCATCAATGGCCAGGGAGATAATTGGTGGAAACTTTCTTGCAAAGATAACCAAAAGGTAATTGTTTATATTGTAGTATAAGCACATAAGATTTTACATTATGGTAAAACTTTCTTGTTGGGTTTTACTGATATATACATGTCCATTGCTCTTTGTAACAGTCGTGCCAACTTCGGAAACCAACGGTATGTGTTCAAATTTCAAGTTTTTCAGTTTCTAAAGACATGTTTTACAAAGATATACTAAGTTTTTAGGTATGGAAGAATAAACATTGACAAAAATTGTGTATTCTCTAATTGTATGAGAATTATGTGGCTTTTGGTTTTAGGGTTTTATGATAGGACACTCCAAGAATGTTGATATCAAAGGTTTAACCTTTGAAGACAGTCCCAAAATGCACATTGCATTTGAAGACTCTACTTCGATTCATGCCACTCAACTTACAATCAAAGCTCCGGGAAACAGCCCCAACACTGATGGCATTCACATCCAACGTTCCACCAATGTCTCTATCCACAATACAACCATTCAAACTGGTTTCTTTCTTTCGTTCTTTGCTGGTTTCATTTCATTATACTTTCCATATATATGTTTGTTTTAATATTTTATATGTATTTAATCATTAATTCAGGTGATGATTGTATATCAATTGGAGACGGCTCTAAATATATCAATATCACTAACATCGAATGCGGTCCGGGTCACGGAATAAGGTATGCTCTTTTACAATCATCTTCCTTTCTTGTTTTATGATATTAACGTAACTTTCTGTATTAATATTAATCGCCACATGAAGCATTGGGAGCCTTGGAATTATGGGGAAAACTGAGGAAGTTGAATTTGTTCATGTAAGAAATGTTTCTTTCCATGGAACAACTAATGGAGTTAGAATCAAAACTTGGCAGGTATATATAATGCAGTTCTTTAAAATATATATATTAATATCTATTATATAATTGATAATTAGCATTGTTGTGTGTTAGGGAGGACATGGTCATCGGAGGAACATTAGATTTGAAGACATAACTTCTCACGCTTCAACTCGACCTATTGTTATCGATCAATATTATTGCCCTCATAAACAATGCAAGAATCAAGTAAGTCATTGGTTTACTTTATTAATATGGAACTTAACTTGTAGAACAACGTGACTTCTTATTCTCTTATAGGATTGTTAATGGTTTTTCGTCCATATTTAAAAATGAAGTAGTCTTAATGTTAACTACTATATATTTTGCAGACATCAGCTGTAGAGATTAGCAATATAGCTTATGAAAACATCAATGGCACATCACATAAAGAAACAGCAGTGCAATTCTCATGCAGTGAATCCAGTCCTTGTAGAAACATTACCATGAAAAACATTAACTTGAGAAATGAGAAGCAAAAAGGCAAAACTTCATCTATTGCCTCAATGCTCATGGCTTGAGAAATGGAAGGGTCCATCCTAATGTACCTTGTTTGGACAAACATGACAATTTCTAGATTTTTTTTTTTTAAATTAGCACATAGCAGAAAGTAAATTTAATGAAATTTATCATGTTATAGTTGTAATGTATTTTAGAGGATTATTATATAAAGTAAATATTTGTTTAAGATGGATGATTGATTCTCCCCTTTAATGAAAATATGATACAAGTAATGAGAAATTGAAAATGAATGAGCATTGAACAAAACTAAGAACGATGAGCTGATTGATTTTCATTGGACCTATATATATATATATATATATATATATATATATCCACATATCATCTCCATCGCAACAATGGAAAGATGGTTTTACCTATTATGGGTGAAGAAAGAAATTAAAAAACTTGGGCTTGTAAGCACAGGTTTTAACAGAAAATATTCCAATGGCTAGAGAATAAGCAGCGCACTAAACTGAGCTTGTTTGAAGTATTACAAAACCTTAAGAGAAAAACAGAAAATGGAGATGCGGGGTATCGATCCCCGTACCTCTCGCATGCTAAGCGAGCGCTCTACCATCTGAGCTACATCCCCTTAATCTTACAAGTTTTTAATTTTACACTCATCATAAAAAACCAAATTGCCCCAAGTTTGTACAAATCGCTTTCCTCTTACTGTATTCTGAACTTTCTTGGCCCGCTTGGAATACTCAAAATTTTCAAATATATATGATTAAAATTAAAATTAGGTAATTTATTGATGAATTAAAAATACTAATAATTAGTGATATACATTTAATATTTATATGTAATTTTATACAATGTTTAAGTTTGTATTGTATTGTATTAAAAGTCTAAGTAAAAATAAATAAATTTATCATTTGATTGAATCACTGACACAAAAAATTTGTGTTCAAATTTTTAGTTGACATTAATTTTAGATTCTATTGTAGGTGGATTTAGAGGGTGAGCAAGGGCTTGGTCACTCAAATTGAAAAAATTACTTTTTTCGTCTTTCTATAAATGATAAAGTTAGAAATTAATATATGGTAAACTTATATTATAGATCTCTCAAAAATAAAATATTTTCTATTTAATCTGTCGAAACCATTTTTTGTTTGAAAACGGGCTGACTTTAGAAGGAAAACGGAGTCGCCACCAATCTTTTTTAAGTGTGATTGGGCCACTTTTGAAAATGTTTTGGTCTACGGATTTTAAGAAAACGGGTTCGGGAGTCAGTTACGCACGAGGAAGGATTAGCACCCTCGCAACGCCCAAAATTGGTACCTTATTGATTGATTAATGTCCTAATATTGAAAATTGAAAAAGATTTTAAAATATGGATCATTTGGAAAATGTTTGGGTAATTCGAATTTGGATATCGACATTCTCTTGTTCCGGAAGGATGAAATATCACGTCCAGCACGTTAGGATACGATATTTCAGACCTTCGAAACCAATATCATTTCATGATTTCCAAGATTCATGCATTGTCATTTTAAAAAGGGTACTTCATCACTTGGCCAAATGAAAGAACCGCAACCCAACACGTTAGGGCACGATCCTTCAAATTTCCAAACATAAAATATTGCCTTGCTTTTAATTTTAAAACACGGACACAATTTTAAAGGATATTTATGATTTGGCCAAACAGAAACCACAACCCAGCACGTTAGGGCACGATTCCTTGAATTTCCAAAACATGAAACATTGCCTTGTTTAAAAAATGGACGCAATTTTAAAGGATATTTAATGATTTGGCCAAACAGAAACCACAACCCAACACGTTAGGGCACGATTCCTTGAATTTCCAAAACATGAAACATTGCCTTGTTTAAAAACTTTTTATGAGTCTTGAAAAAACATGGTGAAAGGAAAAACAAGATAAACGATCGTATTAATATTAAAGAAGATGACAAATAATAATAAAAGTAATAGGAATGATAAAAATAATCACCAAAAATATAAGAAACAATAATAATAATAATACTAATAATAATAATACCAACAACAATAATAAAAATATATATAAAATAATGATGACAAAAATGGCAATAACAATGTTGATAATAAAAACCAAAATCAAAAAATAAATATAATAAATATAATTATAAGAATAATATATAATAAAATGGTGATAGTAGTAAAACAATAGTATTAGTAAAAATGTAGTAGTGGTAAAAAAGGTATAGTAATAAATGTAATATTAATAATAAATATATTATAGTAAAGATAAAAAAGGGTTAATAATATAAAGGGGTAATAATAATATATAAAAAAGTAGACAATAATATAGACGATAATAATGAACATAAAAGAAAGATTAATGCTAAAAATAATAAAGGTAATGATAACCCTATATATATAATAATAATAATAAGCAAATGATAAAAATAATAAATAGAAATAAATAAAAAATAAAAAAAATGGCAGAATAAAAGAATATGAAAAAAATCACAAAAAAAAAACTAAAAGAGGACAAAATTGAATTCAAAACTAAAATATGGGGCGAATTTAAAAAATAAAAGTGCAATAGACATGATTGAACCATGGCGCGAACAGGAGGGACCTAAGACGCAATTTACCCATTAAGGGTGAAAATGCACAAACCCACTTGCACAAGCAAGTGGTCACGTGGGCCTTCCCTTTTTCTTACACAGAACCATTTATTGCTTTAAAACCAAAAAGGAGAAAAAACAAATCCTTCATTTCTTTCTTTTAGTTTCAAAAACCCAGAGACCCCCCCCCCCCATTTCTTCCGTTTTGCCCATTAGGGCTTGAGTGCTTCCCTCGCCATAAGTTCCCAGGCGCGCACTTCTTATTTTGCAGGTGTGCTATCAGAGACGTGTAGGCGTCTATTGCAGAGAGGAGACGACGTGGCCTGGCACGCAAGCGAGGGAGTTGTTGACGGTGCGAGAGAGTGGCTAGGGTTTCCGAAACCCCGATTTTTGTTTGTGCTGTACTGGACTGTTAACTCTTGAGCCTAGCTATTTGGGCTTTTTAATTAGACTAGTTGGCCCGTTTGGTTGTTGGCTAATGCTTGGTATTGGGTCTGAGCCGCTAAATTGGGCCTTACAGCTGCCCCTCTTTGCTCATTGTCGTGTAACGCGAATAGAGCAAAGACTTTAAAAGGACCAATTTTGCCCTGTATTGCTGAGTCCTGACTTGATGCAGCCTTGCTTTGACCCATTGCATCTTCGGGTATATAGGAATTTTGTTTTGATCTACTCCACTACTGCTCAGTGGAGATTGGATCTGCTATCTTTGATCTGCTCCACTTCTACTCAGTGGAAATAAAATTTGCTATTTTCAGTCTGCTCCACTCCTGCTCAGTGGAAATAAGACTTGCTGTTTTCGATCTGACCACTCCTACTTAGTGGAGATAAGATCTGTATCTTCAGCCTGCTCCACTCCTGCTCAGTGGAGATAAGGCTATGATCTTTGATCTGCTCCAACCCTGCTCAGTGGAGATAAGATCTGCTATTTTTGATCTGCTCTACTCTTGTTCAGTAAAGACAAGATCTGCTATCTTCGATCCGCTCTACTCCTGCTCAGTAGATATAGGATCTACTATCTTCAACCTACTCCACTCCTGTTCAGTGGAGATAAGACTCATTATCTTCGATCTGCCCCACTCCTGCTCAGTGGAGATAAGATCTGTTGTTTTCGATCCGCTCCACTCCTCCTCAGTGGAGATAGGACCTACTATCTTTAGCCTGCTCTACTCCTGCTCAATAGAGATAAGGCTTCAATCTTTCGATCTACTCTACTCCTGCTCAATAGAGATTAGATCTGTTGTCTTCAATCCGCCCCACTCCTGCTCAGTGGAGATAGGATCTGCTATCTTTAGCCTGCTCCACTCCTGCTCAGTGGAGATAAGGCTTCAGTCTTTCGATCTACTCTACTCCTGCTCAGTAGAGATAAGATCTGTTGTCTTCAATCCGCCCCACTCCTGCTCAGTGGAGATAGGATCTGCTATCTTTAGCCTGCTCCACTCCTGCTCAGTGGAGATAAGGCTTCAGTCTTTCGATCTACTCTACTCCTGCTCAGTAGAGATAAGATCTGTTGTCTTCAATCCTCCCCACTCCTGCTCAGTGAAGATAGGATCTGTTATCTTTAGCATGCTCCACTCCTGCTCAGTGGAGATAAGCTTCAGTCTTTCGATCTACTCTACTCCTGCTCAGTAGAGATAAGATGTGTTGTCTTCAATCCGCCCCACTCCTGCTCAGTGGAGATAGGATCTGCTATCTTTAGCCTGCTCCACTCCTGCTCAGTGGAGATAAGGTTTTAGTCTTTCGATCTAATCTACTCCTGCTCAGTAGAGATAAGATCTGTTGTCTTCAATCCGCCCCACTCCTGCTCAGTGGAGATAGGATCTGCTATCTTTAGCCTACTCCACTCCTGCTCAGTGGAGATAAGGCTTCAGTCTTTCGATCTGCTCTACTCCTGCTCAGTAGAGATAAGATCTGTAATCTTCTGTAACTCCCATCAATTTTGCTACACTGTCCTCTGGGGAACCTACCTGTAGAATTGACTTCATGGGTTCTATGCTTATGTCAAATGATTAGGATGTCATGAAAAATGCTCCTAACTATATGTATTATGAATGTTATGAATGGATGCAAAACGCCATGAGAATAATCCATCTTTAACACTTGGGCTATCATTGCTTGTTGTTTATTAAGGTGCTTCTTGATGTGTGTTCAACTAATACTTCTAATAGAAAACCTGAAGATGTCGTCACTGCTTAGACCCTTATCTCAAGTGCGCCGAATCCTTTAAACCTGGTTAGTTCTAAATAACTGTCCTGTTTCAGATTCTTATATTATTTAGAGACTTTCAGAGTAATACTTAAAACTTCCTTTGTGAAAGCATTATTAGTTCAGTAATCATTACTTCAATATGAAATGCTTGGAAAAAGATTGTAGAGATGAATGAAACTAGAATTTATTCGGGACAAAACCCGGGAAGAATGAATTGAACAAAGGCAGTAAATTTTGTTAAGGTACAAAACGAGTAAGAGTGGAATTGATGCCCCAGATATCATAGCCCGAGCTTCTCTGCACGTACTTCTTGAAGACCATTCTGAGCTCAACATGTGTCTAGGAGAACCGTGGTACTCTGTCGATGCCTCAAAATGTAACATACCTCCTCACTGTTAATTCCGGCGTGGCGGAACTACTGTGTGCCCCATCATGAGTTGGTCATAATCTGAGCCGCCCTTTTCAGGTTTTCGACTCAAAGCCCCTTTGGTCTCAAAGCGCCCTTTACGGGTTTTCGCCTTGGCCTCTCCTTTTTTTTTTTTTGAACTCAAGACGCCCTTTGCGGGTTTTCGCCTAGGCCCATTTTCATGTGAAGTACTTCTTGACTGAGTCTGCATTAATTGGATTTGGCAGACTTTTGCCGTCCATCTCGGCTAATATTAAAGCTCCTCCAGAAAAGGCCTTCTTTACAACATAAGGTCCTTCCCAATTAGGCATCCACTTTCCCCTGAAGTCTTTTTGCATAGGGAGGATCTGTTTCAACATAATATCTCCTTCATGGAATACTCTGGGGCGGACTTTCTTATTGTAAGCCCGCATCATCCGTTTCTGGTACAATTGACCATGGCGAATGGCTCTCAGCCTCTTTTCCTCAATTAGATTTAGTTGATCATATCGAGATTGAACCCATTCTGCTTCGTCTAGCTTCAGCTCTGACAAAACCCGGAGTGAAGGGATTTTAACTTCAATAGGCAAGACTGCCTCCATCCCATAAACCAACGAGAAAGGGGTTGCCTCGGTAAAGGTTCTAACTGATGTTCGATACGCATAGAGGGCAAGCGGTAACTTTTCATGTCAATCCTTGTAGGTCTCAGTCATTTTCCCCACAATCTTTTTAATATTTTTATTAGCTGCCTCAACAGCGCCATTCATTTTCGGGCGATACGGCGACGAGTTATGGTGCTTAATGTTGAACTGTCTGCAGACTTCCGCTATCGCGCTATTGTTCAAGTTTAGAGCGTTGTCAGATACGATCCTTTCTGGCATACTGTAACGACATATGATCTCTTTCTTCAAAAACTTGCTAACCGCCGTCTTCGTGACATTGGCATATGAAGTCGCCTCTACCCATTTGGTGAAGTAATCAATGACCACGAAGATGAAACGATGTCTATTAGAAGCTTTCAGTGAGATCGGCCCAATGACGTCCATGCCCCACATTGAGAAAGGCCACGGTGAAGTCATAACATGAAGAGGTGAAGGAGGCACATGGACCTTGTCTCCATAAATCTGGCACTTGTGGCACTTCTTGGCATAACGGATACAGTCTCCTTCCATCGTGGACCAGTAATACCCGAATCTCATGATTTGTCTGGCCATTGTAAACCCATTGGCATGTGTTCCATAGACACCCTCATGAACTTCTTCCAGGATTTTCCTAGCTTCAACAGCATCGACACATCTTAGCAGCACCTGATCTTTCCTCTTTTTATACAGGGTCTCTACGTCTAAGACATAATCATTGGCCAGTCTTCTCAATGTTCTCCTGTCATTTTCTGTTGCTTGATCAGGATATTCCCGGCTCTTCACATACCGCAGAATATCATGATACCAAGGATGATCATCTTTCTCCTCCTCTTCGTCGATATTGCAGCAGTGAGCCGGAGTCTCATAAATACTCATTTGGATGGGCTTCATACCCTCTTGCTCGTTTACTCTGATCATAGAAGCTAGAGTGGCCAAGGCGTCAGCCATTTGGTTTTCATCACGCGGGAGGTAAAAGAATGTGATGTCATCAAACTCCTCAATTAGCTCCAAGACTAACTTTCGGTAACTGATCAATTTGGGATCTCTTGTTTCCCATTCTCCCTTGAGCTGATATATCACCAACGCGGAATCTCCATATACTTCTAGCGACTTGACTTTGCGGTCTATGGCTGCTCGAATTCCCATGATGCATGTTTCGTATTTTGCCATATTGTTCGTGCAGTCAAAATCCAACTTGCAAGCGAATGGATAATGGTCTCCATTCGGGGATATCAGGATTGTTCCAACTCCATTACCAACGGCATTTGATGCTCCGTCAAAGTTCAACTTCCAGGAACGATCTTCTAAGATATTTTCTCCAATTGTCGCTACAAACATCAGATCCTCATTGGGAAAATCAAAATTCAGGGGTTCATAGTCGTCTAGCGCCCTACTGGCTAGAAAATCAGCTATTGCACTCCCTTTCACAGCCTTCTGATTCACGTAGACTATGTCAAACTCGGAGAGCAAAATTTGCCATCGGGCCATTCTTCCATTCAAGGCGGTCGACTCCATCATGTACTTAAGAGGGTCTAATTTCGAGATTAACCAGGTCGTGTGATACAACATGTACTGCCTCAACCTCCGAGTTGTCCAGATCAATGCACAACACAATTTCTCAATTGGCGAGTATCTCATTTCACACTCGGTGAATTTCTTGCTGAGGTAGTATATCGCCCTCTCTTTTTTCCCTGTCTCGTCGTGTTGGCCTAGCACACATCCCATTGAATTATCGAATACCGTCAGATACAGAATCAATGGTCTGTCAGGACTGGGCGGCATTAGTACTGGAGTATTAGACAGGTACTGTTTAATCTTGTCAAATGCCTTCTGGCATTCATCGTCCCAAACACCTGGATTGTGTTTCTTAAGAAGACGAAATATGGGATCGCACTTCTCAGTCAATTGCGAGATGAACCGAGCGATGTAATTTAGTCTTCCTAGAAAGCCTCGGACTTCCTTTTGAGTGCACGGCGGAGGCAACTTTTGCACGGCCTTGGCTTTATCCGGATCTACTTCGATTCCTTTTTCACTGACCACGAAACCAAGTAGCTTCCCTGATCGAGCCCCGAAAGTACACTTAGCTGGATTGAGTTTCAGCTGAAATTTCCTCAATCTCAAGAATAGTTTCCTCAAAACTTGCACATGCTCCCCTTCCGTTCGAGACTTTGCGATCATATCGTCGACGTAGACCTCAATCTCCTTGTGCATCATGTCGTGAAACAAGGTTACCATAGCCCTTTGATATGTTGCCCCCGCATTCTTTAACCCAAATGACATCACTTGGTAACAAAAGGTACCCCATAAGGTTATGAAGGTGGTCTTTACCATATCTTCCGAATGCATCTTTATTTGATTGTATCCCGAAAAACCATCCATGAAAGAGAAAAATGAATACCCCGCTGTGTTATCTACCAAGGTGTCGATGTGAGGTAGTGGGAAGTTGTCTTTCGGGCTGGCCTTGTTTAGGTCCCTATAATCGACGCACATTCGTACTTTTCCTTCTTCTTAGGGACAGGGACAACGTTGGCTACCCATTCTGAGTAATTCACCACTCGTAAAAACCCAGCATCAAATTGCTTTTTGACTTCTTCCCTTATTTTTACCGCGACATTGGGTCTCATCCTTCGGAGCTTCTGTTGAACCGGCTTGCAATCTTCCCTTATGGGGATACAGTGTACCGCAATATCAGGGCTCAACCCAGGCATGTCCTGATACGACCACGCAAAGACATCTTTGAACTCTAACAGAAGTCTGATGAGGTCTTGCCTTGTTTCCCTGGTGATGAGGGTTCCAATTTTCACCTCTTTCCCTTTCTCCAAAGTCACATTCTCAATTGTCTCTTTGTGAGGCAGAATCAGCTTTTCTTCCTGCTCCACCATCCTTAACAGATCCGGGGATATACTACAATCTCCGTCATCTGGAAAGTCCTGAGGTTCTCCTGGGCACATGTCTTTCTCATCAGGAAATTCTAGGTCCGTAGCAGCGTTGTTCATGACATCGATATCTGGGGACCTATGGTAGGCATGAAAGAGTATTCAATGAAAATGAATTTAAGACTGACTTATTTATGTGTTATGATTATGAATGGAAAGAAAAGAAACAAAAGAATAACTGCACGGTATGAAAGGAAAATGCACTTTTATTGAAAGTAAAGATGCTTAAACATGAGCCTATTTCACAAAAGGTTATCGTTGTTCCCTAGGCTTGAAACAACAAGTGTGTTTTGAACATTACTCTGTTTTAGTCCTAAAAACTACAGGAATTTCTTCCGCAGTCCAGTTGTCCAGAACACTTCCAGGCTCGTAGGGGCGAATGCCCGCCAAGTTTCCTCTTCTCGAACTTTCTTCAAACACAGCATTGATGTTCAAAGCTCCCATCATGTCTTTAGCCGTTTCTCTATTCATATTTTCTGATCCTGAATGGATAATTCCTCCCGACACGAATGTATTAGATATATGGGGAAAAGTCATTACTCCCCATTTGACTTCAGCACCATTCAACCGTGCCCTTCGTCTTTCACATTTCCTCTCCAGCTCCTCCTTTCTCTGTCTGGCATCTGGCCTATGCCCCAGGCCAAAATGATCATGCTTGTCAACCAATCCTAGCACTCTGACCGGCCCCTGGAGATATTTTCCGAGTCCCTTCCCAGGCAATGCTCCTTTTCCTACTGTCAGCTGTAAGCCCATTCTTGTTACTTTAGAGATTTTAGGCGCCGGAATCTTACTTCCTTCACCGATGAAAGTTGCATTTACAAACTCCATCGACCTGAAGGAGCACTTTATAGCCTCCGTATCATTCTCTATGTACGGTGCATTACTAGTAACTGACGCGATGATATCCTCCTCCGCACTTATGGTTATCAACCGGCCCTCTGTCACTAATTTTAACTTTTGGTGCAATGACGATGGTACGGCTCCTGCTAAGTGAATCCAGGGCCTCCCCAATAGACAATTATACGAGGGCTTGATGTCCATCACGAGGAAGTCTACCTCGTATGTATTCGGCCCGATAGTGAGAGGTATCTCAATCCTTCCCATTACTTTCCTTTTAGTGCCGTCAATGCTCTCACTATATTCTGGCATGATTTCATATTAGAGCTATCTACAGGCAACTTATTCAGTGTAGATAAAGGCAAAACATTCGGTGCTGACCCGTTATCAATTAATACCCCCGGTAGTGTGTACCCTTGACATCGGGTAGTGATGTGCAAAGCCTTGGTGGATCCCATGCCTCCTGGTGGAATTTCATCATCACTGAAAGAGATGAAATTGTCTGCGCTTATATTACCAACAAGGCGGTCCAACTTGCTTATTGAAATGTCATCAGCAACATAAATCTGGTTCAACGCTTTCATCAGCGCACTACGGTGTCCTTCTGAGTTTAAGAGCAAGGCCATCACTGATATGCGTACTGGCTGCTTGTGTAACTGTTCCACAACACTGTACTCACTGTGCTTCAGGAACTTCAAAAACTCCCCGGCCTCATTCTCTGTTACTGGTTCATTAACCAGTGGCCCTATCTTCTTTCCCTTTTTCATCATAGAAGACTCAGCTTCTGGGTTGGGTGTGCTGGCCGAACTCACTTTCCCGGAAACTGTCACAGTGCAATTGTAGTTCCATGGTACCCTCTTATCATCTTTATAAGGAAAAGTCACGGGTTTCTGAATTACAATTTTCGGTGTATCTTTATAAGGAGAAGTTACGGGTTTTCTGATTACGAACCTCGGTGTTTCCTTATAAGGAGAAGTCACGGGTTTTTTAATTTCGACCCTCGGTGCCATTTTTACTCCTGCCTCGTCAACCCTTGGCCGTGTGATAATCACTATTGGGTGATTGACTTTAGGGACCCTTTCTGCAGACCCACCCTCTGTGGCGCATACATCCACCTCTTTGGAAAAGTCAAAGAACTCCAGCTCTTTATTATCCATTAACCCTTGTACTAAGGTTCTGAATTTGTTGCAGTGCTGGATCTCATGGCCTTCTTTGTCATGGAACTCACAGTAGTTCCTTACATCTCGAGATCTGTTCACATTCTCCTACAGAACTAACCCCATTTTCTGCATTGCTTTCCAAACTTCCCTCAATGGGGTTCTGATCTCAGCAACTTTCTGTTTGGTTCTCCTCCCCCTGTTCTCAACTACCGCGTTTACCTCCTTATCCGTATGATTGGGTAACGGATTTCCTCCCCCAGGAGCGTCATTGAACTCTACCACCCCCGCCTTGATAAGTCTCTCGACTAGCTTTTTGAATGAAGTACAATTTTCTATCGAGTGACCTACTACATCCGCATGGTATTCACATTGAGCGTTTGTGTCATACCACTTGGGATACGGAGGTTGTAACAGCTTCAAGTAGAACGGGGCTACATCGTACGCATCGAACAAAGTTTTATACAACTCCCAATACGTCACAGGTATGGGAGTAAACTGTAACTTCTCAGTTTTTTGCCTCGTGCTGGGCTCCTGTCTTGGTGGGGCCTGCTGGCCCGCAGTCACCGCTCTTGGTTGATTAATAGTAATGGGTTTAGGATAACCCGAGCTTATATTACCCACTTCATTCTCCCTTTTCTTTGGAGCCGTTTTTCTCATGCTCTCTCCAGCTTCAATTTTCCCACACCTTATCGCGTTTTCTATCATTTCGCCAGACATCACTATGTCTGCGAAACTCTTGGTGGCACTCCCCAACATATGGTTGATGAAAGGTCTTTCAAAGTATTTATGAAGAGCATGGTCATTTCCTTTTCCAGTAGCGATGGTTGGACTTGCGTAGCGACCTCCCTCCACCTTTGGGCGTATTTCCTAAAACTCTCGCCCGGCTTCTTTTCCATATTTTGCAGCGTGATTCTATCAAGCGCTATATCAGTTATGTGGCCATAATGCTTCATGAAGGCCTGTGCTAAGTCCTTCCACGATTTGATTTGCGTACAACTCAGCTGGTTGTACCATTTTGCTGCAGCCCCAGTCAGGCTATCCTGGAAACAGTGAATCAACAACTGGTCGTTGTTGACATACCCCGTCATTCTCCGACAAAACATGGTAATATGGGCCTCAGGGCAGCTAGTCCCATTGTACTTTTCAAACTCCGGCATCTTGAACTTTGGAGGAAGTACCAGATTTGGAACTAGACTCAGCTTCTTAGCATCCACCTCATATTGATAATCAGCACTTTCCAATGCTTTAAACTTCTCTTCCAGCCATTTGCAGCGATCCTCAAACTCTGCCCTCATTTTTTCCTCTTCTGCTGAGTCATCGAAATCAGGGACCATCGGCCTTGTCAGGTTACCCCCTGGGTTGGAGCTCGAGCCTACAGGGAAATTTACCGGTGCTGGGGTGTCAGATTGGTACTGAGGTCTGATATTGACAGACACTCTCGGTGGTTGTGCTTGAGAATTTTCCGGGGCTAAGTTTGGAAGATAAGCAGAATTTCCATTTTCATCTCCAACATCGCCCATGGGGCCCTTTCCTTTATCTTGCCCTCGAGTCAACAAATGTGTCAACTGGCTCATCATACTACTCTGGCACTCCAGCATTTGATCCCTCATGTCCTGCTGGATCTTAGCCAACTGTTCCTGTAGTTGGTCTTGCATTTCCTTCTGCATCTATTCTAACTTTCCCATCCTTTGATCCATTGCTTTTGTTTTTTTCCGAGTGTAATAGCGGTGTTCCAGGATAACTATAATATGATGTTTAGTTAGTAGGGCTCTTTTTTGATATTTTAATGCTCATGATGCGATGCAATGCCAATGCATGAAATGCAATGTAAATGAATGAATGCAAAAAGGCGTCAATTCTGGTTCAATTTCTTATAGAAAACTTATTTAAAAAACAAAATCCTTTACATAAAACAGAGTCACATATACGACCTAGCCCTTATGCCCAAAGTTTTAACTTTCTCAAGAAGTGAAGCTAACTCTCGACCCTGGTCCGACTTTGACTCATATACTATACTTAACACATCAGCCCGAATTGCTAAGGTTTGTAAATGATCAGCCACTTCTCGTATCTGGGCCACAGCTTCGCCCATAAGGTAGTCTCTTTCTCTAACTTGGTTCTGAGATCGTTGAAGTTGTTCTTTCCATCACTGGTTATCTGCCTCTAGTAGCTGGATCCGGAGCTCACTGTTTTGCAGCAACGATTCGAGCTCCACCACCTTTCCTTTCAACTCTCCAATCTGGCTTAGGCTTGATTCTAACTTCATCGTAGAGTCGCGACTTTGACGCAATGCCTTCTCTAATTCTGCTACTCGAGCTCTTAACATCTCATTCTCGCTTTGGCTCTCATCCACAGTCCTTCTCAGAGTATCCTTTTGTGCCTGAGCCTCATGGAACCTCTTATTCCACTGATCAACCTTGGCCTTCTCCTCCTGAACTTCTTGACGCCATTGCTCCGAGGTTTTACCCAGCCCAGCAGTCCTCATCGATAGATTCAACTTTTTGTAATCGGTCTTCAAGATATCCAAATCTTCTTCAGCCTTCCTTTTTCCTTTCCTCAGCTTCTCAGCCTCTGATTTCTGGATATCAATATCTAACCCCAAATTCATTTTTTCCTCCTCCAGTTGTTCTATCTTTTTCCCTAACTCTGAATTTTTACTTTCAAAGTCCTGTTTCATGATCTCCAACTCAGAAGGGACTACTTGCAAGTATTCTTCTATCGGTCGAGCAGCATCTTGTGTCGGCCCGGGGATATTATCGTTTAATCTCCTACTCCGCCATGTACTATATTTGAGGGTTGCCATTGGACCCATAGCAACTCTTTTCATTCGGTGAATCTGCTTCCACGTATCAGAGATTTCTCGAACTCTTTTCTTATAATTATTCACACTATACGAGAATTCAAACTGAGCTAGCCCATGCGTTACCGATATAAACTGTCTCGATTGGTATTGCCTCAGCACTAGCAAAGGAGCATACGGCTCCCTAGATTCCTAACAGAGGAACCCAATCATAACTCCCACACCGGTAGAGAATTTCATCAGGAACGAACCAAGGAGCTCTCCATTCCACATCCTTTTCCTGAAGATTCTGAAGAAGCGCGATCCAGTTCTCTTCTGATATGTCATCTCTTCTGGGTGCGGCTGCTAACTCCTTTAATGGGGAGTACTTCGCAAAGAAAACCCGACAAGAAGCTCTATCTACTTTCCAGAAATGGCTATAGAACCACACCAACAATAGTTGCGCGCAGCCCATAAATCTACCCTCACCTGCCCTCCGGCACGAGTTCAAAGATCTAAACGTTTCGGCAAGAATCGCTGGTACTGGCGTAACCCCCTTGTCAAGTCGATCGAACAAGTCAGTAACCGCTTCATCTATATGTCTCAGAGCTTTGGGGAAAATTACCAAGCCGTAGATGCTTAGGGCGAACATGTCAACTTTCCTCTTGGCATCTGGATGTGCCAAAATCAGCTCCCTCAAGCTCCCCCAAGGAATGCATTTCCCTTCACCTTTTTGTTGAATTCGTGTCGTGACCCACTGTTCACTCATCCCAGTGATACTCATCAGCTTCTTTACAAAAGTTGGTGCATTAGCGGCCCTGAAATAAACTTTGTCAACCTGAACCCTTTGGCTACGAAGCAAAGCCGTGTATTCTTCCACTGTAGGCACCAAATCCACTTCCCTAAATGTGAAACAGCTATAAGCGGAATTCCAATACTGAGTCATAGCCCGAAATAAGTGTTTGTCAACTTGGATGTCCAGTAAGTAGGGTAGATCACCATAATTAAGGTAGAAAAGCTGCTTAGTTGCTTCATCCTAACAGGCCCATATATCTCTTAGTTTTTGGAGCTCATTCTGTGTCACACTGATGCGAGTGAAGTCCAATAATTCTGATGTATACCCCTCGGTTAGACTATCCCCCTTCTTAAGCTGTATCTTCTCTGACCATATACGCACGGCCGCATTATCCTCTACTTTATCAAGGAATCCGTTCTCCATAACAAGCCTTCTAACTTAGTAATTAAAACAGGAATCGACACCTTTTAAGTATGAAATGACATGCAAACATGACCAAAATAAAACAAGTTAGTATCGCATAAAAATAACCAAAGCAAGTAAAAAAAAATGTCAAACCACTACATAGGTAGCCACTAAGGTTTAGCATGGCTCTACCTAGGGTGGGCTCTTAAGGTTCACTATATGTGGTTTAGTTCTAAAGGAAGGGTACCCGAACTAGCAGATTCCTCAATCCTCACCCATTATAGGCTCATACGGATCGAGTTCAGTTCAGGGGAATACATTTCCCTGTGGCCATGCGGAGGTGAAAACCTCACGGAACCATAGGTACGAATGTACTCCGGAAGCAATCCCCCAACCCATACGGAGGTGAAAACCTCACGAAGGCGTAGCTTCTCGCTTCCACTTAAGGGTGTGACCACAACGGTCATGCAATATGAATGCGAAAATATTCTATCTGTCTCAAACCAAAGCAGATATATGACGCGACACAAACCCATGTAATGAAAGAAACGAAATTAAAAAAAAATATTTTCGATAAAAGGACATTAATCAATCAATTCTATGGCTTGACTCTCTCATTGGTCCCCAGCAGAGTCGCCAAGCTGTCGAAACCATTTTTTGTTTGAAAACGGGCCGACTTTAGAAGGAAAACGGAGTCGCCACCAATCTTTTTTAAGTGTGATTGGGCCACTTTTGAAAATGTTTTGGTCTACGGATTTTAAGAAAACGGGTTCGGGAGTCAGTTACGCACGAGGAAGGATTAGCACCCTCGCAACACCCAAAATTGGTACCTTATTGATTGATTAATGTCCTAATATTGAAAATTGAAAAAGATTTTAAAATATGGATCATTTGGAAAATGTTTGGGTAATTCGAATTTGGATATCGATTTTAATTTTAAAACATGGACACAATTTTAAAGGATATTTATGATTTGGCCAAACAGAAACCACAACCCAGCACGTTAGGGCACGATTCCTTGAATTTCCAAAACATGAAACATTGCCTTGTTTAAAAAATGGACGCAATTTTAAAGGATATTTAATGATTTGGCCAAACAGAAACCACAACCCAGCACGTTAGGGCACGATTCCTTGAATTTCCAAAACATGAAACATTGCCTTGTTTAAAAACTTTTTATGAGTCTTGAAAAAACATGGTGAAAGGAAAAACAAGATAAACGATCGTATTAATATTAAAGAAGATGACAAATAATAATAAAAGTAATAGGAATGATAAAAATAATCACCAAAAATATAAGAAACAATAATAATAATAATAATAATACTAACAACAATAATAAAAAATATATATAAAATAAGCGAGGGAGTTGTTGACGGCGCGAGAGAGTGGCTAGGGTTTCCGAAACCCCGATTTCTGTTTGTGCTGTACTGGACTGTTAACTCTTGGGCCTAGCTATTTGGGCTTTTTAATTAGACTAGTTGGCCCGTTATGTTGTTGGCTAATGCTTGGTATTGGGTCCGAACCGCTAAATTGGGCCTTACATAATCCCTTCAAGAAATGATGAAATTATAAATTAATACAAGATAAATTTACATTTTGAATGTACAAAATATTTATAATTTAGTTCCAACTCTCTAAAAAATTTATCGCTTCACCCAAATTCCAACTCTAATCAATCACTACTTCTAAAAGAATAATGGGTAAATTACATCCATGGTTACTCTAAAAATAAGACATTTTAGATTTGTTCTATTTTGATAACTCTAAAATTTTTTTTCTTAATTTAGTCACTCTAACTAGAAACACGAACTGATAATAATTACATCAAATGAAAACTACACATACGAGCTTTTTCTTCAAGATTTGGAATTTAAACATGTAAGCTCACTTAATTATAAAACGAATAATGAATATACTTCATTTTTTTAAGAACAAGTCAATAAATAAGGATGAATTCAACTACTGAAAAAATATAATTAGGCAACTGATCAAATCAAATCTCGATATAAGGGTAGTTAAAAAGAATGGTGATAACAAATACAAAGGGTTTTGGGGTTAATATTAGTAGGTGAGTCAATAAAAGGTTGTTAGGATTAGAAAGGGTTCACTGGGGGTTAATTATGAAGGTAGGCTTTTAGTAGAGTAAGTGGGTTAAATCCTGGGTGCCTTTATCATCCATGTATATCAAATCAAAGGTGTGGCCTCGACATGTATAATCGAAGCAAGTTCTAGAATAACAGATCAATGTTGATACACTCATAATAAAAAGTGAGCAAGGAAAAGAATATATGCTCTGTAAGGCTCAAAATCTCACAAAAATTATGGGTATTTTGATGTCAATCTCGTAAATTTCAAACTTCAAGGTAATATTCAAATTCAGGTTAACAACCTAAAAATTTTTAATTCTGAAAAACAGACTTATCATGCTTGATTCTCTAGTATCCTAAAGTTTAATTATCAATGCACAATTAACTATGACTTAATCCAAAACACATCAACAAACATCATAAATCAAAGAATTTCATTCTAATCACAATATGAGAAATTTACTTTAGAACAAGGCATAATTCAGGGATTTTCAAATAATACTATAGTTAACCCCCCCACACTTAAGTTATACATTGCCCTCAATCTACAAAGATAGATAATATCATTTATTAAGATAATCAAAAGAGAGGGAGAGAAGTGAAACTTCCTGAATTATGGATGAGTTCTTTTGAGGATGTGAAAAATACGTTGGAGGTGTCGTCTTTTGGTGTGGTGGTTACTAACGAGCTCTGTGCTAGATGAAGAAATTGGGGAGCTCGTGAAGAATTAGCCATGGGTTATTAAGATAAATTTAAAATAAACTAAATATGTATTTAAAGACAAGAAAAATAAAGAGAACTAATGTAAAAATTGAAATAAAATTAAAAGGAAAAATGAATGGACTGACGAGTCCTTATTGTTGGATGGTTCGCGAGGTGGGTGTTATTTCTAGGGTTGTATTGGGGTAGCGGTGGCGGAAGTGGCGTGATTCCCAAGCAGCCTGAAGAACCTGATACTAAGAAACTAAAATAAAATAAACTAAATTAAGCATAATATTGTCAAAGAGAAGGAAAATAAAGGAGAAGAGTAAAGAAGAAGAAAAATTAAATGGTCTCAAAGACCCTTGGCTTGTCGAGTGGATAAAGCAGCTAGCATGAACTTATGTAGATCGGTCTCCCACAGGGATGCTGTGCTTGGATCCTTCCGTTTCTTCGACATAGTTATGGTGTGGCTCGATTAGTTAGTGAAACGTTAGAGAGGAAAAGAAGGGAGAGGGTTGAGAAAGAAAAGGAAAACTAAATGGGCTAAATGGGTGAGAAGAGGGAGGGGTGGGTGGTTTAAATAGAATTTTCAAGTCAGGTACATTTACACGCCCGTGTATCGTGGGCGTGGCATGTCACACGGCCGCATCGCATGGCTGTTGTGGGCTTCGTTCGTTTTTCCCACGCCCATGCTCAGGTCGCCACACCCGTGTGTGATCTAACAGTGTTGACCACGGCCGCATCGCATGGCCGTGGGGTTTTGTTGATGCCCGTGGTGTTGTGGTTGGAGTCCGTGACTCGAAGATTTTATTTGATCTGACTCGTATCGTTTCTGCCATGTCAGTACGAAGATTTGTGAGGTCCACACGACCACGGTCACGGCCGTGTGGCCTGGAAATCTGCTCTTGGTTAGTTTATAGTTAGATGCTAAAAAATAAAAATACAAGAAAGAATGAAATGTAGAAAATTTAATGGGGTTAGTACTCGGGTTGCCTCCCGAGAAGCACTCGTTTATTGTCTTAAGCTAGACTTTACCTCTCATTTTGAATAATCATGGTGTTTTGAGGAGTTGGAAGTCCTTCCTCGTGCTAGCAGTTCCATTATCATGATGGGGTGTAAGACGAGTAGCGTTTATTTTCAAAGTGCCAAAAATAGGGTTGCTTACCTCGACTGTTCCGTATGGGAAGACATTGATCACCTTGAAAGGGATTTCTTTGTTTGGGTTAGGATCAGGTGGAGGTATTTGTGGGTCTGCTTTGTTTAACAACACCTGATCTCCAATTTTGAAATTGTCTACCTCGTGGAGGCTTTGGCTCTGCTTCGTGTATCCCTAGTTCTTCTTTAAGATGCGTCTTCTCCTCTTCTGGATTGTCGAACCCAAAGGAACTAAATGTACTAATACTAACTTTCTTTTTATTATCTAGCCTAAAATAAGTGAAGTTGTTGTTTAATCTAAATTTAACTAACTACTAAGCTAAAGACGCAAAGACAAAAAGAATGAATTGGAGACATACTGTTGGAAAAACTCAGTTGATTAAGACGATACCCTTAGGAAGAATCCACCTAGACTTCACTTGTTATCTAACACTGAACCAGACAATTTATTCACTTGACTTGATCCGTAGGATTCCCTAATTTATATTAAACCCTCTCTCGAGGCGAATAACTTCTAACCCTAGGTTGATTAATTGAAATCTCTTTCTAATTAAAACCCCTAGAATCGCATTAACTCGATCTATGGACTCCCATATTAGGTTGACCCTAATCCGACAGATTTTCGTCACCCTATCTCTAGGCGCGCAATCAACTCCGCTTAATTATGCTAGATCTACTTTTAGGCAGGGACTTTTGCTCCACCACCTAAGCACATCCAACTTGAATCAATATCCCAGAAATATTAACACAAGAATTAAGCATACATAATTAAGAACAAATCAAGTATTTATCATATAGTTCAGAAAACAATAACAAAATCCGTCTTAGGTTTCATCCCCTTCAAGTATCTGAAGGGTTTAGTTCATAACAATAAAAGAAAACATCTCAGAAGAAAAGATAAAACAAAACATAAGAAATCCCTAAAACCCCCTGAAGGAATTGAAGAAGAGATCTGCCGTCTTGAGTAGAATTCTGGCTTCTTGAGATGGATCAACTGGCCATCTTCGAGTGCTTATCCACAAATCTAACCTTTCTGGCTCGACTCCTTGGCCTAGTTAACCGCCCCCTCTAGGTTACACTTAGGGGGTTTATATAGGCTTTTGAAATAGGTTTCTTTGCCCCTAAGTATCCTTTTCCGAGTGAAATTACTCTTTGCCACGACAAGGACACGGCCATGGCACACGCCCGTGTGAATCGTCTTTAGGCCGTGTTTAGACTTTTAATGTGGTGACACGCCCGTGTAAATCGTGATCAGGCCGTGTTCTAGTTTATCAAGGAGGCACGGTCGTGTGGGCTTTAAACCAGACCGTGACGATTTCCACTTTGGCCCAATTTGGTCCGTTTTAAGCCCGTTTCTCATTCTTTCCATCCTTTGGTGCTCTCCTGAGTATAAAACATGAAAAGAAAGGATTAAGAGCACCTTTTTACATAAATCAAGGGATAAATTATCCAAAAGTATGCTAAATGTGGTATTAAAATATGTTACTTTTACGGTTTATCAGTATCCTTATTAATTTCGAATGGTTCAACGGGCATTATTGAGATGAGGTCAGATGTGAAAATAAACTAAAAGATTCAGGTATGTGCTTTGTGATATGTATATGAAAACAAGGTAAGTATATGTTTATGATGAATACATGAATTGGACATGGTAAAAGATAAATTTATATGTTCTTATGAGTATATGTGAATTTGAACATTGATGTTATATTGCTATTGTAAATGTGATAATATTTGAGTTGTAAGCATTTTAAATGTACAATTGGTTAAGATTTGTTTGATTTGGTTAGTTAATTTAATGCAGATGTTTATTTGTTCATTATTTGCTTATGACTTACTAAGCTATAAAAGCTTACTTTGTGTGTGTGTATGTTTGATTATTTTATAGATTATTAAAGCTACGGAAAGCTCGGGGATCGTCGTGGATCATCACCATACTATCGAGCTATATTTTGGTACCTTTTGAAGTATGGCATGTATAGGCTAGAAGTATTAGTGTATATTTTGAGATGTGCAAAAATGGCCATGTGATATGGCTTATTAATGGATGTGTTTATGAATGAGTTTTGTTTATGCTTATTGATGCATAAGTTGGTAAGTTATGTTGTGCTCATAAATGGCTAAATGAAATGGTACATAAATAGGTGAGTTCATGGTTGATTTCGAAATATTTAAATGATGAGAATTGTTATGAATCGAAATGGTTTAGATGAAGTATTAGTTATATGTTTTTTATGGAAAATTGATACTTTGAATTGGTATATTTGAGTAAAAGTTGTATATGCAAATGAATGATGTGGTTAAGGGTCAATTTGTGCATGATTTGGTATGTTTTTGGTTGTTATTAGATTATAAATTGAGACAAGTTGAATGCTTGTAGGTTTGACCCAAAATTTGGGTGTCAAATTGGCCTTGCAAATGACCTATAATTGCCCACACGGTTGAGCACACGGGCGTGTGTCTCGATCGTGTCTCTTAAGTTTGTAATTCGAAACAAGTCAGGCTCGCACATGGGCTAGACACACGGGCGTGTGATAGGCCGTGTGAATTAAGTTAGTGTTGCCCACTTGTCGAGCACACAGGCGTGTCTTGTGGCCATGTGGACAAGTTAGTATGTATGCCCTGTTTTGCCACGGCCTAGACACACGGGTGTGTCTATTGCCGTGTGAGGCACACGGCCGGCCCACACGGGCATGTGACCTCTATAACTTTGAAAAATGTTTGATTTTCACAAAATTTTGTATGGCTCGGTTTAGTCCCGACCTCTTCCCAATGCATGTTTAAGGTCTCATAAACCTTTTAGAGCGACTCTATGTATATGATTTGCTATGATATGATGATGGTGTATTTATGTTTGTGAAAAGATCGTAAAAGTTCCAATATGTCTGGTAATGTCTCTTAACCCTAGACCGACGATGATTACGGGTTAGAGGTGTTACATTTTTCACCAAACAAGAAATGTTGTCAGATTTCAATACAGAAACAATGGCTATCAATTCTAGGTCATGTATCGAGTAATTCTTTTCATGTGGTTTTTAACTGTCTGAAAGCACAAGCTATTATTTTACCTTATTGCATCAAAACACAATCTAATCCCATTCTATAGTATATCACTATAATAGAAAATTCCTCACCTGATTCAGGTTGAACCAGAATTAATACTTCGGTCAACAGAGCTTCCAACTGGTCAAAACTTTACTAATATTTATCGGTCCATTCAAACCTTACCTCTTTTTTGTAATAACTGGATCATCAATGTAGCTATTTCAATTGTTAACATTGAAGCTTTGAGTTTTTTCCAAAGCCAGAACCATCAAATAGATTCAAAACATAGTGTTATATCATGACTGACATTTGAACTGTATAGATAAAGCAACACTTCAATATCAATAGTGTACCCCAAATTAGATGAGGGAGGACCGAAAGTGGCCCCAATAATAACCAATGTAGTAATACAGTTTTTATAATCTGTGATCTCTATCACCAAACTCCCATGATCAAGTCAGGATTCATAACAGTGGTAAGTATAGTTACCACTGGCCAATGAATATATTTCACAGACAAACCATGTTTAAATAATAAAGAGATTGATGACGTCTCAGAGAAAATTCAGAAGAGCAATATCACACATACTTAGTAGAAACAACTGTGCCAAGGATAATATAATTTTTCATATTCGTAATTCAGGGCTTCAATCAGTAGAAGTAGAAAATAACATCACATGAACCTTATCATCAGATCTTATATCAATCATGATGAATTAACAACCCAAGTAAAATAGAGCAATACCGCTCATGAATCAACCAGACTTTCAGTAATTCCATTTATCATAATTTACTAGTCTTTCAATACGATGAATATTGCATCTGTACATGCACAATTTCATATGCCTCTAATAATAACAGAACTTATAGAGTACCCGGGAGAGATTGTTGTAATATACTCAATTATAACAGTTGCATTCAATATTTTTTGCAATTTCATCATTATTCTACTAACATATATAGTCATCAATAATCTCACATCATTCAGTTCACCTGCGAAGCTTATTCGGAAGAATTTTCAGTTAACCCATTCTGTAGATATCATATCTGAATAAATCAATTTCTCATAAATAACTTCTTTCTTTAATAGGCATTATCCTAAACATTATTCAAAAAAAAATCTGATATCTCTCTTCAGAACCCTTCTTTATTTACTAACCCATTCTCGGTTCTAACTACATCATTAATCATTCAGCCTTTGAACTCTTTAGTTCCACATTCATGAGCTTAATCTATATAAATCTTGTGAATTTCATTGTATAAAACTATACTGGTAAGGGGGTAGAGATCGTAAGCCTCAAAATTTATCTTTCATAAATACACACATATCACTTACCATTTATCAATAACAACGTTCACTATGAAACATTTATCCGTACCTTTATAAGTCCCCTTTATCACATGTAACATTTTCACTCAAGCACGTGAGTATTACTTCCAGTAGTATCGGAATTAGCTCAATTAGAAAACATCACTGTTCTATTTTGCAAAATAATTTTCATCAGAGTCGGGAGATATCACACTATCACAAGTTATATCATGGCATGTATTTCTAGACTCCACATATGCTATGTTCAGCCCAAGAACCGGCTAAACCGTAGCTCTGGTACCACTAAATGTAACACCCCTAACTCGTATCTGTCGCCGGAACAGGATTTCAGAGTGTTACCAGAACATTCAGAACATTTATCGATTAATTCAAGTAAGTTACTATTCATTCACCGAGGTTATTCATAAAGTCCCTTAAATGGACCCTCGAGGCCCAATACGAGCATTAGAATCAAGTCAGGACTAAATCATGAACTTAAGAATTTTTCGCAAAATTCTAAAATTTTCCAAGGTGCAGGGCTCACAAGCCCGTGCCGTGTTCAAAACTAGGTAGCTCACTGACTTGCGCTACACGGCCATGTCACATGGCCGTGTGCTAAGCCGTATGGTTAATTAATTCAATTCGAATTAGGTGCATGTTTCACACGGCCAAGACACACGCCCGTGTGTCTGCCCGTGTGGACAAAATGAAGCCATTCTTAGCTTCATTTCTCACCCCCAATCTTTTCTATAATCCTTCACCACATCTTGCATTCATAACCAAACAAATCCAAGCATTTTATTCAAGTTAATTCTATCATTTAACTTGATATATCATCACATACAATTACTAACCATTTCAAGCATTCTAATCAAGCATATTCCATCCATCATCATGGCATATCATTTCATGCATACATGTTTACAATCTTACCTTGGTTATGTCCTCATGTTAGACATAATTTGATCAACTACTTAACATATATGTGGCTAACATAATATGACATTACAAGTATACCAAAACAATCATTACTAGCCATTCCAATGGCTAGATTACAAGCATCGTTTAAGTGTACATGCCAATATGCCTAACATATCCTATACATGCCATTACAACCGCAATTGAATTACCATACTATACCGACATGGGCCAATCGATAGTGTGAGTGATCTCTGCCAAGCTTCCAGTCCAACGAGCTTCGATTACTCTAAAACAGGGGAAACTAAAACAGGGTAAGCATAAAATGCTTAGTAAGTTCGTATCACGGTACTTAACTTACCATTCATCCTATCTGTGGTAACTAAGTAAGGTATAATCAACCACTTTGATCCCAAGCCCTACACACATCGTCATTGCCCGTGTTAGTCATATATTCCATAGTAATATCAAGACATGTATGGGCTCAACAATAATCAAGTTTCCAAACACATATGCTTTCCACAACATGTATTCATTCAACATACATAATTCATCTCATTATTTTGAGTATAATTTCATAATATTTCATTTCGAGTTCAGATCATTTCATTTAAGAATTTTACACATATTACTTGGAATATCAAAGTCACGGTTAGTACACTCTAGGTGTACAAGTCTATAATCAAGAATGATCATTCTCATCAAATAGTTTCCATGTACAAATATCATCATCTCATATTTCATATATCATGTAACAGACCAATTTTGACCCTAATCGGAACGGTGGTTTCAGAACCACGAATCCGAGCCTGAGAGTTATTTTTTTTTAAATATTATGTTTTGTGTCTGTTATGTGTGATTTAGTAAGTGTGAAAATCTCGTGGAAAATCTTAGCCATCTAAGTGTTTAAATTGATAAAGGTCTAAATTGCAAGAAGAACCAAAGTAGTGGGCATTAATAAAAAGGGGGGCTGAGTAAATTGTCCATTAAACATGGGGATTTGCATGTCAAATTCCCCATTTTTAAACAAGGTGGACGGCAAGCATGCATTTTATGTTCTTTTTTTATTTTGTATGATATTTAGGCATTATTATATTAAAAGCATGCCAAGAATATATGCTTTTTAATTATATATATATTGATTTTAGTAATATTATAAGAAAAGCATGCTATATTTTATGTTAAAAAGATAAAAACAAAAAGGAAAATAATTCTCTCTTCATTCATTCCCTTTTTGCCCGATTCTTACCTTGGAGAGAAGAGAAGAACTTCATCTTCCCCCATTCGGCCCTTGCATGCAATAGGATAGGTAAGAATTGAACTTGATTTTTAAAAACCTACCTTGATATGGCTTAAATTCTTGATCATTTTTCTTTTGAAACAAGCAAAAGTTGTTAATATTGGTATGATGAGATTCGGCCATGGGTGCTAATGTTGTAGTTTGTTGTGTTAATAAGTTAGATAGTATGAGAAGAAATGGCATGAACTTGTAAGAAGATTTTGTTGATTTGGCTTGAAGGTACCCTCATAGTTGGCCGAATAATAGGATGGATGTTCATGAAAACATTTCTTCTTGTGTTTTGATGTAAGGCCATCCTCTTATAATGAAATTAACCATAGAAGATTGTGATATGTGATGTTAAATTATTGGGTGAACTAAGTTTAAGACTTGATTACTTGAAGTAAATTAGTGCAAGGGGTAAAATGGATGGAAGGAAGAGTTATAGAGAATCCTAGGAACCTAAGGGCCATTCGGCCATGGAGAAGAGATCCAAATGGGTTGAAAATTTTATTGTGGTGTTCAATAGGTTAAATGGGATTAGTTAAATGCTTGAATTTGGTGTGGTTATTTAGTTCGTTGCTTGGTTGTATGTTGAGGAAAATGCATGGGTATTGAATTGGCATATTCGGCCATAAGAGAGAATGAATTTGAGCTATTGTATTCGGTTATATATGTATAATTATATAAAGTTAATGTATGGCTATAGATAAGAAGGTAAGTTGTAAGTTAAAGCACATCAAGGAAATTATTACCAAAGTGTTCCCTAATAATTTTGAATGCACTTGAACAAAGTAGAGGATGAATGCCGAATGCAAATGTTTATGTCTTGGAATTATTTATTTTATGATTTGCTTTCGAATTGAATGGAAGTGTGGTTTAATTGGTTTAATTGAACCAAATTAGATCAAGATCAAAAGGAGAAAAAGTTGGAGCGAGGAAAAGCTAAACTAAACGAATAGTTGGAGATTTTGAATCTATCTACTTCTAAGGTAAGTCCTTTATCTAAAATAAGTCAATAAGTTAATTACGAATTTAGTGAATGATAAACTGTGGAAAAATTAAAGTATAAATTCATGATATAGCCGAATGTAAATGTATAGTATTGAAGTGAATTTATTTGGCTAATGCAAATGAATAAGTAAGTTCTTGAGAAATCTTATGTTTTGAGATTATTTACAAAATCTAATGAATGATAGAATTTGTATGAGTTGGTGTAAAACCATGAGTTGGCCGAATGTGATGATGATGGATTGGGTTAATTTCAAATGTATTTAACTAAATGTGAATAAACGCATATGGTTCGATATGTGACAGTGAAATGTGGAAAATTTGTAAAGCTATTTTTGACATTCGGGCTTTATGCCTAGCAGGCCTCGTGCCGGTGACATAATCGGGCTTTATGCCTAGCAGGCTTCGTGCCGGTGACATAATCGGGCTTTACGCCTAGCAGGCCTTGTGCCGGTGTTATTTATCGGGCTTTAAGCCTAGCAGGCCTTGTGCCGGTGTTACTTTTCAGGCTTTTACGCCTAGCAGGCTTGATGCCGGTGATGTATTTTACCAAAGAGGAATTTAATCTTTGTTCAAGACAATTTAGAGCTAAATTGTCAAGAATATGGTTCAGGTAAGTATGTGAGGTATGCTATGTTTAATATTACTTGGGCCAAATTAATATTGATGGATGTAATTTGACGGAAGTCGAGCTTAGAACGTGCTATTATGGAACAATTGGTTTTCATGCATAGACGTTAAGAAAGTAGGTTTCCATGCGATATGCTTATATGAACTACGAAGAAATGTAGGTCTAAGGAAATGTTCCCTAATTCACTTAGGTTACTGAATTATTAGTATTTGGCTTTGTGTAAACTATTTACTTAATTGCCTATGTGAAATGCCATATGTTGATTGTTTTCTTTTCGTAAATAATTAAATGTTCTATTACTATGAGTTAGGACTTACTAAGCTAGTAAGCTTAATTATGTGAGATGTTTCCTCTGTTTTATAGATTAGGGGCAAGCCACAAGCTCATCGGGATTGTCGGAAGGTCGCTTACACTATCAATCTACATTTTGGGTACTCTTTCATTTTGGTTTTAAGCGAAGGCATGTATAGGATAGGCTTGGTTTTTGTTTGATGGAATCTTAAGGTTCATGTGTAAAAACTAAAAGAAAATAGCCATGCGAAAATGGCTAAATTTTTGTTAAGTACGTTGGTGTGTTTTGAATGTAAGTTGGTTCATGGTGGCAATGTCTATGCATTCTAAATCAAGTTAATCGTTTTTATTAAGGAAATGTTTGTATGAATTGAATCCTTGAATTTGAGATGTAGGTAGGTTCGGTTAGAAGCTAGTTTATTTTTATGAATGCAATAAAACAGCTTGTGGTGGCAGCAGTGACGTGAGTTAGAAAAATCACCAAAAATAGGGTGTATTGAATTTGGAGGTGAGTGAGTTATGAAATTGAACCTTAGTGTGTCTATTTTTACATGAAAGAACAGAATAGGTAAAAGATTTGTATATTATGAGATAATTAAGTTTTAACGAGACCTGCTCTAAATGAATTCGTGAGCTACTGTTCTGTTTTGGAAAAATTGCCAAAAATTGTAAAAAAATAATTAGGAATCATGGTTTATATGTGTAGAACCCTAAATGAGTCTATTTTTCATTGGTATAAACAAGAACATCATAGGAAAATTGTGCAATCAGATAACTGCAGTTTTATAGGGACAGGTCAGAATTGTCCAGTAGTGTAATAAGGGTAACTTTGAAGAATAAACTGTACTAATTGGCCACATGAAAAATTCTGGAAAAATTATAGTGAATAGTTATATGAGTCTAGTTTCAAGGAAAATTTACGGATCTAAATTTCGAGTTTTGTAACTCGAGTTATGGCCGCTTTAGTCAGCGTGACGTAGTTGGACAGCTTTAAAAATTTTACTCCCCGAGTTAATGGTCACGTCTAGTAATGCCACGTACTCGATTCCGGCAAGGGTTTCGGGTAAGGGGTGTTACATATCACTTATCATGTATCATCATTTTCTTACATTTCATGTAATATTCTTTCATGTCATATTTCCATATCATATACACCATTCCACGTCAATTTGTCTTAGATTTATACTTGCCCCTGTCAAAACCTTGCCCGTTGAATTTATTTGAATTATCGATGGATACATAAATAGTACACTCGAGGCGTACGAATCAGGATCCATCAATTCATATTCAATGGTACCCATAAGGTACTATTTCATAGAGTACACTCTCGAGCCACATATATATATACTACAGGATTACCAGTCCAAGCTGACATATGTTCAAGTAACATTTTATTCATTTAGCATTTTATCGGGCATTTTCATTTATCGGGCTATATCGAGTAGGTGATCATTTCACAAATTTATGACATTGATAAAATTCAAAAACACAACATTTAAATCAAGCATAAAAACATATACAATTTAGTTACACGAACTTACCTCGGCAAAGGTCGTGTATGTAAAATCTACTAATCCGACATTTTCCTCATTCCTCGTTCTAACTCTAAATTTGGTCTATCCGTATCTATACGAGTAGATTTAACTTCAATTTATCATATTTTACATTCATGTGGACTAAATTTTCATCCTAGGTAAAATTATTATTTTGCCCCTAACTTTTTCATAAATTCTATTTTCGTCCCTAGGCTAGGAAAATAAAACTTGTGCAAATTACTCCCTATTCCAAGCCTAACCAAAGCCCCATTACAAATTTTGCAGCATATGTATTCATAAAATTTCATAATCTTTCATCAAATTTTACAACATTTCATTTTAGTCCCTCAATCATGTTTTCATCAAAAATCACTTTGTACAAGTTGTTTATCTATCAATAATCTTTCATTTTCTACCATAAATATCTAATTTGTAGCATATAAACCGATGACCCATTTTCATACTTTGATAACTTTTCAAATTAATCCCCAAAATAGAGAGATTAAGCTATCCTGATTTCAAAAATTTCAAAATTACTAAAAACAGGACAAGGAAGCTTACCCAAATTGGCCACGAAAGTCTCTTCTCTCTCTCATAGGGCTTCCATATTTATTTTGGGGAAGAAGATGAGAAAATATGATTTTTATTTTCTTTTCATATTTTTAATTAATTAATATTTTCACTTTCCAATTTAGTCTCAAGCCTTTTTCTTATTTTCCAGGGATGAATCATCCAAAATATCTACATACTTTTTATTAATGGTATAATTACCATATAAGGTCCTTAATTTTTGAATTCCATCGCTATTTAATCCTTCTAGCTACTAGAATTTAACTTTTGCATTTTATGCGATTTGGTCCTTCTCGTAATTAAGCACATAATCGGTAAAAAAAAATTTCAAAATTTTCACATGACATTTCTAGTATAATATGGATCATATAATGAAATAAAAATAAATTTTATTTTTCGGCTCGAATTTGTGGTCCCGAGACCACTGTTCCAATTTCACCAAAATTGGGCTGTTACAAGTAGTGCTTCAGATACTTCGAGAGAAACAGCTCTACACTAAGTTGAACAAATGTGAATTCTGGTTGCGAGAGGTAACTTTTCTGGGGCTTGTGGTTTCTTCGGAGGGGATCCGAGTTGATATTAGAAAAATTGAAGTGATGCTTGATTGGAAGCAGCCTAAGAACGTTTTTGAGATCCGTATTTTTCTAGGTCTTGCGGGTTATTATCGACGGTTTGTTGAGTGGTTTTCACTAATTGCAACTCCTTTGATTAAGCTTCTGCACAAGAGTGCTGATTTTGTATGGACTGATGCACAACAATCGAGCTTTGAGAATCTCAAGTTTGTTTTGACTCAGGCTCCTGTTCTGATACAGCCTGAATCCGTAGAGAGTTTGTGGTGTACAGTGATGCATTGTACATCGATTTGGGATGTGGCTTACGTGTCCCGAAAGCTTAAGTCACACGAGGGGAATTATCCGACACATGATCTCGAGTTAGCTGTTGTGCTATTTGTGTTAAAGATCTGAAGGCACTATCTGTACGGTGAGAGGTGTATCATCTATACCGATTACAAGAGCCTCAAGTACCTCCTTACTTAGGAGTTGAATCTTATGCAGCGTAGGTGGATTGAGTTGCTTAAGGATTATGATTGTACGATAGAGTATCATCCTGGTAAGGCCAATGTGGTGGTCGATGCTCTCAGTCGTAGAGTGATGACTGATTTGATAGCGATGTTCGTTCGTCGTAGTCTATTCGATGATGGGGGTCTGTTAGCTAAGTTGCAAGTTAAGCCGATTTGGATTGGGCAGATTCGAGAAAAGAAGTTAGGGGATGAGTATTAGGTTCTGCGGTTTCGTCAGGTGGAGTGTAGCGGTACTTCTGATTTTGCACTGAGTAAGGATGGAGTTCTATGTTTTTGAGGTCGGGTTTGTGTATCGAATGATTCTGATCTGAGGCAGTCGATTCTAAGGGAGGCACATAGTAGCCCTTATGTTATGTATCCTGGTGGTAATAAGATGTATTGGGATCTCCGTGAACTGTACTGGTGGCCAGGATTAACACGAGAGGTAACAGATTTTATTGCTCATTGTCTGACATGCCAGTAGGTTAAGGCCAAACACCAGTTGCCTTCGGGTTTGCTCCAACCTATTAGGATTCCCTTGTGGAAATGGGAGCGAGTGACGACAGACTTCGTTAGTGGGTTGCCTTTAACACTCACTAAGAAGGATTTTGTGTGGGTCATCATGGATCAATTGACCACGTTCGCTCACTTTATTCCGGTCCGAATGGATTATTCTCTGTAAAAGTTAGCGAAGCTCTACATTTCTGAGATTGTGAGACTGCAAGGGGTTCTGGTTTTGATCATCTCTGATATGAATCCTCGCTTCACTTCTCGGTTTTAGAGGAAACTTCACAAAGCTCTGGGTTCGAGATTAGATTTCAGTACTACATTCCATCTTCAGACCGATGGTAAATCTGAGAGGGTGATTCAGATACTGGAAGATATGCTTCGGAGTTGTGTGATTGATTTTCGAGGTAGTTCGGAGGATTTTCTGTCATTAGCTGAGTTTACCTACAACAACAGTTTCCAGTCTAGCATCCAGATGACACCTTATGAGGCTCTGTATGGTCGTAAGTGTCGTACTCCGCTATGTTTGACTGAGTTGCGTGAACGATGGGTTTTGGGACCTGAGTTGGTTTCCGACACTGAAGATAAGGTTAGACTGATTCGGAATCATCTGAAGGCGGCTTCTGATAGACAGAAGTCCTATGTGGATTTGAAAAGGAGATATATCGAGTACTCTGTGGGTGACTTCGTTTTTCTTAAGGTTTTTCTGTGGAAGAAAGTTCTGAGGTTCAGTCGTAAGGGCAAGTTGAGCCTTAGGTTCATTAGGCCATGTCGGATTCTAAAGCGTGTGGGACCGATCACTTATCAGTTAGAGCTACCTCCAGATTTGGATTGTATCCATGATGTGTTTCACATATCGATGTTGAGAAGATATCGATCTGATCCATCTCATGTTGTCCCTGTTGAGGAGATCGATGTTAGACCAGATTTGACGTTTGAGGAGAAGCCTGTTCAGATTTTGAATCGAGATATTAAGGTTCTGAGGAGGAAGCCCATACTTTTAGTGAAGGTTCTATGGTAGAATCATGGTACTGAGGAAGCCACGTAGGAACCTGAGAACTTGATGCGTCAGCAATATCCTTATCAGTTCGGATTAGGTAAATTTCAAGGCCAAAATTTCTTTTAGGGGTAGAGTTGTAACGCCCTGAATAATTTAAGTATGTTTTTTGTGAAAATCGACACAAATGTGTATCTGTTTCAGTGGTTAAGTGTTCTAGGTGTTTGTATGAAGTCTTGGGTTCAAGTTTCCCTTTTGGCATAATTTTGTTATTTTAGATCCAAGCCTTTGTTGAGTGGGCTTATATAAAATTATCTATTAATCCATATTAGAATGAGTCTGCTGGTTCGGGTGGTAAGGAGTTAGTGTATTGGAGGTCCTGTGTTCGAATCCCTACGTGAGCATGGGTGATAAGTTTTTGCTACGGTTGTCTAAAAGAGTTTGGGTGGAGTTAGAATTCGAAGGTGGTTAAGGGTTAGTGGGTTAGTTAGTAGGATAATGGGAGGTTGAGATTTAGTAGGATAGGGATTTATTTTATATTTAATTCTTTTTGTTATTTTTTCTTTTTCTCACTTTTCTCAAAAAAAAAATCTGACGTTAGTATCCCTTCCTTTGCACTTTTCTTATCGATTGACAAATTCGTATTTGAATTGAACCTTTGTCGGTTTTGTTGGTTCTGTTTAGTTGAAAATTAAAACTGATTTTAGGAGTTTTTATGTTGATTTTAGGTTCTGGTCGTCTCGGGAGTGTTTTCGCATCAAAATCGAACCAAGTGTGTACTCCTAACACGAAAAATTGAGTTTCGACAAAAGCCAAAAATGGAGTCTATCGACACCACACGGAAGTGTGGCTGTCCGTGTGGTTGGCCGTGTGCGAGACACGGCTATGTGACTAATGAATATGTGGCCGTGCGCAAGACACAGTCATGTGCTGGTGTGAGTGTGGCCGTGTGGGCCACACGGGCTAAGCCAAGTTGGGTGTGTAGGCCTACACGGACTGTCACACGGGCGTGTTGATTTTGGGCCAAGCAGTGTGGGCCACATGGGCTAGGCCAATTTGGGTGTGTGAGCCTACACGGGCATGTGGACCCATAATTCTAAAATTTTTCCTAGGATCGTACGGGTCGTTCCGATAGACTGTAGGCCTATCATTGGGTCGGTAAGGGCTAACCAAACCCTAAATCATATGATCTGATATTCTGATAGTTTACTCGGAGTAGGACACTGATACGTATGTTTGACTGTTCTGTTTGAGTATATATGTTATATGTATACGAGCATGTTAAACATGATATTTGTGTCTGTATTCTGTATCTATGATTGGGGTGGGACTTGTATATATCGAGGAAGTGATCTGTTTGACAACTCTTCACCTATGTTCGAGCATCTTGTCTGCATACTATCTACTATGTGTCGCATCGACACTATATGGTGTGTAGGGATGGGTGGGTGTTCTTAACCCCACATGGTGTGATAGGATGGACAGAGATGGTGTGTAGAGAATGGGGATAGGATTTTGTTTATTTTTTTTGTCAATCTAAATCTGATATTTGTTTCTGTTATGGACTTGGGTCTGAATCTATATCTGACTGTATATGAGATTCTGTACTTATTGCATAACTATTTCTGTTGGGTTACATGCTAAGTTTACGAAAACTCATATCTGTTTGTCTATTCTATTCAGGTAATCCACAGGCTTAGGCGGGTCGATACGGCGGAGGCTCAGCAGTGTCTACTCTACTGAGATCTATTATTATTTAGTAATAATGATTTAATTTCAAAATCTGGTTTTTTTGAAGTTTGTAATTTTTGGGGCTCTCCGGACTGTATGTTTTAACTTTGGACTTGGATTTTGGTTTTGCACTCTTTTCTGTGATGTTGACAAAAGCGTTTTCCGCAAAGAAATGGTTTAGTTTTAAAAGAATTTCAAATTTCCATTGCGAAATAAATAATTAACTTTAAAGAACACCACATAACAGTTTCAATAATGAATATGTTTTAAAATACTTGGACATTTTATCAAATAACTAAACAAGTTTTTATCGAAGTATTGTCGATTTCAAAACCCTTCTTCGTAACACTTCTAGATTCGGCCATAACGTCTAGGCCAAGTTAGGGGTGTTACAGTTTAGGTTAATATTAATTTAGTACTCGCTTCCCTTGGGTACGAGTCTCGAATTACTCACCTACTTTATCATAAAAAACAATATTACAATCTGACCCATATACTCGAAGTATTCTTAATGTTGGTACGTCGGGAGGCAGTCACTTTTAAAATCAAACTATATTTCCTATTTACTTAAAAGCCTATACAACAGAGTCTATGACATTTAAAATAATGATTTATTGTCTTAAACCCGATCTCTAAAGAAGTTATCTAGTTTCAACATATTCCCCCCATTGATGAAGTCTCTAAAGGTACCCACATCCTATGAACATGAGTCTATACTAAGACATTCCTTGGTTCATTCGGTCTAGCTTGGTCTCTCATCAAGTTCCTTATTCCGCGGATCCTACAACCACAAGTCAATCATTTATAAGTTCGAATAAACTTAGTGAGTTTTTACATTACACAAAATGCTCCCCACCTTGTCGAGGTTCAATTAAATAATGATAATAACAACAACAACAACAACAACTCTCTGCTTATTTGGGGCATTTTCCTCAATCCATAGTAACTTTTCTTAAACTATAGTTACAAACCTTGTCCTATTCCCGATCACATATATGGGTGAATAGATTCATTGAGCAATTATTTTCCAGCCATACTAATAGCCTTCACCAGCTCTAACAGTTCCCAAAAATGTCTCGCCAACTCTGCAAACTCTATCTTTTCCTTTTACTCAGCTTCTCCCTTCCACTTATCCTAAATGTGGATTTCTTCTTTCCACCATTATCCCCTATTAATGGAGCCTTCCAGTTTACACTCTTAAAGGCACCTTTATTCCATATGACTTACTCACCTTCCATCCGTTGGCATAACTAGCATGGTCCCACGCCACCCTGGAGGATTAAATCCTGCTTCGATTAAATAAAGGTTGGATTACTTTTTCGCAATCTGCTTCATTCACATGACCTTACCCTTAAGCATAGCACGCATTTCTGCTACGACCCATTATGGCCTTCAATATTCAGCTGAATGTCTTAGTGTGGTTATCAAATTTCACGATTTCTCTTCTATACTGTATTCCCGCATATTTTCCTATTTTGCTAATACTTCCTAGATGGGTTTCTCCTTTAAGAAAACTATATTTGATAGACACTTCTATCATCCCGTGTATTCTTCTTTGTCAATGGGTTCTAACCACCCTTCCCTTCCTTAGAAACTAACCGGCGTACATATGATACACTACTAGTCTATACGGTTTTTCTGAGCGCCTTCGGTGTTCCTTAATGGCGGATCCTTATCGACGATCCTCGATTATACCAACTTTTGTCCACTTTTACACCAAGTACCACTAGTGCTCATCTTTCGTGACTATCCTTGTTGGGTTACCTCCCATATGGTTTACTGGCTTTTACAACTACTATTTTAGCAGTCATTTCCTTCTCTATATTTCCTCTATTATTGGTGGACTCCTTCGACCCAATGACTATCGAGTGCATGCCCATACTTCTATTTTCCTCATAACCTGTTTTCCTTAATGCAGGTTGTCCCACAATTTTTATTTCAATTTTTCACTCATTTATTATTCTAACTGTAACACCATGTTTAGTGTAGTCCTAGTTGATGTTTTGTGTAGGCGGATAGTTGGTTAAGTTTAAGCCTAGCTAAGGCTGATTTGCACCCTATTCACCAAGTATTGTATTTGTGTTGATTTTCGCGCCATGATTGATGGAATGTTTGGTTAATCAAGTAAGTCTGTGATGCTTTGGTTGAAGGATTTGTCTTTTGGCGTAGTAGGTTACGGGTTTTTATGCCTTGGTGTGGTAGTTAGGAGAACTCACCAATCGACGAACTCTCTTGGTAAGTTTTGCGTGATAGATCCTTCTACTAGTATCTGCCAATAGTGGATTGTAGGATTGCGCACCCAACTTTTTTTTTGTTTGAACATGTGTGTTTACTGTTTGCTGTTTAGTTTTAGTTGAGTCTTGTTAAGATCTAGTTAGAAATTAACTAAAGTGCAATGAATTTTAATGTAAGAAATACCTAGAAATAATTATGTTGGCCACATTAAGGTGGTGAGTTAGCTTTGCATGTTAGCCACATGTAAGTTATTGTAAGAGTTGTGAGCTATAAATATCGTTGAAAATTTTGTAAAATGGGGTTCTTCTTTCCTTTCCTTTTGCTCTGGTAACCTGTTTAAGAAAGAGTTCTTATAACAGCCCGTTTTTAGTAAAATCAGAACAGTGGTTTTGGAACCACAAATTCGAAGTCAAAATATTTATTTTATTATTATTTTAATGTCCGTGGCATGAAAATATGTTTGTGTGAAAATTTCGTTAAGAAACTTTGTCGTTTGAGTAGTTAATTTGATAAAGGACTAAATCACATAAAGTGCAAAAGTGATGCTCTATTAGTTAAAGGTATCAAATGCCTAAGAAATTAAATAGTTGATGGATTTATGTGGCAATTGTCCCACTATATTAATAAGTGGACTTTCATGGACATAGTTTATGTGTTTTTGAAGTTTAATGAGTAAGGTTAAATTAGTAAATCAATAATTAAGTAAAATTTGTAATAATAGTGTATCATCTTCTTCACTTACTATTTTCCACCGAAAATAAGGGTTTGAATAGCCATTAAAGAGCTTGAAGCATTCGGAACTTTCAATTGCTAGCATGTAAGTGATTTTGACTCAATTTTTAATGATTTCTATGTTTTTGTGAATGTTGCTTCGTATTTTAGCTAGCCTGTACCCTAGATTTCGAAACTGTTAAAGATTTGTCATGTTTCCATTGTTGAATGCTTGAGTAATTTGATGATTTATGATAGATTTGGAAGGTTTAATGTTAGATTAATAGCTTTTGTAAAGTGATTTTTGACAAAAAAGTCAAAAAGGGGTTAAATTGAGAGAATGTGAAATGTGGTGGTTAAAAGTGTGAATAAATTGAAAATATGGGCTACTAGTAACACGTATTAAACTCGTCTAAGCATGGGTTTGTACTAAATTGTATGAATTTGCAATTTTTTTGTGATAAAGACTAAATTGTGAAAATGTGAACGTTTAGGGGCAAATGTGTAAAATAGCCCTAATGTGTGTTTTGAATTGAATTGAATTGAATAAATAGAAGAATAAATAAGTTGATTTTGATTACTTATAGATCAAGAAAAGAGGAATTCGGGCTTAGATCGGGGAAAAAGCAAAATAACTGAATAGTCGGTCTGTTTCGTCATATCCGTACACGAGGTAAGTTCGTATAATTGAACTTAAATTTGTATCTATTTATTTGATGGATGAAATTGAGATAGTATTTATTCTATTAGTTAAATGTGGAGATATTAAATTAAATGTACGATTTAAGTAAGGCAAGAGGCCAAATAAGACTATAGTTGGGCTATGACAATCGGATAATAAGACCGTAACTGGTTTATGGCATGGGAATGTATGACCACGGTAGGGCCTTGGCAATGTATGTGTAAGACCATAGTTGGACTATGGCATCGGAAAATCGACGTACTCGTACCATAAGCATTTATAAACTCGGAGAGATTTGGTAAGTGAATTGGTGAGAATAGATATGTAGCAGTACAGGTATGTAACGACCCGATTTTGGGCCTAGTAGAATTGGGCCTATTGGGCCTTGGGCTTGGGAGTGTTTAAAACTTCTGAGAATAAGAGAACGGCACTAATGCAAGTTGGACCTATTAGGTGAGTGATTTTGGAAGGTTAGGGGGCTTCCATGAAGTCCCGGGATCAAACCTGGGCTCAGGAAAAATTTTGGTTTTAGGTGAGTAAAACCCTGGGAGTTAGTAAGTAGGCTTTAAGAATAAAATATGGTGAAAAGTGACACAAAAGGAGTTGTAGTCTAGTGGCAAATGGCGCCACATAGGAGACAAGGGAATGACGCCAACACAAGGAAGCAAGGGGTCCAATGTTCAAGTCTTGGCGTTTGTATTTCATTTTGATTTATTTTTTAAATGAACTTAAACTTTGGCCCATAGACTTATATTTAGTTGCGCATGATTTTAGACACAAGAGGAGCTTGTGGGTTTAGGCTGTTTGGGCCGAAATGGGCCCGTGGGCCCATATGAATAAATTGTATGATTGTGTAGTGGATATTGAACTGGTCTATGTGAATCTCATATCTATGGCTAGATTTAGGCTAAATGGGCCACACGAGCTTGTGGGTCCATTTGGGCCGAGAATGGGCCCTAGGCCCATTCGCATCGTTATCTCTGTTTAGAATACCCTTGGTTTACAAATTACTGAAATACCCCTAATTTGTGAAATTACCGAAAGACCCCTGATTTGTGAAATTACCGAAATACCCTCAAATTGTAAAATTATCAAAATACCCCTGATTTGTGAGATTACTAAAATACCCTCAGATTGCAAGATTATCAAAATACCCCTGATTTGTGAAATTACCGAAATACCCTCAAATTGCAAAATTACCGAAATACCCTTGATTTGTGAAATTACTAAAATACCCTCGGATTGCAAGATTATCAAAATACCCCTGATTTGTGAAATTACCAAAATACCCCTGGTTAATAGAATTATCAAAATACCTCTGGTTTGCGAAATTACTAAAATACCCTCTATGGGTAATGTAATAGCCCATTATTGCCCGAGCTTAATAGAAAAATAATAATAAATGTCCAATATGTTTATTACAGTCCATTTACAAAACCAGACCCAATACCCGAGCCCAATACCACAAACAGACTACCTAAGCCCAAAACCCCAATTACACCCAACAGCAGACTACCCAAATTAACTAAACCCAGCAGACCCAAACTAGTGCAGCCCAAGAAGGCCCAAACACTAAACAGAATCAGCAGTGGCCTAGGGTTTCTGAAACCCTAGGCGCTGCCTCAGCAAGAGCTCGATCGTCGCGCCGCAAACCCCTCATCCCGCAGCCTCGTCCAGCTTGTTCTCGCACCGAAATTAGCGCGCATGTCACCCCACCGCCGAGATCTCCGCTTTCGACCTGCAAAAGAAGAAAGAAAACGCAGCAGCAGATACGGACATAATATGTATTTCCTTTTTTATTTTTCATTTCGGGGCTATAAAAACCCCCCAAAATCTGTAAACAAAGGATATACACGAATATACACACATATAGACACAGAAACAAAGAATACAAAAAAAGATTCAAAAAAATACAGAGAAATAAAGTATATTTTACAGAGGTGATTTTTCTTTTTAATATCTGTCTTTTTTATTTTCTTCTCATTTCATGCGTTTTTTTTAAATATACATATATTAAAAAAGGGGAGAAAGAATTTTACCGTTTGATCGGAGTTAAAAAGGGGGCGTTTGGACTTTTGACCACCGTCGGAGGAGGCGCGTGGGTGGCGCGTGTGGCAGTCGGATACCAAAGCCCAAGCCAGAGCCAAATCTTAGGCTAAGAAAAAGAGAGAGCTCCTCAGAGCTCTTTTCTCGTTTTTTTTTAAAAGAGTGTTTAAAAATGAATTTTTTTTGTTTATTTTTACTTATATAGGGCCTATTGTACGACACCGTTTTGGAGGTTCCCTTTTAAGGTCAAAACGATCCAAGCGTCGACTCGATGGGCAAAAAGATCCGCATGTTTTTATGTCAATGGTATATTTGTGGAATAGGCCCTTCCGCATTTTCAATTTGTTTAATCCAGTTTTTTTTGTATTTTAATTTGGCCATAAAATTTTAATTATTTTCCAATATAGTCCCTAGGACTCTTTAACGGCTAAAATCAAAACGTCGTAGTTTTTTAAATTTGGCTTAATTTCCATTTTAACCCATGTGATTTAATGCGCGTTTTAATTTAATCCTTTTATATATGTTTTAATTGTTATTTAACCCTTGTTTCTTTGTTTTTTTTTTTATCCTTTTATTTTATTTTATATTTAATTATTTTACCATATTAAAAGATTCTATATTATTTTCATGTATTTATTAATTTACTAATAGCGTGAAATTCATATATATGTATATTTATATGTATTATATGTATATATATTTAATTATCATTATATATTTTACTGGGTTTAATAATTTATATATTATTTTAATATTTATATATTATTTATTATATTTTATTTTTAAGTATTATATTATATAGTAGTTTTAAAATTTTGTTTTGTATAAAGTTTATTATAATATAACCTATTTTATTTATATTGTTTATTACATATATAATTTTTATGATTAGTATATTATGTATATATGTTTTTATTTAAAATTATTATATATTATTTACTAATTATTTTTATGTATAATCCTTATATATTATTAATTATTTATATTATCTTATTATATTATGATTTTTATTAATTATTATATACATTTATTTGTATCTTTATATTCGTTTATTATTGCTTTAGCATGTTTTATTTATTTATTTATTCATGTTATATTATTATTGATTATTTATTGTTAATATAATTTGTAGTTAGGTTGAATTGATATGTATATGTCTTACTCAAACCACTTTTTTTTTATTTTTATAAAAATGCCTTTTGATTAAATCATTTTACTCAATTAGTTCAAGAAATACGGTGATATGTGATATTTGGGACTTCGAGAAGAATTGTGCCCTAACTTATTGGGTTTCGATTTTTCTCGTAGAACTTAAGGTATTAGATATCCTTTCTTTTTTAAAACCAAAACTTATATTTTAAATAAAAACTTACCCTCGAGAATTCAAAATTGTTGTGTCCTAACTCACTGGATATGGCGATTTGTTATCTTGGGATAAGAATTTCAGAAAATAAGGCAATGTTTCGTGTTTGGAAGTTCGAGAAATTGTGCCCTAACGTGCTGGGTTTCGGTGTTTCGTTCATCCAAATAACTAAATATCCTTTTAATAAATTTTGTAAATCATGAGATGATTTTAGTCACGAGGGTTTAAAACATCATGTCCTAACGTGCTAGATGTGATGTTTGTATGCTTTCGGAACAAAAGAATCTCCAATTTCAACTCAAAATTGTTCAAATTTTTAAAGAAATCATATTCCTAAATCTTCTTCAAATTCTCGACATAAGGGCATTAATCAATCAATTAGGTACCAATTTTTGGGCGTTACGGGGGTGCTAACCCTTCCTCATACGTAACCGACTCCCGAACCTGTTTTCCGGTATTTTGTGGACCAAAAATCAATGTTTTGAAATAAAATGTTTTATAAGGTGATCCAATCACACCTGAGTAAAAAGGGATTGGTGGCGACTCCATTTTTGTTTTAAAGTCGATCCCCTTTTTATTATAAAATTAAAAATGGTTTCGACAGGTAAAGTTACCGAAAGACCCTTTATGGGTAAAGTTACCGAAATACCCTCGACGGGTAAAATTACCGAGATGCCCTTACGAGGCGAAATGACCGTTTTACCCCTAACCGATTAAATGACCGTTGTACCCTCGTGGTAGTACTAGTGTTGTATGTGTCAATTGTGTGATTGATTATATTTGAGATGCACTGCATACATGGATTAGTTATGAGTAGAATTACCAAATTACCCATGTAGGGTAGGATTACTGAAATATCGTTATAGGGTAAAATAACTATTTTGCCCCTGAGGGTAAAAGACTGATTTTGGTGCCATGATTTGACTGTGATTGTATGACTGTGGTTTAACCGACCTGACTGTAGGCGTGTGTCTGATTTGCTTTTAATATGTGTTGAAATGACTGTTACTAAGCATGGCCATTTTGCATACACATGTAATAATTGAGCATGACATACACGACACACTGCATTGGGTTGGGTTATGCTTATGGAGGAAGTACTGTACTGGTGGCTATGCCACGTTATACTGATTCAGTGGCTCTACCACGATATACTGATTTTAGTGGCTCAGCCACGTATACTGTTACTAGCAGCTTTGCTGCGTTGATAATGGTAGCTCGGCTGCGATCTTGGTGTGTAGGGCTGGGTGGGTTGACTTGGTCCCCACAGGTGTGTAGGGTTAGTACAGGTGGTGTGATGGTTGGAATGGGTTGGGATACATCCTCATACTGTTGCATATCTGTTTATGAGATCTGTCACTATACTGGGCTTAGGCCGCTTGTTCTGTTATTGGTTTGGGCTAGGCCTAATTGATACTGTTATGGGCTATGACCCAAATAATTTTGTAGTGGGCTTTGACCCATGTATGCTCTGATCTATACTGTACTGTGACTGTTGAAAGGGCTTCGGCCCAGACTGTTTAGGTTTCTGCTTCTGTATACTGACTGTTACTCTGGTAAGGGGATTACACACTGAGTTTTCATAAACTCACCCCGTCTTTAACTGTACAGGTAATCCTCAGCCTTAGACAAATCGGAGCTGCGAGGGACTCAGAGGTGACCACACGCTCGATTGGCTTTAAAGTACATGTCCTGTTTTTATTTTAGTTTAATTTGTTGGGTTATAAATTTTGTAATAAGGCCTTAAGATTTCTGAACTTTAAGTTTTGGGATTTTATTGATTGTTTTATAATTGCTAGAAGTAGAACACGATTTATCGAAAATAACTATTGTTTTTCAAAATATCACGTTCTGCAACTGTTTTAAATTAAGCTTTCCGCAACAAACAAGGTTTTAAAGATAATAATGTTTTCCAAGAATGATTTCTAATAAACCACGTTTTGAAATAAGCAAGCAAAATCTGAGGTTTTGAATAGCAGAAAGTTTTAAGTTGTAAGAAGGGTTTCTAATGAAAGCATGGTTTTCGAAAAACTCCTCAATGTGACACGCTAGATTCGGGCCTAACTTCTAGGCCGGGTTTGGGCTGTTACAAGGTATGTACAGAAAACTATTCGAATAACGAGCAAATGGAAGTTGAGAACTTTATCTTAACTTAGTGATTGATGTCTTTAATGCAATTTATTTCATCCATTTAGAAATTTTAATGAATAATAAAATTATTTCATATTTACATACAAACTTACTAAGCTTTATAGCTTACTTTGTTTATTTTCTTCTAAGTTTTATAGTATATCAAAGCTAGCTCAGAACCGGGGATCGTCAGAGACTTCATCGCACTATCGGACATCTATTTTGGTACTTTTAAAGTGTGTATATATGGTATATGGCATGTATAGGCTTGAGTCATTTTGGTATGTTTGATGAACATGTATTTAGGCCATTTGAGTTGGCTTGTGATGGTGAATTTGATGTTGTTTATAAATGTGCAAATGGTATTATTTTGAGTTAGGTAATTGACCTGTAATGAGTGATTGAGGTTGAATGGATATTCCATGTTTGGAAAGGTTTAGTTAATTGAATGGTATGTGTGAATTAGGTATGAAATTATATGGCAAATTGTGGTATACTTGTGATTTATATTGATGGTAAAGAATTGGTATGATTTGAACTTTGATTGATGGTATTTGGTTGCATATTTGTATCTTGAATTGGTACCATTTGAACTTGTTTAGGTATGCGCAAAATGGGTGGCAAAATGGCTTGGTAAATAGCCTATTTTTGTCCACACAGGCAGAGACACGGGCGTTTGTCTCAGCCGTATGTGACACACGGTTATGTTACACGGTCGTGTGTCCCCTGGTGTTGAAATTAAAATGAAGTCAGTATGATCCACACGGTCTCACATACGGGCGTATGATCAGCCGTGTGGCACAAGTCAGTATAGCCCCCTAATTAGCACACGAGTGTGTGACTTGGCCATGTTGCATAAGCCAGTATACCCTACAGGTTTGGCACGGCCTAACACACGGCCTGGCACACGGGCGTGTGTGGCCACTTCGAAGGGCACACGAGCTAGACACAAGGGCATGTGGTTGGCCGTGTGACCCAAGTTAGTAAGCTCACTTGTTTAGGCATAGGGTAGGACACGGGCTGGGACACGGCCATGTGATCCCATTTCGAATGTCCACATGGCCTGTGATACGGGCGTGTCTGGTGGCTGTGTGAGACACGCGGCCTAGTCACACAAGCGTGTGTCTTTTGTTTTGGAGAAAAATTTTCTAAGTGCTCAAATTGTTTTAAAGGTTATCGGTTTAGTCCCGAACAACTTCCAATGCATGAATAGGGCCTCGTAAGCTCGTATTAGGGACATATTGATTGAGGTAGATTGACAAATGTTTGAATTGATGAAATGTATGCTAATAGTATGTATAATTGAGTTGTAAGTCTGGAAATGCCCCGTAACCCTATTCTGACGATGATTACGGGTGAGGGGTGTTACAGTTCTTTGTTGGAGAGGAACCAACAAGTGTTTGAATATTAGAAAAAGGTTGTAGAGTGTAGTGAAGGTCTTGGTGAAACCAACTGGGTTGAAGTTTTTTCTGAGCATTCCAACTAGTGTTAGTTGTTTATGAATTTTCTCTAAGTCTTTGCATATTGTTAAGTTCTGGTTATCATAGTTGCAAGCTAAGAATTCAAATAAAACCATCCCTTGGAATGTGGTAAGGTTCTGTATGTAATCATCTACATGTGCATATATGTGACAGGAAACTGACACAACTTTCTTGATGTACAAACTCGGTATCTGAATGAGATGGGCCTCTGATAGGGCATGTTAGTTGCTAACCAGATTATTGTGAGTGTTAGGTTTCTGGTAGGGCATGTTAGTTGCTAAATAGCCTGACGATATGGGCGTTGCCTCGGTAGAACATGTTAGTTGTTAACCATGGCAAAAAGCCCTAAACTCATGAACAATGATTGTGATATCTATTCTAATATGTGAAAATGAAATCCGAGGTTAGTATAAGGAAGGTCGACAAAAAGGTATGAAAATGTGAATTTCAGGAGTTTTTACATGTTATATATGTCTGCAGTCAAGAAAGAAAAGTTGATTAGGTACGTTTTATATCTTTGTATGTTAAGTGATAAATCTTCATCTGTTGATTTTGTCGAGTACGTAACGTATCCGCTAAGTTTTTGTGTTTGGCATGTAGAATCTGCCCTAATGAAAGTGAGTTCTGAAAGCATGTATAAATCAGTCTGATAGATTGTCTGAGATGTAATAGTAAGTATTAGTAAATTTTGTGTTCCGTGGAAGGATTCGGTTTTGTTAAGGCTAATGATCTCTATGGATGTAAGGAAGGATGGTATTCGCTAGTATTAGAGTCCGCTTAGAAATACTATTCGCCATGGATAGGTATCCGCAATTGGTATGAGAGTATATGCTCAAATGTCTCTGCTTGTGGAGTTTAATTTATTAGTTTATGTGTATGCTTATATACAATTGTAGTATTACCTACTCTTATAACTTGTCGAGAAAGGGTTGAGTATTTCTATTTTTGGAACTCATTAAATTCTTTTGAACTTACTCCCTTCCTTTTCCCTTTTCTAAGAGGTGCTTCGTCGTAAAGCTTGTTGAAGGGACTCAGCCAGAAAGAGCAACTTCTGCTGTGAGCTTTTCTTGTGTTTATTTTGTAACATGTGTATGTTGTTTTGGGGTGGCATATAGTTCTGTTTTGTAACTAAAAATTTGTAATAGATTACTTCTTTACTAAAACATAGTTTTTATAGGAATGTTACCCTTGAAGGATTGGTTAAGCCTTAATGAATTATGGTTTATGAAATACTTTCTAATTGTATACGCGAAATTGTTTTTATACATTATTTTATTTCCAGTGTTGAATTTAAAATTTTTGTAAAGGATAGAACTTACCGTGAGTTTTATATACGTTTGTTGATTTTTATGATATTTCCAATGAAAGAATTTATGATTTATATTATGGTGTATACCTGTTTGATTACTCATGTTTTAAAATTTTTCTGAGTTAACTCTCTAATTCAATTTGTTATATGTGGAAACTAAATTAAGATCGAACAAAGTTTACGTTTACTTTCTATGTAACGCCTCGGTCTGTTGTTGGGACTAGGTGTTACACTTACTATTTTCAATCGGTTCAGTATCCCCGTGTTTATTGTCCCAGCAAGCTATCCACGATTCCATAGCATCTTTCAACTATGGACTTACACGATCTACCCTGTGCTTACCGTCTCAGATGACCATCCCGTGATTAGTATCCCAACAGACTATCACGTGTTTAACATCCTATCAGACTATCTCATGTTTAACGTGCCGCTGGACCATCTATGATGTCATAACGTCTTTCAGCTATGGTCTTACATAGTCTAACCCGTTTTTACCATCCCGACGGACTATCAAAGGATGTCATAGTTTCTTTCAGCTATGGTCTTAGTCCTGTTTACCATGATGCCATAGCGTCTTTCAGCCATAGTCTTACTTACCCTTATCATTATGCCATAATGTCTTTCAACTATTGTCTTACTTATTTTTATCATGATAGCGTAGCATCTTTCTGCTATGGTCTTACTCACTTCTGGCGTATAGCCCCTAATTGGTCCCATGGTTTAGCCATGATCTTTATTATTCCCATTTCATTCCATCTATTCCTCCATTTCACCATCCTATACCTTGATGCTTGAACACTACAGCGTTCCCTTCGTAAGGCCCGGAGCTTCACACATCACGGGTGCACACAGCAATGCCATATGGCGGTATCTAACAAATTCATCCTCTTTCTCATTCCTACCTTCATCTAACACGTCAGTGTTTCCCATTCATGTGATGCTTCAACAATCATGCAGTGTATGCATTTCTTAAATGAACTACCATGAAATTATAGTTAATTCATGCTTATTCAACTAACATGGCGGACACTTTTAGACCATGCAATCTTACTACATACTTAGTTTTTCAAAGGTTGAGTGCAAAAACTCATCTGATGTTTCTTCTCCTTGTCTGCTTAGCTCTTTTGGACGTCGGAGCTTCCATTCTCTTGGCAGCTAAGCAAGACAACCAATTCATAGGTTAAGCTCAGTAATCTCAGTTTAAAACTCAGTTTTCTAGAAACGTGCAGAATCCTTAAAATGGTTTTTGGAAGCCTTTAACCTTGGTTCTTAAATCTTACATACACTGAAGGACTTAGAACATTAACAGCTTACTAGATCATCTATTTTTTCCCGACTAAAGACTCAAGACCACTACTCCATGCAGAGTTTCCATGGCCATCTTTCCTTCGGAGTAACCAATGAGGAAAATGAAGGAAATAAAATGAAACATATTGGAGAATAAGTCTCCCAGGAAGTCACTCTCCAACTATTTATAGCTCTTCATGTGCGGTTTCTCACCGTATAACAACCATTCACCATTCATCCTTAATCATTTTGTCCCCTACTAAGGAACCTTATGGTTCTAATCTAACCAAACCAGACTTGAAGCTCAACTATGCTCAAACTAGCCTTTACATTTATCAAATTTTCCAGTAGATACCACCAGCTTAGGGTCCCTTTTAATTTAACCCCTAAAGGTTCGAAATTTTCAGATTTCAATGGAAACCGGGTGTGACAGCTCAAATCTCTCAAATGGGTTTCACCGCTCAGATCTCTTAAATGGGTTGGCTATTACAGTCATGGTGGTCGGTATTTGGCCCTTTGCCGAATCATTTTCTAAAGCCATGGGGTTTAAGGGTCTTGGTATTATGAAGGATTAAAGGGTTTATTGATGGGGGTTAGGAGTTGATGGTCATGAGCACTAGCTTTCCTAGCATGGGGGAGTATTTAAGTAAGCTATCCTACTAATACAATTCGATGCTTCCTACGTCGAAGGTCAACCAACCGTCCTTCAAAGCCCCTTCTTGAGACACTCTTTCTTATTCCCTTTGCCTTTTCTTTTTCGATACCATCTCTTATTTCCCCTTAGATGTCACTTCCTCTATCAAATCAAAGAGTGACTATTCCCTACCAGGAAAGACGGTAAGCCAAGGAAAGAGATTTATTTGCAAAATCTCATAAATTCTCAAAACATGCTCTCTTTTAACGTGAAAAAGATTCCCTCGGTGAAAATAAAATCGATAAAAACCCAAGTTGAACACATCCAACTCAAATAGAAAACAATTAATTGAAGCTCTTGTAAGACAAAGAAATGAAGCAAGAGATGAAAGACAGTGCAAGCAAAGGGAAATGGAACAAATTTGTGGAGATATTCAGAAATACGAGAAATAATTTCTTTAAGTTTTTTAATTTTTAAAAAAAATTAAATTATGATAATTATTTTTTTATTAATTTTTAATATATTTGTTAAATTATGACATCATGATGATGTCATTAATGACATGTGTTGTTGTCTGGTAGTGCTATTTGTCCCAGACTTAATAGTGTTAAAAAAATTCAACTACCAATCTAAAACAAAAGAAAAATCTTAAATACCAATCTAAAAAAAATAGAGAAATTCAAATACTACATTTATATTTAACCCCTTTTTTTTTTTTTATGGCTGAAAAAGGAAAATTAATTTTTCTAAGCACAAGCTTTAACAGAAAATATTCCAATGGGTGAGAAAAACTAAATAATAAAGCGAAATGGAGATGCGGGGTATCAATTCCCGTACCTCTCGCATGCTAAGCGAGCGCTCTACCATCCCCGCGCCTTTATATCCGAAACAAAATTATAGCTTAGTAGTTATAATGTATAAAATTAACATGGAAAAATGCAGCGCAGTTTCAAGTTTACAAAAATCACATATTATTTGTCAAAGTATGGCCTAAACTTTGCGGGACTACCTAATCTTAATTTTTATATGCAAATCCATGAGCTTTGTTCAGAAATTTGTCAATTTATTTGTAATTTTATTTATAGTTATAATTTAAAATTTTAAAAAATATATATTTAAATTTGATTGGTATTAAAAATCTGTTATATAATTATAATAAAATATTTAATAACGAGATCCAACCTAAAATAGTTATTTATCCAATCCAAAAAATTCATGGTTATAACCCCAAACAATGCATTTGAGAGGTGGGGGACGGTACTAAAAATAGTTTGAATAGATAAATGTTGTCTTCAGTTAATTAAAAGGGCCAATGTAGGATGCATAGTATTAGATAAATATTTTTCTTCCATGCTCCATTAAGTTGAATAGATGTTTTTAGAGATACTTGTAGGCTACGCATTTCCTTCTGCGATGAATTTAAACACACTGTTTATAAACATAGTTTGAAATGGAACTATTCTTCCTAAAGTAGCTTTGCTGAAACACTAAGCTTATTGCATACCATCTTAGACACTTCTTTCCCTTTTTCTTTTTACTTGGTTTTTTCTTGTTTCTAATGCCAAACCTATTGAAATGCTCGGATTGATATGTCATTATGCAAAGGACTGTGAGGCTTTCATTTGGAGCCTTTATGCATTATGAGCTCTAAATCTGATAAGTCATTTTGGTTTTTTCTCCTAAGAGACCAAAATCATCAGACAAAAGGATTTGGCGGTGATGCTGCTTCTGCCTAGCTGTCGCATTTTCTAATGAAGAGGGAAGAGGGGTAAGGTAATGCATGTAAAGAGGTACAGTGGAAACGAACTGCAGCCATAGGTAATAGGTATGCATTTTTCTGCCTTCTGTTCAATCATATTATCTGATAAAAAAAATGGAATATATAAGCTTGTTATCAGTATCGATCATTTTAAGCTTGTGTTATTCTCCATGATCATCTTTCATTTTATCTAATACATAAATGTTGTCTTTAGTTGTTTAATTTGCCACGGGTCTTGAATTGAATTTCACAATCACACACTAATGATTGGGGAACTATTTTTATAATTTATTTTTTTAATTAGTGAATAATAGGCTTTAACGATTGGCCTGAATTCATCATTTAAACTAATTTAATTTCTTAATAAATTGTGTTATTATATTTCATCCACTATGCTTCCAACTCATGATTCCTAATTTTACTACACTTCTTCGATTACATATTTATATAGCTATTAGAGTTATAATAGGAAAAGGAACACAAACTCACGTCAATATTAACTCAAAAACCAACTCCTTTTCATTATTGGATTATGAAAACTATTTACTATATATATATATATATATATATATGTATGCATGCACATGCATGCATGTATGTATGTATCTTCCATTCCACATACGCATCAAATTAAGAAATCATCGATACTATGGCAACTTTGAAAATCTTCTTCTTTGTCCTTTTGATCCAATGCACTGTATTCACTGGCTCTTCTCGTCAGTTGAAGAACAGCAACATAAATATTGATAGCTATGGTGACAATACATTCAATGTCATTAGCTTTGGAGCAATTGGAGATGGAAAGAAGGATGATTCTAAGGTTTTCTTTTTTTTTTTTTTTCCTTTTAATTTTATCTGCTGCGTGTGGTGCTAATTTTAAGGACTGGTGTTGTATGCCTACTGATAATAAATGCTTGGTTTAATGTCGTGTATAATATAATATGTATGTATTGTAGGGGTTTAAGCGTGCATGGGATGCTGCTTGCGATTCATCAACTCCGTCACCAACCTTTCTTGTACCTCAAGGGAAGACGTTTCTGCTGTAACCTTTAACTTTCAACGGCAAACATTGCAACTCTAATAACATTACTTTCCAGGTATTTCTATCTATCTTTCTCTACTTCCATTGTAAATTCAGTTATATATATTTAGCAATAGTACCAGTAGTGTATATAATATTGTATTAATTAGAAACTTTGCATATAAATTGGGGTGCAGATTGATGGGAGAATCATAGCCCCAACCAAACCTTCTACATGGGAATGCAATACAAATTGTCACCATTGGATTGGCTTTCAGAATTTCGATGGTCTCCACATTCAAGGATCTGGTACCATCAATGGCCAGGGAGATAATTGGTGGAAACTTTCTTGCAAAGATAACCAAAAGGTAATTGTTTATATTGTAGTATAAGCACATAAGATTTTACATTATGGTAAAACTTTCTTGTTGGGTTTTACTGATATATACATGTCCATTGCTCTTTGTAACAGTCGTGCCAACTTCGGAAACCAACGGTATGTGTTCAAATTTCAAGTTTTTCAGTTTCTAAAGACATGTTTTACAAAGATATACTAAGTTTTTAGGTATGGAAGAATAAACATTGACAAAAATTGTGTATTCTCTAATTGTATGAGAATTATGTGGCTTTTGGTTTTAGGGTTTTATGATAGGACACTCCAAGAATGTTGATATCAAAGGTTTAACCTTTGAAGACAGTCCCAAAATGCACATTGCATTTGAAGACTCTACTTCGATTCATGCCACTCAACTTACAATCAAAGCTCCGGGAAACAGCCCCAACACTGATGGCATTCACATCCAACGTTCCACCAATGTCTCTATCCACAATACAACCATTCAAACTGGTTTCTTTCTTTCGTTCTTTGCTGGTTTCATTTCATTATACTTTCCATATATATGTTTGTTTTAATATTTTATATGTATTTAATCATTAATTCAGGTGATGATTGTATATCAATTGGAGACGGCTCTAAATATATCAATATCACTAACATCGAATGCGGTCCGGGTCACGGAATAAGGTATGCTCTTTTACAATCATCTTCCTTTCTTGTTTTATGATATTAACGTAACTTTCTGTATTAATATTAATCGCCACATGAAGCATTGGGAGCCTTGGAATTATGGGGAAAACTGAGGAAGTTGAATTTGTTCATGTAAGAAATGTTTCTTTCCATGGAACAACTAATGGAGTTAGAATCAAAACTTGGCAGGTATATATAATGCAGTTCTTTAAAATATATATTAATATCTATTATATAATTGATAATTAGCATTGTTGTGTGTTAGGGAGGACATGGTCATCGGAGGAACATTAGATTTGAAGACATAACTTCTCACGCTTCAACTCGACCTATTGTTATCGATCAATATTATTGCCCTCATAAACAATGCAAGAATCAAGTAAGTCATTGGTTTACTTTATTAATATGGAACTTAACTTGTAGAACAACGTGACTTCTTATTCTCTTATAGGATTGTTAATGGTTTTTCGTCCATATTTAAAAATGAAGTAGTCTTAATGTTAACTACTATATATATTTTGCAGACATCAGCTGTAGAGATTAGCAATATAGCTTATGAAAACATCAATGGCACATCACATAAAGAAACAGCAGTGCAATTCTCATGCAGTGAATCCAGTCCTTGTAGAAACATTACCATGAAAAACATTAACTTGAGAAATGAGAAGCAAAAAGGCAAAACTTCATCTATTGCCTCAATGCTCATGGCTTGAGAAATGGAAGGGTCCATCCTAATGTACCTTGTTTGGACAAACATGACAATTTCTAGATTTTTTTTTTTTAAATTAGCACATAGCAGACAGTAAATTTAATGAAATTTATCATGTTATAGTTGTAATGTATTTTAGAGGATTATTATATAAAGTAAATATTTGTTTAAGATGGATGATTGATTCTCCCCTTTAATGAAAAATATGATACAAGTAATGAGAAATTGAAAATGAATGAGCATTGAACAAAACTAAGAACGATGAGCTGATTGATTTTCATTGGACCTATATATATATATATATATATATCCACATATCATCTCCATCGCAACAATGGAAAGATGGTTTTACCTATTATGGGTGAAGAAAGAAATTAAAAAACTTGGGTTTGTAAGCACAGGTTTTAACAGAAAATATTCCAATGGCTAGAGAATAAGCAGCGCACTAAACTGAGCTTGTTTGAAGTATTACAAAACCTTAAGAGAAAAACAGAAAATGGAGATGCGGGGTATCGATCCCCGTACCTCTCGCATGCTAAGCGAGCGCTCTACCATCTGAGCTACATCCCCTTAATCTTACAAGTTTTTAATTTTACACTCATCATAAAAAACCAAATTGCCCCAAGTTTGTACAAATCGCTTTCCTCTTACTGTATTCTGAACTTTCTTGGCCCGCTTGGAATACTCAAAATTTTCAAATATATATGATTAAAATTAAAATTAGGTAATTTATTGATGAATTAAAAATACTAATAACTAGTGATATACATTTAATATTTATATGTAATTTTATACAATGTTTAAGTTTGTATTGTATTGTATTAAAAGTCTAAGTAAAAATAAATAAATTTATCATTTGATTGAATCACTGACACAAAAAATTTGTGTTCAAATTTTTAGTTGACATTAATTTTAGATTCTATTGTAGGTGGATTTAGAGGGTGAGCAAGGGCTTGGTCACTCAAATTGAAAAAATTACTTTTTCGTCTTTCTATAAATGATAAAGTTAGAAATTAATATATGGTAAACTTATATTATAGATCTCTCAAAAATAAAATATTTTCTATTTAATCTGTCGAAACCATTTTTTGTTTGAAAACGGGCTGACTTTAGAAGGAAAACGGAGTCGCCACCAATCTTTTTTAAGTGTGATTGGGCCACTTTTGAAAATGTTTTGGTCTACGGATTTTAAGAAAATGGGTTCGGGAGTCAGTTACGCACGAGGAAGGATTAGCACCCTCGCAACGCCCAAAATTGGTACCTTATTGATTGATTAATGTCCTAATATTGAAAATTGAAAAAGATTTTAAAATATGGATCATTTGGAAAATGTTTGGGTAATTCGAATTTGGATATCGACATTCTCTTGTTCCGGAAGGATGAAATATCACGTCCAGCACGTTAGGATACGATATTTCAGACCTTCGAAACCAATATCATTTCATGATTTCCAAGATTCATGCATTGTCATTTTAAAAAGGGTACTTCATCACTTGGCCAAATGAAAGAACCGCAACCCAGCACGTTAGGGCACGATCCTTCAAATTTCCAAACATAAAATATTGCCTTGCTTTTAATTTTAAAACACGGACACAATTTTAAAGGATATTTATGATTTGGCCAAACAGAAACCACAACCCAGCACGTTAGGGCACGATTCCTTGAATTTCCAAAACATGAAACATTGCCTTGTTTAAAAAATGGACGCAATTTTAAAGGATATTTAATGATTTGGCCAAACAGAAACCACAACCCAGCACGTTAGGGCACGATTCCTTGAATTTCCAAAACATGAAACATTGCCTTGTTTAAAACTTTTTATGAGTCTTGAAAAAACATGGTGAAAGGAAAAACAAGATAAACGATCGTATTAATATTAAAGAAGATGACAAATAATAATAAAAGTAATAGGAATGATAAAAATAATCACCAAAAATATAAGAAACAATAATAATAATAATAATAATAATAATAATAATAATAATAATACCAACAACAATAAAAAAAATATATATAAAATAATGATGACAAAAATGGCAATAACAATGTTGATAATAAAAACCAAAATCAAAAAATAAATATAATAAATATAATTATAAGAATAATATATAATAAAATGGTGATAGTAGTAAAACAATAGTATTAGTAAAAATGTAGTAGTGGTAAAAAGGTATACCAATAAATGTAATATTAATAATAAATATAATTATAGTAAAGATAAAAAAGGGTTAATAATATAAAGGGGTAATAATAATAATATATAAAAAGTAGACAATAATATAGACGATAATAATGAACATAAAAGAAAGATTAATGCTAAAAATAATAAAGGTAATGATAACCCTAAATATAATAATAATAATAATAATAAGCAAATGATAAAAATAATAAATAGAAATAAATAAAAAATAAAAAAATGGCAGAATAAAAGAATATGAAAAAAAATCACAAAAAAAAAACTAAAAGAGGACAAAATTGAATTCAAAACTAAAATATGGGGCGAATTTAAAAAATAAAAGTGAAATAGACATGATTGAACCATGGCGCGAACAGGAGGGACCTAAGACGCAATTTACCCATTAAGGGTGAAAATGCACAAACCCACTTGCACAAGCAAGTGGTCACGTGGGCCTTCCCTTTTTCTTACACAGAACCATTTATTGCTTTAAAACCAAAAAGGAGAAAAAACAAATCCTTCATTTCTTTCTTTTAGTTTCAAAAACCCAGAGACCCCCCCTCATTTCTTCCGTTTTGCCCATTAGGGCTTGAGTGCTTCCCTCGCCATAAGTTCCCAGGCGCGCACTTCTTATTTTGCAGGTGTGCTATCAGAGACGTGTAGGCGTCTATTGCGGAGAGGAGACGACGTGGCCTGGCACGCAAGCGAGGGAGCTGTTGACGGCGCGAGAGAGTGGCTAGGGTTTCCGAAACCCCGATTTCTGTTTGTGCTGTACTGGACTGTTAACTCTTGGGCCTAGCTATTTGGGCTTTTTAATTAGACTAGTTGGCCCGTTTGGTTGTTGGCTAATGCTTGGTATTGGGTCTGAGCCGCTAAATTGGGCCTTACAGCTGCCCCTCTTTGCTCATTGTCGTGTAACGCGAATAGAGCAAAGACTTTAAAAGGACCAATTTTGCCCTGTATTGCTGAGTCTTGACTTGATGCAGCCTTGCTTTGACCCATTGCATCTTCGGGTATATAGGAATTTTATTTTGATCTACTCCACTACTGCTCAGTGGAGATTGGATCTGCTATCTTTGATCTGCTCCACTTCTACTCAGTGGAAATAAAATTTGCTATTTTCAGTCTGCTCCACTCCTGCTCAGTGGAAATAAGACTTGCTGCTTTTGATCTGCCCCACTCCTACTTAGTGGAGATAAGATCTGTATCTTCAGCCTGCTCCACTCCTGCTCAGTGGAGATAAGGCTATGATCTTTGATCTGCTCCAACCCTGCTCAGTGGAGATAAGATCTGCTATTTTTGATCTGCTCTACTCCTGTTCAGTAAAGACAAGATCTGCTATCTTCGATCCGCTCTACTCCTGCTCAGTAGAGATAGGATCTACTATCTTCAACCTACTCCACTCCTGTTCAGTGGAGATAAGACTCATTATCTTCGATCTACCCCACTCCTGCTCAGTGGAGATAAGATCTGTTGTTTTCGATCCGCTCCACTCCTCCTCAGTGGAGATAGGACCTACTATCTTTAGCCTGCTCTACTCCTGCTCAATAGAGATAAGGCTTCAATCTTTCGATCTACTCTACTCCTGCTCAGTAGAGATTAGATCTGTTGTCTTCAATCTACCCCACTCCTGCTCAGTGGAGATAGGATCTGCTATCTTTAGCCTGCTCCACTCCTGCTCAGTGGAGATAAGGCTTCAGTCTTTCGATCTACTCTACTCCTGCTCAGTAGAGATAAGATCTGTTGTCTTCAATCCGCCCCACTCCTGCTCAGTGGAGATAGGATCTGCTATCTTTAGCCTGCTCCACTCCTGCTCAGTGGAGATAAGGCTTCAGTCTTTCGATCTACTCTACTCCTGCTCAGTAGAGATAAGATCTGTTGTCTTCAATCCGCCCCACTCCTGCTCAGTGAAGATAGGATCTGTTATCTTTAGCATGCTCCACTCCTGCTCAGTGGAGATAAGGCTTCAGTCTTTCGATCTACTCTACTTCTGCTCAGTAGAGATAAGATGTGTTGTCTTCAATCTGCCCCACTCCTGCTCAGTGGAGATAGGATCTGCTATCTTTAGCCTGCTCCACTCCTGCTCAGTGGAGATTAGGCTTTAGTCTTTCGATCTAATCTACTCCTGCTCAGTAGAGATAAGATCTGTTGTCTTCAATCCGCCCCACTCCTGCTTAGTGGAGATAGGATCTGCTATCTTTAGCCTGCTCCACTCCTGCTCAGTGGAGATAAGGCTTCAGTCTTTCGATCTGCTCTACTCCTGCTCAGTAGAGATAAGATCTGTAATCTTCTGTAACTCCCATCAATTTTGCTACACTGTCTTCTGGGGAACCTACCTGTAGAATTGACTTCATGGGTTCTATGCTTATGTCAAATGATTAGGATGTCATGAAAAATGCTCCTTGTCGTAACCATTTTTTGACAAAAACGGGAATCGAACTTGGGTTTAAAAAATGAATAAAGCGGGAGTCGCCACCGACCTTTTATTAGGTGTGATCGGATCACCTTTGTTTTAATAAAACATTTCGGTTTACTAAAACGGGGTTTATGGTCTACGAACATTTGAGAAAACAGGTTCAGGAGTCGGTTACGTGCGAGGAAGGATTAGCACCCTCGCAACGCCCAAAAATCGGTACCAAATTGATTAATTGATGTCCCAATGTCGAAAATTTAACAAAATTAGAAATGAATTTAGAAATTTGGGTCTTTTTTTTGGAAATGTTTGAGTTTTCTTAGAATATTAAGATTTCCTTGTTTCGAAGGGACCAAATATCACATCCAATACGTAGGACATGATAATTTCAATCCTCAAATCCAAGGTCGTCTCTTAATCCCTAAGACTCATTTATTAAAATAACAAAAGGTTATTCGATTATTTGGTCAAGCAAGAGAACCGAAACCCAACACATAGGGCACGGTCTCTCGAATTTCCAAATACGGAACATTGCCTCATTTTCAAAAAAAAATTTAGTTTTTAGGGTGAAATTGATGAAAAAAATATGTTTTAAAGAAACGTGATTTGAAAATGGGAATAGGGTCATGCCGCGAATAATGATGATGCAACATAAATTATGTATAAGATACTATTATAGATATAATAACGATAATAATGATAAAGCTAGTGTATACAAATAATAATGCAATAACGATAATAATAGTAAGTAGTAATGATAGAAAATATATAATATAGTAGTAATAACAATAATAGTAATAATAATGGGTATAAAATATGTACAAAATAATAATATAGGTATAGTAATGATAGTAACAACATGCAATATATACAATATGTTAATATAAACGTAGCAGTAATAACAATATAATAATGATAGTAGTTAATATGCTATATGTTCAATATAATAATGTAAATATAGTAATGATAATAGTAATAATAATAATAGAAAATATATACAACATGATAAAAATAAAATATTAATACATAATATACACAATTTAATAATACAAATATGGTAATAACAATAATAATTATAAAGTACTAAAAAAGGACTGAATTGGATAAAAAACGTGATTTTGGGGTCAATTTGAAACAAAATAAAGGGGGAGGGACGGATTTGCGACACGCGTGCGAGGAGAGGGGCCAGAATGGCAATTATGCCAGCGCCCTATGCGCTGCGTTTTGCGCAGGACCAAACTGGAGCCGAAACAAATGTATCGGGGTAAATCTGAAAATACTAAAAACTTGATTAAAAAAAGGAAATCGCGGAAGGGTCAAAAGGGCAATTAAACCCTCCCGCAAAAACACGCGGATCCCCCAGGTACTGGGTCGGGTCGTGGGTCAGGGGACCAAGACGACGTCGTTTTGGCCCCTGACCACCAAGAGCAAAACGACGCCGTTCCTTGCTATTATAAAACCGAATTTTTTTGCCCAAATTTTCATTTCTTCCTAGGTTTTTTTAAAAAAACACTCTCTCACTCTCTCTCACTCTCTCTGCGAACCCGAAGGGAGGAAGCATTCCGACGGTCCTCCGTCGTCATCCGTCGTCAGCGACGGCCGTATGCGGCGGCGCCTAGGTGAGATTTTACCCTCTCCTCCTCTTTTTATATTTATTTATATTTCTTATATTGTATATATATGAAATAAAAAAACGAGACGTATTCGCGTATATAGTTTCCGAAACGGGAATAAAATGAAATGAAAATAAACCTTTGAAATCGTTTCTTGCTTTCTTTGGATTATCGGCGGTAGATCTATGAATATCTGCAACCTTTTTCTCTTGATTCAAGAATATTCGGGAAAAGAAAGGAAAAAGTGAGCCCCTTTTTGTCTATTGAATCTGTTTTTTTTCTATTGATTCCCGAAAAAAGAAGAAAAGGCCTCTCCTTTTACAATTTCTTTTCTACGGCTTTATAGCCGAATATCGTTAATAAAAAAAAAATAAAGAAACTGCTCTTTTTGTTCGTGGTTCTGCCGTTTTCTTGCCCTTTTGCAGATTGTGGGAGACAATGGGAAGTGGAGACCGGCGATGGTGCGCACGTGGGTGCTGCGGCGCTGGTGGAGGAGCGCGTGTCTACACGCGCACGGCGCTGCTAGGGTTCCAAAACCCTAGCTCTTTCCTGATCATCTTTGGTTTCGGGCCTATTGGGCTCCCGTTATTTTGGGCTTGGTTTGTAACGGGTTTGGGGTTAGGTGTTAATTTTATTTGGTTTTGGTGTAAACTGGGCCTTGAGTCTGGGTTTCTTGTAATGGACTTTGGACACTTATTTTATTGGATTTTTTGTTTTATTTAATTTTTGGTTTTGCAATTGGGCTCGGGTTTATTGGGTTTTGGGCCGGGAAAATTTGGTTATTACAGCTGCCCCTCTTTGCTTATTGTCGTGAAACGACAATAGAGCAAAGATAATAGAAGAACCAATTTTGCCCGGTCTTGGCCAGGTATAGATTCTTCAAACATCTTCAAACCCTGTTGCTTTGATCCACTCCATCGCTGTTTTCGCGTGACATGACCCGTAGCTTCGATTCGTTTTTCCTCAATCTTGTTCCCTTTTGAACTTGCTCCAACATGACATCTTCGAGGAACCTTCAATCTTCATTCTACTCCACTGCTACTTCAGAAAGATATGGCCTGTAGCTTCATTTTGCTCTTGCTCAACCTTTTTGTCCACTGGAATTTCTTCATTCAATTTGCTCAATGCGACTTCAGCCTTCCTTCAGTAAATACCTCCGCGTGTGCCCCGAGGCTCAACCACACTCTCGTGAGTTTTTATTTTTATTTTTTTTATTTTTTTATTTTTTTTTAACAGAAGTTGTAAATACTTTGGCCTCTTGAGCCAATTTTTGCAAGCAGGAATTGAAAAATAGAAATTGCAAGGCAGAAATTGAAAATACCTCAGCGTGTGACTCGATGAATCAACTCACCTTTTTCTGAATATGAGTTGATATTTTGGAAAGAAATTAAAAGACACCTCAGGGTGTGGCCCGAGGCTCACTCACTTCTCTCTGATATGAGTTGATATTTTGAAAAGAAATTAAAAGACACCTCAGGGTGTGACCCGAGGCTCAACTCACTTCTCTCTGATATGAGTTGATATTTTGAAAAGAAATTAAAAGACACCTCAGGGTGTGACCCGAGGCTCAACTCACTTTTCTCTGATATGAGTTGATATTTTGAAAAGAAATTGAAAGACACCTCAGGGTGTGACCCGAGGCTCAACTCACTTCTCTCTTATATGAGTTGATATTTTGAAAAGAAATTAAAAGACACCTGAGGGTGTGACCCGAGGCTCAACTCACTTCTCTCTGATATGAGTTGATATTTTGAAAAGAAATTGAAAGACACCTCAGGGTGTGACCCGAGGCTCAACTCACTTCTCTCTGATATGAGTTGATATTTTGAAAAGAAATTAAAAGACACCTCAGGGTGTGACCCGAGGTTCAACTCACTTCTCTCTGATATGAGTTGATATTTTTGAACAGGAATTAAAAGACACCTCAGGATGTGACCCGAGGCTCAACTCACTTCTCTCTGATATGGGTTGATATTTTGAAAAGAAATTAAAAGACACCTCAGGGTGTGACCCGAGGCTCAACTCACTTCTCTCTGATATGAGTTGATATTTTGAAAAGAAATTGAAAGACACCTCAGGGTGTGACCCGAGGCTCAACTCACTTCTCTCTGATATGAGTTGATATTTGCAACTGGAATCTCAAAATATATCATCTGGTGGACCTCGGATGTCTTCTTTCTCCTTGGTTTGGCGCAACCATCGTCAAGACTTCTTGCTTTACTGGTGTACCTGTATGTGTCATGCGTGATGATGTCATGATACGTGTGTACTTGTCCTAAATGTTTTTTTTTTTTTTATGCCTACATAATTATGCCATGTGCCCTAGGCTTGTTTGTCATGTATCTCTTTCATTGCGACTTTCATGGTAGCCCGCGTTCCTTGCTTCGACTCTTGACTTTCCTCGGGCTTGATACCCGCCCTCAGGTTCTACGAGTAATTCGTATTTCCCCTTTTTTTTTTTGGTTCCCTGTTGAAATTTGTCCTTGCTTTGAAGCTCCCGTATTTACCTAATTCCCATCCAGGTAATGCTCTATATTCTTTTTCATTTAGACCATTTATCTCCAAAATGAAACATAAGTAAAATGCATGAAAATGGCAAAGTAGGTATGAAAGGTGTTCCTCGTATCTACATTTATTTCAAAAGCAGCAAGAAAGTTGACAAGGAATGACTCGATTAAGAAAGTATTATAAAAGGAAATAAGTTTAGTTGTAGTAAGTGCTCTAGATATCCGACGTATGAACCTCTCCATGTTTCTTCATCCTGAATCTTTTCGAGCAAGATTTTTCGTGTAGAAGATTCTTAAGTTCAGAGTCCGCTTCAATACTATGATCTCGCCGTTTGACTCTTTGTTCAACCTATTTCTGCCTTCTCGGACCAGATGGCTTCCTTAGGATGCCCTTTCAGGTTTTCATCCTAGGCCTTCTCCGTTTATCAGGATGCCTTTTCGGTTTTTTTTTTTTTAGGCGTAATATTTCTTCACGGCATCTGAGTTCACCGGGTTTGGTAACTCCTTCCCATCCATTTCAGTGAGGACCAAAGCTCCTCCTGAGAAAGCTCTCTTTACGACGTATGGTCCTTCCCAATTCGGTGCCTATTTTCCTCGAAAGTCCTTTTGTATAGGGAGAATCTTCCTCAACACGAGTTCTCCTTCACGAAATTCTCTTGGACGCACCTTCTTGTTATGGGCTGCGACCATTCTCTTTTGGTACATCTGTCCGTGACAAATTGCTTTCAAGCGTTTTTCTTCAATCAGGTTTAATTGGTCATATCGAGCTTGAACCCATTCCGATTCTTCTAGTTTTGACTCCATTAAGACTCGCAGGGAGGGGATCTCAACTTCAATGGGTAGCACAGCTTCCATTCCATAGACCAGAGAGAAGGGAGTTGCCCCCGTAGAGGTCCGCACACATGTGCCATATGCATACAAAGCAAATGGTAGTTTCTCGTGCCAGTCTTTATACATCTCGGTCATTTTCCCAATAATCCTCTTGATATTTTTGTTAGCAGCTTCTACTGCTCCGTTCATCTTTGGGCGATAGGGTGAGGAGTTATGATGCTTTATTTGAAATTGCTCGCATACTTCTTTCATCATCTTGTTGTTCAGATTTAGAGCATTATCTGAGATGATTCTCTCGGGTAAACCGTATCGACATATGATCTCCTTTTTTAAGAATCTGCATACTGCTGTCCTTGTCACATTAGCAAACGAAGCGGCCTCTATCCATTTTGTGAAGTAGTCTATGACCACAAAAATGAATCGATGTCCATTAGAAGCTTTCAGGGAGATTGGTCCTATAACATCCATGCCCCACATAGAAAAGGGCCACGGGGAAGTCATGACATGAAGGGGTGAAGGTGCTGCATGAATTTTATCGCCATAAACTTGACATTTGTGACACTTTCGTGCGTAACTAATGCAATCGCCTTCCATTGTCAACCAGTAATAACCGAGCCTCATAATTTGCCTGGCCATAGTGAAGACATTGGTGTGCGTTCCACAAACTCCTTCATGGACCTCTTCGAGTATCTTTCTGGCTTCAACAGTATCCACACATCTCAGGAGGACTTGATCTTTCCCTCTTTTGTACAGGATGTCCCTAGCGAGAACGAATCCCGCTGCCAATCTCCTGATCGTTCTTTTGTCGTTTTCGTTTGCTTGCTCGGGATATCTTTGATTCTTGACATATTCTAAGATATCATGGAACCATGGTTGCCCGTCTGCCTCGTTGTTAATGCTAAAGCAATGCGCAGGGGCCTCGTATATGCTCATCTGGAGAGGTATTATTTCTGTTTCCCGGTTTGCTTTGAACATTGAAGCTAAGGTGGCCAGGGTGTCAGCCAACTGGTTTTCCTCTCGTGGGAAATAATTAAAGGTCACTTCTTCGAATTCTTCAACCAATTCCGCGACAAGATCACGATATTTAATCAATTTTGAGTCTCTTACTTCCCAATCTCCACGGATTTGGTAAATTACCAATGCCGAGTCCCCGGAGACTGCCAAGACCTTAACGTTCTGCTCGATAGCTGCGCGAAGTCCCATGATGCAAGCCTCATATTCTGCTATGTTGTTGGTACAGAAAAAATTTAATCTGGCAGTAAAGGGGTAATGATACCCTTCTGGTGACACTAAGACTGCTCCAATCCCGTGCCCCAACGCGTTTGACGCGCCATCAAAACTCATCTTCCATGATTTCTCTTTTGACGATTCACATTCTTTTTCCGTAACGCATATCAAGTCTTCGTCTGGGAAGTCAAATCTCAATGGCTCGTACTCCTCTGTTGTCCGAGTTGCTAAGAAATCAGCTATTGCGCTCCCTTTAATCGATTTCTGGCTTACGTATACGATGTCATACTCTGATAGTAGGATCTGCCATCGTGCCATTCTTCCTGAGAGTGCAGGCGACTCCATCATGTACTTTATTGGGTCTAGCTTCGAAATCAGCCACGTCGTATGATACAGCACATATTGCCTAAGCCTTCGAGTTGCCCAGACCAGAGCACAACAGAACTTTTCGATTGTCGAATATCTTGTCTCACACTCCGTGAATTTCTTACTGAGATAATAGATCGCCTGTTCTCTTTTTCCAGACTCATCATGTTGCCCCAAGACGCAACCCATTGAGTTTTAGGACACAGTCAGATATAGTATTAGTGGCCTTCCGGGGGTTGGCGGTACTAGCACCGGAGGACTAGATAAATACTGCTTTATCTTGTCAAAAGCCTCTTGGCATTCCTTGTCCCATTCTCCAGAATTGTGTTTTCGAATGAGTCGAAAAATTGGATCACACTGCTTGGTGAGTTGAGCAATGAACCGAGCAATGTAATTCAGTCTCCCTAGAAATCCTCTGACTTCCTTTTGTGTGCGCGGCGGCGGTAGTTCTTGTATGGCCTTTATTTTATCCGGATCAACCTCGATACCTTTCTCGCTGACGATGAATCCCAATAATTTTCCCGAGGTAGCCCCAAAGGTACATTTGGCGGGATTAAGCTTTAGTTGGAATTTTCTCAGTCTTTCGAACAGCTTCCGGAGGTTCTCAACATGCTCTCTTTCTCCTTGAGATTTGGCGATCATATCGTCGACATAGACTTCTATTTCCTTATGCATCATGTCTTGGAACAGTGTCACCATGGCTCTTTGATATGTTGCCCCGGCATTCTTTAAACCGAACGGCATCACTTTGTAGCAGAATGTCCCCCACATCGTCGTGAACGTAGTTTTCTCCATGTCTTCGGGAGCCATCTTGATTTGATTGTAGCCCAAAAATCCGTCCATGAAGGAGAAAAACGAACTCTTCGCCGTGTTATCTACCAATGTATCAATGTGCGGCAGCGGGAAATTATCTTTAGGGCTGGCTCGATTCAAATCACGGTAATCCACACACATTCATACTTTGCCATCTTTCTTCGGTACTGGGACTATATTAGCTACCCATTCCGGATATCTAGAGACTTGCAGGAATCCAGCATCAAATTGTTTCTTTACTTCTTCCTTTATCTTTAATAGCATTTCTGGCCTCATCCGCCTTAACTTCTGTTGGATAGGTTTGCATTCTGGTTTCAGTGGGAGTCTATGGACCGCTATATCTTCGTTCAAACCTGGCATATCTTGATACGACCATGCGAACACGTCTTTGTACTCATGAAGCAAGGCGATCAGATCATGTTTGGTGTCTTCAGACATGGAGGTCCCAACTTTTACCTCTTGCTTCTTTTCTTCACTTCCTAAATTCACTGTCTCGACCGATTCTTGATAGGGCAAAATCTGTTTATCCTCTTGTTCTACCATTCTCAGTAAGTCTGGGGAAGAGACATAATCTTCTGCGTCTTCTTCAGCCTCGGATTCTCCCACACAAATAGCTTTCTCGAAGTCAATTTTAGGACTTGTAACAGGATTGTTCGCGCCGTTGATATCTGAGCACCTGAAAAGTAAAAAAGAAGACTATAGAGGGGCATCAAGGTATCCGATCCTATAACGTGACATGATGATATGGGATATATAGGGACAGGTAAAGGAAGAAATGAATGTGGAACTGATGAGAATGAAAGAACGTGACAAAATGCATCTTTATTCATGTTTCATTTAAAAGCTAGATAGACAAAATAAACTCTCATAACAAATTCCCCTACTGCTTAGGGGCATACAAAAAGTTAATACTGAGCATTACTCCGGAGGGGGTTTGGAAACTACAAGGAGATCCACAGCAGTCCAATTGTTCAAAGTGAATCCTGGAGGACAAGGGCGTATCATCGAAGCATTTCCAATCGCATTATTCCCTTTGCCAATGACATTTATGCTGAAGTCCTGTAGACCCTTTTCTACCCATGACACCATACCCCGTGGATCATCTTTTCCCGGGAATATAATTCCGGCCGAGGTAAATGTTTTCGACAAAGGCGGATATGTTATGGGTTCCCACTCCAATTCCCGACCTGTGACTCTTGCGATCCTCCTTTCTTGCTCTCTTTGTAACTGTTTTTTTCTTTGCTGCACGTCTGGCTTAAATCCTAAGCCGTATCGAGCCTTGTGGGGTACTGGTTTTAGCGCTCTAGCCATCCCTTGTTGGTATTTCCCTAAACCTTTCCTTGCTCGGGCTCCTTTTCCAATCGTTAGCTTGATTCCCATCCTGGTATTCCTTGACAACTTAGGTGTGGGGGCTTTGCTTCCTTCAGCAATGAAAGTAGCATTGATGAATTCGAAGGAACGGAAGGAACACTCTATTGCGTCTTTGTTCACTCGATGTAGGGTGCATCGGTAGAGATGGCCGCAATGATGTCTTCCTCACTAGTAACGGTGATCAAGCGATTATCCATGACAAACTTTACTTTCTGGTGGAGAGATGAAGGGACTGCCCCAGCTGAATGGATCCAAGGTCTCCCTAGAAGGCAGTTATATGAAGGTGCAATGTCCATGACCTGGAATTCAATATTGTATGTGCATGGGCCTACTTCTAGAGGGATCTCTATCTTTCCCATGACCTCTCGTCGCGTCCCATCAAACGCTCTGACTGTGGAATGACAAGGTCTCAAATAAGACATATCCACCGGCATTCTGGATAGTGTCGCTAAAGGCATGACGTTAAGCGCAGACCCGTTATCAATGAACACACTTGGTACTATGTAACCCTTGCAATAGGCCGTGATATGTAGTGCCTTGACGGAGCCCCTTCCATTTGGTGGTATTTCATCATCGCTGAAGGAGATGAAATTATCTGCGTTTAGGTTGTTTGCCCACCTATCAAGTTTTTCCACGGGTACATTACTCGGTACATATGCTTGGTTTAACACACTTAATAGAGCGTTTCGGTGTGGTTCTGAGTTTAACAGTAGAGATAACACTGAGATCTTTGCTGGTTGCTTGTTCAATTGCTCCACAATGTTATACTCGCTGTGCTTGATAAACCTCAAAAATTCGTGTGCTTCGTCCTCACTCACGGGCCTTTTAGATTCTTGTCCAGATCGTACTTCAACCTCAGCCTCGGTTTCATGCATTGGCGTTTTCCCCTTTTGACTCGCGTTTACGACTTTCCTTTTTGGTTCGACCATCTCGGGAGAATAACACCTCCCGCTACGGGTGAAATGCCCCACCTCGCTAATGTCACTAGTAGTAGCTTCGGGCATGGCAATGCCGACATCATACTTCCATGGCACCGCCTTGCTGTCCCTGTAAGGGAAGGGAGAAGGCATTTTGATTATCATCTTCGGTTTTACCTCTTCCCTTTTTGCCTCGTAGTAGATTATCAAAGGTCGGTCAGCACTATAAGGGGGTTCTGATGATTGATCTTCGGATGCACATATATCTTTTTCGATGGTCTCTTCCTTTTTATCATAGACCTCAAGCTCCTTATTGTTCATCATATCTTGAAGCAATCCTTTAAATTCCTCACAAGATTGGATGCGGTGCCCTTCTATGTCATGAAAGACACAAAAACTTTGACCTTCTGTATCTTCCTCCTTGGAACTTTTGTCAAGCGGACCAAGCAAACGCTTTTTCTTCATTATTTCCCATATCTTTCCCAATGGCGTCTTTATTTCAGAGACACGACTTTTAGCTCGCCGGCCACCTTCCTTTGTCACCATACTCACGTTCCCCTCAGTATGGTTAGGGAGCGGATTTCTGGCCACCGTACTGATCCCATCAAAACGTAAAATGCCCGCATCAATCAGACTTTGAACCTTTCTTTTAAAGGCTAGGCAATTATCCGTGGAATGCCCCCGGTTTCCAGCATGGTACATGCAGCTAGCATTAGGATCGTACCATTTAGGGTAGGGAGGTTTCAAAGGTGCTATGTAATGTGGTGCTATTAGTTGTTTTTCTAGCAACTTTGGGCACAGTTCCCCGTATGTCATGGGAATAGGGGCAAACTGAGGCTTTTCGGGGTTGGGTCTCATTGGCCTCGGCTCATTTCTGGGTTGGCTCGGAGCGGTTGTGGTATTTGGTGAGAAGATGGTGAGTGGTCTTTGGGCATCGGCGGTATAGACGGGATAAGGAGGAGGGGTTTGATAATAAAGGTTCTGAGGGGGAAAATAGAGGTTTGGAGGTGGGCAGAATTGAGGCCGTGGTTGGATAGGGTATGGATTAGGAGTGTAGTGGTTTCCGGTCCCTACCATGTAGGCTTCATGCTCTTTCTTCTTTACTGGCCTTTTTGAGCTTTCAGACCCTTCCATCCTTCCGTTCTTGATGCCATTTTCAATGAGTTCTCCGGATATTACGACATCCGCGAAGTCCTTCGTGGCACTTCCTACTAGTTTGTCATAGAACGGTGCTCTTAAAGTGTTGATAAAAAGAACCGTGATCTCAGTTTTAGTTAATGGGGGTTCTACTTGAACTGAGACGTCCCTCCACCTTTGAGCATATTGTCTAAAGGTTTCTGACGGCTTCTTCTCCATCATCTGTAGCGTGAGTCGATCAGGTGCTATGTCAGAGACGTGCTTATATTGTTCACAGAATGCTGTAGCTAAATCATCCCATGATCTGATCCTTTCTCTACCGAGCTGACTATACCATCGGAGAGCTGACCCTATCAAGCTTTCTTGAAAGCAGTGTATCAGCAACTTGTCTTCGTCCTTATAACCAGCCATTTTCCGACAAAACATGATGAGATGCGCCTTTGGGCACCTTGTTCCATCGTATTTCTCAAAGTCTGGTGCTTTAAATTTTGGGGGCAAGACCAGACCAGGAACCAAACTGAGCTTTTTGACGCTCATTGCGGAAGAGGCTCTAGTTCCCTCTACCGCCCTGAGTCTTTCTTCCAGATCTTTAAACTTGTCTTGAGCGCCCTGATCCTTCATTCTTAACTTAGCTAGTTCCACAGGATCATCCAAATCTGGGACAATAGGGTCAGCTGGGTTAGTTCCGTGACTTGATGCAAATACTCCTTGTCCTAGATGGACAGGTGGAAATACAGGTGGGTGTTCTAGGCCTGTAAATTCCTTTTGAGGCCAGACCCCGTGGGGTGGAGTAAATCCTGGAGGATGGCCTTCGCTTTCTTTCTCGGTACTAGTTGTAGGGTATTTTCCTTTGTTTGTTATCCCATTCATTAATTTAGTCATTTGGGCCACCATATCCTTTTGAGCCTTTTCCATCTGGTCTTTTAATTCTTGCTGAAACTTTTTCATCTGGTCTTCTATGTCCTTCTGGAATTGTTCATATCTTTGGTCCATTGCTTTTGCCTTACGACGAGTGTTGTAATAATGTACGATAGGTTGATCCTCGTCGGCTTCCCGGGTAACTTCTGTCACGTTTTTAACCCATTAGGCTCCTTTTTTATGCAAATGGTACGATGTATGCCGGTGGATGCAATGCAAATGTGTGGAATGAATGCAAGAAGAAAAAGGTGTTGATTTGATTTAATCCCATTAGATGAACTTTACTAGAAAACGAATTTCCTTTCATAGAACAGACGATTACATATACGACCTTGCCCTAATGCCTAAATCCTTAACTTTCCTAAGAAGCCAAGCTAAACTTTGGCCTCGCTTCGATCCCGACTCGTACATCAGACTTAACGTGTCAGCCCGAACTCCCAGGATTTGCAAATGATCGGTCGCCTCTCGGATTTGAGCCACGGCTTCGCCCATTAAGTAGTCTCTGTTTCTGATCTGTTCTTGGGAACGGTGGAGCTGCTCCTTCCAGTGTTCATTGCCCGCTTCAAAGATCTCACATCGAATTTTGCTATCTTGTAATGCAGTCTCGAGCTCCTCTATCTTTCCTCTCATCTCCTCGATTTTGTTTTGACTAGCTCTTAATTCAACTACCGAGTTGCGACTACGGTGCAAAAGTAGTGACCTTTCTAATTCTACTACTCGGGCGCGTAATTCCTCCTTTTCGCTTTGGTTTTCTAATAGGCTCTTTCTCAAAGCATCTTCTCGTACCCGAACATCTTGAAATTTTTCCTCCCACTGATCGGCTCTGGACTTTTCTTCTTTAATTTCCTGTCGCCATTGTTCCGATGTCTTCCCAAACCGGCAGTTCTAATGGATAAGCGTAACTTCTTATAGTCCGTCTTTAGGCTGTCCAAATCCTCTTCAGCTTTATTCTTGCCTTTTTTCAATTTTTCGGCCTCGAACTTGTGGAGGTCAACATCCAACCCCAACTGCATCTTTTCCTCTTCTAGCTGCTCTATTCTTTTACCCAGTTCCCGGCTCCTTCTCTCGAAATCTTGCTTGATAATCTCTAATTCAGACGGGATCACTTGCAGCTGCTCTTCTATTGGCCAAGTATTCCCTTGAGTTGGCCTTGGGACGTTGTCATTGACCCTTTTAGCCCACCATCGATCGTATTCAGGCGTAATCATTGGCCTTATGGCGAGCCTCTTCATTTTCCGAGTTTGGGTCCATGCATCTGATATCTCACGAACTTTCTTCTTATAATTATCGTCCTTGTACGAAAATTCACACTGGGCTAACCCATGTGTTGCCGGTATAAATTGCCTTGATTGATACTGCCTCATTACTAACAATGGGGCGTACCCAACAGCTCCCCATATCCCGAGCAAAGGGACCCAGTCGAACTCTCCACATCGATACAAGATTTCGTCAGGGATCATCCATGGAGTCTTCCATTCTACATCTTCCACTTGCAAATTTTGGAGGATCACTATCCATTTCTCTCCTGATAGGTCGTCCCGCCTTGGCGTATCCGCTAATTCCTTTAGAGGGGAGTAGTTTTCAAAAAAGATTTTGCATGAGACTTTTTCTATCTTCCAGAAACGGCAATGGAACCATGATAGCAACAGTTGTACACACCCCATGAACCTCCCTTCACCCGCTCTTCGGCAGGCGTTCAACGATCTGAAGGTTTCAGCGAAAATTGCAGGGACAGGTGTGACTCCCTTGTCAAGTTTATCAAATAGGTCCGAAACCGCATCCTCTATGTGCCCTAATGCTTTGGGGAAGATGACCAAACCGTAGATACCTAGAGCAAATACGTCGACCCTCTTTTTCTTATCAGGATGTGCCAAGATCAAGTCCCTCAAGTGTTTCCATGGAATGCACTTACACTCTCCTTTTTGTTTGATCCGAGCCGTAATCCATTGCTCACTCATTCCTGTGATATTCATTAGCCTTTTTGAGAATGCCGGCACGTTAGCAAACCGTGAATATGCCTTATCAATTTGAATTCTCGGACATCGAAACAAAGCTGTGTACTCCTCTATAGTTGGCACCAAATCCACCTTTCCAAAAGTGAAGCAACTATACGCGGGGTTCCAAAACTGGGTTATAGCTCGGAGTAGGTACTCGTCTACCTTGATATCCAACAGATATTGCAAATCACCGTAATTATGGTAGAACAGTTGCTTGTCCTTATCGCCCCAGGAATCCCATATTTCCTTTAGTTCTCGCAGGTCATTTTGAGCCACACTGACGCGGGTGAAATCCCACAACTCTGACTCATACCCCACTGTCAAGCTATCTCCTTTTTCTCGCTGCATTCTTTCGGACCACACCTGAACGGCCGCATTATCCTCCACTCTATTAAGAAACCCCTTTTCCATGTCAAGCTTTTCTATCTAGCAATCGAATGTGGATCAACACCCTTTCTATAATGAAATGCCATGCAATGAAAATGAAACACCACAAGTTAGTACCAGGTACAAAAGGAACTTAAAACAAACAGGAGGTAATCAAACTCGTATTTGAGGTAACAACTAGAGTTTGCACGGCTCTATCTACAACGGGTTCTTAGGTCTCTCTACATGTAGTTCGGTTCTAGAGTAAAGGTACCTGGACCAGCAGATTCCTCGATCCTCACCCATTATAGGCTCATATGGACCGAGTTCAGTTCAGGGGAATACATTTCCCTATGGCTACACGGAGATAAAAATCTCACGAAGACATAGGTACGGATGTATCCCGGAAGCGATGCACTATCTTGCACGGAGGTAAAAACCTCACGAAAGAGTAGTTTCTCACTCCCACTTAAGGGTGTGACCGCGATTGTCATGCAATGCAATGCCAAAGTATTTCACGAGACTCGACACTATAGCACAAACAAATGTATCAAAGAGAAACACGATCTTCAAAACAACTTTCCAAATTTTCAATCAAAGGGACAAAAATCAATCAATTTACGGCCTGACTCTCGAATTCCCCAGTGGAGTCGCCAAGCTGTCGTAACCATTTTTTGACAAAAACGGGAATCGAACTTGGGTTTCAAAAATGAATAAAACGGGAGTCGCCACCGACATTTTATTAGGTGTGATCGGATCACCTTTGTTTTAATAAAACATTTCGGTTTACTAAAATGGGGTTTATGGTCTACGAACATTTGAGAAAACAGGTTCGGGAGTCGGTTACGTGCGAGGAAGGATTAGCACCCTCGCAACGCCCAAAAATCGGTACCAAATTGATTAATTGATGTCCCAATGTCGAAAATTTAACAAAATTAGAAATGAATTTAGAAATTTGGGTCTTTTTTTTGGAAATGTTTGAGTTTTCTTAGAATATTAAGATTTCCTTATTTCGAAGGGACCAAATATCACATCCAATACGTAGGACATGATAATTTCAATCCTCAAATCCAAGGTCGTCTCTTAATCCCTAAGACTCATTTATTAAAATAACAAAAGGTTATTCGATTATTTGGTCAAGCAAGAGAACCGAAACCCAACACATAGGGCACGGTCTCTCGAATTTCCAAATACGGAACATTGCCTCATTTGCAAAAAAAATTTAGTTTTTAGGGTGAAATTGATGAAAAAAATATGTTTTAAAGAAACGTGATTTGAAAATGGGAATAGGGTCATGCCGCGAATAATGATGATGCAACATAAATTATGTACAAGATACTATTATAGATATAATAACGATAATAATGATAAAGCTAGTGTATACAAATAATAATGCAATAACGATAATAATAGTAAGTAGTAATGATAGAAAATATATAATATAGTAGTAATAACAATAATAATAATAATAATGGGTATAAAATATGTACAAAATAATAATATAGGTATAGTAATGATAGTAACAACATGCAATATATACAATATGTTAATATAAACGTAGCAGTAATAACAATATAATAATGATAGTAGTTAATATGCTATATGTTCAATATAATAATGTAAATATAGTAATGATAATAGTAATAATAATAATAGAAAATATACAACATGATAAAAATAAAATATTAATACATAATATACACAATTTAATAATACAAATATGGTAATAACAATAATAATTATAAAGTACTAAAAAAGGACCAAATTGGATAAAAAACGTGATTTTGGGGTCAATTTGAAACAAAATAAAGGGGGAGGGACGGATTTGCGACATGCGTACGAGGAGGGGGGCCAGAATGGCAATTATGCCAGCGCCCTATGCGCTGCGTTTTGCGCAGGACCAAACTGGAGCCGAAACAAATGTATCGGGGTAAATCTGAAAATACTAAAAACTTTATTAAAAAAAAGGAAATCGCGGAAGGGTCAAAAGGGCAATTAGACCCTCCCGCAAAAACACGCGAATCCCCCAGGTACTGGGTCGGGTCGTGGGTCAGGGGACCAAGACGACGTCGTTTTGGCCCCTGACCACCAAGAGCAAAACGACGCCGTTCCTTGCTATTATAAAACCGAATTTTTTTGCCCAAATTTTCATTTCTTCCTAGGTTTTTTTAAAAAAACACTCCCTCACTCTCTCTCACTCTCTCTGCGAACCCGAAGGGAGGAAGCATTCCGACGGTCCTCCGTCGTCATCCGTCGTCGGCGACGGCCGTATGCGGCGGCGCCTAGGTGAGATTTTACCCTCTCCTCCTCTTTTTATATTTATTTATATTTCTTATATTGTATATATATGAAATAAAAAAACGAGACGTATTCGCGTATATAGTTTCCGAAACGGGAATAAAATGAAATGAAAATAAACCTTTGAAATCGTTTCTTGCTTTCTTTGGATTATCGGCGGTAGATCTATGAATATCTGCAACCTTTTTCTCTTGATTCAAGAATATTCGGGAAAAGAAAGGAAAAAGTGAGCCCCTTTTTGTCTATTGAATCTGTTTTTTTTCTATTGATTCCCGAAAAAAGAAGAAAAGGCCTCTCGTTTTACAATTTCTTTTCTACGTCTTTATAGCCGAATATCGTCAATAAAAAAAAATAAAGAAACTGCTCTTTTTGTTCGTGGTTCTGCCGTTTTCTTGCCCTTTTGCAGATTGTGGGAGACAATGGGAAGTGGAGACCGGCGATGGTGCGCACGTGGGTGCTGCGGCGCTGGTGGAGGAGCGCGTGTCTACACGCGCGCGGCGCTGCTAGGGTTCCAAAACCCTAGCTCTTTCCTGATCATCTTTGGTTTCGGGCCTATTGGGCTCCCGTTATTTTGGGCTTGGTTTGTAACGGGTTTGGGGTTAGGTGTTAATTTTATTTGGTTTTGGTGTAAACTGGGCCTTGAGTCTGGGTTTCTTGTAATGGACTTTGGACACTTATTTTATTGGATTTTTTGTTTTATTTAATTTTTGGTTTTGCAATTGGGCTCGGGTTTATTGGGTTTTGGGCCGGGCAAATTTGGTTATTACACTCCTAACTATATGTATTATGAATGTTATGAATGGATGCAAAATGCCATGAGAATAATCCATCTTTAACACTTGGGCTATCATTGCTTGTTGTTTATTAAGGTGCTTCTTGATGTGTGTTCAACTAATACTTCTAATAGAAAACCTGAAGATGTCGTCACTGCTTAGACCCTTATCTCAAGTGCTCCGAATCCTTTAAACCTGGTTAGTTCTAAATAACTGTCCTGTTTCAGATTCTTGTATTATTTAGAGACTTTCAGAGTAATACTTAAAACTTCCTTTGTGAAAGCATTATTAGTTCAGTAATCATTACTTCAATATGAAATGCTTGGAAAAAGATTGTAGAGATGAATGAAACTAGAATTTATTCGGGGCAAAACCCGGGAAGAATGAATTGAACAAAGGCAATAAATTTTGTTAAGGTACAAAACGAGTAAGAGTGGAATTGATGCCCCAGATATCATAGCCCGAGCTTCTCTGCACGTACTTCTTGAAGACCATTCTGAGCTCAACATGTGTCTAGGAGAACCGTGGTACTCTGTCGATGCCTCAAAACGTAACATACCTCCTTACTGTTAATTCCGGCGTGGCGAAACTACTGTGTGCCCCATCATGAGTTGGTCATAATCTGAGCCGCCCTTTTCAGGTTTTCGACTCAAAGCCCCTTTGGTCTCAAAGCGCCCTTTACGGGTTTTCGCCTTGGCCTCTCCTTTTTTTTTTTTGAACTCAAGACGCCCTTTGCGGGTTTTCGCCTAGGCCCATTTTCATGCGAAGTACTTCTTGACTGAGTCTGCATTAATTGGATTTGGCAGACTTTTGCCGTCCATCTCGGCTAATATTAAAGCTCCTCCAGAAAATGCCTTCTTTACAACATAAGGTCCTTCCCAATTAGGCATCCACTTTCCCCTGAAGTCTTTTTGCATAGGGAGGATCTGTTTCAACACCAAATCTCCTTCATGGAATACTCTGGGGCGGACTTTCTTATTGTAAGCCCGCATCATCCGCTTCTGGTACAATTGACCATGGCGAATGGCTCTCAGCCTCTTTTCCTCAATTAGATTTAGTTGATCATATCGAGATTGAACCCATTCTGCTTCGTCTAGCTTCAGCTCTGACAAAACCCGGAGTGAAGGGATTTCAACTTCAATAGGCAAGACTGCCTCCATCCCATAAACCAACGAGAAAGGGGTTGCCCGGGTAGAGGTTCTAACTGATGTTCGATACGCATAGAGGGCAAGCGGTAACTTTTCATGCCAATCCTTGTAGGTCTCAGTCATTTTCCCCACAATCTTTTTAATATTTTTATTAGCTGCCTCAACAGCGCCATTCATTTTCGGGCGATACGGCGACGAGTTATGGTGCTTAATGTTGAACTGTCTGCAGACTTCCGCTATCGCGCTATTGTTCAAGTTTAGAGCGTTGTCAGATACGATCCTTTCTGGCATACTGTAACGACTTATGATCTCTTTCTTCAAAAACTTGCTAACCGCCGTCTTCGTGACATTGGCATATGAAGCCGCCTCTACCCATTTGGTGAAGTAATCAATGACCACGAAGATGAAACGATGTCTATTAGAAGCTTTCAGTGAGATCGGCCCAATGACGTCCATGCCCCACATTGAGAAAGGCCACGGTGAAGTCATAACATGAAGAGTTGAAGGAGGCACATGGACCTTGTCTCCATAAATCTGGCACTTGTGGCACTTCTTGGCATAACGGATACAGTCTCCTTCCATCGTGGACCAGTAATACCCGAATCTCATGATTTGTCTGGCCATTGTAAACCCATTGGCATGTGTTCCACAGACACCCTCATGAACTTCTTCCAGGATTTTCCTAGCTTCAACCGCATCGACACATCTTAGCAGCACCTGATCTTTCCTCTTTTTATACAGGGTCTCTCTGTCTAAGACATAATCATTGGCCAGTCTTCTCAATGTTCTCCTGTCATTTTCTATTGCTTGATCAGGATATTCCCGGCTCTTCACATACCGCAGAATATCATGATACCAAGGATGATCATCTTTCTCCTCCTCTTCGTCGATATTGCAGCAGTGAGCCGGAGTCTCATAAATACTCATTTGGATGGGCTTCATACCCTCTTGCTCGTTTACTCTGATCATAAAAGCTAGAGTGGCCAAGGCGTCAGCCATTTGGTTTTCATCACGCGGGAGGTAAAAGAATGTGATGTCATCAAACTCCTCAATTAGCTCCAAGACTAACTTTCGGTAACTGATCAATTTGGGATCTCTTGTTTCCCATTCTCCCTTGAGCTGATATATCACCAATGCGGAATCTCCATATACTTCTAGCGACTTGACTTTGCGGTCTATGGCTGCTCGAATTCCCATGATGCATGTTTCGTATTTTGCCATATTGTTCGTGCAGTCAAAATCCAACTTGCAAGCGAATGGATAATGGTCTCCATTCGGGGATATCAGGATTGCTCCAACTCCATTACCAACGGCATTTGATGCTCCTTCAAAGTTCAACTTCCAGGAACGATCTTCTAAGATATTTTCTTCAATTGTCGCTACAAACATCAGATCCTCATTGGGAAAATCAAAATTCAGGGGTTCGTAGTCGTCTAGCGCCCTACTGGCTAGAAAATCAGCTATTGCACTCCCTTTCACAGCCTTCTGATTCACGTAGACTATGTCAAACTCGGAGAGCAAAATTTGCCATCGGGCCATTCTTCCATTCAAGGCGATCGACTCCATCATGTACTTAAGAGGGTCTAATTTCGAGATTAACCAGGTCGTGTGATACAACATGTACTGCCTCAACCTCCGAGTTGTCCAGATCAATGCACAACACAATTTCTCAATTGGCGAGTATCTCATTTCACACTCGGTGAATTTCTTGCTGAGGTAGTATATCGCCCTCTCTTTCTTCCCTGTCTCGTCGTGTTGGCCTAGCACACATCCCATTGAATTATCGAATACCGTCAGATATAGAATCAATGGTCTGTCAGGACTGGGCGGCATTAGTACTGGAGTATTAGACAGGTACTGTTTAATCTTGTCAAATGCTTTCTGGCATTCATCGTCCCAAACACCTGGATTGTGTTTCTTAAGAAGACGAAATATGGGATCGCACTTCTCAGTCAATTGCGAGATGAACCGAGCGATGTAATTTAGTCTTCCTAGAAAGCCTCGGACTTCCTTTTGAGTGCGCGGCGGAGGCAACTTTTGCACGGCCTTGGCTTTATCCGGATCTACTTCGATTCCTTTTTCACTGACCACGAAACCAAGTAGCTTCCCTGATCGAGCCCCGAAAGTACACTTAGCTGGATTGAGTTTCAGCTGAAATTTCCTCAATCTCAAGAATAGTTTCCTCAAAACTTGCACATGCTCCCCTTCCGTTCGAGACTTTGCGATCATATCGTCGACGTAGACTTCAATCTCCTTGTGCATCATGTCGTGAAACAAGGTTACCATAGCCCTTTGATATGTTGCCCCCGCATTCTTTAACCCAAATGGCATCACTTGGTAACAAAAGGTACCCCATAAGGTTATGAAGGTGGTCTTTACCATATCTTCCGAATGCATCTTTATTTGATTGTATCCCAAAAAACCATCCATGAAAGAGAAAAATGAATACCCCGCTGTGTTATCTACCAATGTGTCGATGTGAGGTAGTGGGAAGTTGTCTTTCGGGCTGGCCTTGTTTAGGTCCCTATAATCGACGCACATTCGTACTTTTCCTCCTTCTTAGGGATAGGGACAACGTTGGCTACCCATTCTGAGTAATTCACCACCCGTAAAAACCCAGCATCAAATTGTTTTTTGACTTCTTCCCTTATTTTTACCGCGACATTGGGTCTCATCCTTCGGAGCTTCTGTTGAACCGGCTTGCAATCTTCCCTTATGGGGATACAGTGTATCGTAATATCAGGGCTCAACCCAGGCATGTCCTGATACGACCACGCAAAGACATCTTTGAACTCTAACAGAAGTCTGATGAGGTCTTGCCTTGTTTCCCTAGTGATGAGGGTTCCAATTTTCACCTCTTTCCCTTTCTCCAGAGTCACATTCTCAATTGTCTCTTTGTGAGGCAGAATCAGCTTTTCTTCCTGCTCCACCATCCTTAACAGATCCGGGGATATACTACAATCTCCGTCATCTGGAAAGTCCTGAGGTTCTCCTGGGCACATGTCTTGCTCATCAGGAAATTCTAGGTCCGTAGCAGCGTTGTTCATGACATCGATATCTGGGGACCTATGGTAGGCATGAAAGAGTATTCAATGAAAATGAATTTAAGACTGACTTATTTATGTGTTATGATTATGAATGGAAAGAAAAGAAACAAAAGAACAACTGCACGGTATGAAAGGAAAATGCACTTTTATTGAAAGTAAAGATGCTTAAACATGAGCCTATTTCACAAAAGATTATCGTTGTTCCCTAGGCTTGAAACAACAAGTGTGTTTTAAACATTACTCTGTTTTAGTCCTAAAAACTACAGGAATTTCTTCCGCAGTCCAGTTGTCCAGAACACTTCCAGGCTCGTAGGGGTGAATGCCCGCCAAGTTTCCTCTTCTCGAACTTTCTTCAAACACAGCATTGATGTTCAAAGCTCCCATCATGTCTTTAGCCGTTTCTCTATTCATATTTTCTGATCCTGAATGGATAATTCCTCCCGACACGAATGTATTAGATATATGGGGAAAAGTCATTACTCCCCATTTGGCTTCAGCACCATTCAACCGTGCCCTTCGTCTTTCACGTTTCCTCTCCAGCTCCTCCTTTCTCTGTCTGGCATCTGGCCTATGCCCCAGGCCAAAATGATCATGCTTGTCAACCAATCCTAGCACTCTGACCGGCCCCTGGAGATATTTTCCGAGTCCCTTCCCAGGCAATGCTCATTTTCCTACTGTCAGCTGTAAGCCCATTCTTGTTGCTTTAGAGATTTTAGGCGCCAGAATCTTACTTCCTTCACCAATGAAAGTTGCATTTACAAACTCCATCGACCTGAAGGAGCACTTTATAGCCTCCGTATCATTCTCTATGTACGGTGCATTACTAGTAACTGACGCGATGATATCCTCCTCCGCACTTATGGTTATCAACCGGCCCTCTGTCACTAATTTTAACTTTTGGTGCAATGACGATGGTACGGCTCCTGCTAACTGAATCCAGGGCCTCCCCAATAGACAATTATACGATGGCTTGATGTCCATCACGAGGAAGTCTACCTCGTATGTATTCGGCCCGATAGTGAGAGGTATCTCAATCCTTCCCATTACTTTCCTTTCAGTGCCGTCAAATGCTCTCACTATATTCTGGCATGATTTCATATGAGAGCTATCTACAGGCAACTTATTCAGTGTAGATAAAGGCAAAACATTCGGTGCTGACCCGTTATCGATTAATACCCCCGGTAGTGTGTACCCTTTACATCGGGTAGTGATGTGCAAAGCCTTGGTGGATCCCATGCCTCCTGGTGGAATTTCATCATCACTGAAAGAGATGAAATTGTCTGCGCTTATATTACCAACAAGGCGGTCCAACTTGCTTATTGAAATGTCATCAGCAACATAAATCTGGTTCAACGCTTTCATCAGCGCACTACGGTGTCCTTCTGAGTTTAAGAGCAAGGCCATCACTGATATGCGTACTGGTTGCTTGTGTAACTGTTCCACAACACTGTACTCACTGTGCTTCAGGAACTTCAAAAACTCCCCGGCCTCATTCTCTGTTACTGGTTCATTAACCAGTGGCCCTATCTTCTTTCCCTTTTTCATCATAGAAGACTCAGCTTCTGGGTTGGGTGTGCTGGCCGAACTCACTTTCCCGGAAACTGTCACAGTGCAATTGTAGTTCCATGGTACCCTCTTATCATCTTTATAAGGAAAAGTCACGGGTTTCTGAATTACAATTTTCGGTGTATCTTTATAAGGAGAAGTTACGGGTTTTCTGATTACGAACCTCGGTGTTTCCTTATAAGGAGAAGTCACGGGTTTTTTAATTTCGACCCTCGGTGCCATTTTTACTCCTGCCTCGTCAACCCTTGGCCGTGTGATAATCACTATTGGGTGATTGACTTTAGGGACCCTTTCTGCAGACCCACCCTCTGTGGCGCATACATCCACCTCTTTGGAAAAGTCAAAGAACTCCAGCTCTTTATTATCCATTAACCCTTGTACTAAGGTTCTGAATTTGTTGCAGTGCTGGATCTCATGGCCTTCTTTGTCATGGAACTCACAGTAGTTCCTTACATCTCGAGATCTGTTCACATTCTCCTGCAGAACTAACCCCATTTTCTGCATTGCTTTCCAAACTTCCCTCAATGGGGTTCTGATCTCAGCAACTTTCTGTTTGGTTCTCCTCCCCCTGTTCTCAACTACCGCGTTTACCTCCTTATCCGTATGATTGGGTAACGGATTTCCTCCCCCAGGAGCGTCATTGAACTCTACCACCCCCGCCTTGATAAGTCTCTCGACTAGCTTTTTGAATGAAGTACAATTTTCTATCGAGTGACCTACTACATCCGCATGGTATTCACATTGAGCGTTTGTGTCATACCACTTTGGATACGGAGGTTGTAACGGCTTCAAGTAGAACGGGGCTACAGCGTGCGCATCGAACAAAGTTTTATACAACTCCCTATACGTCACAGGTATGGGAGTAAACTGTAACTTCTCAGTTTTCTGCCTCGTGCTGGGCTCCTGTCTTGGTGAGGCCTGCTGGCCCGCAGTCACCGCTCTTGGTTGATTAATAGTAATGGGTTTAGGATAACCCGAGCTTATATTACCCACTTCATTCTCCCTTTTCTTTGGAGTCGTTTTTCTCATGCTCTCTCCAGCTTCAATTTTCCCACACCTTATCGCGTTTTCTATCATTTCGCCAGACATCACTATGTCTGCGAAACTCTTGGTGGCACTCCCCAACATATGGTTGATGAAAGGTGCTTTCAAAGTATTTATGAAGAGCATGGTCATTTCCTTTTCCAGTAGCGATGGCTGAACTTGCGTAGCGACCTCCCTCCACGTTTGGGCGTATTTCCTAAAACTCTCGCCCGGCTTCTTTTCCATATTTTGCAGCATGATTCTATCAAGCGTTATATCAGTTATGTGGCCATAATGCTTCATGAAGGCCTGTGCTAAGTCCTTCCACGATTTGATTTGCATACAACTCAGCTGGTTGTACCATTTTGCTGCAGCCCCATCAGGCTATCCTGGAAACAGTGAATCAACAACTGGTCGTTGTTGACATACCCCGTCATTCTCCGACAAAACATGGTAATATGGGCCTCAGGGCAGCTAGTCCCATTGTACTTTTCAAACTCCAACATCTTGAACTTTGGAGGAAGTACCAGATTTGGAACTAGACTCAGCTTCTTAGCATCCACCTCGTATTGATAATCAGCACTTTCCAATGCTTTAAACTTCTCTTCCAGCCATTTGCAGCGATCCTCAAACTCTGCCCTCATTTTTTCCTCTTCTGCTGAGTCATCGAAATCAGGGACCATCGGCCTTGTCAGGTTACCCCCTGGGTTGGAGCTCGAGCCTACAGGGAAATTTACCGGTGCTGGGGTGTCAGATTGGTACTGAGGTCTGATATTGACAGACACTCTCGGTGGTTGTGCTTGAGAATTTTCCGGGGCTAAGTTTGGAAGATAAGCAGAATTTCCATTTTCATCTCCAACATCGCCCATGGGGCCCTTTCCTTTATCTTGCCCTCGAGTCAACAAATGTGTCAACTGGCTCATCATACTCCTCTGGGACTCCAGCATTTGATCCCTCATGTCCTGCTGGATCTTAGCCAACTGTTCCTGTAGTTGGTCTTGCATTTCCTTCTGCATCTGTTCTAACTTTTCCATCCTTTGATCCATTGCTTTTGTTTTTTCCGAGTGTAATAGCGGTGTTCCAGGATAACTATAATATGATGTTTAGTTAATAGGGCTCTTTTGTGATATTTTAATGCTCATGATGCGATGCAATGCCAATGCATGAAATGCAATGTAAATGAATGAATGCAAAAAGGCGTCAATTCTGGTTCAATTTCTTATAGAAAACTTATTTAAAAAACAAAATCCTTTACATAAAACAGAGTCACATATACGACCTAGCCCTTATGCCCAAAGTTTTAACTTTCTCAAGAAGTGAAGCTAACTCTCGACCCTGGTCCGACTTTGACTCATATACTATACTTAACACATCAGCCCGAATTGCTAAGGTTTGTAAATGATCAGCCACTTCTCGTATCTGGGCCACAGCTTCGCCCATAAGGTAGTCTCTTTCTCTAACTTGGTTCTGAGATCGTTGAAGTTGTTCTTTCCATCACTGGTTATCTGCCTCTAGTAGCTGGATCCGGAGCTCACTGTTTTGCAGCAACGATTCGAGCTCCACCACCTTTCCTTTCAACTCTCCAATCTGGCTTAGGCTTGATTCTAACTTCATCGTAGAGTCGCGATTTTGACGCAATGCCTTCTCTAATTCTGCTACTCGAGCTCTTAACATCTCATTCTCGCTTTGGCTCTCATCCACAGTCCTTCTCAGAGTATCCTTTTGTGCCTGAGCCTCATGGAACCTCTTATTCCACTGATCAACCTTGGCCTTCTCCTCCTGAACTTCTTGACGCCATTGCTCCGAGGTTTTACCCAGCCCAGCAGTCCTCATCGATAGATGCAACTTTTTGTAATCGGTCTTCAAGCTATCCAAATCTTCTTCAGCCTTCCTTTTTCCTTTCCTCGGCTTCTCAGCCTCTGATTTCTGGATATCAATATCTAACCCCAAATTCATTTTTTCCTCCTCCAGTTGTTCTATCTTTTTCCCTAACTCTGAATTTTTACTTTCAAAGTCCTGTTTCATGATCTCCAACTCAGAAGGGACTACTTGCAGGTATTCTTCTATTGGTCGAGCAGCATCTTGTGTCGGCCCGAGGATATTATCGTTTAATCTCCTACTCCGCCGTGTACTATATTCGAGGGTTGCCATTGGACCCATAGCAACTCTTTTCATTCGGTGAATCTACTTCCACGCATCAGAGATTTCTCGAACTCTTTTCTTATAATTATTCCCACTATACGAGAATTCAAACTGAGCTAGCCCATGCGTTACCGGTATAAACTTTCTCGATTGGTATTGCCTCAGCACTAGCAAAGGAGCATACGGCTCCCCAGATTCCTAACAGAGGAACCCAATCATAACTCCCACACCGGTAGAGAATTTCATCAGGAACGAACCAAGGAGCTCTCCATTCCACATCCTTTTCCTGAAGATTCTGAAGAAGAGCGATCCAGTTCTCTTCTGATATGTCATCTCTTCTGGGTGCGGCTGCTAACTCCTTTAATGGGGAGTACTTCGCAAAGAAAACCAGACAAGAAGCTCTATCTACTTTCCAGAAATGGCTATAGAACCACACCAACAATAGTTGCGCGCAGCCCATGAATCTACCCTCACCTGCCCTCCGGCACGAGTTCAAAGATCTAAACGTTTCGGCAAGAATTGCTGGTACTGGCGTAACCCCCTTGTCAAGTCGATCGAACAAGTCAGTAACCACTTCATCTATATGTCTCAGAGCTTTGGGGAAAATTACCAAGCCGTAGATGCTTAGGGCGAACATGTCAACTTTCCTCTTGGCATCTGGATGTGCCAAAATCAGCTCCCTCAAGCTCCCCCAAGGAATGCATTTCCCTTCACCTTTTTGTTGAATTCGTGTCGTGACCCACTGTTCACTCATCCCAGTGATACTCATCAGCTTCTTTACAAAAGTTGGTGCATTAGCGGCCCTGAAATAAACTTTGTCAACCTGAACCCTTTGGCTACGAAGCAAAGCCGTGTATTCTTCCACTGTAGGCACCAAATCCACTTCCCCAAATGTGAAACAGCTATAAGCGGAATTCTAATACTGAGTCATAGCCCGAAATAAGTGTTTGTCAACTCTGATGTCCAGTAAGTAGGGTAGATCACCATAATTAAGGTAGAAAAGCTGCTTAATTGCTTCATCCTAACAGGCCCATATATCCCTTAGTTTTTGGAGCTCATTCTATGTCACACTGATGCGAGTGAAGTCCGATAATTCTGATGTATACCCCTCGGTTAGACTGTCCCCCTTCTTAAGCTGTATCTTCTCTGACCATATACGCACGGCCGCATTATCCTCTACTTTATCAAGGAATCCGTTCTCCATAACAAGCCTTCTAACTTAGTAATTAAAACAGGAATCGACACCTTTTAAGTATGAAATGACATGCAAACATGACCAAAATAAAACAAGTTAGTATCGCATAAAAATAACCAAAGCAAGTAAAAAAAAATGTCAAACCACTACATAGGTAGCCACTAAGGTTTAGCATGGCTCTACCTAGGGTGGGCTCTTAAGGTTCACTATATGTGGTTTAGTTCTAAAGGAAGGGTACCCGAACTAGCAGATTCCTCAATCATCACCCATTATAGGCTCATACGGATCGAGTTCAGTTCAGGGGAATACATTTCCCTGTGGCCATGTGGAGGTGAAAACCTCACGGAACCATAGGTACGAATGTACTCCGGAAGCAATCCCCTAGCCCATGCGGAGGTGAAAACCTCACGAATGCGTAGCTTCTCGCTCCCACTTAAGGGTGTGACCACAACGGTCATGCAATATGAATGCAAAAATATTCTATCTGTCTCAAACCAAAGCAGATATATGACGCGACACAAACCCATGTAATGAAAGAAACGAAATTAAAAAAAAATATTTTCGATAAAAGGACATTAATCAATCAATTCTATGGCTTGACTCTCTCATTGGTCCCCAGCGGAGTCGCCAAGCTGTCGAAACCATTTTTTGTTTGAAAACGGGCCGACTTTAGAAGGAAAACGGAGTCGCCACCAATCTTTTTTAAGTGTGATTGGGCTACTTTTGAAAATGTTTTGGTCTACGGATTTTAAGAAAACGGGTTCGGGAGTCAGTTACGCACGAGGAAGGATTAGCACCCTCGCAACGCCCAAAATTGGTACCTTATTGATTGATTAATGTCCTAATATTGAAAATTGAAAAAGATTTTAAAATATGGATCATTTGGAAAATGTTTGGGTAATTCGAATTTGGATATCGACATTCTCTTGTTCCGGAAGGATGAAATATCACGTCCAGCACATTAGGATACGATATTTCAGACCTTCAAAACCAAAATCATTTCATGATTTCCAAGATTCATGCATTGTCATTTTAAAAAGGGTACTTCATCACTTGGCCAAATGAAAGAACCGCAACCCAGCACGTTAGGGCACGATCCTTCAAATTTCCAAACATAAAATATTGCCTTGCTTTTAATTTTAAAACATGGACACAATTTTAAAGGATATTTATGATTTGGCCAAACAGAAACCACAACCCAGCACGTTAGGGCACGATTCCTTGAATTTCCAAAACATGAAACATTGCCTTGTTTAAAAAATGGACGCAATTTTAAAGGATATTTAATGATTTGGCCAAACAGAAACCACAACCCAGCACGTTAGGGCACGATTCCTTGAATTTCCAAAACATGAAACATTGCCTTGTTTAAAAACTTTTATGAGTCTTGAAAAAATGGTGAAAGGAAAAACAAGATAAACGATCGTATTAATATTAAAGAAGATGACAAATAATAATAAAAGTAATAGGAATGATAAAAATAATCACCAAAAATATAAGAAACAATAATAATAATAATACTAACAACAATAATAAAAAATATATATAAAATAATGATGACAAAAATGGCAATAACAATGTTGATAATAAAAACCAAAATCAAAAAATAAATATAATAAATAATTATAAGAATAATATATATATATAAAATGGTGATAGTAGTAAAACAATAGTATTAGTAAAAATATAGTAGTGGTAAAAAAGGTATAGTAATAAATGTAATATTAATAATAAATATAATTATAGTAAAGATAAAAAAGGGTTAATAATATAAAGGGGTAATAATAATAATATATATAAAAGTAGACAATAATATAGACGATAATAATGAACATAAAAGAAAGATTAATGCTAAAAATAATAAAGGTAATGGTAACCCTAAATATAATAATAATAATAATAAGCAAATGATAAAAATAATAAATAGAAATAAATAAAAAAATAAAAAAAATGGCAGAATAAAAGAATATGAAAAAAAATCACAAAAAAAACTAAAAGAGGACAAAATTGAATTCAAAACTAAAATATGGGGCGAATTTAAAAAATAAAAGTGAAATAGACATGATTGAACCATGGCGCGAACAGGAGGGACCTAAGACGAAATTTACCCATTTAGGGTGAAAATACACAAACCCACTTGCACAAGCAAGTGGTCACGTGGGCCTTCCCTTTTTCTTACACAGAACCATTTATTGCTTTAAAACCAAAAAGGAGAAAAAACAAATCCTTCATTTCTTTCTTTTAGTTTCAAAAACCCAGAGACCCCCCCCCCCCATTTCTTCCGTTTTGCCCATTAGGGCTTGAGTGCTTCCTTCGCCATAAGTGCCCAGGCGCACACTTCTTATTTTGCAGGTGTGCTATCAGAGACGTGTAGGTGTCTATTACGGAGAGGAGACGACGTGGCCTAGCACGCAAGCAAGAGAGTTGTTGACGGCGCGAGAGAGTGGCTAGGGTTTCCGAAACCCCGATTTCTGTTTGTGCTGTACTGGACTGTTAACTCTTGGGCCTAGCTATTTGGGCTTTTTAATTAGACTAGTTGGCCCGTTTGGTTGTTGGCTAATGTTTGGTATTGGGTCCGAGCCGCTAAATTGGGCCTTACATAATCCCTTCAAGAAATGATGAAATTATAAATTAACACGATAAATTTACATTTTGAATGTACAAAATATTTATAATTTAGTTCCAACTCTCTAAAAAATTTATCGCTTCACCCAAATTCCAACTCTAATCAATCACTACTTCTAAAAGAATAATGGGTAAATTACATCCATAGTTACTCTAAAAATAAGACATTTTAGATTTGTTCTATTTTGATAACTCTAAAATTTTTTTTCTTAATTTAGTCACTCTAATTAAGATAATTGTCCAAATTAATCACTATCGTTAAAAATTTTATTAATCCACTAACAGATTATTGACGTAACACATTAACTCATTTAATGACTAACACGTTACATTTATTTTTCACTTTTGACCAAAACTAAAAACCTCCCTATAATTAACCCAAATCACTTTATTTTTATTTTTTGTTTTCTTCTTTAGCTTTTGTTTCTATAAAAGCCACAACACCATTAATTAAGGCTAGGTTTAGATGGATGGTACGTTTATTAGCGGTTAAATACTATAGCGATACTGTAATATGAGACAAAAAGTAAGTTAAATGTACTGCATTACATCGCACCACACCTAACCACCCATCCAAACGCACCATTAACCAAACAAACTTTTCAATTTTGAATTAAGCATCTTAGCCATCCTTCAAAAAATATTTTATCAAATCCTTACCTAACATATATATACTTCCATACTCAAAGCCCAAATGTAGGAAACATTTTATCATTATATTATATTTAAAAAGTTTAAAAATACGGTTAATTAACTTAATAATTATTTTGAAACATTAAATTCGTTATTGTATTAGAACTTTTATAGTTATAGTCACGATTCACCAGGGCTTTACTCGCCAGCTTTCATATCATCAGATCATCAACTTCCTTGATCTTTCAACACTGGGCAAGCGTCAGCCCTCATACAATATTAAGACTTTGCAAAGACCTGCGTTTTTTTATAAATAATTACTCGGGTCTAGCCACTGCAACCCTTTGTAATGAGGCACCACTTCTCTTGAAGTTATGAGATTATTTTGCCGAGTTTCTTAAAGAAAATTGTCTCATACCCTTAAATATTCTCTATCCACTCACCTGTATCAATTTCAAGTATAGAGAATATAATTTGCATTTAAGCTAGAACTATTTAAAAGAATAAAAAAATGAAAAAATTACCAATAAAAAGTTTTGTTCTTATAAGACATCTTGTTTGCTTTCCAAATATTTCATATATATTACTTTTTTTCATGGGTCTCTAATATAAATTTAAATTTTTCCCAAATTAAATAAGTCGACACCCAAAAATGATTTAAAAATAAATATAATTATATAAACACATCCAAAGATTCTTGAGTAAATTGCACTAAATATCCCTAAACTATAATTTATATTCTAAATTAATCTTTAAACTTTAAAACGTTTCAATTATATTCCAAACTTTGAAAATTATATCCATCAAATCTTTTTATTTTTAATTATTAATTTCACCATTAAGACACACATCAAATCCCTTTGTTTGATAGCTTAAATAAGAAAAAAGTTAAACCTTGAAATAATTGATTAAGTCAAGTGATAATTATATATCAATTAAAGATGGCTCTAAATATATTAATATCAGTAACATTAAATACGGTTCGGGTCAGGTCACGGAATAAGGTATACTCTTTTTCAATACTTTTCCCTCTTGTTTTTATGATATTAACTTTCTGTATTAATATTCACTTTTAATATTTGATTGCAGGATTTTTGCAAACATCAGCTGTGCTCCTTGCAGAAAAATCACCATGAAAAACATTAACTTGAGAAATAAGAAGCAAAAAAAACAAAACTTCATCGTATTGCCTCAATGCCCAAGGCTTGAGAAATGGAAGGGTCCATCTTAATGTACTTTGTTTGGACAAACATGATAATTTCTAGACTTTTCGTAAATGCAAATATTTCACCACATTGGGATTTAGTATACTAGCTTTATAAATTAATTACATTTAATGAAAAACATTTTATTAAATAATAATCATAATTAGAGTTTGATAAAAACTTTTTTCAAATTTCATATTTCAATTTACATCTTCAAGAAGAAAGTATATATGTTGTAAACACATTTAACACTAATAAAGATAAAAATATAATTAAAAATTATAAAAATTATAAATTAAATTTGTATTATTTTAAATTATATTTTTTTCAATAATTTGTCAATAATTTCTTTCTATATTTACAAATGTAATGAAAAATTATTAGTACATTTAATTAAATTAATTTTATTCTGGCCCAGAAAATTACAATTTTAATGTTTAGGCCCAAAAAATTAAGTGAAACCCGCTACAATATGGGTCAAAAGGCCCATTACACTCCCAAAAATAAAAAATAAAAAAAGAAACAAAAACAAAAATGGCTTTCGCCTTCGGCCTTATATTATAGGGTTTTGAAAGCATTGTTTCATTTTCTTCTTTCTTTTTTTCTCGCAGATTAGCGGTGTATTGGCGGTGACAGCCATAAAGGTAAATTTTTTTAAAAAATCTGGCATAAATTTTTTTCTTCAATTTTCTTGTTTCCAATAATTTTGCAGTATCAGTTTTAATGAATTCGTTATTTTTTATTTTTATTTTTTGGGATTTTGATGTTCTTTTTGCTATTGAATTAGATTTTTTAAATTATTTTAGTGTGATTGAGATTTCTTATGTATACAAGTAACTCTCTGAATATGTTCACTTGAAAGATTGTTCTTAAAATTCATTTTATTTGATTTCATTAAAAATATTGTAAATCTGGGTTTTTCTTGTTCTAAATTAGGGATTTTGTTGATTTTTTTATGATTGTAAAAACCAGAAGGTTAATCTTTGTGTTCTTCCCTTAGTTTCTGTTTCTTTGAGCTGTTTATAATACGCACACACACATATATATAGAATCATCCTTTTGCGCCGATGGGCAGCCATTCTTGTAAATAGGTTGTCTTGTTGAATATGTCGAACTTATATGGATTGTTTCCAGTTTTACTCATTTTAACGTCGGTTGCTATTGTTTTAACTAATGATGTTGTTAAACAGCAGCTTTTAAGTTAACCCTTCATTAGGACAGACATACGATTGACTTGCTTGTTTCTAGTTATTAGCTTTTCTGCCATTGATGTATGTTGCTTTGAGCTGCTATATACTTATGATTATCTTCTTTATGGAACAGTTGCTATGGCATCAGATATGTTTGTGGTTCCTCAAACAAGAGGTACTGTCTTGTGTTGCAAATGTGGTATTTCAATGGCGCCAAATCCTGCCAACATGTGCGTAACATGTCTGAGGTCTGAAGTTGACATCACGGAAGGTTTACGAAAGCATGTGACCATTATGCATTGTCCCGAATGTGATAGCTACTTGCAGCCCCCAAGAACTTGGATAAAAGCTCAGTTGGAATCGAAGGAGCTCTTGACGTTTTGTGTGAAACGACTGGAGACTGATTTGAAGAAAGTTAGGCTGGTAAATGCTGAATTCATTTGGACTGAACCACATTCTAAGAGAATCAAGGTCAAGCTAAAGGTTCAAAAAGAGGTTCTTAATGGAGCGATTTTGGAGCAATCTTATGTTGTTGAGTATGTTCAACAAGATAACATGTGTGACTCTTGTACGAGGTTTCAGGCGAATCCTGACCAATGGGTGGCTTCTGTGCAACTCAGACAGCGTGTATCCCACAGACGAACCTTCTTTTATTTGGAACAGCTCATCCTGAAACATGATGCTGCTGCCCATGCCATTAAAATCAAGCAAATGGATCAAGGAATTGATTTTTTCTTTGCTAACAGGAGTCATGCTGTGAAGTTTGTCGAATTTTTAGGTAAAGTTGCTCCAACAAAGAGTAGACATGACAAACAGCTTGTGTCTCATGATCCTAAGAGTAATAGCTACAATTACAAGTACACGTTCTCGGTCGAAATATCCCCCATTTGCCGTGAGGATTTGATTTGTTTGCCTCCAAAGGTGGCTACTAGTTTGGGGAACCTTGGTCCGCTTGTGATCTGCACGAAAGTTACGAACAACATTACGTTGTTGGATCCGTTTACTCTGAGGCAGTGTTTCTTGGACACTGACCAGTATTGGAGGCATTCCTTCAAGTCCCTACTTGGTAGCAGGCAACTGGTGGAATATGATGTCTTTAACATTGAAGTTGTTTCTCCTGAATATAATCTTGGGGGCTCGAAATATGTAATGGCAGATGCTGAGGTGGCTCGTGTAAGTGATTACGGGAAGTTGTTTTACATAAGAACGCATCTAGGCCATATTCTAAAGCCTGGAGATCGTGCACTCGGGTACGACCTTTATGGGGCCAACAGTAATGATATCGAACTCGATAAGTATAGAGGACTTGTCCTTCCTGAGGCAATTCTGATAAAGAAGAGCTATGAAGAAAAACGCCAGAAGAAGCGTGGGAAGCCTCGTCCATGGAAGCTTAAGTCCCTCGATATGGAACTAGACGAATCTAAAGGTAGAGCGAACGAACAGAAGCTGGACACAGAATATGAAGAGTTCTTGAGGGATTTGGAAGAGAACCCTGAGATAAGGTTCAACTTATCACTGTACCGTAACAAAGATTACCAGCCATCAGAGATGGTTTCGGTGTCGGATGGGGATGATCTGCCTTCGGTTCCATTGGAAGAGTTGCTGGCCGATCTCGAGCTGAGTGAACAAGAAGATGGTGAAGATAGCATGAGAGAATGAATCTATGTTGTACTTCTCGTATACTACTTTTTTTGAGTCTTGCCTTGAAATGATGTTTTGAGTTATTGCTTTGTGTGTGTGTGTTTTTTTTTTTTTTTTGGATATAGTAAATAAATGTTCTAATCATGAATTTTATCCTTGTTGTATTACCCTCGAATTTGACCGCATTAGGGCTTTCAAAAATATTTTATGTAACAAAATAGTATAAATTAGCTGTTCAAAGTTGGTACTAAGAACAAGGATTACTATGATGGACTATTGTTTATAGGAGTGTGTTTGGATGGGTAGTGTGTTTATTTGCGGCTAGTGTAAAAATAGTGGTGGTAGTAAGGTTAGATAATATAACGATATTGTAATGTGAGATAAAAAATAAGTTAAAGCATTGTACTGTATTCTATTGCCTATTTAAACTCACTCTAATTGTGAAAAGTTATAAAATGATGAGTCAATTATTTGTATCTTTTTTAGTTAACAAATAACAAATTGACAGAAATTAACAATTTTAACTTTTAATATTTATATATTGTGTTAATTTAATTTTGGTTCTAAAAAATTACTCTCGAGATTTATATATTGTCTAATTTAGGGTTTTTATTTTTATTTTTATTTTTATTTGTGACATTGAAGGTTAATTTCAAAAGAATGGAAAAAGTAAAAATTATTGTCTTAAAATTTTAGGTGTTTTTATTTTTGATCAAATTTAATTGATAGATTTGATTTCTTTAGACTTTTTTAGGTAATAGGATTACAAAGAAAAGTAAAATTGAAAAAAAAAATAGAAGACTAATTTATGTAATGTGTCAACGTTAAGGGTTAAGTTTTTTAGAATTAAGACTAAATTGATATAATTTATAAATATTAAGAGTTAAAAGGTTGTTATTATGCAAATTCCAAAAGCTATCACGTAACAGTTGATAACCAAAAAAGGAAAAAATCGAATAGTTAAGTAATTATTTTGTAATTTTTTATAATTAGATGACAAAAAAATTTATCAATAATTGAGTGACTACTAAAACAGTTTACTGTAATTACCAAACTAGATAATTCTCAGTTTGATTCGTGAAGTTATTTGATAAGCATGATATGTTTCTCAATTCTATCACATGCGGGATGGAAACCAAAAGAACAGTTTATTAAAACCCTAAAATCTTCTTTATTTTCTTTAAAGAAAAGTGAAAAATTAAATAAAATCTGCACTTCGGAAAACTTGAGTGTGTTGAATATCGCCATGAATTGTGGAGTGAATAAATATTGAATATCAAATTCGAATTAGAAAGTTTATAGATAATTTAAAAATATATATGAATTAAATTTGGCATAAATTTACTTATAGATAGATAGGAGTACTATTTTGATAGATAATTTTCTTATAGATTCATTAGTATCGAACTCATTAATTTACTCCATCTATCTGAATGATCAGTTTCAACTCGAAAGGAAGAACTGATAATAGACATAAAATCATCCATTCTAATTCCATATTTGCTTGAATAAGATGTTTAGCCAATTTCATGCATTTTTTCCCATTCATTACCCATGAGGTATTCTTCCCCTAATTATTTTCTTTTTACCACCGAATAATTAATAAGAATTCGCAAATCTAAATCGATTAATTGTTCTCTAATAGCACTTGCTCCGGTTGAATGTGACAGTTCTTTTTTTGTTAAATTTCAACGTGAAATGACTTAACTAAATATTGCTTTTAGTATGAAACTTTCTCCTGTGGTCAATATCTGTAATTGAAGTTTGATTTTTTATATATATATAAAGAAAAGCTAAACTATTAAAAGAGGGGTTAAGTTAGTCAAATTTTGTTAAATAAATCTCAATATTTTTATTGTATTGAAATAAGTCTCCGATTTGTTATCTGTAATTATTTTTTATTTGGAATGAAATATTGATTAGATAGATTAAGTTTTAACTCTATTAATACTATTGTTATTATAATAATTAAGAGAATGTAAATTTGAGTGAATACGTATTCCCTTCCTATTTTAAGATGAAAAAAAAACTTTATAAAAATTTTACAGATGATTTGGATAGAAAATTGAAGGTTTGAAATATGTGGATAGTGGTGCCAAATCAAAAGAATGGTCGGCATAGATGTAATTATGTTAATGGAAGAAGTTGGATTTGATCAATTTTGGAGGGTAGGAAGTATTAGGGTTGAATATTCAGTTTTAATTTATTTTTATTTTTTTAAAATTTAAAAGTTTTAAAGGCTAATTCCATTCAGCATATGGTGGAGTTCAGCTGGACCATCTAAATCTCTTCTAAATTATAAAAAGAAGAAGAAAAATTAATAAAAAAAATCCACAAAAGCTAAAATAAAAATTGAATAGAAGTTTGGGCCTTGGTAATTACATGGCCCAACAATGTTAGATCAACTCATATTTGTTTTGAAAAAAAAAAGTGTTAATTTAAGGCGTTGAGCGTGAAAAGTTGAAATGTTTATTTTAGATAGTATGTTGCAAAATTTAGATAATATTTAAATAGTTTAATATAATTATACACAGAATGTACTTTTTAAATACTTTTTTAATAATTAATAAATTATTTATAAATTTAATTATACGTTTTAAATATAATAATAAATAATTTTAAATAATTTAATATGATAATAATTAAATATAAATTAATTTAAAATTTTTATACATTTTAAATGATTAATACAAAATATTTTGATAATTTCTCTCCCCAAAAGTAAAAACCAAAAGTCAAAAGCTTATTTGAGCTGGTAGGAGTTTTAGATTTTATTAGGTTTTATGAGAGCTTGGAAGCACACCTTTCATTTCTTAATTTTGGATTGCAATTTCTTTTATTATAATTTTGAATTTTGTATAACTTCAAATACATTTTAAAGTTTATTTTTATAATTTTTAATATGTTGTTTAATTTTTATATTTTTTTAAATATTTCACAATTCCTAATAATATTTTAAAGTTTTTTTTAATTTTTAATATTTTCTAATACTTTTTTTATTTTCCTAATTTTTTAATCAATTTCTTAAATTTAACAATTTTTAAAATTTTTTACAATCTTCTAATAATTTTTATTTTTTATATTTTAGATATTTCAAAAATTTTAGTAATTTTTAATTATTTTCTAAATTATTTATAATTTTACATTTAAAAAAAATTATTGACGTAGACTGCCACATCAATAACAAAATGATTGACTGAGCAATCGTTAACGGTTATGTCAACACATTAATTGTCAATTATAGAAATTATTATTCCAAGAGCTCAATTTATATGTTCTTAACATTTGAGAGCTTAATTGGGTGTGTTTTTCATGGAGTGGTTTGATTGTTTTTTTATTAATGAAAATTACAAAGCCTTTCTGGACCATTGAACTTTTTTTTTTTTTTAATTTTGGATTTTGTTAAGTATTAGTTTTCATAAAAAAGAAAAAGTCAGTAGTGTTGATTAATTCTTAGTTCAATTGATATCATTATTATAACAATAACTAAAAGGGTGTGAATTCAAACTATTTAAACTCGTATTTTTCTCCTATTCAAAAATAGGCTAAGTTTAAGTAAATGTCCCTTAGAAGTCTCTCTATGATAAGAATCTAATCAAATTAGTCTATCTATTAATAAATAGATCGAGTTAATCCTTGCGCTATTAAAAAAAATTCAAATAAAGTCAAATTAGAATAGAGTTAACATTTATTGTTTTAAAAAATAATTTATTATTTAATAAATTAATAATTTTAAGGTTTTACCTCTTCAAAATATTTTAACTATTTTTATTATCAGTTAGATCTTCAGCCTATTTCTAAGAACATTAATTAAAAATTATTAGAAAAATCTTTCTACATATCAATATTAGGAGAAATGCTAGATTTGATTATTTTAAGACATCTTTAAATTAAAAAAAGAGAGTAGAGATTAAAGGATGGATAATTAAAATTCTATGCAATAAATTGGAAAATAATTGTTTTGATGATGATTAGATAATGATTAGAAGCGATAATGGGCTGGAATGGTCATGCAAGGTATCTAGACCAATTCTTTAAACTCGGGTTTGGTTTGATCTAACTCGAAAAATAAATTTACTTTTTTGCCTAAATCTGACCCAATTTAAGAAAAGTAAATCCAAGTTCAACTTGACATGTCCATGTTTAGTTTTTTAGATTAGTTTTTATTAAAAAATAATTTTCAAAAAATCATAATACACTAAACACACTAAAAAAATGTTAAAATAAAAGTTTCTAACACATTCAAAAATACATTAAAAGATAATATTATTAAAAAAATATCATAAATATAATAAATTTTATTATATTAAAACACACAAATAAATATAATAAATATTTTTTTGTATTAAATATAATTTTAAAATTTATATTTTGGGTTAGATTATTTAGTTGGATAAATTTTTTTAGGTTTTGGGTAACGAGTTTAATAGTTATTGGGTTAGTAATTTAATATAAATATAATTATTATTTAACATATATTAATTAATATAGTATTGCTTTATAATATAATATTCGGGTCAGATCGGACTCAAGAAAAAAACTTTCCCAATGCCTGACCCATATAAAGAATAAGCTTTAAATTTTACCCAATTTCATTTTTCGAATCATTTTTTGTCTAAACTCTTTTATTTTTCATATATATTTTTAAATCTAGATAAATGACCGGACTCATGATCAAGTCTAAAATAGTCAACTTGAACACAAATCGAAAAAAGAAGATGTATAGGTATATAGTGAAAAAGAAAAAAATCATGAGAAGATAAAAAAGGGGAATCAAATTTCAAGTTATTGATTTGTAATTCCACTAAGTGGCGTATGGTGATGGAAAAGGCACTTGGTAATTTGGCTACAACCACACCAATGAAAGTGATTGTTGTCTTTGTCTCTTTGTAAAACATGTTTTTTTAATTAGGCAAAATACAAACCTACCTAAATGCAAACGTGGCTTTGTCTCAATGGAATTTTATGTGTCTTAATGTCCTCTACATATAGATAAACCCTAACCTAAATAAAAAACATTGAACAAAACAAAATCTTTTGAGTATATCACTTCCATCTTCTTTTCTATAACATCTGATTTTCTTCATCTAATTTTGCCTCTACTCTATCTTCTTTTTTAAAATTTAAAATTTAGTCCTTTTACATTTGATTTCTGCTTGTTGGATTTTAAAATTTAAATTCTATCGATAACAAAATAAATAAAATTATATTAAATTTTAAAAAAATAAAGTGTAATTTTATTATTTATTAATTTAAAATTTTATAAATTTATTTTCAATTTTCAAGTTTTAATATGTTCACGTATGAACTTATATAATCTTAAAATATAAATTCTAACTTAAGGAAACTTCATTAACAAGGTGCGTAATTAAAATTTTTAATTCAGATAAGGAAAATGGCTAATATTTTATAATAAAAATAAATGGAGTTTATTTCGGAAAAATACAGGAATAATTTATTTTAAAAAAATATTGTTTGTTGATTTGGAATATGCTAAGATCACTGTTGGTAGTTAGCAGCACAGAGATGAATTTTTTTTTTTTATGCTTATTTATTTGGTTTCTCCCTCTTGCCCAAGCTGCCCTTTTTCTCTGTTTCATACTGCCCAATCTGCCCTTTGTTGAAACACTTTCTCAAGCAGCGCTTAATCTCTCTCTCTCTTTCTCTGTCTATCAAAAATTGCCTTTTGACTAAATTTCATAAACTGGGTGTTAGTGATTAACAGCTAAAAATCTACTTTTTATTTGTATTTAGATGTTTTAAGATTAAAAAGTTGTCAGTTTTATTGAAAGGAGGAAAGAAAAAGTTGCTTTCTTTGAGAAGAATTTGGATGGTTTTAGAAAGATGGGGTTTGGCCATCAATCTGAAAGAGAGAAAAAATCATCAAGGAAGAACAAAGATGAAGAAGAAGAAACTGGATGTTGGGTTAAATTAAGATTTTTGGGAAGTTGCATGTCTTCAAGATCAAGAGTTGATAACTCTATGAGTGGAACAACAGGTATGATCTTATTTTTAATCTCTTAAAAATACTTTCTTTTTTTTTTTTTAAATATCTTAAGAAAAAAAGGAATATATAAGTCTAGAGTATAAGAAATTTTTAGATTATAGCCAAGTATTTTGGTGTTAAACAACATATCTTTTAAAAACTTTTTCTACTTTTATAGAAATTCATCTGAGATTGATCTCTTTATTAATCTTAATTAAACGTTATATAAATATTAGTTATTTTGTGGTGCTTATGCTATATACTTGCATGTTAATGGAGTTTCTTTTTTTAGGCAAATAATCGGTTTTTGGTGAATGATGTGATTAGTTAAAACTTAAAAGCAACTAGTTTTTTTTTACCATTTACTATTTTGGAAAAGCCAATAAGATGAATCCTTGAGGCATTTTGATACTGTTTCTAAATACTGTTGTGTAAAAAATGCATATATAATATGTGAAATGGTATCTGATAGCTACTATTGTTGAATGATCTTTAATTTTTGTTGAATGATCTTTAATTTCACTGTCTTGTTGTTTGTATAAATTATCAGCTGAAAGTAAATCGACGACGACGAGAGAGAAAAGCCGAGATCAACCGGTTGTTCCTGTGTCTTCCACAACCACTAGTAATGCAGAAACTGCTTCTTCGACACCGAAATATAGTGAGGAACTGAAAGTTGCTTCGCAGCTTCGAAAATTCACATTTATTGACCTTAAGTTAGCAACCCGGAATTTTAGACCTGAGAGTCTTCTCGGTGAGGGTGGGTTTGGTTGTGTCTTCAAAGGTTGGATTGAGGAGAACGGAACTGCTCCTGTGAAACCCGGTACTGGACTTACTGTTGCTGTCAAAACACTAAACATTGAGGGACTTCAGGGTCACAAAGAGTGGCTGGTATGACATCTAAATTTCATATACCATACATTTCTTTCTATTGTAAATTTCATGTTTCCCCTCATGTTTCAGGCCGAAGTGGATTTTCTTGGGAACCTCCTTCATCCCAATTTGGTTAAATTGGTTGGTTACTGCATTGAGGATGATCACAGGTTACTGGTATACGAGTTCATGCCACGAGGAAGTTTGGAGAACCACCTCTTCCGAAGTACGTAACACTGTTGTGGATCATGATATACCTTTTGCATGGTTTACATGATTGTTTAACCAAAGTATTCTGACACTTAAATAGTTCAGCCATGCATATGCTGCTAGCTGTGTTTAATAAATGTATGGTTTCTATGGTGCTCTTTAACTTAGGTTAAACCGAGAATCAGGGTTTTGTTATCGGAAGGTAATGTCGTCAGTTGTACAAAATTTAGTTTACAGATATGGAACGGTGCCTGAAGTTTTCCTCCTTTTTATGTTAACATGCATGCTTTCTCCTGATAAGCTTGAACGCTATTGGCAACGTAACGATTTATCAAATAATTGGATTTTGATAATTAGGCTGCCGTATTAAATGTGTGATTATAGTGAAAATTTATGCTAGAATTGACTTGTCATTTTTATTTTGTGTAAACACGTCAAATATGAGGCCAAAGTGGTCAACTCTTTGAAACTTTTCAAAGTGACATACAATTGGAAACTTGGAATGAAAAATCTGATGTGTGGTTATTGTTTTCATATTCGTTATTGTTTGCATTTTTCGTGTTTGATGTTTAATTTTCTCTGGTAACAACCATTTTTTGCGCAGAAGGGTCCTTGCCACTTCCTTGGTCTATTAGAATGAAAATCGCACTTGGGGCTGCAAAGGGTCTCGCCTTTCTTCATGAAGAAGCCGAAAGACCAGTGATATATAGAGATTTTAAAACGTCTAATATCCTGTTAGATGCGGTATGTAACTAAAAACAGAAACTAAGTTCCCTCCATAAATTTTCTTTCTTTTATGTCTCGTTTGGTTACTAGTGTTGGAAATGCATATTTGTTACATATGAATTACAATAGTTAGATATTAAAAAATGAATAGTTAGTACAAATTTGAACTTGAAATTAGAAAGATAAGTAATGACTCTTGTAAAAAATAAGACCTTCAAAATAAGTGAACAATTTCCCGTCTCTTTGCTAAAAGTAAGTCATGAGTGGTTGAATATTATAAATTGAATTAGTTTATTACTCGCGTATATACTAAAATATGCGTAAAAAATAGTACTTCTACCATATGTAGCATTATTGTTCTAAACTTGTTCCTGATTTCAGGATTACAATGCCAAGCTCTCGGATTTTGGACTCGCCAAAGATGGTCCGGAAGGAGATAAAACTCATGTATCTACTCGAGTTATGGGAACATATGGCTATGCTGCACCAGAATATGTAATGACTGGTATGTCGTATATTCACTTGTATTTCTCTATAATGTTTAGAGTTGAAAAGCTTCTTTTACCTAGATCATTGGCTATATATGTAGGACATTTGACATCGAAGAGTGACGTATATAGCTTTGGGGTAGTTTTACTTGAAATGTTGACTGGCCGAAGATCCATGGACAAAAACCGACCAAATGGAGAACACAATCTCGTGGAATGGGCAAGACCTCATCTAGGAGACAAGAGAAGGTTCTTTCGAATTTTAGATCCTCGTCTTGAAGGCCACTTTTCGATAAAAGGTGCACAAAAAGCTGCCCAGCTGGCTGCCCAATGTCTTAGCCGTGATCCCAAAGCCAGACCTCGGATGAGTGAAGTTGTTGAAATCCTAAAGCCTCTACCAAACCTTAAAGATATGGCTAGCTCTTCTTATTATTTCCAAACTATGCAGTCCAATCGTAATAGGTCCAATGTAAATGCTAAAAACGGCACCAGAGCACAAGCAGGATTCGTAGTGAGGAAAGGACAACCTATGAGGAGCTTATCTGCTTCAAGCAATCATCAGGCTCCTCACCCATCGCCAAAGCCCAAAGCAAAAGAATCATAGGTTTGAGTTTCTGTGTTCATACTTTCAATTTGGTTCTTATCCGGTATCTGCTTCTTCGGACTGTGATGTCCACTGTTTAATTATACCAGTAGAACTGAATGAACAAGCCGTACTGAACGTGCAGCATCACCGCCCCCTGTCTCACTTATTTCTCTCGTATTTAGAGGCTGAAAAGCTATGCTGGTAATGGATTATGGCATGGTGATGGGAACTAGGGAGATGGTTGATGAAATAGAATGGGAAGAATGAGGCTAATTTAATGCAAGTTCCATTATCTGTTCTTTGACCCCACAATTTACCCTACCCCTCTTCATTGTCTTTTGTCTTTGATTTGCTGTTGTACAAATGGATCTCTTCTTAGTCTTGTTAACATATTAACATAAGAAAAAATTGTGTACAATATATATATATATATATATATATGCATACAGGGTGTTTTTCTTTTTTAATTTTATTACATGACTTAGAATATGATGATGAAATGATGATGGTATGATTATGAAATGGTATGGTATGATGTTCACACTAAAGCTAAAGTCCCTTCCGGTTAGCCACCCAACACCAACCCTACAATTAGTCAAAAGTTTGTTTGGTGTCACAATCATATAATTATACACTCTTCAACCTAGCCTACTCTATCCCCCTTCTCTGTCTTCCACTTTCAATTTTAGTGCTCCTCTTTTTAATATTCATATATATAAATCACAAGATGCTTTGTTTTCGTCCAAAAAGCATTTGGATTGGAAGATGTGCTCTGAAATCGAATATTTAATTTAAATTCTATTTTGTCTTTTCTAATAAAAAATAGATAAATTAAATTTCATAAATTAAATTAAAGAATAAATTAATTATTCTGTTGAAAACTTGTTTTTATGCAAGAAGTGCACATGGTATATATCATGTTATTATTTTGTTATTTTATCAGTTATATTAATTTTGAATAAAATTTTTAATAAAAAAATCAATTTTTTTAAATTTAAAATAGATTAATTTTACCTGGAAAATACTAATCAATTTTGAAGAAAAATTATAGAAAAGAAAAAACAAAGCGTATAATAATATGACTTTACCTATTTAATCGGCAGCGACTACTCTTAATAAGAGATGCCATGGGTGTTGTTGCCGCTTAAAATATTATTCTATTTATGCTGGGTCGATATGGATTCATATATTTTCCCTGTAAATTGGGGTTGGGAAAATTTAATGCGATATCCTAATCATTACATCATGAATAATAAAAAAGGAAAAAGAAATCCTATCACATATATTTTCAATAATTAGGTTAAAAATAGTTGTTTGGATCTTAATTTTGATAATTCTAAATGTAAAATTTTCAACAATCTTATATTTTATATTGTATATAATTCAAACGAACCGATAATATATTTTTATCACATTTGACTTATAATTTAATTTTTTTTCATTGATTGTAATATGATAATAAAGTTGATTTTATGATTGGATAAGGGCTAATCCACAAATGATGTCCATGGTGCATCCAAATACGTTGACAAATAGTATTTAATTAATTATTATATACAACCCAAATTCTAAAAAAAATAAAAATCAATGCCATATTAATATGCAAACTATTAAAATAATTTAGATATCAACAATTACAACATGAAAAAAAAAACACTAATCCCATACTAATCTAATATAAGAATTACCTATGGTCAACCCCTATCCCTTCTATATAAAAATTAACACACACACACAAATATTTTAGCAAAGATTGGGAAAATTAAACATATTCAAGTGAAGAAATACTGAATATCAGTTAAACAGGGGATTTTCAAAAAGAAGCCAACATGCCATTTCTTTTTCTTTTTGTTTTGTTTTCTTCTTATTTTAAGCCAAAAAGAAAAAAAGGACCACTGACATAAGTGTCTATGGCAACGCCATGAAAAAGTGTCAACAGATTACAATTCAAAATTCTAAGCTTACCTTACCGTACTCTTCCAAGATGGAGCTCTTATAAAGCTCAAGGCTTGAGTGCCAAAGCAAGTCCAACCTTGGCACTCTTCTCAATGGACTTGGTATCCACCTCCCCAGAAATGGTAAAGAGGGATCTGGGACGCCACTCGTGCTGGATTAGTGCGCTTGCCTTCCCAGCATTGTTCACCCGTGCCTTAACCATCGTCAATGGATCCAATGCGTGTTGTGTACCGATGGTGATGGTGTTTTCATTGGTAGAGAAGCTATGGGTCACCTCGGCACCAACAGCAGTGTTAGTCATGGGATTCACTATATGATAGTATGACGCGTTAAGAGAGTCACCCTTTTCGTTCCTGCATCAATAAACAAGGGACTCAACGAGGATCATATAAAATGATAGCAAACCTAGAGATGAGAACGCAGAACACATCACATACAGAGTCAACGATGCAATGAGATCCACATTGGAGAAGCTCAAACCGGCATTGCATTTTGTGAAATTCCCAGTCTTTGTGTCAAACGAGAGATCAGTTCCCAGTGCAAGAACATTAGTTCCAATCACACCTGAAAGGTTAACTATAGGGTTTGCAGTTAATCCAATGCTTGAGCTTATCCCTGCGTATTCATGCAAATACTGGAGTTCAACCTGGTAAATAAAGAGGGAAAATAGCATCGTTGATAAGCATAGTGAACATTCTAACTGCTAGAGGCAGTTCTAACATGTTCTCAAATCTAAAAGCCAAAATTTGTAAATTTGTGAACATGATTGCATACCTTGCCAGACCTCTGATCAGGGACTCTGAAGCTAAAGATTGCTTTCAGCCCAGGTGCAGGTTGATCAACGGTTATGGTGGTATACAGCTGATAAACATAAACTACTTTAGCACCAGAAATAATGTCCAAAATAAGAACCATATTTATTCAATATCGAAGGAATACAAGGGGGAAAGAGCAACTATAAACCCAACCGAGGAGATTCTTCAATAGAATAGCATTCCATCCAAAAAGATTAGATGTCTAAAAGGTACATCATGCTCTAGTAATTCGATGTTCCAAACAAGTTTATAAGGCACATGTTTCTAATGTGAAGGGCATGGAACATAACTACTGAGCTTCTCAAAAAAAAGAAAAAAAAAAAGATGAAGACCAAAGAGTAAATAGAGAAAAGAGCATCATATCTCACTTGCTAACAAATATGTAACCAAGGACTAAAGCTTATACGTCAAATAAACTCAAAATAAACAAAAGAAACAAATCAAAACACTTACATTGGAGTAGGTATCCACTTTAATATCAGTTGTGACATTCTTATTCTTCAGCTGGGTGTTAACATCAGCCAAAAAGAGTTCGCCTTTCTTCGTTCCGCCAGAGGTAATAGCCTAAAAATAAAAAGGGGGGGGGGGGGGGAACACCCATAATACCAGAGAATTAGTTGAAGTTCTTGTAGCAAATCAAGAATGGAACCTCACACATGATACATAGCAATAAAAAAGAATGAGATACCCATGCTAAAACTCTAAAACATGAATCTTTCAACATTTCAAGTGTTGGAAGCAAAATATACAGAAATGCACTAAATTAGCTACTGTAATTACTTACTTAAGAGAACCCCCTCCCAAAAAAAACAATGTATATACATAAATATTTTTGAAAACAAATATGACAACATCTTTAAAATAACCTTAAATAAACATTGTTTTATCTAATAACATAAGCTTATAATAAGACATGCATCAGGAAGATTCTACCAAAACAAATCTAGAAAATGAATCCAATATTCACTGTTTAGGTTCATTGAAATTAATAACACATGCATTTTGCATCAAATCAAGCAACTGAAAAAATAAATCTACAAAGATCCCAACAAGACTATAACAAAACTTGGGTTTCACAGAACAGAGCATCCAAAATCATTTCCTTCATAAAACTACATAAATCTTTAGCAAAAATAAAAAGCTACCCAGGAAATGAAAATCAAAGCTTGAATACTTGACCCAGAAAAAAGTTTTAACTTACAACTCCAGTTGGAGAGCTGGTGGTGAGAGTGAACTTGTGGTCAGTCTGATAATCCTTGTAAAGAAGGTCTAAAATCCAAAACAAAAAGAAAAAAAGTTCAGAAAGGTAGACATAAAATTACAGATTGAAAGCTTAAAATTCGTAATTTAAATACCTCTGGCTTTCTTGCCGATTTCAGTGTAGAGACCTGGACCCTTGCCCATGATATCTTAATGGATTAAAGAATCTAGCGAAAATATTCTTTCAATGGGGAAAAGAACATTGAAAGCTATAAATCTCAGAGGTGCAATAAATAGACCTCAAAAACCCTAACGCCACCTTCCATTTCGGACTTTGGGGTTTTGGTTAAAATATTATTTTATTATTGAAAATTATCATGACCATTGGATGTAAGAAGTGAGTCGGTTCCTATATGTTATCACCGTTGATTCATTGATTTATTCTTTTTCTATTCACCAATCGAAAGAATCTTTCTGTGTTTGTTTTAACATAAAAAAGTTAAATTAAAGAATCTTAATCCTTTTAATAGCGTTTCACATAATCAATTCCGAGAATAATACATTTTACTATATTGAATTCACATAAATTAAAATTTTTCTTCTCCAATAATATTTGTGTCAATATTTTTTTTAAAATAATAAATTTGAGTACTTGACAAACAAGAAATGAATTTAAATTTTCTTTTTAGGAAATAAATGCAATGTAAAGAATTATATTATATTTTAATAAATTGTTTATTACATAATAATTTAAAAATAATACAAAAATATTTTAATTTTTATATTTGAATTTAATAAAAATTTTAGAAAATCCGTACAATAATATATTGAATTCAATAAATTCTAAAAAAAATTGACAACTAAAAGTCAATGTTTTTTAAGTCATATTGGAGGTCGAACCGGTTAGATTACCTACTCATTGGTTTTATCAGTCTAATCAGTTTGATTAAAAAATTATTAAAAATTCAAAAAAAATCCTGGTTCAATCGGTCTAACTATCGATTTAACCGTTTTGTATCGATTTTTGATCAGTTGGTTCAAAGCCACTTTTCGAACCGATCCTCCAATCGGTCCCTAGTCTAACTAATCCAGCCGGTCAACCTGTTCTGATTCAAACAAGATTTCTAAAAACGTATAAGTAATAATCACAATAAATTACATAAAAATATGATTTTTGATTCATAACAAATTGTAAATTATACTAATTTATCTTCCATTCTTTTTGTAACACTCTTCATCCATCCTAGCGATTGGTTGTGGATGGGAAATGCCATTGGAGTACTTTTGTCATGATTAATCCAACCGTTCATGTTTTTATCATGATTAATCTACAATGTTTCATTTATAATAAATATGCTATGATAAAATAAATTATAGTAAAATATACCTAATAGTTATTAACATCATCGTCTTCACTCTAGCTATTATCATAAATACTATCACAGGTGCTAAAACAACTTCAATATTAATAATGAAAACGTTATAAAATAATTAGGTGGTAGGGATCATATTATGATGAAAATTATAAGGGATTTACGCATATTAAATACATATAATATTTATAAAATAATGAAAGTTTCTAAGCAAAGACAAAGAATATTTATACATATAGTATTTGTGAAACCCATCTCCAATTCAATCGCTAAATTTGAATCTGTGATATCATATTATGTTGCCAAAAGGACTCAGAAGAATTCAATATCATTTAATAAGTATCGAAGTACTCAAACAAGTAAATATCCATACATTCTCAATATACACTCAAAGATCAGTTAAATGAATACCAATTAATACATTTTGTATTTTCAAGGGTTGTATGGGGATAAAAATGAAATTAGGATTCGAAGAATCCATCTCTTTATATCAAATTATAATATAATGTCTCCAGGCAAGGAAATCATATCTCAACACTGGCCTTAATTTATTTTAAGTATTTTTTTTTGCTTCAAAGAAATAATGTCTCTAGACCGTAGAGACCATGTCTTGACACAAAGGTCCTCAAGTCTCGAGATGAATCTCCCCTATTTTCTTATTTTATCTTTGCTGTTTGGATGTCTTAAGGCAATGATTTCTTGTCTCGAGACCTAGAATAGGACAAAACTATTTTAGCTTTGATGTGCTCTTGTCTCGAGATAAAGTTCACTTTGTCTCTAGATTAGGGGTGAGTGTTTGATCGAATAGAGTGAAAAAATTTCGAGTTAATCAAGTTCACGAGTTCTATTTTATCATCCTAACTCAATTTGAAATTTTTTTTGAATTAATTCAAGTGAAATTAAATTTGAATCGAGTGAAATGAAATTCAAATTGAGTGAAATGAAATTCAAATCGAGTGAAATTGTTGGAGTTAAATTAAAAAATTTAAACATGTCAAATAAAAATATTGTTACAGTATAACTAATTCTATATTAGAGCACATAAATTTGAAACCATATATATATTTGAAATTTTTTTTCAAAGAAAAATATTAAAAAAATAAGATACTTGAGTATGATAAATTTGAATAATTAATTAGAGCATGAAATTATTATTTTAGAAAATTTTTAAAATTTTACTTTTATTTATAAATTTTTATAATTTTTTACAATTTTTAAAAATATAAAATTTGAATTTTTTATAAATATTTTGAATTTTAGAAATTATTTTGAATTTTTTTTGTAATTTTTGTTTTGAGAGAGACTAATTTGCTTATTTTCAAAATTGATAGGGACCAAAAGGGTATTTACACCAATCTATTATTCGAATTATTTGAGTTATTCGAATTGTGAAATTCAACTTAAACTTGAAACTCGAATCAAGTTATTTGAGTTGCCTCGAATAATTCAAATAACTCGATTCGATTAACTCGAAGTTAGAAATTTTTTTCCATTTTTCCGAATCGAATCGAGTTTTGCTCACCCCTACTCTAGATATAGATTAAGTTGTCTCGAGACTAGCTTGATAAGTTTTGATACATTAAGCAATTGATTAAACGAAAAGGTAAATTTTGTTCTTGTGGTCTTAAGACATGTTCTTATTGTCTCGAGACTTAATGTCATAATAACCTAAAATGCACATTTTTAAATCACAATGTACCTAAAACAAACCTAAACTTTACACCAATACATAATCATCAATTTGGCACATGAAAATGGAATAAAAAACCACCAAATCATAACATTCAATATATCCATGCCTAACCAACTAGTTTCCATAGTCAAACTTATATAAACAAGCATAAATGCTTACTAATAAGAGGATGAAATTCAACTTTGATACACATACATAAATGTGTAAACATAAATGTTTACACACACACACATACCGTACTCAAGACTTATGATCTACTTTAGCACTCGTTCAAGACTTGCGCACAGAAACAAACAAAAGCATACACTGAGTAATGTATATTTAGTGGTGCTAACATAATTTGAATTCAATTAAAATGTAATAGTAATATAATAAATGAGCCAAGTACATGATTATTCATATGATTGTTCATTACCATTATCCATATATGTATATTTAAATAAATCATTAAACCCTCAAGGTATTCCATGATCATATATCACATAAATATTTTCGTATCAATGTAGTGCTTGCTTTTACATATTGAAATTATGATGAACCCTAAGGTATTTGCATATTTTGAATCATACCAATGCCATCTCTCATATTATCTTCGTAATCATATTTCAACGATATTTATACTTAGCATGAAATTTCACATTTTAATCACCAATACACACATAACATATTATTTCATTAACAAAATTAGACTAAAGTACAAATACTTGAATCAGTCTACCAACACACTAGTATATGTACCAAAGTGCCCGAACATAAATGCACTGATCCCACCAACCACACTAGAATACACTCGTAGCCTTAGGAAATTTGAGTTGGTGGTATGTTCTCAACCTTTAGGGAATCAGAGAACTATCACAATATATACGCACATAGCATTGAATCCCCCACTTATCAAAATGGACCATATGACATGTCAACTATACCTGTAGCTCTATTCGTCAATGTTAATAGGATATTTTCCAATATTAATAACCAAAAAACATATTTCCCATAGAATAGAAAATAAATAACAGATAGCCACGTTCCTGAGCTATTTTAACAATCTTTTCAATAAATTTTCTTGAGTTTTATTTTAGAAGAGTTTTAACAATCTTTTCAGATTATGGGGATCATATTCAAATTATTTCTTGCCAAGTTTTCTTTATTGGAGGGGAAATTAGAGCTGTTTGAAGGGAGTTGCGCATTCTTCTTGTTTCCAAGGCTCCTTAGGACTTTTACACGCCACGTTTCATCTTTTCCATTTATCATCTTTATGGTTTAATCTTTGATTTATTGTTATATTTTATTTATCTTAATTATTTATTTTAATTTCTTCCGTTAAAATTGAATGTCGATAATGACGATGAATCGCAAAGAAAAAGAGAGAAAAAAAGAACATACATAATTTTACGTGGAAACCCTTTCGGGAAAAAAAACCATGGGTAGAGGAGAAGAAAATTCACTATGTCAAATTCAAATGATACAAGAGGAGAGACAATTACGTCTATTTATAGGCTTAAAAAACCTTATTCTAATCAAAGTCAAATAGAAGTAATGCAGTAATATTAAATGTAAAGGCCCGTTTTTAATGAAATCAGAATAGTAGTTTTAGGACCACAAATCCAAAGTCAAAAAATTTATTTTAATATTATTTAATATCTATAGCATGATAATATGATAGTATAAAAATTTCGTTAAGAAAATTTTACATTTTGTATGCTCAATTTGTGAAAAAGGACTAAATCGCGTAAAGTGTGAAAGTTGTGTTCTAATAGCTAAAGGTGTTAAATAGCTATAGAACTTTAGGTGGAGGTCCTTATTTGGTAATTAGACCATTAAATGTGTAACGCCCCAAATTCTCTTATATCTGCTTCTGTTAAATTTTGACACAACTGTGTATCTATTTTAGTGGTTAAGTGTTCTGGGTGTGTGTGAGAGGTCCTAAGTTCAAGCCTTGCATTTGGCAATTTTGGTATTTTTCTAACTTAAGCCCTACTTTATTTAGTGGGCTTATATTTGATTATTTGTAAAATATATTAGAATGGGCCTGCTGGTCTGGTTGTTAGGTAGAGTGTGAGTTTGCGAGAGGTCTTATGTTTGAATCTTTGTGTAAGCGTAATTGTTAATATTTTTGCCCCGTTGGCTTGTAGAGTTTTAGTTTTATCAGGAAACCTGAGTAGTGGGGAGTTAGGTGATTTCAAGTTGTGTTTATTTTTATTTTATTTTTCCTAAATTATTCTCTTTCTTCCTAAATTCCCAACAGTCTGACGTGAACTTTTCTTTTCCTGTTCTCTGTCATTTCCACCCTCTCTTTCTATCACCGATTTTGTTTTCTTCTTCCTACATCTGTCAATTTTTCCTGCTTCATTATTCTGGCGTTTTGGTGTGTTATCGGTAAGTATGGTGAGTACGGTTTGTGTTTTGGCTAATGAACCTTTGATTGATGGAGTTCATTTTGTGTTTAGGGGAAAATCAATGGGCTGGAGGAGTTCAGTTGACGCCCTAATCTTTCGTAAGCATCGTTGTTCGCTTAAAGGTAAAGGTCTTTGGTTAAATTAAGGGTTGCTCTTTTTGAGATAGTTCGGTTTAATAGTGTTTTAAGAGATTAATTCGAGGTTAATTAGTCAATTTTAGGTTCTGGTGATCTCGAAATTGCTATCACGTCGAAAACAAATCGGGTGTGTACCCAAAAACGCAGAAAATGGGATTCAGCAAAAGCCGAAATTGCAAACTGTTGACGCCACACGGGCGTGTGGTCTCTCGTGTGGTAGGCCATGTGCGATAACACGACGGTGTGATCGACGAAGGCCAGGCCGTACGCAAGACAAGACCGTGTGATGGCCGGGGTGTGGCCATGTGGGCCATATGGGCTAAATCGAACTCGGCATGTGGGCCCACACGCCGCCACACGGGTGTGTGATATCTGGGCCAGGCAGTGTGATCCCCATTGGCAAGGCCAATCTGGGCGTGTGGGCCCACACGGGCAAACCACATGGGTGTGTGGGCCCATTTAGCTAAAATGTTTCCTAGGGTTGCACGAGTTGCCCAAGTCGACTGTGAACTTACTGTAGGGTTGGTAAGCGCTACTTAGGCCCTAAATCGTGTGACTTGAATATATAATGTATGTATTGAGCATGTTTATGCATTTTTACCGATTCGTATGTATGACTGGTAACTGGATTTTAGCATGTAAGCATGTAATTCTGTATGTCTGCATTGAGCATGTTTAGTTGCATCTGCATTGGGGTGGGATGATTGATTATTGGAGGAAGTGTACTGAAGGCTTTCATGCCTATTATCTGGCAGCTCAGCTGCAATATTACTGATATGTGCTGCATTTGACACGACTTGGTGTGTAGGGCTGATGGGTGTTTTAAACTCCACATGGTGTGTAGGGATGGTCGGAGATGGTGTGTAGAGGCTGGTAGGTAGGACATTGATTTCTGTTACTATATGCATACTGTATCTGAGATGGGCTCAGGCCTAAACTGTATCTGAATCTGTAATGGGCTTAGGCCCCAGACTGCATTTGACTGATAACTGTTGCTCAACAGTATGCATGTCTTCTATGGGGATTACATACTGAGTTTACGTAAACTCACCCCTTTATCTGTACAGGTAATTCCCAGACTTAGACAGATCGGTGCAGCGGAGGACTCACGGTGACCACATGACTATTTAACTGCTTTAAAATTCATTTATGGTTTTTATTTCATATTTGGTTTGAGGTATTTTTGATGTAATATCGGACTTTTGGACTGTTTACTTTTATTTTGGATTTTAACTGTTTTCATGGATACCTAAATTGCAAAACTCAACGAAAACTTGGTTTAATTACAAACGACGTTTTTCCTAAACGCGAATGTTTTCTTTTAAAAATATCACAATTTTAAAAGCTTTTGCTACAGAATATGTTTTTAAACGAATCAAATTAACGAGAAAATACTTTTGGAGTTGACGAGAGATAAATAGAAGCTAGTAAACAGAAACAGTTTAAACTTGATAATTCAATTTCAAATCCCATTCCATGTGACATCGCCAAATTCGTTCATAACGTCTAGGCCGGGTTTGGGTTGTTACATTTAGTGGTATCAAAGCTAGGTTGCAAAACTCGGTTGTGGATTTTGGGTTTTAAAACTTGTTTTTTTTAAGAACTGATTTTCAAATGATTTGAAATGATTTGACTGAGAATGCGGTACACCGAGTCCCTAGTGTCGATCCTATAAGTATTCTGATAAACTGTTATGGTATTATAGATACTCTGTTCTGAAAACACTCTAGTTAGTGTATATTGAAACTGTAGTGAAACTGAAATTGATAGAGATTGTACTTGCGAAAAACAAACTCTGAATTTATGATACCGCTTACATAAAACATTTGTTAATAAATACTGAAACTGTAACTAATTCATAAAATTCATAATACAGATAAATCTGAATAGACATGAGCATACGAGGTATCCATGGACGTGGTACTTGAGGCCGAGGTAGAGGCCGTAGGGGGCTCGAGCTAAGTCCTCTTCTCTGGGCAGCATGCCGAACCTAAATACGAGTGAGACGCTGGTGTCACCTGTTATTGAGTCTGGGTCTCAAGATAGCATGGCTGGGGACGATGTATTGTCCCAGGCTATGTTAAGGATACTGGAGAGGGTCGCTGGGCCCAATAGTGGATCTGGGGCTGAGGGTCGGTTACGGAATGACTCTGGTCCAATAGAGCTAAACTTTTTAAGGGTGTCACTAGAGTCGCCCCTAATGTTGCTGGGTACTAGATGGAGGCTACTGAGAGGATAATGGATGATTTAGACTGTATCTCCGAGCAAAAATTGAAAGGTGCAGTCTCGATGCTTCACGTGAGGCCTATCAGTGGTGGCTGACCGTTAAGGAGGGCACTCAGCCCGATCGTCTATCTTGGGAGTTCTTTAAGTCTTCCTTCCAAGGAAAGTATGTGGGAGCAAGTTACATTGCTGCTCGTAGGCGTGAGTTTTTGAATCTCACTCAGGGAGACCGATTAGTGATCGAGTATGAGGTCGAATTTCTAAGACTGAGCTGCTATGCGTGAGGCATGGTGGCGACTGAATTTGAAAGATGTGTCTGTTTTAAGGACGGCCTTAGGGATAATCTGAGGGTACTAATAGCTCCGTAGAGGGAGCGAAAGTTCTCTGTTCTGGTAGAGAAGACGAAGATCGCCGAAGAGGGTAAGTGCGCTGAGTGCTAAAATAGAGATTGTGAGAGGGGTAAGAACAAGAGGGATTCAGAGCCCTCGAGTTCGGTACAGAGGCCTAAGAAAAAGGCCAGGATTGATGGGCCGGTTAGAGCTGGGCCCTTGTTGCTCCTATTAGATTGCAGCCATGTGGAGATTGTGGTAGACGCCATCAGAGCGAGTGTTGGAAGAGGACTGGGCCGTGTTTGAGGTGTAGGTCATTAGAGCACCGCATTCGGGAGTGTCCATTGAGGGTCGATCAGGTGCAAGCTTCGGGTTTTGGTACTGCGCAGCCACAAAGGGTAGTTCAGCAGCCACAGAGGGGCCGTGGTCAGGCTAAGAGTGGTAACGGTATGGGCTATGGACCGAGAGAGGTGCTGGACAGACTGAGGTGAGGCAACCTACTCTTATTTATGCTACTTGTCGTCGAGAGGATCAAGATGCTTTAGACATCATTACCGGTATGTTACTTACTTTGCTTTGATAGACATAGGTTCCACACATTCCTATGTAGCTAGCACTGTGTCTGAAAACTTGGGAATTTTGGTTGAGAGTACTTCTAGTGAGGTGACTGTGCTGAGTCCACTGGGGCAATAGGTTCGGGTTAGCAAACTGTATAGAGATGTTCCGCTAGAGTTTCAAGGGTTAGTATTTCTGACTAATCTGATGGAGCTTCCGTTTGGGGAGTTCGACCTGATTCTGGGTATGGATTGGTTGGTCAAGCACCGTACCAGTCTGGATTGTGCAACCAAGAGGGTCGTCTTTAGAATTGAGGATGATGATGTGGTAGTCATGATTGGAGTTGGAATTATTTGACTGGTGTAATCTCTGCACTGGTGGCTGAGAAACTAGTTCGTAAGGGTTGTGAGGCGTTCTTGGCCTATATTAGAGTTTCAGTTTCTGGGGACTCTACTATAAAGGATATCAGGACAATGAAGGATTTTCCGACGTCTTTCTTGAGGAGCTACTGGGATTGCCTCTGAACCGGGAGGTTGAGTTTGGGATTAAGCTTCTTCCAAGTGTTTCATCCGTCATAGTGTGCCTCCGTGGGAGCACCAGTTCTGTTTGTTAAGAAGAAGGATGGGACCATGAGGATATGCATTAACTATCGGCAGTTGAACAAGCTGACTATTAAGAATAAGTATCTGCTTTCAAGAATTGAAGACTTGTCTGATCAATTCAGAGGGGCTTCGGTATTTTTTAAGATCGATCTTTGTTCAAGGTACCATCAGTTGAGAGTTAAGGAGGTAGACGTGCATAAGACGACATTTAGGACTCATTATAGACATTACGAGTTCCTAGTCATACCTTTCGGGTTGACTAATGCTCTGACTGCATTTATGGATCTGATGAACCGAGTGTTTTAGCCCTATCTAGATCAGTTTATCATGGTCTTTATCGATGACATTCTGGTATACTCTAAAACTGAAGATGAGCATGATGAGCATCTTAGAGTTGTGCTTTAGATTCTGCGTGAGAAGTAACTGTATGCTAAATTTAGTTAGTGTGAGTTCTGGCTTCGTGAAGTGACTTTTCTAAGACACGTATTGTCTGCTGAGGGAATTCGAGTTGATCCTAGGAAGATTGAGGTTGTACTAGATTGGAAACGGCCTAAGAATATGTCAAAGATTCGTAATTTTCTGGGTTTGGCGGGTTTTTATATGCGGTTTGTGGAAGGTTTCTCATTGATTGCAGTGCCCTTAACTAAGCTGTTACGTAAGGGTGTTCCGTTTGTTTGGACTGATGTGCAGCAGGAGAGCTTCGATAAGCTCAAGACTGTTCTGACTGAGGCTCCTGTTTTGATACAGCCTAAACCTGGAAAGGAGTTTGTGGTTTATAGTGATGTGTCGCATGTGGGCTTGGGTTGTGCTATGATGCAGGATGGTAAGTTTGTGGCATATGTGTCTCGTCAGCTCAAGATGCATAAGGCAAACTATCCGACGCATGATTTGGAATTGGCTACCATAGTCTTTGCTTTGAAAATCTGGAGGCACTATCTGTACGGTGAGAGGTGTATTATCTACATTGATCACAAAAGCCTCAAGTACCTTCTTACTCAGAAGGAGTTGAATCTTAGGCAGCATAGATGGATTGAGCTACTTAAGGACTATGGCTTTACTATTGAGTATCATCCTGGCAAGGCCAATATGGTGGCCGATGCGTTGAGCCGTAGGGCGATGACTGATCTAAGAGCGATGTTCGCTTGACTTAGTTTGTTCGACGACGGAAGTTTATTGGCTGAGCTGCAGGTTAAGCCGACTTGGATAGAACAAATTCGGGATAGGCAGTTAGAGGATGAATCGTTGGGTCTTCGGTTCCGTTAGATTGAGAGTGGAAGCACTACAAAATTTGGGCTGAATAATGATTGAGTACTCTGTTTCTATGGTCAGATTTGTGTACCGAATGATACTGATTTGAGGCAGTCTATTATGAGAGAGGCACATAGTAGCCCTTATGCGATGCATCCCAATGGGAATAAAATGTACCGAGATCTTCGAGAGCTGTACTGGTGGTCAGGTTTGAAGCGTGAAGTTACTGATTTCGTTGCTCATGGTGTGACTTGTCAGCAGGTTAAGGTTGATCATCAGTTGCTTTCGGGTTTGTTGCAGCCAGTTAAGATCCTCCTTTAGAAGTAGGAGCGAGTAACAATGGACTTCGTTAGTGGGTTGCCTCTAACACCCACAAGGAAGGATTTTGTTTGGGTCATCGTGGATCGATTGACCAAGCCTGTGCACTTCGTTCCGGTTAGGACAGATATTCTCTTCAGAAGTTGGCGAAGCTCTACATTTCTGAGATAGTGAGACTGCATGGGGTTCCAGTGTTGATTATTTCTAACAGAGATCCTTGCTTCACGTCTCGGTTCTGGAAAAAGTTACATGAGGCTCTGGGTTCGAGATTGGACTTCTGTACTGCGTTCCACCCTCAGACTGATGGTCAATATGAGAGGGTGATTCAGATACTGGAGGATATATTGAGGAGTTGTGTTATCGATTTTCGAGGCAGTTGGAAGGAGCATCTACCACTAGCCAAGTTCGCCTACAATAACAGTTTCCAGTCGAGTATTCAAATGGCACCTTACGTGTAACACCCCTTACCCGTATTCGATACCAGAACAGGGTATGAGGCATTATTGGACTTAAACACAAGCAAACATACAAAACGAAGACGTAATTTCCATCCAAACTTAAAACTTTTCACATACATTCATATCGTCCCTAAAACGAGCCTACGAGGCTCAATACATGCTTAATTTGGAAGTGGTTCGGGACTAAACCAAGAACTTTAGAAATTTTTACAAAACTTAGAAATTTTTTCATGTTACAGGGCTCACACGCCCATGTGGTCCAAGGGACACGCCCGTGCTACAAGCCGTGTTCAAAATAGGGAGCTTTCTAACTTGTGCCACATGGTCGTGCCATAGGCCCGTGTGCTAGGCCGTGTGGTCGATTTAATTTCTGTGATTTTTTGTAAAATAGGTACAAACTTCACACGACCGGGACACACGCCCATGCCCAAGGCTGTGTAGTACACATGGCCGAGACACACGCCCATGTCTCTGCCCGTGTGCTCAATTCTAGACATTCTGTTTTACATCAATTAAGGTGCAGGGGACACACGGCTGAAACACATGCCCGTGGGGTAGATCGCGTGTCACACACGGCCTAGACACACGGCCGTGTGTCTACTCGTGTGGACAAAAATAAGGCTATTTACCAAGCCACTTTGCCACCCTTACTTGCACCAACCTACACAACAATAAGCAACACCAATTCAAGCATATACATACAACCAAATCAACTAATAACAAGATATCAATACATCATTTACACATACTAACATCTATCATGCATAAACATCACATATCCTCTTTTCCATTCATGCCAATTTCATCTTCATGATAGGCATCATCACATAAGCATACCAATGACCAATAAAATTAATATTAGCCAACTTCTAATGGCCATTTAAAAAAATGAATTATTAACCATTACAATGCCAACACATTTAGGCCAAATCAATTATGACACATAACAAATTGACCAAGTCCCTATACATGCCATAACTCAAAATACTTGAATTCATTGGTGCCAAAATAATTGTTGTAGATAGTGTGTATGTTCTCCTACAAATCTCCAATCCCGAGCTGGCTTGGTTACACTATAAGATAGAGGAAAGGAAGGGGAGTAAGCTTATAGCTTAGTGGAAACATAAAAATTTATATACTTTTTCATGCCCTTTTTGACCCAAATTCATGTGGTTTCGAGTAAATTCTTGTCGGAAAATAATTAAATATTAAAAAATAATTAAATTGTGCTAAAAATATGAACATGATGAATTTTAATTAATTTTATAGTTAATTTTGTTTAATTTTGACTATTTTCGACAGATTCGCACAAAGGGCGAAAATTGGCTCGGCAGACACTGCTCGAAGAATAAAACCGAGAAGCAATTTGAAGTATCAAGGTGAAATTATTTCCAGCTCAAGACGGTTCAATTATGAAGATTTAATCGTAATATAATTAATTTTAATTTATTCCCAATTTAATTTGGGCTAAATAAATTATTATTAATTAATTATGGAAGAAGGGTCCAATTAAACCGCACTGGTTGAACCGAACCGATTGAACCGAACCAGCCACCAATTGGGCAGCCCAAACCGTCCACAATGATGGCCCAAATAAGCTTATTAGCTGATTAATTAAGCTTGAAAAGAAGCCCTTGAAGACCATTCAAAATTGCATTCAAACCCCTCCAAATATTATGGCTTTGTAGATTGCCCCATGCTATATTTAGCAAATTTGAATTCTTCAACTTTGCCACATGGGATGGCCGGCCAAGGGAGGCCTCTTTTGCTGCTGCTATTTGCTATTTTTAGCAGCCTTGATCAGCTAGAAATACACCCTTTTGCTTCTCATTCAAAACACACCTCAAGCATCCAACATTCTCCTCTCTCACTTTCTCTCAATTCCCATTTGTTCCATTTTCCCTTTGTGTGTTCTTGTGCCAATTTCTCCTCTTGGAAAAGAGGTGTTTTTCCAGCCATTCAGAGCAGCAATTGGAGTGTTCATAAGCCACCTTGATAGCCGAGGCCAACGAAGAACGAAGAACGGAGCAACCAGTCAAGCCACGGAGAAACACCGGATTTGCTTCTTGTTCCCTATCTCTTTAAATTTCGTTGTTGTTTTGACAAACATGTTTATGAATATTTATGATGTTGGATTAATCAATTTAGCTTGAATTTAATTCGTGTTGGGTTGATTGCATTTCGATTTCTAAAATTGTTAAAATTGTGTTTATGCTGTTAAAGGCCTCGGTAAAATGTTTGATTAAGTAGAATCATGTTAAGTTATCTGGCATTATAATTGTTTAGATAGCTAATGAATTAATTATTTAAATGCATTGAAGTTATAATTAATGGACACAATACTTAATCTGTGCATGTTTAATTCTTCTAAGGTAGCTGAAGATTAAATTAGTATTGTATTTGGCGATATATATGCCCTGCATAACTTGCAGGATTTTTGTGATTAAATTGTTTCAAGGTAAAAATACTTTGTTACATTGCATGATCTTTTATATGCTTATTAGATTAATTAATCATTTGGATTGACATAGGAATATGCGAGAGATTGTTTAATTTAATAAGTATGTATGTGCGATAACATGTTTACTTTTATAAATCTGTTTAATCGGTCGAATTGACATAGGAATATGTACAAGAGATGAATGGATTTTTATTTGTAAGTATGTTCATAAGTTAGCAAATTACCGAGTTGCCATGTTTTAACAAGTATAAACACAAGTTTAATAATTCTAAGGTAAGAAATGTTATTAATCCAACACAATTATATCATCTTAATTAAAATCAGTTTTTGAAATCGTGCATTAGAGCTTTGTTTTATTTTATCTTTACTTTGTTTTTCTTTTAGTTTTTAAATATTTCTCAAAACCAATTATTTTTCCGTCACCAAAGTGTTTGAAATCATTTTCATAAATAATTCTTTTACAGTCCCTGTGGGTACAATAATTCGACATTTACTTGTCACTTTATTACTTGTTACGATTGTGTACACTTGCACATTTCCACCGTTCCACTTAGTAAGTTCGCATGCAAATAAAAAGCAACAGTAAACAACATTAAACATGAATACCATACAATTAGTATTACACAAGTTACATAATTGTCATCATAGGTTCATAAACATAACTTAATCATTCTTAATCTTACCAAGTGTTCATCACATACCGAGCTCATTCTTATGAGTTTTTCTTACATACCTGTACCAACTCGTAACATATCATACTCTTTCTCGTCTTTGACATACCCATTGAACACTTGGAATACTAATTGGATACATGGAAAGTCTTGCACATAAGTACCACATACGTAGCCAATGCTACCTTATATCTCATAACACATAGGGGCTCGCTCTCGAGCTAATCACGGGCCTGCTCACATAAGCTGTCAGTCAAGACATAACTATGCAGTGCTGCTCACACAAGCTGTCAGGTATCCGCAACACATGCCGGACTACCCAACCACTGGTAGACGTATGAGACCAGCACCCGAATCACATAAATCACATATATCACATGGTTTCCTAGTGACATGTCACTCGTATCCTAATCTATTCCTAAGGTTCAAATGAGATTTCTCACCTGTCATTTCGTCATCGAACGTATCCACATTGTCATTTATATAATTCATGCATAATAATACATATGAAAATACAAATATAACATTGCCATTATTTACACACGAACTTACTTCGGTACAAAATAGTTGAAAGGGATTTAATCGTCAAACACCTTATTCTTTCCCCGATCAAGGTCCGAACTTTATTTTTCTTGATCTACAATAGCAAATTTAGCTTATTTAATATTCACATTACTCAAATCAGTCCAAACATCACTTTATGGAAAAATTACCTTTTTGCCCCTAAAGTTTCACAGTTTTTCAAATTAGTCTCTAGGCTCGTAAAACGAAATGTATTCAATTTCTTGATAACCCATGCCTAGCTGAACCAATTTCATGCTTATAGCAGCCCACATTTTCCATTAAATTAGATTTTTTTACTACCCATTTTACAATTTTTTACAAATAGGTCATTTTAGTTATTTTCATGAAAAATCACTTAGTAAAAATTGTCTATCACACATCAAACATGCATAACCTACCATTAGCCATCAAAACGCATACATGTCTAACATGGGTCAAGCCCTAGACATCAACCATAACTCAAATTAATGGTAGAAATAGGTAGATCGGATGATAATGACTTTAAAAATGTAAAGATCATTAACAACGGGACAAGAACGGACTTACAATCGAGCTTGAAAGTGGCCAAACCCTAGCTATGGCTTCCTTTCTAAATTTCGACTATGGTGAGGAAGATGGACAAGGATTTTGGCTTGATTTTGCTTTTTAATTCATTTAATTTCCAAATGACCAAAATGTCCTTCACTTAAAACTTTAAAATTTTATCTCACCATGTCCATTTTTGTCCACTAACTTAACAAATGGTTTAATTACCATATAAGGACCTTCAATTTAAAATTTCATAGTAATTAGACACCTTTAGCATGTAGAAATCAAGTTTTGCACTTTTTACAATTTAGTCCTTTTTGCTAAATTGAGTGCTCAAACGTCAAAATTTTCGAACGAAATTTTCATGAAATCATTTCCAAAAACTTTAGACCATAAAAATGTAATAATAAAAAATTTTACTGTGTCAGATTTGTGGTCCTGAAACCACTATTTCGACTAGACCCAAAATCGTGCTGTTACATTACGAGGCTCTGTATGGTCGTAAGTGTTGTACTCCTTTGTGTTGGACTGAGTTGGGCGAACGTCGAGTTTTGGGTTCGGAGTTGGTTTCTTAAACTGAGGATAAGGTGCGACTGATTCGAGATCGACTGAAAGTAGTTTCTGACAGACAAAAGTCTTATGCAGATCTAAAGAGACGTGAGATTGAGTATTCAGTGGGGTATTTCATGTTTCTTAAGGTCTCTCCATGGAAGAAAGTTTTGAGGTTCGATCGTAAGGGCAAGTTGAACCCTAGGTTCATCGGGCCGTATCGAATTCTGAAGTAAGTGGGACCGGTCGCTTATCAGCTGGAGTTACCTCCAGAGCTAGACCACATTCATGACGTATTCTACATTTTGATATTGAGGCATTACTACTCTGGTCCTACTCATATTGTCCCTGTTGAGGAAATTAAGGCTTGGCCAGATTTGACCTTCGAGGAGGAGCTAGTTTAGATTCTAGATCCCGATGTAAAGGTTCTTCAGTCTATCCCTTTAGTGAAGGTGCTATAGCGGAATCATGGCACTGAGGAGGCCACGTGGGAGACTAAGGATGCGATACGTCAGCAGTATCCTCATCTGTTCTGACCAGGTAAATTTTGAGGTCAAAATTTCTTTTAGAGGGTAGAGTTGTAATGCCCCAAATTCTCTTACATCTGCTTCTGTTAAATTTTAACACAACTATGTATCTGCTTTAGTGGTTAAGTGTTCTGGGTGTCTGTGAGAGGTCCCAAGTTCAAGCCTTGCATTTGACAGTTTTGGTATTTTCTGACTTAAGCCCTATTTTTGCTTAGTGGGCTTATATTTGATTATTTGTAAAACATATCAGAATGGGCCTATTAGTCTGGTAGTTAGGTGGAGTGTGAGTTTGTGAGAGGTCTTGTGTTCGAATCTTTGTTCAAGCGTGATTGTTAATATTTTTGCCCCGTTGGCTTGTAGAGTTTTAGTTTTATCAGGAAACCTGAGTAGTGGGGAGTTAGGGGATATCAAAGTTTGTTTTTTGTTTTTATTTTATTTTTCCCAAATTTTTCTCTTTCTTCTTAAATTCCCAAGAGTCTGACGTGAACTTTTCTTTTCTTGTTCTCTGTCGTTTCCACCATCTCTTCCTGTCATCGATTTTGTTTTCTTCTTCCTACATCTGTCAATTTTTCCTGCTTCATTATTCCGGCATTTTGGTGTGTTATTGGTAAGTATTGTGAGTACGGATTATATTTTGGCTAATGAATCATCGATTGATGGAGTTCGTTTTGTGTTTAGGGGAAAATCAAGGGGCTGGAGGAGTTCAATCGATGCCTTAATCATTCGTAAGCATCGTTGTTCGCTTAAAGGTAAAGGTCTTTGGTTAAATTAGGGGTTTCCCTTTTTGAGATAGTTCGATTTAATAGTGTTTTAAGATATTAATTCAAGGTTAATTGGTCAATTTTAGGGTCTGGTGATCTTGAAATTGCTTTCACGTCTAAAACGAATCAGGTGTGTACCCGAAAACGTAGAAAATGGGATTCGACAAAAGCTGAAATTATAAACTATCGATGCCACACGGGCTTGTGGTTGCCCGTGTGGTAGGCCGTGTACGAGCAAGGCCAATCTGGGCATGTGGGCTCACATGGGCAAACCACATGGGCGTGTGGGCCCATTTAGCTAAAATGTTTCCTATGGTTTCACAGATCGCCCAAGTTGACTGTGAACCTACTGTAGGTTCGGTATGCACTACTTAGAACCTAAATTGTGTGACCTAAATATATAATGTATGTATTGAGCATGTTAAGTCTATGCATGTTTACCGAATCGTATGTATAACTAGTACAGGTATTCATGTGAAATATGGGAAGTAGTTTAAATTGTTATATTCATACATGGCTAACATGATTGTGATTATGTGTTAGAATTTGGGCCAAATGGAATTTATCTATGTTTTAAATATGCTTATCTAAATTGTGGATGAATGGTAAGTTATATTTTCGTTAAACGAACTTACTAAGCTTTATTGCTTACTCCGTTTATTTTTTTCCTGTGTTTTATAGTGTTTTGGAAGCTCACTCGGTTTGGAAGTCGTTGGAGATTGTGTCACACTATCAAACACTTATTTTGGTACTTTGGACTTTATATATTTTGGTTAAATTGCATGTATAGGTATTTTGGCTAATGTGGCCTATATGTCTTGTTGTGTTTCGGCCATTTGAATTGGCTTGTAAGGTGGTCATGTATTTTGATATGTATATATGTATAAATGTCCTTATGATATGTGGTGTATAGTTGCTATATGGATGCCTTGCTTGTGAAATTGGGTGTTGGCGCTAAATGGTTGGAATTTAGATGTGTATGCATGTTAAATTTTAGGCACAATGTCTCATATATGTAATTGACCATTTAGTTAGACCTTAGAAATATATTTGGTATGTTTAAAACTAGTCAAATGAATGTGCTTATAGATATCATGTTGTATGTGTTGATAGTACATGTTATAAACTTGATATTGGTTGGTTTTGAGTGCCTATTTATGCCATGGTTATGTACAAATTGGTGTGCATAGGTTGGTACCAATGTGGGTGAGAAATGTGGCTTGGAAAATGGCTTATTTTTGTCCACACGGGCAGAGACATGGGCGTGTGTCTCAGCCATGTGTGACACACGGCCAGGTGACATGGCCTGATACTTCAACAGAAATCAAGTCAGTAGCTTCGCACAGCCTAGCACACGGACGTGTGGCTTGGTCGTGTAGCACAAGTCAGTATACCCTCTAGTTTTCATACGGCTTGGTACACGGCCTGGCCCATGGGCGTGTGGTCTAGCCGTGTGACCCAAGTCAGTGAGTTACACGGGTATGGACAGGGCTGCGTGTCCCCATTTTGAATGCCCACACGGCCTGGGACACGGGCGTGTGTCCTTTGTACTTTGAAAAATCTCAATGTTTTTCTAAAAATTCCTTAAGTACTCGGTTTAGTCCCGAACCACTTTTACTGTCTATTTGGGGCCTCGAGGGCTCGTATTAGAGACTATATGAATGAATTTGAATGGCTTTTGTTTGGAATGAGAAATGAATAAGAAATGTATGATTGTTTGAGTTATAAGTCCAGTAATGTTTCGTAACCCTATTCCAATGTCGGATACGGGTTAGGGGTGTTACATTAAAACACCTTATATTAATCAACATCAAATAGAGGAAGTAAACTTATATATGGATTTTACTTGTCCCGCTTGTACTGTATCAAGGGGGCCTTCGGCCTTCGGCCTTCGCCCTATCTTACCACTTGTATTTAATTTTTAACAAGAATTTGGGTCGCACAACTTCTAACAATCTCCACCTTGACACAAATTCTCAACGAATAAGTTCTTCATCACAAATTCTTAACGAACAAGTTCTCCACCTCTTCTATGAAACTCTTTAAGGGTTTATCTTAAACAATGAACACCAAGCAAGTCTAAGTAATGCTGAAACTTGGTTATAGGAAGTGACTTAATCATCATATCTACAAGATTATCATGAGGACTAATTTTGCTCACAATAATATCACTTCGAGAAATAATATCACAAGCAAAATGATATTGAACATGAATGTGCTTTGTTCACTCATGAAACATTGTTCTTTCATAAGTAAGATAGCACTTTAATTGTCACAAAATACTGTACTGATATAAAGGTCTTCATTGAGTTCACTAAAGATCCCCTTTAACCCAATGGCTTCTTTACAAGCCTCAGTAATCGCCATGTACTCAGCTTCAGTGGTAGACAAAGCAACAGTAGTTTGCAAAGTGGCTTTCCAACTGGTTGTACAATTCCCAATTGTAAAGACAAAACTTGTGAGAGATATTCTTTTATCAAGGTCTCCAGCAAAATCAACATCAATGTACCCAATGACTCCATTTCTATTTCTTCCAAACTGTAAGCAAACATTAGTAGTACCTCGTAAGTATCTCAAAATCCACTGAACTACTTTCTAGTGTTCTTTACTGGGATTTGCCATGTATATACTAACTGCACTGGCTGCATATGATGAATCTGGACATGAACAAACCATAGCATACATAAGAGATCCTACTGCACTAGAATATAGAATACATGACATGTAGTCAATCTTATCATCTAATTGTTGAGACAAAGCCGATGAAAGTCTAAAATGGGCTGCTAAAGGAGTACTAACAGGCTTAGCACTCTGCGTATTGAACCTGCAAAGAACTTTCTCAATGTACCCTTTCTGACTTAGTTACAATTTACTTGATTTTCTATCTTTGAGAATGTCCATACCAAGTATCTTCTTTTCTGCTTCCAAATCCTTCATATCAAATTCTTCACTAAGCTAGGCTTTGACCTTTCTTATCTCTCATTTATCTTTTGTTGCTATCAACATGTCATCAACATAGAGGAGTAGATACACAAAAGAACTGTCACTATTTTCTTAAAATAAACACAACTGTCAAAACTACTTTTGAAATCATGAGTAGTCATAAAAGAATCAAATATCTTGTACCATTGCCTTGGTGACTGTTTCAAGCCATAAAGAGACTTTTTCAACAAGCAAACATAGTCCTCTTTTTCTGTGACTGTTAAGCCTTCTGGTTGTTGCATTAAATATCCTTCTCAAGTTTTCCATGCAAGAACGTTGTTTTTACATCTAACTATTCGAGCTCCAAATCATACATGACCACAATATCAAGTAAGGCTCGAATCGAACTATGTTTCACAACTACAGAAAACATGTCTGTGAAGTCTACACATGGAATATGACCATAACCTTTTGCAACAAGCCTTTATATTTGGGTTCTGCTACTTTTGGAGTCCTTTCTTTCCTTTTGAACACCCATTTACAATGAACAACCTTCTTACCTTTAGGAAGCTTTACAAGATCCCATGTTCTGTTCTTGTGGAACGGTTCCATCTCTTCTTGCATGACAAACATTCACTTTTCTGAGTCTTCACAGCTAACTGCTCGGAATAAGTAGATGACTCTTGATTTACATCTATATCTTTAGCCACATTAAAGCATAAGCAACTAGATTAGCCTCGACATACATCTTTGGAGGTTTAATTTCTTTTATAGCTCTATTTTTCGCAATAGAATATTGTGGTGAAGAAGTGGCTCTATTTTTAATTTTTGTACTATCTTGAGGAGTCGACTTTGTTGTAGATCCTGGATTAATCTAAAGCTCCACATACTTTTTTTTGTTCTTTATTGGAAGAGTCTTTAAGAGATAAGTTAGGTAGCATAGCAGTTTCATAAAAAATAACATCTCTGCTAATCATAACTTTTCTATTTTCAGGAGACCATAACTGTAACATCCTAGAAATAGTGATTCTACATTTTGCACTATTTATTGTGTTTGGCTCATTAAGCATACTACATTGAAAATGTTAATTTGCCATGTCTTTTAATGATGGGATTTTAAATGGCAATTATGCCAATTACAAAGTAAGTGGATGGCAATAGTAAATAATCATGATGATTATTTACTTTATAAAATTACTTTTAATTTTATAATAATTGAGTGGGTTAATAAAATAAATAATCATGATGATTATTTACTTTACAAAATTACTTTTAATTTTATAATAAATTGAGTGGGTTAATAAAATAAATAATCATGATGATTATTTATTTTATAAAATTACTTTTAATTTTATAATAAACTGAGTGGGTTAATAAAACAAATAGTCATGATGATTATTTATTTTATAAAATTACTTTTAATTTTATAATAAATTGAGTGGGTTAATAAAATAAATAGTCATGATGATTATTTATTTTATAAAATTACTTTTAATTTTATAATAAATTGAGTGGGTTAATAAAACAAATAATCATGATGATTATTTATTTTATAAAATTACTTTTAATATTATAATAAATTAAGTGGGTTAAAAAGAAATAATCATGATGATTATTTATTTTATAAAGTTATTTTAATATTATAAGAAATTAGGTGGGATAATAAAACAAATAAGCATGGTGATTTATTTATTTTATAAATTTATTTTGATATTATTAAAATTCATCTCCCATGCTTGTTAATTGTTTTAAAATTCAAGCATATTCGGTTTAAGTGTTAGCATAGGTGGTGTGCCGAAATTCCATAGGCCTTAGGCATTTGTTACGTTTCATTTTAGCATATTTGTTCATTAAGGGAAGTGTAGTTCCGTTTTTGGCAAGTGTCATTTGAGTGAGGGGTAAAGCCGAAACCATTCAAAGAATCTTCTCTCTTCCTTTATTTTGCACTTTGGTCATTTTGTTTGATTATTCTTTTGGTTTCCAAAGAAATATCTTAGCACTCTTTTTCTACTCTTTTTCTCTCATCACTTTTTCTCTTGATATCTTTCTTATAATCTAAACTTCCATCTAAATTCTTGGCTTCATAATTCTTTTGGTTCTTGTGAGTGATAGCCAAAACATTCTCTCTTCCTCACTCTTCTTCTAGTGTTCTCTTTTTATGCCGCATATTTCCACTTGTACCATCAAAACTTTCTTGCCATCATTCTTTGCCAATAGCCGAAACTCAATCTTCATCCTCTTTGTTCAGTCGATCGATCATTCTCATCTATTACTTCTCCTGTGCTGAATCTTTTTGAGTGACAATCGGTTTCTCTACTGAGGCCGAATACCAAGAAGCAAGGTGCTGGAAAATCTTAGGTTGCTGAGAGCCTTTACGATCGGGTTTTGTTGTTGAAGGTAAGAAGCGATTCTTTTGCCTTTTCTTTTCTTTCTTTTGGTTTTGTGTGGCCAAAGTCGAATGGCTAGTTAGCATGGTGTTTATATTTTGGTTAACTTTCCTTTCTTTTCTCTTCTCTCATTTGGGACGTTTATTCCGGGAATCTCCATTAGCCGAGTGGTTGTAGTTAAAAGCCGAAGGGATTGTGGGTGTCGAATCGGATCACTCCAGTTGGATTTGTAAGGTTGGTCAATCTAAGGAAGGGAATGTACCCATAGTTTTGGCTCTTAAGTTTAAGAAGCGTGTTGTGTCGACAGTTCGGGATTTGTCGCCGGGTTGTGGTAGAGAGCCGACGTCTGCCTAAGATAGGCAAATAGCCGTCGTTCCTGCTAGCGAAAGTGTTCACGTAGATAGTTTGGTATTACGCTTTATCAGGTGTGTACTACTCACATGCCTTCTTTGATATTGTGTTATTAACTGAAATGGCCGAAAGCCAAAATAACTAATATGATGGATTAACTACCCTTAGGGGTAAGGTTGGAGACACCAAGTAAGTTTTTCGTTAATATTATGGCTGCTAATATACATGTATGTATATTCTGATGTTATGCATGTATGAAATATGATCTGCTATATATTGTGATTTTGGTTGCATACATATTGTGCATAATGAAAAGAGCATGGACTCGGGATTGAATGAAGGAGGAGAGAGAATCAGTGACTACGGTCACGAGTGACTTTCGTCACGAGTGACTTTCGTCACGAGTGGTCTAAGTACCACGGTGGTTGAAACCACGAATAATTTAATTAGTGACTTATCTCGGTGGTCAAGTACCACAGTGGGTTGGCCCCACGTATGCATTATTTATCAGAGATCGTCACGGTGGTCTACGACCACAGTTGGTTGGCCCCACGAGAACATTATAGTGACTCTATCACGAGTGACTACGGTCACGAATGGTCTAGGACCACGGTGGTCATGAACCACAGTGGCATAATGCCACGGGTGTTTTGGATGGAGAGCTATTCTGGGATGGGTAGCATTTGCATGTACATAACATGAGCTGTATTGAGTGGGCTAAGGCCCAATTTATGTTAAATGGGGATGTACACACTGAGTCTCGATGACTCACCCCTTTTGTTAATTTTGCAGGTAATTAGTAGATGGCAGGTCTTGGTCCGAGACAGACTCGAGGTGGCCATGCGTTGTAATTTCTTTAAGTAAACTCAGACTTTATTTTAAATTTATTTCTATTTTGGGATTTCAAGTTGTAATAAGGCCGCTTTAACTTTAATTTTAAATTGGGTTTTAGATTTTTATGCTGATATTGCATGTTTTATAAACTATCGAATATGGAGTATTTAAAAAAAAATAAATAGTTTTCAAAGTGTTTAACAAAAGATGGATTGCAAGTAATTAATTAATTCGGATTTTTTATTAAAATTTCAACATCGTTTTAAAATGACACTCTATGAGAATCCTTGATTTTGGCTTTCGTAAAGTAACAGAATTGCTCACAACCTTTTTGATTTGATTAAAAAGAAGTCAGCACAAAACTTTCAATCACAACTGTAAAAAAAATGCTTTTCAACATAGACAATAAAAAAAAAGGGTTTTCAAGTCACGTTGTTTCTTTAAAATTTCAAAACCTCCAATCCTGTAACATACCGGACTTGGTCTTAGTGTATAGACCGGGTTTGAGGTGTTACAATTGTGGTATCAGAGCCAAGTTTCTAAACTCGGCCGTGGGTATGGGGTTTAAAATGTTTTAAAAGATGGTTAGAAATAATTTAGAAATATATATGTCTTTTGGAAGCATGGCACCCGAGTCTCCGGCACCAAATCCGCACGGTAAGTCTTCTGACTTTTAGTTGTTTTACATGAAGAAAGTATAATATGCTGTGATTGCATGTGCTAAGAAACTCAACTCTAGAGACTGAAACCTTAGGTATGCATGAAATGACGAGAACTGCTCATAATGCTATTTTCATAAAACTGTTCGGTAATAAACAGTGGAAGAAGTACTAATTCATAAAACATATAATCAGATTAAGTCAAATCGGTAGTCATGAGCGGCCGTGGATGTGGACGTGGTATGCGCGGCGTGGACGTGGTATGCGCGGTCGTGGTAGAGGCTGGGATGTTGAAGCTGCACCTTCAGAATCTGGGCATAGGCCGGAAGGTGAAGTGCCCGCATCGCCAGTTGCGGAAATGGAATTTCAGGACCAAACTGGTGGAGATGATACTGTGTCCCTGGCTATGTTACGCGTTCTGAAAAGAGTGGCTGGAGCGAGCACGAAACCAGTGACTCGAAAATCTATTTCTGAGCGACTCCGAACTAATGGGGCTGAGACTTTTAGGGGCATTTCTGGTGTGGCTCCTAATGTAGCCGAGTACTGGTTAGAAACAGTGGAACGAATTATGGATGATCTTGACTGCACTGCGGAGGAGAAACTGAAAGGAGTTGTGTCTCTTCTCCGAGATGAGGCTTACCAATGGTGGCTCACGGTTAAAGATGGTACAGCTGTGGACCGTATTACTTGGGACTTCTTTAAGTCTGCATTCCAAGAGAAATACATTGGGTCAAGCTATGTGGATGCGCAGCGAAAGGCATTTCTTAACTTGGTTCAGGGAAGTAAATCGGTGGCTGAGTATGAGGCGGAATACCTACGTCTAAGCCGGTATGTTCGTGGTATTGTGTCTACAGATCATGAGCGTTGTGTCCGATTTGAAGATGGCCTGAGGGATGAGTTGCGAGTACTAATAGCTCTGCAATGGGAAAGGGAATTTGCTATTCTGGTGGAAAAGGCTAAGATAGCTGAAGAGGCAAAATGATCTGAAAGGCAAAATCAGGATAGAGATAAGGGTAGAAACAAGAGAAGTTTTGGACCATCAAAATCTACTGGGAATTTTCAAAAGAGGCCGAGGTTAGATGGGCCAGGTCAAGTTGTGAGGCCCGCTGCTACTGGTCGACCACAACAATGTGTTACGTGTGGGAAGTTCCATTTTGGAGAATGCTGGGCAAGAAGTAATGGATGCTTCAGATGTGGGTCAGTGGATCACCGGGTAAGAGACTGCTCACAAGAGCCAAACAGAATGCGACCAGTAGTCAGAATTATATTCAGCATGGTAGAGAGAGTCAGCAGCCACAGAGAGGTTGTGGTCCAGCCAGAGGAGGTAATGGTCTTGGTCGTGGACGTGGAGCACCGGGCAGAGGTACTGGGAACACAGAGGCGAAACAGCCTGGGTTAGTCTATGCTGCTAGATGTCGTGATGAGGGCGATGCACCAGACGTCATAACCGGTACGTTCTTTATTTACGGATTGCCTTTTACTGCACTGATTGATTTGGGTCAACACATTCATATGTTGCTAGAATTGTGTCTGGAACTCTGAACATAGACTCTGAGATTACTTCTAGGGAGATGACTGTACTTAGCCCTTTAGGACAATCTGTAGTGGTAAACAAACTCTTTAGAGATGTGCCTCTGGAAGTACAAGGGATGGTTTTCCCGGCTAATCTAATGAAACTTCCGATCGGGGAGTTTGATTTAATTTAGGTATGGACTGGTTAGTGAGATATCGAGCAAACTTGGATTGTGCTGCTAAGCGCATGGTATTAAAGACTCTTGAGGATGATGAAGTAGTAGTAATAGGGGAAAGGAGGAACTACTTATCTAATGTAGTGTCCGCTTTAAAGGCTGAAAGAATGGTGAGAAAAGGATGCGAGGCTTTCTTAACTTTCGTTCGAGCTCTGGAGGCCAAGGAATTGACTATAGGGGATGTCAGAACAGTGAAAGAGTTCTCTGATGTTTTTTCAGAAGAGCTTCCAGGGTTACCTCCGGATCGCGAGGTAGAATTCGGTATTGATCTTCTTCCAGGAACAGCGCTAGTGTCTATTGCTCCATATAGAATGGCGCCAAAGGAGTTGGTGGAACTGAAAGCTCAAATTCAAGAATTATTGGACCGGGGTTTTATCCGACCCAGTGTGTCACCTTGGGGAGCGCCGGTGTTGTTTGTTAAGAAGAAGGATGGGTCAATGCGGATGTGCATTGACTATAGGCAGTTGAACAAGTTGACGATTAAGAACAAGTACCCGTTGCCTAGGATAGACGATCTGTTTGATCAGTTGCGAGGCGCTTCGGTCTTCTCAAAGATAGATTTGAGGTCAGGTTATCACCAACTTAAGGTCAAGGAGACAGATATTCATAAGACAGTTTTCCGAACTCGTTATGGTCATTACGAGTTCCTGGTGATGCCATTTGGGTTGACAAATGCACCAACTGCGTTTATGGACATGATGAACCGAGTATTCCAACCCTATCTGGACCGGTTTGTCGTGGTGTTCATAGACGATATTTTGGTTTATTCAAGTTCGGAAGAGGAACATGATTCGCATCTTCGAGTGGTTCTGCAAATTCTGAGAGAGAAACAGCTGTACGCCAAATTCAGTAAGTGTGAATTCTGGCTGAAGGAAGTTACTTTTCTGGGACATGTGGTGTCTGCTGAAGGAATTAGGGTTGATCCTTGGAAAATTGAGGCCGTGTTGGATTGGACCCCGCCTAGGTCTGTGGCAGAAATTCGGAGTTTTCTTGGTCTGGCTGGGTATTATAGAAGGTTTGTAGAGGGATTTTCACTAATAGCAGCGCCGTTAACCAAGTTATTACGGAAAGGGGTACCGTTTGTCTGGTCGGATAAGCAACAGGAAAGTTTTGAGAAGCTGAAGAGGATCTTGACTGAGGCTCCAGTGTTGATTCAGCCTGAGGCTGGAAAGGAGTTTGTCGTGTATTGTGATGCGTCACACACAGGTTTAGGATGTGTGTTGATGCAGGAAGGAAAGGTAGTATCATATGCGTCTCGGCAGTTGAGACAGCATGAAGTGAATTATCCCACGCATGATCTAGAGTTAGCTGCGGTAGTGTTCGCTTTGAAGGTTTGGAGACACTACCTATATGGGGAAAAGTCCATTATCTACACGGACCACAAGAGCCTGAAATACCTCATTACCCAAAAGGAGTTGAATTTAAGGCAGCGGAGATGGATTGAGTTGCTGAAGGACTATGATTGTTCGATCGAGTATCACCCGGGTAAAGCCAATGTGGTGGCTGATGCGTTGAGCCGTAAGGTAATATCGGACTTGAGGGCAATGTTCGCTCATCTCAGCTTGTATAATGATGGAAGTGTGTTAGCGGAACTTCAAGTGAAGCCCTCTTGGGTCAGTCAGATAAAGGAGAAACAATTATCTGATGAGTCGCTAAGTTCGAAACTTCAATTAGTGACAGGTGGTGAGACAAAAGATTTTAGTGTGAGCAGTGATGGGGTATTGTGCTTTCGAGGAAAGACTTGTATGCCAAGAGATTCTGAGTTAAGACAGAAGATCCTGCAGGAAGCGCATAGTAGCCCATACACTATGCATCCTGGAGGAACTAAGATGTATCAAGATCTGCGAGAACAGTTTTGGTGGCCGGGTCTGAAGCAAGAAGTAACTGAATTTGTAGGTAAATGCTTGACGTGTCAGCAGGTGAAAGCAGAACACCAATTGCCTTCGGGGTTGCTGCAGCCAGTAAGGATTCCACTTTGGAAGTGGGAAAGGATAACGATGGACTTTGTGAGTGGGCTACCCCTGACTCCCACGAAGAAAGATTCAGTGTGGGTTTGTCGATCGGTTGACGAAGTCTGCTCACTTCATACCGATTCGGGTTGATTATTCACTACCGAAGTTAGCCAAGCTGTACGTAGCAGAGATTGTGAGGTTGCATGGGGTACCAGTGTCAATTATATCAGACCGAGACCCTAGGTTTACATCACGGTTTTGGAAAGCGTTGCATCAAGCGTTGGGTACAAGACTAGACTTCAGCACAGCATTTCATCCACAGACTGATGGTCAGTCTGAGAGGGTAATTCAGATCTTGGAAGATATGTTGAGAGGCTGCGTCATTAACTTCAAGGGTAGTTGGGAGGAGTTTTTACCATTGGAGGAATTCGCATACAACAACAGCTACCAATCTAGCATTAAGATGGCGCCCTATGAAGCGTTGTATGGTCGGAAATGTCGCACTCCTACTTGCTGGACAGAGTTGGGTGAGCGACAACTGTTGGGCCCAGAGTTGGTTTCTAAAACAGAGGAAAAGGTTAAGCTAATTCGGACTCGGTTGAAGGAAGCTTCTGATAGACAAAAATCTTATGCGGATCTGAAGCGTAAAGACATAGAATTTATAGCAGGTGATCAGGTTTTCTTAAAGGTTTCACCGTGGAAAAAAATTCTAAGGTTTAGACGGAAGGGCAAGCTGAGCCCTAGGTTTATCGGGCCTTATCGTGTGTTGAAGCGTGTGGGACTAGTAGCTTATCAGCTCGAACTACCTTCAGAATTGAGACAGATCCATGATGTATTCCATGTCTCGATGCTAAGGCGCTACCGTTCAGATCCATCTCATATAGTGCCAGTGGAAGAAATCGAAGTAAGGCCTGACTTATCTTTTGATGAGGAACCAGTTCAGATCTTAGACCGAGATCTTAAAGTGTTGCGGAGGAAGACGGTTCCATTGGTTAAAGTGTTGTGGCGGAATCATGGTTCTGAGGAAGCTACATGGGAGCCAGAGGATGTGATGCAACAACAATACCCTCACCTCTTTTGATCAGGCAAATTTCGGGGCCGAAATTTCTTTAAGGGGGTAGAATTGTAACATCCTAGAAATAGTGATTCTACATTTTGCACTATTTATTGTGTTTGGCTCATTAAGCATACTACATTGAAAATGTTAATTTGCCATGTCTTTTAATGACGGGATTTTAAATGGCAATTATGCCAATTACAAAGTAAGTGGATGGCAATAGTAAATAATCATGATGATTATTTACTTTATAAAATTACTTTTAATTTTATAATAAATTGAGTGAGTTAATAAAATAAATAATCATGATGATTATTTACTTTATAAAATTACTTTTAATTTTATAATAAATTGAGTGGGTTAATAAAACAAATAATCATGATGATTATTTACTTTATAAAATTACTTTTAATTTTATAATAAATTGAGTGGGTTAATAAAACAAATAATCATGATGATTATTTATTTTATAAAATTACTTTTAATTTTATAATAAATTGTGTGGGTTAATAAAACAAATAGTCATGATGATTATTTATTTTATAAAATTACTTTTAATTTTATAATAAATTGTGTGGGTTAATAAAACAAATAGTCATGATGATTATTTATTTTATAAAATTACTTTTAATTTTATAATAAATTGAGTGAGTTAATAAAATAAATAGTCATGATGATTATTTATTTTATAAAATTACTTTTAATTTTATAATAAATTGAGTGGGTTAATAAAACAAATAATCATGATGATTATTTATTTTATAAATTAATTTTAATTTTATAATAAATTGAGTGGGTTAATAAAACAAATAATCATGATGATTATTTATTTTATAAAGTTATTTTAATATTATAATAAATTAAGTGGGTTAAAAGAAATAATCATGATGATTATTTATTTTATAAGTTATTTTAATATTATAAGAAATTAGGTGGGATAATAAAACAAATAAGCATGGTGATTTATTTATTTTATAAATTTATTTTGATATTATTAAAATTTATCTCCCATGCTTGTTAATTGTTTTAAAATTCAAGCATATTCGGTTTAAGTGTTAGCATAGGTGGTGTGCCGAAATTCCATAGGCCTTAGGCATTTGTTACGTTTCATTTTAGCATATTTGTTCATTAAGGAAAGTGTAGTGCCGTTTTTGGCAAGTGTCATTTGAGTGAGGGGTAAAGTCGAAACCATTCAAAGAATCTTCTCTCGTCCTTTATTTTGCACTTTGGTCATTTTGTTTGATTATTCTTTTGGTTTCCAAAGAAAGATCTTAGCACTCTTTTTCTACTCTTTTTCTCTCATCACTTTTTCTCTTGATATCTTTCTTATAATCTAAACTTCCATATAAATTCTTGGCTTCATAATTCTTTTGGTTCTTGTGAGTGATAGCCAAAACATTCTCTCTTCCTCACTTTTCTTCTAGTGTTCTCTTCTTATGCCGCATATTTCCACTTGTACCATCAAAACTTTCTTGCCATCATTCTTTGCCAATAGCCGAAACTTAATCTACATCCTTTTTGTTCAGTCGATCGATCATTCTCATCTATTACTTCTCCTGTGCTGAATCTTTTTGAGTGACAATCGGTTTCTCTGCTGAGGCCGAATACCAAGAAGCAAGGTGCTAGAAAATCTTAGGTTGCTGAGAGCCTTTACGATCGGGTTTTGTTGTTGAAGGTAAGAAGCGATTCTTTTGCCTTTTCTTTTCTTTCTTTTGGTTTTATGTGGCCAAAGTCGAATGGCTAGTTAGCATGGTGTTTATATTTCGGTTAACTCTCCTTTCTTTTCTCTTCTCTCATTTGGGACGTTTATTCCGGGAATCTCCATTAGCCGAGTGGTTGTAGTTAAAAGCCGAAGGGATTGTGGGTGTCGAATCGGATCACTCCAGTTGGATTTGTAAGGTTGGTCAATCTAAGGAAGGGAATGAACCCATAGTTTTGGCTCTTAAGTTTAAGAAGCGTGTTGTGTCGACAGTTCGGGATTTGTCGCCGGGTTGTGGTAAAGAGCCGACGTCTGCCTAAGATAGGCAAATAACCGTCGTTCCTGCTAGCGAAAGTGTTCACGTAGATAGTTTGGTATTACGCTTTATCAGGTGTGTACTACTCACATGCCTTCTTTGATATTGTGTTATTAACTGAAATGGCCGAAAGCCAAAATAACTAATATGATGGATTAACTACCCTTAGGGGTAAGGTTGGAGACACCAAGTAAGTTTTTTGTTAATATTATGGCTGCTAATATGCATATATGTATATTCTGATGTTATGCATGTATGAAATATGATCTGCTATATATTCTGATTTTGGTTGCATACATATTGTGCATAATGAAAAGAGCATGGACTCGGGATTGAATGAAGGAGGAGAGAGAATCAGTGACTACGGTCACGAGTGACTTTCGTCACGAGTGGTCTAAGTACCACGGTGGTTGAAACCACGAATAATTTAATTAGTGACTTATCTCGGTGGTCAAGTACCACAGTGGGTTGGCCCCACGTATGCATTATTTATCAGAGATCGTCACGGTGGTCTACGACCACAGTTGGTTGGCCCCACGAGAACATTATAGTGACTCTATCACGAGTGACTACGGTCACGAATGGTCTAGGACCACGGTGGTCATGAACCACAGTGGCATAATGCCACGGGTGTTTTGGATGGAGAGCTATTCTGGGATGGGTAGCATTTGCATGTACATAACATGAGCTGTATTGAGTGGGCTAAGGCCCAATTTATGTTAAATGGGGATGTACACACTGAGTCTCGATGACTCACCCCTTTTGTTAATTTTGCAGGTAATTAGTAGATGGCGGGTCTTGGTCCGAGACAGACTCGAGGTGGCCATGCGTTGTAATTTCTTTAAGTAAACTCAGACTTTATTTTAAATTTATTTCTATTTTAAGATTTCAAGTTGTAATAAGGCCGCTTTAACTTTAATTTTAAATTGGGTTTTAGATTTTTATGCTGATATTGCATGTTTTATAAACTATCGAATATGGAGTATTTAAAAAAAAAATAAATAGTTTTCAAAGTGTTTAACAAAAGATGGATTGCAAGTAATTAATTAAATTCGGAGTTTTTATTAAAATTTCAACATCGTTTTAAAATGACACTCTATGAGAATCCTTGATTTTGGCTTTCGTAAAGTAACAGATTTGCTCACAACCTTTTTGATTTGATTAAAAAGAAGTCAGCAGAAAACTTTCAATCACAACTGTAAAAAAAAAATGCTTTTCAACACAGACAATAAAAAAAAGGGTTTTCAAGTCACGTTGTTTCTTTAAAATTTCAAAACCTCCAATCCTGTAACATACCAGACTTGGTCTTAGTGTATAGACCGGGTTTGGGGTGTTACAATAACTTATACCTTTTAACACCAACCTTATAGCCAAGAAAAACACATTTAATGGATCTCAGTTCCAATTTCCTATTATCAATATGAGCATACACATGACACCAAAAAATTTTCAAATCAGAATAATCAGTAGGACTATCAGACCATACCTCTTGTGGAGTCTTTTTCTTAATTGCAGCAGATGGAGATCTATTGATCAAAAAATTTGTAGCAGAGGCTACTTCAGCCCAAAATGACTTCGGCAAATTAGCATTTGACAACATACATCGAACCTTCTCCATGATCGTTCTATTCATTCATTTAGCAACACTGTTTTACTGTGGAGTATGACAAATTGTCAAGTGTCTCACTATAATTGTTAGCATATAATTAGCCTCACCTCTCGAAGGCACTCTAGATGTTCCCCAAAGATCATAATGAATATAATCCAAAGTTCCCTTTTGTGTTATGTATTCCTCTGGTGAATCAAACTTTCTTTTGCTTCCCAAAAACCCAGTGCTCACAGAACTTTAGCTTGCAAATTCCTTACCCATCAAGAAGTCCTCCTTTGCTCAATTCTGCCATGCTATTGTCACTCATATGCCCTAAATGCATATTCCAAAGTCTAGTAACATCACTATCTGGCAAGGAAAGGGAAGCGACAGTTGCATCACTAGTAACAGTAGAACCTTGCAAAACATATAACTTGATAGTTTTGCTTTACCCTTTTACCACAACGAGGGAATCCTTGCTAATCTTCAGAACCCCACTTTTAGCTGTGTATTTGTGTCCTTTTGAATCAAGAGTATTTAGTGAAATCAAATTCCTCTTCAATTCTGGTACATGTCGTACACCATTAAGAGTTCTAACTACTCTATCGAACATCTTGATTTTGATTGTGCCAACACTTGTGATTTTACATAAAGCATTTTTCCCATCAAAACAAGACTTTCAGACATTATTTCATAAGTTGTAAACCAATCCCGATTGGGACTCATATGGAAGGTGCAATTACAATCAAGAATCCACTCCTCGCTCACTTTAGAATTGTTGGCAGAAGCAACTAGGAGTTCACAATAGCTGTAGTCTTCTACAACATCAGCTTCACCAAATTTTTCTGGTTGTTTTCCCTTTAGATTCGTAGCCTCTCTTTTGATCTTATTATGCAACTAATAACATTCAGATTTTAATATGCCCTTTCTTCTTGCATAACTTACAGGTTTTACCTTTGTTTGAAGATCTTAATTTACCCTTAGATTTACTATGAGGATTTTGATCTTTTGTCCTCCCACGATCATCGTCGATATTTCGTTCTTTTCTCCCACGAATAGTGAGACCCTTTCTCTAAAATTCAGATCCAACCATAAGATTTTTCATTTTGTCATACGAGGCCAAAGAAGCATAGACTTCATAAACTGTGATAGATTTGTGACTATACAAAATCGTGTTTCTAAAGGTTGAATAAGACAAGGGCAACGAACAAAGTAGAATCAACCCTAGATCTTCTTTATCATATTGAACCTCCATGGTCTCCAAATCTGAGACAATTTCTTTAAACACAGTTAAGTGTTTGTGCACAGATGCGCCTTCCTCCAAACGATGAGTATAAAGACACTGCTTCAGATGTAACTTACTAGTCAGGGTTTTCAACATGCATAGTTGCTATAGTTTTGCCCATAATGCAACTGTGGTATTCTCCTTCATCACATCCTACAAAATTTTGTTCGAAAAGTGTATATGTAATTGCATCAAATCCTTTCGATCTTTACGCTTCTTTTCTTCCACCGTCAACATTGAAGGCATTCTATCTATCCCTAGCAGGGCATTCTTCAAATCCACCTGTGCAAGAACTGCCTGCATCTTTATCTACCACAACGTGAATCTGGTGTTGTGATCCAACAACGAAGTTTCATAATTTAGTAACACCATTACTGTGATCAAGATAAGCAACCTCGAAAGCTCTGATACCAATTTGTTAAAATTGAACATTGATATTGATAATGAATCACAAAAAAGAAAGGAAAAAAAATATAGAATTTTATGTGGAAATCCTTTTTAGAAAAACACCACGGGTAGAGGAGAAGAAAATTTGTAACATCCCTAACCCATATCCGTCACCGGAATATGGTTACAGGAATGCTACAGTAAGTCAACATAAATAAACAAGTAAAATCATGACCATTTCAATATTATTCCTAAAATACCATAAAGTAATTGAATTACAAAATAACTTACATAAACAAGGCTTAAATCGAGCCTTAGAGGCTAAAGAATTAATCTTAAAACACCTAGGGACTAATTTGAAACAAATAAGAAAATTTTAGGAAAATATGAAATATTTCAAAAATAAGGGACACACGGCTATGTGGAATGCCTCAGGCCGTGTAACTTTCGAAATTGGGACACACAACTATGTCCCAGCTTGTGTAACTTAATGAGTTAGGTTACACGGCTGTGTGTTAGACCGTGTAACTCTCTGACTTGTGAGACACAACCGTGTCGCAGGCCATGTGCTAGGCCGTGTAACAAAATGACTTAATTTACACGGCCGTGTCTCAGACCGTGTGTGGCACACGGTCGGGTGGCACGGGCGTGTCCCAGACCGTGTGCACCTAAATGAACCTTAAACACCAAGTTTACCATTTCAAGATTTCTTGGACACTAAGCAATCCATTTACCAGCCATTGAATCCGTTCAAAATGCCATTAAACATGCTTAAATCATGCTAAGTCAACCATCTTAAATGTGTAACCAATGTACCCTTATTGGTACCATAAGTATACACACTTATACAAAAATACAAATCATCAACCAAAACGTTCCAATTCACACAACTTAAACTTCTAACCAATATGCCTATCATATGCACCTCAATTCACAAAAATGCAAGATAACCTATTAATGAAACATATGCTATAAATTTGTACCAAAGACATCTTCCTTTATTCACATATATCGCAATAAGTTGCCTACATGCACTTAAGCTCATTCTTTATATATTTACATATCAAAACAAAAGTAATGACAAAACAAGCCTATTACATGCCATATAATCCAAACAAACGTTCAAAAGCTACCAAAATCGGTTGGATAGTGTGACTTGAGTGCTGATTTGATCGTCCAACCTTTAAAAGTGTTTACAAGAAAGAGAAATTAACACAAGTAAGCTTATTAAAGCTTAGTAAGTTTGATGTACAGAAACAATAAATCTCACCGAAGTAAATATAAAAATTCAATCAAAAATAATTGAACAACAAGTGGTTCCTGTCACCTACAATATCAAGGCATACATTTTTCTTACTCATTTTATTATTGGTTATGAGTATGTCAATTTGATTTGTTATTCTAAAACTTGTTTCGAATATACATGTCAAGACCGCACCTTTGATTTGATATACTGAGATGATAAAGGCACTTAGGTTTTAACCCACTAATTCCATAAAAGCCTACCTTTTTAATTAACCCTTAGTGAACTCTATTGAGCCTAACACACCATTTCTTGATTTACCCATTAATGTTAACCCATAACTTATTTTTTTTGTTTGTTGAGACTTTTTCTCGATTTATTGACTCCCTTTTTGTCGAGATTTGATTTGGTTAGCTGCTTAACATTGCTTTTCTATTTGATTTGTTGAATTATTTCTGATTATTTCGATAAAAAAAGAAAAATAAAAAAAAGAGAAAAAGGAAAAAAAAGAAAAAATATTGATTAGTATTTAGTTCTATGTTGATTGAGCTTGAATAGTTACATGCATATTTTGAGAAGAAGCTCGTTTTTATTCTTGAATAGTTCTTGATTTATACACTTGTTTTTAATTCAACATTTGTTTATTTTTTCTAGTTTGGTAATTTATCAATTCGATCTCGACTATAACCAACTTTTCTGGCCTTTCTCCGCACCCTTAACCTAAGCCTTTGTGCATCATATCATTTTATAGTGGTGGAGATTTGATTTTCATACAAGCATATGGTAATGACTTTCTTGTTTGACTATTGAGTGCTTATTCTTAAACCTTAAACACTTTGAGTGATTTGAGTGAATCTTTGGTGAGGATGTCAATTCTGGTTGATTTTGAATTAAATGTAATTACTTAGATAATGGGAAATACCTATGTTTTTGTGCTTTAAAACATTTTCAACTTGGATTGTTTGAATCTTTAGTGCTTTTTTAGTTGAATTGTCAATGTATGATTATTTTTGAATTATTTTGAGACATTATTGATGAGAATTATAAGTTGAGAAAGATTAATTTTAATGAGAGTTGAGGATTTTGCTTGAGGACAAGCAAATGCTTAAGTGTGGGGTTATTTGATAAGCTATAAAAGTAACATATTTTAATCCCATTCTTAATGTATTTTTGGATGATTAATTATGAAAATTAGTGAATTTGATGCTCCTAATCCTCTAAATTCATGTTTCTATACTTAAGAGAGCATTTGGGAGCAAAAAATGAGCCAAAATCAGACAAAAAGAGCTATTTTCAGGATCCACGCGGGCTGGACACACGCCCATGTGCCAGCCTGTGTCGATTTCACACCCTACTTCCCAAATACACAGAAAAACCCAATTTTTAGGGTTTTTTAGCATTCTAAAGTCTATAAATACCCATTAGAAGAAGACATAAGGGGGAAATCAGAGTCGATCAAAGAAAACACTCGAAGAACACCATCACAATCAACTCGGAAGCGGATTTCCATCAAGATTAAAGATCTCTTTTAAATTTCTTTTGAAGTTTTTTTGAGTTTCTTATGTCTTGTGATTATTTTGACTTTGAGATGTTTCTATTCAGGATTATGAACTAAATTCCCTAAATACGTAGGGAGGATGAAACCTATGATGAACTCTTTTATTTAATATTTGTTTTTACACGATAAATATTTGATTCTTGTTCTCAATTATGTATGCTTATTTCTTGTTTTAATATTTCCAGGATATTAATTCATATTTAATGTGCTTATTTCAGTGGAGCAAAAGTCCCTATTTAAGAGTAGATCTAGCATAATTGAGTAGAGTTGGATGCAATCTTAGAAATAGAAAGACATAAATCTACAGGATTAGAGTGAAATCTAATAAGGGAATCCATAGATCGAGTTAAGGTGACAATAGGGGTTTTAATTAGAAAGAAATTTCAATTAATCAACCTAGAGTCAGTTGTTCTTACTCTCGAAAGAGATAATAACATAATTTAGGGATTTCTACGGATCAAGACACAAGTGAATAAATGTTTAATTTAGATTCATAATAAAAGGTGAAGTCTAGGTGGATTCTTTCTTGGGTATTCTCTATCTTATTGGTCATCTTTGATTATTTCCTCGATTCATCTTTGATTATTTCCTCGATTCATTCTCTGTTGCATTCTTAGATAAATTAGTTTAGTAATTTAAGATTAAAACATAATCACTCTAATTTGTCGGCTAAATAATAAGAAGACGGTAATTACTAGTACTTTCAATCCTCGTGGATACGATATTCTCTACTCACCACAACTATACTATTGTTCGATAGGTGCGCTTGCCCTTGTTGTATTTATAGTTAGTTTAGTGACCATCAAGTTTTTGGCGCTGTTCTCGGGGTCTAAAATATTAAGAGCACTTTATTTTTATTAATTTAGCCATTATTATTATTATTATAATTTTTGTTTTTATTTTAATTTTTATTTTCTAATTATTCTTTTATTTGCTTCTGGTAGGTTTTTTCTTTAGTTTATGATAAGAAGAAACCCACCGGGACCATTGATTTTTGACAATGATATTGAAAGTACAGCCCGCAGAAATGGTAGAGAAGGAAAATTTGATAGAATATAGTAGACGAACAAGAAGAAATTATTATTATCGAGGAGATGGGTGGTAATCAGAACAATTAGCTACCTTCTGCAGTTGCTGTAAATCTTGCAAATCCAGATCCAGTTCCTCGTACTATGTACGATTATGCCAAGCCCACTCTAACTGGGGCTGAATCGAGTATTGTAAGACCTATTCTTGCTGCGAATTATTTTGAACTGAAGTTGAAGACTATTTAGATGATACGATAGTTTGTTCAGTTTGATGGTTTGTAAGACGAAGATCCAAATACTCATTTGGCCAATTTCCTGAAAATCTGTGATACTTTCAAAATTAATGGCGTAACTGACGACACCATTCACTTACAATTATTCCCTTTCTCGTTGAGGAACAAAGCTAAATAGTGGTTAAACTCTTTATGACAAGGTTCCATTACCACATGGGTTCAAATGACTGAGAAGTTCCTTCTGAAGTGCTTCCCACCAGCTAAGACAGCCAAGTTGAGGAATGATATATCTGCCTTTGTGCAGATCGATTTAGAAACATTATATGATGCATTAGAGAGGTATAATGACGTATTGAGATGGTACCCTCACCATGGGTTACCTTTATGGTTAAAGGTTCAAACCTTATACAACGGTTTGAATCCTTCAACTAGACAGTTGATCGATGCAGCAACTAGTGGAACTCTGAATAATAAAACACCCGAAGCGGCTTATGAATTTATAGAAAAGATGGAACTGAATAATTATTAGTGGAAAATCACGAGAACGAAGCTAATAAAAGCAGCCAATGTTTTCAACTTAGATGCACTCACCATGTTATCAAATCAGGTAGAACAATTAAATAAGAAGATTAATGGTTTATATGTTTTTACGCAGGTACATCAGGTGATGCAATGCGAAACAAATGGAGGAGGAATGAATAATCTAGAATGTTTACTCTTCGCTCCTAGCACAGAGAATGAGCAAATCAATTATATGGGTAATAATTTAGGACTCAAAATAACCCTTATAGTAATTACTAGAATGCAGGTTGGAGGTACCATCCCAATTTCTCTTGGGGTGGTCAAGGAAATCAAAGAGCACAACTCTCTCCAGGCTTCCAACAACAACCTTACTAGCAAGAGATAAAGCCGAACCTTGAGGAGATGTTGACGAAGTTTATCTTGGTGTTAGAAACGCATTTTCAAAACATTGAGGCAGCACTGCAAAATGAACAAGCATCGATTCAAGGGCTCGAGAACCAAATAGGTCAACTTGCTAAGTTAATTTCAAAACGACTACAAGGTAGTTTGCCAAGCAATATCGAAACTAATTCAAGGGAGCAACTTCATGCAATTACTGTTCCAGATAAAGAAGGGTTAGTTGAATCTGAACAAGGACCGAGGCAGGAAATTGTGGTAAATAACGATAAGTTTGAGGTAGGCTAGAAAGAGCAAAAGCCGGTTGCCAAAGAATATAAACCTCAAGTTCCATATCCTAACGCGATGAAGAGAAACCACACGAATGAACAATTTGGTAAATTTCTTAAACTTCTAAAAAATTACATATTAACTTACTGTTTGTTAAAGCTCTTACGCAAATGCCCAATTACGTCAAATTTTTAAAGGAGCTTTTGGCAAACAAAAGGAAGTTAGATGATTTGTCGACTATAGAGCTAAATGTAGTTTGCTCAGCAATATTGGAAAATAAACTACCCAACAAACTGAAAGATCCAGTGAGTTTTACTATTCCTTATTTAATTGGTAGTTTAAATATTGGTAATGCTTTGGATGATTTAGAGGCTAGTATTAATGTCATGCCCGATAAAATGTCTAAACAATTAGGTCTTGGGAAACCCAAACAAACTAGGATAGGTATTCAATTAACGGATAGAACCATTAGATTTCCTAGGGGTATTATTTAAGATGTAAAAATTAATAAATTCATATTCCTAGTTGATTTTGTTGTTTTAGACATGGATGAGGATAGTGATGTACCTCTGATTCTAGGTCGGCCCTTTTTTGAACCTGCTAGAACTATTATTGATGTTGGTACGGGTGAATTAATACTTCGTGTAGGTGACGAAACGATTACTCTCCAAGCTCGTAATTCTGTTAGAACATCTAGTGATCAAGATGATTTTACAAGTTCTATTAATGTGAGTAACCATGTGACTCAACCTTCTTTGCAGGAAACCCCTCGAAAAAACGTAATGGAGCCATGTTTCAGTCTATGCTGCAGAAACATAAAGATTTATGATGAACAAATGTTACAAATAGATGAACTAGATGAATGTCAAACACATGTCAAGGAGATACCGAGAATACACGATGAAGAGCCAAAACAGTGCCATAATGAGCATATGAACGTGATAAACCAAATTAAGGTTTGGGACAAGGTACTGCTAGACAAAACGAATCCACGAATTGCCACTTCGGAGCTTGATGCAAATGGATCAAACCCTTTAATGGTACTGAACATCTTTCCATATGGTACACTCGAGGTAACTCATTCTGAATTTAGCACATTTAAGGTAAATATTACTTGACTTAAACCTTATTTTGATTATATAATTGATAACGAGAAAGAGGAGCTTTAGCTTCGCAAACCACCATAACCATGAGAATACAAAGTAAGTTGAGCTTAGACTTTAAATAAGCGCTTCTTGGAAGATAACTTGAATGTTTAACTTTTGCTAATTCTTTTTATTTTATTGCATGTTAATTTAAAATCTTCAAAAAAAATGTGTTTTTTGACCCACACGGTCTAGACATACGGGCGTGTCCCAAGCCGTGTGCACAATAAGAGGTTCGACAGTGAGTTACACGGCACGAGCGTGTCCTTGGCCGTGTGGATACTGAGGCTTAAATTTTCAAAAATTCAATAGTTACATGGCCTAAAATGGTCTACACGGCCTGGACACATGGGCGTGTCCTAGGCCGTGTGAATCCTGGAGTTAATTTTTTCAAATTTATTTCAAGTCAAAGTGTTACACGGGTATGAGACATAGCTGCGTGAGAGACACGACCGAGCCACACGGGTGTGTGGGATCTCACATTGGCGTGGGAGAAATGAAAGAAATCACTCATAACCGAGCCACAAGAGCATGTGTGATTCCACATGTGCATGGGATAAGCGAAGGAAATCACACACGGCCTGGGCACATGGGCGTGTTCGAGGCTATGTAAAGATTGGACATAATTTTTAATTGCACACGGGCTGAAAACACTCCAAACGATCGTATGGCCCAAACCCTAAAATTTTTCTTCAATTTGTCTTTTTCTTCTTCCCCAAACAAGCCAACCTTTTCCCTCTTTTCCCTCCATCACCCACCTCATCTCCCTTCTCCCTATAGTTGACCAACCCCGCCCCCACCCACGTACGACACTGTCTCCCACGCGCGTTCCCCCGTCGTAACTCTAGTCACCGTCTTCCGTTAGTCTTCTCCTTTTACCCTTTTCTTTATTTAGTTTATTTATTATTATTTGTTGTATTATTTATTTTTATTTTACTAATCCATTTCCTTTTTTTTTTTATTACTCTTATACTTAATTTTAATTTTATTTTAATATTTCTGCTATTTCTATTATTTTTAGTATTGTATTTTTACAATTATTCTTACAATTACCTTTTATTTTATTGGTATCATTAAGTTTATTTTTTTCTTTTTTCTTTTCTTTTTATTTTTATCTTTATTTTTGTTTGTAGTTGCTTTATTTTTATTTTCTTAGACTTATTTCATTTATTATCATTTGAACTATGTTTTTATTTTTATGGTTGTTTCTAATTGAGTTGTAACCTCTTAATATTCTTCATTATTTGTGTTTATTTTCTTGTTAGTTTGCACAGAATCATGCACTTCACTTTCAATTGCCTACAATTCCGCTTTTCACCATTCTGACAATTTCATCCAATATTTAGGGCAGTTTCAGTTTTCTCCCTCTCTTATGATATTCTGCAAACACTGTGATTATATTTGTTTGTTGATGAACTGTAAAAGTAACATATTCTAATCCCACATTTAGCATACTTTTGGATGATTTACCCCTTGATTTATGCAAAAAGGTGCTCTTAATCCTTTCTTTTCATGTTTTATACTCAGGAAAGCACCAGAGGATGGAAAGAATGAGAAACGGGCCTAAAACGAACCAAATTGGGACAAAGTGGAAATCGACACGGCCTGGACTTAAGCCCACACGGCCGTGCCTCATTGATAAACTAGAACACAGCCTGGTCACGATTTACACGGGCGTGTCTCCTCATTAAAAGTCCGAACACGGCCTAAAGACGATTCACACGGGCGTGTGCCATGGCCGTGTCCCTGTCGTGGCAAAGAGCAATTCTACTCGGAAAAGGATGCTTAGGGGCAAAGAAACCTATTGCAAAAGCCTATATAAACACCCTAAGTGTAACCTGAAAGGAGGGTGGTTAACTAGGCCAAGGAGCCGAGCCGAAAAAGTCAGATTTGTGGGAATCACTCGAAGATAGCCAGTTAATCCATCTCAAGAAGCCAGAATTCTACTTAAGACGGCGGATCTCTCCTTCAATTCCTTCAGGGGGTTTTAGGGATTTCTTATGTTTTGTTTTATCTTTTCTTCTGAGATGTTTTCTTTTATTGTTATGAACTAAACCCTTCAGATACCCGAAGGAAATGAAACCTAAGACGGATCTTGTTATTGTTTTCTGAACAATATGATAAATACTTGATTTGTTCTTAATTATGTGTGCTTAATTCTTGTGTTAATATTTCCGGGATATTGATTCAAGTTGGATGTGCTTAGGTGGTGGAGAAAAAGTCCTTGTCTAAGAGTAGATCTAGCATAGTTAAGCGGAGTTGATCGCGTGCCTAGAGATAAGGTGATGAAAATCTATCGGATTATGGTCAAACCTAATATGGGAGTCCATAGATCGAGTTAATGTGATTCTAGGGGTTTTAATTAGAAAGAGATTTCAATTAATCAACCTAGGGTTAGACGTTATTCGCCTCGAGAGAGGGTTTAATATAAATTAGGGAATCCTACGGATCAAGTCAAGTGAATAAATAGTCTGGTTCAGTGTTAAATAACAAGTGAAGTCTAGGTGGATTCTTCCTATGTGGATTCTTCCTAGGGTATCGTCTTAATCAACTGAGTTTTCCCAATAGTATTTCCCCAATTCATTCTTTTTGTCTTTGCATCTTTAGCTTAGTAGTTAGTTAAATTTAGATTAGACAACAACTTCACTTATTTTAGGCTAGATTATAAAAAGAAAGTTAGTATTAGTACTTTTAGTTCCTTTGGGTTCGACAATCCGGTCTTGCCTAAGCTATACTACTATTCGATAGGTGCACTTGCCTCAATCTTTGTCATAGTTAGTTTTCAGGTTCGATCATTCTTTTTACAAATTTTAAGACTCTGACAGACACGATCAAGTTTTTGGCGCTGTTGCCTGGGAACTAAGATATTAAGAAAACTCTATTTTTATTACTTTAGCCATTATTTTTATTTTCTGCAATTTACATTTATTTTTAGTTTAAATTTTGACTTTCTTTTCTTAGCAGGTACCTCTAGTTTATGATTAGAAGGAACCCGAGAGGACCTTTAGTATACGACAATGATATTGAAGCTATCGCTCCCAAGAATCGCAGAGAAATTAGGCGAACCTTAAATTACACAGAAGAAGAGCAAGAAGGTAGATCCAACCCTACTGAAGGGATGGACGAGAACAATCCACCACCACAAGATGTGGCAGAAAACAATGCTCCGCGTACTATGTATGATTATGCTAAACCTCATTTAACAGGAGCAGAATTGAGTATTGTTAGGCTTGCTATAGCTGCTAATAATTTTGAATTAAAGCCTAACACTATACAAATGATTCGACAATTTTTTCAATTTGATGGTTTGCAGGACGAAGACCCAAATACTCATATAGATAATTTTTTAGAGTTCTGTGATACCTTCAAAATAAATGGCGTTTCTGATGATGCCATACATCTTCGGTTATTTCCCTTTTCATTAAGGAATAAAGCCAAACAGTGGTTAAACTTGTTACCACGAGGGTCAATCATTACATGGGATTAAATGAACGAAAAATTTTTATTAAAATATTTCCCACCGGCCAAAACGGCCAAATTACAGAATGATATCTCTTCTTTTGTACAGATGGATTTAGAGACATTATACGACGCATAGGAGAGATACAAGGATCTCTTGAAAAGGTGTCCGCACCATGGTTTACCCTTGTGGCTCCAAGTCCAAACTTTCTATAACGGTGTGAACCCCTCAACGAGGCAACTAATTGATTCAGCCACCGGTGGAACCCTGAATGACAGAACTCCTGAAGCAGCGTACGAGTTTATTGAAGAGATGTCACTGAATAACTATCAGTGGTAGGTTACAAGGACAAAACCAACAAAATCAGCCGGAGTTTTCAACCTCGACGCAATAACCATGCTATCAACACAGTAGAGATGATGAATAAAAAGCTTGATAGTTTGTGTTCTTCACAGGTACATCCAGTAATGCAGTGCGACGCAAGTGGAACTGTGGCGAATCCTGAGTACCCACCCTACCAACCGGGCACAGAAAGCGAACAGATGAACTATATAGGTAATAATTTTAGATCTAATAATAACCCTTATAGTAATACTTATAATACAGGTTGGAGGAACCACCCGAATTTTTAATGTAGAGGTCAAGGAAATCAAGGAAATCAAAGACAACAACCTCCTCAAAATTTCCAAAATCAGGCCTATCCACAGGAAAAGAGGCCGAACCTCGAAGAGATGCTAACAAAATTCATGGAAGCCACAGATACCCGTCTTCAAAAAACTGAGACAACGCTCAATAATCAACAAGCATCGATCAAAGGGATCGAGAACCAAGTTGGGGAACTTACTAAGTCAGTTGGACAACTTACTAAGATAGTTTCTGAAATTCGATCAAGATTTTTTTAAAGGAACCGAACAGGTAAAGGCAGTTACACTGAGAAGTGGAAAGGAGTTAGTCAAACCAAAGAAAAAAATACCACACGAAGATAACAAAGCAAAGGATGAGGGAGTTGAGGATATAACTCCAGTACGCAACAAAAGTAAACCACAAATCCCATATCCGGAAAAGTTGAAGAAAGACCGATTAGATGCCCAATACGGTAAATTTCTTGAACTTTTTAAACAAATACATATTAACTTACCCTTTGTTGAAGCCATTTCATAGATGCCAACGTACGCAAAATTCTTAAAAGAACTCCTGACGAATAAAAGGAAGCTTGAAGAAATATCAATAGTGGAGCTTAATGAAGAATGTTCAACCATCCTCCAAAACAAGCTACCAACCAAATTAAAAGACCCAGGAAGTTTTACTATTCCCTGTTTAATTGGTAGTTTAAATATTAAGAAAGCATTAGCTGATCTAGGTGCCAGTATTAATTTAATGCCTTATAAAATGTTTAAACAACTAGATCTTGGGGAACCAAAACCCACTAGGATGAGTATTCAGTTAGCCGATAGATCTATTAAATATCCTAGAGGAGTTATCGAAGATGTCTTGGTAAAAATTGATAAATTTATTTTCCCTGTTGATTTTGTTGTGCTTGACATGGATGAGGACATTAAGGTTCCTTTAATTTTAGGGCGCCCTTTTTTAGCTACTGTTAGGGCTGTTATCGATGTAGGTGACGGTAAACTTGCATTAAGGATAGGCAATGAGGAAATTATTTTTCAAATTTATGATGCCATGCGATATTCTAGAGAACAAGATGATTCCTGTTATTTTGTTGATACCATTGATCATATCATTCAAAACTCATTACAGGAAATTATACATGATGACACGATGAAACTGTGCCTGACTCAAGAAGAGGGGGAAAAAGATGAAGCCGACGAGCTGAATTTGAATACATCTTCATCTAGAAATACGGAAGAAGAGAGCATTAAAGCCAATGACGAACTAAAACAAAAACCCTCCATTGATGAGCCACCCAAATTAGAATTAAAACAATTGTCGAAACACTTATAATATGCATTCCTCAGGGATAATTCTACGCTACCGGTAATTATCTCTTCAGAACTAGAACCCAAGGAAAAAGAGGAGTTGATACAGGTACTAAAAGAACATAAAAGAGCCATAGCTTGGAAAATCTCTGACATTAAGGGAATAAGCCCATCGTTTTGTACCCACAAAATTTTAATGGAAGAGAAATACTAGCCATGTGTGCAACCTCAAAGATGATTGAATCCCAACGTAAAAGAAGTTGTGAAAGCTGAGGTAATTAAACTTCTAGATGCTGGGATAATTTATCCTATTTCTGACAGCAATTGGGTAAGTCCTGTGCAGGTTGTTGCAAAGAAAGGAGGCATGACGGTGGTAGCCAACAAAAACAATGAACTAATTCCCACCAGAACAGTCACAGGTTGGAGAGTTTGCATTGATTACAGGAAGCTGAACAATACCACTAGAAAAGATCATTTTCCTTTGCCCTTCATTGATCAAATGCTAGAAAGGTTATCTGGGCATATGTACTATTGCTTCCTAGATGGACTCTCCGGCTATTTCCAAATCCCAATAACACCTGAAGATCAAGAGAAGACAACATTCACATGCCCATACGGTGCGTTTGCTTATCATAGAATGCCTTTTGGATTATGTAATGCTCCTGCCACTTTTTAGCGTTGCATGTTGGCAATCTTTGGTGAACTTGTGGAAGACATTATGGAGGTATTTATGGATGATTTCTTGGTATTCGGTAATTCTTTCCATCTTTTCCTTAAAAATTTAAAACGAGTTCTAATGAGATGTGAGGAAACAAACCTTGTCTTAAATTGGGAAAAATGTCACTTTATGGTTCAAGAGGGAATTGTATTGGGGCATAGAATTTCTAGTAAGGGAATCGAGGTAGATAAAGCAAAGGTCGAGACCATAGAAAAATTACCTCGTCCTAGCTCAGTTAAGGCTATTAAAAGCTTTGTAGGTCATGCAGGATTTTATAGAAGATTTATTAAAGATTTTTCTAAAATAGCTAAGCCTCTAACGAAATTGCTAGAAAAAGATATACCTTTTAAGTTTGATCAGGAATGTTTAGATGCATTTAATATCCTTAAAGAGATATTAATAAATGCCCCAATTATAATTGCCCCCGATTGGAATCTTCCTTTTGAACTAATGTGTGATGCAAGTGATTTTGCAGTAGGTGCAATTTTAGGACAACGAAGAGACAAGCACTTCCAGCCGATCTATCACGCCAGCAAGACATTAACGGCCGCGCAAGAAAATTATACCACAACTGAAAAAGAATTACTAGCTGTGGTCTTTGCATTTGATAAATTTAGCCAATATTTAATATTATCTAAAGTTGTCGTTTACACTGACCACTTTGCTCTTCGTTATCTTCTAACTAAACCCGATGCAAAACCTCGACTCATAAGATGGATTTTACTCTTACAGGAATTTGATTTGGAAATACAGGATAAGAAGGGAGCTGAAAACCTTACAGTAGATCACCTCTCCAGGCTTGAGAACCCACATATCAAAGAGCTCGACGAAAGTGAGATAAATGACTCGTTCCCTGAAGAAGAACTCTTTTCTATAACCAACTTCGAGGTACCATAGTTTGTAGATATTGCAAATTATTTAGCTGCTAACATCTTACCAAAAAGGTTAACACATCATCAAAAGAAACGATTCTTTGCTAATGCGAAAAACTATTTTTAGGAAGATCCTTTTCTTTTCCGCATATGTACAGATCAAGTAATTCAGAGATGTGTTACAAGGGTAGAAGCAAGCAAAATCCTTGAACATTGCCATTCAGGACCTTCAGGAGGACATTACAGTGGGATTAAGACAGCCCACAAAATGCTCGAATCAGGATTTTATTGGCCAACTCTTTTCAAGGATGCCAACAGGTATGATGCTTCGTGTGATAAATGCCAAAGATCAGGTAATATTTCTAAACGCGATGAAATGCCTTAGACATACATGTTATCATGTGAGATATTTGATGTATGGGGTATTGACTTTATGGGTCCGTTCCCTAGTTCATTCAGAAATAAATACATCTTAGTAGCAGTAGATTACATGTCAAAATGGGTGGAAGCCCAAGCTTTACCTACTAACGATGCTGGAGCTGTAGTAAAGTTCCTTACGAAACTTTTCTCTCGTTTTGGAAAACCCAGAGCAATCATCAGTGATAGGGGCACTCACTTTTGCAATACTCAATTTGAAAAAGTCTTAAGAAAATATGGAGTATACCACAAAAAAACTACCCCTTATCATCCTCAAACCAGTGGGCAAGTGGAAGTGGCAAATCGAGAACTTAAGCGAATCCTAGAGAAAACAGTTGAATCAAATAGGAAAGATTGGGCAGTCAAAGTAGATGATGCTTTATGGGCCAATAGAACAACATTTAAAACCCCTTTAGGAACATCCCCATACAAACTTGTTTACGAAAAAAGTTGTCATCTACCATTTGAGTTAGAGAACAAAGCCTACTGGGCAATAAAATTCTTGAATTACGATCTCAAAACCACAGGTGAGAAGAGGATGATGCAGTTAAACGAACTAGATGAATGGTGAATTGAGGCCTATGAGAATTCACGATTATATAAGGAGGCAACAAAACGACGCCATGATGCTCGTTTACAACAATCAAAGAAATTCGAAGTAGGAGACTTAGTCCTGCTGTATAATTCAAGGCTCAAACTATTTCTTGGAAAGCTGAAATCAAGGTGGTCAGGACCATTCGTGATAAAATCTATTTTTCCTTACGGTATAGTCGAGGTAACCTATCCAACTCAAGGAACATTCAAGGTAAATGGCCATCGACTGAAAATTTATAATGGTGAAGATTTCAAGGAATTGAGAGAGGAGCTTCAGCTCCGTGAACCTTCTTTTAGGAATGAAAATAGGGTGAGTCTAGCTTAAGACTTTAAACAAGTGCTTCTCGGGAGGCAACCCGAGCACTAACTTCAGTAACCCCATTAATTTTCACATTTTAATTTTATGTTTTTCCTTTTAGCACCTAAATCAAACTAATTAATTCAGAAAAGCACAGGTTTCCTACCACACGGCCTTACACACGGGCGTGCCCGTGGCTGTGTGGTCGCCATGGGATGGAAAATGGGCGTGTAGGTAGACGTACGAGAAGAAAAAGAAAAATTTTCCCCAATACGGGCTGCGATAAAAAGACCACGGCCGTGCAATGCAACCGTGGTCTATCCTGAGTAATCTAACACGGGCACGGGCCACGCCTGTGCCTACCAACCGTGTGCGACACTGACTACATGTACACGGGTGTGCCAAACGTAACACGGGCGTGGGAGAAGCGAACAAAATCATACACGGCTTATGACCACGGCCGTGGCCAAGCACCCTGAAAGCGCCCAAAATTCAAAATCACGAAAAACACGGGTTGATTAAAATCGAACACGGGCGTGGCCCCTGCCCGTGCTCTCACCCTTATTTAAAGAGCTTAAACTCTCATCTTCCCCAAACCACAACCCTAACTGATTCTCTCAACCCCCTCCTTCCCTAATCCGGCCACCATAAAAAATCACCCCCATTTTGACCCCCATAACCCCTCCACCTTCCCTCCTTTAAAATACCCATACAAAACGCAGCCACGCCCGTGTTACCAGGAGCCCACACCCTTGCCACCGCCATGCTACCCAGAATTTTACAGTACACGCCCGTGCTCCACTGTACACGTCGCCACACACCCCAAACATTGCTGGTCACTCTTCACTATTTCATTTTCATCTATTTTAACTATTGTTTGATTAAAACTTCACGTTATTTAGTTTCTTTTTACTTTTAGTATTATTTAGTTTTAAGTGTAATTTCTTGAATTTTAGAACTAGTTTGATTGCTATATTTTTGTTTAAATTAGTTAATTTTGTCAATATAATTTCTCATGATTGAAATATTTTATTTAGCATTTAAATATTTTACGTATTGATCAAAGTAATTGTCATCGTCACGAGGAAAGCGAACTGCAGCCACTATGTCTAAAAAATGAAAGGGACCCGACTTATCCTCTGCTAGCGCAACCACCGAAGTGCGCCATCGGTTCCTCCAATTCCCTCAAGCCGCCCAAGAGGACCGTTAGAAGGTACTACGGGTGCGACCTTTCGGCACCGGTAGATGCATTGATTGGGCCGCTTTAGAGCAGGTCCACCTCGCAGACGATGTTCGAGCGCTGCTTACAACCGATCCGTGGGATAAATTTTTTACCATCATCGAGCCCACGTACTTGGACCTTACTTTAGAACTCTGCTCCACTTTCCAACTCCAGACAGTGATGACAAAATACGATGATCTAGGTACGATACAATTCCATCTGGGAGGCGTCATACGACAGCTGAACGTACCCCAATTCGGAGTCGCATTAGGAATTTATACGAAAGACTTTGTAGCAGAGAATGATCTCTCCGAGCTAAACCGCCATATTCATTGCACCCCCATAAGCTGTTGGTACAACATTGCCCCTAAAGAAGGCAATTACGACCCCAGTCACTCCAAGGAGACGACCTTTGTCCCGTCCCTGAGGTACATACATGCCATTTTGGCTCATACTATTACAGGTCGACGCGAAAGCACCGGCGGCGTAAATACTCACGACGTCTACTACCTGTGGTGCATGTCCAATGGCCACATTTTTGACCCAGCATATTTCATAGTCAGTGCAATTCAGCACCAGACAGAGCCACATAGGAGGGGAGATGATACCTCAGGGCATCCAGACTATGCTGCATATGAGGATGATCAAATATCAACGTGGAACCGATCCCCTTCAATACCGACTAGCCTTTCCCACTGACGAGGAGGACCCCGAGGACATTACTGACGATGTCCAACCACCACAGGAGGCACCACTACGGAGCCAGTGGCCCTCCCATGCAGCAGCTTCACTTTCAGACATCTTCGCACGCTTTACCCAGTTCGAGCAGTACTGTACTCAGCAGTTCAATGACACCGCTCGACGTTTTGATGGGATCGAGGCCACCCTTCAGCAGATTTGTCATCACTTCCACATTTCTTCACCGCCACCACCGCAGGACCCAGCAGATGATGAGGACCTCTGAGTCCTTTTATTATCTTTATTTTTAGTTTTCTTTTCTTTATTTTTAGTTCTTAGTTTTAATTTTTATTTATTTAAACCTATTGCCTTTTATATTTCAAACTTTTATTTCATTCATTGGCTATCTAACCTTTGAGTATTGCTAACAAACACTTGTTTAAATCATGCCACCGAGACATCTAACTGATGACTTTGCAGTTTCAATTGCACACTCCAAATAACGAATAAATCACTAGGAGTAATTCAATACTACATAAGTCATCATCTTTTCACCTCCGACTCAAGGAATACATCCAATAATTCAGGAAGTTTCACCTCTCTCCCTCTCTTTTGATTATCTACTAATTGTTATTATCTATCTTTGTACATTGAGGGCAATGTACATCTTAAGTGTGGGGGGGAAAAGTGTCTAACTTTTTGCATTATTTTCAAATCCCTGAATTATATATTGTTCTTAAGTAATTTCCTCGTATTACTAATAAGAATGAAATTTCTTTTGATTTATGATTCTTATTGATATATTTTGGATAATTCATAGTTAATCGTGCATTGATGCTTTATACTTTAAGATACTAGAGAAACAAGCATGATAAGTCTATTTTTCAGAATTAAAAAAATTTTGCTAGGTCGTCAAAATGAATCTGAACATTACTTTGAAGTTTAAAATTTACAAGGTTGGTGTCAAAAACACCCATAATTTTTGTGAGATTTTGAGCCTTGTAGAGCATTTATTCTTTTTCATGCTCACTTTTTGATTATGAGTGTGTCAACATTGAACTGTTATTCTAGAACTTACCTCGATTATACATGTTGAGGCCACACCTTTGATTTGATATACAGAGATGATTAAGTCACCTAGGATTTAACCCACTTACTCCCTAAAAAACCTACCTCCATAATTAACCCTTAGTAAACCCCGTTGATCCTAACAACCTTTTTATTGACTCACCAGCTAATATTAACATAAAACCCTTTGTATTTGTTATCACCATTCCTTTTGACTACCCTTATATCGAGATCTAATTTGATTAGTTACCTAGTTATTTTTTATCATCTGATTTGTTCTTAAAAAAAATCGAAGTATATTCAGTATTAGTATTATGAAAAGTGAGCTTATACAGGTAAAGTCTATTTATCAAAAGAAAAGCTCGTATTATTAGGGTTATTACTCTTCAGTTGATGTAAATATTTATTATTGTCTCGGTAGTTCTAGATAGGTAACTTGTCAATTTGATCTCGATTTTAACTTTCTAATTCAGCCTTTATCCACACCTTTAACCTAAGCCTCGTTACAACCCTGTTAAAGACCTTTTGATTTATGTATTATCTCATATTATAGTGGTGGAGATTTGATTTTCAGGCAAGCCTATGGGATTAACTTTTCAGGTTCGACTTATGAGTACTCTTTTCCTGAACCTTAAATACTTCGAGTGATTTGAGTGAATCTTTTGTGAGGATGTCAATCCTTGTCGGTTTTGAATTAAAGGCAATTATTTAGATAAGGGGAGACACCTACATTTTTGTGATACAAATGTATGACTTATATTGTTTGAATCTTTAGGACTCTTTGAGTTAAATTATCCATGTATAAATTATCTATGAATTATGATGAGACATTGTTGATAGGAATTATGAATTATGGAAAGTTCATTTTAATTGTAAGTTGAGAATTTTGCTTGAGGGCAAGCAAAAGCTTAAGTGTGGGGGTATTTGATGAACCGTAAAAGTAACTTATTCTAATCCCACATTTAACATACTTTTGGATGATTTATCCCTTGATTTATGTAAAAAGGTGCTCTTCATCCTTTCTTTTCATGTTTTATACTCAGGAAAGCACCGGAGGATGGAAAGAACGAGAAACGAGCCTAAAATGAACCAAATTGGGCCAAAGTGGAAATCGACACAGCCTGGACTTAAGCCCACACGGCAGTGCCTCATTGATAAACTAGAACACGACCTGATCACGATTTACACGGGCGTGTTTTCTCATTAAAAGTCTGAACACGGCCTAAAGACGATTCACACGGGTGTGTGCCATGGCCGTGTCCCTGTCGTGGCAAAGAGCAATTCTACTCGGAAAAGGATGCTTAGGGGCAAAGAAACCTATTTTAAAAGCCTATATAAACACCCTAAGTGTAACCAGAAAAAAGGGCGGTTAACTAGGCCAATGAGTCGAGCCGAAAAAGTCAGATTTGTGGGAATCACTCGAAGATAGCCAGTTAATCCATCTCAAGAAGCCAGAATTTTACTCAAGACAGCGGATCTCTCCTTCAATTCCTTCAGGGGGTTTTAGGGATTTCTTATGTTTTGTTTTATCTTTTTTTTTTCTCAGATGTTTTCTTTTATTGTTATGAACTAAACCTTTCAGATACCCGAAGGGGATGAAACCTAAGACGGATCTTGTTATTGTTTTCTGAACTATATGATAAATACTTGATTTGTTCTTAATTATGTGTGCTTAATTCTTGTGTTAATATTTTCGGGATTCTGATTCAAGTTGGATGTGCTTAGGTGGTGGAGTAAAAGTCCCTGTCTAAGAGTAGATTTAGCATAGTTAAGCGGAGTTGATCGCGCGCCTAGAGATCGGGTGACGAAAATCTATCGGATTATGGTCAAACCTAATATGGGAGTCCATAGATCGAGTTAATGTGATTCTAGGGGTTTTAATTAGAAAGAGATTTCAATTAATCAACCTAGGGTTAGACGTTATTCGCCTCGAGAGAGGGTTTAATATAAATTAGGGAATCCTACGGATCAAGTCAAGTGAATAAATCGTCTAGTTCAGTGTTAAATAACAAGTGAAGTCTAGGTGGATTCTTCCTAGGGTATTGTCTTAATCAACTGAGTTTTCCCAACAGTATTTCCCCAATTCATTCTTTTTGTCTTTGTGTCTTTAGCTTAATATTAGTTAAATTTAGATTAGACAACAACTTCACTTATTTTAGGCTAGATAATAAAAAGAAAGTTAGTATTAGTACTTTTAGTTCCTTTGGGTTCGACAATCCGGTCTTGCCTAAGCTATACTACTGTTCGATAGGTGCACTTGCCTCAATCGTTGTCATAGTTAGTTTTCAGGTTCGATCATTCTTTTTATAAATTTTAAGACTTTGATAGACACGATCATTTGTACATGGAGGACAATGTACATCTTAAGTATGGGAAGGTTATTTATATGACTATTAGAAAATCCCTGAATTATTCTTGTGCTTGAGTAATTTTATCATATTTCCATTAGAATGAATTTTTGTCAATTTGGGATCTTTTGTTGATGTGTTTTGGATTAATTAGTAGATATTTGTGCATTGGTTGATTTAAACTTTAAGACACGAGAGAATCAAGCATGATAAGTTTATTTTTAGAATTAAAAATTTTGGGTTGTTTCCCTGAATTGAGGTATTATTTTGAAGTTTTAAATTTGCAAGTTTGACATCAAAAACCATGAATTTTTGTGAGATTTTCAGCCTTTAAAGCATACATTTTTCTTGCTCATTTTATCATTGGTTATGAGTATGTCAATTGGATTTGTTATTCTAGAACTTGCTTCGATTATACATGTGGAGACCACACCTTTGATTTGATATACTAAGATGATAGAGGCACTTAAGTTTTAACCCACTTATTCCATAAAAAGCCTACCTTTTTAATTAATCCTTAGTGAACTCCATTGCGCCTAACACACTGTTTCTTGATTTACCCATTAATGTTAACCCATAACTCATTTTTTTTTGTTCGTTGAGACTTTTTCCCGATTTATTGACTCCCTTTTTGTCGAGATTTGATTTGGTTAGATGCTTAAAATTGCTCTTCTGTTTGATTTGCTGAATTATTTTTGATTATTCTATATAAAAAAAAGAAACATAAAAAAAAGAGAAAAAAAAAGGAAAAAAATTATTTAGTTTTATGTTGATTAAACTTGAACAGTTACATTCATATTTTGAGAAAAAGCTTGTTTTTATTCTTGAATAGTTCTTGATTTATACACTTGTTTTTAATTCATCATTTGTTTATTTTTTCTAGTTTGGTAACTTATCAATTCGGTCTTGATTATAGCCAACTATTCTGGCCTTTCTCCACACCCTTAACCTAAGCCCCATTACAACCTCTTAAAGACCTTTTGATTTGTGTATCATATCATTTTATAGTAGTGCAGATTTAATTTTCATGCAAGCCTATGGTAATGACTTGTTTGACTATTGAGTGCTTATTCTTAAACCTTAAACACTTTGAGTGATTTGAGTGAATCTTTAGTGAGGATGTCGATTCTTGCCGATTTGAATTAAAGATAATTACTTAGATAAGTAGAAATACCTATGTTTTTGTGCTTTAAAATTTTTTTGACTTGGATTGATTGAATCTTTAGTGCTTTTTTTAGTTGAATTGTCAATGTATGATTATTTGTGAATCATTTTGAGACATTATTGATGAGAATTATAAGTTGAGAAAGATTAATTTTAATGAGAGTTGAGGATTTTGCTTGAAGACAAGCAAATGCTTAAGTGTGGGGATATTTGATAAGCTATAAAAGTAACATATTTTAATCCCATTCTTAATGCGTTTTTGGATGATTAATTATGAAAATTAGTGAATTTGATGCTCCTAATCCTTTAAATTCATGTTTCTATACTTACGATTGCATTTGAGAGTGAAAGGAGCGAATTACAAGGCAAAATCGAATAAAAAGAGCTATTTTCAAGATCTACACGGGCTGGACACACGCCCGCGTGAGCTATACAGGCTAGCTGTAACACCCCTAACCCGTATCCGTCGCTGGATTAGGGTTACGAGGTATTACCGATCAATACACATCATGTATCATACATAACTCATACATTTATGCATTCATACTTAAATACCATTTAATCATAAACACATCATCCCTTCTAAGGGCTTACGAGGCCTTAAACATGCTTTAGAAGTGGTTTGGGACTAAACCGATAACATATGAAAATTTTTGAAACTTAGAAAAATTTTCAACCATACTAGGGTCACACGCCCATGTCACAGGCCGTGTGAAAATAGGGCATACATACTGACTTGGGTCACACGGCCAACAACACGCTCGTGTGTCTAGCCCGTGTGCCCTTCGAAGTGGCCAAACACGCCCGTGTGCCAGACTGGTCAAACCTATAGGGTATACTGACTTATGCAACACAGCCAAGTCACACGCCTGTGTGCTAGGCCATGTTCCAATTAGAGGGTATACTGACTTGTACCACACGGCCAGTCACACGCTTGTGTGTGAGACCGTGTGGAGCATACTGACTTCAATTCAATTTCAACAACAAGGGACACACGTCCGTGTGTCACATACAGCTGAGACACACGCCCGTGTCTCTGCCCGTGTGGAAAAAAATAGACTATTTACCAAACCATTTTTCCACCCATTTTGCACATAGCTACACAAGCTCAATTGATACCAATTTAAGACACAAATATGCAGCCAAAAGTCATCAACCAATACACAATGATACTATATCCATTTCAACCATTTCAATGCTCAATTTAATGCCATTTACCTATTCAAATACATATCAATTCATCTTGCTTTACTAGACATAATTCACATATATGATTCATTCAATAAAACCATTCCAAATATGCATTATCAATTCAACCTCATTCATTCATTGTAGGTCAATTTACCTAATTCAAAACAAAGCCATTCACACCTCTTTATACACTAACTAAATCATCAACACAAGCCAACTTAAATGGCCCAAAATGCATGTTCATTAAACATATCAAAATAACTCAAGCCTATACATGCCATATACCATATATACACAACTCAAAAGTACCAAAATAGATTTCCGATAGTGCGATGAAGTTCCTGACGATCCCTGGTTCCAAGCTAGCTTTGATATACTATAAAACATAGATGAAATAAACAAAGTAATCTATAAAGCTTAGTAAGTTCGTATGTATATATGAAATATTCAACTTCATTCATTACCAATTCCAAATAGATACATAATTTGCAATTAAAACCTCAATCAATGAGATAACATAAAGTTTAACTACAAAGCAACACATAAGTTCTCATATTCTTTTAAGTCATTATTCGAACAGTTTTCTGTACATACCTGTACTGTACATAACTATTCTCACCAATTCGCTTCTTGAATAACTTCGAGTTCAACCACTGTTTAGCTTTGTTCCTCAACGAGAAGGGAAATAACTGAAGGCGAATGGCATCATCAGAAACGCCATTAATTTTGAAAGTATCGCAAAACTCTAAAAATTGGCTAAATGAGTATTTGGGTCCTCATCCTGCAAACCATCAAACTGAACAAACTGTTGAATCATTTTAATAGTGTTAGGTTTCAGTTCAAAATTATTTGCAACAATAGTAGGTCTAACAATACTCGATTCAGCCCTAATTAAATTAGGCTTAGCATAGTCGTACATAGTACGAGGACCAGGATTTTCGGCAACCACCAGAGGAAGCGGATTATTATTAGCCATCTCCTTAGTAGTATTAGTATCGTCCTCTTGCTCTTCCTCTATGTGTTGTAAACTTCGCCTTATCTCCCTACGATTTTTGCTAACGGTACTTTCTATCTCACTGTCAAAAAGCAAGGGTCCTGACGGGTTCCTTCTAGTCATAAACTAGAGATATCTGTTAGAAACAAAAAAAGAGAAAAATTAGAAAAGTGTCAATAAGATAAAAATAAATTGTAATAAAATAAAAATGGCTAAAGTAATAAAAATTAAGCGTTCTTGATATCTTAGTCCCGGCAACGGTGCCAAAAACTTGATGGGCTCGAAACTAACTAATATTTCGACAAAGGCAAGCGCACCTATCGAACAGTAGTATAGTTGTAGTGAGTCTGGAATATCGTATCCTCAAGGACTAAAATTAATAGTAATAACTCTCTTTTTATTATCTAGCCTAATAATTATGGGAATTTATTTTTAGTCTAAAATTAATTAACTAATTGACTAACTAAATGACTATGAACGCGACAGAGAGTGAAGAGAATAATCGAATGAATAAAGACAATACCCAAGGAAGAATCCACCTAAACTTCACTTATTATTCTAACTCTGAATTAAATGATTTATTCACTTGCCTTGATCTGTAGAAATCCCTAAATTATGTTAATATCTCTTTCAAGACTAAGAATAACTGACTCTAGGTTGATTAATTGAAATCTCTTTCTAATTAAAACCCCTATCATCGCATTAACTCGATCTATGGATTCTCTTATTAGATTTGACTCTAATCCGGTAGATTTATGTTGTCCTATTTCTAGGATTGCAATCAAATTCGCTTAATTATGTTGGATCTTCCCTTAAACAGAGACTTTTGCTCCACTGAATAAGCACATTAAACTTAAATTAATATTCCTGAAAACATCAAAACAAGGATTAAGAACACATAATTAAGAACAAGATCAAGTATTTATCACATAATTCAGATTTATTAAATAATAAGATGATTCATCTAGGTTTCATCCTCCATAGGTATTTAGGGAGTTTAGTTTATAACGTAAAAGGAAAACATCATAGAATTAAGAAAACAACAAGACATAAAGAACCCAAAAACTTCTAAAGAACTTGATGGAGATCTTCAATCTTGGAGTGAATCCTCCTTCTAGATGATTCCGAAGGCTTCCTTCGAGTAATTTTTTTCGATCTACTCTGCGTGCCCCTTAGGTCTTCCTCTGATGTGTATTTATAGACTTTAGAAGGCTCAGAAGCCCTAAAAATTGGCTTTTTCCGCATGAAAATAAAGTAGGGTACGATAGGGACACGGGCATGTGATCAACCCGTATGAGGAGGCCCAGGCCGTGTTAGAATTTGCATGGCTCTCGATCCACACGGGCTAGCACACGAGCGTGTGTCCAGCCCATGTGGTTCACACGGGCATGTGTTTAGCCCGTGTGGTGCGGGTTTTGGCAGTGTGGATCCTTAAGATGGCCCGTTTTGTCCGGTTTTGACCCGAGTTTTGTTCCTTTCGCTCCCCTATGCTCTCTTAAGTATAGAAACATGAATTTAAAGGATTAGGAGCATCAAATTCACCAAATTCTATAAATAAATATCCAAAAATACGCTAAGTGTGGGATTAAAATGTGTTACTTTTATGGTTTATCAAAGCCCACTAAGCAAGAGATAGGGATTTATTCCAAAAATAACAAAATTTTCCAAAGCTAAGGCTTGAACTTGGGACCTCCAACACACACCCGGAACACTTAACCATTGAAGTAGATACACAATTGTGTCACATTTTAACAGAAACAAAAATAAGAATTTTGGGGCGTTACATAAAGTACATTGTGTTTTGGTGTATTACGGGGGTTTGGAGTGGTGATGGTATTGGAGGGAGATATCGTCATATTACCCAAGTAAACCGAGGCTCAACATTTGTTGCGAACTCTCGTGTTATACTTTCTGTTTGGCATGGCTCGGGTGGACCAGCTCTTTTGAGCTTCTGTTTAGCTCTTTCGACTTCTATTCAGCTCTTATGAGCTTCTATTGGTGTGTTCGGGTGGACCAGCTCTATGAGCTTCTGTTTATGATGTACTCTTATCTATAAGTCGTTTTTCAAATGAAAAATCTTGGCAAGGTAATTTGTTTAATGAATTTGAAAGATCTGTTATTTATTGAATATTGATTTGAACATAAATAAATTCAACAGTTGAGATTATGGATGATGCTTAGGTTTATGTTAAGCTTATAGTTACATTATATCATGTTTAATATTAATGATATACAATGAAATGGTAAATTGTAAAAATAAGAATATGCTTATGTTCATGAAAAGCTGGTATAATTCAAAATGTGTATTTTCTTATAAATTGGTTTATCATGTGATTGACTCCAAATGAGTTGTATACATAAATGCACTAACTTGTGTTTTGATGATGGTGATTAGGCTTATGTCAAGCTTCAGATTATGATTGATGTTTATGCTTATGTATGGTATTATACAAATGAAACATGTAAGAAAAGGTAATGAAATGGTAAGTTCATTATTGAAATGTGATATGACAAAAAAGGGATTGATGAATTGAATGATGTACTTATGTATGAGAAATTTCGTATGTTATGGATGAACTTACCTATGATGCGAATAAATATACTAATTAGTAAGTTAATGTTGTTTTTTAAGTTTATGCTTAGTAAATGGAATGGAAAGTAAGTAAAGGAAATAATTCATAGTTTTATGAAAAGGTTAATGATGGTGTATAATGTTTATAAAATCCTATTAAGTTAGGAATGAAAAATACATATGATGTTGATAGACTTACTCATTTATGAGTTGATGGTTATGTAGTGGATAAATCTTGAGGTATTGGTATAGGTTTATATTTAATCTATAAAATTCATTGTTGAAATAGAATGTTATGTTTAAAGTTTATAAGAGCTTACAAAGCATTCATTGCTTACGTAGTTGTTTTGCCCTTACTTTACAGATTATTAAAAGCTTGATCAGGTTGGAAGCTTGTCAGAGATCTATGACACTATCCAGCTATAACATCGGTAGATTTTGACGTTTTGGGTCATGGTTATAATGGCATGTATAGGTGGACTTATGTTTAAGGTTTGGTTAATGTTTATGACTTGTAATGTTATTTTGAAGTGTAGAATTAATGGTATTTTCATACCTTGATGGTTGGTATGTTTGTGGTACTTTGATGCTAAATGTTTGATGTTTATTTGGTCTAGTTGATGCAAGGTTTTATGGCCAAACTTGGTATGTGATGATGAGGCTTCATTGTGGTCAATTGAAGTGAGTTTTGGTATGGAAACATGTTAGATATAAATGTTAAATGAATGATCAATTATGCATATGTTTTGGATGAATTTGATGAATTGTGTTTGAGGTGCCTAAATGGCATATTGGTTGTATGGATTTATGGCATATTGAAAGTGGTCTTATTATGCATGTTTTGGTGTTTTGTTCATAAATGCTTTTGGCTTGTAGGTTCAAGGTTGATTTGGTGAAAGGAATGACTTGAAATTGGCATATTTCTTGTCCACGTGGCCTAAGGCACAAGCGAGTGTCTCAGCCGTGTGTGACATACGGCCATGCGACATGGCCGTGTGTCCTCTGTAGGTTTTTAAGGTTGCATTTCGAGTGTTACACGACCTAGCACACGGGCGTATGGCTTGGCCGTGTGGCACAAGTCAGTGAGTTTCAAGGGCATGGACATGGGCTGGGACACAGCCGTGTGTCCCTATTTCGATTGTTACACGGCCTGAGACACGGGCGTGTGTCTCAGTCGTGTGACCCTTACAGTCCAAATTTTTCTAACTTTTTCTTAAACTTTCCAAATGTTTCCCATTTAGTCTCTGATTGTTTCTATTGTATTTTTAGGGCCTTGAGGGCTCGATTAAGGGAAACTATGAATGTATTTAAATGAAATTAGATTATATTTGGATTAATGTATGAATTGAATGGTTTACTATTCTGTTTGCTAGGTAATTCTTTGTAACCCTATTCTGGTGACGGATACGAGTTAAAGTTGTTATAAAACTGACGTCCTTTTGTATTAGTAACAATGCCCATGTCAATCAAGCTAAGTCTCAACGGACGCCACTATAATTATTTTTAAGTGTGACATACATTTTTCTAAATATTAATTATTGATGTCCAAATACATTAAGTTTCAATTTATTGGGTAAATTGATTTAAGTTTCTGGATTTCTATAATTTTATGGGTTGATTATTCATTTATTTATCTTAATTAAATTTTTTGTTTTATTTATTTTCATAATTGTAACGCCCCGAATTCTGGGCCTAGAAGGAATGGGCCTTGAGTGTGGGATCATCTAGGAGACTGCACATAAATATTTATGTTTGCAAGGAAATTCCATAAATTACTTGTTTGCTTTAATGGCTAAGTGATTTGGGTGTGTATGGGAGTGTTTGAGAAGCCTGGGTTCAAGTCTTGGCTTTTGCAAAATTTTTTGTTTTTCTCTTAAATGAATCTGGACACTGGCATATAGGCTTTATAAATAATAATGCTTGTTTATGACACAAGAAGAGCTTGTGGTCTAGTGGCAAGGTGGCGTGTTGTGTAACTAAGAGGTCTGAGGTTCAAGTCTTGGGTTGCGCAAGGGGGTATTTATTTTGCTGCATGAGCTGTGTAGGTAGTAGAGTTCGACTGAAACAAAACTAAGGGGAGTTTGAATAGATTTGAATAGTGTTTGAACTGGTCATGGAGAGATTCAAGGAGGGATAAGGGGAGAGAATCAAGGAGTTTGAATGAGAGGAGAGTTGTGCCCATTTGGGTGTCTGGCTACTCAGATTTTCAGCAGTGATTTCTTTTTGGTATAGTCCTTGTTCAGCTCTTTCTTTTGGCATTTTTGTTTTATTCTTTTTGTTCTCCCTGGCCAAATTGTCCTTTTGGGTCTTGGCATCGTAAGTTATTTGGTCGATTCCTGGTAAGTCAAGTGCCTCTCGGTACTTTTTTGGATTCCTTTTTCCTCTGCTATTTTTCCTTTTAGCCGAATTCATTCTTCTCCCTTATTTCTCCTTCACTTCTTCTCAATTGTTCTCCTTTCCTCTTTGACTGAGTGGCCCTCTCTCTTTTTCTTTCTCTGCTGTACCAGTCGGTTTGGTAGTGGGCAGCGATCTCTTCTCTTATTCATAACACTGTGGTAAGCCGAATCCTACATCTCCTCTTTTCCCCTCCCTCTTTTGTTTCTCTGCTTTTCCAATATATAATGAATGTCATAAATATTGTCTTGCTATTTCGAAACCCTGTGGATGATAGTCTCTGACAATCGGTGGAGTGTCGACTGCCTTACTTCTCTGCACATCTCTACCTTCTGCTTCGAATACCTCTTTGGTAGAATATTGTGGGGTAAGTAGATTGTTTTATAGTATTGGTTGAATACCCGATCTGCTCCAACTCTAACTCTTTGGACTATGGACATCAATTCAAGCCTTGTATTACATGAGTATGGCTAATGAAATCTGTGTTATACGCAGTAAATCGAGAAGAAGGGTGTGGTCATTTTCAACCAGCGATCTAAGAGTAAAAATCGCGTAACTTTCGGTCAAGGTAAGTGGTGATATCGGTTTGGGGCTTCAGTGTTAATGATCTAAAGGATGAGAGATTGATTGTGTTGGTATGATTGTAGGTTGATCGCGCGTGGGGAAATCTGTTTGTTGCGCAAACAAGTGTGTAGTCACACCCCTCTCTTATGTGAATCGGCAAAAGCCAAAAACTCGAAACTTCGGCATTTGTGGCCCCAAGAGCGTGCGATCGCTTATGTGGTAAGACGAGCCCACCAATCGTGGGTGATAGAGTGTAGAGGCCACCACGAGTGTTCTCGTGCTCTTGGGCCCACATGGGCCTCGTTTGGCTGAAATGGGCCATGTGGGCCCAATAGGGCTTGTGGGCCCCATATAGATGAAATCCACGATAAGTGGCAAATACTGGAGTGGGCTATGTAGTTCGCATAGCCATGACTGAATTTGGGCTAAATGGGCCACATGAACGTGTGGGCTCATGTGGGCTGAATACTGGGCCTTGGGCCCAATTACACCGTTATGACCATTTAGGTTTTCTATGTCGCTCGAGGCGACTGTAGACCTTCGGAGAGGTCGTTATTTGCACCAAGACCCCAAAATAAGTAGTGACCAAAATACCCCCATAGGGTAAAATGATCGAAATGCCCCCATAGGGTAAAATAACCGCAATACCCCCATAGGATAAAATGACTGAAATACCCCCATTTGATAAAATGACCGTTATACCCCCTATGGTTAAATGACCAAAACACCCCCATAGGGTAAAATAACAATAATACCCCGTAGGGTAAAATGACCGAAATACCCCCATAGTGTAAAATGACCGAAATACCCTCATAGGATAAAATGACTGAAATACCCCTATGGGGTAAAATGACTGAAATACCCCTATAGGATAAAATGACCGAAATACCTCCATAGGGTAAAATGACTATTATACCCATAGGAGATGAAATGACTGTTATGGCCTTATGTTGTGTATGACTGATTTGCTCTATGATATGTATGACTATGTGATGGACCTCGAAACTAACTAATATTTCGACAAAGGCAAGCGCACCTATCGAACAGTAGTATAGTTGTGGTGAGTCCGGGATATCGTATCCTCAAGGACTAAAATTACTAGTAATAACTATATTTTTATTATCTAGCCTAATAATTAAGGGATTTTTGTTTTAATCTAAAATTTAACTAACTAATTGATTAACTAAATGACTATGATCGTGACAGATAATCGAATTAACCAATAATAAAGACAACACCCAAGGAAGAATCCCCCTAGACTTCACTTATTATTCTGACTCTGAATTAAATGATTTATTCACTTGACTTGATCCGTAGAAATCCCTAAATTATGTTAATATCTCTTTCGAGACTAAAAACAACTGACTCTAGGTTGATTAATTAAAATCTCTTTCTAATTAAAACCCCTATCGTCGCATTAACTCAATCTATGGATTCCCTTATTAGATTTAACTCTAATCCGGCAGATTTATGTCATCCTATTTCTAGGGTTGCAATCAACTCCGCTTAATTATGCTAGATCTTCTCTTAAACAGGGACTTTTGCTCCACTGAGTAAGCACAATAAACTTGAATTAATATTCCTGAAAACATCAAAACAAGGATTAAGAACACATAATTAAGAACAAGAACAAGTATTTATCACGTAATTTAGATTTATTAAACAATAAGATTCATCTAGGTTTCATCCTCCCTAGGTATTTTAGGGAGTCTAGTTCATATCTTGGAAGGAAAACATCTTAGGAATAAGAAAACAACAAGACATAAAGAACCCAAAAACTTCTCAAGAACTTGATGGAGATCTTTAATCTTGGAATGAATCGGCTTCCGAGACGATTCCAACGGCTTCCTTCTAGTAATTACTTTGATCTACTCTGCGTCCCCTCTTAGGTCTTCCTCTGGCTCGTATTTATAAATTTTAGAAGGCTCAGAAACCCTAAATTTAGCTTTTTTTGTGTCAAAACAACATAGGGTGCTGTAGGGACACGGGCGTGTGCTCAGCCCGTGTGGGAGTGTGCAGCTCATGTGGGAGTTTGAGTGAATCGCGATCACATGGGCTGGCACACGGGCGTGTGTCCAGCCTATGTGAGTCACATGGGCATGTGCCCTACTAGTGTGGTTCTGTCCTTGGCAGTGTGGATCCTTAAGGTTACCCGTTTTGCCCGATTTATGCCTGTTTTCCACTCCTTTTGCTTCCCTATGCTCACCTAAGTATAGAAATACAAATTTAAAGGATTAGGAGCATCGAATTCACAAAATTATATAGATAAACATCCAAAAACACGCTAAGCATGGGATTAAAATGTGTTGCTTTTATGGTTTATCAAATATCCCCACACTTAAGCGTTTGCTTGTCCTCAAGCAAAATCCTCAACTCACGATTAAAATTAAACTTCCTTAATTCACAATTCTTATCAATAATGTATTATCATAATTCACAAATAATTTATACATTGATAATTTAACTAAAAGAGTCCTAAAGATTCATACAATCTAAGCCACAAATTTTTGTAGCACGAAAACATAGGTGTTTTCCCTTACCTAAATAATTACCTTTGATTCAAAACCGACAAGAATCGACATCCTCACTAAAGATTCACTCAAATCACTCAAACTTGTTGAAGGTTCAATTTAAGCACTCAAAAGTCAAACATGATAAGTTATTACCATAGGCTTGCACGAAAATCAAATCTCCACCACTATAAAATGAGATGATACACAAATCAAAAGGTCTTAAAAAGGGTTGTAATGGGGCTTGGGTTAAAGGTGTGGATAAAGGCTGAATTAGAGGGTTAGAATCGAGATCGAATTGACAATTTACCTAACTAGAAAAAATAAACTAATACTGAATAATTACATCAATTGAAAATAACACGAGCTTCTTCTCAAAATGTGAAATTAATCGTTTAAGCTCAAATAACATAGAACTAATAACGGATATATTTCAAACTTTTTTTTCAATAATAAGAAATTAACAACTGAAATAGAGAACATAGTTAGGCAACTGATCAAATCAAATCTCGACAAAAATGGGTTAATATAATAGGAAAAATTCTCAATGAATAAAAAAGAATGGGTTTTGGGTTAATATTAAGGGTGAGTCAAGAAACGGTTTATTAGGCTAAAAAGGGTTCACTAGGGTTTAATTATAAAGGTGGACTTTTTGGGATAAGTGGGTTAAAACCTAAGTGCCTTTATCATCTCAGTATATCAAATCAAAAGGTGTGGTCTCGACATGCATAATCGAAGCAAGTTCTAAAATAACAAATCAATATTGACACACTTATAACCAATAAAGTGAGCAAGAAAAATGTATGCTCTAAAGGCTCAAAATCTCACAAAAATTATGGTTTTTGATGTCAACCTTGCAAATTTCAAACTTCAAAGTAATATTTAAATTTAAGGAAACAACCTAACAAATTTTTAATTCTGAAAATAGACTTATCATTCTTGATTCTCTAATGTCTTAAAGTTTAAACCATCAATGCACAATTACCTTTAACTTAATTCGAAACAAATCAATAAAAATCGTAAGTTAATAGAAATTTTATTCTAATAGTAATATGAGAAAATTACTTAAGAACAAGATATAATTCAGGGATTTTTCTAATAATGCTATAATTAACCTCCCCACACTTATGATGTACATCGTCCTCAATGTACAAAACTATATAATGACAATATAATAAAATAAAAAGGGAGAGAAGTGAAACTTCCTGAATTTTGGACGAAATCTGTGGAACAGTTGACGCGGAATTGTAGATATAACATAGTGAAGTGCATAATTCTGAGCAACTAATAAGAAAATAAACACAACTGTGGAATACGATTAAGGGATTACTCAATTAGGAATAATTATAAAAGCTAAAATATAGTTCAAAATGTCAAAAATAAGTCTTTGAACATATGATAATAAACATAAGGAAAATAGACTAAAAATAAAAAGAAAAGTAAAAATAAAAATAAAGATAAAAATAAAATGAATGGACTCAAAGGTCTTCATCATCAGATGCGTTGCGAGGTGGCGGTGCTGAAGGTGAATATGGAGATGGTGGCATATCTACAGTGAAGTGGCCTCGAGACTGTCAAACCGCTGATAACATTACTGCTCGAAGCAAATGAGTCACTCGGATATGTCGTTCAAAGTGGCAGCAGAAGAAGGGGGTCGGTGACTCGGTGGTGGAGGGTGTGGTGGATCCTCGTGATGGAGAGGAACATCCTCAGGAATGTCCTCGGGATCATTCTGATCGTCAAGTCGAGACAGTCTGTACTGGGGAGGATCGAAACCATGACGTCACTTGATCATCCTCATATGTAGCATGCTCAAACAGGACTTGTATCATCTTGATCACTAGGTATTCTGATAGAATTACGTGCTTGGAGTTTAATCATGTCATCACCTACACGAAGTATTAATTCCCCTGTACCAACATCAATAATGGTCCTAGCAGTTGCTAAAAAGGGTCGTCCTAAAATTAAAGGAACGTCACTATCCTCATCCATGTCTAAAACAACAAAGTCTACTGGGAATGTGAATTTATCAATTTTGACTAGCACATCTTCTATTATACCCTTTGGAAATCTAATGGTTTTATCAGCCAATTGAATGCTCATCCTAGTTTGTTTGGGTTTCCTAAGACCTAGCTATTTAAACATCTTATAAGGCATAACATTGATACTTGCCCCTAAATCAGCTAAAGCATTATTAATAGATAAACCACTAATTAAGCAAGGAATCGATAAACCGTTAATTAAGCCTAGATCTTTTAATTTTTGGGGTAGTCTATTCTGTAAAATTGTTGAGCAAACTACATTTAGCTCCACATGCGACGCATCGTCTAACTTCCGTTTGTTTGACAAAAGCTCTTTTAAAAATTATACTAAATTAGGCATCTGTGAAAGAGCTTCAATAAAGGGTAAGTTAATTTGTAATTTTTTAAGAGTTTAAGAAATTTACTGAATTGTTCATCTGTGCGGTCTTTCTTCATCGCATTGGGATATGGAACACGAGGTTTGTACTCTGTACTTACTAGTTTTTGTTTATTATGGCTTACCTCAACCTTACCTTTATCTACCACGTTTTCTTGCCTCGGTTTTGGTTCGTCTAACCCTTCACTATCGTGGGCAGTAATGGCATGAAGTTGCTCCTTTGGGTTAGTTTCAGTGTTGTTTGGCAGGCTGCCTTGTGGTCGTTCAGATATTAGCTTAGCCAGCGTCCAATTTGATTCTCAAGACCTTGAATTGATGCTTGTTGATTTTTGAGTGCGGTTTCGGTGTTCTGGAAGCGCGTTTTTGACACCGAGATGAATTTAGTAAGCATCTCTTCAAGGTTCGGCTTCTTTTCCTGTGCGTAAGCTGGCTGAAAGCCTGGAAGGGGTTGCTGTATTTGGTTTCCTTGTCCTCCCCATGAAAAGTTTGGGTGGTTCCTCCAACCTGGATTGTAAGTATTACTATAGGGATTATTCTGAGGTCTAGAATTATTACCCATATAGTTCATCTGTTCGCTTTCTATGCCTAGGTTGTAGGATGGATATTCTGTATTGCCTATTCCTTCTCCATTCGTATCGCACTGCATCACTGGATGTACCTGCAAAAAACCACATAAACCATCAATCTTTTTATTTAAAAGCTCTACCTGGTTTGATAGCATGGTAACTGCGTCGAGGTTGAAAACGCCGGCTGCCTTTGTTGGCTTCGCCTTTATAACTTGCCACTGATAGTTATTTAGTGACATCTCTTGATAAACCATAATTTACACATATTTTAACCCCATGCTTAGCTTAATTTTGGACGAATTTAGATTGATTTTTTGAATTCGATGCTCCTAATCTCTTAATTTCATGTTTTATACTCAGGAGAGCTTAGGGAGTCGAAAAGAACGAGAAACGGGCAAAAAGGGACAAAATGGGCCTACACGGCTTGGACCACCGCACACGGGCGAACCGCACGGCCGTGTGTGGCAAGCCGGATCGAACATGGCCTGGGCTATCGACCACGGGTGTGTCACACGGGCGTGTCCCTGCCGACCCGAGGATGGATTTTACTCGGATTAGGATACTTGTGGGCCAAGAAAGGCATCTCGAAGCCTATATAAAGACCCTAGGGGGCAACCTAAAAGGGGAGTTCGACAGGACGTCAAATAGACACCGAGTAGAAGGAGAAAATACTCCAAGACAGCTGTCGGGATCAGCTTAGGAGAAGGATCTCCATCAAGACTGAAGATCTCCCATCAAGTTCTTTAGAAGTTTTTGGGTTTTCTTATGTTTTATTGTTTTTCCTCTTTTATGATGTTTCCCTCTATCAATATGAACTAAATCCCTCAAATACCTGAGGGGATGAAACCTAAGACAGATCTTATTATTATTTGATTTATGAGATAAAAACTTGTGCTTATTCTTAATTGTGAGTTCTTATTATTGTTTGACAATTCAAGTTATTAATTCAAGTTGAATGTGCTTATTCAGTGGAGCAAAAGTCCCTGTCTAAGAGTAGATCAACACAATTAAGCGGAGTTGATTGCAACCCTAGAGATAGGGCAACGAAAATATGCCGCATTAGGGTCAAACCTAATAAGGGAATCTATAGATCGAGTTAAAGCGATAATAGGGGTTTTAATTAGAAAGAGATTTCAATTAATCAACCTAGAGTCAATTGTTAGTAGCCTCGAGAGAGGTATTAATATAAATTAGGAATTTCTACAGATTAAGCCAAGTGAATAAATCGCATGAATCAAAAGTAATAAGTGAAGTCTAGGTGGATTCTTCCTTAGGCATTGCCTATCTCATAAAAGTTGTCCAAAAGTATTTTCCCAATTTACTCTCTGTCGCGTTCATAGTTAGTTAATTAATTTTATATTAAAAACCAAATTTCCTTAATTATTAGGCTAGATAATTAAAAGATAGTTAATACTAGTACTCTTGGTCCTTGAGGATACGATATTCCGGACTCACCACAGCTATACTACTGTTCGATAGGTGCGCTTGCCTTTGTCGAAATAATAGTTAGTTTCGAGCTCCATCAAGTTTTTGGCGCCGTTGTCGAGGACTAAGATATTAGGAAAACTAAATTTTTATTACTATAGCCATTCTTATTTTTAGTTACTAACTTTTCCTTTTCTTTGTTTCTGGCAGGTATCTCTAGTTTATGACTAGAAGAAACACGTCAGGACCCTTGATTTTTGACAGTGATATAGAAGGTACCGTTCGTAGAAACCGAAGAGAAATAAGGTGAAGCCTACAGTACATATAAGAAGAGCAAGAGGACGATACCAACACTACCAAAGAGATGGTTGATAATAATCCGCTACCTCCTATGGTTGCCACAAATCCGGTGAATCAAAATCCTGCTCTTCGTACTATGTGTGATTACGCTAAACCTAATTTAACAAGAATTGAGTCAAGTATTGTTAGACCTGCTAGTGCTGCAAATAATTTTGAACTGAAACCTACCACAATTCAGATGATACAACAATTTGTTCAGTTTGATGGTTTGCAGGATGAAGATCCAAACAATCACTTGGCGAATTTTCTAGAATTTTGCGATACTTTCAAAATAAATGGCGTTTCTGATGATGCCATTCATCTTCAATTGTTTCCCTTTTCGTTGAGGAACAAAGCTAAACAGTGGTTGAAATCGTTAACATGAGGATCAATCACTATATGGGAACAAATGACTGAAAAATTTTTGTTAAAATATTTTCCGCCGGCTAAAATGACTAAGTTGAGGAATGATATCTCTTCTTTTGTGCAGATGGATTTTGAGACACTTTACGATGCATGGGAGAGATACAAGGATCTACTGAGAAGGTGCCCACACCATGGATTACCTTTGTGGCTCGAGGTTCAAACCTTTTACAATAGTGTGAACCCCTCAACGAGGCAATTAATCGATTCAGTCATCGGCGGTACCCTAAACAACAAAACACCTAAGGGTGGCTACGAATTCATTGAAGAAATGCCAGTGAATAACTATCAGTGGCAAGTTACAAGGACAAAGCCAACAAAAGCCGCCAGTGTTTTCAACCTTGACGCAGTAACCATGTTATCAAATTAGGTAGAGATGTTAAGTAAAAAGATTGATGGTTTGTGTAGTTCTTCGCAGGTACATCCAGTGATGCAGTGCGATATGAATAGAGGCGAAATGAGCAATACAGAATATCAATCCTACAACCCTGGCATAGAAAGCGAATAGATGAACTATATGGGTAATAATTCTAGACCTCAAAATAACCCTTATAGTAACACTTATAATCCAGGTTGGAGGAGCCGCCCCAACTTCTCATGGGGTGGCCAAGGAAATCAGAGATAACAACCCTCCCCAGGCTTTCAATAGCAACCCTACCCACAAAAGAAGTAGCTGAACCTTGAGGAGATGCTAACAAAATTTATCGTGGTGTCAGAAACTCGTTTCCAGAACACCGAAATAGCACTCAAAAATCAAGAAGCATCAATTCAAGGGATTAAGAACCAATTAGAACAACTTGCTAAGATCATCTTTGAATGATCACAAGGTAGCTTGCCAAGCAACATTAAAACAAACCCAAAGGAGCAACTTCAAGCCATAATTGCTCACGATAGTGAAGGGTTAGATGAACCAAGAGTGAGGCAAGAGAATGTGGTAGAGGAAGGTAAGGTTGAGGTAAGCCATAATAAGCGAAAACCGGTAATCACAAAGTACCAACCTCGTGTGCCATACCCCAATGCGATGAAGAAAGACCACACAGATGAACAATTCGGTAAATTTCTTAAACTTCTAAAGAAATTACATATTAACTTACCGTTTCTTGAAGCTCTTTCGCAGATGCCTGATTTAGGAAAATTTTTAAAAGAGCTTTTGACAAACAAACAAAAGTTAGACGAGGCGTCGCATGTGGAGATAAACGCAGTGTGCTCAGCAATTCTACAAAATAAACTACCACGAAAGTTAAAAGATCCAGGGAGTTTTACAATTTTGTGCTTAATTGGTAGTTTATCTGTTGATAATGCTTTGGCTGATTTAGGGGCAAGCATAAATGTTATGCCTTATAAAATGTTTAAACAACTAGGTCTAGGGAAACCCAAACAAACTAGGATGAGCATTCAATTAGCTGATAAAACTATTAGAATTCCTAGGGGTATAATCGAAGATGTACTAGTAAAAATTGATAAATTCATATTCCTAGTAGACTTTGTTGTTTTAGACAAGGATGAGGACAATAATATTCCTTTAATTTTAGGAAGACCCTTTTTAGCAACTGCTAAAACTAAAATTGACGTTGGTACAGGGGAACTCATACTTTGTGTAGGTGACGAAACGATCACTCTTCAGGCTCTTGACTCAGCTAGGACATCAAGTAATCAAGGTGAAAACATCAACTCTACTAATGATCATTTGGTTCAACCTTCTTTACAGGAAACACCACGAAACTACACAGCTGAGCCACATCCTAGACCTTGTGCCAACAAAGAAATAACTCACGAGGAATGACGGCTTCAGATTGATGAACTAGACGAGTGGAAGACACATTTCAAGGAGAAACTAGGAACACATGAAGCAGAACCAAATCCACTCCATGGGACAAACAAATTTCAGATCGGGGATCAGGTATTGTTGGATAAGACAGACCATCGAATCTCCACTTCAGACCTAAACACAAACGAAGAGATTCCTTTCACAGGACTTAATGTCTTTCCATATGGAACAGTCGAGGTAACTAATCCTAAGTTCGGCACTTTTAAGGTAAACACTACTCGACTCGAACTATATAGTGATCATAGAACTGATAGCAGGGTTGAGGAATTTCAACTCCTCAAACCACCATGAATACGCGAATGAGAGGTAAGTCTAGCTTAAGACTTTAAACGAGCGCTTTTTGGGAGGCAACCCAAACACTAACCCCATTTATTTTCATATTTTTATTTTTATCTTTACTTTTAGCATCTAACTACAAACTAACCAAATTAATGAACCATAGGTTTCCCGAACACACGGCCTTACACACGGGCATGGCTGTGGCCGTGTGGACACCACAGATTGACACACCGGCATGGCAGAAATCGTATGAACCAAAGAAGAAAAATCCTCAAACCACAGGCAGCGATAAAATGCCACGACTGTGCGATACGGCCGTGGTCGACACTGATTTATCAACATGGGCATGGTGACCTCTACACGGGTGTAGGAGGAACGAACGATACACCACACGGGCGTGGGAAGCTACCAGATCACTGATTTCTATTTAAAATCCCCCTTTTTCTCACTTTCTCCCTAAATTCTTCTTCTCCCAAACCCTAACCACCACATCCCTTTCTCTTTCTGTTATATTTTTCTTTCATTTTCCCCTCCCCCTCTCCCTTACTCTTCCTCTACCACCATCACCATGTCGAAGAAGTGAAAAGACCCTAGCACAGTCTCCCAGTGCAAGACCGATCTACATAAGTTCATGCCGGTGGCTTCATTTATCTGACAGGCCAAGGACATTTGAGTCCATTTAAATTTTCTTTTTCTTTTCTCTGCTCCTTTATTTTCCTTCCCTTTATCTTTATTTTCTTTTATTTATATTATTATATTTTGAGGTCTTTAATTTAGGTTCAAAAGGCTGCTTGGGAATCACCACACCACGACCATGGTAACCACCGCCACCTTCATCTATGCTCGACCTATCGTTTCTTTTCCTCGACTCCATCCAAAATTTAGGAAGTTCACTTCTCTCCCTATCTTATGATTTTATATTGTAGATATCTATCTTTGTACATTGAGGACAATGTACATCTTAAGAGTGGGGAGGTTATTGATTTCATTACCAGAAAGTCCCTAAATTACGTCTTATTCTTAAAGTAGTTTTCTCATATTTACTATTAGAATGAAACTTCCATTGATTTATGATTTTTGTTATGTTTCGTATTAAGTCATAGTTAATTATGCATTGATGATTTAAACTTTAAGATATTAGAGAATCCAGCATGATAAGTCTATTTTCAAAAAAAAAAAAAAAAAGAAGAAGAATTTTTAGGTTGTTTCCCTAATCTTAAATATTATCTTAAAATTTGAAATTTATAGGGTTGACATAAAAAACCATAATTTCTGGAAGATTTTGAGCCTTTTAGAGCATATATCATTTCTTGCTCACTTTATTGATTATGAGTGTGTCAACATTGATCTGTTATTCTAGAACTTACTTCGATTATACATGTCGAGACCACATTTTTGATTTGATATACTGAGATGATAAAGGCACCTAGGTTTTAACCCACTTACTCCATAAAAGCCTACCTCCATAATTAACTCCTAGTGAACCCTTTTTAGCCTAATAAACCATTTCTTGACTCACCCATTAATATTAACCCAAAAAACTCATTCTTTTTTATTCATCAAGAATTTTCTCTATTTGAATTAACCCTTTTTGTCGAGTATTGACTTGATCAGTTGCCTAACTATGTTCTCTATTTCAGTTGATAAGTTCTTTCTTATTATTGTAAATGTTTGTTCTTAAAAAAAATTTGGAAATTTGTTCATTATTAGTTTAAGCTTGAACAATTAATGTCATATCTTTAGAAGAAGCTCAATGTAATTATCCAGTATTAGTTCAATTTTTCTAGATAGGTAAATTGTCAATTCAATCTCAATTCTAACATTCTAGTTTAGCTTATATCCACACCTTTAACCCAAGCCCCATTACAACCCTTTTTAAGACCTCTTGATTTGTGTATCATCTCATTTTATAGCGGTGGAGATTTGATTTTCATGCAAGCCTATGGGATTAACTTGTCATTGACTTTTGAGTGCTTAAATTGAACCTTCAACAAGTTTGAGTGATTTGAGTGAATCTTTAGTGAGGATGTCGATTCTTGTCGGTTTTGAATCAAAGGTAATTATTTAGGTAAGGGGAAACACCTATGTTTTCATGCTACAAAAATTTGTGACTTAGATTGTATAAATCTTTAGGACTCTTTTAGTTAAATTATCAATGTATAAATTATTTGTGAATTATGATAATAGATTATTGATAAGAATTATGAATTAACGAAGTTAATTTTAATTGTGAGTTTAGAATTTTGCTTGAGGACAAGCAAAGGCTTAAATGTGAGGGTATTTGATAAACCATAATTTACACATATTTTAACCCCATGCTTAGCTTACTTTTGGATGAATTTAGATTGAATTTGTTGAATTCGATGCTCCTAACTCTTAATTTCATGTTTTATACTCAGGAGAGCTTAGGGAGTCGAAAAGAACGAGAAACGGGCCAAAAAAAGGACAAATTGGGCATACTCGGCCTGGACCACCGCACACGGGCAGACCGCACGGTCGTGTGTGGCAAACCAGATCGAACACGGCCTGGGCTATTGACCACGGGCGTGTCCCTGCCGACCCTAAGATGAATTTTACTTAGATTAGGATACTTGTGGGCCAAGAAAGGCATCTCGAAGCTTATATAAACACCCTAGGGGGCAACCTAAAAAGGGAGTTCGACAGGACGTCGAATAGACACCGAGTAGAAGGAGAAAATACTCCAAGACAGCTTAGGAGAATGATCTCCATCAAGACTGAGGATCTCCCATCAAGTTCTTTAGAAGTTTTTGGGTTTTCTTATGTTTTGTTGTTTTTCCTCTTTTATGATGTTTCTCTCTATCAGTATGAGCGAAATCCCTCAAATACCTGAGGGGATGAAACCTAAGACAGATCTTATTATTATTTGATTTATGAGATAAATACTTGTGCTTATTCTTAATTGTGAGTTCTTATTCTTGTTTAATAATTCAAGTTATTAATTCAAGTCGAATGTGCTTATTCAATGGAGCAAAAGTCCCTGTCTAAGTGTAGATCAACACAATTAAGCGGAGTTGATTGCAACCCTAGAGATAGGGCGGCGAAAATCTGCCGGATTAGGGTCAAACCTAATAAGGGAATCCATAGATCGAGTTAATGCGATAATAAGGGTTTTAATTAGAAAGAGATTTCAATTAATCAACCTAGAGTCCGTTGTTAGTAGCCTCGAGAGAGGTATTAATATAAATTAGGGATTTCTACGGATTAAGCCAAGTGAATAAATCGCATGAATCAAAAGTAATAAGTGAAGTCTAGGTGGATTCTTCCTTAGGTATTGCCTATCTCATAAAAGTTGTCTAAAAGTATTTTCCCAATTTACTCTCTGTCGCGTTCATAGTTAGTTAGTTAATTTTAGATTAAAAACCAAATTCCCTTAATTATTAGGCTAGATAATAAAAAGATAGTCAATACTAGTACTCTTGATCCTTGAGGATAAGATATTCCAGACTCACCACAGCTATACTACTATTCGATAGGTGCGCTTGCCTTTGTCGAAATAATAGTTAGTTTCAAGCTCCATCATCTCCTCAATGAATTCATAAGCAGCCTCAGGTGTTTTGTTGTTTAGTGTACCACCGGCGGCTACATCCTTGTACCTCTCCCATGCGTCGTAAAGCATTTCTAAATCCATCTGCACAAAAAAAGAGATATCATTCCTCAATTTTGCCATTTTAGCCGGCGGAAAATATTTAAGTAAAAAATTTTCAGTCATTTGTTCCCATGTAGTGATTGATCCTCGTGGTAACGAGTTCAACCACTGTTTAGCTCTGTTCCTCAACGAGAAGGGAAACAACCGATGGCGAATGGCATCATCATAAACACCATTAATCATGAAAGTGTCGCAGAATTTCAAAAAATTTGCCAAGTGATTGTTTGGATCCTCATCCTGCAAACCATCAAACTGAACAAACTGCTGAATCATCTGAATAGTGTTAGGTTTTAGTTCAAAATTATTTGCAGCAATAGCAGGTCTAACAATACTTGATTCAGTTCCTGTTAAAGTAGGCTTAGCATAATCATACATAGTTCGAGGAGTAGGATTCTGATTTACTGGATCTGCAGCGACCACAGGAGGTAGAGGATTATTATCAGCCATCTTCTTGTTACTATTAGTATCGTCCTCTTGCTCTTCCTCTATATACTATAGACTTCGCCTTATTTCTCTACGGTTTCTACGAGCAGTACTCTCAATCTCGCTGTCGTAAAGCAAAGGTCCTGACGAGTTTCTTCTAGTCATAAACTAGAGACACCTGCCAGAAATAAAGAAATAGAAAAATTAGAAAAGTAACAATAAAATAAAAATAAATTGCAATAAAATAAAAATGGCTAAAGTAATAAAAATTTAGTGTTCCTAATATCTTAGTCCCCGACAACAGCACCAAAAACTTGATGGACCTCGAAACTAATTAATATTTCGACAAAGGCAAGCGCACCTATCGAACAGTAGTATAGTTGTGGTGAGTCCGGAATATCGTATCCTCAAGGACTAAAATTACTAGTAATAACTATCTTTTTATTATCTAGCCTAACAATTAAGGGATTTTTTTTAATCTAAAATCTAACTAACTAATTGACTAACTAAATGACTATGACCGCGACAGATAGTGAAAGAAATAATCGAATTAACCAATAATAAAGACAATACCCAAGGAAGAATCCACCTAGACTTCACTTATTATTCTGACTTTGAATTAGATGATTTATTCACTTGACTTGATCCGTAGAAATCCCTAAATTATGTTAATATCTCTTTCGAGACTAAAAACAACTGACTCTAGGTTGATTAATTGAAATCTCTTTCTAATTAAAACCCCTATCGTCACATTAACTCGATCTATGGATTCCCTTATTAAGTTTAACTCTAATCCTACAGATTTATGTCATCCTATTTCTAGGGTTGCAATCAACTCCGCTTAATTATGCTAGATCTTCTCTTAAACATGGACTTTTGCTCCACTGAATAAGCACATTAAACTTGAATTAATATTCCTAAAAACATCAAAACAAGGATTAAGAACACATAATTAAGAACAAGAACTAGTATTTATCACGTAATTCAAATTTATTAAATAATAAGATTCATCTAGGTTTCATCCTCCCTAGGTATTTTAGGGAGTTTAGTTCATATCTTGGAAGGAAAACATCTTAGGAATAAGAAAATAACAAGACATAAACAACCCAAAAACTTCTCAAGAACTTGATGGAGATCTTCAATCTTGGAGTGAATCCGCTTCCGAGATGATTCCAACTGAAACACCCCAAACCCGGCCCACGAGTCCAGACCGGATCTGGTATGTTCCTCGAGTAAATCGGTTTAAAAACTAGTTTGATACTTTGGAAAACTTTGGGTGATTTTGGGGAAAGTTTGATTTGTGTTGAATCAATTGAAAACCTTGTTAGTTTTGAAATCAGGGATTTATTAAAACCTCGTTTTTAGGTTAAAAGACTTGCCGAATTTGTTTTAGAGTTTATCTTTACATTGAAAATCATTTGTGTTTAGGTGTCAAAACATTTAACATTTATTATTAAGAAAAATTGCTTAACCTTGCTTTAATATTAATCGTTTCATAATAAAACAAGTAAAATCGCATGCATAAAACAGTTAATAGCAATGGCCTTATTACATCCAAATAAAACCCGAAATAAATCCAAAAATACTTAGAAATAAAATAGTCCAAAATAACTTCTGAGCTGAGCATGGCCACCACTAAGTTCCTACCGACCCGGTCCATAGACTCAGTGTGTATAACCAACACTGAGTCCCAATGATTTAGGCATATCATAACATATCATACATACATAACAAGTAGGGATAATGATGCAATCCCGAACCCAAACCTAGATACCATCCGCTACACATCACCCGTACCAACCGTCACACCGTGGGGACTACTAAGTCGACCCTCCATCCGCTACACACCATCGAAGGCAGTCGGTGCAGTCGACGTGCTCATCGCCCTTATATATTGTGGCATAGCCACCAGATAATTATTCGTGACATAAGTAACCACATTCAGATTATGTGACAGAAGTCACCACATTCAGATATTTGTGGTATAAACCACCAGATCACTTCCCCTTATCATAATTTCCCATATGCCCCATGTCATACAAATCATGTAATATCATGCCTTATGCCTTTTTTCACATTCTTATCACATTCACATATGTGCCATATATTATACTCATAGTAGGAGTAGGTAAACGTACCTGAGTACTTTGTACCATTGCATGGTACTTTAGCCATATTCTTACACTTTCATATTAACACATTTATTAAACATAACCATAAATCTATTAAGGCTTAGTGTGGGGTACACACCTGGTATACTTAACGCTTCCATTGGAATCCCGAAGAATCCCGATCTAATCCTCTAGATCTCGAGTTCCTACATTCGGCCAACACTAATCATTTTAGCTATAGGCCATTGGCCAAATCATCAAATCCCGAAGGATTTACGCAACCAAAATCTTACCTTGCTGCCGATTTGATTACAAATCAAATCCCGAAAACTTTGTGATGACTCTTTTTGCAATCGGCTATACACTTAATCATTGAACTAGTTAGTTTTCGGCTTTCAAACAATTAGGAAACAGATCTAATCACCAAATACAGCCTTGGCCGAATGTACATATGTACTTACCTTGTGGATCTAAATCCCGAAATCCTTGTATACCACTGTCGACTGGCCCTAAATAACCATAGTCAGATTCGGCTAACAAAATAACCAATATGGCCGAATATGCACATTCACCTACCTTCCAAATCTTAAATCCCGGAATTAATCTCTTGTCTTGAAGATGTCAAAATACCTATAGGTACATGTTAGATCAATTTAATCATAACAAATGGCCCTTGGCTGAATATTATACATGTCTTACCTTAGATCTAAAAAGTCTCGAAACCTTCCTCCTTTGTAGTCGACAATAGGCCAAATCCCGAAAGAATCCTTCATAATTTTGGCCACAGACATTAAGGGGATTAGTTCCTAGATTTTCGACTAAAAGAAAAGATGGAAGATTGAATAACCATTGATCTTACCCTTACTACAGAAATCGACAGCACCTTTGCCTGACACCACAGAGAGATTCGGCTTTTGATGCTAGAGAGAAAACGTGAGAAGGAGAGGAGATAACCTTTGCAGAATTCGACAATGGTGAAGAAGAGTAGGGGGTTTCGGCCTTGTTAAAGATGAGAGGTTAAATTTCGGTTTCTAGGGAGTGAGTGAAAGAGAAATAGTATGTGAAAGGAGAAAGGAAAAGATGCACAAATGGTCCCCAACTTTCGGCTTTTGGTCTAGAGAGAAAAGAGTGAAAATTTCGGCACTTCACTAGAGAAAGAAAGGAGAACTGAAAAAGAATCTCTAAACCTCTCCTTAGAGATTCGGCTAAGACTAAAATTGATCACCAAAGAGTCCCTTGGCCGGCCACACACATCCCCTTATCAGCTTCCTCATTTTTCTCTTTATCTCTTTATTTAAAATAATAAAAATAATCCACATTTATCTCTTCTTCATCTATACAAAATAATTGGAATAATCCAACATTTATCCTTCTAATTAAGCCGAATATAAAAGAATTATCCACATCTAAAGCTCATCTAAGTACAGTCCCTATGCCGTCCACTATTGCTCCCCATTGCCGCCAAAATAAAACTCCCCTTTTGCTTCCCTTGTGACTCGATCCTAGGCCCTTACACCTTGCATATGGCGTCACACACTAAGGCCCTAAGTGGCGCCTCCAAGCCACTTAGACAAGCCCATCTTTATGTCATATATCCCCTACATATTTTCTTAAGGCCTTATCAGACTAGCTCCCTCTTTTAAACTCAAAATTGAATAATTTCTAAGGCACTTACCTACATTCTAAGGTTCACAGAATTCACAAAACATATTCATAACATACAAAAGCATGCTACTTCATATAATTAAGCAATAATGCATAAGCCATAAATCCTGGATGTTACAGTTCTACCCCCTTAAAATAATTTCATCCTCGAAATTACCTGGCTGAAATAAGTGAAGGTATTGCTGTCGCATTGCCTCTTCTGGCTCCCACGAAGCTTCTTCCGATCCATGATTTCTCCATAATACTTTGACTAGAGGAACTGACTTCCTTCGTAACACTTTTACATCTCGTTCTAAAATCTGAATCAGCTCCTCCTCGTAGGACAAATCTGGCCTTAGCTCCACCTCTTCAACCGGTACTACATGGGATGGATCCGATCGGTAACGACGTAGCATGGAAACATGGAATACGTCGTGCATCTGCTTCAACTCCGGCGGCAACTCCAACTGATATGCCACTGGTCCAACTCGCTTCAATACCCGATAAGGTCCTATAAACCTTGGACTTAACTTCCCTTTACGACCAAATCTCATTACCTTCTTCCAAGGCGACACTTTAAGGAACACTTGATCTCCCACGTCAAATTCTATCTCCTTTCACTTGAGATCTGCATACGACTTCTGTCTATCAGATGCTTCCTTCAACCGTGCTCGAATTACCTCAACCTTCTCCTCGGATTCTGCCACAATCTCTGGACCCAAAACTCGACGTTCCCCCAATTCCGTCCAGCACGTAGGAGTTCGACACTTCCGTCCATACAGTGCTTCATACGGTGCCATCCGAATACTAGCTTGATAGCTGTTGTTGTATGCAAATTCCGCTAACGACAAATATTCTTCCCAACTTCCTCTAAAGTCTACTACACAGCCTCTCAGCATATCCTCTAACACTTGGATCACTCGTTCAGACTGACCATCCGACTGTGGATGGAAAGCCGTGCTGAAATCCAATCTGGTGCCTAAAACTTGATGTAACGCTTTCCAAAACCGAGAAGTAAACCTCGGATCCCTATCCGAGATAATCGATACCGGTACTCCATGCAACCTCACAATCTCCGCCACATATAACTTCGCTAACTTTTGCAAAGAATAATCAACCCGTACTGGAATGAAATGCGCGGACTTTGTCAATCGATCCACTATCACCCACACCGAGTCCTTCTTAGTAGGCGTAAGGGGAAACCCACTAACGAAGTCCATGGTGATTCTCTCCCACTTCTACTGCGGAATCTTTATTGGTTGAAGCAATCCTGACGGAACTTGGTGTTCAGCCTTAACTTGCTGACACGTTAAGCACTTCCCTACGAATTCGGTAACTTCCTTCTTAAGACCAGGCCACCAAAACTGTTCCCTTAGTTCTCGGTACAACTTACTACCTCCAGGATACATAGCGTAAGGCCTACTATGCGATTCCTGAAGAATCCTCTGCCTTAACTCCTTATTCTTCGGCATACAGACTTTACCCTTGAAACACAATACTCCCTCGTCATTAATACCATAATCTTCCAACTCCTCATTCCGTACTTGCTGTAGCTTAGCACTTAACTCATTATCCCTTAACTGACTTTCCTTCACTTCATTCAACCATGTCGGTTTTACTTGCAATTCTGCCAGCAGACTCCCATCATCTTACAAGGTCAGATGTGCAAACATCGCCCTCAGATCTGACACAACCTTCCGACTTAGGGCATCAGCCACTACATTTGCCTTGCCCGGATGATACTCTATCGAACAATCGTAGTCCTTCAGTAATTCAACCCACCTTCGCTGTCTTAGGTTCAACTCCTTCTGAGTCAACAGATACTTAAGGCTCTTGTGGTCTGTGTAGATCACTGACTTTTCTCCATAAAGATAGTGCCTCCACACCTTAAGAGCAAAGACCACTGCCGCCAATTCCAAATCATGAGTTGGGTAGTTAACCTCGTGTGGCCTTAATTGTCGAGACGCATAAGCGACTACTGTCCCGTCTTGCATCAGAACACATCCTAATCCGGTATGAGAAGCGTCACAATACACCACGAAATCCTTTCCTGCCTCCGGCTGAATCAAGACCAGAGCTTCAGTCAAAACCCTCTTAAGCTTTTCAAAGCTCTCCTGTTGCTTATCCATCCATACGAAAGGTACCTCCTTTCTCAACAACTTCGTCAAAGGTGCGGCTATCGATGAGAACCCTTCCACAAACCTTCTGTAGTAGCCCGCCAATCCCAAGAAACTACGAACCTCAGCCACCGACTTAGGTGGTTTCCAATCTAACACCGCCTCAATCTTCCTAGGATCCACCCTTATTCCTTCTGCAGACACTACATGTCCTAAGAACGCCACTTCCTTGAGCCAAAATTCGTACTTGCTGAATTTGGCATAGAGCTTCTTTTCCCTCAACACTTGCAACACAACCCGTAAATGCTCATCATGTTCCTCCTCAGACTTGGAGTACACTAGAATGTCGTCGATGAACACAACGACGAACCTATCCAAATAGGGTTGAAAAACCCGGTTCATCATATCCATGAACGCAGCTGGGGTGTTCGTCAATCCAAACGGCATTACCACGAACTCAAAATGCCCATACCTTGTCCGGAAAGCTGTCTTATGGATATCCACTTCCTTCACCTTAAGCTGATGATATCCAGACCTTAGATCTATCTTCGAGAAAACCGCCGCCCCTTAAGCTGATCGAACAAGTCGTCAATCCTCGGCAAAGGGTACTTGTTCTTGATGGTCAGCTTATTCAACTGACGATAATCTATGCACATACGCATAGTTCCGTCCTTCTTCTTCACAAACAAGACCGGTGCTCCCCACCGAGACACACTAGGTCGAATAAACCCACGATCAAGTAACTCTTGGATTTGAGCCTTGAGCTCAACCAACTCCTTGGGTGCCATTCTGTACGGAGCGATTGACACAAGAGCTGTTCTAGGTAGCAAATCAATTCCGAACTCTACCTCTCTGTCCGGGGGTATTCCAGATAACTCCTCCGGAAAAACATCCACAAAGTCCCTTACTGTTTTAACTCCATTAACTCCCCCTTCTTTCGTATCCAATGCACTAACAAAGGCCAAAAATGCCTTGCACCCTTTCCGAACCATCTTATCAGCCTTTAAAGCAGAAACTACGTTAGACAGGTAGTTTCTTCTTTCTCCTATCATAACTACTTCCTCGTCCTCTGGGGTCCTTAACTCCATTCGCTTAGCTGCACAATCCAATATAGCTCGATGCACCACTAACCAGTCCATACCAAGTACGAGATCGAATTCTCCAAAAGGTAGTTCCATTAAGTCGGCAGGGAATACTGCACCTTGAATCTCTAAGGGTACTTTCCGAAACATCTTATTCACCACTACAGTTTGACCTAACGGGCTTACTACAGTCATCTCCCTATCAGATAGTTCAGAGGCTATGTCTAGAGTTTCAACTACTCTACATGCAATATAAGAATGGGTCGAGCCCACATCAATCAAAGCAAAGTAAAGCTTGCCAAATATAAGGAACGTACCGGTTATGACGTCCGGTGCGTCTCCATCTTCCCTATGGCGAACTGCATATACCAAGCCCGGCTGTCTTGCTTCTGTATTACCAACACCTCTGCCAGGTGTTCCACATCTTCTTCCAGCACCGTTACCTCTGCCATTTGATCCACGACCTCGCTGAGGCTGCTGTCCACCTCTACCAGCCTGATTATAACCCTGACCCGCTGGTCGATTCCCATCCGGTCTCATAGGACAGTCCTTAATCATATGATCCTTAGATCCACACTTAAAACATCCTCCCGTCTTCTTCCAACACTTTCCTAAGTGCTTCTTCCCACACTGATCACAAGTACGATACTGCCCTCCTGTAACAGCTTGCTGACCTCGCGGCCCATCAACCCTAGGCCTCTTCTGAACATTCCCAGATGACCCTGACGGTCCAAATCCCCTTTTCTGCTTATTCCGGTCCGTGTTCTTCCTCATAGAATCCTTAATTCCTTCGGCTACCTTAGCCTTCTCTACTAATACTGCAAACTCCCACTCTTGCTGTGGAGCTATCAATAACCTCAGGTCATCTCTTAGTCCGTCCTCAAACCGGACACATTGTTCATGCTCCGTAGCCACTATTCCTCGAGCATACGGGCTCAACCTTAGGAATTCAGCCTCGTACTCCGCCACGGACTTGTTCCCTTGAACCAGCCCTAGAAATGCCTTCCTTTGCGCATCAATGTAATGAGTACCAACATACTTCTTCTGGTATGCCGTCTTAACATACTCCCAAGTAAGTTCCTCAGCCGTAGCACCATCCCGAATTGTGAGCCACCATTGATATGACTCATCGCGAAGAAGCGACACCATTCCTTTCACTTTCTCTGCAACCGTCAGATCCAACTCATCCATAATTCGCTCGGTCACCTCCAACCAATACTCAGCGGTACTGGGTGCCACACCAGATACGCCACGGAACACCTCAGCTCCATTGGCTCGAAGTCGCTCGGGTACAGATTTTCGAGCTCCCATATTTCCACCTGCTCCTGCCACCATCTCAAGAACTCGCAGCACAGCCTGTGATACAGCGTCATCCCCCGTCTGATCTTGCTGCTCAACAGCTGGTGGTGGGGGAGGTGATGGTACCTCATTTTCAGACCCTTGACCCGATCTAACGGGTTCCGACACAGTCATTCTACCTCGACCACGTCCTCGCACATTACGACCACGTCCCCTAGAGCTCATGTCTACGATCGCGCTTTAATCTTATTTAAGAAATTTTATGTGTTAGTATTTGTTCCACTGTTTATCTGCGAACAATTTTATGAAAAGAGCTTAATAGTAGTTCTTTCGATCGTTCAGAGTTTCAAGTCTTCTACCTTAATTCACAGAAACAAATCCGTTCAGTAGTATCTACCATACACATTCACTCTTCAAACATTTTTGTCTGTTCCTATCCCAAGGGTATTTTCGTCATTTGTCCTATAGGGGTATTTTGGTAATAAATCGGGGTCAATTTGAAAATCTTAATAAATCAGGGCACTTTGAAATTTCAAAGCTCTAGGATAGTTTTGACAATTTTCTCAAATCAGAGGTATGGCAGAAATTTTGGAATTCGGGGTCATTTTGGAAATTTTGGTAAACCAGGGGTAATTTGGTAAATTTTTCCCAATCAGGGTATCTTGAATTTTCGCAAACTAGGGTTTTTGAATACTTTTGCAAAATAAGGAAATTTTATTAAAATCGAGGGTAGTATGGTAACTTTTAGAAATCAAGGGCATTTTGGTAATTTTTTTCAACCAGGGGTATTTAGGTAATTTTGTAAATCGGGAATATTTCAGAAAAATTTTATGAAATAGTTGTTACAAATCTAAGGGTAATTTGAGGATTTTAGAACTAAGGTTTTTATAAAAATACGGCTAGTCCCTTTCGGTTTTTAATTATTGGGTTTAGCCTGTGAATAAGTCCTCTTGGTTAGGGTGAACCGTCACTACGCACCAGGTAGGATTCGAGTGGAGAGGAGGTGAGTCACTAGGACTGCTTAAATACCAAGCTCCCACCGAAACCAATCCTAGACATGCGCACAATGGTTGCCACACCCTAGCTCGGCGACTTAGTCACAGGTTTGTTTAATTAGGCATTAAAGTTTTATGTAATTGTTAGGGTAAACTAGTCCTATAGTTCAAGTACTAATCTACGTTCCATTTCTACCCTTCTACAAATCATACAATAATTCACACAATGGATAGGGGTACTTACCTGGTGGACTTCGGGTCGGAGACTTAGGTGCCATGCCAGAAAAACCTGCTTATTTCCCAAAAATTTTCACAAAATTCTTTTGGGCTTAATTTTGAAAACGTTTTGGGCCTTAAACCCAAGGCTGAGATTTTAAAAACTGGGCTCTGATGCCAAGTTGAAACACCCCAAACCTGGCCCACGAGTCCAGACCGGATCTGGTATGTTCCTCGAGTAAATCGGTTTAAAAACTAGTTTGATACTTTGGAAAACTTTGGGTGATTTTGGGGAAAGTTTGATTTGTGTTGAATCAATTGAAAACCTTATTAGTTTTGAAATCAGGGAATTATTAAAACCTCGTTTTTAGGTTAAAAGACTTGCCGAATATGTTTTAGAGTTTATCTTTGCATTGAAAATCATTTGTGTTTAGGTGTCAAAACATTTAACATTTATTATTAAGAAAAATTGCTTAACCTTGCTTTAATATTAATCGTTTCATAATAAAACAAGTAAAATCGCATGCATAAAACAGTTAATAGCAATGGCCTTATTACATCCAAATAAAACCCGAAATAAATCCAAAAATACTTAGAAATAAAATAGTCCAAAATAACTTCTGAGCTGAGCATGGCCACCACTAAGTTCCTGCCGACCCGGTCCATCACTGAGCGTCACCTGAAAAATATTCCCACAACGGGGTGAGTCAACAGACTCAGTGTGTATAACCAACACTAAGTCCCAATGATTTAGGCATATCATAACATATCATACATACATAACAAGTAGGGATAATGATGCAATCCCGAACCCAAACCTAGATACCATCCGCTACACATCACTCGTACCAACCGTCACACCGTGGGGACTACTAAGTCGACCCTCCATCCGCTACACACCATCGAAGGCAGTCGCTGCAGTCGACGTGCTCATCGCCCTTATATATTGTGGCATAGCCACCAGATAATTATTCGTGACATAAGTAACCACATTCAGATTACGTGACAGAAGTCACCACATTCAGATATTTGTGGTATAAACCACCAGATCACTTCCCCTTATCATAATTTCCCATATGCCCCATGTCATACAAATCATGCAATATCATGCCTTATGCCTTATTTCACATTCTTATCACATTCACATATGTGCCATATATTATACTCATAGTAGGAGTAGGTAAACGTACCTGAGTACTTTGTACCATTGCATGGTACTTTAGCCATATTCTTACACTTTCATATTAACACATTTATTAAACATAACCATAAATCTATTAAGGCTTAGTGTGGGGTACACACCTGGTATACTTAACGCTTCCACTGGAATCCCGAAGAATCCCGATCTAATCCTCTATATCTCGAGTTCCTACATTCGGCCAACACTAATCATTTTAGTTATAGGCCATTCGGCCAAATCATCAAATCCCGAAGGATTTACGCAACCAAAATCTTACCTTGCTGCCGATTTGATTACAAATCAAATCCAGAAAACTTTGTGATGACTCTTCTTGCAATCGGCTATACACTTAATCATTGAACTAGTTAGTTTTCGGCTTTCAAACAATTAGGAAACAAATCTAATCACCAAATACAGCCTTGGCCGAATGTACATATGTACTTACCTTATGGATCTAAATCCCGAAATCCTTGTATACCACTGTCGACTGGCCCTAAATAACTATAGTCAGATTCGGCTAACATAATAACCAATATGGCCGAATATGCACATTCACCTACCTTCCAAATCTTAAATCCCGGAATTAATCTCTTGTCTTGAAGATGTCGAAATACTTATAGTGTAACAGACCAATTTTGGCCCTAATCGGAACGGTGGTTTCGGGACCACGAATCCGAGCCTAAGAGATATTATAATATTATGTTTTGTGTTTGTTATGTGTGTGTTTTAGTAAGTGTGAAAATTTCGTGGAAAATTTTAGCTATCTGATGTTTAATTTGTTAAAAAGGTCTAAATTGCAAGAAGGACCAATGTAGTGGGTATTAATAAAAAGGGAGCTAAGTGAATTGTCCATTAAACATGGGGATTTGCATGTCAAATTCCCCATAATTAAACAAGGTGGACGGCAAGCATGCAAGAATATTATGCTTTCTATGTATTTTTTTCTATCTTAAGTATTATTATATGATAAGCATGCTAAATGGGTGAATATTGATTTAAACAAAAAGAAAAATTTCTTTCTTCTTCCCTTATTCATCATCTACCCGAAACACCATCAAGGAAAGGGAAGAACCTTCATCTTCTTCATTCGGCCCTTGCATGTATTAGGATAGGTAAGAGTTTGAACTTTACTTTAATAACCTATCTTGATATGGCTTGATTTCTTGATTATTTTTCTTTGGAAACAAGCAAAGCTCGTTAATTTTGGTAAGATGAGATTCGCCCATGGGTGCTAATTTTGTAGTTTGTTGTGTTAATAAGTTAGATAATATGAGAAGAAATGGCATGAACTTGTAAGAAGATTATGTTGATTTTGGCTTGAAGGTACCATCATAGTTGGCCAAATAATAGGATGGATATTCATGAAAACATTTTTCTTGTGTTTTGATTTTCGGCTATGGGTGTAAATCTATAGTTATTGTGCAAGTGAAAATCTAGATACATGAGAAGATGTGGCATAAATTCGCAAGGAAATTAATTTAGTTTACACAAGGGAATGTTTTCATCCTTGGCCGAATGTGAGGAATTTATTCATGAATCCTATTCTCTAGTTTTGGTGTTCGATCAATTACCTATAGTATAATTGACCATGGATGATTGCTTATGAATAAATGTAGTTATTAGAGGAGCTATGTATAAGAGTCAATTGTTCGGGTAAATTAGTGGAAGGGGTAAATTGATGGAAGGAAGAGTTATGGAAAATCCTAGGGACCTAATGACCATTCGGTCATTGAAGAGAAGTACAATTTGGTTGCAAACTTTATTGTGGGATGCCATGAGTTAAATTGAATAAATGGAATGCTTGAATTTTGTGTGATTATTGTTCAAATTAAACTAATGAAGTAGGAAATTAAGTTCTTAATTTTCTTAAGTTGAGCTATGTGTGTTTTGTTTTGAGTTGAGCAAAAAGGGGATAGGATGAATGTGAATAAAATTTGTTTAACATTTCTTAGATCGGGAACAAAAAAAGAAGGAACAAGATCGAGGAAAAACAAAGGTTCTAGAGTAGCCGAGTTGCACGGCTTATCAACAACCGAGGTAAGTCCTAAAACTAAAGTATATTGAAGAGTTAATTATGAGCCTATTACACGATATAGTTGATAAATTTGAGTAGGTATTCATGCCATAGCCGAATGTACATAAGTCTATTAGAATGATTTTGAGTAGTTGATGTAAATAAACCAAAGTACTTTCATTACGTGATACAGTATAAAATGATATTAGAAATGATTGATTCCATTAATGTGTTTCGGGCTTTAAGCCTAGCAGGCCTAGTGCCAGTGATTTAATTCGGGCTATTAAGCCTAGCAGGCCTTGTGCCGGTGTTATTTATCGGGCTATTAAGCCTAGCAGGCCTTGTGCCGGTGTTATTTATCGGGCTATTACGCCTAGCAGGCCTTGTGCCGGTGTTAATTATCGGGCTTTTATGCCTAGCAGGCTTAATGCCGGTGTTATACTTCACAAACTAGAAACCGAAATTGGGTTCAAGGCGAGTTATAGCAAATTTACCGAATTAACGGCTCAGGTGAGCACGTAAAGTTGGAAGGAGCTTTCTATTTAACTAAGACAAGGTAAATTAGTGATTTAGTGATCTATCACTAATGGTATGTTTTCTTGGTTATAATGATGAAAGATGTGGTATAGAAATTTTTGGTCTTTTAAGTATATGAATGTTGTACCTACGTTCACATGATAACACCTTAATAGGAAATACGAGCACAAGCCTACTAGTTGAATAGTAGAAATTTTAATTGTTGAGAATTGTATGTTATTTTATTTTTGTAATTAGGACTTACTAAGCTAGCAAGCTTATCGTGTGAAATGTTTCCTCTGTTTTATAGATTAGGAGCAAGCTCATCGGGATTGTTCGGAAAGCCACTCACACTATCAATCTACAATTTGGGTACTCTTTCATTTTGGTTTTAAACAAAGGCATGTATAGGAAAGATTTGGTCTTTGTTTGATGAACTCTTAAGGCACTTGTATTCAATAGCCATGCGAATATGGCTAAAATTTTTAGTTAAAGATGCTGTTGTGTTTTGATATGTATGATGAATTGTGATGGCAAGGTTTATGCATTCTCAATCGAAGTTAAATCGTTTTTGTTAAGGAAATGTGATCAAAGAAATGGATTCTTGAGTTAGGGGTTGATGTATGCTTGATTAAAAACTAGTATGTCATATATTAAAAAGAAACAGCATGCAATAATAGCAGTGATGTGATTTAGAAAAATCACCAAAAATAGGGTGCATTGGATTAAAAGGTGAATAAGATGTGATATCAAACCATATTGTGTCTATTTTTACATGAAACAAACAGAGTAAGCGAAAGATTTATACATTATGAGATAATCAAGTTTTAGTGAGACCTGTCCTGGCTGAATTCGTGAGTCACTGTTCTGTTTTGGAAAAATTGTCAAAAATTGTACAAAAATAATTAGGAATCATGGTTTATATGTGTAGAAACCTTAATGAGTCTACTTTTTATTGGTTTAAATAAGAACAGTATATGAAAATTATACAATGAGATAACTACATTTTTGTAGAGACAGGTCAGAATCAGCAAGCTGTGTAATAGGGGTAACTTTGATGAATAAACTGTACAAATTGGCCACATGAAAAATTCTGGAAAAATTATGGTAAAAACTTATATAAGTCTAGTTTCAAGGAAAATTTACGGATCCAAATTTCAAGTTTTTAAACTCGAGTTATGGTCAAATCATTCGGCATGACGCAGTTTGACAGCTTCAATTTTTATGTCCCGAACTTGTAGTCAAGTCTAGTAACGCCTCTTGCTCAACTCCGGCGACGGTCTCGGGTAAGGGGTGTTACATATAGGTACATGTTAGATCAATTTAATCATAACAAATGGCCCTTGGCCGAATATTATACATGCCTGACCTTAGATCTAAAAAGTCCTGAAACCTTCCTCCTTTGTGGTCGACAATAGGCCAAATCCCGAAAAAATCCTTCATAATTTCGGCCACAGACACTAAGGGGATTAGTTCCTAGATTTTCGACTAAAAGAAAAGATGGAAGATTGAATAACCATTGATCTTACCCTTACTACAGAAATCGACAGCACCTTTGCCTGACACCACAGAGAGATTCGGCTTTTGATGCTAGAGAGAAAACGTGAGAAGGAGAGGAGATAACCTTTGCAGAATTCGGCAATGGTGAGGAAGAGTAGGGGGTTTCGGCCTTGTTAAAGATGAGAGGGTAAATTTCGGTTTCTAGGGAGTGAGTGAAAGAGAAATAGTATGTGAAAGAAGAAAGGAAAAGATGCACGAATGGTGCCCAACTTTCGGCTTTTGGTCTAGAGAGAAAAGAGTGAAAATTTCGGCACTTCACTAGAGAAAGAAAGGAGAACCGAAAAAGGACCTCTAAACCTCTCCTTAGAGATTCGGCTAAGACTAAAATTGATCACCAAAGAGTCCCTTGGCCGGCCACACACATCCCCTTATCAGCTTCCTCATTTTTCTCTTTATCTCTTCATTTAAAATAATAAAAATAATCCACATTTATCTCTTCTTCATCTATACAAAATAATTGGAATAATCCAACATTTATCCTTCTAATTAAGCCGAATTTAAAAGAATTATCCACATCTAAAGCTCATCTAAGTACAGTTCCCATGCCGTCCACTATTGCTCCCCATTGCCGCCAAAATAAAACTCCCCTTTTGCTTCCCTTGTGACTCGATCCTAGGCCCTTACACCTTGCATATGGCGTCACACACTAAGGCCCTAAGTGGCGCCTCCAAGCCACTTAGGCAAGCCCATCTTTATGTCATATATCCCCTACATATTTTCTTAAGGCCTTATCAGACTAGCTCCCTCTTTTAAACTCAAAATCGAATAATTTCTAAGGCACTTACCTACACTCTAAGGTTCACAAAATTCACAAAACATATTCATAACATACAAAAGCATGCTACTTCATATAATTAAGCAATAATGCATAAGCCATAAATCCCGGATGTTACACCAACAGCTTCCTTCTAGTAATTACTTTGATATACTCTGCGTCCCCCCCTTAGGTCTTCCTCTGGCTCGTATTTATAAGTTTTAGAAGCTCAGAAACCCTAAATTTGGCTTTTTCCACGTGAAAACAAAACAGGGTACGGCAGGGACATGGGCGTGTGCTCAGCCCGTGTGGGAGTGTGCAGGCCGTGTGAGAGTTTGAGTGAATCGTTACCGACACGAGCTGGCATATGGGCGTGTGTCCAGCCGTGTGAGTCACACGGGCATGTGCCCTGCCCGTGTGGTTCTATCCTTGGCCGTGTGGATCCTTAAGGTGGCCCGTTTTGCCCGGTTTAGGCCCGTTTTCAACTCCTTTTGCTTCTCTATTCTCACCTAAGTATTGAAATACAAATTTAAAGGATTAGAAGCATCGAATTCACAAAATTATATAGATAAACATCCAAAAACACGCTAAGCATGGGATTAAAATGTATTGCTTTTATGGTTTATCACTATGATTGAACATAACATTTTGCATACACATATGATATTATGTCACGACATATTGCATGGGGATGGGTTGTTATATTTGGAGGAAGTGTACTGTACTGATAAGGTCGCACGGGTCGCCCAAGACGACTGTGGACCTACTAATGGCTATATGTCATTTAGTTTACTGGCAGTTTTGCTGCAATACTGTTTAGTACAGCAACCGGTGCTAATCTTGGTGTGTCTGGCTGTGTGGGTCGATTTTATTCCCACATGGTGTGTTGGTGGGACAGAGTGGTGTGTAGAGGCTGGATTGGGTAGGAGTTCTGACTGTATATCTGTAACATCCTGAAAATGGGCCTATGCATTTTTGATTTAAGTATACGAAATGGCATGTCTTATGTGTTATGAATGTATTATGAACATTTTTGGAAACTTGGAAATGATTTAGAAATGTTAAGTTTCAAAAGAGGAAAGTGAACATTTCTGGAAACTTGGAAATGTAAGAAAGGTTAAGTTTAAAAGAGGAAAGTGAACATTTCTGGAAACTTGGAAATGTCTGGAAACTTGGAAATGTAAGAAATGTTAAGTTTAAAGGAGGCAAACGAAAATTTTTGGAAACTTGGAAATGTAAAGAAATGTCAAGTTTTAAAGGTTAAAAAGAGGAAACTAAGGCAGGGTGGCCTTAAGAAAATTAATAGGAGGAATTTGCCACACAAACAGGCTTGGAAAAGTGGCCTGAAGATATCACTTAAGGCCCAGGTAGGTGACGCCACAAGCTATGCAAGTGGGCCTGAGTTTGAGTCACTTGAGGAGCAAATAAAAGAGTTTTATTTTGCTACAAGGAGCAAGGGAGTTGGACGGCACATGGCTAAATTCTAGGAGCTTTTATTCTTTTATAATTAGTGGATAAATAAGGGATAAATAAAGGATTTATTTATCATTATTTTCAAGAGATAATTGTTGGATTAAATTCTTTTAATAAAGTGATAATTCAAGGGATAAAGCTATCAAAATAGAAGAGTGGTGGCCAGGTAAGGGACTCTAGCTAGTAAATTCGGCTATAAAAGGAAAAGAGAGGCCATTCATTCATTCACTTTTCCTTTGCCGAATTTCTTAAGCAAATTCTCCTCTCTCTGCCGAATTTCCTACAGTTTTTATTAGGTTTGGGTTTGGGTTGCATCATTGTTTTTACTTGTTATATGAATATGTATGTGATATGATAATGCATGCCTGAAATGTTAATTCTTAGTGTTGGTTACACATTGAGTCTGTTTGACTCACCCCGTTTGGGGAATATTTTCTTCCAGGTGATGATCAGTAATGGACCGGGTCGGCAGGAGCTTAAAGGTGGCCATGCACAACAAGGAAAATTTTATTATTTGGACTTTTATTCTATTTAAGCACTTTAATTTAATTTTGGGAATTATTTGATGTAATAAGGCCATAGTTGAACTACTTTATTTTTCTTTCTTTTATTTATTATGTTACAAATTTTTAATGGTTATAAGATCAAGTAAATTTAATTTAAAATAGACTGTAAATATTTTGTCACCTGAAATAAATGGGTTTTCAATATAAAATAAACTCTTTTTCAACTCAAGCCCAACCCAAACAAACTTTCTTTCAAAACACACAAGTTTTTCCTAAGTAACAAAAGAATTTTGAACCTGTTTTCTTCGAGGAACATACCAGATTCGGTCAGGGCTCGTGGGCCGGGTTTGGGGTGTTTCAATTTGGTATCAGAGCTCAGTTTTAAACTCTCGGCCTGGGGTTTAAAGCCCACTATGTTTTGAAATTTAGGCCCAAAATGAATTTGTGAAAATTTTATGAAACTAAGCAGGTTTTCTGGCATGGCACCTAAGTCTCCGACCTGAAGTCCACCAGGTAAGTACCCCTATCTCTTGTGTGAATTATTGTATGAATTGTAGAAGGGTAGGAACGGAACGTAGATTAGTATGATAAGTACTTGAACTCTAGGACTAGTGTACCCCAACAAGTTACATAAAACTTTAATTTCTAATTAAACAAACCTGTGGTTAAGTCGCCGAGTTAGGGTGTGGCAACCATTGTGCGCATGTCTAGGAATGGATCCGGAAGAGCCTGGTATTTAAGCAGTCCTAGTGACTCACCTCCTCTTCGCAGGAATCCTACCTGGTGCGTAGCTTCGGTTCACCCTAACCAAGAGGACTCAGTCACAGGCTAAACCCAATAACTCAAACCCGAAAGGGACTAGCCGTATTTTTATGGAAACCCTAATTTTAAAATGACTAAATTACCCTTTTGATTTATAAAAGCTATTCCATAAAATTTTTCTGAAATATTCTTAATTTATGAAAATTACCAAAATACCCCTATTTGCAAAATTACTAAATTGCCCTTAGTTTATGAAATTTCCAAAATACCCACAGTTCTTATCAAAAATTTCATAACAAGTCCAAAAACCCTAATTTGAAAAATATCAAAATACTTTGATTTTGGAAAATTACGAAGTTGCCCCTAACTTACAAAATTACCAAAATGACCCTGATTTCCAAAATTTTTGTGACATCACCGTTTTGGAAATTCTCAAAAAGAACCCTCAAAGTTTTGCAAATTGTGAAATACCCCTGAATTATTGAGCTTTACAAATTTACCCTGGTTTATTACCAAAATACCCTCGAGTTTCAAAATTTACTGAAATACCCCTGTAATTTCAAAATTCCTGAAATACCCCCGGGATTTCAAAAATTACCAAAATACCCTTATTGAAAAAATCCACAAGGAACCTTATTTTGAAAAAAAATTACAAAAATACCCCTATAGGGCAAATTACGAAAATACCCCTGGGTAGTGGAAAAACAGCAACAATGAAAACTACAACATTTCTCTGAATGAACGAAAGTTCATAATTGATTGATGGATGTATGAATGTAAAGACTGTGTGCATGTATGAATACGAAAGAACCACTCCTAAAATTCTTTTCATAAAACTTCTTCGCGGGTAATCAGTGGAATAAAGGCTAATTCATAAAATTTCTTAATTAGATTAAAGCACGATCGTAGAAATGAGCTCTAGGGGACGTGGTTCTGGAATACCTTAATTGCCTTGTTCGTTGTAAAGTCAGTTCGTTCTTATGGTGCTAGTAAGGTGTATGGAACCTCGATTGTAAACTAAGAGAATGTGCCTAGAAAGTATGATAGTTTCTTAAGATCAGAATGCGCAGCAGTAGCGTAGTGTGGTGAGCTAGGAAGTACGACTGTTCATTAGTAAGTAATTTCGAGGACGAAATTATTTTAAGGGGGTAGAACTGTAACATCTTGAAAATGGGCCTATGCATTTTTGATTTAAGTATACGAAATGGCATGTCTTATGTGTTATGAATGTATTATGAACATTTTTGGAAACTTGGAAATGATTTAGAAATGTTAAGTTTCAAAAGAGGAAAGTGAACATTTCTGGAAACTTGGAAATGTAAGAAATGTTAAGTTTAAAGGAGGCAAACGAAAATTTTTGGAAACTTGGAAATGTAAAGAAATGTCAAGTTTTAAAGGTTAAAAAGAGGAAACTAAGGCAGGGTGGCCTTAAGAAAATTAATAGGAGGAATTTGACACACAAACAGGCTTGGAAAAGTGGCCTGAAGATATCACTTAAGGCTCAGGTAGGTGACGCCACAAGCTATGCAAGTGGGCCTGAGTTCGAGTCACTTGGGGAACAAATAAAAGAGTTCTATTTTGCTGCAAGGAGCAAGGGAGTTGGACGGCACATGGCTAAATTCTAGGAGCTTTTATTCTTTTATAATTAGTGGATAAATAAGGGATAAATAAATGATTTATTTATCATTATTTTCAAGAGATAATTGTTGGATTAAATTCTTTTAATAAAGTGATAATTCAAGGGATAAAGCTATCAAAATAGAAGAGTGGTGGCCAAGTAAGGGACTCTAGCTAGTAAATTCAGCTATAAAAGGAAAAGAGAGGCCATTCATTCATTCACTTTTCCTTTGCCGAATTTCTTAAGCAAATTCTCCTCTCTCTGCTGAATTTCCTATAGTTTTTATTCTTCTTCTCTTTGTTAGCCAAAGCCGAAATACCTTGTGTTCTAGCCGAATCCTCTATCTTTATTCTTCCTTCTCTTTTCTTTCTAAATCCCTCCAAAAGCCGGAAGTAAGCCTTTTAAGGCCATAGCCGAATATCTCAAGTGGCTTCAAGCTTAGGTGCTGTCGATTTCTTCAAAGGTAAGAACAAGTTTGATTTCTATTCTTTTCTTTTAGATTTGCCGAAAATCTAGGACTAATCCCATCAATATTCTTGTTGCCGAAACCTTGAAGAGATCTTTCGGGATTTACTAAGTGTCGACTACAAGGAAGGAGAAGTTCTTTTCCCGAAGGTACACCATAGGCCGCGTGTTCCCTAGTTATTCGGTGAATTTCGAGATTTAAAATCCACAAGGTAAGTCATATTTAACATTCGGCTAAGGGTTATTTGTTATGAATAAATGTTAGAAATTGATCTAACATGAAGTTATAGGGATTTCGACAGACATATAAGGCAAGGAATACTTTCGGGATTTGGAAATTGCAAGGTAAGTTTTAGTGTACTAATCCTACTAGGATTTGGATTTATGGCCGAATGGCTCTTTACTAAGTATTAAATGATTGATTAAATGTAGAGATCTAAGATCTAAGGCATTAGATCAAGCTTTTCGGGATTTGGATTGGAAACCTTAAGCAAATCAGGTGTGTACCCTACCCTAAGTTTTAATATGTTCATGGCTATGTTTTAAATTAAATGTGTTATTAAGAATGTGAAAAAATGGCTAAGTACCATGCTATGGTACAAAGTACTCAGGTACGTTTCCTACTCATACTAGGATTACGAAATATGTTATATTTAACATGTGAAAAGTGACATGAATGTGAATTTTAAGTATGATATGCATGATATGAATAATATGGGGCATTCGGGTTATATGAGAAAGGGGAAGTGAATGTGGTGACCTAAGACCACGAAATCTGAATGCGGTGACCTAAGACCGCGATATCTGAATGTGGTGACCTAAGACCACGAAACCTGAATGTGGTGACCTAAGACCACGAAATCTGAATGTGGTGACCTAAGACCACGAATTTTATAAGGGCGATGAGCACGTCGACTGCAGCGACTGCCTTCGATGGTGTGTAGCGGATGGAGAGTCGACTTAGTAGTCCCCACGGTGTGCAGGATGGTACGGGGAAGTGTAGCTGTAACACCCTGGTTTTAGGGGTTGGATTTCTGGTGCTTAGCTCGGGTGTTGGCACACTTCAGTGTGTGTTTGGGTAAGTTTTAGGGGTCCTGAGAACCCTAGGTGATGGTAGAACGCTTTGGAAAATTTTTAGTTTTAGGGGCTAAAAAGGAGAACTTGGATAGAGGGGGTCTTAAGAGAATTTTTGGTGGAAATATGGCACAAAGATAGGCTTGGCAAAGTGGTAGGAAGGCGCCACTTTAGAGCTTGGAATGTGACGCCATTTGCAAGGGGAAGGGTCTCATGTTCGATTCGTGGGAGCAGCAGATGGGCATTGTTTTTGCGTCAAGTTGGTAAGGAGGTTGGACGGTTTTGGAGGCTTAAAAATAGATGAAGACTTGGTCATCTTTTTTTAAATTTGGCTAGGTAAAAGTTTGACTCATTCAAACTTTTAAAATGGATGGAAGGGAGGTGTTTTAGGAGTGATTTTAGGATTTTTTTTTTAGGAGCTTGGGGCTTGGCCGAATGCTATATAAAGGGAGGGGGTGGTGCTCATTTTTCATTCACCATTTGCTTTCTCCCTTAGCAAAAAGTTCTTCCCTTTATTTTTATTTATTCTTCCCTTCTCCATTGCCGAAAGTTAGTCCAAGCAAACCCCTTTTCCATCCTATTTCCTTGTAGCCGAAAGTAGCAGAGGGCTTAACCTTTTATGAACCTATATCCCTCTCCCTTCTCACCTTTTTAAACCTTGCTTAACCCGTAACCATCCATAGAAAACTACCATTGCTGAATATCCCAAACACTATTTAAGAGCCTTGTCGAATCACCCATTCTCACATTCTCTTCACTTGGGTTGCAAGTCCCTGAGCCGAACCTTACTTCCTTGGTGGTGGTCGTTCTAGCTGGAGCAATAGGGAGTGGTTAGCAAGGTCGTTTAGTCAGCAGTTGCAGTGGCATAGAGTAGCGTTTGGGATTCAAGTTGAGTTGGTAAGAGATGTTTAGTTAAGTTAAATGCTTAAGTGGTGTTTTGGGGGTTAACCTGTTTACCTGATTAAGCTTTTTGATGGAGGCCACAACCAGTCAAAGTGGGCAAGGGAAGGTCCCTATCCCGAAGTTCAAGAAAAGAGCGGTTTCAGCAGTTCGGGATTGGCCACCGGGCTGTGGGCCAGCGGCAGGAGATAGCTATAGGCAGATAGCGGTAGTCTCGCTAGTCGATAGCGTCGGGATCGAGGGTTTAGAGCTCCAGGTTATAAGGTGTGTAGTTAAACCATTGTTTCCGGGATTTGAGTATATCTGTTTATGTTGTATGATGCTAATAAGTGCAGTTAAATGTGAAAATGGTACCCTTAAGGGGTATGAAGATGATCAGGTTAGTAGCAAAGTTTGTAAATATGATCACTGATTTTATTATGTGAGTATGCCTGTGATTGTGTTTAATATGTACATGCACCACCTTATCATCATTTTATGTTACATGTGCATGGGCGGGTTATGAAAAGAAGGTACGGGTGTACTTCGAGTACGTGGTTGATGTCAGCTTTGTGCTACATCGTGGATTGGCGCTGACTGAGGTCGCGTTGTGGATCTTTGCGATTTAGTTCGCGTGGTTACCTTGATTGATATCGGCTTATGCCATATCGTGGCTTGATGGATTGCTATGTGCTCCATCGTGGTTTGATGTTAGCTATATGCTACATCGTGGATGGCATTGGTTGCCTTTTTGGAGGGAAAAGGAGAGGGTGACTCGATAGTTCCCTGGTGTGTGGTAGGCTGGATCAGGGGGCGTGTAGCGGATGGACCCTAGGTTTGGGTTGGGTTTCATGTTGCATTATTTGTTTTGGGAACATACATGGAAATGGGCCAAGCCCAGTTGATATGTGGTTTATTGAGGAATGGGCCTAGCCCAGTAATTGTTATAATTTGAAGGTGGGCCAAGCCTAGATTGTGGTAATGTCTAATAATTATACTTGCATGTTGCATTTGATAATTGGGATGTTATGTGGTTAGCATGTGGGTGGATTTCGATGGTTTGGTTACACACTGAGTCTGTATGACTCACCCAACTTTTTAAGCATCGCAGGTGACACGTCGATCGGACCAGGTTGGAGTGGACACATGGTGGCCCATGCAGAAGAAGAGATTAAATGTTTTAGGCTTACTTTAAGTATTTGGGTTTAAATAGAATATGTAATAAAGGCCTTTTGACTCTTATTTATTTTTGTTATTATTTTATTAGTATTTATTATGATTTGAAGAATTTGAAACACTTTGTGAAGATGATTATATTTTTCCAACCTACTTATTCAATTTGGCTTGTATATACTAAACTTTTAGAATTAGTATATTTTAATAACAAAGTTTTGAACATAAGTTTAAATAAACATGGATTTTTCAAAAGTTAGCAAGTTTTACTAAATTTTTCTAAGTTAAATAGATTTTCCACCGACTTTCCGCACTAACATAACCAGATTCGGTCGTAGTGAATGGGCCGGGTTTGGGGATGTTACAGTTTGGTATCAGAGCCCGGTTCAAAACTCGGCTTTGAGGGTTTTGGGCCCGAAACAGTTTTCAAAATGGGTTTTTGGAATATGGGCTTTTATAAAAAAGGGTTTTCAGGTTATTCTGGCATGGCACCTGTACCTCCGACCCGAAGTCCACCAGGTAAGTGCTTTGGACTTTTAAATTGTTTTGTTTTGTTTGTATGAATTAATTTGGGCTTAGTTTGGGCTCGTAGAATAGAATAATAGGATCTGTGGACCCTAGGATTAGACTACTCAAACAATGGCATAAGACTTAAAGCTCTTAAACAAACCTGTGAAGTAAGTCGCCGAGTTAAGGTGTGGTAACCACTGTACGCATATCTAGGAGTGGCATTCAGTAAGAGCTTGGTATTTAAGCAGTCCTAGCGACTCACCTCCTCTTTACTCGAATCCTACCTGGTGCGTAGCTACGGTTCACCTTAACCAAGAGGACTTGTTCATAGGCTAAACCGGTTATTAAAACCCGAAAGGGAATTAGCCTTGCTGTTTTCTAAAATTCCCTGTTTTTAAATTTTCAAATTTACCCCTCTGGTTTGAGAAACCTTAAATCTGATTTTGAAGGACGTTTTTCTTTTGATTTACAAAATTACCAAAATGCCCTTAGTGGCAAAATTACCAAAACGCCCCTGTATTGCAAAATTACTGTACTACACTCAAATTTTGATAAAATGTTCTTTACCTTGCAAAATACTAAAATCCAAGTTTTCAAATATTAGGATACTCTGATTTGTGGGAATTTACGAAAATACCCCTGGTTGACAAAATTACCGAAATGCCCTTGGTTTCTAAATTTTCAAATTTCTCTCAACTTCTACTGAAATATTCTTACTTTACTAAATATCAGAAAATTCTATTTTGTAAAATGTTGTGATATCTCGATTTTGAGAATTTACGAAAATGCCCATGATTTCCAAAATTACGAAAATGACCCTACTTTCTGAAATTTTTGCAACACACTTTGTTTGAGAAACAAAATTTTCAAGATGACTCTTGAGCTTTGTAAATTTTGAAAAATCTCTAAGTTGGAAAAACTATTTTCAAAATTGACCCTGAGTTATTACCGAAATATCTCTTTAGGAAAAATGACGAAATTACCCCTGGGTAGGAAAAGGAAACTTGATTGCTCGAAAGAACTACTCTCGGAACCTTCATTGCATAAAATTGCTCGTGGATAAAACAGTGAAACAATAATTTCTAATTCATAAAAATTTCTAAACAGATTAAATCGAAGCGCTAGAGATGAGTTCTAGGGGACGCGGTAGAGGTAGAATGACAGCTTCGGAACCAGTAGGGTCTGGCTATGGGTCAGAAAGCGAAGTGCCACCAGCAGTGGATGTAGAGGAACAAGATCCGATAAGTGAAGAGGACGCAGTGTCGCAGGCTATGTTACGCGTGCTTCAGCAAGTGGCAAGAGCTAGTAGGGGAAACGGAGCTCGGAAGTCAGTGTCCGAGAGACTTAGGTCGAACGGGGCTGAAGTCTTTAGAGGAGTGTCAGAAGTAGCTCCTAACGTAGCAGAGTATTGGCTAGAAGGAGTCGAAAGAATTATGGACGACTTGGATTGTGCCCCAGAGGAAAAGTTGAAAGGTGCTGTTTCGCTACTTCGGGACGAGGCTTATCGATGGTGGCTCACTGTCAAACAAGGTGTACCGGCAGATCGATTGGATTGGGATTACTTCAAGGAAAAGTTTGAAGGAAAATACGTTGGAGCAAGCTACTTAGATGCGCAAAGGAAGGCGTTTCTAAATCTGGTGCAAGGAAATAAGTCGATAGCGGAATACGAAGCAGAATTTGTACGGCTAAGTCAGTATGCTAAGGGAATTGTGGCCACTGACTATGAGAGGTGCGTCCGGTTTGAAGACGGATTGCGAGATGAACTTCGAGTGCTGATTGCTCCGCAGAGGGAAAGAGATTTCGCGGTGCTAGTGGAGAAAGCTCGTATAGCCGAAGAAGTTAAGAGGACGGTAAGGGAAAACCGAGGAAAGAATAGGAACGAGAATAAGAGAAGTGTTGGATGGTCAGCATCATTTGGAGATGCTCAGAAAAGACCAAGAGTTGGGAATACGGTACATACACCCGTGCCAGTTGCTGAGAATCGGAATTGTCTCTGTGCTCGATGTGGAAGACCTCACATAGGAGAATGTTGGGGGAATAGTAAAGAATGTTTTCGGTGTGGATCTAAGGCACATCTGGTTAAGAATTGTCCTCGAGCAACGAAGGGTCGGGGTCCCAGTCAGAATCAATCAAGGAGGTGATATCAGGTAAGCTCCTCTGCTTTGGTGCATGCTTTAATTGCTTTGCTTGCTTGTGGGAATAGCTTTTTCTGAGTTTTTTTGAATTTTGAGTGCGAACTTAGAGACTAGGATTGGGAAGTATGTTAGCTCTTTAAGATCAGAGTGCGCAGCCATAGCGTAGCGGGAGGAATTGGACTGTTAGTTTAGACAAGTAATTTCGGGGACGAAATTATTTTAAGGAGGGTAGAATTGTAACACCCTGGTTTTAGGGGTTGGATTTCTGGTGCTTAGCTCGGGTGTTGGCACACTTCAGTGTGTGTTTGGGTAAGTTTTAGGGGTCCTGAGAACCCTAGGTGATGGTAGAACGCTTTGGAAAATTTTTAGTTTTAGGGGCTAAAAAGGAGAACTTGGATAGAGGGGGTCTTAAGAGAATTTTTGGTGGAAATATGGCACAAAGATAGGCTTGGCAAAGTGGTAGGAAGGCGCCACTTTAGAGCTTGGAATGTGACGCCATTTGCAAGGGGAAGGGTCTCATGTTCGATTCGTGGGAGCAGCAGATGGGCATTGTTTTTGCGTCAAGTTGGTAAGGAGGTTGGACGGTTTTGGAGGCTTAAAAATAGATGAAGACTTGGTCATCTTTTTTTAAATTTGGCTAGGTAAAAGTTTGACTCATTCAAACTTTTAAAATGGATGGAAGGGAGGTGTTTTAGGAGTGATTTTAGGATTTTTTTTTGGGAGCTTGGGGCTTGGCCGAATGCTATATAAAGGGAGGGGGTGGTGCTCATTTTTCATTCACCATTTGCTTTCTCCCTTAGCAAAAAGTTCTTCCCTTTATTTTTATTTATTCTTCCCTTCTCCATTGCCGAAAGTTAGTCCAAGCAAACCCCTTTTCCATCCTATTTCCTTGTAGCCGAAAGTAGCAGAGGGCTTAACCTTTTATGAACCTATATCCCTCTCCCTTCTCACCTTTTTAAACCTTGCTTAACCCGTAACCATCCATAGAAAACTACCATTGCTGAATATCCCAAACACTATTTAAGAGCCTTGCCGAATCACCCATTCTCACATTCTCTTCACTTGGGTTGCAAGTCCCTGAGCCGAACCTTACTTCCTTGGTGGTGGTCGTTTCTAGCTGGAGCAATAGGGAGTGGTTAGCAAGGTCGTTTAGTCAGCAGTTGCAGTGGCATAGAGTAGCGTTTGGGATTCAAGTTGAGTTGGTAAGAGATGTTTAGTTAAGTTAAATGCTTAAGTGGTGTTTTGGGGGTTAACCTGTTTACCTGATTAAGCTTTTTGATGGAGGCCACAACCAGTCAAAGTGGGCAAGGGAAGGTCCCTATCCCGAAGTTCAAGAAAAGAGCGGTTTCAGCAGTTCGGGATTGGCCACCGGGCTGTGGGCCAGCGGCAGGAGATAGCTATAGGCAGATAGCGGTAGTCTCGCTAGTCGATAGCGTCGGGATCGAGGGTTTAGAGCTCCAGGTTATAAGGTGTGTAGTTAAACCATTGTTTCCGGGATTTGAGTATATCTGTTTATGTTGTATGATGCTAATAAGTGCAGTTAAATGTGAAAATGGTACCCTTAAGGGGTATGAAGATGATCAGGTTAGTAGCAAAGTTTGTAAATATGATCACTGATTTTATTATGTGAGTATGCCTATGATTGTGTTTAATATGTACATGCACCACCTTATCATCATTTTATGTTACATGTGCATGGGCGGGTTATGAAAAGAAGGTACGGGTGTACTTCGAGTACGTGGTTGATGTCAGCTTTGTGCTACATCGTGGATTGGCGCTGACTGAGGTCGCGTTGTGGATCTTTGCGATTTAGTTCGCGTGGTTACCTTGATTGATATCGGCTTATGCCATATCGTGGCTTGATGGATTGCTATGTGCTCCATCGTGGTTTGATGTTAGCTATATGCTACATCGTGGATGGCATTGGTTGCCTTTTTGGAGGGAAAAGGAGAGGGTGACTCGATAGTTCCCTGGTGTGTGGTAGGCTGGATCAGGGGGCGTGTAGCGGATGGACCCTAGGTTTGGGTTGGGTTTCATGTTGCATTATTTTGTTTTGGGAACATACATGGAAATGGGCCAAGCCCAGTTGATATGTGGTTTATTGAGGAATGGGCCTAGCCCAGTAATTGTTATAATTTGAAGGTGGGCCAAGCCCAGATTGTGGTAATGTCTAATAATTATACTTGCATGTTGCATTTGATAATTGGGATGTTATGTGGTTAGCATGTGGGTGGATTTCGATGGTTTGGTTACACACTGAGTCTGTATGACTCACCCAACTTTTTAAGCATCGCAGGTGACACGTCGATCGGACCAGGTTGGAGTGGACACATGGTGGCCCATGCAGAAGAAGAGATTAAATGTTTTAGGCTTACTTTAAGTATTTGGGTTTAAATAGAATATGTAATAAAGGCCTTTTGACTCTTATTTATTTTTGTTATTATTTTATTAGTATTTATTATGATTTGAAGAATTTGAAACACTTTGTGAAGATGATTATATTTTTCCAACCTACTTATTCAATTTGGCTTGTATATACTAAACTTTTAGAATTAGTATATTTTAATAGCAAAGTTTTGAACATAAGTTTAAATAAACATGGATTTTTCAAAAGTTAGCAAGTTTTACTAAATTTTTCTAAGTTAAATAGATTTTCCACCGACTTTCCGCACTAACATAACCAGATTCGGTCGTAGTGAATGGGCCGGGTTTGGGGATGTTACAGTAGCGGATGGCTAATTAGGTTTGGGTTTGGGTTGCATCATTGTTTTTACTTGTTATATGAATATGTATGTGATATGATAATGCATGCCTGAAATGTTAATTCTTAGTGTTGGTTATACATTGAGTCTGTTTGACTCACCCCGTTTGGGGAATATTTTCTTCCAGGTGATGATCAGTAATGGACCAGGTCGGCAGGAGCTTAAAGGTGGCCATGCACAACAAGGAAAATTTTATTATTTGGACTTTTATTCTATTTAAGCACTTTAATTTAATTTTGGGAATTATTTGATGTAATAAGGCCATAGTTGAACTACTTTATTTTTCTTTCTTTTATTTATTATGTTACAAATTTTTAATGGTTATAAGATCAAGTAAATTTAATTTAAAATAGACTGTAAATATTTTGTCACCTGAAATAAATGGGTTTTCAATATAAAATAAACTCTTTTTCAACTCAAGCCCAACCCAAACAAACTTTCTTTCAAAACACACAAGTTTTTCCTAAGTAACAAAAGAATTTTGAACCGGTTTTCTTCGAGGAACATACTGGATCCGGTCAGGGCTCGTGGGCCGGGTTTGGAGTGTTTCAATATCTGCACTGATTAATGATAGTGTACTATTACTGCATCTATTAATGATATTACATATTGTTCACTGCATGAATGATATCTGTTACTGTTATGGGCTAAGGCCCCACTGATACTATTACTGAAATTGGGCAAAAGCCCTACTGATTACTGGCATTATGCTGGGCTCAAGCCCAATCGTTTACTATTACAGGAAAGGGCTTAGGCCCACACTAAACTGGACTGTTATTGTAACGGGCTCAAGCCCAAACTGCATTTATCTACTGTTTAATTGACTGTTTGCTTGTTGGGAGATTACACACTGAGTTTTCATAAACTCACCCTTTCTTTTAACTCTACAGGTAATCCCCAGCCTTAGACGATTTGGAGCCGCGAGGGACTCGGAGGTGGCCACACAATCGCTGATGTTCTGCTTTAGACTTATTTTGGCTTTATTTATTTGATACTTAACTGATAGTGATAGAACGCTGGTTTTCAAAAAGATTAACTGTTTTCAAAACACCGCGTTTTCGCAACATTTTGGATATTGCTTCCGCAACAAACAATGTTTTTAAAGTAAAGACGTTTTAATTGGTTAGTAAATGGTTAAGATGATTTGAGTTTTAGCAAAGAGATTTCAACTCAGAAACGAATTTATACCAACAAGTCCAATTTTCGAAAGGCACATCAACGTGAAGCGCCAGATTCGGCCATAACGTCTAGGCCGGGTTTGGGGTGTTACATAAATTGCACTATTCGTAGAATGTAATAAAGTTTTCTGTTTGGTAAAATACAAAGGCTATGAATGGGTGATTTCCTGAAATTTGTAGCTAAAAAATGTTCTCTTAAAATATCCAAAACGGTGGAATGTTTGGGGAAAAAATTTCTCACAATGCGGACTATAACCAACGTATCACAATAATTCATAGTAAAATTTGAGACTCACACATGATAATTGTGCATAGTAAAACTTCTACTTGGATACACAAATATCCAAGGGTTCAAGCAAATAAATATATAAAAATAAGCAAATAAATAATTACATCAATAATAAAAATGAAGATATAATAATATACATATTGTTTTATTGACGATATTACATTTCTTAGAGAATTTTATTAAGGAAACTATATTTTTTAACAAAATTAGAAAATTCAATTATATGCAATATTTAATTCAATATCCTTAATAGTCATTTTCTATTCTCATCTCACCATTACTACTGTGTTCGAATATGTTAATCTCACTAGAATAATATCTTATCTCACCCCTACCATTGCTTTTAACCTCACTATAGCAAATCTCACAGGTGATCCAAAGGAAGTTGAAGTCTCTTCGAGCAAGGTGGGGGAGTTTTTAAGTTAATTCTTCAAACTCTGGAAAGCAAATTTATAACTATATAAAAAATAAATGTGTTGATAAATTTAATATAAATAAGTTAAAATATTGTTAAAGAAAAAAAACTTAAAAAAATTCACAATAAAATTAAATAAAAACTACAACCAATAGAGGTGGTATAAGACTAATTAGGTTAGCTTTCTTTAGTTTTCAATAATTTATCATAAAGGAAGTCTTTTCATATTTTCTAACTATATTTCTTTATGTTTGGATTGACATGGATTTTGTAAAGCTTATTTGGTGCTTCTTTTATGGTAAAATTAGAAGCAAGAGTGAAACAAGCAGGAAGAAAAGCAAAGATCAAGCACCACAGTTTGGTGTCTCATGACACATCAACTTAATGTGTTGCAAAACAAGAAACAAATTCATCATAAGAACACCAACTGTAAACCCGATAGCAGAATTCAAGTCTTTCAAATGCAAAATGGTGTTTTCATTATGGTAAAAGATTTGTCCTATAAATAAACACTTTAAGCCATCAAAATGATGAGAGAATTCTAGTTGAGGTGTTTATTATTTTTCTCAATGAAAATAAAGCTGCTATTATAAAAGGTAAAAACTAACCATTCACTCTCACCCAATTCCAATTAAACTCCACAACATGAGAACACAAAACCAATACACTAAAGATACCCTTAGGAAGAAAATGAAGTGCATAGTGCATCGAGAAAAGGCAAAACATACTCTCCAAAATTTAAACATAAAACACCAATCCTAATAAATCACCACAATGGGCTCCGAGAAACAAAAACCAACAAAAACAAAACAAGATCACTACCATTCAATAAGAAGACAAACAACAAATAAATCCTTACAACACGAGCACCACAAGGATCCATTCTAGAAAACATTAATTAAATAAAAAATTCAGTAATAAGTATCCAAGAACATACCAAGCATAAGAAGAAACCAATTAAAACTATTAAGAACAAGGGAGAAATGCTACGAGTAGTGCACAATTGCTTTTCTCACTATGAAAGAAGAAAGATGAACATAACGCAATTGCTTATATAGTTTGGTTTCCTAATGTCTACGTGTAACACCCCTAACCCGTATCCTTCGCTGGAATGGGGTTACGAGGTATTACTTGACAAGACACAACTTCCGAACAATCACAAATACACATAAATTATGTAAGCATAACTAAACCTTAAGTCTGCTTAAACATTAACATACCATTTAAATCGTATTACAATTACTATTCATGCCTTAAAATTTTAATCAAATCCATAATAAACTTATAATCCAAAATACACTCTTTTTAGCATGGCTCATAGTCATATATTATATGCTTTAAATTACATATATTAATTGAATGCTCATCATAAAAAACATGGTATTCAAATATCTAATAAATATCAAACATTAATAATACATAATTGAATACATGCATTAAACCAATCAAATCATGACACAAAACTATATAACAAACAACATATGCGGCATCATTAATTTCCTTGTGCACACAAATCATACCAAGTTTATCCAACCGTTATTCACTGCATAATGTGTATTTCTATACACGGTCTTAATTAGTTATAACATGGACAAGCATACTTATAAATTCATCTAAGTATTTATGCGAATGGCTATTGAGTCATATATCATTTTAATCATACTTTAGTAAATGCCAATATGACTATTTCATATATCAAATATCAAACATCTCATTTCATTAATAATACATGTATGCAAATTAAAAACCAAACTAGCACAACACGCCACTTAAAACCAAACATATACGTATCTTTAACCTCATTTTCTTAAGGTCAAAATATACTATAGTATTACTTGCTTGAATACACATGTAAACTTATCAATATGAACCTATTTTCAAAACAAACATACATATATTTTTGGCATCATATGAGCATATTAAAATAGAACCAAATTTGAATGCAAATATTAGTTAATTTATAAACTCAATTCGCATACCTAATACCAAACTTTAATTAAAGAAAAACATACACAATGATATATTTACCTCAACATGTATTTCGGCTATTAACCATTAAAATTACACCAAAACTTTTATCAAAACAACCTAGTTACAAATTCAATTCCTTGCTTCATTAGCTGAACCTATTAGCTAAATATCAATCATAATATGTATACCTATAAATACATTACCAAACCGATTTAGTACATACCAAAAATCCAAAACATATAGTCATCCGTCACACCATTCAAAGTATAAAAATGCACTTCTAAAATGAACATATACCTTGTTGCCAAATTTATAACTTATTAAATATTTTCATTTTCAATTCATAAAACCAAAGCCTCAACCAAGTCAACCATAATTAAATTCAAGGATTAACAAGACATACCAAACTCACTTCACCTATATGCTATAACTAAACTTACCTTATACCGAAACACTTAATAAATCCTTAACAAAACATATCAAACATAATTCACATATATATATATATGTATATATATATATATGTATATATATATGTATATATATAAATGTATATATGTATATATATATATGTATATATATGTATATATAAGCCATGTCTGAATCACCAAAACCAAACATATCTATCATTTGATCAAAAGTATAAAAACAAGCTTAACAAAATAAATAAGCCATTTTCGCATGGCTCATATTTACATACCCCAAAATCAAACATATTAACTAGCCTATACATGCCATAGGTTCAAATTCAAACTTATAAAAGTACCGAAGACAGTCGATAGTGTGATAGACTTCTCTGACGATCCCCGAGCTCGTAACTAGCTTCCAAAATCTATAAAACAAAGAGAAAACACACACACAGTAAGCTTTCACAGCTTAGTAAGTCATGAGAAAATGAGACATTCAATCACATTCATAATTCAATTTAGCTAAACCGAAATAAACCGAAATAAATTCATATACATTTCCAAACTTATAATTTCATAAATCAAGACATATAATTTTGCATAAGTTTTCCTTTGGTCGAATACTCATTTGAACATTAGCATGTTTAACCTTCATTTTCTACATCACGAATACATTATTTGGCAGAATATATACATTCACATATGCGTACACAGAGTTCACATTAACATATAACATTTATATCATCAATTCAAACATCCAACTTACCATATTTTCATAACTTAGTATGAATACATACTTAAGCCTTTTTAACTCGATTTTACACTCGGTCTTAACTTATCATTGCCCGTTGAACCATTTGGAATTAAAAAGGATACTCAGATAGTCAAACATTTCATACAATGCCAACGTCCCAGACGTGGTCTTACATGTAATCACATATCAATGCCACTGTCCAAGATAGGGTCTTACACGTAAGCCACAAGTCGATGCCAACGTCCCAGACGTGGTCTTACACGTAAGTCACAAATCGATGCCAACGTACCAGACGTGGTCTTACACGATAACACATAACGGAATCCTATGTCATGACATATGTATCCTAGCTATTCCTAAGGTTCGTACGGGACTTTCGAACGTCGTAACTCGATCGAATCGATCTCGTAAACATTGCTCCCAAGCATATAACCATTCGACCATCACTTATAAATAATCATTAAATTCAATTCAGCATTTAAAGTTCACATATATTCAAAATTAACAATATTTATTTGCTTATAAACTTACCTCGGATATCGACGGACAGAATAGAACGATTATTCAATTATTTTTGTTTTCCCCCGATCCAAGTCCGATTTGTTTGGTTCTTGATCTAAACATATTCAAATGAAACTTATTCAAACACAATTTATTCAATTTAGTCCAAAAAACACATAAATGGGCAAATTACCATTTTTCCCCTAACATTTTACACTTTTCACAATTTAGTCCCTATTACATAAAAAACAAAATATGAAAAATTTCAATATTCCATGCTTAGGCCGAAACTTCCTCATGTTCATACAAGTCCATACATTTAATTTATTTCACATTTTAGTCCCTCAATTAATTATTTTTACAATTTAGCCCTAATTACTCAAATTCAACAAAATTTCCAATGCAAAACATATTAATCCAAAACATATCTTTCATAATTCATCTTCTAACATCACAAAGCTCATAAATTCATCAATGGCATAACTCAAAATATTCATAAAAATCAAAAATTAAGGCATGAGCTTTGTAAATTTCATAGCAACAATCTCAAAAACGTAAAAACTATAAAAAACCGAGCTAGTTACATACCTTAATCAAGCTTAAATATGGTCGAATGTAGCTTTATTTTTCTTTTTCTTTTCCTTTGGTATATTCAGCTTTAAAAAGATGAACTAAAGCACTAACTTTAACTTATGTTTTATTATAATACCTTAATTTACTTATTTACTTTATTAACCTTTGTTATTTAATATAATAATCTTATAAAATATATACATAACCGTCCATCACTTTGTTCCATGGTAAATTTGCAACATAAGAACCTCCTATTAAAAGAACAAAGCAATTTAATACTTTAACAAATAGTTAGCAACTTTTACAATTTACGCGGTTAAGTCCTTTTATTAAATCAGACACTCAATCGATAAAATTTTCAAACAAGATTTTCACACATATAAATTCACACATTATAAACAAAGAAAATAATTTGAAAATATTTTTCTGACTTGGATTTGTGGTCCCGAAACCACTGTTCCGACTAGAGTCTAAACCGGGTTGTTACACTATGAGGCCTAGCCTCAAGAGATAATCTACAATCTTTCAACCTCATATAAACAATTATTTAAGTCTTATCACACATAGATATAACAACCTCATGTTCTTCATCTAAGACCTAGATTTATCTCCTCTAAATTTCTCTTCATGAAAACTTTGTGTATAAACCAAGTGACTCACTTGTTTACTTACAAAATGCAATCTAAAAGATAAAATTCCTAATGAATAGAAAAAGTGTTCAAACTCTCCACACCCTATTACCTACACAAGCTTTTCAATATATAATAGTTTAAGGCTAGATAAGATAAATATAAAGATAAATTATAAAAACCACCCCCTCGAAAAAATAACAACACAATCCACCATAAGAATATCTTCATAAATTCCATGATAGGTCAGTAACCATCAAGATATTCTTCCAAGTTATTTGACTGGATATCGTTAAATCGGGGAATTTGATTGCTTGATCTGATTCGATCCAATCTTCAAGGATATGTTGCTTCATATCGATCTTCAAATATGTGTTAGCACAAGTCCATAATATCGTCTATGTTATGGTCCACCAATTTTGGTTCAAAAATATTTGTCAATTCAAAATAAAGCAAGTTATATGGCTTGTACAGTGCTAAGTGCAATAGGCATTGGTCACATGACTGCCTCAACAATCTCTTCCAACAAGGCTACCATATAAGGATCTAGAATCTAGCTCTGCTATGGCACCCACCAAAAAAAAATCCTACACCAAAATAAAATATAAAATTCAAAATATAGGATGAAGAGTTTATCCTACATGTATTGGTTTGATTAGGTTCAAATTTCTCACAACCAGTACAATTTGTGGGAAGTTTTGAGCCTACTATCTTTGCAATCTTCTGTAAATTAAAGAATGTAACGCCCCAAAATTCTTATTTTTGTTTCTGTTAAAATGTGACACAATTGTGTATCTACTTCAGTGGTTAAGTGTTTTGGGTGTGTGTGAGAGGTCCCAAGTTCAAGCCTTGCTTTTGGTAAATGTTAGTTATTTTAGAATTAAGCCTTATATTAGTTCAGCAGGCTTAAATTTAATTACTTGTAATTTCATATTAGAATGGGTCTACTGGTCTGGTGGTTAGGTGGAGTGTTGGTATTGTAACACCCTAAAAATCTGAGTATCGATATATTGTATATTTTGGTGTTTAGCTTATGAATGAAAATTTTCTTTTCTTCCTTTTCGTGTTTATTATAGCCTTGAAAAGGGCATAGAATTATTCGGGTATAGAATAATTTTTAGTATTGAGAATTTAGTGAAGTGGATCAAGTGACCCTGATACTTAAGTTAATTTAAGTGTCTAAAATTAGCATAAGTTGAGCTATTGGCAAGGTGGTGTTGGCGCATGAGTAATTGCATGAGGGGAGATGTTCGAATCCCTTGGATAACAATTAGATTACTTTTATTTTTGCACTTGTATGGCAAGTGTCGGTCAAGCAATACTTATGGTAAGGATGGACTTTTTCATTTATGGAAAGTAGACTAAGGGAAAAAGGCAAGTGTTAACTTAAGGAATGAAGTCCTAAGCTTATGGTAAGTTAGGGGGACATAAGGCATTCTTTTTGGGGTGTGTTTTGGAAAGTTTGGCATGGCCAACTTGTCCATGAACTTGGACGGCATTATGGACTAGGGGGGTGGCCGAATTTTTGTGGTAGACTTTGGTAAGGATGAGTGGTTGGGTGTAATCTCATTTGGTCATTTATTTTTTTGTACTTCCAAAACACCTTTTCTTTTGTAGCTGAAATTTCTTAAGGGGGTTTAGGTGCATTTCGGGTTTCTTTTCTTTCCCGAGTGTTGTGCAGAAAATAGTAGTCAGAATACTTTCAAAATCTATTTGCTTAAGCCGAATTTCAGAAGACCATTAAGGTCACATTCAACCTCTTTTTCGTCTTCTTTTTGCTCTCCATAAGATCAAACCCATCACTTTCTCTTCTCTTTTCTTTGAACTTGTTCTAGCCGAAACCTCTCTCTCTCAAAGTACACCATTGCCGAATTCTTCTAGCCTTCTCCTATACTACTTTTCTTCCTCTCAAACTCAATTCTATACCTATTCTTTTGGTGGCCGAACATTCCATCTCCATTTGGGAGTCTCAGCCGAATCTTTTAGTCCCTCATTCTCTCTTCTTTTTCGCAAACTCCAAAAGCCAAAACATATTATTGTCTAGCCGATTTCTTCATCTATTTTCTCCTTCAAATTTAGCCACTTTTCTATAGTAGCCGAATCTCTCTATGGTTCCAAGTAAGGGCACAGTCGATCTCAACGTTAGGGGTAAGGATTAACCATCAATCGTTTTTCTTTCTTTTCTTTTGGATTAGCCAAATCTAGGAATCTAATCCCTTTTATTCTCTTTGGCCGAAACCTTGAAGGAAGATTTCGGGATTTAGTTGTAGCCGACGGTTGGAAGAGAACCTTTCGGGATTTGAATACTCAAGGTAAAGCAAGTGTGATCTTAGGCCGAAGGCCATTTACTTTGTTCATCAAATGTTAGAATCGAATCTAACATATACCATGTAGGAATTTCGACATCTCCAAGGACAAATGATATTTTGGGATTTAGACAATCAAGGTAAGGGGTCTTAATATTCGGCCAAAGGCCATATTGTCTATTAAGGTTGGCCGATTCTGACTTTGGTCTTATAGGGGGAGTCGACTGTGAAAAAGAAGGAGTGTCGGTATCGATAGTATCGTACTCACTGTTATCAGGTGTGTAGCCCTACACTAAATTTTCGATGGATTTATAGTATTAATGTTAGTATGTGTTAATAAGAAATATGTATGATAATGGCCGCGGGTACCATTCAGTGGTACATGGTATTCAGGTATGTTAACCCCTAATACTTCGTTAATAATGCTATAAGCATGGATATGAAATGTGTATGACTCCGTTATGATTTTGGGGTATAATGCATAAAATCCGAATAATATGTATGTTGCATGGGCATATGGGTGATTTTGATAAAGGGGAAGTGTTTCCGGTGGTTTTTACCACATTATCCGGCGACTTATGTCACAATATTATGTATCCGGTAACTTCGGTCACATTATGAATCCGGTGACTCTGTCACAATTATCCGGTGGCCATGCCACAATTTATAAGGGCGATGTGCAGTTGACTGCAGCGACTGCCTTCGATGGTGTGTAGCGAATAGAGGGTCGATTTAGTAATCCCCACGGTGTGATTGGCAGGTACGGGTGGTGTGTAGCGGATGGATATCTAGGTGGACTCGGGGTTGCATGTCATTTTATATGTATATGTGATTTAATCTATTGTTATTTGATTTGCTATGTTATGGGCTTATGGTTAAATGTGATTAAAATGGGCTTTGCTAAAATGTTATCGTTAAAACTATGATCAATTGGGCTTTTAGTTACACATTGAGTTTGTTGACTCACCCCTCGTGGGATATCTTTTACAGGTGACACTTAGCGTGATGGACCTGGTCAGCGAGAACTAGGTGGTGGCTATGCTCAACTCAGTATTTCGGGTTTTCTTTAAATTAAACTTATTTCGTTTTTCTCTATTTATTTCGGGATTTATTTTGGGTTATGTTTATTGTAATAAGGCCACTATCAGTTGTTTTATTTATACGTTTTAAGTTTTTACTTTACTTCGATCAACTTCAATTAGACGCTTAAATATTTTTTTATAAACAACTTAAACTGTTTTGACATCTAAACACCTACGAGTTTCAAAATAATAATAAGTTCTAAATTTGGTTTTCTTTTGACTTATAAAATTTTCTAAGATCATAAAGATAATGTTTTAATAAAATACAAATTTAAATCACAAAACGGTTTTCAACAAGAACACACTTCAAATCTATTTTTCCTCGAAATCAACCTATTTTTTTTAGATAACAAAATGAGTTTTACGCTAGGAGCATGCCAGATCCGGTCGGGGCTTCTGGGCCAAGTTTGGGGTGTTTCAACTTGGTATCAGTGCCCAGTTTTAAACACTCGGCCTTGGGTTTTAAAGTCCACAACGTTTTCAAAATTAAGCCCAAATGAGTTTTTTTTTTGTGAAAAGTTTTGGTTAAACTGGTTTTTTATGGAAGCATGGCACCCGAGTCCTCGGCCTAGGTCCGTCAAGTAAGTTCTTTTGTTGATAAATTGATGTAAGTATGTTAATGTATGATACTTTAGTTGATAAGCCTAAGGAAACTATACTTTAGAGACACGGACCCTAGGTATATGTGTACTTCTACGGAAAAACCACTGATTAAAACTCTGTTGCATAAAATTTTCTTTAAACAAGAAAGTGAAAAGACTCTAATGCATAAAATTTTCGTAAAAACAGATAAGACGCGAAGTAGACATGAGTTCTAGGGGACGTGGTCGTCGTGGACGTGGCAGAGGCAGAATGGCTGTGTCGGAACTAGTTGGGTCTGGTCAGGGTTTCGAAAATGAGGCACCGCCACTGGCTATAGGGGCGGAATTTCAAGAGCAAACAGGAGGAGATGACGCAGTATCGCAGGCTATGCTGCGAGTTTTAGAGCGAGTAGTAGGAGCTAGTATGGGAAATGGGGCTCGAAAGTCAGTAGCTGAGAGACTTAGATCAAATGGAGTTGAGGTTTTTAGGGGAGTATCTGAGGTAGCTCCGAATGTAGCGTAGTACTAGTTAGAGGCAGTCGAGAGGATCATGGACGATTTGGACTGCACTGTTGAGGAAAAGCTGAAAGGTGCTGTTTCACTGCTTCGAGATGAGGCCTACCAGTGGTGGCTCACTGTCAATGAGAGTACCCCTACGGATCGAGTGGATTGGGGGTATTTTAAGGTCAAGTTTGAAGGGAAATACGTTGGAGCTAGCTACATAGACTCTCAGAGAAAGACGTTTCTGAATTTAGTACAAGGAAAAAGTTGGTAGCTGAGTATGAAGCAGAGTTTCTGAGGTTAAGTCGGTATGCTAGAGGGATTGTAGCTACTGATTACGAGCGGTGTGTTAGATTTGAGGATGGGTTGCGAGATGAGCTGCGAGTGTTGATTGCTCTGCATTGAGAGAGGGACTTTGCAGTCTTAGTGGATAGGGCACGGATAGCTGAAGAAGTTAAGCGGACCGAGAGACAGAACCGGGACAGAGGTCAGAATAAGAATAAGAGGAGCTATAGGTGTTCAGGGTCATCTGGGAATTTTCAAAAGAGACCTAGAGTTGATGGGCCGCGGGGTCAGCAGGCTGTTGTGGGAGGACAGTACCGTACTTGTGCTCAGTGTGGAAAGATGCACCCAGGAGAATGTTGGAAAAAGACAGGAGGATGTTTTAAGTATGGGTCCAAGGATCATATGATTAAGGATTGTCCGATGGATACAGATAGGAACCGCCCAGCAGCTCAGGGTTTTAATCAGGCTGGCAGAGGTGGACAGCAGCCGTCAAGGGGTCGTGGTCCAAATGGCAGAGGTAATGGTTCTGGTAGAGGTCGCGGAACTCCAGGCAGAGGTGGTGGTAACACTGAGGCTAGACAGCCAGGTCTGGTATATGCGGTTCGTCGCAGGGAGGATAGCGATGCACCTGATGTCATAACGGGTACATTTCTGATCTCTGGAATACCCTTTATTGCTTTGATAGATATAGGGTCAACTCATTCATACATCGCTAGTGAAGTATCTGGAACTCTGCATGTGAACTCTGAGACTGTACCTAGGAAGATGACTGTACTTAGTCCTTTAAGGCAGACAGTAGTAGTAGATAAGCTCTTTAAGGAAGTGCCTTTAGAAGTGCAAGGGACGCAGTTTCTGGCTGACTTAATGGAGTTGCCATTTGGGGAATTTGATCTAATCTTAGGCATGGACTGGTTAGTGAAGTATCGTGCGAATGTAGATTGTGCTGCTAAGCACCTGTCATTGAGAACCTCTGATGATAATAAAGTGGTAGTGATGGGCGAGAGACGGAATTACTTGTCGAATGTAGTATCTGCCCTTAAGGCAGAGAAGATGGTAAGGAAGGGTTGTTTGGCTTTTCTGATGTTGGTTAGTGCCTTGGAGGCCAAGGAAGCCACTGTTGAAGAGGTCAGGACTGTGAGAGAATTTGTGGATGTCTTTCCGGAAGAACTTCCAGGATTGCCTCCAGATGGGGAGGTGGAATTTGGGATTGACTTATTGCCTGGAACAGCGCTAGGATCTATCACTCCGTATAGAATGGCACCAAAGGAGTTGGTTGAGCTCAAGGCTCAAATCCAGGAGTTACTTGATCGTGGGTTTATCCGACCCAGTGTGTCTCCATGGGGAGCACCGGTCTTGTTCGTGAAGAAGAAGGACGGAACTATGCGTCTGTGCATAGACTACCGGCAGTTGAATTAGCTGACCATCAAGAACAAGTACCTTTGCCAAGGATAGACGACTTGTTCGATCAGCTTAAGGGAGTGGCGGTATTCTCAAAGATAGATCTACGGTCGAGATATCATCAGCTTAAGGTGAAGGAAGCGGATATCCATAAGACAGCTTTCCAGACAAGATACGGGCATTATGAGTTCTTAGTAATGCCGTTCGGATTGACGAACGCCCCAGCTGCGTTCATGGATATGACGAACCGGATTTTCCAACCCTACTTGGATTAGTTCGTTGTTGTGTTCATAGACGACATTCTAGTGTATTCCAAGTCTGAGGTAGAGCATGATGAGCATCTTCGGATAGTGTTGCAAGTGTTAAGGGAGAAGAAGCTTTATGCCAAATTCAGCAAGTGTGAATTTTGGCTGAAGGAAGTTGCGTTCTTAGGGCATGTGGTGTCTGCAGAAGGGATAAGGGTGGATCCTCGGAAGATTGAGGCAGTGTTAGATTGGAAACCACCTAAGTCTGTAGCTGAGGTTTGTAGTTTCTTGGGATTAGTAGGCTACTACAGAAGGTTTGTAGAGGGGTTTTCATCAATAGCTGCACCTTTGACGAAGTTGTTGAGAAAGGAGGTACCTTTCGTATGGGCAGATAAGCAGCAAGAGAGCTTTGAGAAGCTTAAGAGAGTTTTGACTGAAGCTCCGATTTTGATTCAGCCTGAGGCAGGGAAGGATTTTGTGGTGTATTGTGATGGTTCTCACACAGGATTAGGATGTGTTCTGATGCAAGACGGGAAGGTAGTCGTTTATACATCTCGGCAATTAAGACCACACGAGGTTAACTATCCGACGCATGACTTGGAGTTGGCAGCGGTAGTCTTTGCTCTTAAGGTGTGGAGGCATTATCTGTATGGAGAAAAGTCAGTGATTTACACGGACCACAAGAGTCTTAAGTATCTGCTGACTCAGAAGGAGCTGAATCTGAGACAGTGAAGGTGGGTGGAGTTGTTGAAAGACTACGATTGTTCTATAGAGTATCACCCGGGCAAGGTGAATGTAGTGGCAGATGCCTTAAGTCAAAAAGTAGTGTCGGATTTGAGGGCGATGTTTGCACATCTTAGTCTTTATGACGACTGAAGTTTGTTAGCAGAGTTACAGGTAAAGTCGACATGGTTCAGTCAGGTGAAAGAAAGACAGTTGGTAGACGATGATCTAAGTGCTAAGCTACGGCAAGTGCAGAGTGGGAAGTTGGAAGATTATAGTGTTAATAGTGACGGAGTGTTGTGTTTCAAGGGTAAGGTCTGTATGCCGAAGGATGAAGAACTTAGGCGGAGAATTCTTCAGGAATCGCATAGTAGCCCTTTTGCGATGCATCCTGGAGGTAGTAAGTTGTACAGGGATCTGCGGGATCAGTTTTGGTGGCTTGGTCTTAAGCGGGAAGTTACAGAATTTGTAGGGAAGTGTTTAACGTGTCAGCAAGTTAAGGCTGAACACCAAGTTCCGTCAGGATTACTTCAGCCGATAAAGATTCCGTAGTGGAAGTGGGAGCGAATCACCATGGATTTTGTTAGTGGGCTTCCCCTTACGCCTACTGAGAAAGACTCGGTATGGGTGATAATGGATCGATTGACGAAGTCTGCACAATTCATACTAGTGCAGGTTGATTACTCTTTGCAAAAATTGGTGAAGTTGTATGTGGCAGAGATTGTGAGGTTGCATGGAGTGCCGGTGTTGATTATTTCGGATAGGGATCCGAGGTTTACGTCTCAATTTTGGAAAGCATTACATCAGGCTTTGGGCACCAGGTTAGACTTCAGTATGGCATTTCATCCACAGTCAGACGGCCAGTCTGAGCGAGTAATCCAAGTGTTAGAGGATATGTTAAGAGGTTGTGTGATAGACTTCAGAGGAAGCTGGGAAGAGTTTTTGCCTTTAGCAGAGTTTGTATACAACAGCAGCTACCAAGCAAGTATTCGGATGGCACTGTACGAAGCACTATATGGACGGAAGTGTCGCACTCCTACGTGTTGGACAGAATTGGGGGAACGTCAAGTTTTGGGTCCAGAGATTGTGGCGGAATCCGAAGAAAAGGTTAAGGTAATTCGGGCTCTGTTAAAGGAGGCATCTAACAGGAAAAAGTCATACGCAGATCTTAAGCGGAAGGAAATAGAGTTTGTTGTAGGAGATCAAGTATTTCTTAAAGTGTCACCATGGAAGAAGGTAATGAGATTTGGTCGCAAAGGAAAGTTAAGTCCCAGGTTTATAGGACCTTATCAGGTCTTGAAAAGGGTTGGACCAGTGGCATATCAGTTTGAGTTGCCTTCGAAGTTAAAGCAAATGCACGATGTGTTCCATGTTTCAATGCTACGTCGTTACCGATCGGATCCATCTCATGTAGTGCCAGTTGAGGAAGTGGAGCTAAGACCAGATTTGTCCTACGAGGAAGAGCCGATTCAGATTTTGGAACGGGATGTGAAGGTGTTACGGAGGAAATCAGTTCCTCTCGTCAAAGTGTTATGGCGTAACCATGGATTGGAAGAGGCTCCGTGGGAGCCGGAAGAGGCAATGCGACAGCAATACCCTCACTTGTTCTAGCCAGGTAATTTCGAGGACAAAATTTTCTTTAAGGAGGGTAGAGTTGTAACACCCTAAAAATCTGAGTATCGATATATTGTATGTTTTGGTGTTTAGCTTATGAATGAAAATTTTCTTTTCTTCTTTTTCGTGTTTATTATAGCCTTGAAAAGGGCATCGAATTATTCGGGTATAGAATAATTTTTAGTATTGAGAATTTAGTGAAGTGGATCAAGTGACCCTGATACTTAAGTTAATTTAAGTGTCTAAAATTAGCATAAGTTGAGCTATTGGCAAGGTGGTGTTGGCGCATGAGTAATTGCATGAGGGGAGATGTTCGAATCCCTTGGATAACAATTAGATGACTTTTATTTTTGCACTTGTATGGCAAGTGTCGGTCAAGCAATACTTATGGTAAGGATGGACTTTTTCATTTATGGAAAGTAGACTAAGGGAAAAAGGCAAGTGTTAACTTAAGGAATGAAGTCCTAAGCTTATGGTAAGTTAGGGGGACATAAGGCATTCTTTTTGGGGTGTGTTTTGGAAAGTTTGGCATGGCCAACTTGTCCATGAACTTGGACGGCATTATGGACTAGGGGGTGGCCGAATTTTTGTGGTAGACTTTGGTAAGGATGAGTGGTTGGGTGTAATCCCATTTGGTCATTTATTTTTTTGTACTTCCAAAACACCTTTTCTTTTGTAGCCGAAATTTCTTAAGGGGGTTTAGGTGCATTTCGGGTTTCTTTTCTTTCTCGAGTGTTGTGCCGAAAATAGTAGTCAGAATACTTTCAAAATCTATTTGCTTAAGCCGAATTTCAGAAGACCATTAAGGTCACATTCAACCTCTTTTTCGTTTTCTTTTTGCTCTCCATAAGATCAAACCCATCACTTTCTCTTCTCTTTTCTTTTAACTTGTTCTAGCCGAAACCTCTCTCTCTCAAAGCACACCATTGCCAAATTCTTCTAGCCTTCTCCTATACTACTTTTCTTCCTCTCAAACTCAATTCTATACCTATTCTTTTGGTGGCCGAACATTCCATCTCCATTTGGGAGTCTCAGCCGAATCTTTTAGTCCCTCATTCTCTCTTCTTTTTCGCAAACTCCAAAAGCCGAAACATATTACTGTCTAGCCGATTTCTTCATCTATTTTCTCCTTCAAATTTAGCCACTTTTCTATAGTAGCCGAATCTCTCTTTGGTTCCAAGCAAGGGCGCAGTCGATCTCAACGTTAGGGGTAAGGATTAACCATCAATCGTTTTTCTTTCTTTTCTTTTGGATTAGCTGAATCTAGGAATCTAATCACTTTTATTCTCTTTGGCTGAAACCTTGAAGGAGGATTTCGGGATTTAGTTGTAGCCGACGGTTGGAAGAGAACCTTTCGGGATTTGAATACTCAAGGTAAAGCAAGTGTGTCTTAGGCCGAAGGCCATTTACTTTGTTCATCAAATGTTAGAATCAAATCTAACATATACCATGTAGGAATTTCGACATCTCCAAGGACAAGTGATATTTCGGGATTTAGACAATCAAGGCAAGGGGTCTTAATATTCGGCCAAAGGCCATATTGTCTATTAAGGTTGGCCGATTCTGACTTTGGTCTTATAGGGGGAGTCGACTGTGAAAAAGAAGGAGTGTCGGTATCGATAGTATCGTACTCACTGTTATCAGGTGTGAGCCCTACACTAAATTTCCGATGGATTTATAGTATTAATGTTAGTATGTGTTAATAAGAAATATGTATGATAATGGCCGCGGGTACCATTTAGTGGTACATGGTATTCAGGTATGTTAACCCCTAATACTTCGTTAATAATGCTATAAGCATGGATATGAAATGTGTTAGACTCCGTTATGATTTTGGGGTATAATGCATAAAATCCGAATAATATGTATGTTGCATGGGCATATGGGTGATTTTGATAAAGGGGAAGTGTTTCCGGTGGTTTTTACCACATTATCCGGTGACTTATGTCACAATATTATGTATCCGGTGACTTCGGTCACATATTATGAATCCGGTGACTCTGTCACAATTATCCGGTGGCCATGCCACAATTTATAAGGGCGACGTGCAGTTGACTGCAGCGACTGCCTTCGATGGTGTGTAGCGGATGGAGGGTCGATTTAGTAATCCCCACGGTGTGATTAGCAGGTACGGGTGGTGTGTAGCGGATGGATATCTAGGTGGACTCGGGATTGCATGTCATTTTATATGTATATGTGATTTAATCTATTGTTATTTGATTTGCTATGTTATGGGCTTATGGTTAAATGTGATTAAAATGGGCTTTGCTAAAATGTTATCGTTAAAACTATGATCGATTGGGCTTTTAGTGTACAGTTACACATTAAGTCTGTTGACTCACCCCTCGTGGGATATCTTTTACAGGTGACACTTAGCGTGATGGACAGGGTCAGCGAGAACTAGGTGGTGGCTATGCTCAACTCAGTATTTCGAGTTTTCTTTAAATTAAACTTATTTCGTTTTTCTCTATTTATTTCGGGATTTATTTTGGGTTATGTTTATTGTAATAAGGCCACTATCAGTTTTTTTATTTATACGTTTTAAGTTTTTACTTTACTTCGATCAACTTCAATTAGACGCTTAAATATTTTTTTATAAACAACTTAAACTGTTTTGACATCTAAACACCTACGGGTTTCAAAATAATAATAAGTTCTAAATTTGGTTTTCTTTTGACTTATAAAATTTTCTAAGATCATAAAGATAATGTTTTAATAAAATACAAATTTAAATCACAAAACGGTTTTCAACAAGAACACACTTCAAGTCTATTTTTCCTCGAAATCAACCTATTTTTTTTAGATAACAAAATGAGTTTTACGCTAGGAGCATGCCAGATTCGATCGGGGCTTGTGGGCCGGGTTTGGGGTGTTTCAGGTATGCTGGAGGTTCTGTGTCCTAATCCTTGGGATAGCGAGGGAGTTTCATTTTTTCTTGGTTTCCTGAAAGAGGTTGGATAGGATTGGAATTCTGAGTTAGTGGGTGGTTATGGATGTGGATGTAGTGGGATTTAGGTAATCGGTCTTTCCAAAATCTCTCCTGGAGAAAAGAACTAACGTCCACCTTTCTTGCTCTTCCATTTTTCCCTTTCCTTTTCAAACTAAAATCTTTTCTCTTCTTTTCCGTTTCGACAAAGATTGTTCTTTTTTTATTTCGACATTTTGTTTAACGTTCAGTAAGTAAGAGGTTTTTGTTCGAATTTAAAGTCATTCTTTTAATTTGTTTGAGCGATATAGAATTTTCCATTGATGATTGAACTCGTGTTTTGGCAGCAGTGAGGCGTCTTGATCGTGATTTTTCTCTTACGGAATCATAGTCAATCATTTAGGATAGTTGGGGTAAGTGTTGAACACTCTTTTTGGACTTGTGTCGATGTTGGGATTCAGTTTAATAGAGAATTGTGATTGAGTTTGGGGCGTTGTATATCGATTATAGGCTCTGGAAGGCTCAAAAGTGTTTCTGCATCGAATCTGTAACAGGTGTGTACCCGAAAATACAGAAAATGGGGTTTCGATGAAAGCCAAAATCCTCACTGTCGACCCCACACAGGCGTATGGTCGTCCGTGTAGTAGGCCGTGTGCCATAACACAGACGTGTGATCGACGAGGCTAGGCCGTGCGTGCAAGACACGACCTTGTGATGGCTAGGTAGGCCGTATGTGACACACAGGCTAGACTGGTTTGGGCCGTGTGGGCCACACGGGCGTGTGAGTCCATAAAGGTAGTCCACACGGGCGTGTGGGATTCTGGGCCAGGCCATGTGATCCACACGGCCAAGGCCAAATTAGGATGAGTGGGCCCACATGGGCAGACCACATGAGCGTATGAGCCCATTTAACTGAAATGTGTTCTAAGGTTGCACGGGTCGACCAAGTCGACTGTGAACCTACTGTAGGGTCGGTAAGTATTAGATAGACCCTTAAATGCATGAACTGTATGTATGATGTATGTAATGAGAATCATGATTATATGAATGAATACTGAACTGTATGTATAACTGATATTCATGTATTAGCATGTCATATATTGTATGTTGTATTGCATTGGGTTGGGATGTTGATATTTGGAGGAAGAGTACTGAAAGGCTCTTAAGCCTATTATCTGGCAGCTCAACTACAATTTATTGATTATGTGTCGCATTAGGTACTACTTGGAGTGTAGGGATGGGTGGGTGTATTAAACCCCACATGGAATGTAGGGATGGACAGAGATGGTGTGTAGAGGCTGGTTGGGTAGGATTCTATTTACTGATTAATGTATATCTCATACTTTTAGCGTGATGGGCTTAGGCCCTAATGCATATCTGATACTGAAACTGAAATGGGTTAAGGCCCGAACTGCTACTAAAACTGAAATGGGCTTAGGCCCAGACTGCATTTGACTGTTTGTTGTTGTTTGACTGTATGCATGTCTTCTACGGGAATTACACACTGAGTTTACGTAAACTCACCTCTTTCTGTTTTATCTGTACAGGTAATCCCCGGACTTAGACGGATCGGTGCAACGGAGGATTCAACGGTGACCACATAACTTTTGAACCGGGTTAATTCCATTTAAGGTTTTTAATTTCTATTATTTCTGGGGTATTTTTTAATGTAAATTTGGACTTTTGGACTGTTTGCCTTTATTTTGAGATTTAACTGATTTTATGGATTTCTAATCTAGAAAAGTTCGACGAAAACTCGGTTTAATTTAAAACAACATTTTCCCTAAAAGCGAAAGGTTTTCTTTAATTATCACGGTTTTAAAAGCTTCCGCTACAGAACTTGATTTTAAACGAATCAAATTAACGAGAAAATAATTTTGAAATTAACGAGAGAGTAACAAAAGATAATAAATGGAAACAGTTTTAACTTGATAAACTCGATTTCAAATTCCATTCCAAGTGACATTGCCAGATTCGGCCATAATGCCTAGGTTGGGTTTGGGGTGTTACAAAGAACGTGGATTAAAATATTTTAAAAACTTAAATATAATTATGATAAACCGTAATATGTACATATTTTAATCCCACATTTAGCATACTTTTGGATGATTTATCCCCTGAACTATGGAATTTGATGCTCCTAATCCTTTAATTTCATGTTTTATAGGCCAAACACGGAGAAAATTAGCCAAAGTAAGAAGTCCACACGGCCTGGAGATAACCACACGGCTGTGGCACTTTAGCTGACCCGAACACGGCCTAGAGATAACCACACGACCGTGGCACTTTAGCAGACCCGAACACGGCCTGGGCTCGATTCACACGAACGTGTCCCTGCCGTGACTCGTTTTAATTCCATTCAGATTAGGTTACTTAAGGGCCAAGAAAGACAATCCGAAAGCCTATATAAACACCCTAAGTGTAACCTAAAAGGGGGAGGCCGAGGAGCGAAGCCAGAGAGGGCCGAATTGTGGGATTTACTCGAAGACAGCCAGTTGATCCATCTCAAGAAGCCAGAATCATACTCAAGACGGAAGATCTTCCCTTCAATTTCCTTCAGGGGGTTTTAAGGTTTTTCTTATGTTTTGTTTTATACTTTCTTCTGAGATGTATTCTTTTATAAACATGAACTAAACCCCTCAAATACCTTAGGAGGATGAAACCTAAGACGAACCTTGTTATTGTTTTTTGAACTATATGATAAATACTTGATTTGTTCTTAATTATGTGTTCTTAATTCTTGCTTTGATATTTCAGGATATTGATTCAAGTATTGATGTGCTTAGGCAGTGGAGCAAACGTCCCTGTTTAAGAGTAGATCTAGCATAATTAAGCGGAGTTGATCGCACTATTAGAGATAGGACGGCAAAAATCTGCCGGATTAGGGTCAAACCTAATATGGGAGTCCATAGATCGAGTTAATGCAACACTAGGGGTTTTAATTAGAAAGAAATTTCAATTAATCAACCTAGGGTTAGCCGTTAGTAGCCTCGAGAGAGGTATTAATATAAATTAGGGAGTCCTACAGATCAAGTCAAGTGAATAAATCGTCTGGTTCAGAGTTAAATAACAAGTGAAGTCTAGGTGGATTCATCCTCGGGTATTGTCTTAATCAATTGGTTTTCCCAAAAGTATTTCCCCAATTCATTCTCTGTGTCTTAGCATCTTTAGCTTAGTAATTAGTTAGTTTCAGATTAAACATCAATTCCCTTAATTCTTAGGCTAAATAATAGAAAGATAGTAATTATAGTACTCTTCGTCCTTGAGGATACGATATTTTCGGTCTTGCCATAGCTATACTACCAAAGCTATACTACCAAACGATAGGTGCGCTTGCCTTATTCGTTGTCATAGTTAGTTTAGACACGATCAAGTTTTTGGCGCTGTTGCCGGGGACTAAGATATTAGGAACACTTGATTTTTATTACTTTAGCCATCATTTTTATTTATTTTTTATTTGTACTTCTCTAATTTTTCTTTTCTTTCCTTTGCTTCTGATAGGTTTTTCTAGTTTATGACTAGAAGGAACCTGTCAGGACCATTGATTTTTGATAGCGATATAGAAGGTACCGTTCGCAGAAATAGAAGAGAAATAAGGCAAAGTTTACAATACATAGAAGAAGAGCAAGAAGACGATACCAATACTACCGCAGAGATGGCTGATAACAATCTGCTACCTCCTGTGGTTGCCGCAAACCAGGTGAATCAAAATCCTGCTCCTCGTACTATATATGATTATGCTAAACCTAATTTAACAGGAACTGAGTCAAGTATTATTAGACCTGCTATTGCTGCAAATAATTTTGAACTGAAACCTAACACAATTCAGATGATATAGCAATTTGTTCAGTTTGATGGTTTGCAGGATGAAGATCCAAACAATCACTTGGCGAATTTCCTAGAATTTTGTGATACTTTCAAAATAAATGGCGTTTCTGATAATGCTATTCATCTTCAGTTATTTTCCTTTTCGTTGAGGAACAAAGCTAAACAGTGGTTGAACTCGTTACCATGAGGATCAATCAATATATGGAACAAATGATCGAAAATTTTTTGTTAAAATATTTTCCACTGGCTAAAACGGCTAAGTTGAGGAATGATATCTCTTCTTTTGTGCAGATGGATTTAGAGACACTTTACGATGCATGGGAGAGATATAAGGATCTGTTGAAAAGGTGCCCACACCATGGGTTACCCTTGTGGCTACAGGTCCAAACCTTTTACAACGGTGTGAAGCCCTCAACCAGGCAGTTGATTGATTCAGCCACTGGCAGAACCCTGAATAACAAAACACATGAGGCTGCCTACAAATTCATTGAAGAGAAATCACTGAATAACTATCAGTGCAAGTCACGAGGACAATGCCAATAAAAGCCGCCAGTGTTTTCAACCTCGACGCAGTAACCATGCTATCAAATCAGGTAGAGATGTTAAATAAAAAGATTGATGGTTTATGTGGTTCTTCGCAGGTACATCCAGTTATGCAGTGCGATACGAATGGAGGAGGGATGAGCAATACAGAATATCCACCTTACAACCCGAGCGCTGAAAATGAGCAAGTTCCCTATATGGGTAATAATTCTAGACCTCAAAATAACCCTTATAGTAATACTTATAATCCAGGTTGGCGGAACCACCCCAATCTTTCATGGGGTGGTCAAGGAAATCAAAGACAACAACCCCTCCCAAGCTTCCAACAGCAACCCTACCCATAAGAAAAGAAGTCGAACCTTGATGTAACGCCCCGAATGTTTAGGCTTAGTAGAATTGGGTCTATTGGGCCTTGGGCATGGGAGCGTTTAAAATTTTTTAGAATAAGAGAACGACATTAATGCAAGTTGGACCTATTAGGTGAGTGATTTTGGAAGGTTAGGGGGCTTCCATGAAGTCCCGGGTTCAAACCTGGGCTTTAGGAAAATTTTGGTTTTAGGTGAATAAAACCCTGGGAGTAAGTAAGTAGGCTTTAAGAATAAAATATGGAAAAAATGACACAAAGAAGGGAGTGGTCTAGTGGCAAGGCGTCATTAAGGGGGTAAGGGAGAGCTTGGGTTCAAGTCTTGGTGCTTGCAATTCATTTTCTTTTCCTTTTAAATGAACTTAGACTTTGGCCCATAGACTTATATTTAGTTGCGCATGTTTTAAGTCACAAAAGGAGCTTGTGTTGTGGTGGCATGTAGTGTCTGGAGCATAGGAGAGGGCAAAGGTTCGAATCTCCTGTCAAGCAAGGGAGTGTTTATTTTGCGGATTGGACGGCCAGAGTTTGTGTTGGAATTAAACTCTGCTAAAGGAGGGATCCCACATCGGGAAGCTAGCATGAGAGTAGGCGAGAAGCTGGCTTTAAATAGAGCGATCTATGAGGAGAGTAAGCATACATTGGTTGGCGTTTGGGCATAAGAGTGCTCGGAGCGCGAATTAACTCCAGATTCCTATCAGGTGTGTATTTCGCACTACTCTAGCTGTAGAGAGGCAAATGCTGAAATGCCGGTCACACGGCGATGGTAGCCACACGAGCGTGCAAGCGCACGTGTGGGAGCTTCGATGCGATAGTTGAGGCCATCATGAGTGTTCTTGTGGGTTTAGGTTGTTTGGGCCACGATGGGCAGAAAAAGGTCATGTGGGGCCAATGGGCCCATGGGCCCATATGAATAAATTGTATGATTGTGTAATAGATATTGGACTGGTCTATGTGAATCTCATATCTGTGGCTAGATTTGGGCTAAATGGGCCACACGAGCGTGTGGGCCCATTTGGGCCGAGAATGGGCCCTAGGCCCATTTGTATCGTTATCTTTGTTTAGAATACCTTGGTTTACAAATTACGAAAATACCCTTAATTTACAAAATTACTAAAATACCCTTGATTTACAAAATTATTGAAATACCCTGGTTTGCAAAATTACCGAAATACCCTTGGTTTGCAAAATTATTGAAATACCCCCGGTTTGACAAATTACTGAAATACCCTCGATTTGCAAAATTACTAAAATACCCTTGTAGAGTAGAATTACTGAATTACCCCTGTAGGGTAGGATCACCGAAATACCTTTATAGGGTAAGATGACTATTTTGCCATTGGGGGTAAATGAATGACTTAGACTATAAGTTGACTAATTTGACTGTGGTTGTATGACCGTTATACCCTTAGTGGTAGTACCAGCGATGTATGTGTAATAATTGTATGATTGATTATGATTGCGATGCACTGCATACATAGATTAGTTACGACATGGCATACTGCATTAGGTTGGGTTTTTTTCTAATTTGGAGGAAGTACAGTTATAGTGGCATCACCACGTATTTTGATCCTAGTGGCTCAGCCATGTATATCGTTGTTAGCAGCTAGGCTGCATTATTGGGGAGTTGGCTGGGTAGGTCGACATGGTCCCCACATGGAGAGATGGTTGGTACGGGCGGTGTGTCGGCTGGGTGGGTTGACTTGGTCCCCACATGGAGAGATGGTTGGTACGGGTGGTGAGTTGGTTTTTAAGGGTTGGGTTACATGTCCATTTGCATTGATATGATTTAGGGCTTAGGCCCAGACTGTTACCGAATAGGGCTTAGGCCCAGACTGATACTGTATGGGCTCGAGCCCATACTATGACCGTAATAGGGGATTACACACTTAGTTTTCGTAAACTCACCCCATTTTTAACTGTGCAGGTAATCCTCAGCCTTAGATGGTTCGGAGCTGCGAGGGACTCGGAGAAGACCACACATTGCTTATGTTTTCCGTTTTGATTATTTACTTTTAAATATTTTGATTTGGGTTGTAATAAGGTCTCTCTATTTTTTTTAACTTATTATTTGTGATATTTATTTATGATGTTTTCTAACTGCTAAAATTGGAATACAATTTCCAAAACGATAACTGTCTTCAAAATACTACGTTTCTGCAACGTTTTCAAAATGCTTCTGCAACTCAGTTTTTAAACATCACCTTTTCATAGATTCTTTATTTTAAATATGCTTCCGCAACAGATAAGGTTTTAAAAGTAGTTACGTTTTCAAGTGGACAACAATTGCTTAAGTTTTTTTTAACAAAGAGATTTTAACTCTCAAACAAGTTTTAACAACAAGAAATATGGTTTTGAAAAACACTTCCATGTGACACGCCATATTCGGGCCTAACTTCTAGGCCGGGTTTGGGGTGTTACACTTGAGGAGATGCTAGCAAAATTTATAGCTATGTCAGAAACCCGTTTCCAAAACAACGAGACAGCACTCAAAAATCAACAAGCATCGATTCAAGGGATTGAGAACCAATTAGGGCAACTTGCTACGTAGTTCTCTGAACGATCATAAGGAAGCCTGCCAAGCAACACTGAAACTAACTTGAAGGAGCAACTTCAAGCAATAACCGCTTATGATAGTGAAGGGTTAGATAAAACAAAATTGAGACAAGAGAATATGGTAGAGGAAGGTAAGGTTGAAGTAAGTCATGATAAGCCAAAACCAGTAATTAAAGCGTACCAACCTCGTGTGTCATACCCCAATGCGATGAAGAAAGACAACACAAATGAACAATTCGGTAAATTTCTTAAACTTTTAAAGAAATTACATATTAACTTACCGTTTCTTGAAGCTCTTTCGCAGATGCCAGATTCAAGGAAATTTTTAAAAGAGCTTTTGACAAACAAACAGAAGTTAGACGAAGAGTCGCATGTGGAACTAAACACAGTGTGCTCAGCAATTTTGCAAAATAAACTACCACGAAAATTAAAAAATCCAGGGAGTTTTACAATTTCATGCTTAATTGGCAGTTTATCTGTTGATAATGCTTTAGCTGATTTAGGAGCAAGCATAAATGTTATGCCTTATAAAATGTTTAAACAGCTAGGTTTAGGGAAACCCAAACAAACTAGGATGAGCATTCAATTAGCTGATAAGACTATTAGAATTCCTAGGGGTATAATTGAATATGTACTCGTGAAAATTGATAAATTCATATTCCCAGTAGACTTTGTCATTTTAGACGTGGATGAGGACAATAATATCCCTTTAATTTTATGAAGACCCTTTTTAGCAACTGCTAGGACTAAAATTGATGTTGGTACAGGTGAACTCATACTTCGTGTAGGTGACGAAATGATCACTCTTCAGGCTCTTGACTCGTCTAGGACATCAAGTAATCAAGGTGAAAACATAAATTCTATTAATGACTATTCGACTAAACCTTCTTTTCAGGAAAAAGCATGGGACTACACAACTAAGCCAGATCCTAGACCTTATGCCAACAAGAAAATAACTCATAAGGAACGAAGGCTTCAGATTGATGAACTAGATGAGTGGAAGACACATTTCAAGGAGAAATTAGGAACACACGAAGCAGAACCAAAGCAAAACCATGTCAAACTTAAGGATGAGTCAAACCAATTTAAGATCAGAGATCAGGTACTGTTGGATAAAACAGATCCTCGGATCGCCACTTCAGACCTTGATACAAACGAAAGAATCCCTTTTGAGGTACTGAATATCTTCCCACATGGAACAGTCTAGGTAACTAATCCCAAGTTTGACACTTTTAAGGTAAACACTACTCGACTCGAACTATATAGTAATCGTAGAACTGATAGCAGGGGTGAGGACTTTCAATTCCTCAAACCACCATGAATGTGCGAATGAGAGGTAGGTCTAGCTTAAGACTTTAAACGAGTGCTTCTCGGGAGGCAACCCAAGCACTAACCTCATTAATTGTCATATTTTTTATTCTTAGCATCTAACTACAAACTAACCATGCAGATTTCCTTACCACACGGCCTTTCACATGGGCGTGGTCGTCGTCGTGTGGACACCATGGATTTACACACCGGCGTGGCAGAGTTCATGCAGAAATAAGATAGAATTCTCCCCCAAGCCATGATCTCCAACTAAACACCATAGTCGTGCGATACAGCTGTGGTCGACACTGATTTATCAACATGAGCATGGCTTTCTACACACAGGCGTGGGAGAAAAGAACGAAGCACAACACGGCCGTGCGATATGGCTGTGTGACTCAACACGCCCATGGTACACGGGCGTGGGAAATCATCAGATCCCTATTTCTATATAAACCCCCTTTTCTGCTCACTTTCTCCACCAAACCTCTTTCCTCTCAACCCTAGCCACCATAATTTCTCTTCCTATTTCACCATCCTTACCATTATCACTTAATGCCCAAAGGCAAGGCCAACATTACCATTCCCATGTCGAATAAGTGAAAGAACCATAGCACAGTCTCCCCGTGCGAGACCGAATTACATGAGTTCATGTCGGCCACTTCATTAATTCGCCAAGCCAAGGACATTTGAGTCCATTTAATTTTTCTTTTTCTTTTCTCTTCTCCTTTATTTTTCTTCCCTTTTTCTTTCTTATCTTTAATTTTTTATATTACATTTCAATTTCTTTGATTTAGGTTCTAAAGGCTGCTTAGGAATCACCGCACCACGACCACTGCCAACTCAAGGAATCTATCCAAAATTCAGGAAGTTTCACTTCTCCCTATATCTTATGATTTCATGCTATTAATCTCTAGATATATATCTTTGTATATTGAGGGAAATGTACATCTTAAGTGCGGGGAGTGAATTTATTTTGAAAAGTCCCTAACTTTTTGCATTATTCTCAAATCCCTGAATTATGTCTTGTTCTTAAGTAATTTTCTCATGTTACTATTAGAATGAAATTTCCTTTGATTCATGATTTTTATTGATATGTTTTGGATTAAGTCATTGATAATTTTGCAATGATGATTTAAACTTTAGGAGACTAGAGAATCAAGCATGATGAGTCTATTTTCAAGAATTAAAAATTTGATAGGTTGTCTACCTAAATCTAATTATTACCTTGAAGTTTGAAATTTACAAATTTGATATCAAAAACCCATAATTTTTTTAAGATTTTGATCCTATTAGAGCATTCATTCTTTTCTTGCTCACTTTATTGATTATGAGTGTGTCAACATTGATTTGTTATTCTAGAACTTGCTTCGATTATACATGTCAAGACCACATCATTGATTTGATATACTGAAATGATAAAGGCACCTAGGTTTTAACCCACTTACTCCCAAAAAGCCTACCTTCATGTTTAACCCTTAGTAAACCCCTTTGATCCTAACAACCCGTTCATTGATTTACCCTCAACATTAACCAAAAACCTTTTGTTGAAATCCCTTTAATTAATTTGACCCCTATTCTATCGAGATCTGATTTGAACGGATTACTTAGCTTAACTATGGTTTCCATTTCAGTTGTAAAATTCTTCATTATTACTTGATTTGTTCTTAAAAAAATCGAAGTATATTCATTATTAGTTCTATGTTAATTGAGTTTATACGTTTAAATTCCACATCTTGAGAAGAAGCTCGTGTTATGAAATTTTAATTGATGTAATTATTCGAGTCCTAGTTCATCTTTCTGGTTAGGTAATTTGTCAATTCAATCTTGATTCTAACACTTTCATTCAACTTTTATCCACACCTTTAACCGAAGCCCCATGACAACCCTTAAAAGACCTTTTGATCTATGTATCATTTCATTCTATAGTGGTGAAGATTTGATTTTCATGCAAGCCTATGGGATTAACTTTTCATGTTCGACTTTTGAGTGCTTAATTTTGAACCTTAAACACTTTGAGTGATTTGAGTGAATCTTTAGTGAGGATGTCAACCCTTGTCGATTTTGAATTAAAGGTAATTATTTAGGTAAGGGGAAACACCTATGTTTTCATACTTTAAAAACTATGACTTTGATTGTTTGAATATGTAGAACCCTTTTGGTTAAATTATCAATGTATAAATTACTATGAATTATGATGAAACACTATTGATGAATATTATGAATTGAGGAAGTTCATTTTAATTGTGAGTTAAGAATTTTGCTTGAGGACAAGCAAATGCTTAAGTGTGTGGGTATTTGATAAACCGTAATATGTACATATTTTAATCCCATATTTAGCATACTTTTGGATGATTTGTCCCTTGAATTGTGAAATTTGATGCTCCTAATCCTTTAATTTCATGTTTTATACGAAGGAGAGCATCAGAGGATGAAAAGAATGAGAAACGGGCCAAAAACGGAGAAAATAGGCCAAAGTAAGAAGTCCATACGGCCTGGAGATAACCACACGACTGTGGCACTTTAGCAGACCCGAACACGGCCTGGGCTCGATTCACACGAGCGTGTCCCTGCCGTGACTCATTTTAATTCCATTCGGATTAGGTTACTTAGGGGCCAAGAAAGACATTCCAAAAGCCTATATAATCACCCTAAGTGTAACCTAAAAGGGGGAGGCCAAGGAGCGGAGCCAGAGAGGGCCGAATTGTAGGATTTACTCGAAGACAGCCAGTTGATCCATCTCAAGAAGCCAGAATCATACTCAAGACGGAAGATCTTCCCTTCAATTTCCTTCAAGGGGTTTTAGGGTTTTTCTTATGTTTTGTTTTATACTTTCTTCTGAGTGTATTCTTTTATAATCATGAACTAAACCTCTCAAATACCTGAGGAGGATGAAACCTAAGATGAATTTTGTTATTGTTTTCTGAACTATATGATAAATACTTGATTTGTTCTTAATTATGTGTTCTTAATTCTTGCTTTGATATTTCAGGATATTGATTCAAGTATTGATGTGCTTAGGTAGTGGAGCAAAAGTCGCTGTTTAAGAGTAGATCTAGCATAGTTAAGCGGAGTTGATCGCACTCCTAGAGATAGGACGACGAAAATCTGTCAGATTAGGGCAAACCTAATATGGGAGTCCATAGATCGAGTTAATGCAACCCTAGGGGTTTTAATTAGAAAGATATTTCAATTAATCAACCTAGGGTTAGTCGTTAGTAGCCTCGAGAGAGGTATTAATATAAATTAGGGAGTCCTACGGATCAAGTCAAGTGAATAAATCGTCTGGTTCAAAGTTAAATAACAACTGAAGTCTAGGTGGATTCTTCCTCAGGTATTGTCTTAATCAATTGGTTTTCCCAAAAGTATTTCCCCAATTCATTCTTTGTGTCTTAGCATCTTTAGCTTAGTAATTAGTTAGTTTTAGATTAAACATCAATTCCCTTAATTATTAGGCTAAATAATAGAAAGACAGTAATTACTAGTACTCTTGGTCCTTGAGGATGCGATATTTTTGGTCTTGCCATAGCTATACTACCAAACGATAGGTGCGCTTGCCTTATTCGTTGTCATAGTTAGTTTGGACACGATCAAATTATAAATGGTATTTTTATATTTTCATATAATGATACATGAAATATTTAAATATAATTTAACATAATGATACATAAAATATAAAGTAATCTAATTTTTATATACCTTTTAGATAGTTAGTATAAATTAGGGTATTTTCATAATTTTCACTTCCAAATGCAAAAGTCAAAAGCGAAAAGGACCTAAATTACAACTTTGGCTTTTGGGTAGAAAATCACTTTTCCACTGTAGATTTAGGGTCCGTTTGTTTACATGTAAAATGTTTTAAGAAAAATATTTTATGCATTTTTCTGTGTTTGTTTCACAAAAAAAAAAACATGGACAACGGAAAATGACATACAGATCAACATAAAAGAAGCTCATTTTCCTGTAAAATGACTTACTATTTTGGAAAGCATAAGTCATTTTCCGGAAAAGAGCTTATCTATAGGTAATTTTATTTTATAAAAAAATTAACTTAAATCAAGCTTATATTATATATTGGTAATACATTTTATTTTTATTTTTAAAAATATTTAATATATTAATATAAAATATTATATTTTTTCAATATTATTAAACATATATATTTAATTATTTATATTAGTCATTTAAGAAATTATTAATATAATTTATTGTTTTAATAAATTATTTAATATTTTAATTTTTTTGTATAATAAATTTTAAATAATATTCTTCACATATTATTGAAAATATTCAATATTAATATTTTAATAATAAATATTTATTACAATTATAAATATAATAATAATTTTTTGTAGTATAAAGTTAAAATATGTCATAAGTCTATGTACTTTTCACAAATTTACAATTTAGTCTTTGCACTTTTATCTTAAAGAATTTAGTCGCTCAAATTTGAAAATAAAGTCTAATTGTTAACATTGTTAATTATTTTTTCAATTTTTTTGATGTCACATTTTTAAATAAAAAATACTCACTTGGTAGTCGTGTAATTAAAAAATAGTGTTGTAATGAACCTGAATTTAACAAAATATTTTTAATATATGCAAAACCAATGTAAAATATAAATTTTTAAATATAAAATAAATTTAATTAAACAATGAAAATATAAGAAAATATCAATTGTATGTTTGTTTCATTGAAAATAATTTTTATGAAATATTTTTAAGAAATTTGTCAAACAACAGAAAATATTTTACATAGATTCATCCAAACACAGAAAATATTAACTTTTTCAGGAAAGTAAGTCATTTTTAGTGAAACAAACAGATCCTTAACTCCAAAAGTCATGTGTTCTTCACTGATTATGCGGTGGAAAAGTACTATTTCAAAATTGGGACTAAGTCATTTTTTTGTTAATCAAGCTATTTTATGCAAAAGCAAACACGGAAAAGAATGTAACTCATTTTGCAAAATTAACACACACTTAGGTTGAATCCCAAGAAACCATATTCTATTGTTTTAAAAGGAAAGAAACGTTTTTTGTTTTTTTGTTTATTGATATTATATTTGAAAAAAGTTAAAACAAAAAATCTCTCACCAGTTATCTGGTGCAATTGATTCCATTGAGTAGGGGTGAGCAAAACTCTATTCGACTCGAAAAAATCGAAAAAAATTCGAATTCGAGTTAACGAATCGAGTTTCGAGTTAATCGAGTTATTCGAGCAACTCGATTTTTTTCGAATTTCCAGGCGAATCGAGTTGAGTTTTCAAATTCGAATAACTCGAATTCGAAGAATTCGAAGATCAAACTATAAGATTTACATTACCCCAAACTCCCAAAACCTTTTTACTTTTCCCTCAAAACTTTTACTCCTTCCCACGTTCCCCCAAAACTTTTCTCTCCTTCCATCCCAACCCCCCAAACCCAAAATCCCACCAAAAACTCTCCCATTATCTCAAAACTCCCCAAAACCCTCAAAACTTTTATTTTCCCCCCAAATTTGACTCCCTCCCACTTCCCCTAAAACTTTTACGCCATTCCCATCTCACCTCCCATCTACCTCAAACCCATCCCCCTCTAATTTTAATATTTTCCCTTCAAAATTTTACTCCCCCTATTTATTTTCCTCAAACTTTAGTCTCCAAAACTTTTATTTTCCCCCTAACTTTTACTTCTCACCCTTTACTCTCAAATAAAAATCAAAAATCCAAAAAAAATCACTACACACAAATAGTAATAATTTATTTATATCTACTATTTATATTATTAAATTAAATTTCACATTTTATATTATTTATGTTATTGAATTGTTTAGTCATATTGAATATTTATATTAAAATTGATTATTAATGCCATAAAATTTCGTGTGTTAAAATTTTATATCGGTATCAATTTCACATTTTATCTTTAAAATAACTTTTATTAAAAAATCACATTTTTACATTTAATATATTTTTAATTCCAAAATACATAGTGACAAGAATCTGAAGATAATTGAAAGAACTAAACAAGTAAAGAAGCTAACCCGTATATAAAAGATTAATAAATAAATTATTTGGTGTGAAAGTTAAAAAAAAATTTGGTTAAGGTGGACAAATTTTATTACGATAGGTGGCAATAGTTACAAAGACCCAAAATTATTTTTTAAAATTTAACTCGAACAAATATATTCGATTCGATTCGATTCGAATTCCATCTCACTCGACTCGATTCGAGAAAATTTCAAATCAAATTAGGATGATAAAATATGATTCGTCAACTCGATTAACTCGAAATTTTTTCATTCGATTCGATTCGATTCGATCGAATGCTCACCCCTACCATTGAGAATCCAAATTTAGTGTGCAAGACATGAATGTTCCTGAATGAAGTTGCAGGTTAGATTATTTCTAATTTTGTGGTGGAAAAGTTATAGTTTTTATTGTTGTAAAGACGATGGTAATCACTTTAAATTTAGATCATGAAAAGCTTATTTAAAACCAATCAAAAAGCTCATTAATAAATTTGGTTCTTCTCTTAATGCTAATATGTTTTACTATATTTGATTTTTATGTCTGTTTTAATAATTATTCCACTCACACTGAACTTTCATAAGCTCATCCCCAATAGTGTTTAACTTTTTATGTAAACCTCGAAATTAGGACCAGACTCGGCATTCGGATAATCACCTTAGACCTCGGACTATTCTTAATAAATATTATTATGCTTTTTATTCATTTTGGTTTGTAATTTTTAATTATTTCTAGTCTGTGGCTTGGTAACTTTTCTTTTAGGAATTTTTGCATGCATGAATTACTCAAGCATAATAATGGGATAATACCTAATATTGAGCTTAAGTAAAATTTGATATTGTTCCCTAATTTCTGCTGCATTGCAAAGGAATCATTTTTGAAAAACAAATCGATAGGGCAACTAAGTTTCCAAAATGACTTGAAAAATGGTTTTTCCACTGCATTAGTTTAACATCTAGTTGTTTTTTAAAGAAGAGCGACAAGTAAACGATTTTTCTAAAACAACACTATCAACAATGAAATGAATCCTAAGTATACACGACCTAATGAATGAATACTTTTAAGAAAACTCAAAGTACAACTATAGTTTTCTCTAAAATGAGTTTATTTAAGGTCTTCAAAAGTAACGTAAGTTAGCTTAGCCATTTCGGTGGCTAATGAAGCCTTCTCAATATAGCCATAACGTCTAGGCCGAGTTAGAGAAGTTTCAAGGAAACAAAAACCAACAAAATAAAACCAAATAACCACCATTCAATAAGAAGACAAACAACAAATAAATCCTTACAACATGAGCACCACAAGGATCCATTCTAGAAAACATTAATTAACTAAAAAAGTTGAATAATAAATATCCAAGAACACACCAAGCATAAGAAGAAACCAATTAAAACTATTAAGAACAAGGGAGAAATGCTACAAGTAGTGCCCAATTGCTTTTCTCACTACAAAAGAAGAAATATGAACACAATGCAATTGCTTACATAGTTTGGTTTCCTAATGTCTACGAGGTCTAGCCTCAAGAGATAATCCACAATCTTTCAACCTCATATAAACAATTATTTAAGTCTTATCACATATAGATATAACAAACTCATGTTCTTCACCTAAGATCTAGATTTATCTCCTCTAAATTTCTCCTCATGAAAACTTTGTGTATAAACCAAGTGACTCACTTGTTTACTTACAAAATGCAATCTAAAAGATAAAATTCCTAATGAATAGAAAAAGTGTTAAAACTCTCCACACCCTTTTACCTACACAAGCTTTTCAATATATAATAGTTTAAGGCTAGATAAGATAAAGATAAAGAGCCACCCCCCAAGAAAATAACAACACAATCCGCCATAAGAATATCTTCATAAATTCCATGATAACTTAGTAACCATCAAGATATGCTTCCAAGTTCTTTGATTGGATACCGTTAAATAGGGGAATTTGATTGCTTGATTTGATTCGATCCAATCTTGAAGGGTATGTTGTTTCATATCGATCTTCAAATATGTATCAGCACAAGTCCATAATATTATCTATCATATGGTCCACCAGTTGTGGTTAAAAAATATTTGTCAATTCAAAATAACGCAAGTTATATGGCTTGTACTGTAACACCCCAAACCCGGCCCATACGTTTCGACCAGATATGGTATGCTACGGGTTGTACATTGAAAACTTTTGCTTTGTTGGTTTTGGAAATCGTAAGTTAATTAGATAATATTTGAATAAATAAGTGACATTTTAAAAAAAAAACCTTGTATTATTATTATTTCGTATAATTAAACCTTTGACATAATTTCATAGGTTGCAAATATTAAAACTACTTAGGTGAATATAAACTATGGGGCCTTATTACATAAATATTCCCAAAATAATAAATAAAAGAAAAACCAAAAAAATTAATTTATGGAAATAAAAACTTGATGGCCCCTCGAGTCCGTCTCGGCTCCCATGTCCATGATCTACTGCTCATCTGAAAGAGTAGAAAAAAAATAATAGGGTGAGTCACCAAGACTCAGTGTGCAAATCCCGAAAACACATAAAAGGCTTGGGCCCACAAACACATTATGGGCCTTAGCCCATACACAATGGCAACAATCATAATTACATGATAAATAATAAATGATGAATGGCCCAACCCAAACCTAGAAATCCATCCTCTACACACCAACCCGTACCAACCATCACACCTTGGGGATTTCTACAATCAACCCTCCATCCGCTACACACCATATCGACAGCTGTGCTGCCTGTCATAAAGACCGATCACTATGTGACCTATGTGGCGAAGCCACCGATCGCTATACGACCTTAAAAATATATCGACAGCTGTGCTGCCTGTCATAAAGACCGATCACTATGTGACCTATGTGGCAAAGCCACCGATCGTTATGCGACCTTAATAATACATTGTAGCATTTCGACAGCTGAGCTGCCTGTCATAAAGACCAATCATTATGTGACCTATATGGCAAAGCCACCGATCGCTATGCGACCTTCTTCCCCTTCATCATATCCATCCCATCCCATGCATACATACATGCAAAATCAAGCAATGTATTACCTAAGAGATTTCAGTTTATCGCATACATCGATACACATAGAGAAGTTTCTATGATTACGTACCTGGCATCCCTTGCCTACCCTTTTTGGGTAATCCGACTATCTATACAGCCTTTTTCCGACTTTTAGCCCATAACATATATTTAGTTCAGATTGCTATTTAGCCTTTCTGGCTTTTATCCCATAACATTCATAATACAGTTTAATTAGTGTGTTAGAGATCTACACACAACTGTTCATACAGCCTCATTTTTCGGCTTTTCAGCCCCTAACAGGTATAATACAAAATAAAACTTATGTGATAAGGATCTACACACTTGATTACCGTTATAACGAGACCCTCTAAGTCGACGCTATCCGTAGCCAACACCACCGCTATCTGCCTTGAAATCCCGAAAAGAGATATGAGATTCAGGGACTAGTGTTTCCGGCTTTTAGATCTAAGAGATCTACTTACTAGAGAAGATTCGACTACTCCCAGAAGATTTCGGCTTTTTGTGAAAATCAGGAAGAGAAGATGATTCGAAGAAATCTATAGAGATTCGGCTTTTAGAAAAAAGAAGAGAAGAGAATAATGGAGTTTCCGGCTTTTTAGAAGAAAGAAGAGAATAATGGAGTTTTCGGCTTTTAGAAGAAAGAAGAGAATAATGGAGTTTTCAGCTTTTACAAGAAAGAAGAGAGTAATGGAGTTTTCAGTTTTTAGAAGAAAGAAGAGAATAATAGAGTTTTCGACTTTTAGAAGAAAGAAGAGAATAATGGAGTTTTCGGCTTTTAGAAGAAAGAAGAGAGTAATGGAGTTTTTGGCTTTTAGAAGAAAGAAGAGAATAATGGAGTTTTCAGCTTTTAGAAGAAAGAAGAGAATAATGGAGTTTTCGGCTTTTAGAAGAAAGAAGAGAGTAATGGAATTTTTGGCTTTTAGAAGAAAGAAGAGAATAATAGAGTTTTCGGCTTTTAGAAGAAAGAAGAGAATAATGGAGTTTTCGGCTTTTAGGAGAAAGAAGAGAAAATAATAATGGAGTTTTCGGCTTTTAGAAGAAAGAAGAGAAAGAAAAGGTGGAAACCCTAAATGTCACAAAATAAAGAAGAGAACCCTCCCTATTTATAGAAATTTTGGCTAACTCCTAGCCTTATAGATAGCTCCTATCTTTTCTCCTTTTATCTTCCATATTATCAACTATAATATCTACATTATCTTATTCATATAAATCCTCCTATTTTTGAGCCTTGTTGCCATCCACTCCACCTAACCCAAATGCCGAAAATTAGCTAACTTAAACTAAAAGAATTGAGCTCCATGAAACTTAAATTTGGGCCCCTTATTCCCTTGTGTGGCGTCACCTCCTTGCTCCCTAAGTGGCGCCACTGACCACTGGGCCACAAGCCCATTTTGATGTTTTAAACACAGATACTACCTTTTAAACCCTATAATGCCCAAACAGATAATTTTAACCAAGGCCTCTGCCTAAGCCTGAGCCCAATTTGGACCCCTAACACTTAAATTAACTCATTACACATGTTCACCCATTAAACGCATAGGCCCAAAAATTCAGGATGTTACATGTACAATGCTAAGTGCAGTCGGTATTGCTCACGTAATAGCCTCAACAATCTCTTCCAACAAGACTACCATATAAAGATCTAGAATCTAGCTCAGCTATGGCACCCACCAAAAAATTCCTACACCAAAATAAAACATAAAATTCGCAATATAGGATGTAGGGTTTATCCTACGGGGATTGGTTTGACTAAGTTCAAATTTCCAACAACTAGTACAGTTTGTGGAAAGTTTTGAGTCCACGGTCTTTGTAATCTTTTGTAAATTAAAGAACGAAGATTAAAATATTTTAAGAACTTAAATATAATAATAAATGGTATTTTATAATTTCATATAGTGATATATGAAATATTTAAATATAATTTAACATAATGATACATAAAATATAAATTAATCTAATTTTTATATACCTTTTAAATAGTTAATATAAATTAAGGTATTTTGTTAATTTTCACTTCCAAATGCAAAAGTCAAAAGTGAAAAGGACTTAAATTACAACTTTGGCTTTTTGTTGGAAAAACACTTTTCCGTCGTAGTTTTAACTCAAAAAGCTAGGTGTTCTTCATTGGTTAAGCAGTGGAAAAGTAATTTTTCAAATTTGGACTAAGTCATTTTTTGTTAATCACGCTATTTTCTGGAAAAACAAACACAGGAAAATAAAAAAAATTTGCAACTCATTTTTGCAAAATTAACACATCCTTAAGTTGAATCCCAAGAAAGCATATTCTATTATTTTAAAAGGAAAGAAGTGTTTTTTTAACTATTTTTTATTGATATTACAATTGAAAAAAGTTAAAAACAAAGAATGCCTCACTAGTTTTTTGGTGCAATTGATTCCATTGAGAATCAAAATTAAGTGTGCAAGACATGAATGTTCCTAAATGTAGTTGTGGGTTAGACTATTTCAAGTTTTGTGGTGGAAAAGTTATAGTCATTAGAAAACAAGTTTATAAATGTTTTATAAAATTATGATCCTATGATTGTTATATGAAATGTTTTGGTTTACTTGAATTTCAGTTAATGATAGTCTTGCATATTCATGAGATTTTATCTCATGAGTGTTTTGTGCCTTGATTTGAGATGTGACAAAGCGAAAGAAAAAAAAATAGATTTGAATAAAAAGCTTCATGAGCCATATTCTTAAATAAAAGATTAGGATTGTTGACACCTGATAGGTGAATAAACTAACGTGTTTTAGTCTTATTCTTAATGCATTTTTGGGTGATTATTGAATGTTAATGGTTAATTTTATGCTCCTAATCCTTTAAATTCATGTTTTTATACTTAGGAGAGCTTTTGGTAGCAAAATGAGTGAAAAACAAGTGAAGATTAGAAAATCAGATCAAGTTACAAGAGCTACATGAGCTAACCCTTTCGACACAACCGTGTGAGCCACACAGGCTGCCACATGGCCTGCCACACGACCCTTTGGTAGGCCGTATCGATTTAGTGAATTGCACTTCAAACAACAAAAAATGAATTTTTTAGTGTTTTTTGAGCATTCTGATACCTATATATGATAAAAATAAGAAGATAAGAGTGACCCATCATAGAATACTCAAGAAAACAACTTGGAAAACACCATTGAAGTGGATTCTAAAGCAAATTTCCATCAAGATTGAAGATCCCCATTTGATTTCTTAGGAGATTATCATGAGCTTTTTTGTTTCTTTCGGTTATACTGACTTTTGGATGTTTTTATTTGCTAGCTGGAACTAATTTTCTAAACACCTAGGGAGATGAAACCTATGATGAATTCTATCTTTTGATTTTTATTTTACACAATAAATACTTAGATCTTGTTCTCAATTATGTGTGTTTAATTCTTGATTTGATATTTCTAAATTATTGATCCATGTTTGATGTACTTAAATCTGAGTAAGAATAGATCATGTTTAAGAGTAGATCTAGTGTAATTGTGTGAAGTTGTATGCAATCCAAGAAATAGGACGAAATAAATCTACCGGATTAGAATCAAATCTAATAGGGGAATCCATAAACCAAGTTAATGAGATAATAGCGGTTTTAATTAGAAAAGAATTTCAATTAATCAACCTAGATTCAGTTGCTCTTATTCTTGAATAGATATATTAGCACAATTTAGGGATTTCTACAGATCAAGATACTAAGTGAAGAAATTGCATAATTTAGATTGATAGTGACAAATGAGATCTAGGTGGATTCTTTGTTAGGTATTGTTTCACTTCTTGATTGTTTATTCGATTATTTTCCTAATTTGTTCTTTGTTGCGTTCGTAGTTAATTAATTTAGTTAATTTTTGTTATCAATCAATCACTCAAATTTATCGATTAAATAATAGAAAGATAGTAATTAGTAGTACTTTTAGTCTTCATAAGAATGATATATTTGCTCACCGTAGTTATACTATTAACTGATAGGTGCACTTGCCTTAGTTAGATTTTTAGTTGGTTTACGATTGCATCAACACCAAGCCATAAAACTAAAATCCCAATTCATTCAAGCTCTAACTTGGACAGTGAGGAAAAAGAAAACAAAACCCTCATCTAAAAATTACAAGCAAAACTTAAGTCATGACAACTTCACTACGAGCCTTTCAAAAGAAACAAGAAATGACCAGCCAAAGAAACCACATTAATAAAAAAATCATATTAATAGAAAATTTGAAAGAATTGGCTAACCTTCCTACTTTAAGCCATGAAAAATACAATCAATATCCCTTGATACTCAACTCTCAAATTTAATAACAATATTCTATGATGAAACTGTAGGTAAACTAGAACTGAAAGTACTAAAGGACTTATTGAAATTGTTGTCTTTTGTTGAATTGTCAAACTATCTATTTATACAACAAGTTTATGAATTTTAAATGCATAAAAATCTGCTAGTAAATCATAATCTAAATTATTTTTTGATTATTTTATTTTACTAAAAACAAGGGATGATATTTGCCTAAAGACTAGGTCAAATTGCATCTTCAAAATCAAAATAGTTAACACTCCTTGATGTTGGAGCTACAAACTCCAAGATTTTGTCTTAAGAATTCGAATCTCGCTTTAGGCAATGCTTTTGTGAAAATGTCAGCATTTTGATTTTTTGTACTGCAATAAACCAACTCCACTTCTCCTTCTTTTTGAACATCACGAAGAAAGTAGATTTTTTTCTGAAGTGTTTAGTTCTATCATGGAACACGAGTTATTAGCTATTGATATTGCAGCTTGGTTGTCCACAAATATCTGTGTGCTTTCCTCTTGCTCCATATGCAAATCTATAAAAAGTTTTCTAATCCAGAGTGCTTGATTTGCAGTAGAAGTAGCTGCCACATATTCTGCTTCTGCTGTGGATTGTGCAACAATTTCTTGTTTCTTCGAACACCAAGTAACAAAATTCTAGAACCAAGACTAGAACAATAACTTGAGGTGCTACGCATATCATCAGCACATCTAGCCCAACCGCTATCCAAATAACCATGGAGATTAAAATTTTCAACTTGAATTAACTTTATGCTATAATCAATCGTGCTTTTTACATATCACAGAATTCTTTTTGCTGCTTGAAAATGAATTTCACTAGCACAGTTCATGTACCTTGATAACAAACTCACAACATGCATGATGTCTGGTGTAGTTGCTATCAAATACATCAAACAACCAATTAAACTTCTGTATAGTTTGTCATCATTTTTTTCAGCTCCATCTTCTTTTGAAAACTCCTCCTTTTGATTCATTGGAGTTGCAGTCGGCTTGCAAGCTTCTATGTTAAATTTGTTGCAGACTTCTTTTGCATATTTTTTCTAGCACACAAAAATTTCATTTTTCTTTTTTCGTACCTGCAAACCAAGAAAAAATGTCATTTCTCCAAGATCTGCCATTTCAAAGACCTCTTTCATCTCCTCTTTGAACTTGTTTATTAGCTCAAATCTACTTCTTGTTACAAGTAGGTCATCAACATAAAGAGACACCACAAGTAATTCATCACCATTTTTCTTAATATACAATTTAGATTCACTTAGGCATTATTCAAAACCTAAGTCAAGAAAATATGCATCAATTTTGTTGTACCAATATCTTGGCACTTGTTTTAAGCCATACAATGCCTTTTTCAATCGATACACCTTCTCTTCTTTTCCTTGAACAACAAAGCCTTGTGGTTGTTTAATTAATATTTCTTCCTCTAAGTGTACATTTAAAAAAGTTGATTTGACATCCATTTGATGTACAAGCCAACCCTTTTGTGCAGTAAGGGTCAATAGCATTCATACAATATCCACTTTGGCAACCGGAGCAAAAGTTTCTGAAAAATCTACCCCAAACATTTGAGCATACCCCTTGATGACCAATATTTCCTTGTACCTGTTTATAGAACCATTAGGGTTGAGTTTGGTTCTATAAACCCATTTCACTCCTAAAGCATTCTTGTGATCTGTTCTGTCCACCAGTTCCCATCTTTGATTCTTTTCAATCATGCTAAGCTCTTCCTTCATTATAGCCAACCATTTTTTATCCATTGTATCTTCTTCATATCCTGTAGCTCCATCACAACAATATTACACCTTTGATAGATGTCAAAAAGTGATCAGGTTCCTCTAACAGGTTCACCATCTTCCTCATGAAACACAATCTTTTTGTTAGTATCCCAACTCCATGTATTTGACTCATGGAATTGGACATCTCTGCTGATTATCACTTTGTTGTGGTCTGACAAGTAAATTCTATAGGCCTTTGAGGATGAGATGTACCCTACAAAAATTCCAGCATCTACTTTCTTGTCCAATTTGTCTCTCTTAACCTGATGAATGTAAGAGAAACACAAGCAACTAAAGGCTTTCAAGTTAACAAAGTCAAGTTTCTAGCCATACCATGCTTCAAATGGGGTTCATTTATGCAAAGCTTTGGTTGGAAGTCTATTAAGCAAATAAACTGTTTTGTTTGCTACCTCAACCCAAAACTTCTTCGGCAACCCTTTGTCATGAAGTAAGCACCTTGCCATCTCCATAATTGTCCTATTTTTTTTCTTGCCACTACAACATTTTGTTATGGAGTGTAGGGTGCAGTCAACTGATGCTCAATGCTTGCATCTTGAAAAATTTTTTTGGAGGTATATTCAACTTCATTATTAGATCTGATCACCTGCATCTTGCAACCACTTTGAGTTTCCACGAAAGCTTTAAACTTCCAAAAAATGTCAGCAATTTTAGATTTCAACTTCATGAAATAAATCCAACAAAATCTTGTGTGATCATCAATGAAAACAATGTAGTACTTATTGCCATTCAATGACGGTGTTTTGATAGGCCCTCCTACATCAGTGTGTACTAACTATAATTTTTGAACAACCCTCTAAGCCTTATTTTATGAAAAAGGAAGCCTTGTGTATTTCCCATATCAACAAATTTCACATGCAGGTAGCTCCTTCTCCAAATGAGGCAAGCCTTTTACAAAATTTTTTTCTTCATAAAAAAGTATAGTGGCATGGTGAAAATGCCCAAACCTTTTGTGCCAAAGCAAAGTATTGCTATCTTCTTTGTGTATAGCAACCTACTCTTCTTGCATCAAATCTAAGGCAAAGCTTTTGTCTTTCATATGGTCTTTGAACACATCTATGTTTTCTACATCTTTGATTATAAATTTTTATTTTCAAACAACACCTTGTGTAACCTCCCAAACTCGACCTAGACGTTATGGCTAGATTAAGAAGGCTACATTAGTCACTGAAATAGCTAAGCTACCTTACGTTACTTTTGAAGACCTTAAATAAACTCATTTTAGAGAAAATTGTAGTTGTACTTTGAGTTAGCTTAAAAGAATTCATTCATTAGGTCGTGTATACTTAGGATTTATTTTATTGTTGATAGCGTTGTTTTAGAAAAAAACTATTTGTTTGTCGCTCTTCTTTAAAAAAACTCAATGTTAAACTAATGTAACGGAAAAACCATTTTTCAAGTCATTTTGGAAACTTAGTTGGCTTATCTTTTTTTTTTTAAAAAAAAATGGTTCCTTTGCAATGCAGCAGAAACTAGGGAATAATATCAAATTTTACTTAGCTCAATATCATGCATTATCCGATTATTATGCTTGAGTAATCCATGCATGCAAAAAGTCCCAGAAGAAAAGTTACCCAGCCATAGACCAGAAGTCATTAAAAATTACAAACTAAAACCAATAGAGATTGATTAATACTTATTAAAAATAGTCTGAGGTCCAAGGTGATTCTTCGTGTGCCGGTTTTGGTCCTAGTTTTGAGGTTTACCTAAAAAGTTAAACGCTATTGGGGGGTGAGCTCATGAAAGCTCAATGTGAGTCAAACATTTATTTAAACAAACATAAATATTGAATACAGTGAAACATATTAACTTTAACAGAAGAACAGAAAACCATCATTCGAATTTCATATCATTACATAACCGTTATGAAATTGATGTCAAACGATGTATGAGCATGGGTCATCATTTATTCGAGTAACAATCATTAATTTTGATATCATTCAATACAACACAATACAACACATCGTAAATCAATAACATTCGAGTATGCCGTGAGCATGATGCAATGAAAAAAGGTTCCTACCCATACCATCCACTACACACCACAAGTTCCCCAGAACCCATCATCTGAACACCAAAACATTATGGGTTTAAGCCCGTTGTAGTTAAAACCACTAATAAGAATATGCAAAAAATTCTGCCAATAAAAATACAGATAAGCTGCCAGTAAAAATGTGATAAATCGTCATTTCCCTAGGTACTCCAGGTGTAGTGCACTGACTACAAATAATGCGAACTTAATATGCCATCGGTAATCCACGAAACTCCTCCATCAACCACAAAATCCCAACCTAATGCATATGCAATATGTCATACAATCTCATACATAATCATATTTTAATACTTTTCATATTCATCGGACATGCTCAGCATGTCCTCAATAATCATATACTTTCAGTAAGTGTTCCAATCTTTCAAATTACCATTGTGTTGGTATCAATCAATATTTTTCAATTTCACATACTTTATGGATTTTCATTGTGCGTAAATAACACCCTTTTTAGTACACAATATAACAAAGATCTCGTGCGTTTAAATCATACATAAGCTTATTATTTCAACAAATTATATCATTCAGTTAAACATTCTCATATCTCATAACTGAAATATGCAATTACAAACTCAATCAAATATTCATACTATCAAACTAGCAATTTTGCCAACATGTCAATCATTTAAGGCTCGAAACATACCTGGTTTGGCCACTCACAAAATCAATAATTTTTCTATTATGTCAATCCAATCAGAAAGCTAATTTATCACATATAACATGATATTTAACATTTTCAAACAAATTTATGAGTTTAGAACCCACACCTTATTTTCCTCTTCCTCGCAACACACTAGCGAATCTTCCAATTTTCCTTAATAATTCCATAAACGAACCTAAACCAAAATTTAGTATAAATTCAATAAATTTACAATTAAACCAGCCCCCAAACACCCACTTATGAGTTCAAACCAATCTTTGAAATTATAACTATTTTATGAATCCAAACTAGTTAGGTTTCTTACACTGTATCGATGCAAACTGTACGTACAATCGTTCTTCGGTTTTACGGATGATTTGGGGCATTTGGGTCAGCACCTAATTCAATAATATTCTGTAAAATCATTAGCTAATTAATGATAAAATTCCTTCATTTAATCAATTCATAACCTTTACCCAACAACTATGTCGAAATAATAAACTTGTTATCCTTAATTGCACTTATGCTACACGATTTGTGGGATCCGATTAGCTAATTGATCAAGAACGTCTCTCCCTAATTAACATGTGATTGAAGGCTGATTAGGAGGTTTCAAGAACAAAATTTAGTGCTGGAAAAATATGGGAAAGACCCAAGAAAAAAAACAACCCACTTTCTTGCACATAGGCGTATGCACCACCACCCATAGTGGCCAAAATTGGGGTTGAATTTTAAAATGATTTGATATCTCATTAAAACCTGGAAAAATAAATTTGAAATAATTTAAAATCCCCAAAATTCCAGATCTATAAATTTTGGATTTTAATTGACAAGATTAATCAAGAAATTGAAGAGAAAATAGATCTTACCCAAGTTAGTTGAGAGAAGCGTCAATGACACTTTCTTGGCAATGTTTGGGATCAATATTAGGGTTCAAGATTTTAGATTTTGAGCTGATTTAGATGAGGATAAATGGAAGAGATAAAGTAAAGGATATGGTGTACAATCTTGATGCAAAAAGAAGAAGACGAAGATGATAAAATGAGAGGTGTAGGCAACGACAACAATGGGAGAAAGAAAGAAAATTGAAGAGAAAATAGGAGAGGAAGAGGGTGAACGGCTTGGGTAGGGAAAAATTGAATTAAAGGCTGTAAAATACAATAAAAATTTGTATTTATACTTGGGGTTCAAGGGTATGGATGGCACACACATTAAAAAAATAAGGGATTTTGCAAATTTTAATTATTTCGCAAGGGAAAGGATTTGAACTTGGGACCTCATTTAATTTCCATGCTTTCTCATATTTCTTTTAACCATTAGGCTTTTTCCTCATTCTTGAAATAATTTTGCAGTATTTATATTAAAAACAAGGCATGTCACATACTAGGGTTTAAGCCAAAATTTGAAAAATAATAAAAATGATGCGAGAGAAGGGATTTGAACTTGTGTTTTAAGAAACGTTTCACTAACACTGAACCAACAAACCAATACCTCATTTATTTCCTAAAAATGCATAGATAATCTTAAAAATTAAGTATGACCACTCTCTCTTGATTTTTAAACCCGATTCTACTAACCCTCGATTTTTGGGATGTTATACCTTATATCCTTTTTCCAATAGCCGAGCAACACTCAAGAGGTTCTGATTAATTTCAAGCACATATAAGACATCAAAAATAAATTTCAAACCTCTATGACCTTCAATCGCCACTGTTCATTTGCCTTCCACAGTGATATATGCCCCATTTCAATTTCTAACTCTAGAGATAGTAGTTAGATGAACTTCTTTGAAGAGTTCACGGTCATAAGACATATAGTTTGTACAACCACTATCTATAAGCCAGCTCTCAGTTGAGTTGCTAGTGGTGAAGCAAGATGCCACAAACATTTGTTCGCCATCTTGTTGATTTTTTGCAGTATTAGCTTCTCCTTCTTGTTGTGGAGACATGTATATTTTCTCCACATGTCCTAACTGTCCACACTTACTGCATTTTACATCCAGACTCCACCAACACCATTTTTATGGGCGATTGGTCTTTTTGCAGTAAGGACAACAAGGAAAAACTTAAGTGTTGTTGCCTTTTTTCTGTCATCTGTGGAACATCCAGTCTGCTTATTTTTACTTTGCATATTTTCCTTACTTTTGCCACCCTTGTAACTCTGTGATTTAGCCTGAAGAACACCCTCTATTATTCCTCCTTGTCTCATACGTCTCCTTTGTTCCTGCGCCTATAAAGCATTCAATAATTCTGCCAAGATAATAGTTGATAGGTCATTAATGTTTTCCAAAGACGAAATTGTGGTCTCAAACCTTTCAGTAATTATGACGAGGAGTTTTTGAAAAATCCTAGAATTAGAGAAATTAGTGCCAAAGAGTCTTACATTGTTGACAATACCAAGAATTCTATTGGACTATTCGTTGATCGTCTCTGTTTCTTTCATCCTTTCCAACTCGAATTCTCTGCAAAAGTTCAAAGCTTTCATACCTCTGACCTTTTCGTCTGCCAAATCTCTTTGGTTGTTTTCAAGGTTATTATTCTATAAAACATAGAACTTGAGACTGCTGCAAACAAACTAGCTTTGGCTTTTGATCTTTGCTACTTTCGATCCTTGTGACTTCTCATTTGAGCCACCGTTGGATTGTTTGGTAAGGGAGGAATTTCATATTGCTATTCTATCGCTTCCCACACATCAATAGCTTCAAGATAGGCTTCCATTCTAACATCCCATCCTTGATAATTTAAGCCGTAAAAAATCAGAGGGGCAATTGCAGTGAATGAAGCTTCTATATTCATATTTTTAATGGGTATGGTTTTGTATTTATGTAGTGGATGAAGAGTATTAATGGGCTTTGTAACTCCCCAAAAATCCCTTAGATATTTATTTTTGTATGTTTGTGTCATAAATAATTATCTGCTTTAATGACTATGTGTTCTGGGAGTGTCTAAGAGGTCCTAAGTTCAAGCCTTAGCTTGGGTAAGTTTTTGTTTTTAAATGAATAAACCCATATCTCTAATCAGTAGGCTTATAAATAAATGTTGGTAAAATATGTCAGAATGGGTCTGCTGGTTTGGTTGCTAAGTGGAGTGGCAAAATGCTGGTGGTCTTGAGTTCGAGTCCTGGCATGCGCAGAGGAGTGTTTCATTTTGCTGCTTGTGCTGTGTGGGTGTTCTAGTTTAGCCAAAATACTGAAGAATTTGAGTGGAATTTGAATTAGGTGGTTGAGGGAGGGTTGGACGGTTTTGGGGAGAGGATTAAGGGATATGGTGAGAAAATTAAGGAGTGAGGAGTTTGAGAGCATTCAAACTGTAGTTGCAAGTTCGGCTTTCCCTCACTCTTTCATTTCTGACAATTTGCCCTCTGATGTTTTATTTCCCCATTACCAAAATTTTCTTTTTTGTTTTCTAAAAGTTCTCTGCCCCTTTTTTTTTGTTTTCTTTTTGCAATTTCGGTTTCGTTTTTCTCTTTCCCAAGAATCCTCTGCCCAATTTTCTTCTTTTCCCTCTCCACTTTGCTACCGAATTTGCAATTGGATTTGCTTTTGTCCCCTAGCCAAATCATATTTGCTTTCTTCCCAATTTCAGCTTTGGCTTTTGATTCTCTCAACCTTCTATCGACTGTTCTTTGTTTTTTGGTGGCGATTATTGCTATTCGATTTTCTGTTGATTTCTTTTCCCTTTCAATTTTGTCCTTTCATAAGGCAAACGTTCCCTCCTCCTTTCTTGCCGATTGTCTCTCTTTTTTCTACCCTCACTGTGCCGACTCTTTTCTTTATTGCTCTCTGCCAATTTAGTATTCCATTTCTACTCTATGGGTTTGCGCTTTCAATAAGTTGGTATTCGATTTGGCTTAAATGTTCTTGTAGATAATTGTTAATAGGGGTTTTGGCTGGATTGCAGGAAATAACCCAGGAGCTCGTGATCATTTTTTTCCAACGGGTTAAGTGTGTAGGGATTCGGTTGTTCAAACAAGGTAAGTGGCTGTCGGTCAAGTGGATAAGTGTATTGAATCGGGTTCGTTTTAAATTCGATTGATATACAATTAATAGAGTGTTTATGGGTGAACATAGGTTCTGGAGTGATCGAGGACTGTGTACGCATCTTTCGTAACCAAGTGTGTGAACACGACTCTGGAAATGGAAATTGGTGAAAAGCCGGAAAATGTGTAAGTCGACGCCACATGGGAGTGCGGCCACCCGTGTGATCGGACATGGGCATGTGATCGACGAGGTAGGCCATGTGCGAGTTATGGGTCGGGCTGAATTAGGCCGTGTGGGCCCTACACGGGTGAACCACACGGGCGTGTGGGATTATTGGGCCAGGCCGTATGATACACACGGCTAGGGCCATTTTGGGTGTTGTGCGCCACACGGGCATGTGGGCCCACATGGGCAAATTGCATGGGCTTATGGGCCCATTTTCACTGTTTTGACTGCTAAGGTTGCACGGGTCGCCTGAGTCGACTATGGACCTACTGTAGGGTCGGTAAGATTACCTAGAGCCCTAATTGACTGAATGACTGGTATATCCATGTACTTTATACATATATATGTACGACTGTATTTTGAGTATGCTGTTAAAACTGTACTGAATACATATATGATACCATGATTTGGCATGACATGATTGTATGATGCATTGCATGGGGATGGGTTTATATGGATCGGAGGAAGTGTACTGAAAGGCTTTGAGCCTAACTTACTGGCAGCTCAGCTGCAAACTACTGTTTAGTGCCACATTTGGTACTTTTTGAAGTGTAGGGATGGGTGGGTTGATTATATCCCCACATGGAGTGTAGGGTTGGACGGAGATGGAGTGTAGAGGCTGGCTGGGTAGGACTTGTATACTGCATAATTTGATACTGTACTGATTACTGATATTGTAACGGGCCAAGGCCCAAACGCATGAATGCTTCTGTACTGAGATGGGCTAAAGCCCAAACAAATATTGTCACTGATACTAAAAATGGCTTAGGCCCATACTGTGATTGCCTTCTGTCTATTTGCTTTATATGGGATTACACACTGAGATTTCGAAAACTCACCCTTCTATTTTATCTGTACAGGTAATCCCCAGACATAGGCGGATCAGTGCAGCGGAGGACTCAACAGTGGCCACATGACTCATTTCATTCCATTTTAGTAATTAATTATAATTTTGATTTTATTTTGGGGTATTTATTGTAATAATGGCCTATTTGGATTTTCATGGATTATTTGGGATTTTTGTTGTTTTGATTTATAACTGCTAGTAGTAAGGACAATCGAGTTTTCAAAAAATCAAACCTTTTTAACAAATTGCACATGAATACGCAAACTATTTTTAAAGCTTCCGCGATAAGTGACGTTTTGAAAATTAATAACCTTCTGAAAATAAATAACTTTTTGATACTGATTCACGTTTTGGAAACAAATGACACATCTTAGAATCAATGAAAGGTAATAAAAAGAAGACTAATAGAAAAGAGGGTTTTTCTTTAATAACAACTTGTTTTATGAAAAACACTTCAATGTGACATCGCCAGATTCGACCATAACATCCAGGCCGGGTTTGGGGTGTTACAGGTTTTGTTTTTTTTTTTGTTGTTTGATTTCATGGGTCCTTTAAGAAATAGTTCTTGATACCAATTTGTAGGTAAACTAGAACTGAAAGTATTAAAGAACTTGTTGAAATTATTGTCTTTTGTTGAATTCTCAATATACAACAAGTTTATGAATTTAAAATACTGAAAAATCTGCTAGTAAATCATAATCTAAATTGTTTTTTGATGATTTTATTTGACCGAAAATAAGGGATGATATTTACCTAAAGACTAGGTCAAATTGCAGCTTCAAAATCATATCAGTTAACAGAAACAACCATTTAAAAGACAACATATATACCTATAACAGCCCGTTTTTAGTGAAATCAAAATAGTGGTTTCAAGACCGCAAATCTAATGAGAAAATTATTATTTTTTTATTATTTTAATGTCTACATAATGTTGGTATAGTTGTATTAAAATTTTGTTAAGAAATTTTGACGTTTGCATGCTTAATTTTGTGAAAAGGTGCAAATCGTAAAAGGTGCAAAAGTAGAGTTCTAGTAGCTAAAGGTGTTAAATAGCTATGAAACTTTAATGTAAGAGGACTTAAATGGTAATTAGACCATTTATAATGTTAGTGGACAAAGATGGACATATAATTAAGTGATTTTAATGATAAAAATAAAGGTTAAATGGTAATTAATAAATTAGGCATAAAACAAATAAAAGAAAAATAAGTGTTCATCTTCCTAAATGGAATTCTCCATCAAAAATAGGAAAGAAACCTCCATTGTTGCACCTTGAACATTCGGCTAGCTCCCTCCTTGCATGTAAGTGTTATTTTGTCCCATTTTTTTATGAGTTTTACGTTTTTAGGATTGTTGTAACTTAAACTAGCTAGTCCAGAGATTTATTTGCAAAACTATTAAAGAGTTAGGGTTTTTCCATGAATTTTCTTGCATGATTTTTGATATTTGATGGAAGATTATGAGTTCTTGTTGTTAAATAAACAAATTTTGTAAAGGGATTTTTGATGAAATTGTCATATAGGGACTTATTTGTAAAATGATAAAATTTTATGTTAAATTCATGAAATGGTGATTTTTTTGAGTTGGTAGATGTCCCTAGTGAATTTGACTAGCATGAATAGGGGATGAAAATGTTTAAATTTCAATTTATGATCTTAAGGACTAAATTATAAAAAGGTTAAAATGTTAAGGGCAAAATTATAGTTTTGCAAAAATATGAAATATGGATTGAATTGAATAATAAAAGTATTAAATTAATTGAATTTATCTATTTTAGATCAAGATAAATCTCCGCGAAAGCCTCAGATTGATTGACTATGTTTTTACGGTTTGTTATCGGGGTAAGTTCATATGATTAAATAACATATTAATGTTATATTGATCTATATGTTAATATGTTATTTTCCATGTAATTAAATGATGGAAATCCAACGACGTCACAAAGATTATCGAGCTCGGTTTGAACCTTAAGAATTCGTAAGATACAAATGACATGTCATTAAGGTTTTCATGTTTTGGGTGCTGGCCTTTAATGTCCTACCGATGGCTGAGGTCCTGCACTTGTCGTGGATACTCCACAGCTTGTGTGAGCAGTATCGTGTAGCTTACATTTTGACCCATAGCTCGTGTGACCAGACCTATTTCATAGCTCGTGTGAGCAACGATGTAAAGGAAAAGGAAAGGTTATGGTTATATGTTTAGCATACTTCGTGTGAGCTTTCCCGCGTATCTGATATTATTCTAAATGGTTCAACGGACATGAAAAGGAACTATGTCTATGTTCAAATGAATTATGTCATGAATCTATGAAAGGGTTTGAAATGGAATTGTTCAATGAAAGTATATCTATGTTCATGGAAAGGATGAATTCAAAAGTATTATGCTCATGTACACCTAGCTTACCTGATGATAATTCAAGCTAATTATGTGTTAATGCACTAACATGTTTTGTTGATGGTGCTTAGGCTTGTGCCAAGCTTATAGTTGGATTAGATCATGCTTAATTTTAATGTTATGCATTGAAATGGTAAGTTATGTTCATGTTTTACGAACTTACTAAGCATTAAATGCTTCCATAGTTTTCTTTCCTATGTTTATAGATAATCAGAAGCTCGATCGGTTTGGAAGCTCGCCGAATACCTATCACACTATCCAACAAGTATATCGGTAGTTTTTGACGTTTTGGCTTAGGTTATAATGGCATCTATAGGTAGACTTGTGTTTGATGTTAGTTGAATGTTAGTTGATAAGTTTGGCATGTATATGTTATTTTGGATTGATGTACTTTTGGTATTTTTGGTACCTTGTTGATATGTGTTAATATGGCGAAGTTTTGATGCATGTTTCAATGGCTAATATGGTATGTGATGAAATAGTTTCAAAATGGTCAAGATATGTTTTGGAAAGGTATTGGACTTGATGTGCATGATTGAGATATGGTAAGTGTCCATGTTTAAGTATGTTTGAATGATTGTAATTGAGGTGCCTTGTATGACATATTGCTTGTATGATAATGGTCTATTGAATTGCTCATTTCATGCATGTTTTGGTAAGGTTTTTGTGCTTTGAGTTTGGGCACAAAATGCTTTTAGGTACATGCTTGATTTGGGTGATGGAAATGGCTTGAGTTTGGCCAATTTCATGTCCACATGGCCTAAGACACGAGCGTGTGACTCAGCCGTGTGTGACATATGATCATGCAACACGGCCATGCGACACGACCATGTGTCAATGTAGGTTTTAAGGTATGCAAGCCAGGTAGTTACACGGCCTAGCACACGGGCGTGTGTGGCCATTTCGAGAGTTACATGGCCTGGCGCACGGGCGTGTGGCTTGGCAGTGTGACCCAACTTTGAAAGTTACACGAGCACAGACACGGGCTCGGGACACGGTCGTGTGTCCTTATTTCGAATGTTACACGGCCTAAGACACGGGTGTGTGTCTCAGCCGTGTGAGTCATACGACTTGGCCACACGGCCGTATGACTCCTGCAGTTCAATTTTCTTTAACTTTTTCTTAAACTTTCTAAATGTTTCCAATTTAGTCCTGAATTGCTTCTAAAGTATTTCTAGGGCCTCGAGGGCTCGGTTAAGGGACAATATGCACGTATATGAACGAATTATTTTATGTTTATATCAATGTTTGAAATGTATGTTTTTTTTTTTGTTATGTTTATACGGTAATGCTCTGTAACCCTAATCGAGGGACGAATACAGGTTAGGGGTGTTACAAAACCCTTCACAATCAATCAAACAATAAAAATAATGATACCCGCATTAGTGCAACATCCTTATAATTCGATACTCATCCTTCTTGCTTCAATAAGTGCCTTAGATATTGAATTGGGTTAAAAAATAGTTTAGATATTAAAATAATATATATTTCAGGAGCCAAACCGTGACTTAAGCCTGTTATAAATAATATTAATATTTCAAATAATATAATTTTTTATAATGAAATGAAAAAATAATTTTTAAATATAATGTTGTATAAGAAAAAAATATTAATATGAATCAAAATCTCAATGTTAAAAGGCAAAGTAGATGTTGTATAAGAAAAAAATATTAATATGAATCAAAATCTCAATGTTAAAAGGCAAAGTAGTCTAACATAATTAAAAATAGCATAGAATTATTTCACATTACAAAAGAAAATTGATATTTTTATAATAAATATTGAAATGATTTAAAATTTTTATTTGTTTTCCATATCAACATATAATGAAAACATTAACACAATAGTTAACGAAGATGTATTCATTTGATTGATGGAGAGAACATGAAAGTACCTAAAAACTAAATGGTAAAAATCCTAAATGTTACAACAGAAAGTTGTTGGCAATTATTCAATTGAGCATCTAAACTAGGTATGAAAGCCAACTATTTTGTTGCATATAGTTATTGGTTAAACCATTTTTTTTTAGCGGAAAAAATTTTGGTTTGTATATTATACAGACAATGGTTGGTTAGTTACTAACCTCTGCACTCTAACTTTAAAGACACGCAGTTTGATGGAAAGGTTTATTTAAGGTGACTTCAAAGCTCTTGGCTTTCATTACAATATCCAAAAGTAGCTTAAGCACTAGATATATTTGGGTTTCACCATCTTCTATGATTTAAAAACCTAGATATCCCTAAAATAATTAAACATATCATAAGAAAATAGCTATGGAGGTAACTAAGCTGAGGCTTGTTTTCTTATTTTCTTTTGCTACCATAATTCCAAGATTATGGGCAAATATTATTGAATTTGATGACTTTTGGAAGCAACGTAAGGAAGAAGCATGGAAGATTACTCTGGCAGCTTATGAGTCGAGCCCAAAAAACATCATCAATCACCTGAACTATAATGTTGATAAGTAAATCATATTATAGCTCTACCATTTATTTCTTCTTTTTCATCTTTTATATAAAAAGTCATAGTTTAGGGATAATAAAGTAAGTTACAACTATTAAAATTTGAACTATAGAATTATGGCATATCATCAATTAAGAATATATGTATAAATTAATTAAGCTAAACTCTGAGTTCTTCTCGTTTTCATTATTGTTGATTGTAATTAGTAATCATTCATGCATGTATTCTATTACATTATCACTCATAATCATATTAAGTTACAATAATCATATGCCTTTAGCTTAAAGATTATATTGTCATAATTTAGATGCATGAAAGTCACTGCTCCTACAATTTAACTTGCTCCACCATTTGAAACTTTGGCAACTTATATTTTAAATAGTGGTGTTATATATTATCTTGGACAATTTGTTGCAGGGTTATTAGAAAAATTAGTGCCAACCAAACCATAGAATTAGAGGATGGTCTTACTAACAACACAAGAAGATACTTGAGAGGAAAACATAAGAAGTACACTGGTCCGTGCATGGCAACCAATCCAATTGATAGTTGTCGGCGGTGCAAGAAAAATTGGGCCAAAAACCGTAAATTTTTGGTGGAATGTGTGCTTGGTTTTGGCCACAAAACTAGTGGTGGAAGTAATGGGGATTACTACTTGGTGACAGATAATTCTGATGATGATGTTCTAAACCCAAAACCAGGAACCTTACGTCATGCTGTGATCCAAAAAAGGCCATTGTGGATCATCTTTGCTCGTACTATGCACATAAAATTGTCTCAAGAGCTAATAGTTCAAAGTCATAAGACAAGTGATGGTCGTGGAGCAGATGTTCATATAGCATATGGATGTGGAATTACACTTCAATTTGTGCACAATTTCATCATTCACAACATTCATATCCATCATATTTTTCCAAGTTTTGGTGGCCTAATCAGGGACTCTGAAGATCACTTCGGTTTTAGAACGGTAGGTGATTGAGATGGTATTTCTATTTTTGGGTCATCAAATATTTGACTTGATCATATTTCTATGTCCGAGGGCCAAGATGGACTTATTGATGCAATTCAGGGTTCCACTGCCATCACCGTCTCAAACTGCCATTTCATCCATCACAATGATGTAAGTTTTGCTTAAAATACTCAACAAGCTACACAATATGTCACCTAGTTTTTTATTTAGTGTTATGGATTTGTCTTTCAGGTGATGTTGTTTGGTGCAAGTGACGGCTATTCTAAAGATCAATTCATGCAAGTCACAATAGCATTCAACCATTTGGGCAAGGAATTAATACAAAGAATGCCTAGATGTCGGTGGGGTTTCTTTCATGTTGTCAACATTGACTACACTCATTGGAAAATGTATGCTATTGGTGGTAGCATGCATCCCACCATCATTAGCCAAGGCAACAGGTTCATTGCTCCACATGACCTCAATGCCAAAGAGGTAAATCAAAATAGAATCGAACCATGTTGATAACATTCATTACATTAAGCATATTAAACACGATATGACCAGAAACGCATTTGTGATCATACCATTTTCTTTTCATTCCACTTTTGTAGGTAACCCATAGGATCTATGCATTAGAGTCAGAATGGAAAAATTGGGTATGGAGATCAGAAAAAGACTTGCTTATGAATGGAGCCATCTTTAGAACTTCTGGGCCACACTCGCCTCCCGATCTAAAATTCAACGAGAAAGATATAATCAAAGCTAAGCCTGGAACATATGTCAGAACACTCACTCGTTTTGCAGGAACTCTTAAGTGCAAGAAAAGGATCAAGTGCTAGATATGACGTTGAATTTTACCGTCTTTAAAAAAATCATGAAATGTGAAAAGTATAAGTGATACATGGAAAAAAAATTATTTTATAGGAATGGTTTATCTTACATTGGTTAACACAATATGATAAAATGTAACCAACCTATTGTCATCCAAGAAACAACCACATCTTTCCATATTTTCGTCGCCATGTCGTGATGTAGGAAAATCCCTCGTTACAACATGAAGTGATTTTGAGCCTTGAAATTTTTTTATATATATTTTTTGGGTTAAAAACATTTAAATATTTCATGGAATTAATGAGTTTTTATTTTATTTTTTTTGTTTTCTATTTTTTATTTGTATATATATTTGAATTTTTATATATTTACTTTTCTTTTTAATTTTTAAAATTGATATATATTTTATTAAGAATATATCTTAAGTTAAAAATGTCATGTAGCATGCTTTTATTGGCATTTTTTTTAAACCGCGTTAAAATAATTGGGTGAAAATATATAATGCAATGATATTTTTTTTGCTCGATAATAAATTTTATTAAAAATGAAGGTGATGCATAAAACAAGCACCATATTGGCAAACAAAGCAATATTTCCTTCCATCAAATAGGACAACCAACAGACACTTTAAAACGGAAAACACTAGAATGAAAACATCAAAAAGAGAATACGAATTGACATCAAATGAAACGAGATACATATGATAAGATTGAAGTGTAACCCTGAACAAATCTAAAGGAAGGACAACAACATTGGCAAATCAAACCAAGCTAAAAACATTGTTGGCAGCCTTAAACAATGGATCCGCAAAGCCATTTTGATACGCCTCCCATAAACATCCAAAGACAATCACCATCAACCAGCCCTCGTATGCAATGGCATCCGCACAACCATCACCCTTTCAACAATCTCGGAATGAATGGCATGATTTTTCTTTGTAAAGCAACCCAAGCATAAGGCTCTCCAAGGCCTCACATCAAAGATCATATACCATGACACAACCTCTCATAATAAAAATCAAACAGATGCAAAGTTCAAATTCTCAAGTCAAATAAACATGACAAACATATCTCATAATCCGAAGAACTCTTAAACATTACTTAAAAGAGTCACTCCACGAACCACCCTTCAAGCCTGTAATATCCACAATTATTAAATGGATATTGTTGCAAATGGCCTATTAGTTATATGTGATCCATTAGCCCGTTTTGTTTTTAAGCCCAAACTTTAATAGTATTTTATAGGGTTTTTTTTATGAAAGAGTAGGAAAACAAAATTTCACTTTATGATATTTTTCTTAGTCAATTATTTTGGTAATTTGGTAGAAGCCAAGCAATTATTTTGGTAATTAGAATAAAGGTCCTTGAAGTTTTTGTGTTTTAATCTAATTTTTAAAATATTCATGTACTTATTTGGGTTTGTTTTAAAAGTTTGTCAAATTTCAGTGACTTTCCAATAATATTCGGATGACATTGTTGGTACCAAATGAAAGTTCTCTTCAAGATCTTTAAATTGGATGAGTGAAATCCATTTTGATTGAGTAATTTAAGAGAAAATAATTTTTGAAGTTTCTGCTATATGGGTTTTGACAGTATTGAGTAGCCAAGTTTGATGCACTAGAAATCTATCTATATTTCTAGATGTTTTTTATATTACAAAGTTTATACTTTTATTTGACATTGATATCTCGGTCGTATGATTTTTGTGTTAAAAAATACTTCAAAAATTCGGGTAGTTTGTGACGATTTTTATGTTTTGGCTTTCGAAACCTATTTTGACAAAAAAATATTTCTAAGTTTTATTATTAAATTTATTCATTAAATTCATGCTTTTATTGTAATACCCTAAATTTGGAATTTAATAATAGTTGTTTAAAACGTTTGCTTTTAGTTTCTGAAAAAAACTTAACCTATTTTCAAAAAAATCTCACAAGTTAACAAAAACTTATTAAGTTTAACATTTTTCCCTGTAACGGTGAATACTTTTGAAAACTTAGTTAATTTCCAATTTATTTATTACTCATAATCTATTTATAATCCTATTGCGGAAAAGTGATGTTTAATATAGTTTTAATTAAGCAAAAACTGAGTTATTTTATGCATACTTAATTTTAAATCCATGTGTTCAATATCCTAAATTCAAATTAAATACCATGTATGCTAAAACCTAAAATCGAAGTCCCATGCCACAATTTATATAAGCAATACAATTCCAAAATAGAAAAAATTTCAAATAGTAAATCTAAAATATTTTTTTAATAAAATAAATAAATTCGAGCCGAGCCCTCTATATGTCGAGCCAGCGTCCTAACCTGGTGGGTTATCTATAAATATAAAAATATTGGGGAATGAGCTTAAGAAACTCAGTGTGCGTTCATTGTGAAACAATAAGCATAGCATACAAGATAAAAATTCTCAGGATAAACACATTTGGATAACAATTTTTAGAATAAACACATTCGAATAACAATTCACAATTTCACAGTATCAGTTTCAGAATAGCGCACCACTATAATACTTTAGAATTCACAGTTTTATATGTACATGCTTATGAACTAATTTTCTTTATTTATTTCAGTTATAGTGTTTTTTTAATGTTTTTATTTGCAAGCATGAACTAATTTTCTAAATACCTAGGGAGATGAACCCTATTATGAATTATGTCTTTTGATTTTTGCTTTACGCAATAATTACTTAGATTTTGTTCTCAATTATGTATGCTTAATTCTTGGTTTGATATTTCTAGATCATTGATCCATATTTGGTGTGCTAAAATCAGAGGAGGAATAGACCCTGCTTAAGAGTAGATCTAGCGTAATTGAGTGAAGTTGCATGCAATCCTAGAAATAGGACAACATAAATCTACCGAATTAGAATCAAATCTAATAGGAGAATCCATAAATCGAGTTAACGAGATAATAAGGCTTTTAGTTAGAAAGAAATTTCAATTAATCAATCTAGAGTCAGTTGCTCTTATTCTTGAAGAGAGATATTAGCATAATTTAGGAATTTCTACGAATCAAGAAACTAAGTAAATAAACTGTGTACTTTACACCCCGTTGGTTGGGGTGAATGGAATAAGGTTTTAATGGAATTGAGTTGTAATTAGTAATTCAATTGTTTGTTAGTGGAATTGACTAGAGTTATAATAGTATTCTTGTGTTTGGTTGGATGGAATAGTTGTTGTAATAGCATAGGAAAAAAAAACTTAAATAATCAGAATACCTTTAGCTGAATTCTTTTTAGGTAGATGATTATTATTATTGTTATTAAATTTTAATAAAATTATTATTAAATATAATTTAATAAAAATAAAAAGTAAATAATTTAATCATATTTTAACATAATTATTATTAAATACAATTTAATAAAATGATATATAATTTGAAAACATTATTAATATAATTATTATTAAAATATGAATTAATAAAAATCATAATAAATAATTTAATCATATTTTAACATAATTATTAAATACAATTTAATAAAATAATATATAATTTAATAACATTCTTAATATAATTATTATTATTTTATGTAGATGTCGATTTCTTTTTTCAAATTTGGGTCATTCTATTTCTTGTCCTTGTTCACTTATCCATTGAATCGAATGCAAGCATAATGCCGGAAAAGGTCACAAAGAAAAACAAGTGTAAAAGGATAAAATTACATAATATGTAAGCATTGAGAGTTAATTTTTTTAGAATCAAAGATTAAATTGGCATAACTATAAATGTTAAGGGTTAAAGTTGTTATTATACCAATTTTAAAAGCTATCACATCAATTTTCCATTAGTTATTTACCAGCCCATGACCATAAGCGAAATAATTAAATAATTGAGTAACCATTTTATAACTTTTTAAAATTGAGAGACCAAAAAAAAAACTTTCTAATAGATAAATGACTACCAAAAATTTACTCAATATTCCTTTTACTTTTTATATTCAAATTTGACAAGGGCTAATTCTTGAACACCCACAAATGGCAAAAACATGAATTTATTGATCACACTCCATGACCGGCATTAAGATTAGTACAAATTCATTGGGGGATGATAATTGTGTCGATTTCCAACATCTGTAAGAATGTTGAATTGTTTATTGGCTCACATTAAGGCTCACTTTCACTATTGATGGAATTGTTTTCAAAACCGAATTTTTATAGCCTATTTCTCCTACCACAAATCAATTAGAAAAGAAACTAATTATTTATAAGAAGAATATAAATATATTAGGGACCATATGGAGCAGGACAAGAATATTATATATATATATATATCTGAACATGAGACAACGAGGCAGTTAAGGTAAAATAGTAAATTCATCCATAATGCTAATAAAAGAGGTAGATCGAAACATTAGTAGCGCATGAACTTTTTTAAGTGAAATGGAGATAAGGGCAAATGATTTGAACTAAGAAAGAAAGAGAGCAGAGAACTGATTTTTTGCTAAGATTTGACAATAGTTGATATATAGTATAGGAAACATTAAACATGGTGTAAGTTTTAAACATAAAACATAAATTCGTGTTAATAAAAAGGTGCACGGGAAGATGGCGTTAATTATTTGATTGTTTTAGTCTTAGATCCAACAAACATCTAAAGATCACAAAGGACTTGTTTAGTCTTAGACGGGACAAACATACTTACGATTACAGAATACATACATAATAACTTAATCCTTGCAGCAAACTGAGAAGTCTTATAAAAAAAAAAAAAGAAACATAAAACTAGTATGTTATGAAAACTTGAAAAGTAACTAAAAACAGTAAATTTGCACTTCATGCCCAATTTCAAGATAAATATATATGTGCCAACCATCAGCTCGAATAAAAAAATCCATTCAATGACATCTTTAGCACATTGACGCAAAACACTATGAAGTATGGTTTCTTAACATGGATTGAAAATTTATTTTGTGCAGTGTGCATGTTATGGTAATATCTTATAAGATAAAGCTTATGTTAGAGATGAAACCATATAGTTTTATCCTCCTTGCTCTGAGACATCTAAGTTTGATATTAGCATCTTTGAAGTCAAAGCTTAATCAAGTGAAGCGCAAACAAAGTCAGCCAATGAGATATGGCAACCACATAACAATCAAAATTTGAACGTGCCTAGATACTAAATTAGAAGTATCTCCTTTTACAATCATATATAACTTAATAGTCCATCAAATGTTAGCAAAAGATGAAACCACCAGCTCGAGAAAAAGGAGTCATTAAAGACTCAAACATAAACCATGGGTAGCACAGCAAAAACCCCATCGTGGGAGAGTTGATGGAAAAGCCAAAAGAGAAAACCCCATGATATTAAACTGATATAGAAGAAATTAAATAAAAAAACCAATGCATCATAAACAAATAAACAACAAATAAAACCGCAGAATTTTCACAAATGCAACAATATCTTCTCTTTGATTCATGAAATAAAAGATTTGTATTAATGCAAAAAGCATACAATTTGATAAAAGAGTATCGAACAAACTAAGGATCGGCAGATTAGATCTATAAACCAAAACACTTTTTTTTTTTTTCCAATGGATCAAGATCTGGTGTATATAGTTCTGATAAAAAATTAATTATCACCTCTGCTTTTGGACTATCTGTGAGCAAATCAATCTTGTTATTAGCTTCTTCTTTTTTTTGTGGCTTTGGTGGGGTAGAACTGCAGAATAAGGCTTTGTAGCAGTGTCTTTTAGTCTTCTTTGCCACTTTGCAAATGGCAAAGTTTGAAAGGATATGCCGATAAATACTTCAAGTAAAGACCACAATGGAAGTTGGAAGTGTTTGGGGATCAAGTAAGGCATGTGGAAGAAGGGTAAGTTTTTTCATTCTACTACAAATAGAATGGAATCTCAATGCTCTTCTCGGAAAGACAAATACTTGAAAACGGTGAAAAACTTTCCTTGAGCTTGCCAATTTCTCAATTTTTATGTTTCCAAGCCTCAAAGAACATATGTAACAAAATAGATCTACTAATATGCAAGTTTTGGCGGGTTTGAGAATCAAGGGTGGAAGAAAGTATATTACATGAATTGGGACGATGTAATAAAGCATAATATCACTTGGCAAAGTAATAATAGAAAGAGAACATCAAGCTTAGGAATGGCGACAAATTCAGAACTAGTTTGCAATGTACTGCCCAAATTGGAGGTGCAGAGATAGTAGGAATCAAAGTTGTTCTTTGAAGGAGCCGCAAAATATTAATGGAAGACTTCTATGTGAAATCAACATTATTCCATGAACTGAGAAATCATAATGATGGGAGTATTAATTCACCCAATTCGAGTATCCCCAAGAAAGTATGGAGGTTGCTATGGGCCGTTAAACTACTTTAAAAAATTGTCATGTTTCTATGAAAGATTCTAGACAATGCATTGCCATGCGAAGTTCAAGTTCAAAAGAGGATTAGATCCAATCATCATGCGAATGTTTAGATTCTTAGAAATAAAGGCTTAGTTTGGATGGGCGGTGTGTTTACCTCCGGTGAGGTTAAAAACAGCGGTGGCGGTGAGATTAATTACTGTAGCGGTGAGATTGGACACTGTAGCAGTGAGATTAGAAACAACAGTGGAGTGTGTTTTTGGATTCAAACGCAGCTGTAGCGGTGAGGTGAGAATATAAAATGACTATTAAGGACATCAAATTAGAATTGATATATAAAGTTTTGCAAAATTATTAAAAATATGTTAATTTATAAATTCATTTAATAAAATATTAAAATGTATCTTATGATATTTTATTATAAATATTTTAATTAATTATATAATTAATTTTATAAAAATCTAATTAAAAATAGTATTTAATATCATGAAAATACAAACAATATTATTATAATGAAACATTATTTTTAAATTTAATAAAACTAAAATTTTAAATATAAAAGAGATTGGGATAAAAGATAAAATGAGATATATTTTATCAGAGTTCTATGTCGTGTTGTGTTGAAATCATGAAATGCGGATGTTACCGTTAGTATTTTCTTGTATTTTCCATCTCTGGTTTTAATCACATATGTTTTTTTGCTAACAATGGTCAATGGAATTCCTCATGCCAAGCAGAAATTTATGGCTAAAAGAGAAAGGGAAAGACTTGCAGCAAATTGTATTAAAACTTGGGAGGTAACATGACAAAACAGGGTTGATAAAAAAAAATTAAATCAAATAGCAGGCTGTTATTTCAGGTTAACCCTAAAACTAGGATTAGAATATAAAAACATTTTAAACATTCCACCAAACAGGGTTGGCATTCTAATTCTCGCCTCTTTCTTGCTAAGAATTTTCCTTTTAGTACTCTCTACAAGAGACAGATGAGATGAATCAGGGCTCAGCGATGGGTGGATTACGGATCCTTCTTCCCTGATAAACAGAGCAATGAAAAAGCCTTCTTTGTCCTCAACCGGGTTAGTCCGGAGCAAATCTTCAACTACAAAGCAATAACGCAGCATGGATTTTAACTAATTAATACACATAGATACCGATGTCCAAAAAGCAGCTAAACACAGACATGGATATTGTGGGATAAATCATCAACTTACAGCCTTCTAGAAACGGAAGACCATGACGGTGCCAATGTTGCTAGTCGAAAACCATGAGATGCAGCAAGGGGTAAAATAGACTTGACAACATCTTCATTTTCAATTTGGTGGATGGAACAAGTGCTGTAGACTATTCTCTCAACTTGTGGAACTGTAGTTGAGAATGTAAAACATATAATCAACCCATAATTTAAATGCCACATAAATAAAAGCATAAACATATATATACTTAACAGTACAGTGCATGTGTTAGCGCTTTCTTTTGAAAGGAGGCCAGCTTGGTAAGTCTCTCTATTTCATCAACATTTGCTAATTGACCTGAATAATTTAATATGAAGATAAGAGAGAAAACAAGGAGCAATTTGAACAGAGTTAAAATCCATGAGCAGCATAATTTTCACATTGTAATGAAATAATTGTAACTGCAAAACTCATTTGATAATAAATACTTAAATAGGAAACTAACTTGGTATGACAATATAAGCAATACCAAATAAGAAGTCCGCATCAGTAACACTTGCTTCTAGAAATTTTATGATTGGAAAAATAGTGAGGAGATAGCCCCAAAGCTCACTATGTTTAACAAATTGAAAACTAAAATGAAGAGAAAATTACTATAACCACTAAAAAAAATAAGGAAGGAAGCTATTACCACACTACAAAGATGCACATAATTACCTGCAGCATGAGATGGAAGCAGATGGTCCAATCTCTCAGCAACTATACCAGATCCAGAGCAGGAAGGATCTAAAAGAATGGCATGGACCTGCAACTTCAATTTGCTTGAGAACTCGAAGAATAAGTAAGACTGTAGCATTAAAAGAAGCTAGAGGAGAAAGACATTCAATGTTTAAAACTAGTGAATGGAACTTCACACCCTGCTGAGGTGAGCTGCTAACCTTCAATTGAAAGCACAACTGGCTAACAAAAGAGCCATGCTACTAAAACTCGTTTAGTTTCCACTTCTAAGACTCAAAAAAGTTTAAGTATTGCACAAAGATCTGCCTTTTGAAAAAGGCATGTCTAACCTATTTTAACTCAGGACACAAACGAGTGCATGCTTACCTTGGAGTATGGAGGATCTTTTGGGTCTAAACTTAGAAAATCGCAATGAAAAATTTCATTATCTACAACCAATTAAGAATAACATACCACAGCAAAAAATTTTAATTCAGAAGCAAGGATGATGATTAACAACATATGCGAGGAGTTGACTGAAATGAAAACAAAGAATCATAAAACACGGATTTGAAAATACCAATTCTTTCTTCTCGAAAAATTTTAATTCAGAAGCAAGGATGATGATCCAAAATTTTCTTCTTGAAACCGTAAAGTTAGTAACTACCAATTCTTTCTCACTGTATTTGAAAATACCAGTCACCGTCTTTCTCACAAATCGCAGCAAAGCAAACAAATACTGCATTTTCAACACAATCCCATGAACCAAAGGGAGCTAGATAAAAATCTCAAATCACAGGTAAATCAAAACTGGCCTGGCGGCATATCTAAACTCTAAAGCCCCATACTTCATATTTAAAAGAATGAACTTTAGCATCACAACATTAAATCAAGCTCGATACTAACCCCCGAATACACTAATACTCAACCACTAATCACAACAAGCGCACAACTACTGCACTTTCAAAACAACCCCATGAACCATGGGGAGCTCAAAAAAAAAAAACATAGACCGGCATATCTAATCTCTATACTCAAAATTCCCATACTTCAAATATATATATATATATATATATACACATTTTTCCAGTCAAGAATGAACTTTAGCATCACCGCATTACCACAAAACCGGCCAATTAATCAACCTTGTCTTGCTCTGATGTTAAGTTCAATAAAAATTTAATCAATAAACTCTTACATTTAACCAAGTATTCATTTAAACCCGGTAGTAACATATCAATGTCTTAAGCAGCTAAAACATACCCAAAGCTACAAATTCTTCTCCAATTTGATTTAAGCCAATCAAATAAGCAAATTGATTTTAAACAAAAAAAAAAATTACCTAAACAATTTTCTCCAATAATAAAACATGATCAAAAACACAAAGGGCACAAATTGTTGGAATCCCCTATGAGCAAATTAACAACCCAGAAGACGCTTACGAATAAGAGGCGGCTCATTTTTCAGCTTCATTTCTTTCAGAACCCGCAATAGGAATAAGCTGCATTGAACCCTCTTTTTGAAAACTCGCAACATATTCAGAGTTAACAACATGTTCCTGTAAATTTAGCTTAAAATAAGCTATGTTAAAACTAAACTAAATTGCAGCAAACAGAAAAACCAATACTGCTATGTTTTTTACTGAATTAATTTTTTACTGAATCTTACAACTTATAATAAAAAATACATTATAAAGGGGTTTTTGTTTTTGGTAAGAAGGAAATCACAAAACGAAATGAAACAGCAGCCCTGAGAAGAAAAGACATGCGAAAGTTGTATTGATGCAAAGGAGAAAAGGAAATTAAATGATGCAAAATAGAAGAGGTAGGAGGAAAGTACCTGGATGGAGAAGAAGGGAGATGAAGAACGGGTAATTGCAGAAAATTTATCTGAAGAGGAAATCATAAGTTTGAAGGAGATGTTCAAAAATGGGTATTTTTGTCTGTCAAAAATACCTACTGCCCCAATTGCTCTAACTGCTGCTCTCATCTCCAGTCCCGTTTCAACACAGCAGTGAGATTGAAATCAATTTTCACTGCACTGAACTGCTGAACCAAACAGCAGACCAGTGAGTTTTGTACCCCAACTGCACTTCATTGATGCTAAATGGTGAACCAAAGGAAGCCAAAGTCCTGTTTGATGAAGGCAGCAATGGAGCTCATAAACCAGAACAAGAAAGCACACATTAACTAGGAAATTCCTAAGATGCGGGAATAACTCCAAACTTGGCCAAAGTTGTAATTAGAAGCACATATTTAATAGCTTGTTTTTCTTTTTCTGTGGGGTAGAACTGCAGAGTATGAGTATAGATTTTAGGTTCATCCATGGGGGTTTTAGCATTCATTTCTTAATATTTTAAACTTTTTCTCGGGGTGAGGGGTTACATAATGCTTTTACAATAAAAAAAGAAACATTGAAAAACAAATATTAATTGAAGAACATGTAAATAAACATTGAAAAGCAGATAATTCGAATTAAAACTTACCAAATCTTAGAATTTGGGTGAGACGATCCGAAAAAAGCTGCACTTCTTTTTTTTAATGGATTCAACTATCAGGAAATTTCTAATTTTGTAAATATATTGAAGAGAAAAAGATTTTTGGTGTGTGGTGCAAATAGGGTTAGGAGGGAATGGGACTAAAAAGAAAGGTTCAAATTAGGTGAAGAAGATATAAAGTTCACAGTTGAGGGAAGAAAAATGAAAAAAAAAATCAGTTGGGGATTTCAGATGTGGGAAAGAGAAGATATCAATTATGGATTTTAGACTTGATAAAGATAAGAGAATGGTGAGCGTAAAATTGAAACCTTTCCCTACTTTTCTATTCCACCCATGCGTTGAATCACCGTTCAGTGGGGAAAGCAGAATGGTTTGATGCATTTTCACCCTAAATAATCTCGTAAAAAATATGGCTGTAATAGCTGTTACAATCAACCAAACAATGGTTTGGTGATGGCCCACTGGATTGAGTTGTAATGCATTGTTATTATAGTCAACCAAACATACTATTAAATTAATAGTGAAAGATGAAATTTAGTCGGATTATTTTATGTGTATTGTTTCGCTTTTTAGTTGTTTATTGATTATTTTCTTAATTTGTTATTTGTTGCATTCATGATTAATTAATTTAGTTAATTCTAGTTATCAATCAATCGTTTGAATTTATCGATTAAATAATAAAAAGATAGTAATTACTAGTATTATTAATTGATAGATGCATTTAACTTAATCAGATTTTTAATTAATTTACGACTGTATCAACACTAAGCCCCAAAATCCCAATTCATTTAAGTTGTAACTTTTACAATGAAGAAAAAAAACAGAACCCTAATCTAAAAATTACAAGCAAAACTTAAGTCATGACAACTACACCACCAGCCATTCAAAAGAAACAAGAAATGACCAGCCAAAGAAACCACATTAATAAAACAATCATATTAATAGAAAATTTGAAAGAATGGACTCACCTTCCTACTCTAATCCATGTAAACCACAATCAATATCCCTTGATCCATACTCAACTCCCCACTTCAATAACAATATTCTATGATGAAACAACCTTTTAAAAGACACAAACCCTTCACGATCAATCAAAATGATTTTTAAATATCATAATTAATGTTGTATATGAGAAAAGATTATTATGAATCAAAATCTCAATGTTAAAAGGCAAAATAGTCTAACATAATTTAAAATAGCATATAATTATTTCACATTACAAAAAAAATTGCTATTTTTATAATAAATATTGAAATGATATAATTTTTTTTTATTTTGACAACAATAAGGTAATCTCTTGAATCTCAGTGATAGACCGTAAGAGTATAGATATTTATATAGTAGTAGTTATGTAGAAATCAAACTACCAAAAGACAATATCCTATAATATCCCTTTAGGAATCAAATTGTTAAAAGATAATATCTTATAATAATATCCTAACACCCCCTCAAGTTTGAGCGTGCATATAAAAAATGCCCAACTTTCTGAGAATATATTCAAATTGCGGTTTATCTAGCATCTTTGTAAAACTTTCAGCCCACTAAACGAAGGTCAGAACATAGGAAGGTAGAATCAACCCATCCTAGATTGCATCCTTAACAAAGTAACAATCCATTTCAATATGTTTAGTACATTCTTGAAATGCGAGATTCTATACAATATGCAACGCAGATTGACTATCACAAAATAAAGGAATTGCTTTAGGATGATGAACACCTAAGCTCAATAGCAAGGCCTTCAGCCACTTAAGTTCACAAGTGACAAAATCCATTAGATCTATACTCGGCCTCAAAAAAAAAAAAAAAAAAGGAAATAGTATGTTGTGTCTTAGTTTTCTGGGAAATAGTTTTCTAGGAATTAGGAGGTTGTCCCAGAAAGACAAGTCAGGTAGTAAGAGAATGCCAAGTTGACGGACAAGTAGCCCACTCCGAATCACACCACCCTTTTTGATTGTAGTCGTAAACCAACTAAAAAGTTTGACAAAGACAAGTGCACCTATCAATTAATAGTATAGCTACGGTGAGCAAATATATCATTCCCATGAGGACTAAAAGTACTTGTAATTATCACCTTTCTATTATCTAACCGACAAATTGGAGTGATTGATTAAAACTAAAATTAACTAAATTAATTAACTAAAGAACACGAAAAAGAACAAATCAGAAAAATAAACGATTAACAACCAAAAAGCGAAACAATACCTAGGAAAGAATTCACCTAGACTTCATCTGTCATTATCAATCTAAAATATGCAATTTCTTCATTTAGTATCTTGATACATAGAAATCTCTAAATTATGCCAATATCTCTCTTTAAGACTAAGAGCAACTGATTCTAGGTTGATTAATTGAAATTTCTTTCTAATTAAAACCCTTATTATTGCTTTAAATTGATCTATGGATCTCCCAAATAGATTTGACTCTAATCTGATATATTTATGTCGTCCTATTTCTAGGATTACATGCAACTCCACTCAATTATGATAGATCTACTCTTAAATAAGGACTTTTCCTCCTCTGATTTAAGCACATCAAACATGGATTAATAGTTCGAAAACATTAAACCAAGAATTAAGCACACATAATTAAGAACAAGATTTAATTATTTATTGCATAAAGCAGAAATCAAAAGGCAGAATTCATCATAGGGTTCATCTCCCCTAGGTATTTAGAAAATTAGTTCATAATCGTAAATAAAAGCATCCAAAAGATAGTATAACCATAAGAAACAAAGAAACCTATAATAAACTTAAAAGGAAACAAGATGAGATGTTCAATCTTGATGGAAATCTACTTCAGAGTTGACCTCAATTGTGTTTTTCGAGTTTTTTCTTCAGCCTTCTATGACGACTCTCTCATATATTCTTATTTTTGTCATATATATGTCTTAAAATGCCCTAAAAAACCCCTAAAAATCGCATTTTCATGCTGTTTGGAGTGTAATTTGTGATTTCCACATGTGTGGTAGCCCGTGTAGCTCATACGATCGTGTGTCCAGCTTGTATGGCTCCTGAAACTTGCTCCGATTTTCTGATTTTCGCTCGTTTTTCTCTCATTTTTCTTCCAAATGCTCTCCTAATTATAGAAACAAGAATTTAAAGGATTATGAGCATAAAATTCACCATTTTACATCAAATAATCATTCAAAAATGCATTAAGAATTAGGCTAAAATATATTATGTTTGGCATTACCCCCACACTTAAGTGTTTGCTTGTGCTCAAGCAAAATCCTCAACCCACATTCGAATTAACTTTTCTCAATTTGTCATTTTCATCAAGAATGTTTCGATATAATTCACAAACAATCATGCATTGGAAATTCAATGAAAAGGACATTAGATTCAAGCAGTTCAAGTCGAAAATTTTAAAGCACAAAAATGTAGGTGTCTCCCCTTATCTAAATAATTACCTTAAATTAAAAATCAATAAGAATTGACATCCTTACTCAAGATCACCCAAAGCAGTCAAAGTGTTTAAGGTTCAAATATTGTGCACTCAATAGTCAAACGAGAAATGCTATTACCATAAGCTTGCTTGAAAATCAAATCTCCACCACTATAAACTGAGATGACACTCCAATCAAGAGGTCTTTAAAAGGTTGTAATGGGGCTTAGGTTAAATGTATGGAAAAGGTCAGATTAGTTGGTTAAAATCGAGAGTCGAGTTGATAAGTTACCAAACTAGAAAAAAAAATTAAATGCTAAATTAACGGAATTTACATCAACAAGAAATAAAGAATAAAAATGAGCTTTTCAACACAATATGAGACTAACGATAAAAGCTCAATCAAATATTTTTTTATTTTTAATTATTTTTTATTAATTTTTTAAACAAAATAAAATTCAACAATTCAAATAATGAAACATAGATAGACAACTAACCAAATCAAATCTCGACAAAAAAGAAGTCAATAAAATGGATAATTTACAACATGGATTTGGGTTAAGGGTTAATATTAACGGGTTAATAAAAAATAATGTTAGGATCAATGGGGTTTACTGGGGGTTAACACAAAAATGAAGGCACTTAAAGGTTAAATAGGTTAAATCCTAAGTGCCTCTATCATCTCAGTATATCAAATAAAAAATATGGTTTTGACATGCATAATCGAAGCAAGTTCTAGAATAACAAATCAAGTCGACATACTCTCAACCAAAAGTAAAATGAGCACGAATAAATATATGCTCTATAGGCTCAAAGGCTTACAAAAAATTAAGATTTTGACGTCAAACTTGCGAATTTAAAATTTCAAGATAATACTTCAGTTCAAGGAGACAACCTAAAATATTTATTTTTGAAAAAGAGTAACTTATCATGCTTGACTCTCTCATGTCTTAAAGTATAAATCACACAATGCACAAAAATCCACAAATTATTCCGAAACCGAATAAAAAACTCCAAATTAAAAGAAATTACTATGATGTTAGGTTCAAGAAAATTACTTAAACACAAACAATAATTCAGGGGTTATATCGCATAAACATATAAAATCCTTCCCACACTTCAGATGTACATTAACCTCAATGTACAAACAATTAAAATCACAGAATGAGTACAATATCATAAGGAGAAAAAGAACTGAAACTGCCTTGAATTTGGATGAATTCGTCAGAATATTGAAAATCAGAATCGTGGGCGATTCAAAATAAAATGATATTTTCAAGCAAACTAATAAGAAAATAGATAAAAATGAATAAGAAGATAAAGATATAACAAAATAGAAAAACAACCAACAAAATAATAAAAGTACAGTGCATAATAAAATAAAATAAATAAAAGCAAAAAAGTAAAGTAAAAAAACAAAATAAATAAATATAAAAATAAATAAAATATAAAACTAAATGAAATCACTTGGGTAGGAAGGAAACAAAAAAGGAAAAAAAAAAAGAAAAAAAACTAGCTTTAAAAAGGAAAAAAGTTACATGGCCTTGTGTGCCACACGGCCGTGTAGCCAGCTTGTGGGAAATCACCTAGACTGTGTGTGATAAAAACTAGGTAAAAAAAAGCCTAGTAACCACAAGGCCTTGTGTCACACACAGTATGCGATGCTCCTTCGCTTCTTTCACGCCTATGTGAGCAACACGGTCTACCACACGCCAGTGTGACAGGCCATGTGTCTCACACGATCTTGTCTCTAGCCCGTTTGACTCTCTGTGTCTGTGTGAGTCAAATTAAAATTGAAAAAATTAGGTCCAATATGCACACAACCTAAGACACGCCCGTGTGTCCCACACGACCATGTGTCCAAGCCGTGTGGACCACTTTTTTGTTTTTCAATTTTTTTTTTCAAAATTTTTTAAGGTGATAAAAATAAATGTACTAGATTTTTTTTTAAAAAAAAATAACATGAAAGTAAGCTAAATAAATGAAAATAAAAACACTCGGGTTGCCTCCCGAGAAGCGCTTATTAAGATTCTAAGCTCAACTTCCTTTTTTAAGCTCACGGTTAAGGTAGATCTTTGAGTCGAAGCTCCTCTCTCTCATTATCAATATTACCGCCAAAATAAAGTTTGAGAGGGTGACTGTTTACCTTGAATGTGTTGTAATCAGGGTGTGTTACCTTAATGGTTCCGTATAGAAATACGATTTTTACCACACATGGGTTGGACCCTCTCGACTTAAACTCTGATGGAAAAATTCGTGGATCCAATTTGTCTAACAACACTTTGTCCCCAACTTTGAATTGGTTCATTCTCTTTACATGCACATCATGGCGTTGCTTTATTACTTCCTTTTATTTTCTTAATTTCTCATCAACCTTCATCCGACATTCATCTAGTTTGTCGAGCCACACCATTCGCTCTTCACTTGTCCCTCGAGTTCTATCACTTTGAATAAAATATGGCTCCGACACATCTTCATGAAGGATTTCCTGCAAAGAATGTTAAGCCACATGATTACTAACAATAATAGAACAATTAGTATCATCTCGCTCACTAAAGACTCGCACAAAATCACGTACTTGAAGAGTAATCTTTTCATCACCTACACGAAACACAAGTTCACCAGTACTCGCATTAATAACAGCTCTAGTAGTGGCTAAAAAGGGTCGACCTAAGATCATAGGTGCCTCAACATCCTCATCTATGTCTAACACAACAAAACCAACAGGGAATATAAATTTGTCGACTTTCACAAGTACATCCTCAATAGTACCCCTAGGATATCTAATTGATCTATTCGCTAATTGAACACTCATCCTAGTGGATTTGGGTTCCCCAAGACCTAGTTGTTTGAACATCTTATAAGGCATGGCATTTATACTATAACGCCCCAAAATTTTTTATTTCGGCTTTTGTGGAAATGTGACATAACTGTGTATCTACTTCAATGGTTAAGTGTTCTAGGTGTGTGTGAAAGGTCCCAAGTTCAAGCCTTGCATTCAGCAAATTTTGGTATTTTTCTAAATTAAGCCTTATACTTGAGCAGTGGGCTTATATTTAATTATTTTTAAATCATATCAGAATGGGCTGGTTGGTCTAGTGGTTAAGTTGAGTGTTGGTGTATGGGAGGTTGTGTGTTCGAGTACCTGCGCGAGCATGGATGATGTTTTTGCTCCAAATTTTGACTAGAGTTGTGCAAAACTTGGTTTCTGAGTAGTTGGATGTTAGTGGGGGTTAGTGGAGAGATTAGTAGGGATCAAATTAAGGGATTTAGGAATTATCAAAAGATATTTTTGTTTTCTTTTTGAAATTTTTGGTTTTCTTTCCCCCTCTCAAAGAAAATTCTAACATTTTCCAGTTTCATGTTGCACTCTGCCGAAATTTCCCTTTGAATCACCCCTCCCACTTTTTCCTGTTCGTTTTTCCATAAATCATCTTTTCTTTTTGCATTGAGAATTGCTCCTACGCAATTTCGGTAAGTTCCCCTTCTTTTTTGCCAGGAATTTCTTAATGATTGAGCAGTAATGTTTCTTTTCTGCGGATAATGGCGTAAAAGGAGGCTCTGATTAGTGAATTTCGTGTTTCTCATTTAAACGGTGTTGACGGAAGGTCTTCGTCGGCGGTGAGCTGAGTTACTGTTGATAAGTTATTTTTGAAAACTCGTTAATTAGTTTGCTAAATCAATTTTGAATGCTTCTTTGATAGGTTTTCAGGATTAGGGAGTATTTCGGCATTAAAATCGAACCAGGTATGTACTCGATTGCACAGAAAATGAGGTTTCAGCGAAAGTCAAAAACCTCACTGTAGACGTCACACAGCGTGGAGTCGTGTAACGTCCCAAAAGTTAGGGGTTAGTAGTTTTGCTTAAATTCATATGGTGCTTTTTGGCTTGCTATTTGAGTGTGTGTGTGGGTCTTATAGAGGCCTGGGTTCGAGGTTGAGCTTTGGAAAATTTTTGGTTTTTGGCCCTTTAGAGGGGGAAGGCTGTAGGAAGTAGGACTTAAGTTTAATTGTGTGTGTTTGAGAGTCACAAGGTGAGCTTATGGCAAGGTGGATGTGGCGTCAAGGAAGGAGCAAGGGGGAAGGAGTTCGAATCCCACAGTTGGCAAATTGAAGGCGTTTATTTTGCTCAAGAGGAGTCAATAGGTTGTGTTGGAGTCAAACACTGATGGAGAAGTATTTGAATGAGTCAAATGGTTCAAATGGATGAAGGAGAGAGTTTGTAGGAGGAAAAAGGGGAGAAAATCGTGGGATTCAAGTGGGGAGAGTGTTTGGCCGAATAAGGGGTCTTGTGTAGGGAAAATTCGGCTAAGGGGCATTGTGGTAAGCATTTTTCAGCTAGTAAAGAGTGTAGGTGTCGAATTCTTGCTTTTCTTTTCCTCTGAAAGTGCCGAATTTACTTGATAAGTGACCACTCGTGCATCTTTTCTTCTTCTTTTGTCAAACTATTCTCTCTTCTTAGCTCTTTCTCTTTTACACTATTAACTTTGGTAAATACGGTTCCCTCCTCCTTCATCTTGGTTCATTCGATTCTCTCCTATAGTCAACATTTCCTTTCTCTCCATAGCCAAATTTGGTTCTTTTTGCTAAGTACCGACTTGTTCCATCATTGACTCATAGTTGCTCTTGGTTGTCGAATCTCTTTCCCATTCGGCTCTTTTTCGATCAAAGGTAACAGTTTCTTTTCTCTCATATTCTATCTTCCCTTTCTTTGCTGTGTAAAAGCCGAAACTCCTAACTCAACTTCTTATTGCCTAGGTCAAATCTACTTACCTTCTCCGAATCGAATCCAAACTCTTTATTGGACAGCTACGATCTTGTGGTAATTTGGAAAGGGAACTTGATTCTCTATCCAGGAGGGGTAGGTGATAAACTGTAAAAGTAACATATTTTAAGCCCACATTTAGTATACTTTTGGATGATTTAAGCCTCGATTTATGTAAAAAGGTGCTCTTAATCCTTTATTTTCATGTTATATACCCAGGAAAGCACCCGAGGATGAACAAACGAGAAACAGGCCTAAAACGGACCAAATTGGGCCAAAGAGGAAATCAACACGGCCTGGACTTAAGCCCACACGGTCGTGCCACGTCAATCTACCAGAACACGGCCTGATCGTGAGTCACACGACCGTGCCTCATTAAAGAAGTCCGAGCACGACCTGACCACTATCTACACGGGCGTGTGCCATGGCCGTGCCCCTGTCGTGGCAAAGAGTAATTTTATTCGGATTTGGATACTTATGGGTGTAGAAACATATTTTGAAAGCCTATATAAACCCCCTAAGCATAACATGGAAGGGGGCGGTTAGATAGGCCAAGGAGCCGAGCCAGAAAGACCAGATTTGTGGGAATCACTCAAAGATAGCCAGTTGATCCATCTCTAAAAGCTGGAATTCTACTCAAGACGGCGGATCTCTCCTTCAATTCCTTCAGGGGGTTTTAGAGATTTCTTATGTTTTGTTTTATCTTTTCTTCTGAGATGTTTTCTTTATTTGATATGAACTAAACCCTCAGATACCCGACGGGGATGAAACCTAAGACAGATCTTGTTATTGTTTTTTGAACTATATGATAAATATTTGACTTGTTCCTAATTATGTGTGCTTAATTATTGTGTTGATATTTTCGGGATATTGATTCAAGTATGATGTGCTTAAGTGGAGGAGCAAAAGTCCCTGTTTTAGAGTAGATCTAACATAATTAAGCGGAGTTGATCGTGCACCTAGAGATAGGGTGACGGGATTTTGCCGAATTAGGGTGAAACCTAATATGGGAGTCCATAGATCGAGTTAATGTGATTCTAGGGGTTTTAATTAGAAAGAGATTTCAATTAATCAACCTAGGGTTAGACGTTATTCGCCTCGAGAGAGGGTTTAATATAACTTAGGGAATCCTACGGATCAAGTCAAGTGAATAAATCGTTTTGTTCAGTGTTAGATAACAAGTGAAGTCTAGGTGGATTCTCCCTAGGGTATCGTTTTAATCAACTGAGTTTTCCCGATAGTATTTCCCCAATTCATTCTGTAACACCCCAAACCCGGTCAATACGTTACGACCAAATCTGGTATGTTAGAGGAAAGATAGTTTTGAAAATTTGACGAAACATCGTAATTTGAGAAAAACTTGTCGTTTAGTGATTCCATTTTAAGGATAATTGAAAATTCTGTTTGAAAATATCTTACCAACTTCTTATTAAAATAACCAAGATTGAAAACGAGTTTATTTTGTAAAAGCCGAACTTAGGAAATTTTAGAAATGTGACGGTTGAACACAATGTCGCGGTTTTAATAAAATCTCCAAAATAATAGGTTATTCGCATGTCATCTTTTATTAACGCCATTTTAGGAAAATACTGGTTTACGTTTTATTTTAGAAAAACCCCATATTAGATATATCATAAAAAGTATAATAACAGTGTAAATGTAAAATCCAAATTCAAGTTATAGTGGCCTTATTACATAACAAAACCCAAAATTAAAGTAAGTTTAAATAGAGTAATGTAGTTTACGAAGAAAGTAATAACGCATGGCCACCTCGAGTCCACTCCGACTCCAAATCCGCGGTCTAGGGATTACCTGCAAAAATTAAGCAGAGGGGTGAGTCACCGAGACTCAGTGTGTAAATCCCCATACAACGCAATCTGGCCTTAAGCCCACAGATGCCCATTGGGCCTAAGCCCACACAATACAACATATTAAACATGTATGCCATGCAGCCCATCCCAACCTAGTTTTTCATTCTCTAGGTCACCTGAATCAGCCAAACACCCGTGGCAATATGCCACTTTGGTCCCAGACCACTTGTGATAGAGTCACACAATATAAACATGGGGCCAACCCATTGTGGTCCCAGACCATTGTGACGATCTCTGATAAATATACGTGGGGCCAACACACTGTGGTCCCAAACCACTAAGACAAGTCACTGATAATCATATGTACACGTGGTTCCAAACTACTGTAGTCCCAGACCACTTGTGACAGAGTCACAGAATAGCACTTCCCCTTTCATCATCTCCCAAAACCCATGCAACATAATATCATACTGAGATGAATGCAACATACTTTCAATGTACAATGTATAATTAATTCATACATGCAATAATTTGAGAGTATCATCATAGTGGAACTTACCCGGTGTCTCCAACCTTACCCATGAGGGTATCTCGACTAACAAACAGTCGTTTCGGCTTTCAGCCAACACAGTTATTAACATGAATTTATTAACCAAGTAAAGTGTGAGCATTACACACCTGATAATGTGTAAAACTAGACTCTCTACGTCGAGCTCTCACTAGCAGGGATAACAACTATTTGTCTATCCCAGGCAGACGTCGGCTCCCTACCACAGCCTGGCGGATAGTCTCAAACCGCCGACACATCACGTCTTTTGAACTTGGGAGCAGAGACTACGTGTCCATTCCCTTCCTTAGATTGACCGGCACTTGCATCCATGGAGAGAACCTTGATCAGGACTCAAAGAGGAAACTTTGATTGGCTAACCAAAAGATTTGATTAAAACGGAGTAAAACAGAAGAGAGTCCAATCGTATAAGACTAAAGAAACTCCTTACCTTAAGAACCCGAATGGAATGATGGACTACAACACGTTCGGCTACTGGGGTTTCCCGGAGTCACGTTCCAAACAAGAGAAAGAAGAAGAGGAAAAAGGGTTAGCCAAAATCTAAACACCAAGCTAAATAGCCATTCGGATATGGCCACATCAAACCGAGAGAAAAGAAAAGAAAGGGACGAAAGAGACTCCCCTTACCTTAACCAACGGAAACCGACTGAAGAGACTCCTGCGGCCTGGGACTCCCAACACCTTGCTTCCTGGTATTCGGCTACTAGCAATGAAAGATGAGAGGAACGAGTTACAAGATGAGATAATCCGCTATGGAAGAGATCCCCAAAGCCGATTTATAATGAAAGAAAGGGTGGCCGACTTTCTTAGGAGAAGTAACGAGACGAAGAGAACGAAAAGTTCCTTACCTTAGACAGAGTGAAACCGAATGAATTCCTAGAAGATTCAGCACAAGCAGTCAATAACCAGAAGGTTTCGGCTCACTCCCTAGAACAAGAAAGAATGCGACACAAAAGGGAACAAGCAACTGAGGTTCGGTCAGAAAAAGAAGACAAAAGGAATAGTAGAAGAAAAAGTAGGGGGTTTCGGCTTTTGAAAAAGAAGAAAGAAAGGTGGTAGAGATGAGTAGAGGGACACCAACTATTCGGCTAAGAGATGAAAGAAGGTTCGGCTAAAGAAACAAAAGGAAGTAGAAAGAAAAAGAACAAGAAAAAGGGTGGTCACACAACTTTCGGCTAGTGTCAAAAAAGCAAAAGAGATGAACAGAGGAAGCTGACAATTTCAGCAATGAGAGGAATAAGGGAAACCGAATAAGAGAAGAGAAGAATTCAAGGAGACTAGCAAAGAAAAAGAAAATCGTCACTCACCTCCCTTAATGACCGAATATGCTAAAATGAAATGAAACTGTTGCCTAAGACCTATGGAATTTCGTCACACCACATATGCTAGCACTAAACCGAATTCTCCCCCCTTCAAGCTTCCCACATTCAGCCAACACCTCCACCATGGCTACATCCCTTGATTTCCTCATACTTCCACTCCCTAACATCCATTTGAATTGGTTGCCTAATTCAAACTCCACAAGCCCCTCATGTCCACACATTTGAACACATTGACCCATTCAACCAACAACCTTGAAGAGTCCTTGCCAAATCTACCTTCTCCCCATCTAGGTGCCTAAAATAAAGCTTCATAATGAGGCTTATGGGATTCAAACTCCTCCCCTTCAGCTCCTACAAGTGACGCCACCTCCACTTGGACACAAGCTTCTTTTGTGTCATCAATTGCACACAAATAGACTTAAGGCCTGCTCCTACTAGCTTCCCCCCTAAAATTCCCAAAAACAAAATTTTTACCAAGGCCTTGGGTTGACCCTGAGCCTTTCCAGGACCCCCAAACACACCAAAATGACAAGCAGAACAAGCCAAACACACAGAAAAACATAAAATGCAGAACCCCTAATTCCAGGAAGTTGCACATTCTTTTTGTCTTTGCGTCTTTAGTTTAGTTGATAGTTAAATTTAGATTAGATTACCATTCACTTAATTCTTAGGCTAAATAATAGAAAGAAAGTTAGTATTAGTACTTTTGGTTGCTTTGGAATTCGATATTCCGGTCTTGCTTAAACTATACTACTGTTCGTTAGGTGTGATTGCCTTAAAATCGTTGTCAGAGTTAGTTTCTAGGTTGGATCATTCTCTTTATAAATTTAAGACTCTGATTTCTAGCGATCAAGTTTTTGGCGCCGTTGCCGGGGAAATAAAATATTAAGAAAGCTTAATTTTTATTACTTTAGCCATTATTTTATTTTCCGCAATTTACTTTTATCTTTAGGTTACATTTTAATTTTGCTAAATTTTCTTTCTTTCTTTTGTCCCTTTTAGGTACCTCTAGTTTATGACTAGAACGAACCCGACAGGACCTCTACTTTATGACAGTGATATTGAAGGTACCGTTCATAGAAATCGTAGAGAGATAAGGTGAAGCCTAAACTACATAGACGAAGAGCAAGAAGCTGAAATAAATACCACAGAGGATATGGCTGAAAACAATCCGCCAGCTCCAGAGATGGCCGAACACCATGCTCCATGTACTATGTATGATTATGCTAAACCTAGTTTAACAGGAACTGAATCTAGTTTTGTTAGGCCTACTATTGCTGCAAATAATTTTGAACTGAAACCTAACACTATACAGATGATACAACAGTTTGTTCAGTTTGATGGTTTGCAGGATGAGGATCCTAACACACATTTAGCGAATTTTCTAGAATTCTGTGATACCTTCAAGATAAATGGCATTTTTGATGATGCCATACGTCTTCGATTATTTCCCTTCTCTTTGAGGAATAAAGCCAAACAGTGGTTACATTCTCTTCCACGAGGATCAATCACTACATGGGATCAAATGACCGAAAAATTTTTATTAAAATATTTTTCACCGGCCAAAACGGCCAAATTAAGGAATGATATCTCTTCTTTTGTGCAGATAGATTTAGAGACATTATACGACGCATGTGAGAGATATAAGGATCTCTTAAGGAGGTGCCCACACCACGGACTACCATTGTGGCTACAGGTCCAAACTTTTTACAACAGTGTGAACCCTTCAACACGGTAGTTAATCGATTCAGCCGCCGGTGGAACCCTGAAAAAAAAAACTCCTGAAGCAGCCTACGAGTTTATAGAGGAGATGTCACTGAATAACTATCAGTGGCAAGTTACAAGGACAAGGCCAGCTAAAGCAGCCGGAGTTTTCAACATTGATGCAGTAACTGCGCTATCAAATCAGGTAGAATTGCTACATAAAAAATTTGATAGTTTCTATGGTTCTTCGCAGGCACATCCAGTTATGCAGTGCGACGCAAGTGAAAGAGTGGTGAATTCTGAGTACCTATCTTACAGACAGGGCATGGAGAGCGAGCAAATGAACTATATGGGTAATAATTTCTGATCTGACAATAACCCTTATAGTAATACTTATAATCCAAGTTGGAAGAACCACCCCAATTTCTCATGGGGCGGTCAAAGAAATCAAAGACAACAACCATCCCAAAACTTCTAACAACAGCCTTACCCACAGGAAAAGAAGTCAAACCTTGAAGAGGTGCTAACAAACTTCATAACAGCCTCAGAAACACGTTTCCAGAAGGTAGAAACAAAACTTGATGCATTATCACAGGAGTTCAAGGGTCAATTCGAGCAACTTGCTAAGTAGATTTCTGAGAGACCACAGGGAAGACTACCGAGCAACACTGAGACTAACCCAAGGGAGCAAGTTCAAGCCATAACAGCTCAAGATAGTGAAGGGTTAGACGCACCTAATTCAGAACAAAAGAAGGTGGTTGATCGCTGAAATCAGAGCTTTAAAATTTATAAAATGAATGATCAAACCTGGAAACTAAATCTGACAACGATTAAAGGCAAGTGTACCTATCGAGCAGTAGAATAGCTTAGGCAAGACCGAATTGTCGAACCCAAAGGAACTAAAAATACTAATACTGACTTTCTTTTTATTATTTAGCCTAAAATAAAGTGAAGTTGCTTTAATCTAAATTAACGACTACTAAGCTAAAGACGCAAAGACAAAAAGAATGAATTGGGAAATAACTTGAAGAAAAACTCAGTTGATCACGACGATACCCTCAGGAAGAATCCACCTAGACTTCACTTGTTATTTAACACTGAACCATATGATTTATTCACTTAGTTTGATCCGTAGGATTCCCTAACGTATATTAAACCCTCTCTCGAGGCGAATAATGTCTAACCCTAGGTTAATTAGTGGAACTCTCGTTATCTTATAATAAACCCCTAGTATAGCAGTAAATCGATCTATGGATTCCCATATTAGGTTTCACCCTAATCCGGCAAAATCTCGTAACCCTGTCTCTAGGCGTTCGATCAACTCCGCTTAATTATGCTAGATCTACTCTTAAACAGGGTCTATTCCTCCTCCAGCTAAGCACATCAGATTTGGATTAAGCATGCATAATTAAGAACAAACTAAGTATTTATCATATAATTCAGGAAACAATAACAAGATTCATTTAGGTTTCATCCCCTTCAGGTATCTGAGGGGTTTAGTTCATAACAAATAAAGAAAACATCTCAAGAGAAAATATAAAACAAAACATAAGAAATCCCTAAAACTCCCTGAAGGAATTGAAGGAGAAATCCGCCATCTCGAGTAGAATTCCGGCTTCTTGGGATGGATCAACTGGCTAACTTCGAGTGATTCCCTCAACTCTAACCTTTCCAGCTTGGCTCCTTGGCCTAGCTCGACGCCCTTTCAATGGTGGTACTTAGGGGGAATTTGTAGGCTCTTGGAATGCGATTCTTTCTTCCTAAGTACCCTTTTTCGACTGAAATTGTCTAAGTCCACGACAGGGGCACGGCCATGTCACACGCCCGTGTGACTCGTCTTCCGGCCGTATTCAGATTTCTAAGTTGAAGCACGGCCGTGTAAATCGGGGTGAGGCCGTGTTCTAGATGCATGACAAGGCACGACCGTTTGCTCTTTGGGCCAGGCCGTGTGGATTTCGTGATATAGCCCATTTACTCTATTTTGGGCCCATTTTGTGTTCTTTTCATCCTCGGGTGCTTTTCTGGGTATAAGACATGAAAAGAAAGGATTAAAAGCACCTTTTTACATAAATTGAGGGATAAATCATCCAAAAACAAGCTAAATGTGGGATTAAAATATGTTATAATTATAGTTTATCAAATACCCCCACACTTAAGCTGTTGCTTGTCCTCAAGCAAAATTCTCAACTTACAATTGGAACGAACTTTCCATAATTCACAATTCCTACTGACAATGCCTTATCATAATTCATAGATAATTTATACATGGATAATTCAATTCAAAGAGTCCTAAAGATTCAAACAATGATAAGTTATTCATTTGTGATTCGAAAACGTAGGTGTCTCCCTTTATCTGAATAATTACCTTTAATTCGAAATTGACAAGAGTTGAATCCTCACTATAGATTCACTCAAATCACTCAAAGTGTTTAAGGTTTATAAAAAGAAGCACTCATACGTCGAACTCGAAAAGTTAATCCCATAGGCTTGCCTGAAAATCAAATTTCCACCACTGTAAAATGAGATGATAAACAGATCAAAAGGTCTTTGTTAGGGTTGTAACGGGGTTAGGGTTAAGGTGTGGGTAATGGCTGAAATTAGAAGGTTAGAATCGAGATTGAATTGACAAGTACCTACCTAATGAATACTAAAATAATATTTACATCAACTGATAATAATATTCCTAACAATACGAGCTTTTCTTTCGGAAAATAAACTTTAACTGTATAAGCTCACTATTAATACTGAATATACTTCAATTTTTTTTTAAGAACAAACTAATAATAAAAGATGAATTTAACTCATAGCATAATATAATTCGGTAACTAATCAAGTCATATCTCGATTAAAGGGTAGTCAAAAGAAAGGTTGATAACAAATACAAAGGGGTTTTTGGGTTATTAATAGGTGAGTCAATAAAAAGGGTTGTTAGGATCAACGGGGTTCACTAGGGGTTAATTTATGAAGGTAGGCTTTTTAGTGGAGTGAGTGGGTTAAAACCTAGGTGCCTTTATCATCTCTGTATATCAAATCATTAATGTGGTCTCAATATGTATAAACGAGGCAAGTTCTAGAATAACAGTTCAAAGTTGACACACTCATAATCAAAACGTGAGCACGAAATATATGCTCTATAAAGCTCAAAGTCTCACAAAAATTATGGGTGTTTTGACATCAATCTCATAAATTTCAAATATCAGAGCAATATTCAAATTTAGGTTAACAACCTAGCAAAAAAAATTTATTTTGAAAAATAAACTTATCATGCTTGACTCTCTAGTATCTTAAAATTTAATCATCACTGCACAATTATCAATGACTTACTCAAAAACATGTCAATAAAAACCATAAATCATTAGAAATTTCATCCTAATTAGCAGTATGAGAAATTTACTTAAAAACAAGGTTAAATTCAGGGTTTTGAGAATAATGAAAAAAAAGTTTGACCGAATTTGGGAATAATGCAGAAAGTTAGGCCCTTCTTTAGATAAATATTCACCCCTACGCTTAAGATGTACATTGCCCTCAATGTACAAAGATAGATATAACATTTATGGGATAAATCAAAAGAGAAGGGGAATGAGTACTCCCTGAATTTTGGATGGTGCCCTTGGAGGATGGTAGAGAATACGTGGCGTCAGGTGACTTTATTGAATTTCTCCTAGTTATATGTTTGTGTATGTGGAGTGTGCAATTTATTCTGCAAAGTCACTAGTTAAAAATCTTGGTGACGTAATAGATATGTGTTAGGTATACTCGAATAGTTAGATAGCCAATGATAAAAGTTTGCAGTAAAATAAATAAAAGTTCAAATTAAAAACTCAAATAAAAACTGAAAATAAAGAAAAGAAAGACAAATTAAGAGGTCTCAGAAGTCTTCATCATCAGCGGGGTCCTGTAGTGGTGCTGGTGGTGAGATATAGAGGTGCTGACATATCTGTTGAAGGGTGGCCTCTATCCCATCAAAACGTCAAGTTTTTTCAGCAAAATACAGCTCGAACTAGTCGAGTCGTGTAGAGATGTCCGCCAATAAGGTTGCTATATGGGATGGCAGCTGGCTCGGAATCGGTGCCTCCTATGATGGTGGTGGGACATCACCAGTAATGTCCTCGGGCTCCCATTCGTCTGTGGATGTCACTAATCGGTATTGAGGGGGGTCGATTCCTCGACGATGCTTAATCATCCTCATGTGTAACATTGTCTGGATGCCCTGAGGTACCATGTTGCCCATTAGTGTGAGGGACGTGATCTGAGCCTCAGTGTGGAGGAGGCCAAAGTATCCAGCCAACCTTTTGATGTACGACCCCATCGATAAAATCTCCTTTCTGTGCGGCTCTGTCTGGTGTTGAATTGCACAGGCGATGAAGTATGCCAGATTGAAAACGTGCCCTTCTGACATGCACGAAAGGTAGTAAACATCGTGTTTGTTTACCATGCCGGTGCTCTCTCGGCGACCTGTGATGGTACGAGCGAGAATGGCGTGGATATACCGTAGGGGTGGGGGAAGGGCTGTCGCCTTCGAGCGACTGGGGTCGTAGACATTCGTGGTGGGTGCTAAGTTATGCCAGCAGTTGAGGGGAGTGCAATGGAGCTGGCGGTTTAACCCGGAGAGTGGGTTTTCTTCTATAAATTTCGGTGTATAAAGTCTGAGTGCCGAGCCGAATTATGGTACGCTCAGTCGACGTACCGTGCCCCCTAAACAGAATTGGATGGTACCTAAATCGTCAAATTGTGCCATCACTGTCTGCAATGTGAAGGTGGTGCAAAATTCTAGTGTGAGCTCCAAGTATGTGGGCTCAATGATTGAGAAGAACTGCTCTCACGGGTCGGTCGAGAGGTAGGCTCGAATATTGGTTGCGAGCTTGACTTGTTCTATTGCGTCCTAATCGATGCACCTACCGGTGCCTAGAGGTCTATCCTGGATTGCCTTGTACCGCTCTTCCTGAGCTGCTTGAGGAAATCTGAGGAATGGGTGTCGAAGCTTGGAAGAAGCACTTGCGGAAGATGATCTGGGCCCCTTTCTTTTCTTTCTTGGGGCGGTTGAGGATCGTTTTGGTCGTGATGATGGCATTTGTACCTGCAATTTGTAATCAAATATAAAGCAAGTTCTTTTTTATCAAACCTCAACAATACTATAGCCAAAATATGCCACACCAAATCAAGCAAAATTTGAAAGGTTAGAATCAGCAGAAATTATTTGACAGCAGTGAGCAAAGAAATGTATCAATCTTATTAGTTCTAAAATGCAAGAATTTATTTCTAAATATTAAAATGAACATGAAATCTAGCAAATAACAACCAATAAATATTCATGGGGACTGAATTTTTGAGACAAGATTCCTAAATAAAAATCATCCTTTAATACTAAAACTAAATAAAAGATGAAAATAAAGAAAAGTGCCATGATGTTTATCAAGTTTTAAGTCAAGAAAAAGGGAACCAGGGATTTTGATGGTGTGAGACGATTAAGCATGGGCGGGGCACGGTGGTGCTTGTGGCGATTTTTTGCAGGTGCACGGTTGTGGAGAGGGAGTGGTCTGCTGTAACACGGCGGTGGCAAGGGCGTGCGGGTGGTTTTTTGTAAGTATTTTGGAGAGAATGGTAAGGAGAAGAGTTTTGTGGTGGAGGAAGATGTGGGTGCGGTTGGATTTGGGAGGAAGGCTATTGAAATTTGATTTTAGGTTTAGGTTTTGGGAAAGGGACGGTTTGATTTTATTATATAGGGGAGGGGGCACGGGATATTGCCACACCCGTGCTCTGTTTTAAATTACCCGTGTTTTTCGCGATTCAAATTTTAGGCACGTTCAGGGTTATTGGCACGGCCGTGGGACAATGGGCACGCCCGTGGTGTGTAAGTCAGTAGCTTCACACGGTCGTGGGGCACGGGCGTGTGCAGTCCGTGCTCGACAAGTCAGTGACCTCGCACGGTTGGAAGACATGGGCGTGTTCTGCCCGTGGTAAGTTAGTAGCTTCACACGGTCGTGGGGCACGGGCGTGTGCAGCTCGTGCTCGACAAGTCAATAGCCTCGCACGGTTTGGTGACACGGGCGTGGACTGGTATCGCAGCCCATGTTGGAAAAAGAAATTCGTCTCTATTTGTACACGGCTTCTGGCACGCCCGTGGTTCTTCCCCTGTCTTCTACACGGCCATGGGCACGACCGTGTTTACGGCCTTGTGGTTGAAAACCTGCTCTTTTATTAGACTAATTTGCTATGGAGTTAGATGCTGAATAAATGAAAAATAAAATGTTAGTGAATTAGTGCTCGGGTTGCCTCCCGAGAAGCGCTTGTTTATAGTCTGAAGCTAGACTTTCCCTGTTTTCGATTCTAAAAGAAGGCTCATATTGTAGAAGCTCCTCTCTCATATCTCCAAAATCTACACCATTATAGATTTTAAGTCGGTGACCATTTACCTTGAATGTGCCCTTAGTGGGGTGAGTTACCTCAATTGTGCCGTATGGAAAAATGGTTTTAATCGTGAATGGGCCTGACCATCTTAATTTCAGCTTCCCAGGGAATAACTTGAGCCTTGAGTTGTATAGTAGGACCAAGTCCCCAACTTCAAATTATTTTGACTTCTTTAGACAAGAATCGTGACATCGCTTTGTTGCCTTTTTGTATAATTTTGAGTTTTCGTAGGCCTCATCTCTCCATTCATCTAGCTCGTTTATCTGCATTATTCTTTTCTTTCCTGCAGTTCTAAGATCAAAATTTAAAAATTTTATGGCCCAAAAAGCTTTGTGTTCTAACTCGAATGGTAGATGACAGCTTTTCCCGTATACAAGTTTGTATGGGGATGTCCCTAGAGGTGTTTTAAATGTTGTTCTATAGGCCCATAAAGCATCATCTACTCTTAATGCCCAATCTTTTCTATTTGATTCCACCGTCTTTTCTAGTATGCGTTTAAGTTCTCGGTTTGGTACTTCAACTTGTCCGCTGGTTTGAGGATGATATGGGGTAGTAGTTCTGTGGTATACTCCATATTTCTTTAGTACTTTTTCAAATTGAGTATTACAGAAGTGAGTACCCCTATCACTAATGATGGCTATAGGTGTTCCAAATCGAGAAAACTGTTTCTTGAGAAATTTAACTACTACCCTAGCATCATTGGTAGGTAAAGCTTCCGCTTCTACCCATTTTGACATGTAATCGACTGCCACTAGGATGTATTTGTTTCCAAATGAACTAGGGAATGGTCCCATAAAATAAATACCCCATACATCAAATATTTCACATGACAGCATGTATGTTTGAGGCATTTCATCACGTTTAGAATATTACCTGTTCTTTGGCATTTGTCACACGAGGTAACATACCTGTTGGCATCTTTGAATAAAGTGGGCCAATAGAAACCTGATCCGAGTAATTTGTGTGCTATCACGGTCCTGAATGGCAATGTTCCAAGATTTTGCTTGCTTCTGCCTTTGTAACGCATCTTCGAATTACCTGATCTGCACATGTGCGGAAAAGAAATGGATCTTCCCAAAAATAATTTTTCACATCAACAAAGAATTGCTTCTTTTGGTGATGTGTTAATCTTTTTGGCAAGATGTTAGCTGCTAAATAATTCGCAATATTTGCAAACCATGGTACCTCAGAATGTGTTGTAGAAAAGAGTCGTTCTTCGGGAAATGAATCGTTTATCTCACTTTCATCGAGTTCTTTGGTATGTGGATTTTCAAGTCTAGAGAGGTGATCTGCTGCAAGATTTTCAACTCCCTTCTTATCTTGTATTTCCAAGTCAAATTCCTGTAAGAGTAAAATCCATCGTATGAGTCTAGGTTTTGCATCAGGTTTGCTTAAAAGATAACGCAGAGCTAAATGGTCAGTATAAACGATAACTTTAGACAAAATTAGGTACTGCTTAAATTTATCAAAAGCAAAAACTACAGGTAGCAATTCTTTCTCTGTGGTGGTGTAGTTTTCTTGTGCGGGTGTTAATGTTCTGCTAGCGTAGTAAATTGGCTAAAAATGCTTGTCTCTTCGTTGTCCCAAAACTGCACCTACTACAAAATCACTTGCATCACACATTAGTTCAAAGGGTAAGTTCCAATCAGGTGCAATTATAATCGGAGCATTTATTAATTTATCCTTAAGGACATTAAACGCATCTAAACATTCCTGATTGAAATTGAAAGGAACATCTTTTTCTAGTAATTTTGTCAATGGCTTTGCTATTTTAGAAAAATCTTTAATAAATCTTATATAGAACCCTGCATGTCCTAAAAAACTTCTAATAGCCTTAACTGAACTAGGGGGAGGTAATTTTTTTATGGTTTCAACTTTTGCCTTGTATACCTCAATCCCCTTACTAGAAATCTTATGTCCTAACACGATCCCTTCTCTAACCATAAAGTGACATTTTTCCCAATTCAAAACAAGGTTTGTTTCCTCACATCTCATTAGGACTCGTTTTAAATTTTTAAGGCAAAGATGGAAAGAACTACTGAAAACCGAGAAATCATCCATAAATACCTCCATGATGTCTTCCACGAGTTTTTCAAAGATTGCCAACATGCAACGCTGAAAAGTAGCAGGAGCATTGCATAATCCAAAAGGCATTCTACAATAAGCAAACGTACCGTATGGGCATGTAAATGTTGTTTTCTCTTGGTTTTCAGGAGCTATGGGGATTTGGAAGCAGCCGGTGAGTCCGTCCAAGAAACAATAGTACATATGCCCAGATAGTCTTTCTAACATTTGATCTATGAGGGGTAAAGGGAAGTGATCTTTTTTGGTGGCATCGTTCAGCTTTCTACAATCTATACAGACTCTCCAACCTGTAACCGTTCTTGTAGGGATCAACTCATTTTTTTCATTGGGCACTACCATCATACCTCCTTTCTTTGCAACTACCTGCACAGGACTTACCCAGGTGCTGTCAGAAATAGGATAATTTATTCCTGCATCTAGAAGTTTAATTACCTCGGCTTTGACGACTTCTTTCATATTGGGGTTTAGCTGTCTCTGGGGCTGCACACATGGCTTGTATTCTTCTTCCATTAAAATTTTGTGGTGCAGAATAATGGGCTTATTCATTTAATGTCAGAAATTTTCCAAGCTATGGCCCTTTTATGTTCTCATAGTACCTGTATCAACTCATCCTTTTCTTTGGGTTTTAGTTCTAAAGAGATAATAACGGGTAGCGTAGAATTTTCCCCAAGGAATGCGTATTCCAGGTGTTTCGGCAATTGTTTCAATTCCAGATTGGGTGGTCATCAATGGAGGTTTTCTGTTTTAATTCGTCATTGTCTTCAATGCTTTCTTCTTTCATTTGTCTAAATGAGGATGTATTCAAGTTCATCTCTTTGCCTTCATCTTCTTCCCCCTCTTCTTGAGTCAGGCACAGTTCCATCGTGTCGTCATGGATGATTTCCTGTAATGAATTTTGAATGATATTATCAATAGTATCAACAAAATAATAGGAATCATCTTGTTCTTCAGAATATCGCATGGCATCATAAATTTGAAAAATAATTTCTTCATCGCCTATTCTCAATGCAAGTTTACCGTCACCTACATCAATAACAGCCCTAGCAGTAGCTAAAAAAGAACGTCCTAAAATTATGGGAACATTAATGTCTTCATCCATGTCTAACACCACAAAATCAATAGGGAAAATAAATTTATCAATTTTCACCAAGACATCTTCAATAACTCCTCTAGGATATTTAATGGATCTATCAGCTAACTGAATACTCATCCTAGTGGGTTTTGGTTCCCCAAGATCTAGTTGTTTAAACATCTTGTAAGGCATTAAATGAATACTGGCATCTAGATCAGCTAATGCTTTATTAATATTTAAGCTACCAATTAAAAAAGGAATAGTAAAACTTCCTGGGTCTTTTAATTTGGCTGGTAACTTGTTTTGGAGGATGGCGGAGCATTCTTTATTAAGTTCCACTGTTGACACTTCTTCAAGCTTCCTTTTATTTGTCAAGAGTTCTTTTAAGAATTTTGCGTATTTTGGCATCTGTGAAATAGCTTCCACAAAAGATAAGTTAATATGTATTTGTTTAAAAAGCTCAAGAAACTTACCGTATTGGGCATCTAATCTTTCTTTCTTCATCTTTGTTGGATATGGGGTTGGTGGTTTACTCTCTTTGCGTATTGGATTTATGTCCTCCACCCTATCATCTTTTGTTTTGTTATCTTCGTGTGGTTTCTTTAGTTCGACTAACTCTTTTCCACTCCTTAGTGTAACTGCTTTTACCTGTTCTGTTCCTTTAGAAAGAATCTCTGCCCATATTTCATAAATCATCTTAGTAAGTAATCCAACCGACTTAGAGAGCTCCCCGAATGATTCAGTAAGTTTTTCAACTGAAGCTTGTTGATCTTTAAGTGTTCTCTCAGTTTCTTGGAAGCAGTTTTCCGTGTCTGTCATGAATTTAGTCAGCATCTCTTTGAGGTTTGGCTTTTTCTCTTGTGGATAGGGCTGGTTTTGGAAGTTTTGAGGAGGTTGTTGCCTTTGGTTTCCGTGATTTCCTTGACCTCCCCACGAAAAATTTGGGTGGTTCCTCCAACCTTGATTATAAGTATTACTATAAGATTATTGTTGGATATGAAATTGTTACCTATATAGTTCATCTGTTCGCTCTTTGCATCTGGTTGGTAGGGTGGGTACTCAGGATTCGCCGCAGTTCCACTTGCGTTGTGCTGCATGACTGGTTGTGCCTGTGAAGAACACAAGCTATCAATCTTTTTATTCATCATCTCTACCTGTGTTGATAGCATGGTTATCGCCTCGAGATTGTAAACTCCGGCTGATTTTGTCAGTTTCGTCCTTGTAACCTGCCACTGATAATTATTCAGTGACATCTCCTCAATGAACTCGTAGGCTGCTTTGTTCAGAGTTCCACTGGCTGTTGAATCAATTAGTTGCCTCGTGGAAGGGTTTACACCATTGTAGAAAGTTTGGACTTGTAGCCACAAGGGTAGACCATGGTGTGGACACCTTCTCAAGAGATCTTTCTATCTCTTCCATGCGTCGTATAATGTCTCTAAATCCATCTGCACAAAAGAAGAGATATCATTCCGTAATTTGGCCGTTTTGGCCGGTGGGAAATATTTCAATAAAAACTTTTCGGTCATTTGTTCCCATGTAGTGATTGACCCTCATGGTAACGAGTTTAACCACTGTTTGGCTTTATTCCTTAATGAAAAAGGGAATAACCGAAGATGTATGGCATCATCAGAAACACCATTTATTTTGAAGGTATCACAGAACTCTAAAAAATTAGCTATATGAGTGTTTGGATCTTCGTCCTGCAAACCATCAAATTGAACAAACTGTTGAATCATTTGTATTGTGTTAGGCTTTAATTCAAAATTCTTAGCGGCTACAACAAGCCTAACAATACTAGATTCTGCTCCTGTTAAATGCGGTTTAGCATAATCAAACATGGTACGTGGAGCATTATTTTCCCCCACTTCTGGTGGTGGTGGGTTATTCTCGTTCATCCCATCAGTAGGATTGGATCTATCTTCTTGATCTTCCTCTATGTAATTTAGGGCTCGCCTGATTTCTTTGCGAGTCCTACGAGCTGTAGCTTCTATTTCACTATCGTATAACAAAGGTCCTATCGGGTTCCTTCTAGTCATAAACTAGAGGTACTTGCCAAGAAAAGAAAAAGAAAGAAAATTTTAGAAAAAATTAAAATTTAACCTGAAAAGATAAAAAAATAAAAATAAATCGCGAAAAATAAAAATAATGGCTAAAGTAATAAAAATAGAGTGTTCTTAATATTTTAGCTCCCCGGCAATGGCGCCAAAAACTTGATCACTGAAATCAGAGCTTTAAAATTTATAAAACAAATGATCAAATCTGGAAACTAACTCTGACAACGATTAAAGGCAAGTGTACCTATCGAACAGTAGTATAGCTTAGGCAAGACCGGATTGTCGAACCCAAAGGAACTAAAAATACTAATATTGACTTTCTTTTTATTATTTAGCCTAAAATAAAGTGAAGTTGCTTTAATCTAAATTAACGACTACGAAGCTAAAGACGCAAAGACAAAAAGAACGAATTGGGAAATAACTTGAAGAAAAACTCAGTTGATCACGACGATACCCTCAGGAAGAATCCACTTAGACTTCACTTGTTATTTAACACTGAACCATATGATTTATTCACTTAGTTTGATCCGTAGGACTCCCTAACGTATATTAAACCCTCTCTCGAGGCGAATAATGTCTAACCATAGGTTAATTAGTGGAACTCTCGTTCTCTTATAATAACCCCTTAGAATAGCAGTAAATCGATCTATGGATTCCCATATTAGGTTTCACCCTAATCCGGCAAAATCTCGTAACCCTATCTCTAGGCGTTCAATCAACTCCGCTTAATTATGCTAGATCTACTCTTAAGCAGGGTCTATTTCTCCTCCACCTAAGCACATCAGATTTGGATTAAGCATGCATAATTAAGAACAAACTAAGTATTTATCATATAATTCAGGAAACAATAACAAGATTCATCTAGGCTTCATCCCCTTCAGGTATCTGAGGGGTTTAGTCCATAACAAATAAAGAAAAAATCTCAAGAGAAAAGATAAAACAAAACATAAGAAATCCCTAAAACTCCCTGAAGGAATTGAAGGAGAAATCCTCTGTCTCGAGTAGAATTCCGGGTTCTTGGGATGGATCAACTGGCTAACTTCGAGTAATTCCCTCAACTCTGACCTTTCCAACTTGGCCCCTTGGCCTAGCTCGACGCCCTTTCAACGGTGGTACTTAGGGGGTATTTATAGGCTCTTGGAATGCGATTCTTTCTCCCTAAGTACCCTTTTCCGACTGAAATTGTCTAAGTCCACGACAGGGGCACGGCCATGTCACATGCCCGTGTGACTCGTCTTCAGGCCGTGTTCAGATTTTTAAGTTGAAGCACGGCCGTGTAAGTCGGGGTGAGGCGGTGTTCTAGATGCATGGCAAGGCACAGCCGTGTGCTCTTTGGGCCAAGCCGTGTGGATTTTGTGATATAGCCCATTTACTCCGTTTTGGGCCCGTTTTGTGTTCTTTTCATCCTCGTGTGCTTTTCTGGGTATAAGACATGGAAAGAAAGGATTAAGAGCACCTTTTTACATAAATTGAGGGATAAATCATCCAAAAACAAGCTAAATGTGGGATTAAAATATGTTATAATTGCGGTTTATCAGTGGTAGAAGAAGATATGGTTGAGGTCAACAACAAGCCAAAATCGGTAATTAAATAGTACCAACCTCACATACCTTATCCCAAAGCAATGAAGAGAGATGATGCAGAGGAACAGTTCGGTAAGTTTCTTAAACTTTTAAAGAAATTACATATCAACTTACCTCTTCTTGAAGCTCTTTTTCAGATGCCAGATTCAAGGAAATTTTTAAAACATCTCTTGACGAACAAGCGTAAATTAGACGAAGAGCCACACGTGGAATTAAACGTAGTATGCTCAGCAATGTTACAGAATAGACTACAGGGGAAACAAAAAGATCCAGGGAGTTTTACAATTACATGTTTAATTGGTAGACTAACTGTTGATAATGCATTAGCTGATTTAGGGGCAAGTATAAATGTCATGCCTTATAAAATGTTTAAACAACTAGGTCTAGGGAAACCCAAACAAACTAGGATGAGCATTCAATTAGCTGATAAAACTGTTAGAATTCCTAGGGGGTATTATCGAAGATGTTCTTGTAAAAATTAATAAATCCATTTTCCCAGTAGATTTTGTTGTTTTAGACATGGATAAGGATAATTCGATTCCTTTAATTTTAGGAAGACCCTTTTTAGCAACTGCTAGGACTAAAATTGATTTTAGCACAGGAGAATTAATACTTCAAGTAGGTGACGAATCGATCAGCCTACAAGCTCTTGACTCAGTGAGGACAACAATTGATGAAGGTGAGAAAGTAAATTCAGTTGATAACTAGATTGTTCCAGCTTTATCATAGGAAACGCCACAAGATTACAAACCTGAGCCAAATCATGGACCCCATACCATAAAAAATGAATTACACAAGGAACAAAGCCTTAGGGTCGACAAACTAGAAAAGTGGATGACATCCTTCAAAGAAGAACAGGAACCGTGCGAAGTAAAGCCGAAGGAGCCCCCAGAAGAGCTCATAGAAACATCAAACCATTTCAAAATAGGAGAGCAGGTACTGTTAGATAAATTAGATCCTCGAATCACCATGTCAGACCTGAAAGCAAACAAAGAAATCCCTCTTGAGGTGCACAATATCTTCCCATACGGAACAATTGAGATTTCCAAGCCACACAGCCTTGCACACGGCCGTGGCCGTGGCCGTGTGTACCTCAAGAATCTTTGTACCAACATGGCAGAGGCTGTACAAATTAGACTCAACTAATTTTTGAAGTTCACGGACCCAACCACGCCAACACGGGCACCGACAAAAAGCCCACGGCCGTGCGACGCGGTCGTGGTCGACACTGACTTCTTAGAAATGGGCATGGCAATCCATAAACGGGCGTGGGTGAATCAAAATGCCTAGACACATGACCGTACGAGGCGAACGTGTGAAGCAACATGCCCACGGTCCACGGGCGTGGGGGAACATCAGGCTCCAAAACTCTATTTAAACCATCCCCTCCCATTCTTCCCACACCCATCATCTTTTCTTCCTTTTTCTCCCCTCTCCATAACAAAGTCTCCAGACTCTTGAGCCACATATATCCATGTCGAAGAAGCGAAAGAAGGCGAGCGTAGTCTTCTCAAGGGAGACCCCTATACATAAGTTCATGCCGGCCGCTTCATCCAAACAACAAGCCAAGGGTCTTTGAAACCATTTAGTTTTTATTTTTCTTTTCTCTTTTACTTCAATTTCCTTCTCTTTGACAATCTTATGCTTAAATTAGTGTAATTTATTTTAGTTTCTTAGTGTCAGGTTCAAAAGGCTGCTAGGGAATCACCACGACCACAACCATAGCCACTCCACTTCTGCCACTGCCAGCACCTCAGCAGCCCTAGAGGTCACACCCACCTCGCGAACCATCCATCAATAAGGACTTCTCGGTCCATTAGTCTTTTCTTTTATTTTTTTTCCTTCTTAGTCTCTGTATCTTTTTATTTCTTGTTTTTAAATATATAATTAGGTTATTTTAAATGTGTTTCAATAATCCCTGGCTAATTCTTCACGAGCTTCCCAATTTCTTCATCTAGCGCAGAGTTCGGAAGAAGCTACCACCCCTCAGAACTTCCACCTCAAGGAAACCATCCAAATTCAGGAAGTTTCACCACTCTCTCCTTATTAAGTTTATGTACATCTTTGTACATTGAGGGTAATGTACATCTTAAGTGTGGGGGTGAATATTTATTTCAAGAAAGGGCCTAACTTTCTGCATTATTCTCAAATTCGGCCAGACTTTTTTCATTATTCTCAAATCCCTGAATTTAGTCTTGCTTTTAAGTAATTTCCTCATATTACTAATTAGGATGAAATTTCTGATGAATTATGATCTTTATTGACATGTTTTTGAGTAAGTCATAGTTAATTGTGCATTGATGATTAAATTAGAAAAATATTAGAGAATCAAGCATGATAAGTCTATTTTTCAGAATTGTCTACCTAAATCCGAATATTATCTTGAAGTTTGAAATTTACAAGGTTGATGTCAAAACACCTATAATTTTTGTGAGATTTTGAGCCTTATAGAGCATATATTCTTTTTCATGCTCACTTTATTGATTATGAGTGTGTCAACTTTGAACTGTTATTCTAGAACTTGCCTCGATTATACATATTGAGACCACACCTATGATTTGATATACAGAAATGATAAAGGCACCTAGGTTTTAACCCACTCACTCCACTAAAAAGCCTACCTTCATAATTAAGCCCTAGTGAACCCTGTTGATCCTAACAACCCTTTTTATTGACTCACCCGCTAATGTTAACCCAAAGCCCTTTGTATTTGTTATCACCATTCCTTTTGACTACCCTTATATCGAGATTTGATTTGATTTGTTGCCTAGATATTATCTTTATTTTAAGTAATAGATTCATTCCTTATTATGTAATATTTGACTTGTTCTTAAAAAAAAATCAAAGTATATTCAGTATTAGTATTATGAAAAGAGAGCTTATACAGTTAAAATTTAGTTGTCAAAAGAAAAAGCTCGTATTATTAGGGTTATTATTTTTAGTTGATGTAATTATTTATTATCGTCTCAATATTCCTAGTTAGGTAATTTTTCAGGTTAGTCTCGATTCTAACCTTCTAATTCAGCCATATCCACACCTTTAACCCTAGCCCCGTTACAACCCTGTTAAAGACTTTTTGATCTGTTTATCATCTCATTTTACAGTGGTGGAGATTTGATTTTCAAGCAAGCCTATGGGATTAACTTTTTAGGTTTGACTTTTGAGTGCTTAATTTGAACCTTAAACACCTAGAGTGATTTGAGTGAATCTTTTGTGAGGATGTAAGTCCTTGTAGGTTTTGAATTAAAGGTAATTATTCAGGTAAGGGGAAACACCTAAGTTTTCGTAATACAAATGTATGACTTATATTGTTTGAATCTTTAGGACTCTTCGAGTTAGATCATCCATGTATAAATTATCTATGAATTATGATTAGACATTGTTGATAGGAATTGTGAATCATGGAAAGTTCGTTTTAAATGTAAGTTGAGAATTTTGCTTGAGGACAAGCAAAAGCTTAAGTGTGGGGGTATTTGATAAAGCGTAAAAGTAACATATTTTAAACCCACATTTAGTATGCTTTTGGATGATTTAAGCCTCAATTTATGTAAAAAGGTGCTCTTAATCCTTTGTTTTCATGTTATATACCTAGGAAAGCACCCGAGGATGAAAAGAACGAGAAATTGGCCTAAAATGGACCAAATTGGGCCAAAGAGGAAATCGAAAAGGCCTGGACTTAAGCCCACACGGCCGTGCCATTTCAGTCTACTAGAACACGGCCTGATCGTGAGACACACGGCTGTGCCTCATTAAAGAAGTCTGAGCACGACCTGACCACTATCTACACAAGCATGTGCCATGGTCGTGCCCCTGTCGTGGCAAAGAGCAATTTCATTCGGATTTGGATACTTAGAGGTGTAGAAACATATTTCAAAAGCCTATATAAACCCCCTAATTATAACCTGAAAGGGGGCAGTTAGCTAGGCCAAGGAGACGAGCTAGAAAGACCAGATTTGTGGGAATCACTCAAAGATAGCCAGTTGATCCATCTCTAGAAGCCGAAATTCTACTCAAGACGGCGGATCTCTCCTTCAATTCCTTCAGGGGGTTTTAGGGATTTCTTATTTTTTGTTTTATCTTTTCTTCTGAGATGTTTTCTTTATTTGATATGAACTAAACCCTCAGATACCTGAGGGGGATGAAACCTAAGACAGATCTTGTTATTATTTTTTGAACTATATGATAAATATTTGACTTGTTCTTAATTATGTGTGCTTAATTATTGTGTTGATATTTCTGGGATATTGATTCAAGTATGATGTGCTTAAGTGGAGGAGCAAAAGTCCTTACTTAAGAGTAGATCTAGCATAATTAAGCGGAGTTGATCGCGCGCCTAGAGATAGGGTGACGAGATTTTGCCGGATTAGGGTGAAACCTAATATGGGAGTCCATAGATCGAGTTAATATGATTCTAGGGGTTTTAATGAGAAAGAGATTTCAATTAATTAACCTAAGGTTAGACGTTATTCGCCTCGAGAGAGGGTTTAATATAACTTAGGGAATCCTACGGATCAAGTCAAGTGAATAAATCGTTTGGTTCAGTGTTAGATAACAAGTGAAGTCTAGGTGGATTCTCCCTAGGGTATCGTCTTAATCAACTGAGTTTTCCCAACAGTATTTCCCCAATTCATTCTTTTTGTCTTTACGTCTTTAGTTTAGTTGATAATTAAATTTAGATTAGAAAACCATTCACTTAATTTTTAGGCTAAATAATAGAAAGAGAGTTAGTATTAATACTTTTGGTTCCTTTAGGATTCGATATTCTGATCTTGCCTAAACTATACTACTGTTCGATAGGTACGCTTGCCTTAAAATCGTTGTCAGAGTTAGTTTCTAGGTTCGATCATTCTCTTTATAAATTTAAGACTCTGATTTCTAGCGATTAGTAGGCCGAATACCCTCCACAAGTGGGGATCTGTTGTTTGCCGGTAAGTTGAGGCAATAGTTGTTTATTTCTATACTTTGGGTTGTCAAGGGAGAAGTCTAACTAATGGCCATCGTTATCATAGGTATGGAAGTAGTGGAAGTCACAATTCGTAAGCAGGTGTGTACTCACACCATTCTGACTATAGATCGGCAAATGCCGAAACACCAAAATACCAGAAAATGATGCCATATGGGCGTGCGAACGCACGTGTGGTGGCCCAAGCCCACGTAAATGGGCGTACGATGCGTGAGGCCACCATGAGCGTTCTCATGGGCTCAGGACGTTTTGGGCCTCGTTGGGCTAAAATGGGCCGAATGGGCCCAACAGGCCCGTAGGCCCTATGTGAGTGAATGTTATGGACGGATAGGAAATAAGGAGCCGGCCATGGCAATCACATGGCCAAAGGCAGTTTTGGGCCGAATGGGCCACACGAGAGTGTGGGCCCACCTGGGCCATTTTTAGGCTTTGGGCCCAAATACACCGTTTTGATTAAAAATGACATTTGTGTCACTCGAGGCGACTGTAGACCTTCGGAAAGGTCATAAAATTACTGCAATACCCTCGATGGGTAAAATGAATGATATGCCCCCGAAGGGCAAAATGACAAAAATGCCCCCACATGTTATATGGTTATTCTTATATGCGATTTATGATTGTTATCGTATGATTATTATTTTATGTTGCATTCATATGTTATTATGTTGCATGGGGATGGGATTATTAATACGGAGGAAGTGCTAATAGGATCGCATGGTGATAAATCGTAAAAGTAACATATTTTAGGCTCACATTTAGCATGCTTTTGGATGATTTATCCGTTGATTTATGTAAAAAGATGCTCTTAATCCTTTCTTTTCATGTTTTATACTCAGGAAAGCAACTGAGGATGAAAAGAACGAGAAACGAGCTTAAAACGGACCAAATTGGGCCAAAATAGAAATCGAAATGGCCTGGGCCCAAGACCACACGGTCGTGCTTCATTAAAAGTCCGAACACGGCCTGGCCATGATTCACACGGGCGTGTGCCATTGCCGTGTCCCTGTCATGGCAAAGAGTAATTCTACTCGGAAAAGGATGCTTAGGGGCAAAGAAACCTATTTAAAAAGCCTATATAAACCCCCTAAGTATATCCTGAAAGGGGACGGCTAGCTAGGCCAAGGAGCCAAGCCAGAAAGGTCAGATTTGTCGAGATTACTCGAAGATAGCCAGTTGATCCATCTTAAGAAGCCAGAATTATACTCAAGATGGTGGATCTCTCCTTCAATTCCTTCAGGGGGTTTTAGGGACTTCTTATGTTTTGTTTTATCCTTTCTTTTGAGATGTTTTCTTTTTTTGTTATGAACTAAACCTTCAGATACCTGAGGGGATGAAACCTAAGATGAATCTTGTTATTGTTTTCTAAGCTATATGATAAATATTTGGCTTGTTCTTAATTATGTGTTCTTAATTCTTGTGCTGATATTTCCGGGATATTGATTCAAGTATGATGTGCTTAGGTGGAGGAGCAAAAGTCCCTGCCTAAGAGTAGATCTAGCATAATTTAGCTGAGTTGATCGCGCGCCTAGAGATAGGGTGACGAGATTTTGCCGGATTAGGGTGAAACCTAATATGGGAGTCCATAGATCGAGTTAATGCGATTTTAGGGGTTTTAATTAGAAAGAGATTTCAATTAATCAACCTAGGGTTAGACGTTAGTCGCCTCGAGAGAGGGATTAATATATGTTAGGGAATCTTACGGATCAAGTCAAGTGAACAAATCGTCTGGTTTAGAGTTAGATAACAAGTGAAGTCTAGGTGGATTCTTCCTTGGGTGTCATTTTAATCAATTGGTTTTCTCTCAAGTTATTTTCTCAATTCATCCTTTTTGTCTTTGCACCTTTAGTTTAGTTGATAGTGAATTTTAGATTAGATAAACAAATCACTTAATTCTTAGGCTAAATAATAAAAAGAGAGTTAGTATTAGTACTTTTGGTTCATTTGGGATTCGACATACCGGTCTTGCCTTAACTATACTACTGTTTGATAGGTGTGCTTGCCTCAAAATGTTGTCATAGTTAGTTTCCAGGTTCGATCATTCTTTTTATAAATTTTAAGACTCTGACAGACACGATCAAGTTTTTGGCGCCGTTGTCGGGGAACTAAAATATTAAGAAAGCTTAATTTTTATTACTTTAGCCATTTTTTTTATTTCTTGCAATTTACTTTTATTTAGTCTATTTTTATTTTTTGCTAATTTTCTTTCTTTTACTCCTTTCAGGTACCTCTAGTTTATGACTAGAAGGAACCCGACAAGATCCCTACTTTACGATAGTGATATTGAAGGTACCGTTCGCAGAAATAGTAGAGAAATAAGGCGAAGCTTAAACTACATAGAAGAAGAGCAAGAAGGCGAAACTAATCCTACTGAAAGGATGACTGAAAATAATCCGCTACCTCCAGAGGCGGCAGAACATCATGCTCCACGAACTATGTATGATTATGCTAAACCTCATTTCACAGGAACTGAATCTAGTATTGTTAGGGCTACTATTGCTGCAAATAATTTTGAACTGAAACCTAACACTATACAGATGATACAACAGTTTGTTCAGTTTGATGGTTTGCAAGATGAGAATCCTAACACACATTTAGCGAATTTTCTAGAATTCTGTGATACCTTAAGATAAATGGCGTTTCTGATAATGCCATATGTCTTCGGTTATTCCCCTTCTCTTTGAGGAATAAAGCCAAACAGTGGTTACATTCTCTTCCACGAGGGTCAATCACTACATGGGATCAAATGACCGAAAAATTTTTATTAAAATATTTTCCACCGGCCAAAATGGCCAAATTAAGGAATGATATCTCTTCTTTTGTGCAGATAGATTCAGAGACACTTTACGATGCATGGGAGAGATACAAGGATTTGTTGAGAAGGTGCCCACACCACGGATTACCTTTGTGGCTACAGGTCCAAACTTTTTACAACGGTGTGAACCCTTAAACAAGACAGCTAATCGATTCAGCCGCCGGTGGAATCCTGAATAATAAAACTCCTGAAACGGCCTACAAGTTTATAGAGGAGATGTCACTGAATAACTATCAGTGGTAAGTTACAAGGACAAGGCCAGCCAAAGCAGCCAGAGTTTTCAACGTCGACATAGTGACCGCACTAGCAAATCAGGTAGAATTGCTACATAAGAAATTTGATAGTTTCTGTGGTTCTTCGCAAGCACATCCAGTTATGCAGTGCGACACAAGTGAAGGAGTGGTGAATCCTGAGTACCCACCCTACGGACAGGGCATGGAGAGTTAGCAGATGAACTATATGGGTATCAATTTCCGTTCTAACAATAACCCATATAGTAATACCTATAATCCAAGTTGGAAGAACCACCCCAATTTTTCATGGGGCGGTCAAAGAAATCAAAGGCAACAACCATCCCAAAACTTCCAACAATAGCCCTACCCATAGGAAAAGAAGCCAAACCTTGAAGAGGTGCTAACAAATTTCATAATAGCCTCAGAAACACGTTTCCAGAAGATAGAAATAAAACTTGAGGTATTGTCACAAGAGTTCAAGGATCAATTTGGGCAACTTGCTAAACAGATTTCTGAGAGACCATAGGGAAGACTTCCGAGCAACACCGAGACTAACCTAAGGGAGCAAGTTCAAGCCGTAACAGCTCAAGATAGTGAAGGGTTAGACGAGCCTAATTTGAAGCAAAAGAATGTGGTAGAGGAAGATATGGTTGAGGTCAATAAAAAGTCAAAACCAGTAATTAAAGAGTACAAACCTCGCATACCATATCCCCAAGCAATAACGAAAGACGACACAAAGGAACAGTTCGATAAGTTTCTTAAACTTTTAAAGAAATTACATATTAACTTACCGTTTCTTGAAGCTCTTTCACAGATGCCAGATTTTAGGAAATTTTTAAAGAAGCTGTTGACAAATAAACAGAAGATAGACGAGGAATCACATGTGGAACTAAACGCAGTGTACTCAGCAATGTTGCAAAATAAACTACCACAGAAATTAAAAGACCCAGGGAGTTTTACAATTTCATGCTTAATTGGTAGTTTATCTATTGATAATACGTTAGCTGATTTAGGGGCAAGCATAAATGTCATGCCTTATAAATTGTTTAAACAACTAGGTCTAAGGAAACCCAAACAAAATAGGATGAGCATTCAATTAGCTGATAAAACTATTAGAGTTCCTAGGGGTATAATTGAAGATGTACTTGTGAAAATTGATAAATTCGTATTCCAGTAGACTTTGTCATTTTAGACATGGATGAGGACAACACAATCCCCCTAATTTTAGGAAGACCATTCTTAGCAACTGCCAGAACTAAAATTGATGATGATGCAGGTGAACTTATACTTTGTGTAGGAGAGGAGACAGTCACTCTTCAAGCCCTCGATTCAGCTAGAACAGAGAACAACCAAGGTAAGAAAATAAATTCTATTGATAACCAATCGGTTAACCCTTCTTTTCAGGGAGCACCACAAGAGAACATAACTGAGTCCAATCCTGAACCCTGTGCCAACAAGGAAATAACTCACAAGGAACAAAGGATTCAGATCGATGAACTAAAAGAAGGGAAGACGCATCTCAAAGAAGAATCAGGGATACACGAAGGAGAACCAAAGCCACTTCACGAGCCAGACAGGTTCAAAATCGGAGATCAGGTACTATTAGACAAAGTAGACCACGAATATCTCCACCTGATCCTAACACAAGTAAGGAAATCCCTTTCAAGGTAATTGATGTTTTTCCGTACGGAATAGTTGAGGTAAGTAACCTTATTTTTGGCACTTTGAAAATAAAACGCTTCTCGTCTTAAACCCTACAATGATAATGGAACTGCCAGCATGAGGAAGGACTTTCAACTCCTCAAACCACCATGAATATACAAATAAGAGGAGAGTCTAGCTTAAGACTATAAATAAACGCTTCTCGGGAGGCAACCCGAGTACTAACCCTGTTAACTTTTACATTTTTATTTTGTCTTATTTATTCTATTTTATCCTTTCTTTATAGTACCTAAATATAAACTAACCAAAAGTGCAGATTTCCAGGCCACACGGCCTTGCACACGGCCGTGGCCATGGCCGTGTGGACCCCAAGAATCTCAGTACTAACATGGCAGGAACGGTACAAGTCAGAACAAATAAAATCTTCAAGCCAAGGACTCCAACCACCACCCCATGGGCACCGACAAACCACAACAGCAGTGCGATGCGGTCGTGGTCAACACTGTTAGATCACACACGAGCGTGGTAACCTGAGAATGGGCGTAGGAGAAACGAACGAAGCCCACCACGGCCGTGCGATGCAGCCGTGTTAGATGCCATGCCCACGTGACACGGGCATATGAATGTATCTGACTTGAGAATTCTATTTAAACCAACCACCCCTCCCTCTTATCACCTATTTCTCACCCTTCTTCCTCCCTTACACCCTTCTACACCCTCCATTCTCAAAATTCTTTGTTTCCATAGCATTCGTCTCAATCTTTTGGCCATGTCGAAGAAACAGAAGGACTCAAGCATAGTCTTCCTTAGAAAGACCGATTTACATAAGTTCATGCCGGTCGCTTCATCCACTCGATAAGTCAAGGGTCTTTGAAACCATTTAATTTTTCTTCTTCTTTACCCTTCTCCTTTATTTTCCTTCTCTTTGACAATCTTATGCTTAATTTAGTTTATTTTATTCTAGTTTCTTAGTGTCAGGTTCTAAAGGCTGCTTGGGAATCACGCCACTTCCGTCACCGCCAGCACCTCCGCAGCCTTAGAGGTCATACCCACCTCGCGAACCATCCATCAATAAGGACTTCTCAATCCATTAGTATTTTCTTTTAATTTTATTTTCCTTCTTAGTCTCCTTCTCTTTATCTTTCTTGTCTTTAATTATATATTTAGTTTATTTTAAATGTGTCTTAATAATTCCTGGCTAATTCTTCACGAGCTCCCCAATTTCTTCATCTAGTGTAGAGCTCGTTAGTAACTGCCACAACAAAAAGACAACACCTCCAACGTGTCTTTCACATCCTTCAAGGAATTCATCCGTAATTCAAGAAGTTTCACTTCTCTCCCTAGCTTTTGATTAACTATTAAATGCTATTATATATCTTTGTACATTGAGGGCAATGTACATCTTAAGTGTGGGGGGTTAACTATAGTATGAATTATGCCTTGTTCTAAAGTAAGTTTCTCATGTTATGATTAGAATGAGATTCCCCTGATTTATGATTTTTGTTGATGTGTTTTAGAGTAAGTCATTGATAATTGTGCATGATGATTAAATTTGAAGAATACTAGAGAATCAAGCATGATAAGTCTATTTTTCAGACTAAAATTTTTTTTAGGTTGTCTACCTGAATCTAATTATTATCTTGAAGTTTGAAATTTACAAGGTTGACATCAAGATACCCATAATTTTTGTGAGATTTTGCGCCTTATAGAGCATACATTCTTTCGTGCTCACTTTTTGATTATGAGTATGTCAACATTAATCTGTTATTCTAGAACTTGCTTCGACTATACATGTTAAGACCACATCATTGGTTTGATATACAGAGATGATAAAGGCACCTAGGATTTAACCCACTTGCTCCATAAAAAGCCTACCTCCATAAATTAACCCCTAGTGAACCCCGTTTAATCCTAACAACCCTTTTATTGACTCACCTACTAATAACCCAAAACCCTTTGTATTTGTTATCACCATTCTTCTTGACTACCCTTATATCGAGATTTGATTTGATCGATTGCCTAAGTATTTTTATTTCAGTAGTTAAATTCATCCTTTATGATTTGTTTTTTAAAAAAACGAAGTATATTCAGTATTTGTTCTATGTAAGTGAGCTTATACGATAAATTCCAAATCTTAAAGAAAAAGCTCGTATTATTAGTTTTCAGTCGATATAATTATTTAGGATTAGTTCATTTTCCTAAGTTAGGTGATTTGTCAATTCAATCTCTATTTTAACTTTCTAATTCAGCCTTTATCCACACCTTTAACCCAAGCCCCATTACAACCCTGTTAAAGACCTTTTGATTTGTGTATCATCTTATATTATAGTGGTGGAGATTTGATTTTCAGGCAAGCCTATGGGATTAACTTTTCAGGTTCGACTAATGAGTGCTCAATTTTGAACCTTAAACACTTTGAGTGATTTGAGTGAATCTTTAGTGAGGATGTCAACTCTTGTCGATTTTGAATCAGAGGTAATTATTTAGGTAAGGGGAAAACACCTAAAGTTTTCAGGGCTATAAATGTATGACTTCGAATGTTTGAATCTTTAAGGATTCTTTGAGTTAAATTATCCATGTATAAATTATCTATGAATTATGATGAGACATTGTTGATAGGAATTATGAATTGTGGAATGTTCGTTTTAATTGTAAGTTGAGAATTTTGCTTGAGGACAAGCAAAAGCTTAAGTGTGGGGGTATTTGATAAACCGTAAAAGTAACATATTTTAGGCCCACATTTAGCATGCTTTTGGATGATTTATCCCTTGATTTATGTAAAAAGGTGCTCTTAATCCTTTCTTTTCATGTTTTATACTCAGGAAAGCACCCGAGGATGAAAAGAACGAGAAACGGGCTTAAAACGGACCAAATTGGGCCAAAATAGAAATCGACACGGCCTGGGCCCAAGACCACACGGCCGTTGCTCATTAAAAGTCCGAACACGGCCTGGCCACAATTCACACGGGCGTGTGCCATGGCCGTGTCCTTGTCGTGGCAAAGAGTAATTCTACTCGGAAAAGGATGCTTAGGGGCAAAGAAACCTATTTCAAAAGCCTATATAAACCCCCTAAGTATAACCTGAAAGGGGACGGTTAGCTAGGCTAAGGAGCCAAGCCCGAAAGGTCAAATTTGTGGAGATTACTCGAAGATAGCCAGTTGATCCATCTCAAGAAGCCAGAATTATACTCAAGACGGCGGATCTTTCCTTCAATTCCTTCAGGGGGTTTTAGGGTTACTTATGTATTTTTTTATCCTTTCTTTTGAGATATTTTCTTTATATGTTATGAACTAAACCCTCAGATATCTGATGGGATGAAACCTAAGATGAATCTTGTTATTGTTTTCTGAGCTATATGATAAATATTTGGCTTGTTCTTAATTATGTGTTCTTAATTCTTGTGTTGATATTTCTGGGACATTGATTCAAGTATGATGTGCTTAGGTGGAGGAGCAAAAGTCCCTGCCTAAGAGTAGACCTAGCATAATTAAGCGGAGTTGATCGCGCGCCTAGAGATAGGGTGACGAGATTTTGCCGGATTAGGGTGACGAGATGGGCTTAGGCCTAGATAAATATGATATGTGACATTTGATATGGGTTAAGGCCCAAATGAGGTTTTTATGGGCTAAGGCCCAATTGCCACTGTTACTGAAATGGGCTTCGGCCCGATTGTTGTGATTCATGTTCTTACTGATGAGGGTTGTGCACACTGAGTTTTCGTAAACTCATCCCCTCTTTTTAATTTTTCTCAGGTAATCCTCTGTAGGCGGTTCGACGTACTGGAGTACTCGGAGGTGGCCTTACTACGAGTAGTTTCAAATTTTTGTATTCTACTTATTTTTATTTTATTTTGGGTCCATATTTTGTAATAAGGCCTCTCTTAAATTCTGGTTTTTAGTTTTGGATTTTTAGTTTATTATGTTTCAAATTTGCTCAACATTGAATCCCGATTTTCCAAAACAATATCTGTTTTCAAAATACTACGCTTTCGCAACCAAGTTGTAAATATCACTTTTTCATAAGTCACTTGTTTTAAATTAAGCTTCCGCAACAAACAAGGTTTGAAGGTAATGTCTTTCTAATAAACGTCGATTATTAATAACATTGATTACTAATAAAAATCACAAATTGGGACTTCTATTTTTTATCAAGAAAGGGTTTCATTGAAACCACGGTTTTCGAAAAACACCTCAATGTGACACGCCAGATTCGGGCCTAACTTTTAGGCTGGGTTTGGGTTGTTTCAGGTCACCCGTGTCCCTAACATGGGCGTGTGTTCGACGAGGCCAGGCCGTGCGCTCATGACACAGCCGTGTGATGGCCAGGTAAGCCATGTGCGACACACGAGATGGACTAATTTGGGCCGTGTGGGCCACACGGGCGTGTGGGATTTTGGGCCAGGCCGTGTGATGCCGTGTGGCCCACACGGGCAGGCCACATGATTGTGTGAGCCCATTTTCACTGAATTGATTGCTAAGGTTGCACGCATCGCCCAAGATGACTGTGAACCTACTGTAGGGTCGGTAAGCATTACTTAGACCCCTAACTGTGTGAACTGACTGATTGATGGATATATATTGAGTATGAGGATAGTATGTATGGATACATTTACTGATTATATGTACTGATATCATGAGATATTATGTCATGTATTGTATGTTACACTGCATGGGGTTAGGTTGATTTTATTTGGAGGAAGTGTACTGAAAGGCTCTTAAGCCTAATATATTGGCAGCTCAGCTGTAAACTACTATTTTTGTGCCGCATTCGGTACTACTTGGAGTGTAGGGATGGGTGGATTGATTTAATCCCCACGTGGAGTGTAGGGTTGGACGGAGATGGTGTGTAGAGGCTGGTTGGGTAGGACTTTGTTACTGAATGTTGTATATCTGTTATTGATACTATGATGGGCTAAGCCCCTTGTGCATACTGACACTGATACTGAAAGGGGCTTAGGCCCAAAACTGTTTTTAACTGTGCACTGTGTTTACTGTTGTTTGCTTCTGTGGGATTACACACTGATTTTACGTAAACTCACCCCCTCTATTTAATGTACACAGGTAATCCCCAGACCTAGCTGGATCGGGCGGCGGAAGACTCGATGGTGACCACAGTTTTTGGACTTTACGATTTATAATTTATGATTTATGGTTTTACTTACTGTGGTTTATTTGGATGTAATTTGGGTACTTTTGGGACTTTTGCTTAAATTTGGTTTTTATTTATTTTTATGGATTTATAACTGCTAAACGTAGGAGAACTCGGTTTTCAAAAAGGTAAAGTTTTCTCTAAACACATGATTTACTCAAAATGGTTTTAAAAGCTTCCGCAACGAATTATGTTTAAAAAAATCAATTAAACGAGTAAGGATTTTGGAATTAATAAGTGATAAGAAAAGTAGTTAAACGGAAATGGATTTATAGTAGAAACTTAGTTTTCAAACACCCTATCATGTGACGTCCCCAAATTCGGCCATAATGTCTGGGCCGAGTTTGGGGTGTTACATATACTAGCCCCCAAATTAGCCAAAGCTATTTCAACATTTAAACTAACCAAATTAGCATAATCATACATAGTTCGAGGAGCATGATGTCCGGTCGCCTTTAGAGGTGGTAGATTATTCTCAGCCATCTCTTCGGTGATATTGGTTTAGATTTCTTGTTCTTCTTCTATGTAGTTTAAGCTCTACATTATTTCTCTACGATTTCTGCGAACAATACCTTCAATATCACTGTCGTAAATCAGGGGTCCTGTCGGGTTCCTTCTAGTCATAAACTAGAGGTACCTAAAAGGAACAGAAGAAAGAAGATTAACAAAGTTAAAAACAAACTAAGAAATAAAAGTAAATTGCAGAAAATAAAAAATGGCTAAAGTAATAAAAATTGAGCTTTCTTAATATTCTAGTTCCCCGGCAACGGCGCCAAAAACTTGATCGTTGATTTATGCGATGTCAAAGTCTTAAAATTTATATAAAGAATGATCGAGCCTAGAAACTAACTGTAACAACGACTTGAGGCAAGTGCACCTATCGAACAGTAGTATAGCTTAGTGGCAAGACCGAATTTATCGTTGTAGTATAGTGGTGAGTATTCCCGCCTGTCACGCGGGTGACCCGGGTTCGATCCCTGGCAACGGCGCCAAAAACTTGATCGTGTCCGAAAGTCTTAAAATTTTATATAATGAATGGTTGAGTCTAGAAACTAAATGTGACAATGACTTGAGGCAAGTGCACCTATAAGACCGGATTGTCGAACCCTAAGGAACCAAAAGTACCAATACTAACTCTTTTTTTATTATCTAGCCTAAGAATTAAAGGAATTTATTATTTAATCTAAATTAACTAACTACTAAGCTAAAGACTCTAAGACAAAGAAGAATGAAATTGGGGAAAATACTTGTAAGAGAAAACCAATTGACTAAGACAATACCCGAGGAAGAATCCACCTAGACTTCACTTGTTATCTAACTCTGAACCAGACGATTTATTCACTTGACTTGATCCGTAAGATTCCCTAACGTATATTAATCCCTCTCTCTAGGCGACTAACGTCTAACCCTAGGTTGATTAATTGAAATATCTTTCTAATTAAAACCCCTAGAATTGCATTAACTCGATCTATGGACTCCCATATTAGGTTTGACCCTAATCCGACAGATTTTTGTCACCCTATCTCTAGGCGCGCGAGCAACTCTGCTTAACTATGCTAGATTTACTCTTAAGCAGGGACTTTTGATCCTCCACCTAAGCACATCACACTTGAATTAATATCCCGGAAATATCAAAAAAAGAATTAAGAATACATAATTAAGAACAAATCAAGTATTTATCATATAGTTCAGCAAACGATAACAAGATTCATCTTAGGTTTCATCCCCCTCAAGTATCTGAGGGTTTTATTTCATAATAACAAAAGAAAACATCTCAGAAGAAAAGATAAATAAAACATAAGAAAAACCCTAAAACTCTCTAAAGGAATTGAAGAGAGATCATCCGTCTTGAGTATGACTTCGGCTTCTTGAGATGAATCAACTGGCTTTCTTCGAGTAAATTCCACAATTCTAATCCCTTTGGCTCGGCTCTTTGGCCTAGCTGGACGCCCCTTGAAGGTTGGCCTCTAGGGTGTTTATATAGGCTTTTAGAATGGCTTTCTTTGCCTCTAAGTACCCTAATCCGACTGAAACTCTTCTTTCTCACGTTAGGGACACGCCCATGGCACACGCCCGTGTGAATCGTGGCCAGGCCATGTTCGAATCTGTTAATGAGGTACGGCCATGTGGTCTTGGGCCCAGGTCGTGTTGATTTCATGATATGGCCCATTTACTCCGTTTTGGGCCCTTTGGATAAGTGATTTTGGAAGGTTAGAGGGCTTCTATGAAGTCCCGGGATCAAATATTGCCTTTGGGGAAATTTTGGTTTTAGGTGAAAAAAACCCTGGAAGTTGGCAGATATGCCTTAAGAATAAAATATGGAGAAAATAACACAAAAGGAGTGTGTGGTGTAGTGGCAAAGTGACGCCACTTAGGGGACAAGGGAGTGACGCCACAAGGGAAGGAAGGAGGTCCAAGGTTCAAGTCTTGGCTTTTGCATTTTGGTTTCTTTTTGCTTGGACCTTAGAATTTGGCCCATAGTTTATATTTAGTTGCGCATGGTTTAAGACACAAGAGGAGCTTGTGGCCAAGTGGTTAGCGGCGTGGATTATGTTGCAAGGGAGCCTGGGTTCGAATCTCATGAGAAGCAAGGGAGTATTTATTTTGCGGATTGGACGACAAGAGTTTCAGTTGAATTTAAACTCTACTGACGAAGGGATCCCACATCGGAAAGACACAAAGAATGAAGGTGAAGAGCTAGCTATATAAGGAGCATCCTAGGAGGAGAGTAAACACATCTTGGAGGGCGTTTGGGCACAAGAGTGGTCGGAGCGCGGATTAGCCCCAGAGTCCTATCAGGTGTGTAACTCTCTCTACTCTAGCTGTAGAGCGGCAAATGCCGAAATGCCGGTTACACGGCATTAGTAGCCACACGAGCGTGCGAGCGCATGTGTGGGGCTTCGACGCGATAGTTGAGGCCATCAGTAGTATTCTCGTGGGTTGGGGCTGCTTGGGCCTCGATGGGCCGAAGTGGGCCCAATGGGCCTGTAGGCCCATATGAGTAAATTGCATGATTGGTTAGTATATGTTGAACTAGACTAGGTGGAAGTTATATACGTGGCTAGATTTGTGCTAGGTGGGCCACACGAGCGTGTGGGCCCGGATGGGTCGAAATCGGGTTTTAGGCCCAATCGTCCGGTACAACCGGAAATGGTAGCTGAGTCGCTAGTGGTGACATTAGGCCTTCGAAAAGGCCATTTTAGTTGTGAATTTACGAAAATACCCTTAGTAGGTAAAATTACGATTATACCCTTAGAGGTTGATTAGCATGATTATGTTGTTTAGTTTTGGCCGATTGTAGGGGAAGGCTTGATCTCGCATATCTCGGGTTGTGGCTAGTGCTCGAAAAGTGTTAAGGAAGGGGGATCTAGTGCGTTAGATCTTGATCTACGGGATTTGATAGTCGTAGTAACCAGGTGTGTAAACTAACATACTTCTTGCTTTGTATATGTTTGATAAACTGATTGATTGGTAAAACCGAAACAGTATGGTTGAGTGATATGATACCCTATGGGGTATGTGCACGGATTCAGGTAAGTCCGTTTCATTATGAGTACTGTTATTGATACATGATGTCAGGATTTATGATGTATGTGCTATGAGATGCAACGTTAAACATGTTTGCATGATTTTGAATACTATACATGAGTTGGTATGATGATGGGTGATATGAGAGGAGGGGGCAGTGATATTTTGTGCTGACGAGCACCAGTGTTTTGGTAACACAACTTTGTGACTTTGGGTCACCAGAGGTTTGGCACCTCCAGAGGTTTGGCACCTCAGCGTCTCGTCCCCGTGGTTTCGCACCACAGTGGGTTGGCCCCACAAGGCGGTATTGAGGGATTGACGCCAGTGATTTGGTATCACACGATGGGTTGGCCCCATCACTCGATTATTGTGACTACGGTCACCAGTGGTTTGGTACCACATTTGTGTCTTTGGGACACCAGAGGTTTGGCACCTCATTGCGACTCGTCCCTGTGGTTAACACCACCGTGGGTTGGCCCCACTTGAGATATGGGATCGTCTGCTAGTGATTTGGTATCACACGATGGGTTGGCCCCATCATTGGATTTGTGACTTCGGTCACCAGTGCTTTGGTAGCACAAACGTGTCTTTGGGACACCAGTGGTTTGGCACCACATTGACGGATATTGTGTCTTTGGGACACCAGTGTTTTGGTAACACATTGTGACTATATGTCACCAGTGGTTTGGCACCACCAGTGGTTTGGTACCACATGGGGTAGAAAAGGTGAATGGATGGTTAGGAGTCGGTGCATATTAATTGGATGCATGATGATTATGTTATGTTTGCATATGATGTTTTGCTAATCCGGGAAAAAGGGTTGCACACTGAGTCTTGGTGACTCACCTTTTTCCTTTAACCATTTCAGGTATTGCATAAAGCTGGACCGGGATCGGAGAGGACAAGGTGGCCCATGCCGAAGATGATGATTTAATATTTTATGCTTGGTTTTGATATAAGTACTTTATTTGAATTATTGGGTTGTAATAAAGGCCATTTTATTATTTTGGTATTACTTTAACCATGGTTTATCTGATTTGGATTTCTATGTGAAAATGGTTTTAATTCCAGTACCCTATTTATAAAAGTATGTTTAATAAAGTATTTTCAGACAATTTGTAACTTCTAAAGTTTGCATATTGCTTTAAATGAACATGGTTTTCAAAAATTGAATTGTTTCATGCTTTATGCTAAGTTAATAAAGATTTTCATCCGACTTTCCCCAGTGACATAACCAGATTCGGTCGTAGCGAATGGGCCGGGTTTGGGGATGTTACAGTTTGGTATCAGAGCCCGGTTCAAAACTCGGCTTTGAGGGTTTTGGGCTCGAAACAGTTTTCAAAATGGGTTTTTGCAATATGGGTTTTTAAGAAACTTTTCAGGTTATTCTGGCATGGCACCTGTACCTCTGACCCGAAGTCCACCAGGTAAGTACTTCGGACTCTCTTGAAGTGATCTGTTTGTATGAATTGATTTGGGCTTAGTTTGGGCTCGTAGATTAGAATACTAGGATCTGTTGAACCCTAGGACTAGTCTACTCAAACACATGCATAAGACTTAAGGCTACTAAACAAACCTGTGAAGTAAGTCACCGAGTTAAGGTGTGGCAACCACTGTACGCATGTTGAGGATTGGTATTCAGTAAGAGCTTGGTATTTAAGCAGTCCTAGCGACTCACCTCCTCTTTACTCGAATCCTACCTGGTGCGTAGCTACGGTTCACCTTAACCAAGAGGACTTGTTCATAGGCTAAACCAAGTATTAAAACCCGAAAGGGATTAGCCTTACTGTATTAAAACCCTTAGTTTTAAAATTTTCAAACTTACCCCTTTGGTTTGTAAACCCTAAATCTGATTTTGAAAGACGTTTTCTCGATTTACCAAAATTTCCAAAATGCCCCTAGTGGCAAAATTACTAAAATGGCCCTGACTTTCAAGATTTCTGGTTTAACTCCAATTTTAATAAAATTTCCCTACTTTGCAAAAGTATACAAAAATGCTATTTTCAAGATACCCTGATTTGAAAATTTACAAAATTACCCCTGATGAACAAAATTACCAAAATGCCCTTGGTTTCAAAATTTTCATGATTCCCTCGATTTTTACTAAAATGTTCTTACATTATGAAAATATCAAAAACTTCTGTTTTACAAATATCGAGATATCCTGATTTGGGAAATTTACGAAAATGCCCTTAACGTCCCCAATTACTGAAATAACCCCGATTTCTGAAATTGTTACAACACATCTGGTTTGAAAAACAAATTTTTCAAGATGACCCCTGAGATTTTGTAAACTTTGAAATATCTTTAATTTGAAAACTATTTTCAAATTGACCCTGAGTTATTACCGAAATACCCCTATAGGAAAATGTCGAAATTACCCCTGGGTTGGGAATGCTCAAGAAAGTGACATGGATGAATGAATGTGTCTTTAGTGAAGTATGTGAATGTGTGAATTAGAACAGAAAACTTGAGATGAAACTTTGATTGCTCGAAAGAACGACTTCCAGAAACTTCTGTTCATAAAATCTGCTCGTGGATAAAACAGTGGAACAAAATTCCTAATGCATAAAACTTTTAATCAGATTAAATCGCGACGCTAGATATGAGTTCTAGGGGACGTGGTTGTCGCAGACGTGGTCAAGGTGGAATCACAGCTTTATTAAGATCAGAGTGCGCAGCAAGAGTGTAGTGTGGTAGGATGTGTGACTGTTAGTTAGTTGGAAATTTCGAGGACGAAATTTCTTTAAGGAGGGTAGATTTGTAACATCCCGAAATTGGGCCTAGGAGAATTGAGCCCAATGGGCCTTAGGCATAGTAGCGTTTAAATTTTTGGAGAACAAGAGATCGGCTTAAATGCTAGTTAGACCCATTGGATAAGTGATTTTGGAAGGTTAGAGGGCTTCTATGAAGTCCCGGGATCAAATATTGCCTTTGGGGAAATTTTGGTTTTAGGTGAAAAAAACCCTGGAAGTTGGCAGATATGCCTTAAGAATAAAATATGGAGAAAATAACACAAAAGGAGTGTGTGGTGTAGTGGCAAAGTGACGCCACTTAGGGGACAAGGGAGTGACGCCACAAGGGAAGGAAGGAGGTCCAAGGTTCAAGTCTTGGCTTTTGCATTTTGGTTTCTTTTTGCTTGGACCTTAGAATTTGGCCCATAGTTTATATTTAGTTGCGCATGGTTTAAGACACAAGAGGAGCTTGTGGCCAAGTGGTTAGCGGCGTGGATTATGTTGCAAGGGAGCCTGGGTTCGAATCTCATGAGAAGCAAGGGAGTATTTATTTTGCGGATTGGACGACAAGAGTTTCAGTTGAATTTAAACTCTACTGACGAAGGGATCCCACATCGGAAAGACATAAAGAATGAAGGTGAAGAGCTAGCTATATAAGGAGCATCCTAGGAGGAGAGTAAACACATCTTGGAGGGCGTTTGGGCACAAGAGTGGTCGGAGCGCGGATTAGCCCCAGAGTCCTATCAGGTGTGTAACTCTCTCTACTCTAACTGTAGAGCGGCAAATGCCGAAATGCCGGTTACACGGCATTAGTAGCCACACGAGCGTGCGAGCGCATGTGTGGGGCTTCGACGCGATAGTTGAGGCCATCAGTAGTATTCTCGTGGGTTGGGGCTGCTTGGGCCTCGATGGGCCGAAGTGGGCCCAATGGGCCTGTGGGCCCATATGAGTAAATTGCATGATTGGTTAGTATATGTTGAACTAGACTAGGTGGAAGTTATATACGTGGCTAGATTTGTGCTAGGTGGGCCACACGAGCGTGTGGGCCCGGATGGGTCGAAATCGGGTTTTAGGCCCAATCGTCCGGTACAACCGGAAATGGTAGCTGAGTCGCTAGTGGTGACATTAGGCCTTCGAAAAGGCCATTTTAGTTGTGAATTTACGAAAATACCCTTAGTAGTTAAAATTACGATTATACCCTTAGAGGTTGATTAGCATGATTATGTTGTTTAGTTTTGGCCGATTGTAGGGGAAGGCTTGATCTCGCATGTCTCAGGTTGTGGCTAGTGCTCGAAAAGTGTTAAGGAAGGGGGATCTAGTGCGTTAGATCTTGATCTACGGGATTTGATAGTCGCATTAGTAACCAGGTGTGTAAACTAACATACTTCTTGCTTTGTATATGTTTGATAAACTGATTGATTGGTAAAACCGAAACAGTATGGTTGAGTGATATGATACCCTATGGGGTATGTGCACGAATTCAGGTAAGTCTGTTTCATTATGAGTACTGTTATTGATACATGATGTCATGATTTATGATATATGTGCTATGAGATGCAACGTTAAACATGTTTGCATGATTTTGAATACTATACATGAGTTGGTATGATGATGGGTGATATGAGAGGAGGGGGCAGTGATATTTGTGCTGACGAGCACCAGTGTTTTGGTAACACAACTTTGTGACTTTGGGTCACCAGAGATTTGGCACCTCCAGAGGTTTGGCACCTCAGCGTCTCGTCCCCGTGGTTTCGCACCACAGTGGGTTGGCCCCACAAGGAGGTATTGAGGGATTGACGCCAGTGATTTGGTATCACACGATGGGTTGGCCCCATCACTCGATTATTGTGACTACGGCCACCAGTGGTTTGGTACCACATTTGTGTCTTTGGGACACCAGAGGTTTGGCACCTCATTGCGACTCGTCCCTGTGGTTAACACCACCGTGGGTTGGCCCCACTTGAGATATGGGATCGTCTGCTAGTGATTTGGTATCACACGATGGGTTGGCCCCATCATTGGATTTGTCACTTCGGTCACCAGTGCTTTGGTAGCACAAACGTGTCTTTGGGACACCAGTGGTTTGGCACCACATTGACGGATATTGTGTCTTTAGGACACCAGTGTTTTGGTAACACATTGTGACTATATGTCACCAGTGGTTTGGCACCACCAGTGGTTTGGTACCACATGGGGTAGAAAAGGTGAATGGATGGTTAGGAGTGGGTGCATATTAATTGGATGCATGATGATTATGTTATGTTTGCATATGATGTTTTGCTAATCCGGGAAAAAGGGTTGCACACTGAGTCTTGGTGACTCACCTTTTTCCTTTAACCATTTCAGGTATTGCATAAAGCTGGACCGGGATCGGAGAGGACAAGGTGGCCCATGCCGAAGATGATGATTTAATATTTTATGCTTGGTTTTGATATAAGTACTTTATTTGAATTATTGGGTTGTAATAAAGGCCATTTTATTATTTTGGTATTACTTTAACCATGGTTTATCTGATTTGGATTTCTATGTGAAAATGGTTTTAATTCCAGTACCCTATTTATAAAAGTATGTTTAATAAAGTATTTTCAGACAATTTGTAACTTCTAAAGTTTGCATATTGCTTTAAATGAACATGGTTTTCAAAAATTGAATTCTTTCATGCTTTATGCTAAGTTAATAAAGATTTTCATCCGACTTTCCCCAGTGACATAACCAGATTCGGTCGTAGCGAATGGGCCGGGTTTGGGGATGTTACACACTCATAATAAAAAGTGAGCACGAAAGAATGTATGCTCTAAAAGGCTCAAAATCTCACAAAAGTTATGGGTTTTTTTATATCAACCTTGTAAATTTTGAACTTCAAGGTAATAATTAAATTCAGGTAGACAACCTAACAAAATTTTAATTTTGAAAATAGACTCATCATGATTGATTATCTAGTCTTCTAAAATTTAAATCATCACTGCACAATTATCAATGACTTAATCTAAAACATATCAAAGAAAATTATGGATCACAGGAAATTTCATTCTAATTAGTAATATGAGAAAATTACTTAAAGACAATATATCATTTAGGGATTTTGAGAATAATGAAAAAATTAGGCATGTTTTGAGAATAATACAAAAAGTTAGGCATTTTCTCGAACTAAATATTCACCCCCCACACTTAAGATGTACATTGCCCTCAATGTGCAAAGATACATAATAACATTATAGTGATAAAATCAAAAGATAGGGAGAAGTGAAACTCCCTAAATGTTGGATGAATTTCTTGAATTGGGAGTCCCGTGGTGTGGTGGCTGCTACCGAGCTCTGCGCTAGATGAAGAAATTGGGAAGCTCGTGAAGAAATAGCTAGGAAACATTTGGACACATTTAAAATAAACTAATTATGTATTTAAAAACAAAAAAAAAGAAAGAGAAAGAAAATAGAAAATAAAAGAAAATTAAAAGAAAAGATGGATGGACTGAAAAGTCCTTATTGTTGGATGGTTCGCGAGGTGGGTGTTATTTCTAAGGCTGCTTGTCATGGCTATGGTCGTAGTCGTAGTGATTCCCTAGCAGCCTTTAGAACCTACAGTCAAGAAACTAAAATAAAATAAACTAAATTAAGCATAAGAGAGTCAAAGAGAAGGAAAATAAAGGAGAAGAGAAAAATAGAATAAAAGCTAGATGGTCTCAAAGACCCTTGGCTTGTCGAGTGGATGAAGCGGCCGGCATGAACTTATGTATATCGGTCTCCCACACGAAGACTGTGCTTGAATCCTTCCATTTATTCGACATGGCTATTGTGGAGACCAATAGTTTGGATTATGGAAGAGAAAAGATCTGAAAAAGAAAGAAAAAGAAAATGATATGGAAGAAGGGAGATGGGGAGTAGGTGAGAAGAGGGAGGGGGTGGTTTAAATAGAGTGTTGAGGTCTGGTACATCCCCACGCCCGTGTACCGTGGGCGTGTCGAGTCACACGGCCGTGTCGCACGGCCATGTTATACTTCGTTCGCTTCTCCCAAGCCTATGGTCAGGTCACCACGCCCGTGTATGATCTAACAGTGTCAGCCACGGCCGTATAACACGGCCGTGGCATGGTAGTTGGAGTCTGTCACTCGAAGATATGATTCGTTCTGACTCGTACCATCTCTACCATGTCAGTACGGAGATTCATGGTGTCTACACAGCCACGACCACAACTGTGCATGAGGCCGTGTGGAATGAAAATCTGCACTTTTGGTTAGCTTATAATTAGATGCTGAAGTAGAAATAAAAATAAAAATAAAGGAATGTAAAAGTTAATAGAGTTAGTGTTCGGGTTGCCTCCCGAGAAGCGCTCGTTTATATTCTTAAGCTAGACTTACCTCTCATTCGCATATTCATGGTGGTTTGAAGAGTTGAACATCCTCTCTCATGCTATCTGTCTTACCAACAGTATATAGTTCAAGTCGAGTAGCATTTATTTTGAAAGTGCCGAATATAGGATTACTTACCTCGAGGTTCGGTTTCTTCTCTTTTTAATAAAGTTTCTAAAAACCCAAAGGGGGTTGTGACCTTTGATTATCTTGACCACCCCAAGAGAAATTTGGATGGTTCCTCCAACCTGCATTATAGTTATTGCTATAGGGTTATTTTGAGGTCTAAAATTTTTACACATAAAGTTGACTTGCTCATTCTCCATTCTAAAACCGAAGGGTAAACATTCTGAATTAATCATCTCCGCTCCATTCGTATCACATTGCACTGTCGAATTCACCTGCTTAGAAAAATTCAAACCATCAATTTTCTTACCAAGAGCTTCAACTTGAGTTGTTAAGATAGAAACTGCATCAATGTTAAAGAGATCGGTTGCTTTAATCAGTTTCGTTCTCATGATTTGCCACTGATATTTATTCAGTGCCATCTAATAAACTCTTGAGTTGCCTTGGGTGTTTTATTATACAGTGTTCCACCAGTTGCTGCATTAATTAGTCATCTAGTCAAGGGACTCAAACCGTTGTAGAAGGTTTGAATTCGCAACCACAAAGGTAACCCATGATGAGGTTACCTTTTCAACAGATCCTTAAATCTCTCTTATGCGTCATATAATGTCTCCAAATCAAATTGAGTAAAAGAAGAGATGTCTTATACAACATAGCTATTTTAGCCGATAGGGAGTACTTCAACAAAAAATTCTCGGTCATCTAAACCAAAGTCGTGATAGAATCTCATGGCAATGAATTCAACCACTGTTTTGTCTTTCTCTTCAAAGAGAATGGGAACAACCGTAAGTGTATGGCATCATCAGTAGCACCATTAATCTTGAAAGTGTCGAAAATCTCTAGAAAGTTAGCCAAATGAGTATCCAGATCTTCATCTTGTAAACCATCAAACCAAACATACTGTTGTACCATTTGAATTGTGTTCGACTTCAGATTGAAATTGTTTGAAGCAATAGTCGGGCTCACAATGCTCGATTTAGCCCCAATCAGAGCAGACTTAGCATAATCAAACATAGTACGAGGAACAGGACCTATAAGAGGTAGCTGATTATTTTGATTATCACCCATCTCCACAGTAATATCCTTTTCCTCTTAATCGTCTATTGTAACACCACTAAACCGTCTCTGTCACCGGCTTGGGGTTACGGAGCGTTACAATACAAATCAGGACATTTATCATCAAACAAAAAGAAAAATATAAAATAAATTATAACAACCAATAGCTTATAAAAATTAGGGTAAAATATACTTACGGGCCTTAAACCGAGCTTACAGAGCCCTAAAAATAGTTTGGAAACAGTCCTGCACTAATTTGAATCAAAACAGAAAAAATATGCAAAAATTTGAAAATTTTGAAAACAAGGGTCACATGCTTGTGTGGAATAGCCTAGGCCATGTGTAACTTAAAAAGCTTCCAAAACAAGGCAAAACTTTCATTCGACACTTAGGTTCCAAGACAAATCAAAATCAACCATTTCCATACTTCATAAACACATTTAAACAAGCCTAAAACATGCCAAAATAATCAACCTAAGTGCCTAACCAATGTGTCCTCATTGACACCATAATTTGCATTCAAATTCATAAGTTCATAAATAAAACTCATACCAAACTTATCATTTCTTCTTAATCATTCATATTCATTCATACCATGATTCAAACACTTAAATAAGGTTTATATCACATGACCAAAACAACTTTATATGAACATATTCACACTAAGATTGAAGGAACATACACAAGTAAGCTTATACCAAGCTTAAAACATAACATTTGTAATAAGCATCTAAATATATGCAAAAACACCTATTACATGACATATAACATAAAATTAGTGTATCAAAATCTACCAAAATGATTCTGGATAGTGTGATATTCAAGTTGATTAGATCGCCCGACTCCACAAAATGTTATCTACAAGGAACAAAAAAGAACACAAGTAAGCTTCACTTAAGCTTAGTAAGTTCAACAGTTAAAAATGATAAAGCTTACCAGATTAAATATGATAATTTTAATAACAAGATTTAAAATTAGAGTCTCCTATCAACCACAATCCGTAACAGGTGAGTTTATACATAAACAAGTACAAGATCATTCACTATCAAGCCACAATACTATCAGGAGATTCATGAATAATCATTCAACAATTCAATAACAAGACAATTAACACAAGAGACATTACCCGATGAACGATATATGGATATGAGTGCACAGTTATCCATTCAAAACATGCCAAACACTCCAACGAGCCAATCCAACCGATAACACGCCTAGACACCAAGTGCCAAGCTCGAAGGCTTTACATCTGCCCTCGATAACAAGCTAGAAACACTATAAATATAACACGATAATCCGCAACAAATGCTGGACTTTAGTATATTCAGTTAACAGTAAATAAACAGGAATCATCATCTAATCTCAAACCATTCTTGAACAGTGCACACTATAACCTATTGGCATGTCAATTGTTCTCTATCCTACGTTCATCGACTTAGGAGATATTACCACTAAACTAGGTCCAATAGTTTATTATTCTCATTCATACTAATTTAACATCGAAATATTTAATTTTACAATCAACAACTAAATTCTCATTCAATTCATATTGTAAAATATATCAAAATAAATCGAACGAACTTACCTGAGCTAAACCGCAGTAATAACAAAACTTCAGGAACTACTCAGCAACCCTCCCTTTTCCCCAATTTTCAACTTGTTCTTGATCCATAATATAATTTATTTCAATTATTAATCTTAAATTTCATATACTATTCAATTTTAATACATATAACTTCTTATTTACAATTTTGCACATTTGACCCAAACATTTACACTTTATTCAATTTAATCCATAAAACCAAATCAAGCTCAATTATACAATTTAATCCTCAACCCATAGAACCAAATTTTAACCACATCAAAACAGTTCATATAAGCTAAAAATTCACAAGAAAAACTTAAGTATTTTTGTTTATTTCCAATTAAATTCATAAACTTAAAAATTGTAACACCCCAAACCCAGCCCAAACGCCACGACCTGATCTGGTATGTTACGGGGTAATTGTTAAAAACTTTGCTTTGAAGGGATTTGAAATCTCAGTTTGTTTATGTAGTTATTCATTAAATAAGTGCTATTTCCAGAAAACCTTTATGGGTTTTTTTTTTAAACATATCTTTACGTTAAACGTGTTTGGAAATCCCATTTTATTTCCTCGAATAAGTAAGTCTTTGAACATAAATTTATATAATGTAAACATTAAAAAATATAAATTGATAACCTAAACTATGGAGGCCTTATTACATAAATAGTCTCAAAATTAAAACTCAAAGAAAAACCAGAAATAGTTTATGAAAATGAAAGACTTGATGGCCCCTCGAGTCCGCCTCAGCTCCCATATCCACGATCTACTGCTCACCTAAAAGGTTTAGGAAAATAAAGGGGTGAGTCACCAAGACTCAGTGTGCAAATTCCACATAAAAGGCTTAAGGCCCACAAACACATTATGGGCCTTGGCCCATACACAATGGCAACAGAATATTTACATGTAACATGGCCCAACCCAACCTAAAAATCCATCCTCTACACACCAGCCCGTACCAACCAACACACCTCGGGGATTTCTACAATCAACCCACCAACTACTACACACCATATCAACAGCCATGCTGCCTATTCCTAACAGTCAGGAATAAATTTAACGTGGCTTAGCCACCGATCACTATTGTGACCTAACTTTATAATTCGTGGTTTTAACCACCGATCACCAAGTGACCTATTAACATGCTCTTCCCCTTCATCATATCAACCCCATCCCATGCATACATACATGCAGAATCAAAACAATATACTACCTAAAAGTTCACAGTCTATCACATACATCGATACACATAGAGAAGTTTCTATGATTACGTACCTGGCATCCCTTGCCTACCCTTTTCGGGTAATCCGACATTCTATATAGCTTTTTTCCGGCTTTTAGCCCATAACATATATTTAGTACAGATTACTATACAGCCTTTTTTTCTGGCTTTTAGCCCATAACATATATTTAGTACAGATTAATTAGTGTGTTAGAGATCTACACACCTGATTACAGTCAAGACGAGACCTTCTATGTCAACACTACCAGAAGCCGATACGACTGCTAACTGCCTAAGATTTTGTTCTGAAGCCGTTCCACAACCCGGTGGCCAATCCCGTACTGCTGACATCGCTCGTTTCTTAAACTTAGGGATTGGTTTTACAGATCCAATCCCCTCCTTCGCCTGATTATTTGATTCCATTAAAAGACCTTATCATAACATATGGTTAAGATCACAATTACGATAGCGAATCTAAAGAGAACCCCTTACCTTGAAATCCCAAAAAGAGAGATATGAGGTTCAGAGACTAACTGTTCCGGCTTTTAAATCTAAGCAATCTACTTCAATTCCCGAATGTCGCCCAACACGTAAACACAAGAAACCAACAATCCATTAGCCTTTCGGCTTTGTCTTCTAAAAACCGAAAGAGAAAAAGAATAGATCAGAAGAAATCGACACCTATCTTTACAGAGAATTTGGCAACTCCTAGAAGATTTCGGCTTTTGAGAAGATCAAAAAGAGAAGATGATAAGAAGAAATCTATGTAGATTTGGCTTTTTGTGAAGAGATCGGCAAAAGAGAAGAAGCAAAGAACAATGAATATTTGGCTTGTAGAAAAAGAATGAAGAAGAGATTTAAGTTCAAGAGTTTCGGCTTTTGCATAAAAGTGAAGATGAGAGAATGGGATTTAGGGATTTCAGCTTTGGCAGAGAATGAGAGAAAAGAATGGGAGAATAAAACCCTAAATACAGAAAATAAAAGGATATTCCCCTTAACCTAAATTTCGGCACCTACTACCTAAATCCCGAAAATGCCCCTTTTTAAAACTAAAACTAAGCTACTAATCAAGGGAATTTTCATCACCCCTTAGCCATACTAAAACCGATTTCTCCCCCTCCAAGAGATGGAAATTCGACCTCCACCTTGACCAATGGATAATTCCTAAACTTTCTCCCTTATCATTATCTGATCTCTCATCCACAAGTGCCCTAGATAACACCACCTCTTCCTTTCTTTATCTGCCACATTATCAGCCATATTATCCACATTATCCAAACAACTAAATCCTCCTATTTTCAAGCCTCATTGCCGTCCCACTTTACCCACTCAAATGCCGAAAATTAACTAAATTTTAATTAAAAGAATTGGGCTTCATACAACTTGAATTTGGGCCTCCCAGTTGACGCCACTTCCCTGCTCTTTTAGTGGCGCCACTTTGCCACTGGACCACAAGCCCATTTTATATTTTAAAACACAGATAATCATCTTTTAAGCCTTATCTTATCAGGCTTTGCACTAGAGTGTCCAAACAGAAAGTTCTAACTAAGACCTCGGCCCAACCTTGAGCCCAATCTGAACCCCTTAAACACTCTAATCAACACATTATACATAACACACAACAAATGCATAGCCCCACAATTTCAGGATGTTACAGTTCTACCCCCTTAAAGAAATTTCATCCTCGAAATTTCCAACTAACTATTAATCGTACTACCTAAGTCTCACCACTATGCTTTCGCTACGCACTCTAATTATAAAGCCAAAAGAAACACTTAGTATACTATGGTAGAGTACGCACCGGTATTCGCATCTAGAGCGTCCTCGTCCCCTTGGCGACGTGCTGCATAGACCAAAGCTGGCTGCCTCACCTCAGCATAACCTGCAGCTCCACGACCATGTCCTGTGCCATTGCCACCATTGACTTGACCACGGCCCCTTGGTGGTTGTTGACCTCCTCTTCCCGATGGTGCATTCTCTTGACCTGTGGGCCCTTCACCGCCCCGTTGCTGCGGACAGTTTCTAACTTGGTGGTCCATAGATCCACACCTAAAGCACTTCCCACTGCCCGCCCAACACTCACCTACATGGAATTTACCACACCGAGCACACTTTTGTGTCTGACTAGCAGCAACAGGTTTCTCATTTCGACTCGGTCCATCTAACCTAGGCCTTTTCTGAGTATGCCCAATTGCCCCTGATGATCCAAAATTTCTCTTACTTCCACCCCTATCTCTATCCCGATTCAGTTTTTCTGTCCGCTTAACCTGTTCAGCTATCTTAGTTTTTTCCACAAGCACAGCAAATTCCCTCTCCCGCTGTGGTGCTATTAGTACACGCAGATCATCTCTCAGACCATCTTCAAATAGAACACAGTGTTCATGGTCTGTGGCCACCATCCCTCGAGCATAACGGCTAAGGCGTAAGAATTCCGCTTCATATGCAGCCACCGACCTACTTCCCTGAACCAGGTTCAGAAACGCTCTATATTGCACATCCACATAACTAGTCCCAATGTATTTACTCTGGAATGCCGTTTTAAAGAAATCCCAGGTGATACAGTCAGCCACCGTACCATCCTTAACTGTAAGCCACCATTGGTAAGCCTCGTCCCGCAGGAGTGATACAACCCCTTTCAGTTTTTCCTCCTCCGTGAAATCTAAATCGTCCATTATACACTCAACCGCCTCCAACCAGTACTCAGCTGTACTCGGGGCTATACCAGAAATTCCCCTAAACACTTCTGCCCCATTAGCTCTACGTCGTTCTGACACAAATTTCCGGGCTCCTGTGCCCATGCCTGCCCCAGCAACCCTCTCTAAAACCCTCAACATCGCCTGAGATACCGCATCATCTCCGGCCGTCTGATCCTGAAACTCTGCCTCCCGTAGCTGGCATCTCATTTCCTGACCTGTGGCCAGATCCTACTAGTTCTGACACGACCATCCTACCCCTACCACGACCATGCGGCGAATGTCCACGACCCCGGACTCATTCTACCGATCTGCGTTTATCTGATTAGAAATTTTATGAATTATTAACTTCTTTCACTAATTAACCACGAACAATCTTATGAACAATAGTTTTAAGAGTAGTTCTTTCGAATTCTAAATTATATCTACGAGTTCCAGTCTCAAGTTTGTCTCCTAGTTCTAGGAACCACATACATTCAACCATCATACATCAACATACAAGTAGCATCCACGAACTCACATTCATCACATAAGGGTATTTTCATCATTTCACTACCCAGGGGTATTTCCGTAGTTTTGTCCTACATGGTATTTTCATAATTTCCCAAAATAGAGTATCTCGTGATTTTTTCGAAATGGAGGTATTTTGGGTTTTTTTCTTTTTTTTTAAAACATGGGTATTTTGGAAAATTCCATTTTGTAAACCAGGTACTTCGATGAATCTAGGGTTTTTCAGGTAATTTGCAAAGCATGGCTAATTTATAATACCAAGGGTGTTTTAGAAATTTCATAAATTTTGGTAGTTTTACAAATCCAAGGTATTCTGGGAAATTTTCACAAATCAATAGTATTTTGGAAATCTTACAAAACTTGGGGGTATTTTGGTCATTTTACGAAATAGGGTGGCTGGTCCCTTTCGGGTTTTAGTTATAAATTTTGGCCCGTCAACAAGTCCTCATGGCTAAGGTGAACAGTCACTACGCACCAGGTAGGATTCCAGCGAAGAGGAGTTGAGTCACTAGGACCGCTTAAATACCAAGTTCTCCCTGAATCCAATCCTAGACATGCGTAAGCCTGTTGCCACACCTAACCCAGCGACTTGTTTACGGACATGTTAAATTAGGTTAAGTCCATTAATGCCTAACATACTAGTCTACGTCCATCAAGCCCATCAAACCCAACATGTATATCACATCAAGAGTTAGAATACTTACCTGCGTGGATCGGATGCCGGTAGACTCGAAGGCCATATCTCAACCCCAAAGCTTTTTTCCCAAATTCACATCAATTTTACAAAACACTACTAGACCCATTTCACAGCCCGAGTTTTGCAACTGGGCTCTGATACCAAAATATAACACCCCAAACCCGGCCCAAACGCCACGACCAGATCTGGTATGTTACGGGGTAATTGTTAAAAACTTTGCTTTGAAGGAATTTGAAATCTCGGTTTGTTTATGTAGTTATTCATTAAATAAGTGCTATTTGAAGAAAACCTTTGTGGGTTTTTTTTTAAAACATATCTTTACGTTACACGTGTTTGGAAATCCCATTTTATTTCCTCTAATAAGTAAGTCTTTGACCATAAATTTATATAATGTTAACATTAACAAATATAAATTGATAACCTAAACTATGGAGGCCTTATTACATAAATAGTCTCAAAATTAAAACTCAAAGAAAAACCAGAAATAGTTTATGAAAATGAAAGACTTGATGGCCCCTCGAGTCCGCCTCAGCTCCCATATCCACGATCTACTGCTCACCTAAAAGGTTTAGGAAAATAAAGGGGTGAGTCATCAAGACTCAGTGTGCAAATTCCACATAAAAGGCTTAAGGCCCACAAACACATTATGGGCCTTGGCCCATACACAATGGCAACAGAATATTTACATGTAACATGGCCCAACCCAACCTAAAAATCCATCCTCTACACACCAGCCCGTACCAACCAACACACCTCGGGGATTTCTACAATCAACCCACCAACCGCTACACACCATATCGACAGCCATGCTGCCTATTCCTAACAGTCAGGAATAAATTTAACGTAGCTTAGCCACCGATCACTATTGTGACCTAACTTTATAATTCGTGGTTTAACCACCGATCACCAAGTGACCTATTAACATGCTCTTCCCCTTCATCATATCAACCCCATCCCATGCATACATACATGCAGAATCAAAACAATATACTACCTAAAAGTTCACAGTCTATCACATACATCGATACACATAGAGAAGTTTCTATGATTACGTACCTGGCATCCCTTGCCTACCCTTTTGGGTAATCCGACTGTCTATACAGCCTTTTTCCGGCTTTTAGCCCATAACATATATTTAGTACAGATTAATTAGTGTGTTAGAGATCTACACACCTGATTACAGTCAAGACGAGACCTTCTATGTCGACACTATCAGAAGCTGATACGACCGCTAACTGCCTAAGATTTTGTTCTGAAGCCGGTCCACAACCCGGTGGCCAATCCCGTACTGCTGACACTGCTCGTTTCTTAAACTTAGGGATTGGTTTTACAGATCCAATCCCCTCCTTTGCCTGATTATTTGATTCCATTAAAAGACCTTATCATAACATATGGTTAAGATCACATAAGCAAAAGTACAGTTTCTAACACACTACTATGTGACATCGCCAGATTCGGCCATAAAATCCAAGCCGGGTTTGGGGCGTTACAAAAAAACAAACTAAAAATAAATCTAAAACCTAAGAAAAGAGAAAAGATAACTGAAATTAAAAGAAAAATTCTGAGCTAAGTAATTGGTGTCCATAATGTGTGACAAATGAGCCTATTTATAGATTTCACGTGATCATCGTCCTTAACCCTAGATTAGCTGGCATTCTCGAGCTTTAAGTTTGATTGTCCGGACCAAAACGCCTACTGACTCATGTTAATTTCCATCCAGAGTCGATGTTGTGACACATCAAGACCTGTGTCGCGACATAAAAGTTAGTATACTCCTCTTTAGTTGTCTTCAGAAGTATATTACGATACCCTTAAGTTGTGTCGCCACATCAAAGGTTGTCTCGAGATTTCTCCATTCTACTTCCTATGTTTCAACATCGATCCCTCTATGTTGTGACATAGTGACTAGTATCAGTCTAGCACGCCTTCTAATGGTCTCCTGGACACTTACAAAGTTTATTAGCTTAACCTTAGCCCTCATTTGGCCCCTAAGGTCAATAAAAGACTCGGTTTGCACATTTTATTAGCTTTAAGAGAACTTACTAAAACATAGTTAAAACCTAATGATAATGCTTGTTTTCAAGCTCCTAAAGTACGAAAGTTAGTTTAATCTGCTACACCGAATTACGGTAGAGCAAAAACCTAGATGAAGCTTCATGTAAACCTCTTCATTAAGATCACCATGCAAGAAGTAATTATGGACATCCATCTAATGTAACTCTCAATCTTCCGAAGCTGCAATAGTAAAAAAAGCACGAACATCACCATTTACGCCACAGGTGTGAAATTTTCATTATAGTCAATACCTTCTACCTAGTGATTTCCAAAAACAACAAGATGAGCATTAAGCCTCTCAATACTTCCATCGAAGTTATATTTAATCTTGTACACCTACTTACTACCAGGTGCTTTCTTTCCAAGAGGAAGTGTTTCAATAGACCAAGTGTCATTATCTTTTAGAGAACAAATCTCCTTTTCAATAGCATCACACCATCCTTTTAACATACCCTAATTCATATCCGTCACCATAATAGGGTTACGGGAATGCTACAGCAAGTTAACAAAAATAGACAAGTAAATCATAATAATATCAAATATACTTTATCAATTACCAAAATTAATTGAATTACAATAATATCTTACATCTGCGAGGCTTAAATCGAGCTTCGGGGACTAAAGAATTAATCTTAAAACCCTCAGGAACTAATTTGAAACAAATCAGAAAGTTTCAGGAAAATATGAAATTTTCAAAAAAACAGGGAACACACGACCGTGTGGCCAGGCCATGTGGAATGCCTCAGGCCATTTAACTTTTGAAGTTGGGACACACTGCCGTGTCCTAGCCCATGTCCCTGCCCGTGTAACTCATTGAGTTGGGCCACGCGGCCGTGTTACAGGCCTTGTGCTAGACTGTGTAACTCCCTAACTTGTGACACACGACTGTGTCAGAGGCTATGTGCTAGGCCATGTAACACGATGACTTAATACCCACAGTCGTGTCCCAAACCGTGTGTGGCACACGGTTGTGTGGCACGGGCGTGTCTCAGGCCATGTGCACCTAAATGAACCTTAAACATCAAATTTACCATTTCAAGATTTCTTGGACACTAAGTAATCCATTTACCAACCATTAGACCTATTCAAATGACGTTAAACAAGCTCAAATCATGCTATTTCAACCACCTTAAGTGCATAACCAATGTACCCTCATTGGTACCAATTGTACAACAACATAAATCATCAACCAAAACATTCCAATTCACACAACTTATCTTCTAACCAATATGCCTATCATAGGCACCTCAAATCAAAACAATTCAAATAGACCTTTTAGTCATTTATATATTACAAGTTTATATAAAAAACATCTTCCATCATTCATGATTCATAACAAGTCATTATCTAAACATTTTCCAAGTAAACATCAAGTTATTGTAATGATGCTCATGTTATCAACTTGTACATAGGTTCACTCTTTACATATATACATACCAAAACAAAAGTAATGACAAAACAAGTCTATTACATGCCATATAATCCAAAACAAATGTTCAAAAGCTACTAAAATCGGATGGATAGTGTGACTTAAGTGCTTATCCAATCGTCCAACCATCAAAAGTGTCTATAAGAAACAATAAATATTACCAAAATAAATATAACAATTCAATCAAAATAATTCAACAATAAGTGTTTCCTCTCATCCACAATGTCAAACCGGTGAATTGCATAATTCAATTCAAAACTCACATAATAATCTCCGGGAAAACATATATGTTCACAGTGGGTCAATTCAAGATCTCAAATACATGTCATGCCATTCAAAAATCATTAAATAAGTTACAATACAATGATTTACAACCTAATGAATGCCTTACAAATACGAGTACACAAGTAATCCAACTGAAACACGCCAATCACTCATAAGAGCTAATCCACCTAATAACACGCCAAATGCTCATAAGAGCTAATCCAACCGATAACACGCCACAACACTGAATGCCTATCCCGTAGGCTATACATTCCCCCCCATAACATGCTAGATCAGCATAGTATAACATTAGAGTTCGTAACAAATGCTAAACCTCTGTATACTCAGGAAAAATAGAGATAAAGCTCTCCACATCAATCTCCATTCCATCCTCGCATAACACGTCATTATTCGGTTGTACTCTATCTTGTGTTCATCCGGCCCAAGTATCGATATCAACAACATTTTCCCAATCAACTTACAACATTAATAGAATAATTAAAATCCATTATTTTATATCATGTCATCATACAATTCATATAGATATTAAATTAAAATCAGTACGAACTTGCCTGGACCGAGTTGTAAGTTCAGAGACTATTCTGTAATTTTCCCTTTTCCACGTAAATCTACAGGGTCTTGATATGCTCAAGGAAGATGAAACTGAAGCTTCCTAGGTCTCAAATGCTAATTTTGGCAAGGGGTTGAAGAAAATGAATAAGAAATGTCTAATTTATTTTTCAATTTGTTTTGTTTAATTTTAATTTATTTACAATTTTGCCATTAAACATACATTATTTTATCATTTTCATATCAAATGTCATCCAACACTATTAACTAGGGCTAAATTACTACATAGGTCCTTCCTCATTTAGTTATTAAACTATTTAATCATTTAAATACAACAATTAGTAAGTTTTGTACATTATTCAATTTAGTCCTTTTTTCTTTAATTAGCTATCTAAACATTAGAATTTCCTAACCAAATTTGAATATAATACTAATGGATCCATAAATATTCTATAAATAATATTTATGAGTCAACACGATAGAAATTTGTGATCCCCAAATCACTGTTCCGTTACCACTAAAAATGGGTTGTTACATCTCTCCCCATTAGGAAATTTTGTCCTCGAAATTGTTACCTGAGAATAGATTCGGATACTGTAGTTTCATCGATTCCTCGGTTTCTCAGGTAGCCTCTTCAGTACCATGCTGATGCCATAAGACTTTTATCAACAGTACTTTGTTTATTCCGAAGTTCTTTGATAGCCTGAGCCAAAACTTTCGCTAGTTCTTCAAAACACATCAAATCTGGTTGTAATTCAATCTCACTATGAGAAATCACATGTGAATGATCAGATATGTACCTTCTCAACATTGAAACATGGAACACGTTGTGAATTTTCTCAAGTTTAGAAGGCAAAGCTAATCGAAAAGCTACAGGACCGATTCTTTTCAAAATCTCGTACGGCCCTATAAATCTCGGGCTCAGCTTTCTTTTCCTGCCAAAACGTAGTACTTTCTTCCACAGAAAAACTTTTAAAAATACTCGATCGCCAGTAGCAAATTCTATATCTTTTCTTTTCAAATCCGCGTATGATTTTTGACGATCAGATGCAACTTTCAATCTAACTTTATCTTTAGTTTCTTGAATCAAACCAATCCCTACCATTTTGGATTCGTTTAGCTCGGACCAATATAAGGGCATTTTACATTTTCTTCTATGTAAAGCTTCAAACGGTGTCATTTTAATAGTGGACTGATAACTGTTATTATAAGCAAATTCAGTTGACGGTAGATATTTTTCCTAACTACCCTCAAACTCGAGTATACAACATCGTAGCATATCTTTCAGATTCTGTATTACTCGTTTTGATTGCCCGTCAATCTGAGGATGAAATGTTGTGCTGAAATTGAGTTTAGTGCCGAAAGCCTCGTGAATTTTACTCCAAAATCTCGATGTGAACATCGGGTCACGATCAGAAATAATAGATGTCGCAACTCCATGAAATCTTATAATCTCTAACATATATAATTCCACTAATCTCTAAAGTTAGTATTTTGTTCTAACTAGAATAAAGTGTGCTGACTTAGTCAATCTGTCAACAATTAGCCAGATCGAATCTTTCATTTTCGGAGTTATAGGCAAACCAAATACGAAATCAATCGTGACTCACTCCCATTTCCACTTAGGAATCATAATAGGTTGTAATAATCTCGATGGTACCTGATGCTCTGTTTTAACGTGGTGACAAATCAAACATTTAGCTATGAACTCACAAATCTCACCTTTCATACCTAGCCACCAGTACATCTTTTTCAAATCACAATACATTTTCGTGCTACCAGGATGAATAGAATACGTACTATTCTAAGTCTTTAATAGAATATCACGTTTCAAATCTAGATTATTCGGAACACAAATTCTATCTCGGTAATACAATGTACCATCATCACCATTATTGTATTCAATAGCCAATTATCCTAAACCAAATTTAATTTCATTATCAACTTCGGATCGTCATTTTGTAACTTCCAAAGTCGCTAAAGAAACAAGGGTTTAGTCCTCAACTCTGCCAGTATAGATCGTCATTTAGTCCTCAACAAGGGTTTAGTCATTCAGAGCTAAATGAGTGTTCAACACTCAAAGTGCAAATAATGATGATTTTCGACTAAGTGCTTCCGCAACCACATTAGCCTTTCCTGGATGATAATCAATAACTAGATCATAATCTTTCAGTAGCTCTAACCAACATCGTTGTCTCAAATTTAGATCCTTCTCATCAAATTTAGATCCTTTTGTGATAAGTAAACACATGACATTTCTCCCCGTATAAATAATGCATCAATATCTTTAAAGCGAAGAAAATCGCGGCAAACTCAAGATCGTGAGTAGGATAATTTCTTTCATATGGCTTTAACTATTGAGAAGCATAAGCTACTACTTTCCCGAACTGCATCAATACGCAACCCAAACCATTGAGAGACCCATCACTATAAACAACATATTCTATCCCAGATTTAGGCTGTCAATAATAGAGCTTCTGTTAACATGTTTTTCAGCTAATCAAAACTCTATTGGCACTTATCAGACCAAGCAAATTTGATGTTTTTTTGTAGTAATTTGGTCATAGGTGAAGCAATGGTCAAGAAGTTTTTAACAAAACGACGGTAATAACCTACTAAACCCAGAAAACTTCGCGCTTCTGAAACATTTTTCAGAGTTTTCTAACTCATTACAGTAGAAACTTTACTTAGACTGACTCGAATGCCGTCAATTGATACCAAAAATCCAACCTTGCAAAGCCGGAATTCACATTTACTGAACTTTGCATACAATTATTTTTCTCGCTAAGTCTATAACATGATTCTCAAGTATTGAGCATGTTCAGATTCTATTTTACAATATATTAATATATCATCAATAAACACAACCACAAATCTATCCAAATGAGGCTAAAAAACTCGATTCGTTAAATCCATAAAAGCAGTAAGAGCATTTGTTAATCTAAATGACATTACTAGAAACTTATAGTGACCGTAACGAGTTCTAAAAGTAGTCTTTGGCACATCCCAATCTTTAACTCGCAATTGATAATACTCGGATCTGATATCTATCTTTGAGAACACTATGACACCTTTTAATTGATCAAACAAATCGTCAATATGTGGTAAGGGATACATATTCTTTATTGCGACTTTATTCAATTGTCTGTAGTCAATACACTCGGTCAAATAAATCTTCTATTTAACAATTCTTGTAATTTTGCTTTCAACTCTTTTAACTCAGCTGGTGCCATACGAGATGGGAATATTGATATCAGTGCAGTTCCAAGAACCAGATCAATCACAAACTCAACTTCACGGTTAGGGGGCAAACCTGGTAACTCTTCGAGAAATACATCAGTAAACTCATTAACAACCGATAGTTGATCTAACTCCAACTCTGAATCTCTGGTATCAATTATGCTAGGAATGTCTCACTACCTTTACGTATCAACCTCTATGCAGAAATAGCTTAAATGATTCTAGCAATACTATTCGGTCTGTTAGATTCAACTAAAATCACTTCCCCGTCTAACATTTCAAATCAATTCATTTTTGTCTAAATTTTCCATGGCGTCATGTAGAGATAACCAATCCATACCCAAAATAACATCAAATTCTTGAAAGGGTAATAACATCAAATCATCAGTGAATTCACAGCCTCTAATTTTAAGTGGACATTTATGACAAACTAATTTAACTATCACACACTAACCCAGTGGATTAGTAACTTGAATATCATATTTAGTTTATTCAACAGGTAGTTTCTTTTTCGTTACTAATGCAGTGCAAATATAAGAATGAGTTGACCCATGGTTAATCAGTGCTTATATAGTAACATCAAAGAGATAGAATGTACCAACAATCACATTAGGTGCAGTAGCTTCCTCTCTAGCTCGGATGGCATATGTTCAAGCAGGTGCTCTAGTCTCTTATTAAACAACTGTATCTTTTTCTCCCGTACGAGGGGTCCCAGTAGTGTTGCTCTGGCTTGGACGTCTACCTTTCTTAGATGTAGACATTTGTTTTTCATTATGTTCTTCACTTTCCTTCAATTGTTTCAAAAAATTTTATAGAAAATGATTAGTAGATCTGCATCTATAACATGCCCCCAATTTAGTTCTATAATACACCAGAATGAAATTTTCCACAATGTTTACAACTGGGCTTTGAAGCGTTCCGTACACTTCCCACACTATCAACTAGTTTTGTAGGAGATTTAAAATCATGCTGAATTGATTTATTTTTGTTCGGGTGCTCAAACGCTAAAGTAGCTTGACTAAAGTCTTCTCTAGTCTTCTTCGCTAGTGGTAAAGAAAATGACTTAAAGGAGCCTCTCTTGTTAATTTCTCGAATCCACCTATCTCTTTGTACTTTGTTGTTGTACACTTCTTCCATTTTTTACATGATCAGATAAAAAAAATTGTAAGATTTCATTACCTCCAACTATCATTCTAATTTCATCGTTCAGGCCGTCTTCAAATTTGATGCACATTTCTTCTTTAGCAGGCACAATTTCTCGAGCATATTTACTAAGATACACGAACTCTCTCTTGTACTCAACCACTGACTTGTTTCCTTGCCTTAATTCAAGAAATTCTATATTTTTCTTGTCTAGGTATCGTTTTCCAACATACTTCTTTTTTAACTCAGTCTAAAAGAAATCCCAAGAAATTTTCTCCCTCGGTACCACAATGATAAACCATAAAAGTAACACATTTTAGTCACATGCTTAGTATGTTTTTGGATGTTTATTTATACAATTATGTGAATTCAATGCTCTTAATCCTTTAAATTCGTATTTCTATACTTAGGTGAGCATAGGGAAGCGAAAGGAGTGGAAAACGGGCTAAAATCGGACAAAATGGGCCATCTTAAGAATCCACACAGCCAAGCTAGAACCACGCAAGCTGGACACATGCCCGTGTGCCAGCCCGTGTCAATCGCGAGCCATGCAAATTTTCACACGGCCTGGACACCCTCACACTGGCTGAGCACATGCCTGTGTCCCTGTCGCACCCTACTTTGTTTTCACGCAGAAAAAACCAATTTTTAGGGTTTTTGAGCCTTCTAAAATCTATAAATACAGGCCAGAGGAAGACCTAGGAGAGGACATAGAGTAGATCGAAGAAATTACTCAAAGGAAGTCATCGGAAGCATCTCGAAAGCGGATTCACTCCAAGATTGAAGATCTCCATCAAGTTCTTTAGAAGTTTTTTGGGTTCTTTATGTCTTGTTGTTTTCTTAATTCTAAGATGTTTTCCTCATACGTTATGAACTAAACTCCCTAAATACCTAGGGAGGATGAAACCTAGATGACTCTTATTATTTAATTATCTGAATTACATGATAAATACTTGTTCTTGTTCTTAATTATATGTTCTTAACCCTTGCTTTAATATTTTTAGGATATTAATTCAAGTTTAATATGCTTACTCAGTGGAGCAAAAGTCTCTGTTTAAGAGAACATCTAGCATAATTAAGCGGAGTTGATTGCAACCCTAGAAATAAGAAGACACAAATCTGCCGGATTAGAGTCAAATCTAATAAGGGAATCCATATATCGAGTTAATGCGACGATAGGGGTTTTAATTAGAAAGAGATTTCAATTAATCAACCTAGAGTCAGTTGTTCTTAGTCTTAAAAGAGATATTAACATGATTTAGGAATTTCTATGGATCAAGGCAAGTGAATAAGTCATTTAATTCGGAGTCAGAATAATAAGTGAAGTCTAGGTGTATTCTTCCTTGGGTATTGTCTTAATTCATTGGTTTATTCAAATACTTTCTTCACTCTCTGTCGCGTTCATAGTAAATTAGTTAGTTAAATTTTTATATTAAAAACTAACCCCATTAATTATTAGGCTAAATAATAAAAAGATAGTTATTACTTGTAATTTTAGTCCTTGAGGATACGATATTCCGAACTCATCATAGCTATACTACTGTTCGATAGGTGCGCTTGCCTTTATCGAAATATTAGTTAAGTGTCAAGCCCATCAAGTTTTTGGCACCGTTGCCGAGGACTAGAATATTAGGAACGCTTTATCCATTTTTATTATTTGCAATTTATTTGTGTTTCTATTATTATTTACTAACTTTTCTTTTATTTGCTTCTGGCAGGTATTTTTAGTTTATGACTAGGCGAAATCCGTCAGGACCATTATTCTTTGACAGTGAGATTAAAAGTACTGCTCGCAGAAATCATAGGGAAATAAGGAGAAGTCTACAGTATATAGAGGAAGAGCAAGAGGAAAATACCAACATTACCGAGGAGATGGCTGATAATAATTCGCTACCCCCGGTGGTTGCCGTAAATCCTGCTCCTCGCACTATGTACGACTATGCTAAGCCTAATTTGACTGGGGCTGAATTGAATATTGTGATGCCTACTGTTGCTGCAAATAACTTCAAGCTAAAGCCAAGCACTATACAGATGATCCAACAATGTGTTCAGTTCGATGGTTTACAGGATAAGGATCCAAATACCCATTTAGCCAATTTTCTAGAATTTTACGATACTTTTAAAATGAATGGTGTTTCTAACGATGCCATTTGCCTTCGGTTATTCCCTTTTTCATTAAGAAATAAAGCTAAGCAGTGGTTGAACTCATTACCACGAGGTTCTATCACTACTTGGGAACAAATGACCGAAAAGTTTTTACTGAAATATTTTTCGCCAGCTAAAATGGAAAAGTTGAGGAATGATATCTCTTCTTTTGTACAGATGGACTTAGAAACTCTTTACAATGCATGGGAGAGGTATAAGGACTTGTTGAGAAGGTGCCCACACCATGGGTTACCTCTATGGTTATAGGTTCAAACCTTTTACAATGGTTTGAACCGTTCAACTAGACAGTTGATCGCTGAAATCAGAGCTTTAAAAATTTATAAAAGAATGATTGAACCTAGAAACTAACTCTGACAATGATTAAAGGCAAGTGTACCTATCGAACAGTAGTATAGCTTACGCAAGACCGGATTATCGAACCCAAAGGAACTAAAAGTATTAATACTAACTTTCTTTTTATTATTTAGCCTTAAAAACGGAGTGAAGTTGCTTTTAAACTAAATTGTCGAAGACTAAGCTAAGGACACAAAGACTAAAAGAACGATTTGGAAAATAACTTGAAGGAAAACTCAATTTATCACGACGATAACCTCAGGAAGAATCCACCTAGACTTCACTTGTTATTTAACCCTAAACCATATGATTTCTTTACTTAGCTTGATCCGTTGGACTCCCTAACCTATATTAAACCCTCTCTCGAGGCAAATAACGTCTAACCCTAGGTTAATTAGTGGAACTCTCGTTCGCTTATAATAACCCCCTAGAATAGCAGTAAATCGATCAATGGACTCCCATATTAGGTTTCACCCTAATCTGGAAAAATCTCGTAACCCTATCTCTAGGCGTTCGATCAACTCCTCTTAATTATGTTAGATCTTCTCTTAAGCAGGGTCTATTCCTCCTCCACCTAAGCACATTAGATTTGGATTAAGCAACATAATTAAGAACAAACTAAGTAATTTATCATATAATTTTAAAAACCAAATAACATGATTCGTCTAGGTTTCATCCCCTTCAGGTATCTGAGGGGTTTAGTTCATAATGAATAAAAAGAACATCTCAAGAGAAAAGATAAAACAAAACATAAGAAAATCCTAAAACCCCCTTAAAGAATTGAAGGAGAATTCCGCCGTCTTGAGTATAACTCCGGCTTCTTTGGGATGGATCAATTGGCTATCCTTGCGTTATTTCGTAACTCTGACCTTCTCGGCTTGGCTCCTTGGCCTCGCTTTCGACCCTTCGGCTTTTGCCGAACTCCTCTTTCAACTTGCCCCCTAAGGTGTTTATATGGACTTTGTGATGCCTTACTTGGCCTCTAAGTATCCTAATTTAAGTAAAATTCCTAATAGGGTGTTTGAATAGGCTTTGGAATGTGTTTCTTTTCCTCCAAGTATCATTTCTCGAATGAAATTGCTCTTTCCAGCGACAGCGACACAGCCATGGCAGACGCCCATGTGGATCATGGCCAGGCCGTGCTCGGACTTTTAATGAGGCACGTCCGTGTAAGTTTTGGGCCAGGCCGTGTCGATTTCTCTCTTGGCCCAATTTGATCCATTTTAAGCCCGTTTCTCGTTCTTTTCATCCTTGGGTGCTTTCCTGAGTATAAAACATGAAAAGAAATGATTAAGAGCACCTTTTTACATAAATTGGGGGATAAGTCATCCAAAAACAAGCTAAATGTGGGATTAAAATATGTTATAATTACGGTTTATCAACAGTTGATTGACGCAACCGCCAGTAGTAACCTAAATAATAAAACACCTGAGAAGGCTTATGAATTCATAGAGGAGATGTCGCTGAATAACTATCAGTGGCAAGTCATGAGAACAAAGCCGACAAAAGCCGCCAGTGTTTTCAACCTCGACGCAGTCACCATGTTATCAAACCAGGTAGAGCTCTTAAACAAAAAGATTGATGGTTTATGTGTTTCTACGCAGGTACATCTCGTGATGCAATGCGACACAAATGGAGGAGGGATGCACACCACAGAATATCCATCCTACAACCCAAGCACTGAGAATGAACAAGTTCGCTATATGGGTAACAATTCTAGACCACAGAATAATCCCTATAGTAACACTTACAATGCAGGTTGGAGGAACCATCCCAATTTCTCATAGAGTGGTCAAGGAAATCAGAGACAACAACCCCCTTCAGGCTTTCAACAATAACCCTACCAACAGGAGAAGAAGCTGAACCTTGAGAAGATGCTAACAAAATTCATCTCGGTGTCTGAAACCTGTTTTCAAAACACCGAAACAACACTCAAAAATCAACAGGCATCAATTCATGGGCTCGAGAACCAAATAGGTCAGCTTGCTAAACTGATCTCAGAATGACCACAAGGTAGCTTGCCGAGTAATACTGAACTTAACCCAAGGGAGCAACTCAATGCCATCACCGTGCGCGACGAAGAAGGGTTAGTGGAATCTAAATCTAAACCAAGGCAAGAACCTGTGGTGAGTAAAGGTAAGGTTGAGATAAGCCACAGTACATAGAAACCGGTATGTAAAGAGCATATACCTCGTGTGCTATACCCTAACGCAATGAAGAAAGACCATACTAATGAGCAATTTAGTAAATTTCTTAAACTCTTAAAAATGTTACATATTAACTTACCGTTTATCGAAGCTCTTTCGCAGATGCCCAACTTAGTTAAATTTTTAAAGGAGCTTCTAGCAAACAAACGGAAGTTAGATGATGCGTCACACGTGGAGCTAAACGCAGTCTGCTCAGCCATTTTACAAAATAAACTATCTAACAAATTAAAGGGTCCAGAGAGTTTTACTATTCCTTGTTTAATTGGTAGTTTAGATGCTAATAATGCCTTGGCTGATCTAAGGGCGAGTATTAACGTGATGCCCTATAAAATGTTTAAGAAACTAGGTCTTGGGAAACCTAAACAAACTAGGATGAGCATTCAACTAGAAAATAAAACTATTAGATTTCCTAAGGGAATTGTTGAGGATGTGCTTGTAAAAATTGATAAATTTATATTCCCAGTTGACTTTGTTGTTCTAGACAGAGGACAGTGACGCACCTTTGATCTTAGGACGACCCTTTTTAGCAACTGCTAGAACTATAATTGATGTTGGCATACGTGAATTGTTACTCCGTGTAGGTGATGACACGGTTAAACTCCAAACTATTGATTCTGTTAGAATATCTAGTGATCGAGATGATATTACAAATTCTGTTGTGTAACGTTGTGGCTCAAACTTCTTTGCAGGAAATCCCTAGGAAGGAAGTGATGGAGCCATATTCTATCCTATGTGACAACTACAGAACAACTCATGAAGAGCGAAGGATTCATATCGATGAACTAAACGAATGGAGGACACTTGGTAAGGAGAACCTAAGAATACACGAAGCAAAATCAAAGCAACTCCATGACGAGCTAAAAGGTGGAACGAACCACTTCAAGGTTGGGGACCAGGTACTATTAGAAAAAACTGACCCTTGATTAACCGCTGCAGAGCTTAATGCAAACGGAGCGACTCCTTTTATGGTACTCAATGTCTTTCCATACAGGACAGTCGAGGTAACTCATTCTAATTTCGGCACTTTTAAAGTAAATACTACTCGACTCAAACCATATGTTGATAGTAGAATTGATAGTGAGAAAGAGGAGTTTCGACTCCGCGAACTATAGTAACCGAGCAAAAACGAGGTAAGTCGAGCTTCGACTCTAAATAAGCGCTTCTCAGGAGGCAACCCGATCATTAACATGCCTAAATTATTAATTATATTTTATGATATCTTAAAAATTAATTAAAAAATGGTGTTTTTAAAACCCACACGGCCTGGACGCACGAGCATGTCCCCGGTCGTGTGGATCTTGGGACTTAGTTTTTAAATATTAAAGAAATCGACAGTGAGGTACACGGCCTGGACACACGGGCGTGTCCTTGGCCGTGTGGATCCTGAAACTTAAAATCCCCAAAAATCGATAGAGACACGGCCTTAATTTATTCCACATGGACGTGCGACACGATAGTGTGGACCACACGGCCTGGACACACGGGCGTGTCCTAGGCTGTGTGAAAATTGGAGCCTCACTTTTCAAAATTTAAACAAGTCAGGGGAGTCCACGGGCAAGACACACGACCGTGTGTGCAATCACACGGGCGTGTCAAATTCCACACGGGCGTGTCCTAAGCCGTGTGAAAATTGGAGCTTAATTTTTCAAATTTTAAAACTTAAAACAAGTCAAGGGCTCCACGGGCAAAACACACGGGCGTGGGAAAGGACTTCGCACGTGGCCGTGCGATGCAACCGTGTGGACCACATGGCCTGGACACACGGGCGTGTCAAATGCCGTGTGAATACTAGTCTTTAAAATTTCGCGATGAACACGGGCTGGGGATATACCACACGGGTGTGTGACACCGCCGTGTGGCCCAACACGGGCCGTTACACGACCGTGACACCTATTTAAAACCTAAATTGTATTTTCTTCTTTATTCTTTTTCCCTTCTTCCCCAAACCCTAGCTACCGCCGCCTTTCGCCCCATCTCTGCCGCACCTTTTGACCTCCTTGCTGACCCCTAGCCCCTCATTCCTCCTTTTTCTTTCTCCACCAACCCGAAACCCCCTTCCCTCTTCTTTCATCTTTTCTTTCTTCTTTTTTCCCTCCCATTCTTTCTTTCTTCCTCTCCTCTTACTCCGGCCACCCTCTCCCTTGCGCACACACCAAAACCCGACCCCCTAGCCCTTCACTCTTCACCGTTCAGCTGCCGTACGCCCATCGCCGCCATCCGCACCTCACTCCGGCCATCGCTCTTGCCCACCGTCGGTCCTTCTTCTTCTATTTTTACCCATTATCTTATTTTCTATATTACTTATTTATTTATTTATTAATATTTAGTTATTTATTTATTTCTTTATTTCTTTATTTATTCATCATTATTATTAGTTCTTTTATTTTCTTCATTTTTTTTTTGTTTTCTTATATATTATGTCCTTAGTTCCATTCTTTTAGGTTAGTCATATTTATTAAATGATATTACGATAATTTGATACTAGTTCTTATATTGACTACTTTGCTCTCGGTTTCATGTACTATTATTTGTTGATTTAATCCTAGTAATACTTATTTCTTTATTCTTACTTTCAGAATCTAAATTGTAGTTCTGACTCTGTTCTCTGATTTTATTTTACTAATGTTTCCACCACTGTGATTCTTGATAATTTGATATTCGACTACACTAGTTTAGGAGTAAATTTTCTTAGAACTACTTGGATTTTATTTGGTGATATCTTATTGATACTTTGTTTTAATTTTTTAGGTACACCATGACAAATACTTGAGGTAAAACCAAAGTCGCCGTCCCCACTTTGAAAAAGTAAAAGGGTCCCGGCGCGACTTCCTCGAGCACCTCCACTAAAGCTTGCCACCCTTACTTTAGATTTACCGCGGACCCACCGGAAGACCTATTTTAGCTCCTTCAAGTACGACCCTTAGGTTTGGGCCGCTGCATTGATTGGGCCGTGTTGGAGCAGGTCCACCTCGCTGACGAGGTTTGCGCCTTGATAAACCATAATATATACATATTGTAATCCCACATTTACAATACTTTTGGATGATTTATTCTTTGAATTGTGGAGTTTGGTGCTCCTAATCCTTTAATTTCATGTTTTATACTTAAGAAAGCACCGGAGGATGAAAAGAATGAGAAACGGGCCTAAAACGGAGTAAATGGACCAACTTACGAAATCGACATGGCCTGGGCCCAAGACCACACAGCCGTGCCTCCTTAACAGACCCGAACACGGCCTGGCCACGATTCACAAGGGTGTGTGCCATGGGCGTGTCCCTAACATGACCTGTTTGAATTCTATTCGGATTAAGGTACTTAGAGGCAAAGAAAGACATTCCAAAAGCCTATATAAACACCCTAGAGGCCAACCTTTAGGGGGCATCCAGTTAGGCTGAAGAGTCAAGCCAGAGAGGCCAGAATTGTGGAATTTACTCAAAGAAAGCCAGTTGATTCATCTCAAGAAGCCGGAGTTATACTCAAGACGGAGGATCTTCCCTTCAATTTCCTTCAAGGGGTTTTAAGGTTTTTCTTATGTTTTGTTTTATATTTTCTTCTGAGATGTATTCTTTTATTATGAACTAAACCCTCAAATACCTGAGGGGGATGAAATCTAAGATGGATCTTGTTATTGTTTTATGAACTATATGATAAATACTTGATTTGTTCTTAATTATGTGTTCTTAATTCTTGCATTGATATTTCAGGATATTGATTCAAGTATTGATGTGCTTAGGCAGTGGAGCAAAAGTCCCTGTTTAAGAGTAAATCTAGCATAATTAAGCGGAGTTGATCGTAACCCTAGAAATAGGATGACGAAAATTTGCCAGATTAGGGTCAAACCTAATATGGGAGTCCATAGATCGAGTTAATGCAATTCTAAAGATTTTAATTAGAAAGAGATTTCAATTAATCAACCTAGGGTTAGACATTAGTAGCCTCGAAAGAGGTATTAATATAAATTAGGGAATCCTACGAATCAAGTCAAGTGAATAAATCGTCTGGTTCAGAGTTAGATAACAAGTGAAGTCTAGGTGGATTCTTCTTCGGGTATTGTCTTAATCAATTGGTTTTCCCCACAAGTATTTCCCCAATTCATTCTCTTTGTCTTAGCATCTTTAGCTTAATAGTTAGTTACTTTTAGATTAGATAACAATTCATTTTTATTTTAGGCTAAATAATAAAAAGAAATTTAGTATTAGTACTTTTGGTTCCTTTGGGTTCGACAATCCGGTCTTGCCACTAAACTATACTAATATTCGATAGGTGCGCTTACCTCAATCGTTGTCATAGTTAGTTTCTAGGCTCGATCATTCTTTTTATAAATTTTTAAGACTCTGACACATGATCACGCTTTCATCATCACAACACCATGGGTTCGCTTCTTCAATATCATCGAGCCCACTTATATGGAGATTACTTTGGAGTTCTGCTCCACATTCCACCTTCAAAATGTCAAGTCAGTCCATGACGAGCCCGACACCATCATATTTCGCCTCAACAATTTGGTGCGTCACATGAGCATCCTAGAATTCGGTGCGGCTTTGGGACTATACACAGAAGAGTTCATGAGCGCCGATGACTTTCTTCAGCTACATCGCCATATTCATTATTTACCCTCGCGTTGTTGGACTAATCTCACGGGTGGCCTGACGAACTATGACACTAGTCGCTCAAAGGCGACTTCCCTCTCTCCAGCTCTAAGGTATCTTCACGCCCTTTTAGCTCATACTTTGACAGGACAGAGAGAGAGCACCGGAGTCATGAGCACACACGATGCATATTATTTATGGAGCATGGCACATGGCCATGTCTTTGATCTGGCATACTTCATCGGTCTATCCTTCCGCCATCAGACTGACCGCCACAGAAAGGGCCCCATCTACTTAGGCCCTTACGTGACTCACCTTGCTCGACACTTCGGTCTCCTCGACACATCGGGGCAGTCCTCCTCGCTTACACTTGTTGGCCAGATGTCCCCTCAGGTCATCTCGAGCATGCTACATATAAGGATGATCAAGCGACACCGTGGATTCGATCCTCCCCAGTACCGATTGTCTCGCCCTGATGATCGGATGATCCCGAGGACATCACTGACATTGGTCCTTTCCCTCATGAGGATCCACCTCATCCTCCACCTCCGAGTCACTGACCTCCTACTTCTACTGCTACTTTTAACGACATATCTGAGAGACTCACTCGCTTCGAGTAGTAGTGTTATTAGCGGTTTCGACAGTCTCGAGGCCACCTTATAGCAGATCTGCCACCACCTCTATATTTCACCTTTAGCACCGCCACCTCGCGACGCGTCTGACTATGAGGACCTTTGAGTCCATTTATTTTATTTTTACCTTTTTTATTTTTTATTTTTATTTGTATTTTCTTTTTATTTTTAGTCTATTTTCCTTTATGTTTCGTATCATATTTTCAAAGACTTATCTTTTATATTTTGAACTATATTTTAGTTCTTATAATTATTCCTAATCGAGTAATCCCTTAATCTTCTTCCATAGTTGTGTTTATTTTCTTATTAGTTGCTCAAAATCATGCACTTCACTCTGTTATACCCACAATTTCGCGTTCACTATTCCACGAATTTCATCCAAAATTCAAGAAGTTTCACTTCTCTCCCTCTCTTATGATATTCTTATTATATTGTCATTATCTATTCTAGTACACTGAGGACAATGTACATCTTAAGTGTGGGGAGGTTAATTATATCATTATTAGAAAATCCCTGAATTATGTCTTGTTTTTAAGTAACTTTCTCAGATTACTATTAGAATAAATTTTTTTATTGATTTATGATTTTTATTGATATGTTTTGGATTAAGTCATAGGTAATTGTGCATTGATTGTTTAAACTATAAGACATTAGAGAATCAAACATGATAAGTCTATTGTCAGAATTAAAATTGCTAGGTTGTTTTCCCTAAATTTAAATATTACTTTGAAGTTTAAGATTTACAAGATTGACATCAAAAACCATAAATTTTGTGAGATTTTGAGCCTTTATGAGCATACACTTTTCTTGCTCACTTTATTATTGGTTATGAGTGTGTCAATATTGATTTGTTATTCTAGAACTTGCTTCGATTATGCATGTCAAGACCACACCTTTGATTTGATATACTGAGATGATAAAGGCACCTAGGTTTTAACCCATTTATTCCATTAAAATCCTACCTTCATAATTAACCCTTAGTGAACCCCTTTGATCCTAATAAACTGTTTCTTGATCTACCCTTAATATTAACCCAAAACTCATTCTTTTTTATTCATTAAGAATTTTTCCTATTGTATTAACCCCCTTTTTGTTGAGATTTAATTTGATCAGTTGCCTAACTATGTTCTTATTTCAGTTGTTAAGTTGTTTCTTATTATTGTACACGAACCAAAAAAAGAAAGAGATAAAAAAAAGTTCATTTATTAGTTCTATGTTATTTGAGCTCAAACAGTTAATTTCATATTTTGATAAGAAGCTCGTGTTATTATTGATAAGTTTTCAATTAATGTAATTATTCAGTATTAGTTTATTTTTCTAGTTAGGTAAATTATCAATTTAATCTCGATTTTAACCCTCTAATTCAGCCTTTATCCACACCTTTAACCCAAGCCCCATTACAACCCTTTTCAAGACCTTTTGATTTGTGTATCATCTCATTTTCTAGTGGTGGAGATTTGATTTTCATGCAAGCATATGGTAATAACTTTTCATGTTTGACTTTTGAGTGCTTAATTTGAACCTTAAACACTTTGAGTGATTTGAGTGAATCTTTAGTGAGGGCGTCAATTCTTGTCGGTTTTGAATCAAAGGTAATTATTTAGATAAGGGGAAACACCTATGTTTTCGTGCTATAAAAATTTGTGACTTGGATTGTTTGAATCTTTAGGACTCTTTTAGTTAAATTGTCAATGTATGAATTATTTGTGAATTATGATAAGAAATTATTGATAAGAATTGTGAATTAAGGAAGTTTAATTTTAATTGTGAGTTGAGGATTTTGCTTGAGGACAAGCAAACGCTTAAGTGTGGGGATATTTGATAACCCATAAAAGTAACACATTTTAATCCCATGCTTAGCGTGTTTTTGGATGTTTATTTATACAATTATGTGAATTCGATGCTCCTAATCCTTTAAATTCATATTTCTATACTTAGGTGAGCATAGAGAAGCAAAATGAGTGGAAAACGGGCCAAAACCGGACAAAATGAGCCATCTTAAGGATCCACACAGCGAAGCCAGAACTACACGGGCAAGGCACATGCTCGTGTGAACCACATGGGCTGGATACACACCTGTGTGCCAGCCCGTGTCAATTGCGAGCCATGCGAATTTTCACACGGCCTAGACACCCTCACACAGGCTGAGCACACACCCGTGTCCCTATCGCACCCTGCTTTGTTTTCACACTGAAAAAGTCAATTTTTAGGGTTTCTGAGCCTTCTAAAATCTATAAATACACGCCAAAAGAAGACCTAGGAGAGGACGTAGAGTAGATCGAAGAAATTACTCAAAGAAAGCCGTCAAAACCATCTCGGAAGCGGATTCACTCCAAGATTGAAGATCTCCATCAAGTTCTTTAGAAGTTTTTTGGGTCCTTTATGTCTTGTTGTTTTCTTAATTCTAAGATGTTTTCCTGATACGTTATGAACTAAACTCCCTAAATACCTAGGGAGGATGAAGCCTAGATGAATCTTATTATTTAATTATCTGAATTACATGATAAATACTTATTCTTGTTCTTAATTATGTGTTCTTGACCCTTGCTTTAATATTTTCAGGATATTAATTCAAGTTTAATCTAGTTATTCAATGAAGCAAAAGTCCCTATTTAAGAGAAGATCTAGCATAATTAAGCGGAGTTGATTGCAACCCTAGAAATAGGAAGACACAAATCTGTTGGATTAGAGTCAAATCTAATAAGGGAATCCATATATCGAGTTAATGCGACGATAGGGGTTTTAATTAGAAAGAGATTTCAATTAATCAACCTAGAGTCAGTTGTTCTTATTCTCGAAAGAGATATTAACATAATTTAGGGATTTCTACGGATCAAGGCAAGTGAATAAATCGTTTAATTTAGAGTCAGAATAATAAGTGAAGTCTAGGTGGATTCTTCCTTGGGTATTGTCTTAATTCATTGGTTTATTCGAATACTTTCTCCACTCTCTGTCGCGTTCATAGTAAATTAGTTGGTTAAATTTTTAGATTAAAAACAAATCCCATTAATTATTAGGCTAAATAATAAAATGATAGTTATTACTAGTAATTTTAGTCCTTGAGGATACGATATTTCGGACTCATCATAGCTATACTACTATTCGATAGGTGCGCTTGCCTTTATCAAAATATTAGTTAAGTTTTGAGCACATCACACAACTATCAACGTAGTCCACCAACTATATGCTTCTTCTTTTAACATTGAAATGACACATTTAAGAAAATCATCAGGAGGGCAAGTCATTTCTTTGAAAACTCACAAGATATGCTGAAGCCAATACTCATCTTTAACCGGATCATCTTCCAACCTACCTCAAAATTATTCAGCACCACACTCCCTAAAATTTTCAATCAGTATGTGTCGACTAGATTCAGACGCTGAAGGATATGGAGGTGCAACAAGAGATATAACGAGGGGCGGAGTTCATTGAGCCGCAGTATTAATTTGCATAAATTCATCAAACCACTTATTCATAAACTTGAAAAACATGTTTTTAAGTTCATGTTCAAGTACTTGTAGAATTGGAATATTACTACTCGTCCCTTCTTCTGTGGTTGGTATATTACTATTAACCTCATCAGTGTCAACACGATCAGATCCGGTCGACATCTTTATAGTTTATAAGAAGAAAAAAAAAGGTTAGATCGGGTCAAACATGTCACACTATCACAGAGTTATATGGCATGTAATTCTAGACATTACACATGCTACGTTTAGTTCGAGAATCAACCAAATCGTAGCTCTGATACCACTAAATGTAACACCCCTAACCCATATCCGTCACCGAAATAGGGTTACGGGAATGCTACAACAAGTTAACAAATATAGACAAGTAAATCATAATCATATCAAAATATAATTTATCAAATACAATAAGTAATTGAATTACAAAAATATCTTACAACTATGAGGCTTAAATTGAGCTTTGGGGACTAAAGACTTAATCTTAAAACCCTCAGAAACTAATTTGAAACAAATCAGAAAGTTTTAGGAAAATATGAAAATTTTCTAAAAAGAAAGGGGACACACGGCCGTGTGGCTAGGCCGTGTAACTTTCAAAGTTGAGACACACGGCCGTGTCCCTGCCCGTGTAACTCACTAAGTTAGGCCACTCGTCCTCGTCCTTGTCTTAGGCCGTATGCCAGATCGTGTAACTCCCTGACTTTTAACACACGGCCATGTGCTAAGCCATGTAACACACTGACTTAATACACACGACCGTGTCTCAGACCGTGTATGGCACACGACCATTAGACCTATTCAAATTGACCGTGTGCACCTAAATGAACCTTAAACATCAAGTTTACCATTTCAAGATTTCTTGGACACTAAGTAATCCATTTACCAGCCATTAGACCTATTTAAAATGACGTTAAATAAGCTCAAATCATGCTATTCCAACCACCTTAAGTGCCTAACCAATGTACACTCATTGGTATCACAAATATACAGACTTATACAACAACATAAACCATCAACCAAAACATTCCAATTCACACAACTTATCTTCTAACCAATATGCCTATCATAGGCACCTCAAATCACAACAATTCAAATAGATCTTTTAGTAATTTATATGCTACAAGTTTATATAAAAAACATCTTCCATCATTCATGCTCCATCACAAGTCATTATCTAAACATTTTTCAAGTAAACGTCAAGATCATGTAGTGATGCTCATGTTATCAACTTGTACATAGGTTCTTTACATATATACATACCAAAACAAAAGTAATGACAAAACAAGCCTATTACATGCTATATAATCCAAAACAAATGTTCAAAAGCTACCGAAATCGGATGGCTAGAGTGACTTGAGCACTATCCAATCGTCTAACCTTCAAAAGTGTCTACAAGAAACAAATATTAATACAAGTAAGCTTATTAAATCTTAGTAAGCTCGACGTACAAAAATAATAAATCTTACTGAAATAAATATAACAATTCAATCAAAATAATTCAACAACTATTGTTTCCTGTCATCCATAATATCAAACCGGTGAATTGCATAATTCAATTCAAAACTCAAATAATAATCTTTGTGAAAACATATATGTTCACAGTGGGTCAATTCAAGATCTCAAATACATGTCATGCCATTAAAAAATCATTAAATAAGTTATAATACAACGATTTATAACTTGATGAACGACTTAAAGATACAAGTACACAAGTAATCCAACCAAAACACGCCAATTGCTCATAAGAGTTAATCCACCTGATAACACGCCAAACGCTCATAAGAGCTAATCCAACCAATAACACGCCACTAAGTGCCTAGCTTGCAAGCTATACATTCGCCCCCATAACATGCCAAATTAGGGTAGTATAACACGAGAGTTTGCAACAAATGTTAAACCTCGGTATACTCAGGAAAAAATATATATAAAGCTGTCCACATAAATATCCACTCCATCCTCGCATAACACGTCATCATTCAATTGTACTATATCTCGCGTTCATTCGGCCCAAGTATCGATATCAACAACATCTTCCCAAACATCTTTCAACATTAATAGAATAGTTTAAATCCATTATTTCATATCATGTCATCATACAATTCATATAGATATAAAATTACAATTTGTACGAACTTACCCGGACTGAGTTGTAATAGTTGTAGAAGTTTAGGGACTATTCTGCAAATTTCCCTTTTTCACATAAATCTATAGGGTTTTGATATGCTCAAGGAAGATGAAACCGAAGCTTCCTAGGTCTCCAATGGTGATTTTGGCAAGGGGTTGAAGAAAATGAATAAGAAATTTCTAATTTTTTCAATTTGTTTTGTTTAATTTTGATTTATTTAAATTTTTTCCATTAAACATACATTATTTTATCATTTTCATATCAAATGTTGTCTAACACTATTAACTAGGGCTAAATTACTACATAGGTCCTTCCTCATTTATTTGTTAAGCTATTTAATGATCTAAATGCAATAATTACTAAGTTTTGGACCTTTTTCAATTTAGTCTTTTTTCTTTAATTAGCTATCTAAACATTAGAATTTTCTTAACCAAATTTTAATACGACACTAATGACTCCGTAAATATTATATAAATAATATTTACGAGTCAACATGGCAGAAATTTGTGATTCTGAAACCATTGTTCTATCACCACTAAAAAATGGGCTGTTACAATCCTGCATCCTTCACAGCCTCTTTAAAAAATTGTGGCTCGACCCCTACAGTAATAGTTGCAAGAAAATTTCAGCGTCCCACAGTAAAATTTTCACAATTAACATAATACATTACAGGAAATAGAGTACTTGAGGAAGGCTATAAAGTAGATGAGGTAGGAGATGGACTTTTCTTTATGACGATATGAGTGACAAAATCACGAAGCTTCATAAAGAGAAATTTCTCCCTATGCCCTCGTCCCAATTCAGGTGCATCATTACCCAAAGCCCTTTATACCACTATGTCATTACAGGAAGAAGAAGATACCACAAGTGTCAGAGAACTCACAGGTCGCGAACTCACAGGTTGCAGAGTTGCAAGTAGAGGAACTTTCGCGAGTTGCAAAACCTCTGACTCACCAAAATATGTATCAAAACTTGTGTCTGCACTCCCATGTGGCAAGGCAACATTATCAGGCTTAATGGTTGTAGCATTCCCATCCAAATACGAAAAAATTTCCTAAAAAAATTAAACATTGCGGGACATAAAAAAAACCTCTTAGAATCCAGATCGCATAAATACCAACCCCTTTTGCCAAAATATACCCAACAAAAATAAACTCTCGACTAGCAAACTTATCACCCTTAGAACATTAATTATAAGCAAAACATATGCAACCAAACATACGAATATAGTCAAACAAAGGAGGGTTGTCAAACAACATTTCATATAGTGTTTTATTGTGAAGAAGAGGTGAAGGAGTTCGATTAATGAGATGAGAAGCAGCCAACACATGCTTCCCCCAAAAAGATATAAGCAGATTTCCCTAGAAACACAAAGCACGAGCTACATTTAAAATATGGTAATATTTACTCTCCACTCTCCCATTATGTTAAGGAGTACCAACACAAGAAGTTTGAAAAATAATGTCATTTGCAAGAAAATAATCCTAGATAAATTTTGTCCCATTATCACTTCTAACAAACTTTATTTGTTGAGAAAATTGATGATCAAATATAGGAATAAATGACATGAAAACTTTGAAACCTCCTTTTTGTTAACTAATTGATCGACCCAAACAACATGAGGGAAATCATCAACCAATGTCAAAAAATAATGATATCCATAAAATGAATGAATGTCATAAAACCCCTATAAATCACAATTAACTAACTCAAAAATATGAGTGGCTTTCTATTCACTAATTGGAAAGCAATTTCTTGTCTGCTTATCATGATAACAAATTCCACATGTTTTATTCAGATGGTCTGTAGAGTTACTAACAAAAAGAAGTAACTTTACCACTTTCTTAGAAGGGTGACCTAATCTTCTATGCCAAAGATGATGAAGCTTCAACCAAAACCGCTTTGACCATTGAAACCTACCAAAAGTAGTAAAGTCCATCACGTCTCTCACCCGTTCCAATCAAATCCCTCGAATGAAGGTGCTGAATAGCACACATGTTAGTAGAAAATTGGACAAAATAGTTCATATCATCATTAAACTCAGAAACTAAAATTAAATTATAGTTTAATTTAGGAACATAAAGAATGTGTTTTAAGTGAATTTTGTTCATCAATTTAACCATTCCTTCTTTGGTAGCCACCACTATTTAGCTATACGAGAAACCTAGGAACATGCTACAACATCTCTCACATTCTTCAAACACATAAGTTCAGCTGTAACAAGATTTGAACATCTAGTATCAAAAACCAATTATTCTTAGACTTATCATTCAACCAAGTGGAACTTGATTGCTTATTAGCAAACATCGCCCAAAGAGACTGCCATTGCTCAGTGGTAAAACCAGGAAGTGTCGCCCCTTAAAAATTGCCCTGCTCATACTGTGTTCTGCGCTGCTATTGCTCAATGGCTATTGTCTACAATAGTAGAATTGGATCGTACACTATCTTTTCCATAAGAAACTTGCTACGTGGAAGATGTGGCACCTCTCTTGCCATCACAACCATCACATTTCATCTTTGGCTTCTCATACTCCTCGAGCCACCTCATTCCCCTTGCGATTGCAATGAGTGCACATCAAGGTTGGCTTATCAATACCATTATCTCGACCTTTGTGATGACCCTCCGTGAGCATCGAAAAGCCCAAAATTATGGGCTTCTCTTCCTTGACCTGTGTAATGTCGCGTACACATTCCTCTTGAGTAATTTGTTGGAATGCTTGACTTAAGGAAGGCAAAGGATCTTGGGAATGCAATGTAAACCTAATCTGGGCATAATAATCAAAATAAAGACCAAGAAGAAATTTATGAAGTCGACCATGCTCATGATGTTGTTCATGTACCTTTCTTAAGTTACATAAACATTGTCTACACTTGCAACAAATCAAAGGTTCATGATTATATAATTCATCCTACAAAACCTTTAATTTACTAAAATAAACTGCAACACTCATAGTATTGCTTTGCTTACAATGACTAATATATGCTTTTAATTGTTGAATATGTGGACTTTTGACAACTAAAAAACATTCATGTAAATCATCCAACAAAATTTTCACACTATCACAATTGGAAAGTGTAACAGTCTAGTTTAGACCCAAGTCAGAACAGTGGTTTTGGAACCACAAATCCAAGTCTGTATAATATTTTAATATTATTTTCTGTGTCATTGATATGTGATTAAGCATGTGCTACAGTTTCGTATATTAATTTGCCTGCCTGTGTGTTTAATTCGATAAAAGGATTAAATTGCATTAAATGCAAGATTTGTATGCTATTTGATAAAGCACCTATGTGTTGTGGCTTTTAAAAGAAAAGGCCTTAAGAGGCAATTAAACCACTATTTAGTTAGTGGATGGATAAAGGACAAATATATCCTTAATGTATGGTTGTTTTAATTATTAATTGGAAGGTTAATATAGTAAATGAAATAATAGTAATGTTATAATGAAAATAACATGAAAATAAGCCATATGTTCATCCTAGTTAGCCGAAACTCACAAAATAAAGAAAAGAGAACCACAAGCTAGGGTTCGGCCTTTGTATTGTAAAATTAAGGTAAGTTTTGACTTTGGTTTTTGATGATTTCTATGTTTTTGAGATTGTTGCTTAGACTTCTATCAAGCCCGTGTTGTCATTTGAAGAATTGATGATGTTTATGAGATGTGCCATTGATGAAATGGTGAGCTTTGTGATGAGTTTAGGTGTCAAATGAAAGATATGTGTTAAATGAACATGTTTTGTTCTTGAATTTTTGGTGAATTTAGCTAATTAGGGCTAAATTAAGAAAATAGCATTTTGAGGGACTAAATTGTGAATTTAATGAAATTTTTGGACTTTTATGAGATATATGAACATTCAACTAAGCATGAGTGTATGGTGATTTTGTATATTTGATGTTTTGAGAAGAATGGACTAAATTGATAAAATGTGCAAATATGAGGGCTAAGTTGCAAATAGCCTTAAACGTATGTTTTTGGATTGAATCGAATAAGTTGATGAATGAAAGGGTTAAATTTGAATATGTATAGATCAAGAACCGAAGAAAACGGACTTAGATCGCGGGAAAGCGAAGGTAGTCGAACAACCGAGTCCAAACGAATATCCGAATCTGAGGTTAGTTTATATACAAATAACTGTGTTTGTATTGAATTATGAATGACCATATGACTATTGATAATGATGAGTGCATATGAGATATTGAATATATGAAATTTGAGATAAGAACGATACATTGCTAACATCCGAGAAGTCTCGTACGAACCTAGGAATAGATAGGATTAACTATGTCATGACATAGGTGTTTGTTATGTGATATCATGTAAGACCACGTCTGGGACGTTGGCATTGATTCGAGATTTCGTGTATGACCACGACTGGAACGTTGGCATCGATATGAGATTTACGTGTAAGACCATGTCCAGGAAATTGGCATCGTATTAATTCATGTAAAACCCTGTCTTGGACAGTGGCATCGATATCTGATTACATGTAAGACCACGTCTGGGACGTTGGCATTGTACGACTATTCTGATCACTATGTTATCCTATTAGATTCCGAACGGTTCAACGGGCAAGTCCGAGAAATTAATGAATATGTGAATTGAACATCCGTTTCAGGTACGTTTGATAAGTACACATTGTGTGTATATGAAGGTAAGTTTTTTCTTAAACTTGCCTAGTTGAATTATGTATTTGAATATGAGAATGTAAGTGTGTTATACGAATGGAAAAACTATGAGAAAATAAAGTATGTGGTGATATGCAAGATTGAAAGATGAATGGCTAAGTAATTGTGCCAAGAAGAATGATGATTATGAAATTGAGTTAATAGTGAACTCATATTGATTATATGTCTTGATTGTCTATATGTTAAGTTTATTTTTATATGGCTTACTAAGCTTTTGAAAGCTTACTTTGTGTGTGTGTTTGCTCTATTTTATAGATCGTCAAACCTACAGAAGGCTTGGGGACTGTCGAGGATCATCATCACACTACTCAAATTCATTTTGGTACTTTTGAAATGTGTATATAGCTAAATATGGCATGTATAGGCTAGTTGTTTTGGTTTATGATTGAAAAGTGTATAATTAGCCATGAGATGTGGCTACATAAGTGTTGATAATATGCATGAGTAAATATGAAATATGGTGTATGATTTGGTATAGTTTGGTAACTATGAAATGGTTAAGTTAATGGTAAGTATATGGATGAAATGTGAGTATGCATGTTTGATCAAAGAAGGGGTTATATGAAAGATAAATATGGATGAATCATGCTTGAATGCATATGTGTTTTAGTTGTACAAATTGGCATGATTGCTATTGTAATTGTATGTGGAGATTTGATGATTAATTTGATATGTTTTTGGTTACCAAATGTGCATGAAATGAATTGCTAAATTGCTTGTAGGGATTGACCCTTGTGTGGGTGGCATTTTGGCCTTGCAAGTGGCCTGTTTTGCCTACACGGTCATGGCACATGGGCGTGCCTAGTAGCCATGTGATTAAGTCAATGACTAGCCTAATACTACACGGCCATTACACGGGCATGTCAAGTAGCCGTGTGGATAAGTCAGTAACCAACCCAAGTGTGCACGGCCATGGCACACGAATGTGCCTAGTAGCCGTGTGAATAAGACAGTATTTAGCCTAAGAGTTCACGGACATAGCACACGGGCGTGTTTGGTGACCGTGTGGATAATTTAGTATTCATGCTCTGATTTGGCACGGCCAGGACACATGGGTGTGTCCAGTAGCCCTGGGAGGCACACATCCTGGTCACATGGGCATGTGACCTTGATAGTTTTGAAAAAGTTTTAAATTTCTGAGAATTTTTGTATGTGTTCGATTTAGTTCTGGCCCTACTCTAAAGCATGATTAAGGTCTCGTTGACCAATATAAGGGACACTTTGATTTTGATTGATGAATGGTTGTATGAAATATCTGTAAAAGTTTCTGATCTGTCTGGTAACCCCTTTAATCCAAATTCGGTGACGGATACGGGTCAAGGATGTTGCATTTGATTGGTATCAGAGCTATGATTTAGTAGATTATCGGACTAGCGTAGCGTGTCAGAGTCTAGCTATACATGCCATACATCTGAACTGTGACAGTGTGATGAATCCTGACGTGTAAAATGTGTTTTACGTATAGTAATGGATTTCGAAAGAGCCGTAGCTGACGGTGTAGAAAGCAATGTGCCTGCTCCCACGCAAGGGACAACACCATCTGATTCGAGATCGGCTACAAGCGGTCATGAGGGAGAAGCTAAACAAGCTTTCTTCCAGATGATGAGTGAATGGTTCACTCAATTTATGAGAAATAATCCGGCTGTTTCACAATCTCCGCCCCCGCTTAATCCCTCTCAGGCATCTGCTATGCCTCCGACTGTAACATCTTGATCTAGGGGGGGTGGTTCACAAATAAATAAGTTTTGATGCGAATCGTGTCATAAAAAAATAAATTGGTAGAGTGGCTTTGTGCGTTAGTGCAGCTACTCCCTTAGGTCGCAGGTTCGAGCAGTGGGGAAGGAGTAATTATTTTAGGCTTCTGGCGTTAAAGCTAGGGGAACCTAGCTAAGGAGTGTTTAAAAGAAAATTCTGATGCCTTTATGTCGTGAAATGAGCGCAGGCCGAATGGCTAGGACGCAGGAAGCTAAGGGGGAGGGCTTCAAGTGGTCACGCGTTCGAGTCACATTTGTAGCGAAAGGCATTATATTTTTGCCTTGGCGCTCATACGAGAGGGAGCTAGAAAATGAAGGCTTAAATGAAAATTTCACTGCGCCCATGTCATGAAACGTTCAGTAGTCGAGTGGCTGAGGTGTGGGGGATTCTGCCTCAGGTCTCGCGTTCGAGACCCGAGGGTGGCGCATGAGTGTGCTTATTCTTTTGCCTTTGGCAATTAATGCGGGAAGGAGCCTTGGGGAAGGATTAAAAGAAATATGCAGCGGGTTTTTGACATGAAAGTCAATTGGCCGAGTGGCTGGGGCGCTATACTGCTCCAGGTCTCGGGTTCGAAACTCCTGGGCTGCAGTGAGGTGTTTTGTTTTTTTCTTCTCTGGCATTAAATGCGTGAGGTAGCCAATCTTGGAAGCTTAAAGAGAAATTTGCGACGCTATTATAGCAGATACGCAGCAGTAGCCGGATGGTCAGGAGCTTGGGCAGTTTCTCCCAGGTCTCGGGTTCGAGACCTGGTAACTGCATATGGGTATTTTAATTTCTTTTTTTGGTTTTGGTCGGCAGGTGGCAGCCTGCATGGGGGCACGCACGCATGCAAAGCATGCTGCCCATGTCTCCTTGGTGCTGCACGGTTTTGGGGGGGAGGAAGGGTAGTGTTAGTATTATTATTATTATTATTATTATTATTATTATTATTATTATTTAGTTATTTTTATTTAGTTATTTTATAAGGTATATGGGCAATTAGTGTTATTATTTTATTTCAGGATTTATTTTATTAATTAATGCATGGGGGAGTGTTCTATTATTATTTCATTTATTTTACTTATTATTTAGATGATAATGGAAGCATGGGTTGGTTTTCTCTCTATTTTATTTGTTGGAAGTAGGAAGAATATTATGGGAATTTGAGGCTTTGAAATTAGAGAGGAATGGAGTGTTTGGCCGGCCATGAAGTTTTGCAAGGGAGAATTATTTCCTTTTTCTTTTCAAAACCATTGTTTTGGCCGAATGAAGCTTGGTGAAGAGAAGCTTGGCCGAATTTCCTTGTTTCATCTTGGTGCATGACCGGTTTGTGTAGATTAGAAGGAAGCCAAAGTCCTTTTTCCTTCTAATTTGTCCCTTGGCCGAATGATGCATGGCCGAAACTTTTGGTTTTCTTACTCCTTTTTGTGCTAGCCGAATAGGGGAAATAGGAAAAGCTTAACACTCTCGGTTGAAGGAGTTTTAGAGAAGAAGGAAGCTAGGCCAAATTTCTTCAAGCAAAGCTATGTTTCTTCCCTTTGTGCATGGCCGAACATGAAGAAATTCCTAAGGGCCTCAACATTCGGTTTTGAGAGCTTTGGAGGTGCTAAGACTTCTTAGTTTGGTTCTACTTTCCCTTCAAGATTGTTACTTGGCCAAAATACCCAAAAATTTGCTTTCTTCTCTTCATCTTGTAGTTGCCGTATGTGCATAGAAGAGGAAGAGCTAAAGGTCAGCAAGCTTAGAAGATTTTGATCCTTTGCATTTAGTGTTAAGCCGAGAATTTCCTTGTAAACCCTCTCTTCATGCGTTTCTCCTCATCACCTTAAGTGCCGAAATCAAGGTGGTTTTTAGGGACAAGGCCGAATCTTCTGGTAAGAACCTTTTTCTTTCCTTGGGTCGGTTTGAGTAATGCCGACCCTCTGCTATCCCTCTTTTAATATCTCTTCAAATTTGTGATAATCAAAATATTGACTTATTCTTGTTCCACATGATAGCCGAAACCTCTAAACACCAAAAAGGGGTGCCGATTCATGGTGTTTAAAGGACAAGTCAGTTGTTAAGGTAAAGGACAACAAACTCTTTGGTTGTGAATACATGCTAGGGCCGAATGGCCTTGGGTCTCTAATTGAACACTAAATCCGATTTCAGGGAAGGCTATAGCCGAATGTTGCGAATCTTCGAGATTTGGTTAGTGACCAAGTTGGTGTAAGGTGAGTGCTATACTCGGGCCACATTTTATTGGGATTTCTAAATTAGGTACTTAGGGCTTTGTGACTAATAAGCTATGATGGCCGAATATAGGAGCTATACGAGGACAAGTTCGGGACTTTTTAAATATCACGTAGATCCGGGATTTCTTGTAGATCTTCGATTAAATAGGTGTGTAAGCTCTTACACACTTTATTAGTATAAACTGTTGTTTGATAATATTATAACCTCTCATGTGGTTACTTTGCCTAGTGGGCATAAGCTTGGTATTCGGGTAAGTCCCCTATTACTCGATTTACGATATGTGTTGTATATATATCATCATATGCGGAAAAATACTATGCTATATACGATTGCATGATATATGGAATAATGATACTTGTGATATGACCATGATGATGGTGGGATTGATGAGAGGGAGTAATATTCGTGTCGACGGACACCAGTGTTTTGGTAACACATTGTGACTACGGTCACCAGAGGTTTGGTACCTCCAGAGGTTTGGCACCTCATAGCGTCTCGTCCCTGTGGCTTAGTACCACCGTGGGTTGGCCCCACATTTGAGATACGGGATCGACGCCAGTGATTTGGTATCACACGATGGGTTGGCCCCATCATTCGATTTGTGTCTTCGGACACCAGAGGTTTGGTACCTCCAGTGATTTGGTATCACATTTGTGACCTCGGTCACCAGTGGTTTGGCACCACACGTATTGACGGATATTGTGACTTCGGGTCACCAGTGGTTTGGCACCACCAGTGGTTTGGTACCACACGGGGTAGAAAAGGAGCATGGATGGCTAGGTGGGGTTGCATAATTGCATGTCATACTAATATCTTGTGTATGAGTGTTATTTTCGGGTCGGGGATTTATACACTGAGTCTTGGTGACTCACCCCTTCCCATATCATCTTGCAGGTGAGTAGAGCACGGATGCGGAGCCGAGGAGAGCTCGAGGCGGCCATGTTGGTTTTGTGGACTTGAAATTTTATTTTGCCCCGTTTTAAGTTTAATCATTTACTACAATTCGATTGGGTTGTAATATGGCCGCTTATTATTATTTTGGATGGTTAGGTAGTTGTTTTTACTTTAACTTATAACTAATGAACTTACGAACGGTTAGGCAAATCGATTAAAAGTAACGTTTTCAAAAATAAGTACTTGTACGCGTTTTCAAAAATGCTACCCTCGGGTAACAAAATTTTCTAAGCTATCGATCACACTAATGTTCTAAAATTTAAATGGTCAAATGGTTTTAAAGGAAGAAAGGATTTTCAACTCAATCGAATCAACCCACTTGAGTTTTAACAAACACCGTTTTATACCCTTAACAAAAATTTTCTTAAATTACTACTACTAATCCAAACCTTCCAAACTTCTCTTATTTTGTGACATACCAGATCCGGTCATGACTCGTGGGCCGGGTTTGGGGTGTTACAATTTTGGTATCAGAGCCCGGTTCAAAAACTCGGCTGTGAGGGCCTAAGACCCAAAAATGTTTTTGCTAGATATGCTTTTGAAAACCCCGTTGAAAATGATTTTGGTTGAACAACATGGCGTCGAGTCTCCGGCACCGATCCGCTCTTGTAAGTATTTTTAATCTATGTATGAATGGTTATCTATAAATGGGTAGAAAATGGGACGTAGATAGTATGAAAGGTACATGAACCCTAGGACTAGTTTACCCCAAACAATCACATAAGATTTATAATTGCCTAATTAAACAAACTCATGACTAAGTCGCCGAGTTAAGGTGTGGTAACCCTTGTACGCATGTCTAGGAGTGGATCCGAAAGAGCTTGGTATTTAAGTGGTCTTAGCGACTCACCTCCTCTTCGCGGGATTCCTACCTGGTGCGTAGCTTCGGTTCACCCTAACCGTGAGGACTTGTTCATGGGCTAAACCCCTATTATTAAAACCCGAAAGGGAATTAGCCGCATTTTTATAAAGACTCTAGTTTTCAAAGACTTCCCTCAAACTTATGGGATTTATACTACAAAATTCCTTTGATTTATGGACGTTTTAAAATACCCTTAGGGGTAAATTACAAAAATGCCCCTAGTTTTAAAAATTCTACCAAACTACCCCAAAATTTCTTTTTAAACAAAATTTTCCTTATTTTACAAGCATACCTAAAATCCCTAATTTGCAAAATGTCAAAAATGTTGTGCTTTTGGAAAAATTACAAAATTGCCCCTAAATTGCAAATTACCAAAATGACCTTGATTTTCAAAGTTTTTGCAACACTACCAATTTGGGGAAGACAATTTTTCAAAAGGAACCCACAAGTTTGGCAAATTTTTTTTATTTATTTTTAAATTTTCTTTGATTTATCAAACTTACATTGTTTTATTACCAAAATACCCCTGTAGGGTAAATGACGAAAATACCCCCGGGTTAAGAAATGGGTCGAAAAGAGTGATGGAATAAGTGAATGTGTATCTTCGAATTACGATAGAAGACTTGAAACTTGTTTGATCGAAAGAACAACTTCAAAATTTCGCCCATAAGATTCTTTGCTATTAATGAGTGGAACATTGACTAACTCATAAAACTCTTTAGGACAGATTGCGCCATAAGAAATGAGTACTAGAGGTCGCGGCCGTCGGGGACGCGGTAGAGGCCGGATGGCCGTGACAGAACCAGTCAGGTCGGGCCAAGGATCGGATAATGAGATACCACCCCCACCGCCGCCCCCAACTTTTGGTGATGGACCTCAGAATCAGACGGGGGGTGAGTCGGTATCGCAGGCTATGCTGCGTGTGCTAGAAATGATGGCTGAGACCAATAGAGGGGCAGGCGCTCGGAAGTCTGTATCTGAGCGGCTCCGATCCAATGGAGCTGAAGCATTCCGGGGTGTGTCAGGAGTCGCACCCAGTACAGCCGAATATTGGTTAGAATCAACAGAGAGGATCATGGACGATCTCGACTTAACAGATGAGGAGAAGCTGAAAGGAGCAGTGTCGCTTCTAAAAGACGAGTCATACCAGTGGTGGCTCACGGTTCGAGACGGCGCCACAGCAGACGACCTTACTTGGGAATACTTTAAGGCCACTTATCAGAAGAAGTATGTGGGCACCAGCTACACTGATACTCAGAGGAAAACCTTTCTGGGTCTGGTACAAGGAAATAAGTCGGTATCTGAGTATGAGGCAGAATTTCTGAGGCTGAGCCGCTATGCCCGGGGAGTCGTGTCAACTGAGCATGATCGTTGTGTCCGCTTTGAAGACAGACTTAGGGATGACTTAAGGCTGTTGATTGCTCCACAACAGGTACGTGAGTTTGCTGTTCTGGTGGAAAAAGCAAAGGTAGCTGAAAGGGTCCGGGAGTCTGTGAGGCAGAGTTATGATAGGAGCAAGCAGAAAAGAGGTGTTGGGTCATCTGGATCGGGAAATAGCGCACAGAAGAGGGCCAGACAGAGTGGGCCAAATCAGGCTGGAAGGCCCATGGCTTCTAACCAAAGGCCGGCTCAGTGTAATCGCTGTGGAAAGTCACATTGGGGAGGTTGTTACACCGGTGAGAGGGGTTGCTTTGAATGTGGATCTACGGATCACCGTGTAAGGGATTGTCCTCGGAAGATGGCAAGGAATCAGCCAGAGGGTCAGAACCGTACTCCAGCAAGGAACGTGGGGCCACCGCAGAGGGGTCGTGGTAATGGTAGAGGAGGCAATGGTCCTAATCGAGGTCGTGGGATTCAGGGCAGAGGAGCAGGCAACACCGAAGCCAGGCAGCCTGGCTTAGTCTACGCAGCTAGACGTCGCGAGGAGGGTGACGCACCGGATGTCATCACCGGTACGTTCCTGATTTTTGGTCTCCCTTATGTTGCATTGATTGATGTGGGTTCGACGCATTCATACATTGCCAGTAGTGTGGTAGAGACTATGAACTTGGATTTTGAGACTACTTCTAGCGAGATGACTGTAATTAGCCCTCTAGGACACTCTGTGATAGTGGACAAGTTATATAGAGATATACCCCTAGAACTCCAAGGGGTAGTGCTTGTGGCCGATCTGATGGAACTGCCATTTGGGGAGTTCGACCTAATTCTTGGAATGGACTGGTTAGTTAAGTATCAGGCAAGGTTGGATTGCGCTGCTAAGCGCATGATTCTAAAGTTGGCTGAGGGTGATGAAGTGGTCATGATAGGTAACAGAAGAGACTACCTATCCAATGTTGTGTCTGCCTTGAAGGCCGAGAAAATGATCAAAAAAGGGTGTGAAGCATTGTTGGTTCGGATTTATGCCTTGGAGGCTAAGGAGTCAGCAGTTGAGAAGGTCCGAACTGTAAGAGAATTCGCTGACGTGTTTCCTGAAGAACTTCCGGGTCTGCCCCCAGATCGGGAAGTAGAGTTCGGTATAGACTTGTTGCCCGGAACAACACCTGTGTCTATAGCACCCTATCGAATGGCACCAAAGGAGTTGGTGGAATTAAAGGCTCAAATTCAGGAACTCTTGGATAGAGGGTTCATTCGACCTAGTATATCTCCGTGGGGAGCACCTGTGTTGTTTGTCAAGAAGAAAGACGGGTCAATGCGGATGTGTATCGACTACCGTCAACTAAACAAATTGACGATCAAAAACAGGTATCCGTTACCTCGAATTGATGACTTGTTTGATCAACTAAAGGGTGCATCGGTGTTCTCAAAGATAGATCTTAGGTCGGGATATCATCAACTTAAGGTGAAGGAGGCTGATGTGCACAAGACGGCATTTCGTACTCGGTATGGGCATTACGAGTTCTTAGTGATGCCGTTTGGGTTGACCAACGCACCGGCAGCATTCATGGACTTGATGAATAGGGTGTTTCAGCAATACTTAGATCAATTTGTCGTGGTGTTTATAGACGACATATTGGTATACTCGAAGACGGAGGAGGAGCATGATAGGCATTTGCGCATAGTCCTACAAGTGTTGAGGGAGGAGCAGTTGTATGCCAAATTCAGTAAGTGCGAATTTTGGCTTAGAGAGGTGACCTTCTTGGGTCACGTGGTGTCGGCTGAAGGGATTAGAGTGGACCCCCGCAAGGTCGAAGCGGTGTTGGAGTGGAAACCACCTCGGTCAGTAGCGGAAATTCGAAGTTTTCTGGGTCTGGCCGGGTACTATCGAAGATTTGTGGAAGGATTCTCTTTAATTGCCGCACCGTTGACTAAATTATTAAGGAAAGGAGTCCCATTTGTTTGGTCAGAGAAACAGCAAGAAAGTTTTGATAAGCTAAGAAAGTTTCTGACGGAAGCCCCCGTTTTGGTGCAGCCTGAGGCGGGGAAATTGTTCACAGTTTATTGTGATGCGTCCCATAATGGGTTGGGATGTGTGTTGATGCAGGAAGGGAAGGTAGTGGCCTATGCATCCCGTCAGCTAAGACCACATGAGGTTAACTATCCTACCCATGACTTGGAGTTAGCAGCAGTGGTTTTTGCTTTGAAAATATGGAGGCATTACTTGTATGGAGAAAAATCAATCGTCTATACGGACCATAAAAGTTTGAGGTACCTTTTGACTCAGAAGGACTTGAATCTGAGGCAGCGCCGATGGATTGAACTGTTGAAGGACTACGACTGTTCAATTGAGTACCACCCAGGCAAGGCTAACGTGGTGGCTGATGCGTTGAGCCGAAAGGTCGTGACAGACTTAAGGGCGATGTTTGCTCGTCTTAGTCTATACGACGACGGAAGTCTTTTGGCAGAGCTGCAAGTTAAGCCAACTTGGATCGAGGAGATTAAGGAAAAGCAATTAGGGGATGACAGCTTAAACGCGCGAAGGTTGCAAGTTCAAGATGGCGGTTTGGAAGGGTATAGTCTGACTGGTGATGGTGTGTTGTGCTTTCAAGGGCGGCCTTGTATGCCGAATGATGTGGGCTTGAGGCAAAGAATTCTTCAGGATGCGCATAGCAGTCCATACGCTATGCACCCTGGAGGTAGCAAAATGTATGGAGATCTACGAAATCAGTTCTGGTGGCCAGGGTTGAAGCGTGAGGTAACTGAATTCGTGGGAAGGTGTCTCACATGTCAGAGGGTAAAGGCTGAACATCAGTTGCCATCTGGGTTACTTCAACCGGTGAAGATTCCTCAGTGGAAATGGGAGGGGATCACTATGGACTTCGTCAGTGGGCTACCCCTCACGCCCAGCAAGAAAGACGCAGTTTGGGTGATTGTGGACCGTCTGACCAAGTCAGCTCACTTCATACCGGTAAGGGTGGATTACTCGCTCCAGAAGTTAGCTAAGTTGTATGTGACAGAGATAGTGAGGTTGCATGGTGTGCCAGTGTCGATCATCTCAGACAGGGACCCCAGGTTTACATCGAGGTTTTGGAGAGCACTACATCAGGCCTTGGGTACACGGCTGGATTTCAGTACAGCATTCCACCCACAGTCTGACGGTCAGTCGGAGAGGGTCATCCAGATTTTGGAAGACATGTTAAGAGGCTGCGTTTTAGACTTCAGAGGTAATTGGGAGGAATTTTTGCCATTGGCTGAGTTCGCATACAACAACAGTTATCAGGCAAGCATTAAGATGGCACCATATGAAGCGTTATATGGTAGGAGATGTCGCACACCTACTTGTTGGACGGAGTTGGGTGAGCGACAGATGTTAGGACCGGAATTGGTTGCAGAAACTGAGGATAAGGTGAAGAAGATCCAAGCTCGATTGAAAGAAGCATCGGATAGGCAAAAGTCTTACGCTGATCTCAAATGGAGGGACATAGAATTTGCCGTAGGAGACGAAGTTTTTCTGAAGGTCTCGCCATGGAAGAAGGTGCTAAGATTTGGGAAGAAGGGCAAATTAAGCCCAAGGTTCATTGGACCGTTTAAGGTGCTAAAACGAGTGGGACCAGTAGCTTATCAGCTCGAGTTACCTGCAGAACTGAGTCAGATTCACGATGTGTTCCATGTCTCCATGCTTAGACGCTATCGTTCTGATCCATCACACGTCCTGGCAGTTGAGGAAGTTGAGGTGAGTCCAGATTTGACAATGGATGAGGAACCTGTGCAGATCCTAGATCGGGATGTGAAGGTTTTGCGTAGGAAGTCAGTTCCTTTAGTGAAGGTCCTATGGCGGAACCATGGCGTGGAGGAAGCTACGTGGGAGCCCGAAGATGTCATGCGACAGCAACACCCCCAACTCTTCTGACCCAGGTAATTTCGAGGACGAAATTATTTTAAGGGGGTAGAACTGTAACATCTTGATCTAGGGGGGGTGGTTCACAAATAAATAAGTTTTGATGCGAATCGTGTCATAAAAAAATAAATTGGTAGAGTGGCTTTGTGCGTTAGTGCAGCTACTCCCTTAGGTCGCAGGTTCGAGCAGTGGGGAAGGAGTAATTATTTTAGGCTTCTGGCGTTAAAGCTAGGGGAACCTAGCTAAGGAGTGTTTAAAAGAAAATTCTGATGCCTTTATGTCATGAAATGAGCGCAGGCCGAATGGCTAGGACGCAGGAAGCTAAGGGGGAGGGCTTCAAGTGGTCACGCGTTCGAGTCACATTTGTAGCGAAAGGCATTATATTTTTGCCTTGGCGCTCATACGAGAGGGAGCTAGAAAATGAAGGCTTAAATGAAAATTTCACTGCGCCCATGTCATGAAACGTTCAGTAGTCGAGTGGCTGAGGTGTGGGGGATTCTGCCTCAGGTCTCGCGTTCGAGACCCGAGGGTGGCGCATGAGTGTGCTTATTCTTTTGCCTTTGGCAATTAATGCGGGAAGGAGCCTTGGGGAAGGATTAAAAGAAATATGCAGCGGGTTTTTGACATGAAAGTCAATTGGCCGAGTGGCTGGGGCGCTATACTGCTCCAGGTCTCGGGTTCGAAACTCCTGGGCTGCAGTGAGGTGTTTTGTTTTTTTCTTCTCTGGCATTAAATGCGTGAGGTAGCCAATCTTGGAAGCTTAAAGAGAAATTTGCGACGCTATTATAGCAGATACGCAGCAGTAGCCGGATGGTCAGGAGCTTGGGCAGTTTCTCCCAGGTCTCGGGTTCGAGACCTGGTAACTGCATATGGGTATTTTAATTTCTTTTTTTGGTTTTGGTCGGCAGGTGGCAGCCTGCATGGGGGCACGCACGCATGCAAAGCATGCTGCCCATGTCTCCTTGGTGCTGCACGGTTTTGGGGGGGAGGAAGGGTAGTGTTAGTATTATTATTATTATTATTATTATTATTATTATTAGTTATTTTTATTTAGTTATTTTATAAGGTATATGGGCAATTAGTGTTATTATTTTATTTCAGGATTTATTTTATTAATTAATGCATGGGGGAGTGTTCTATTATTATTTCATTTATTTTACTTATTATTTAGATGATAATGGAAGCATGGGTTGGTTTTCTCTCTATTTTATTTGTTGGAAGTAGGAAGAATATTATGGGAATTTGAGGCTTTGAAATTAGAGAGGAATGGAGTGTTTGGCCGGCCATGAAGTTTTGCAAGGGAGAATTATTTCCTTTTTCTTTTCAAAACCATTGTTTTGGCCGAATGAAGCTTGGTGAAGAGAAGCTTGGCCGAATTTCCTTGTTTCATCTTGGTGCATGACCGGTTTGTGTAGATTAGAAGGAAGCCAAAGTCCTTTTTCCTTCTAATTTGTCCCTTGGCCGAATGATGCATGGCCGAAACTTTTGGTTTTCTTACTCCTTTTTGTGCTAGCCGAATAGGGGAAATAGGAAAAGCTTAACACTCTCGGTTGAAGGAGTTTTAGAGAAGAAGGAAGCTAGGCCAAATTTCTTCAAGCAAAGCTATGTTTCTTCCCTTTGTGCATGGCCGAACATGAAGAAATTCCTAAGGGCCTCAACATTCGGTTTTGAGAGCTTTGGAGGTGCTAAGACTTCTTAGTTTGGTTCTACTTTCCCTTCAAGATTGTTACTTGGCCAAAATACCCAAAAATTTGCTTTCTTCTCTTCATCTTGTAGTTGCCGTATGTGCATAGAAGAGGAAGAGCTAAAGGTCAGCAAGCTTAGAAGATTTTGATCCTTTGCATTTAGTGTTAAGCCGAGAATTTCCTTGTAAACCCTCTCTTCATGCGTTTCTCCTCATCACCTTAAGTGCCGAAATCAAGGTGGTTTTTAGGGACAAGGCCGAATCTTCTGGTAAGAACCTTTTTCTTTCCTTGGGTCGGTTTGAGTAATGCCGACCCTCTGCTATCCCTCTTTTAATATCTCTTCAAATTTGTGATAATCAAAATATTGACTTATTCTTGTTCCACATGATAGCCGAAACCTCTAAACACCAAAAAGGGGTGCCGATTCATGGTGTTTAAAGGACAAGTCAGTTGTTAAGGTAAAGGACAACAAACTCTTTGGTTGTGAATACATGCTAGGGCCGAATGGCCTTGGGTCTCTAATTGAACACTAAATCTGATTTCAGGGAAGGCTATAGCCGAATGTTGCGAATCTTCGAGATTTGGTTAGTGACCAAGTTGGTGTAAGGTGAGTGCTATACTCGGGCCACATTTTATTGGGATTTCTAAATTAGGTACTTAGGGCTTTGTGACTAATAAGCTATGATGGCCGAATATAGGAGCTATACGAGGACAAGTTCGGGACTTTTTAAATATCACGTAGATCCGGGATTTCTTGTAGATCTTCGATTAAATAGGTGTGTAAGCTCTTACACACTTTATTAGTATAAACTGTTGTTTGATAATATTATAACCTCTCATGTGGTTACTTTGCCTAGTGGGCATAAGCTTGGTATTCGGGTAAGTCCCCTATTACTCGATTTACGATATGTGTTGTATATATATCATCATATGCGGAAAAATACTATGCTATATACGATTGCATGATATATGGAATATGATACTTGTGATATGACCATGATGATGGTGGGATTGATGAGAGGGAGTAATATTCGTGTCGACGGACACCAGTGTTTTGGTAACACATTGTGACTACGGTCACCAGAGGTTTGGTACCTCCAGAGGTTTGGCACCTCATAGCGTCTCGTCCCTGTGGCTTAGTACCACCGTGGGTTGGCCCCACATTTGAGATACGGGATCGACGCCAGTGATTTGGTATCACACGATGGGTTGGCCCCATCATTCGATTTGTGTCTTCGGACACCAGAGGTTTGGTACCTCCAGTGATTTGGTATCACATTTGTGACCTCGGTCACCAGTGGTTTGGCACCACACGTATTGACGGATATTGTGACTTCGGGTCACCAGTGGTTTGGCACCACCAGTGGTTTGGTACCACACGGGGTAGAAAAGGAGCATGGATGGCTAGGTGGGGTTGCATAATTGCATGTCATACTAATATCTTGTGTATGAGTGTTATTTTCGGGTCGGGGATTTATACACTGAGTCTTGGTGACTCACCCTTCCCATATCATCTTGCAGGTGAGTAGAGCACGGATGCGGAGCCGAGGAGAGCTCGAGGCGGCCATGTTGGTTTTGTGGACTTGAAATTTTATTTTGCCCCGTTTTAAGTTTAATCATTTACTACAATTCGATTGGGTTGTAATATGGCCGCTTATTATTATTTGGATGGTTAGGTAGTTGTTTTTACTTTACCTTATAACTAATGAACTTACGAACGGTTAGGCAAATCGATTAAAAGTAACGTTTTCAAAAATAAGTACTTGTACGCGTTTTCAAAAATGCTACCCTCGGGTAACAAAATTTTCTAAGCTATCGATCACACTAATGTTCTAAAATTTAAATGGTCAAATGGTTTTAAAGGAAGAAAGGATTTTCAACTCAATCGAATCAACCCACTTGAGTTTTAACAAACACCGTTTTATACCCTTAACAAAAATTTTCTTAAATTACTACTACTAATCCAAACCTTCCAAACTTCTCTTATTTTGTGACATACCAGATCCGGTCATGACTCGTGGGCCGGGTTTGGGGTGTTACACCGACTATGAATATGAATCTGTTGAATAAGCCTCCGGTTGACAAAATCCATAAGTATGAGGCTGCAGAATTCAGGGCTACTTGTGATGACGATGCCGAGAAAGCCGAGTTCTGGTTAGAAAACATTATCCAGGTATTTGATGAGATCTCCTTGACTCCAGAAGAAAGTATTAAATGTGTTGTTTCACTATTACGAGATGCAACTTACCAGTGGTGGAAGACTTTGATTTCTATGGTTTTAAAGGAACGGGTAACATGGGACTTCTTTCAGGTTGAGTTCCGAAAGAAATACATCAGTGAGAGATTTATTGATCAGAAATGGAAAGAATTTCTGAAATTGAAATAGGGCCGTATGTTTGTTACGGAATATGAACGAAAGTTCATGAGACTGAGTTAGTATGCTCGTGAATGTGTATCCACTGAGGCAATAATGTGTAAAATATTTAAATATGGTCTTAATGAAGACATCCGTTTGCTTGTTGGGATTCTGGAAGTAAAAGAGTTCATTAAACTCGTTGATCGAGCGTGCAAAGCTGAGGCACTCGGGACAGAAAAAAGAAAGCTGAGTCTAATGCCAGAGATGTGAGAAAGAGATTTTAGAGTAGATCATTCTAGTCTGCTTCAAAAAAATTCAGGGATGAACAAAACCATTCAAGAGTTAATATGGGATTTTCAAGTAGAGAACGAGCTAAAACACAATCGAGCTCTAAAGCTCTGGCAACTTCTATAGCAAGTGTTGGAAATATTCGATCCGAGAAACCTGAATGTAAGCATTATGGAAAAAGGCATCCAAGAAGTTGTAGATTAAATGATCGAGCTTGTTTCAGATGTGGATCATTAGATCATTTCATCCGTGATTGCCTAGAGTCGGTTGAGCCAGAGATTGTCCAGAATTCGAGACTTGATAATGCTACAGCGAGAGGTAGACCTTCATGAAATGTAAGAAATGTCAGTAGTAGTCAGAGAACTACGAGAGATACTGTTGCGAGATCCGAAGCTAGAGCACCTGCCAGAGCATATGCTATCCGAGCTCGGGAGGAAGCTTCATCTCCATATGTTATAACGGGTACATTTACACTTTATGATACTTCTTTGATTGCATTGATAGACCCTGGTTCTACACATTCGTATATATGCATGAATTTAGTATCTAGTAAGACTTTGCCTGTAGAGTCTATCGAATTTGTTATAAAAGTATCGAACCCCTTAGGTAAAAGTGTCCTAGTTAACAAAGTATGCTAGAACGGTCCATTAATGTTTCGAGATATATGTTTTCCTGCTGATCTGATGTTATTACCATTTGATGAATTTGATATTATTCTGGGTATGGACTGGTTGACATTGCATGATGCTGTTGTGAACTGTAAAAGAAAGACTATTGATTTGAGATGTCCGAATGATGAAATAGTTCGGGTTGAGTCTAATGATTTGATTGGGTTACCTGCTGTGATATTTGTATTAAAAGCTCAGAGTTATATAAAAAAGGGATATGAAGCCCACTTTGCTTATGTAATTGATTCGAAAGTGTCTAAAAATAAAATTGAATCAGTACCAGTTGTTTGTGAGTTCTCTGATGTTTTTCCTGAAGAATTGTCGGGATTGCCTCCGATACATGAAGTTGAATTTGGTAGCAATCTATTGCACGGTATGACACCTATTTTGATAGCTCCGTATAGAATGTCACCAACAGAATTGAAAGAGTTAAAGTCACAGTTGCAAGAATTAACAAATAGAGGGTTTGCAAGACCAAGTTTCTCACCTTAGGGTGCTCCTGTTCTGTTTGTGAAAAAGAAAGATGGCATGATGAGAATGTGCATTGACTATCGTCAGTTGAACAAAGTAACTATAAAGAAAAAATATTTGTTGCCCAGGATTGACGATTTGTTTAATCAGCTAAAAGGAGCCACTTATTTTCTAAAATTGATCTGAGATCGGGATACTACCAGTTGAAAGTGAAAGGTTCAGATATTCCGAAAACTGCTTTCAGAACGAGGTACGGGCATTATGAGTTTTTAGTTATGCCTTTCGGACTAACAAATACTCCTGCTGTTTTTATGGATCTGATGAATAGAATTTTCAGACCGTACCTAGATCGATTTGTTGTTGTATTCATTGATGATATTTTGATTTATTCACGGGATGAAACTGAACATGCGGAACATCTGAGAATTGTATTGCAAACTCTGAGAGAAGAAATTGTAGGTGAAATTCAGTAAATGTGAATTCTGGTTGCATGAAGTCAGTTTTCTAGGACATATTATATCTGCCTCTGGAATAAGAGTCGACCTGAGTAAAATTTCTGCTATTCTAGAATGGAAACCTCTGAAAAATGTGTCCAAAGTCCGTAGCTTTTTGGGACTCGTTGGTTATTATCGTTGGTTTGTAAAAGCATTCTCGATGATAGCTACTCCGTTAACTAAACTGCTTCAGAAAGATGTTATATTTGAATGGTTCGGTAGATGTCAGAAAAGTTTTGATCAGTTGAAAACCATTTTGACTGAAGCTCCAATTTTTGTACGGCCAGAGTTAGGCAAAGAGTTTGTAATTGATCGCTGAAATCAGAGTTTTAAAATTTATAAAGAGAATGATCGAACCTGGAAACTAACGCTGACAACGATTAAAGGCAAGTGTACCTATTGAACAGTAGTATAGCTTAGGCAAGACCGGATTATCGAACCCAAAGGAACTAAAAGTACTAATACTAACTTTCTTTCTATTATTTAGCCTTAATTAAGTGAAGTTGCTTTAATCTAATCTAAATTAACTACTAAGCTAAAGACACAAAGACAAAAATGATGAACTGGGAAAATAACTTTAGGAAAAACTCAGTTGATTAAGACGATACCCTCAGAAAGAATCAACCTAGACTTCACTTGTTATTTAACACTGAACCATACGATTTATTCACTTAGTTTGATCCGTAAGACTCCCTAACGTATATTAAACCCTCTCTCGAGGTGAATAACATCTAACCCTAGGTTAATTAACAGAAATCTCTTTCTCACTTAATAACCCCCTAGAATAGCAGTAAATCGATCTATGGACTCCCATATTAGGTTTCACCCTAATCCGGTAAAATCTCGTCACTCTATCTCTAGGTGTGCGATCAACTCCGCTTAATTATGCTAAATCTACTCTTAGGCAGGGTTTATTCCTCCTCCACCTAAGCACATTAAATTTGGATTAAGTTCACATAATTAAGAACAAACTAAGTATTTATTATATAATTCAGAAAACAATAACAAGATTCATCTAGGTTTCATCCCCTTCGGGTATCTAAAGGGTTTAGTTCATAATAAATAAAGAAAACATCTCAGAAGAAAAGATGAAACAAAACATAAGAAATCCCTAAAACCCCCTGAAGGAATTGAAGGAGAGATATGCCGTCTTGAGTAGAACTCCGGCTTCTAGAGAGGATCAACTGGCTATCTTCGAGTGATTCCCACAACTCTGACCTTTTCGGCTTGGCTCTTTTGTAACACCCTGAATTTGGGCCTAGAATAAGTGGGTTCATGTGTCGAGAGAATGGATTTTTGTCGTTAAAAAAAAACTTGTAATTATTGTTTGGATTTAGATTAATGTGTAATTATTGTATACTAATTTTTCCTCCCTTTTAAATATATTAATTGAATTATAATAAAATTTAATGTGGCATAATATTAAACTCTATGTAGTCAATGTATGTATCAATTTATCAAATATTTTCCATAATTTTGTCCTTGTCATATAATTAATTATTTTATTATGTTATCAGTGTGATGAACGAAGTTATAATTTAGAAATATTAATTTTTCTATTATTCTCGATTTAATTTTTATATTTTAATATAATTTAGTTCTTATATTTTTTATAATATTAATTTCTATTGTTAAATTTTCGTTAATATACAATATGAGTATATATATAATTTGAATGTACTAAAAAAAAATTAATATGTGGTTTATACTAAAATAAGATAATGGTCAATTTTTAATTGACCCCTAGATTATGCTAAAATTTGGGGATTTGATTTATATGCTTTACTTTTTTTACATAGTTTGTCCCTCTACTTTTATAATGTCACTAATACATTTAAATAGTTAATTTTTCTTAAAAATATTATTCAAACAGAAATAAATTATTTTATCATGAAAAGTTTGAATGGACACTTTCTTTTAAAAAAAATTATTATTGCATGTTTAGTTTAATTTTTAGGAGGTTTAGGAAGGGTTGGTAGTGTTGGAAAAGTCCTAGGCTCGATCTAGGGCTTTAACAAAAATGTTGTTTTTTTAGGGAGGTTGGTGGTAGTCATAAGGCTTTTAAAATATTGTTGGGTTAAAAGATATCACAAAGAAGTAGGTGGTCTGGTGGCTTGGGGCGCTTGGAATAAGCTGGTGGTCAGAGGTTCAAGTCCTGCACATGGCAAAAAAATTTTATTGCGCATAAGTGGTATGAAGGCCAGAGTTTAGGCCTTATAATTAGTTGGGACTGTTTCATGACACAAGGAAACGCCTGGCCCAGTGGCAAAGGTGTTAGGAGTAGTAGGGGGAGCATGGTTCTAGTCGCGGCATGCGCTAAATGTTGTGTTTTTTTTAAGGAAACCTGGAGTGCGACAGAAGGTTTATAATTAAGTAGGGAGGAAATATGACTCAAATAAAATATGGGGCGCAGTGGCAAGGGGCGTGTACCATAGTGAAATGGTTGGAGGTTCGAAGCCCGGTGTTGTCAAATATTTTTTTGGATTTCTTTGGATGATTTGGTCGCTGTGAAATAGGCCTTAAAAGAAGTTTAGAATGAAATATGTCACAAGAAGAGTTCTGGTGCAGTGGCTGGTAGCATGTGGTTGTGCTTGGAGGTCTCGGGTTCGAGTTGCCTTGTGCACAATAATTTTCTATTTTGCTGCAGGCGTGGATAAGTTGGTCGCTGTGAAATAGGCCTTAAAAGAAGTTGAGAATGAAACATGTCATAAGAAGAGTTTTGGTGCAGTGGTTGGTAGCGTGTGGTTGTGTTTGGAAGTCTCGGGTTCGAGTTGCCTTGTGCACTTTAATTTTCTATTTTGCTGCAGGCGTGGGTAAGGTGGTTGAAGTGGACCGAAACACCCAAAGAATGGCTGCTGTTCGGGGAAGGCAATTTGAATGTAATTCAAATTGGATTTTTGGATAAATAAAGGAATTTTTGGATGGGGATGAAGATACAATTTTGAGATAATAAAGGAATTTAATTGGTGATAAGTTTGAGTCGATTAGGGAGTGTAGATCTATTTATTTATTTATCCATTTATTTATTTATTTTAGTATATGGGTGCCAAAATTCTCTTTAAATAGAGAGGATACCTCTTCAATTCCGGCATTTGAACCCCATTCTCTCAATCTTTTCTCTCATTCTCTTCTACAAGCCAAAACCCTAGTTGCTTTCTGCGATCTTTTCTTTTGAATTCTTCAGAAGCCGAAACCTTTTATTCCATTCTCTTCTTCATTCTTTTTCTCTTGTGCTGATTTCTCCATTAAGTCGAAACCATAGACCCCATTTGATTTCTTCATTAAAAGCCGAATCATCATAAGACTTCTTTGAATCATCTTCACTTCCTGATTTTTCTGCAAAAAAACCGAAATCTCCCCAAGTGCTAGCCGAATTCCCTGTGTTGAGGGCGTTATTCCGGGATTTGAAGGAGACCTGATCGTCTAGATCTAAAAGTCGAAAATCGTTAGTCTCTAAGTATCATACCTCTTTTCGGGATTTTAAGGTAAGGTAGTTTTCTCTAGATTTTCGTTATGTTAGATTATCGTATTCGTAATCTTAACCCTATGTTATGGATTAACAACCACATGTTACGATGGTAGCAACTGATAAGGTCCCTCAATGAAATCAAATATGGATCAGGCAAAGGAGGGGATTGGATCTGTAAAACCAATCCCTAAGTTTAAAAAGCGAGCGGTGTCAGCAGTTCAGGATTGGCCAGTAGGTTGTGGACCGACATCCGAACAAAATCTTAGATAGATAGCAGTTTTAGCAGCTTCTGATAGTGTCGACATAGAGAGTGTCGTCCTAACTGTAACCAGGTGTGTAACCTTTTCCACTATTAGATTGGGTGCTAATATATATATATGTATAAATCTGCAATACTCTGTTAAATGCCGAAATCCCGGCATTATGATTGAAAACCCGAGGAGGGTAAAGGCTAATCATCAGGTTAGTGATTTCTATCCTTCTTCAGTAATATGCTTTGTATGCCGATTTCTCTGGATGATTGGGGTTGGGTGAACGATGAATGGGGAAGTGATCTGTTCTGGTGGCTTATGCCATTTCAGCCTGGTGACTCTGTCACAACTCTGTTTCTGATGGCTTATGTCATTTCAGCCTGGTGACTCTGTCACAACTTTGAAGATGAGCAGCTAACTGCAGCATGACTGCCATCGATGGTGTGTAACGGTGTGGGTTGATTGTAGAAATCCCCAATGGTGTGCTTGGTAGGTAAGGGGTGGTGTGTAGCGGATGGAAACCTAGGATTGGGTTGGGTTATGTATGTTATTTGCTATATTATGTTTTATATTCTGATTTGTGGGCTAAGGCCCAATCTGATGGTGCATGAGGGTTGCACACTGAGTTTCGCGACTCACCCAATTATTTTAACCATTTCAGGTGACACTTAGTGCATCGGACCGGGCTGGAGAAGAGAGCAAGGTGGCCATGCGACAGAGCATTGAGGATTCAGCAAAAAGACTTCACTTTATTTATTATTTTTAAGAAATTTGTCTTAAGTGGGTTTTAAGTTTCGTTGTAATAAGGCCATGGGCCACTAGACTATTGTACTTTGTTTTGGGTTTTTATTTTGGGCTTTTAATATTGACACTTAAACTTTGATTAAACTAAGGCATGTATTAAGACTTTGGTTTTTATTCATAAATCAACAAATCAAATTTATAACTTATTTAAACTTACCAAGTTATTAAGTTTTCCCGAACAGAAGACTAAATATTCGTGAAAAATATTTCCCGAAATTGCGACATCTTTTACGAAACTTCCTTAGTGACATACCAGATCCGGTAGTAATTTTTGGGCCGGGTTTGGGGTGTTACAGATTGGTATCAGAGCCCGGTTCAAAACTTAGCTCTGGGGGTTTTGGGGCTCAAATCGTTTTCGAAAAATGGGCTTTTGAAACATGCATGTTTTTAAATGATAACAGGTCTGTTAGCTCGGCATGGCACCTCGTCTCCGGCCCAAGTCCGCCAGGTAAGTATTTTGAACCATTGTGGGATATATATATATATATATATATATATATATATGTGGGCTTGATGGGCTTTATGGGATGTAGATTATTTAGATTAGAACTTGATGGACTCTAGGCTTAGCTTAAACAACTCCTTAAATCTCATAAGACTTAACTTCACTAAACAAACCTGTGAACAAGTCACAAGACTAGGGTGTGGCAACAGGCATGCGCATGTTTAGGATTGGATCTGGAAGAGCCTGGTACTTAAGCAGTCCGAGTGACTCACCTCCTCTTCGCTGGAATCCTACCTGGTGCATAGTGACTGTTCACCCTAGCCACGAGGATTTGTTGACGGGCCTAACTCTATAATTAAAACCCGAAAGGGACCAGCCACCTTATTTTTACAAAAAAAAATTACCCATGATTTGCAAACATACCCCGATTTACAAAGTCAACAAAATTTTTCCTTAAAAAAAATCACAAACACCTGAACACTACTATTTTCTTTGAAATCAAATTCTCCAAGTTACCCCGATTTTTAAAAAAAAATCTTCTTAGTTTCGTGAAATTTTTTGAAAATACCCTTGATTTATAAAATTTCCCAAAATATCCCTGATTTGTAAAAATTACTAAATTGCCCCTAATTTGTAAAATGACCAAAAGTACCCCTGATCTTAAAATTACCAAAATACCCTCGAATTTCAAAATTTCCAAAATACCCCTGGATTACAAAATTACCAAAATACCCTTATTTCATGAAATCAACAAGGAACTCTATTTTGAAAATAACAGAAATACCCCTGTAAGATAAAATTATGAAAATACCCCTAGGTAGTAGAATAACGAAAATACCCCTATGTGTTGAATGTGGGTACATGGATGTTGTCTGTATGTTGATGGTTGAATATATGTAGTTCTTAGAACTAGGAAAGGTGAACTTGAGACTGAATTGCGAATTCGAAAGAACTACTCTTAAAACTACTAATCATAAGACTGTTCGTGGATAATCAGTGGAAGAAAACCAATAATTCATAAAATTTTTAATCAGATAAACGCGAACCGATAGCATAAGTACAAGGGGACTAGGACACTCTAGATGTGAATACCGGTGCGTACTCTACCATAGAATACTAAGTGTTTATTTTGGGTTTAGAATTGGAGTGCGCAGCGAAAGCATGGTAGTGAGACTTAGGTAGTATGATTACTAGTTAGTTGGAAATTTCGAGGACGAAATTTCTTTAAGGATGGTAGAATTGTAACACCCTGAATTTGGGCCTAGAATAAGTGGGTTCGTGTGTCGAGAGAATGGATTTTTGTCGTTAAAAAAAACTTGTAATTATTGTTTGGATTTAGATTAATGTGTAATTATTGTATACTAATTTTTCCTCCCTTTTAAATATATTAACTGAATTATAATAAAATTTAATGTGGCATAATATTAAACTCTATGTAGTCAATGTATGTATCAATTTATCAAATATTTTCCATAATTTTGTCCTTGTCATATAATTAATTATTTTATTTATGTTATCAGTGCGATGAACGAAGTTATAATTTAGAAATATTAATTTTTCTATTATTCTCAATTTAATTTTTATATTTTAATATAATTTAGTTCTTATATTTTTTATAATATTAATTTCTATCATTAAATTTTCGTTAATATACAAAATGAGTATATATAATTTGAATGTACTAAAAACAAATTAATATGTGGTTTATACTAAAATAAGATAATGGTCAATTTTTAATTGACCCCTAGATTATGCTAAAATTTGGGGATTTGATTTATATGCTTTACTTTTTTTTTTTACATAGTTTGTCCTTCCACTTTTATAATGTCACTAATACATTTAAATAGTTAATTTTTCTTAAAAATATTATTCAAACAGAAATAAATTATTTTATCATGAAAAGTTTGAATGGACACTTTCTTTTTTAAAAAAATTATTATTGCATGTTTAGTTTAATTTTTAGAAGGTTTAGGAAGGGTTGGTAGTGTTGGAAAAGTCCTAGGCTCGATCTAGGGCTTTAACAAAAACGTTTTTTTTAGGGAGGTTGGTGGTAGTCATAAGGCTTTTAAAATATTGTTGGGTTAAAAGATATTACAAAGAAATAGGTGGTCTGGTGGCTTGGGGCGTTTGGAATAAGCTAGTGGTCAGAGGTTCAAGTCCTGGACTCGGCAAAAAAATTTTATTGCGCATAAGTGGTATGAAGGCAAGAGTTTAGGCCTTATAATTAGTTGGGACTGTTTCATGACACAAGGAAACGCCTGGTCCAGTGGCAAAGGCGTTAGGAGTAGTAGGGGGAGCATGGTTCTAGTCGTGGCGTGCGCTAAATGTTCTGTTTTTTTTAAGTAAACCTGGAGTGCGACAGAAGGTTTGTAATTAAGTAGGGAGGAAATATGACTCAAATAAAATACGCGGCGCAGTGGCAAGGGGCGTGTACCATAGTGAAAAGGTTGGAGGTTCGAAGCCTGGTGTTGTCGAATATTTTTTGGATTTCTTTGGATGATTTGGTCGCTGTGAAATGGGCCTTAAAAAAAGTTGAGAATGAAACATGTCACAAGAAGAGTTCTGGTGCAATGGCTGGTAGCGTATGGTTGTGCTTGGAGGTCTCGGGTTCGAGTTGCCTTGTGCACAATAATTTTTTATTTTGCTGTAGGCGTGGGTAAGTTGGTCACTGTGAAATAGGCCTTAAAAGAAGTTGAGAATGAAACATGTCACAAGAAGAGTTCTGGTGCAGTGGTTGGTAGCGTGTGGTTGTGCTTGGAGGTCTCATGTTCGAGTTGCCTTGTGCACAATAATTTTCTATTTTGCTGCAGGGTAAGGTGGTTGAAGTGGACCGAAACACCCAAAGAATGGCTGTTGTTCGGGGAAGGCAATTTGAATGTAATTCAAATTGGATTTTTGGATAAATAAAGGAATTTTTGGATGGGGATGAAGATACAATTTTGAGATAATAAAGGAATTTAATTGGTGATATGTTTGAGTCGGTTAGGGAGTGTAGATCTATTTATTTATTTATCCATTTATTTATTTATTTTAGTATATATATGGGTGCCGAAATTCTCTTTAAATAGAGAGGATACCTCTTCAATTCCGGCATTTGAACCCCATTCTCTCAATCTTTTCTCTCATTCTCTTCTACAAGCCAAAACCCTAGTTGCTTTCTGCAATCTTTTCTTTTGAATTCTTCAGAAGCCGAAACCTTTTATTTCATTCTCTTCTTCATTCTTTTTCTCTTGTGTCGATTTCTCCATTAAGCCGAAATCAAAGACCCCATTTGATTTCTTCATTAAAAGCCGAATCATCATAAGACTTCTTTGAATCATCTTCACTTCCTGATTTTTTTGCAAAAAAAATACGAAATCTCCCCAAGTGATAGCCGAATTCCCTGTGTTGAGGGCGTTATTCTAGGATTTAAAGAAGACCTAATTGTCTAGATCTAAAAGCTGAAAATCGTTAGTCTCTAAGTATCATACCTCTTTTTGGGATTTTAAGGTAAGGTAGTTTTCTCTAGATTTTCGTTATGTTAGATTATTGTATTCGTATTCTTAACCCTATGTTATGGATTAACAACCACATGTTACGATGGTAGCAACTGATAAGGTCCCTCAATGGAATCAAATATGGATCAGGCAAAGGAGGGGATTGGATCTGTAAAACCAATCCCTAAGTTTAAAAAGCGAGCGGTGTCAGCAGTTCGGGATTGGCCAGTAGGTTGTGGACCAGCATCCGAAGAAAATCTTAGACAGATAGCAGTTTTAGCAGCTTCTGATAGTGTCGACATAGAGAGTGTCGTCCTAACGGTAACCAGGTGTGTAACCTTTTCCACTATTAGATTGGGTGCTAATATATATATGTATGAATCTACTATACCCTATTAAATGCCGAAATCCCGGCACTATGATTGAAAACCCGATCAGGGTAAAGGTTAATCATCAGGTTAGTGATTTCTATCCTTCTTCAGTAATATGCTTTGTATGCCGATTTCTCTGTATGCTGGGGTTGGGTGAATGATGAAAGGGGAAGTGATCTGTTCTGGTGGCTTATGCCATTTCAGCCTGGTGACTCTGTCACAACTCTGTTTCTGGTGGCTTTTGTCATTTCAGCCTAGTGACTCTGTCACAACTTTGACGATGAGCAGCTAACTGCAGCATGACTGCCATCGATGGTGTGTAGCGGTGTGGGTTGATTGTAGAAATCCCCAATGGTGTGCTTGGTAGGTAAGGGTGGTGTGTAGCGGATGGAAACCTGGGATTGGGTTGGGTTATGTATGTTATTTGCTATATTATGTTTTATATTCTGATTTGTGGGCTAAGGCCCAATCTGATGGTGCATGAGGGTTGCACACTGAGTTTCGCGACTCACCCAATTATTTTAACCATTTCAGGTGACACTTAGTGCATCGGACCGGGCTGGAGAAGAGAGCAAGGTGACCATGTGACAGAGCATTGAGGATTCAGTAAAAAGACTTCACTTTATTTATTATTTTTAAGAAATTTGTCTTAAGTGGATTTTAAGTTTCATTATAATAAGGCCATGGGCCACTAGACTATTGTACTTTGTTTTGGGTTTTTATTTTGGGCTTTTAATATTGACACTTAAACTTTGATTAAACTAAGGCATGTATTAAGACTTTGGTTTTTATTCATAAATCAACAAATCAAATTTATAACTTATTTAAACTTACCGAGTTATTAAGTTTTCCCGAACAGAAGACTAAATATTTGTGAAAAATATTTCCCGAAATTGCGACATCTTTTACGAAACTTCCTTAGTGACATACCAGATCCGGTAGTAATGTTTGGGCGAGTTTGGGGTGTTACATCCTTGGCCTAGCTAACCGCCCTCACAAAAGCCCTGGCAGAAGGCTTCTACTGAACTCCTCCTTCAAGTTGCCCCCTTGGGTGTTTATATAGGCTTTGAGATGCCTTACTTGGCCCTTAAGTATCCTAATTTGAGTGGAATTCCTACTAGGGTTTTTAAGTAGGCTTTGGAATGTGTTTCTTTGCCTCCAAGTATCCAAATCCAAGTAAAACTCTCTTCCTGACGGCAGGGACACGGCCATGTCACACGCCCGTGTAAGTCGTGGCCAGGTCGTGTTCGAGCCTGTTGAATGGGGCACGGCCGTGTGATCTTTGGGCCAGGCCGTGTCGATTTCTCTCTTGGCCCAATTTGGTCCATTTTAAGCCCGTTTCTCGTTCTTTTCATCCTTGGGTGCTTTCCTGAGTATAAAACATGAAAACAAAGGATTAATGTAACACCCCAAACCCGGCCCATTAAATCCGGCCAAATTTGGAATGCCACTGCGGAACACTTTCGAAAAACATTCTTACTTAATAGTGAAACCGATGAAAATTTGTTTTCCTTTAATAAAACATTTTCGTGAATTATAAAATTTTAAGTAAAAATCGAAGTTTGTTATAAACATATCGGTTTCAAGCTTTACTTGAGAAAATAAAACCATTTGAGATCAATCTTTAATCATACTTCCATAATAGGGCATAATAGTAACGATACTTAACAAAGAGAACTGAAATACTTTAGTGGGCCTTATTACAATACACACTTAATCAAAATACGGAAAATATAATTATTTAATTCATTAATCAAGAGATTTCTTTGCATGAAAATCCACTTTTGCATGGCCACTCTTGTATCTTCTCCGACCCGGTCCAAGCTTTACGCGCCACCTGAAAGGTTTAATAAAATAGAGTGAGTCACCAAGACTCAGTGCATAGTTAATATACATGTCCTCACATATGGGCTTGGCCCATTTCCATACAATTCATATACATATATATATAACATACAATTATAAATATGCGATTATGAAAACACACTATTATAAAATGCAATTTCAATATACAATTTCGAAGTCCAATCCACAAGTGATCCACATATCTTTCTTTTGCACATTATTTCTTAAGGTTGGCTAAGCCACCGATCCCATAGGGATCCCACATATCTTTCAATTCACAAATCATCAAGCACGAATGCAGCACGAGGTTCGGATTAGACCACTCACATAGTGTACACCCTTTTTCTTCAATAGTCACATCACAAGTCTCATGCGTACTTATATGTACCATAGCAACACTTTATACGAAACAAATATATATATTTTATACCATGGTCACATATTACTCAAGACGATATACATAACATGTCATCACTTTATTTTACATTCATCGATAAACATTTATTACCACAAATCACTGAAAGATTAGTACCGAAACTACTAATCTGATTATTCGATCACTTACCTTAGTATCCATACTTTTAGCCTTTATTTCGGCTAACGAGCACAACTCGTACATTTACAGAAAGTAATACATGCATCACTTATAAAATTTACAAACAGGAGTACAGTGCGATAACTACGCACCTGATTATAGCGAGATTCTGATTTATCGAATCTAACAGCAACTAAGATACCTAAAGCTTTTGTTATTTCTATCGATTTGCTCCTAGAACACATAACCGAAATCGGTCACACTTAGTACCAAAAACATGGCCTTAGGCCGAATACCAAGAGTCATATACCTAGCTTATTTCGATCCTGAAACACCACTGGTTTCTGTCGATTAGCTCTCAAAGATATCGAAATTCCATTTACCTTGCTCAACAAAGTCCTTTGAGCACATCAACTCCCGAAAGATTCCTTTGATGCTCCTCAACACTAGCTACACACAAAAAGAACACATCAATATGGCTTAATACATGTTCGGCCATCCCTAAAGCCAACTCAACATTAGGTTATTACAAAACCCAAAGATATAGCTTATGGCCGAAAGTTAACAACCACAAGTCTTTGCTAAAGGATCCGAAAATGATTAATTACTTTTGGTGTTGACAGAAACTCTACTAACAATTTATTAGGATCGGTCAACACAAGAATACTTCAAACATGGCCCCTTTTTGCGGAGACTACCTTCGTGCTTACCTTATAGTTCAAAATCTCGGGAGTTCCTTTAATACCGCTTAAGGCTGACCCATGCAAAAGAAACACGTAGTCAATAGCACCTTCAAAACAAGGATTCGGCCATAGCTCCTCAAAGTGGAGTTACTATACGGCAATGGCAACCTCAAGAGAGCTTTTATTTAATCAAGGTAAAAGAAAGGAGAAGAAGTGGTAGAAGAAGAAAAATAATGCATAAAAGGGTTTAACTTTCGGCTTTTGTCAAATGAAACTCAAATGCAAATTTGGTAAAACACAAGGATGAAGAAGAAAGGTTTTGAAGGAGGATATTTAGCTAGCACCAAGCATAAACTGAAAATACAAGCCCTTTCAATTCTCCCAAAATCGGTTAAACAAAATGGCAAGAAAGGGAGACATTTCGGCCATGCTCCTTCCTCAAAACCAAAGCCGATCAAGTTCCATTTCTTTCCTTATTCTTTAGGCCAACACTCAAAAGGATAGAAGAGAAATTTTTAAGCATCAAATTCGGCCAAACTCCCCAAAATGCAATAAGGAAATCGGCCATGCATCCTTGTCAACCACAAGGCCGCCAACTCTTCTCTCTTTTTCCCATATTCATTCAAAAATTTCAAACATCAAATACCAATAAAAATTATTAAATCCTTATTCCATCACCTTACCCATACCACACCATTTTCTATACAATAAAATAATAACCATCATTTAATAAAATAATAAACAATAAAATGCAACAACATGGGGCAGCACCCACAAGCATGCGTGTATGCCTATTCCAAAAACTGCATGCGCAGCATGGGCCATGCAAGGCCTTCCACGTCGGTGTAAAAATAAAAGGGACCAAGTGCGCCTTCAAAGTCTCGAACTCGAGACCTAAAGCAACATGCCCAAGCGCCCTGCCATTTCCGCTACTGAAACTTTCATGCCATAACTCATTGCGAATTTCTTTTAAACTATCCTTGCCTTGGCTCCCTTCTCTTTAGCGCTAAAAGCAAAAAATGGAGTGCTTCAAGTGCGAATTCCAGGACTCGAACGCGAGTCCTCCTAGTCGCCACTCCCCAGCAAAGTCCTTAACCACTCGGCCACTTTGAATTTCATGCTAGAATTGCATCGCATTTTCCTTTTAAACCCTCACTCGCAGGCGTCCCTTGCTGGTTCCAAAAGAACAAAACAAAACGCAATCGTTGCCTTCAGGACTCGAACTCGAGCCCTTGCGAAGGCCTCCCGCGCGCTGCTAACGTCCTTGCCATCTCGCCCAGGTGCTATTTTGTGTTAAGAACCATCTCGATTTTCTTTTAAAGCCTTCCTTAATGTAGCGCATACTTGCAAAATAAAATGCTATGCGCCCCATGCCACTCGAACCCCTGACCCATTTTGGCGCTGACCCTTAAGTGGCACACGGAAGCCACTTCGCTACTTAGACTTTCATGTCCAAACCTTACAAAATTTTTACTTAAGGCCTTCCTCAGCCAAATTCCACTTTTATCCCTCAAATTTTCAAAATTTTCAAAAATGTCCCATTTTATTTCGGGAGTTTTAGGAACTCCAAAAACACATCAAACCACTCTTGAGGCCTACTAACACTCGAGTTATTTACCAAACTCGCAACCCCTATTTCGGGATATTACAATTAAGAGCACCAAATTACATAATTCAGGGGTTAAATCATCCAAAAGTGTGCTAAATGTAGGATTAAAATATGTTACTATTACGGTTTATCAAATACCCCCACACTTAAGCTTTTGCTTGTCCTCAAGCAAAATTCTCAACTTACAATTAAAACGAACTTTCTCGATTCATAATATTCATCAATAGTGTTTCATCATAATTCATAGATAATTCATACATGGATAACTCAACTCAAAGAGTCCTAAAGATTCAAACAATCAAAGTCATAATTTTTAAAGTATGAAAACATAGGTGTTTCCCTTCACCTGAATAATTACCTTTGATTCAAAATCGACAAGAATTGACATCCTCACTAAAGATTCACTCAAATCACTCGAAGTGTTTAAGGTTCAGAATTAAGCACTCAAAAAGTCGAACCTGAAAAGTTAATCCCATAGGCTTGCCTGAAATCAAATCTCCACCACTGTAAAATGAGATGATACACAAATCAAAAGGTTAAATTAGAAGGTTAGAATCGAGATTGAATTGACAAATTACCTAACTTAGAAAAATGAACTAATCCCAAATAATTACATTAATTGAAAACTAATAATACGAGCTTTTTCTTCAAGATTTGAAATTTCAACACGTATGCTCATTTAATTATAGAATTAATAATGAATATACTTCTTTTTTTTAAGAACAAATCAAATATTACATAATAAGGAATGAATCTATTACTTAAAATAAAGATAATAGCTAGGCAACACATCAAATCAAATCTCGATATAAGGGTTGTCAAAAGGAATAGTGATAACAAATACGAAGGGTTTTTAAGTTATTAGTGGGTGAGTTAATAAAATGGGTTGTTAGGATCAACGGGTTTCACTAGGGGTTAATTATGGAGGTAGGCTTTTTAGTGGAGTGAGTGGGTTAAAACCTAGGTGCCTTTATCATCTCCGTATATCAAATCATAGGTGTGGTCTCAATATGTATAATCGAGGCAAGTTCTAGAATAACAGTTCATAGTTGACGCACTCATAATCAATAAAGTGAGCATGGAAAAGAATATATGCTCTAATAGGCTCAAAATCTCACAAAAATTATAGGTGTTTTGGCATCAACCTTGTAAATTTCAAACTTCCAGATAATATTCAGATTCAGCTCAACAACCTAGCAAAGATTTTAATTCTGAAAAATAGACTTATCATGCTTGATTCTCTAATATTCTTCTAATTTAATCATCAATGCACAATTATCAATGACTTAATCCAAAACATATCAATAAAAAATCATAAATCAAAGGAAATTTCATTCTAATCATAATATGAGAAACTTACTTTTCGAACAAGGCATAATTTAGGGATTTTCAAATAATACTATAGTAAACCCCCCCACACTTAAGATGTACATTGCCCTCAATGTACAAAAATAGATAATATCAAAATAATCATAAAATCATAAGATAGGGAGAGAAGTGATACTTTCTGAATTATGGATGAGATCCTTGGAGGTGGTGGAAAATACCTTGGAGCGTTTGAAATTGAATCCTTGAAGTAGCCGGTATGATTTTATTGTATCCTAAGCTAAATCTAAATAGCATGAAGAATAAGAAGAAAATAATAAAGAAAATAAAAAATAAAAATAAAAATAAAAATAAAAATAAAAGTGAATAATGGAAAATGAAAGAAGAACGATATCGGGAAAAAGGAAAGGAAGAAGGGGGGTTTGAATAGAGATGCATTCCACACCCGTGTTCCTTCCTGTGGTGCCCACACGGCCGTGTGCAAGGGCGTGTGGTATAGAAATCTGTTCTTTGGTTATTTTATGGTTAGGTGCTAAAAGGAAAAATAAAAGTAAAAATAAAAAATAAAAAATGTAAAAATTAATGGGGTTAGTGCTCGGGTTGCCTCCCGAGAAGCGCTCGTTTAAAGTCTTGAGCTAGACTTACCTCTTATTCATATAGTCATGGTGGTTTGAAGAGGTGAAAATCCTTTCGCATGCGATCAATTCGGTTATGGATATATAGTTTAAGTCGAGTAGTGTTTACCTCAAAAGTGTTGAATTTAGGATTGCTTACCTCAACTGTGCCGTATAGGAAGACATTAAGCACCTAAAAAGTGATTTCTTCGTTTGTCTTGAGATCTGAATTGGTGATTCGAGGGTCTTCCTTATTCAACAATACCTGATCTCCTATTTTGAAATGATTGGTTGTTCCTATCAGCTCGTCTAGGGTTTCCTTCGGTTTCACTTCGTGTAGTCCTAGTCTCTCTTTAAAGTGTGTTTTCCACTTGTCTATTTCATCGACCTGAAGCCTTAGTTCTTCATGAATTATTTCTTTATGGGTACGAGGTCTAAGATCTAGCTCAGCTAGGTGATTTCGTGATGCTTCCTGTAAAGAAGGTTGAACCAAATGGTTATCAATAGAATTAACATTCGTACCTTTATTACTCGATGTCCTAGCTGAGTCAAGAGCTTTAAGAGTGATTGTTTTGTCGTCTACACGAAGTGTGAGTTCACCGAATTCTTCCTCTGTGTGGTCTTTCTTTATTGCATCGGGATATGGCACACGAGGTTGGTACTCTGTAATTACCGGTTTTGGCATATCATGGCACAGCTCAACCTTACCTTCACTTACCACAAGTTCTTCCCTTGGGTTTAGTTCATCTAACCCTTCACTATCGTAAATGGCTTAATTTTGCTCTCTCGGGTTAGTTTCAGTATTACTTGGCAAGCTTCCTCGTGGTAGTTCTGAGATCAGCTTAGCAAGTTGTCCAACTGACTTAGTGACTTCCTCAATTGACTTAGTAAGTTCCCCGACTCGGTTCTTGGTCTCTTCAACCGATGCTTGTTGATTATTGAGCGTTGTCTCAGTTTATTGGATACGGGTATCTGTGGCTGCCATGAATTTTTTCAGTATCTCTTCAAGGTTCGACTCATCTTCCTGTTGGTGAGGTGGTTGTTGAAAATATAGAGGAAGTTTCGGTCTTTGGCTATTTTGATCATTCCTCGAGAAATTTGGATTATACCCCCAACCTGCATTGTAAGTGTCACTATAAAAATTATTTTGAGGTCCAGAATAGTTACCCGTATAGTGAGCTTGCTCGTTCTCTATGCTATATTCGTAGGTTGGGTACTCAGGATTCGCCACGCCTCCTAGATTCGAGTCATATTGCATTACTGGGTGTACCTGCGAGAGACTATACAAACCATTAATCTTTTTATTCATCATCTCTAGCTGGTTAGATAACCTGGTGACCACGTCGAGGTTGAAGACACTGGTGGCTATTGTTGGCGTTGTCCTCATAACTTGCCACTGATAGTTATTTAGTGTCATCTCCTCTATAAACTAAAATTACCTGTCAAAGCAAATAAAATAAAAATTAGCAAAGTAAAAAAAATAAAACTAATAATAATAAAAAATAAATTGCAATAAAAAAATTGGCTAAAGCAATAAAAATTAAGCTTTCTTAATATTTTAGTTCTTGATCGCTGTAAAATCAGAGCTTTAAATATTTATAAAAGAATGATCAAACCTGGAAACTAACTCTGACAACGATATTAAGGCAAGTGTACCTATCGAACAGTAGTATAGCTTAGGCAAGACCGGTTATCGAACCCAAAGGAACTAAAAGTATTAATACTCACTTTCTTTTTATTATTTAGCCTTAAAGTTAGAGCGAAGATTACCTTTTAAACTAAATCGACGACAGCTAAACTAAGGACACAAAGACAAGAAGGACGAATAGGAAAATAACTTTTAGGGAAAACTCAGTTGATTACGACGATACCCTCAGGAAGAATCCACCTAGACTTCACTTTATTAATTAACCCTAAATTATATGATTTCTTTTACTTAGCTTGATCTGTAAGACTCCCTAACCTATATTAAACCCTCTCTCGAGGCGAAGAACGTCTAACCCTAGGTTAATTAGTGGAACTCTCGTTCGCTTAAAATAACCCCCTAGGATAGCAGTAAATCGATCAATGGACTCCCATATTAGGTTTCACCCTAATCTAGCAAAATCTTGTAACCCTATCTCTAGGCGCCCGATCAACTCCGCTTAATTATGTTAGATCTTCTCTTAGGCAGGGTCTATTCCTCCTCCACCTAAGCACATTAGATTTGGATTAAGCAACATAATTAAGAACAAACTAAGTAATTTATCATATAACTTAAAAATCAAATAATAAAATCCATCTAGGTTTCATCCCCTTCAGGTATCTGAAGGGTTTAGTTCATAATGAATAAAGAAAACATCACAAGAGAAAAGATGAAACAAAACATAGGAAAAATCCTAAAACCCCCTGAAGGAATCGAAGGAGAACTCCACCGTCTTGAGTATAACTCCGGCTCCTTGAGATGGATCAACTGGCTATCCTCGCGTTATTCCCTAATTCTGACCTTCTCGGCTTGGCTCCTTGGCCTCGCTTCCGCCCCCTCAACAGGTGATACTTGGGGGTTATTTATAGGCTCTTGAAACGTGATTCTTTCTCCCTAAGTATCCTTTTCCGACTAAAATTGCTCTTTCCAGCGTCAGAGGCACGGCCATGTCACATGCCCGTGTGAATCGAGACCTGACCGTGCTCGGATTTCTCTTGAGGCACAGCCGTGTGTGACTGAGTTGAAGTCGTGCTCTAGGTGTTCGACAAGGCACGGCCGTGTTGCTTTGGGCCAGGCCGTGTCGATTTCGTGTTAAGGCCCATTTACTCCGTTTTAGGCCCGTTTTGTGTTCTTTTCGTCCTTGGGTGCTTTCCTGGGTATAAGACATGAAAAGAAAGGATTAAAAGCACCTTTTTATATAAAAAAAGGGATAAATCATCCAAAAGCATACTAAATGTGGGTCTAAAATATGTTACTTTTACGGTTTATCAAATACCCCCACACTTAAGCTTTTGCTTGTCCTCAAGCAAAATTCTCAACTTACAATTAAAACGAACTTTCCATGATCTATAATTCTTATCAACAATGTCTTATCCTAAATCATAGAAAATTCATACATGGATAGTTTGATTCAAAGCGTCCTAAAGATTCAAACGAGATAAGTCATAATTTTGTACCTTGAAAACATAGGTGTCTCCCATCTTTTAAATAACTACCTTTTCAATTCAGAACTGACAAGGATTGACATCCTCACAAAAGATTCACTCCAATCACTCAAAATGTGTTTAAGGGTCAACATTAAGCACTCATAAGTCGAACATGAAAAGTTAATCCCATAGGCTTGCCTGAAAATCAAATCTCCACCACTGTAATATAAGATGACAAACAGATCAAAAGGTCTTTGATAGAGTTGTAATGGGGCTAGGGTTAAAGGTGTGGATAAAGGCTGAATTAGAAGATTAGAATCGAGATTGTCTTGATAAATTTCCTAACTAGAAAAAAATGAACTTAATCTTACATTAATTAAAAACTAATAATACTAGCTTTTTCCTTGAGAATTGGAATTTGAACATGCAAGCTCACTTAATCATAGAACTAATAATGAATATACTTCGTTTTTTTTTTCAAGAACTAACTATCATAATAATAAGGAAGAATTTTTACAACTGAAATATAGAACATAGTTAGGAAACTTGTTCAAAATCAAATCTCGACAAAAAGGGTAATTAAAAAAATTGGTGATAACAAATACAAAGGGTTTTTGGTTACAATTAGTAGGTGAGTTAATAAAAAGGGTTGTTAGGCTCAACGGGGTTCACTAGGGGTTAATTATGAAGGTAGGCTTTTAAGTGGAGTAAGTGGGTTAAAACCTAAGTGTAACATCCTGAATTAATGAGTCTACGCGTTTAGTGTGAGGATATGTTTAAAATGTTAATTTAAGTAAACAGGGTCTAAATTTGGGCTTAGAATTAGGCAAAGGCCCAGATTAAATTATTTTAAGATGGCATCATTAATAATTAAAAAGGAACAAGTTTTGGGTCGTAAGGAGCCCATGTTTTTTTAGGCCAATTTTCGGCTCTTAAAATGGAGCAAGGGGTGACGCCACACACAAGGAGTAAGGGGCCCAAATTTAAGTTTCATGGAGCCCAATTCTTTTAATTTAAGTTAGCTAAATTTTGGGCATTAGGATTAGGTGGAGTGGATGGCAACAAGGTTAAAATTTAGGGATTGTAATGTTTAAAATATGTGGATAATAAGCAGATAAAGGCTATTATTTAGGAATTTATTTTATGTGGATAATAAGTAGATAAAGGCTAAAATTTAGGGATTTTGTAACATCCTAGATTAGGGGTTATGCGTTCGTGCGTAATTCATGAGATAGTGGGCTCAGTGGGTGTGTTGGATGTGTTCTGAGGAGTTTTAGGAACCCTAAGATGTAAGGAAATGTCTTGTCCTAGAAATGTAGGGAAATGTCCTGGAAATGTAAGGAAATGATTTAGAAATGTTAAGTTTCAAAAGAGGAAAGTGAACATTTCTGGAAACTTGGAAATGTAAGAAATGTTAAGTTCAAAAGAGGAAAGTGAACATTTCTGGAAACTTGGAAATGTAAGAAATGTTAAGTTTAAAGGAGGCAAACGAACATTTTTGAAAACTTGGAAATGTAAGGAAATGTAAGGAAATGTAAGGAAATGTAAGGAAACGTTTTAGGAAAAGTTAAGTTCTAAGGTTAAGAGAGGGAAGTAAAGCAGGGTGGCCTTACGAAAATTTATGGGTGAAATATGACATACAATTGGGCTTGTCTAAGTGGCTTGGAGGTGCCACTTAGGGCCTCTGGAGTTGACGCCACAAGCAGGTGCAATTGGGCCTGGGTTCGAGTCACATGGGGAGCAAATAAAAGAGTTTTATTTTGCTGCAAGGAGCAAGGGAGTTGGACGGCACATGGCTAAATTCTAGGAGCTTTTATTCTTTTATTTTTAAGAGATAAAGGGTGGATAAATAAGGGATAAATAATGGATTTATTTTAGATTATTTTCAAGAGATAAATGAGGATTTATTCTTTAATTTTTAAATAAAGTGATAAAGATATGAGAGTGGTGGCCAAGTAAGGGACTCTAGCCTAGTAAATTCGGCTATAAAAGGAAAAGAGAGGCCATTCAGCATTATTTTCTTTTCCTTGATAACCTCTGCCGAATTTCCCTTCTCCTTATTTCACCATTGCCGAATTCTCTTAAGCAACTATTCTTTTCTTCTTCATTCTTCTCCTCTCAATATTCTAAAAGCCGAAACTTGTGTGACTATTCTCTAGGCCTTAAGCCGAATCTTTGAGGACTCAAGAAAAGGGGGATGTCGATTACAAAGATTAAGGGTAAGGTCAGTAGTTATCGATTTCCATTCTTTTTCTTCTAAGATTAAAGCCGAAACTAGGAAATCTAACCCCATTATTGTGTTAGTCGAAACTTGGAAAGAAGGCTCTTCGAGATTTCTGCCATTGTCGACAACTTCATAAGACAAGTCAACTATTTCAGGATTTAAGAACCTAAGGTAAGTCATATTTAACATTCGGCTAAGGGTTATTTGTTGTGAATAAATGTTAGAAATTGATCTAACATGAAGTTATAGGGATTTCGACAGACATCTAAGGCAAGGAATACTTTCGGGATTTACTAAGTGTCGACTAGAGAAGGAGAAGTTCTTTTCCCGAAGGTACACCATAGGCCGCGTGTCCCCTAGTTATTCGGTGAGTTTCGGGATTTAAAATCCACAAGGTAAGTGTCTATAGCATTCGGCCAAGGCCTATTTTGATAGTTAGATCTAATTCTTGTTTGTTTAAAAAGCTGAAACTAACCCCTGATGAGATTTAGTGCTTGGCCGAATACAAGGAGGAGCATAGCATAGATTTCGGGATTTGATTAGTATTGAAATCGGCAACAAGGTAAGTTTTAAGTGTACTAATCCTAATGGGATTTGGATTTATGGCCGAATGGCTCTTTGCTAAGTATTAAATGATTGATTAAATGTTGAGATTTAAGATCTAAGGCATTAGATCAAGCTTTTCGGGATTTGGATTGAAAGCATTAAGCGAATCAGGTGTGTACCCTACCCTAAGTTTTAATATGTTCATGGCTATGTTTTAAATTAAATGTGTTATTAAGAATGTGAAATTATGGCTAAGGTACCATGTAATGGTACAAAAGTACTCAGGTACGTTTCCTACTCCTACTAGGAATATGAAATTATGTTATATATGTAACATGTGAAAAGTGATAAGAATGTGAAATTAAGCAATATGCATGATATGTATGATATGGGACATATGGGTTATTGAAAAGGGGAAGTGAATGTGGTGACCTAAGACCACGAGATCTGAATGTGGTGACCTAAGACCACTATATCTGAATGTGGTGACCTAAGACCACGAAATCTGAAAGTGGTGACCTAAGACCACGAAACTATAAGGGCGATGAGCACGTCGACTGCAGCGACTGCCTTCGATGGTGTGTAGCAGATGGAGGGTCGACTTAGTAGTCCCCACGGTGTGCAGGTTGGTACGGGGAAGTGTAGCGGATGGCTATCTAGGTTTGGGTTTGGGTTGCATCATTATTTTTACCTCTTATATGATTATATATGTGATATGATAATGCATGCCTGAAATGTTAATTCTTAGTGTTGGTTACACATTGAGTCTCTTTGACTCACCCCGCTGTGGGACTATTTTCAGGTGACGATCAGTAATGGACCGGGTTCGGCAGAAGCTTAGGGATGGCCATGCACAGCAAGAAATTTTACGATTTGGACTTTTATTTTATTTTAAGTATTTTTAAATTTTAATTTTGGGATTATTTGATGTAATAAGGCCATAGTTGAATTTCTTTATTTTTACTTTTATTTGTTATGACTGCTAACTATTATTAATTAATGGATTAAGTAAATTTATTTTAAAACAAACCCTAAACGTTTTGTCACCTAAAGTAAAGGATTTTAGTAAAATAAACTTGTTTTCAATTCAAGCCCAACCCAACAAAAATTTTTCTTACAAACACATAGTCTTTCCAAGGTAATAAACGAATTTTGAACCGGTTTCCTTCGAGGAACATACCAGATCCGGTCAAGGCTCGTGGGCCAGGTTTGGGGTGTTTCAGATTTTAATGTTTAAAATATGTGGATAATAAGCAGATAAAGGCTATTATTTAGGAATTTATTTTATGTGGATAATAAGCAGATAAAGGCTAAGATTTAGGTATTTTAATGATTAAAATATGTGGATAATATGCTGATAAAGGAAGGAGGAGTTAGAGATAATTAAGTCTCTTTTAGATGAGCTAGTAGATTAAGATAAAGGAGGAAAGTTAGGAATTTATCTACAAAGAGAGTGATGGCCAAGAATCCATCACTGAGAGGAGTAAAGAAACCAGCTACTACATGGCAAAGGGTTGCCGAATTTCCTATAAATAGAGGGGGCTAGCTCCTTGTTTCTGACATTAAATCCTCTCCCTTTTGTGCCAAAATTCCCTATCTTCTTTTCTCTAAATTTCTTTCTCTAATTTCTTTAAAAGCCGAAAATCTTCCCCACTTTCTTTTCCCTTGTGCCGATTTCTCTAAAAAGCTGAAGCATCCATCGCTTTTTCTTTTATTCATCCTATTTGAGAAATTATTCTATACTTCCGGCATTTAAATCTTCCATTGGCATTGTCGAATCCTCTCTCTAGTGCTAGCCGAATCTCCTAAGCTAAGGTAAGAGTCGATTTTGTTTAGTTCTCATAATCTATTCCCGGTTTTTGAGAAGCAAAAGCCGAAAGCTAATAGTTTAATGGTTTTCGGGATTTGAAGGAAGCTTGGTCGACTAGATCTAAAAGCCGAAAATCATAAGTCTCTAATTTCGAGATTTTAAGGTAAGAAGATTATCCCTAGATTTTTATTAGATTTGTTCAATATATATATGATCTTAACTCTAAAAGGAGGATTAACAAATAAACATTGTTATAGTAGCTCTAAAAAGGATTTGATGGAATTAAATATGGATCAGCCAAAAGAAAGAATCCCTAAGTTTAAGAAACGAACAGTATCTTCTGTTCGAGATTGGCCAATTGGTTGTGGACCGGCTTCTGAACAACACCTTAGGCAGATAGCAGTTGTGTCGACTAAGGATAGCGTCGATATAGAAAGCCTCGTTTTATCGGTAATCAGGTGTGTAGATCTCTAACACGCTACTGATAAACCTGTATGTATATTTATTTTTGTATGTTATGGGCTAAAAAGCCAGAATAAGACTGTATAGACAGTCGAATGGAACCCTAAAAAGGGTTAGGTAAGGATGCCAGGTACGTAAACATAGAACTCCCTATGTGTATTGAAGAATATATATGTCTGCTTGATGTTTCTTTATGTATGTATGCATGGGGTGGGAATGATGATAATTGAAGGGGAAGTGCATGATAGGTCACTTGGTGATCGGTGGTAGAAATCCCACATAATTTAAATGTAAGGTCACACTGTGATCGGTGGCTATGCCACGTTTAATGATTCCTACTTAATAGGAATAGGCAGTACGGCTGTCGTTTTGGTGTGTAGCGGATGGAGGGTTGATTGTAGAAATCCCCACGGTGTGATGGTTGGTACGGGATGGTGTGTAATTCATTCTTTATTGTTATTATGTGATTATGATTGATGCCTTCCTGTATGGGCCAGGGCCCACAATGTGTTTGTGGGCTCAGGTCAATGTGTGTTTTGAGATTTATACACTGAGTCTTTGTGACTCACGCTTTCCTTTTCTCTACTCTTCCAGATGAACAGTAGATCGTGGACATGGGAGTTGAGACAGACTCGAAGGGCCATCAAGTTTCTTTTGACAAGTTAATTTGGAGTTTCTTTAAGTTTATTTTTTTTATTTTTTTCATTATGGGAATATTTTTGTAATAAGGCCCCTAGTTTTTATTCAACTTAGGAGTTTACAATGTTAAGCAACTTATGAATTTTATGATAAGGTTTATTTATACTTAATAATTAATACAAGGTTATTTTTTTTAAAATGCCGCTTATTTACTTAAATATTGTCTAATTAACTCACAATTTCAAAAAAAAAAAAAACAAAGCAAAAGTGATGTCAAAACACCCATAATTTTTGTGAGTATTTAAACCTTATAGAGCATACATTCTTTTTCATGCTCATTTTTTTATTATGAGTGTGTCATCTTTATTCTAGAACTTGCCTTGATTATACATGTCGAGACCACAGTTATGATTTGATATATGGGTGTTTTGACATCATCCTTATAAAATTCGAATTTCAAGGTGATATTCAAAATTGGATCAACAACCTAGCAAAAATTTTAATTCCTGAAAAATAGACTTATCATGCTTGATTCTATATTATTCTTTTAAATTAAACATCAATGTATAATTAACTATGACTTATTCTAAAACATGTCAGTAATCATCACAAATCATCAGAAATTTCATCCTAATTAGTAATATGACAACTTTGCATAAAAACAAGACTAAATCAGGGATTTGAGAATAATGAAAAAAGTTAGGTTCTTTTATTCCACTTTTACCCTCAGGGATTTGAGAATAATGAAAATGGTTAGGTCTTTTTACCCCCCCACACTTAAGATGTACATTGTCCTTAATGTACAAAGATAGATAATGCATTTAAAATCAAAAGGGAGGGGATAGAATACTCCCTGAGGTGTGGGCTGTTTCCTTAGAGGAGAGTAGGGGTCGTGGAGGATACGGCGAAGGCGTCGGTATGGTGATGATGGTGGTTCCCGAGCTTTGCGCTAGATGAAGAAATTGGGGAACTCGTAAAGGATTAGCCAGGGGTTATTAAGACATAAGATAAATAAACTAAAGATGAAATTAAGAAAAACAAGCTAAAGTGAAGGAGACTAAGAAGAAAACTGAAATGACAAGAAAATACTAATGGACTATGGAGCCCTTACTGAAGGATGGTTCGCAAGGTGGGAATCAATGCTGAGATTAGGGATGTGGTGGCGGTGTCAAAAGTGAAGAGGTTCTCGTGGTGGTCGGCGTGATTCCCAAGCAGCCTGGCGAACCTGACATTAAGAAACTAAAAGAAAATTAAACGAAAATAGCAGTAGAGAAGCTTAGATGAGGAAAATAAAGGAGAAGAGCAGGAAATTGAAACAAAAGAGAAAGCAAAAATAAAAACTAATTGGTCCCAAAGACCCTTGGCTTGGTGTTGAGACGAAGCTGCCGGCATGAACTCATGTTGATCGTTCTTTGTTAAGGAGTCTATGTGTAGCTTCTTCCATTTCTTCGGCATGGTGTTGATTTGCTCAATGATCTAGTGTCTTGAAGGGTCTGAGACTGAAGAGAGTGAAAAGGAGAGAAAAAAATTTAGATGGAAGGAAGGAGAAGAAGTGAGGGGTTTAAATAGAATTTCAGATTTTGTGCTCCCCCACGGCCGTGGTCACAGGGTGTGTCGAATTACACGGCCACCTCACACGACCGTGTTATAGGGGGTGTTGCCACCCTTTTGCCTGTGCTTGGTCCTCCCATGCCCGTGCTTGTGAATTATTTCTTTTGGCACTGTCATTATGCGCGGGCGTGTCTCCCCTGTGTTTTACAAGTCAGTAACCTCAATAATTTCACACGGCTATGAAGCACGAGCGTGTTATGGCCGTGGTGTGCAAGTCAGTAGTTTTAGTAATTTCACACGGTTTTGGGCACGAGCGTGCCCTTTCTGTCGGTGCCCGTTGGGAGGGTTTGTTGGATCTGTGACGTTGGTGAGGGTGGTTGGGCTGACTGCACGGCCTGTGTCCTGTCAGTGTGGTGGTTTAGGTGGTCCACACGGCCCCGGACACGGCCGTGTGTAAGGCCGTGTGGCCTGGAAAACCTGCATTTTTGGTTAGTTTAAAAAGGAAAAAAAGAAGAAAAAGGAAAAGATAAATAAAAACAAAGGAAAAAAAATAAGGTTAGTGCTCGGGTTGCCTCCCGAGAAGCGCTCGTTTATAGTCTTTAGCTAGACTTCCTCGTTGTTTGAAAATTTTAGGGAGGTTTAAAGGTTTGAATATCTTCCCTCATGCTTACAGTTTCGTTTTCTTAATAATGTTGAAGTCGAGAAGTGTTTTCTTTGGAAGTGCCGAACAATGGATTGCTTACCTCGACTATACCATTTGGGAAGATATCATGTACTTTGAGAAGGATCTCTCTCTTTGCTTTCAGGTCTGTGATAGTGATTTGGGGATCGGTTTTGTCTAACAATACTTGATCTCCTATTTTGAAGTGATTTGATGTCCCCATGAGCTCTTCTTATGGTTCCTCGTGTTTTTCTTCGTGTGAATCTAGCTCTCTTTTGATTTATGTCTTCTGATTCTCTAAATTGTCTTCATCGACTGTTGTCCTGGCCAAGTCGAGAGCTTGAAGATTAATTGATTCATCACCTACACGAAGTATGAGCTCACCTGTAGCAACATCAATTTTAGTTCTGGCGGTTGCTAGAAAAGGTCTTCCTAAAATTAAAGGGATTAAATTATCCTCATCCATGTCTAAGACAACAAAGTCTACTGGGAAAACAAATTTATCGATTTTTACAAAAACATCTTCGATAATGCCCCTAGGAATTCTAACAGTTTTATGAGCTAATTGAATACTCATCCTAGTTTGTTTGGGTTTCCCTAGACCTAGTCATTTAAATACTAATTAAGGCATGACGTTTATGCTTGCCCCTAGATCAGCTAACGCATTGTTAATTTGTAGGCTACCAAATAAACATGGAATTGTAAAACTCCCTGGATCTTTTAGTTTCTATGGTAGTCTGTTTTGTAATATTGCTGAGCATGTTGCGTTTAGTTCCACATAGTGTTCTTCATCTATTCTGCGTTTGTTGGTCAAGAGCTGTCTTAAAAATTTTCTCGAATCTGGCATCTGAAAAAGAGCTTCAAGAAGGGGTAAGTTAATATGTAATTTCTTTAAAAGTTTAAGAAACTTACCGAATTGTTCCTCTGAATCATCTCTTTTTATGGCTTCAGGATAAGGTATGCGAGGTTGATATTCCTTAATTACCGATTTTGGCTTCTCTTGTGGTACCTCTGTTTTACCTTCGTCTACTTTTTTTCCGGTATTGAATTCGGTTCAGCTAATTCGTTATTGTCTTGAGCTGTGATTGCTTGAATTTGCTCCTTAGGATTAACTTCAGTATTGCTTGGTAGACGTCCTTGCAGTCGTTCTGACATTAGTTTTGCGATTTGTTCGACTGCATTAGTCACCTCCTTGATTGACTTAGCAATTTCATCGAGTCGTCCCTCGTTACTTTTGACTGCTCTATCAGTTTCTTAAAGATGTTCCTCGAAGGATGGTTTCTTTTCTTGTGGATAGGACTGATTTCGAAAGTTTTGAGGAGGTTGTTGCCTTTGATTTCCTTGGTTTCCTTGTCCTCCCCACGAAAAATTTGGGTGGTTCCTCCAACCTGGATTGTAAGTGTTACTATAAGGACTATTATTAGATCGGAAATTATTACCTATATAGTTCATCTGTTCATCTTCTGCTCCTGGTTGGTAGGGTGGGTACTCAGGATTTGCCACAGTTCCACTTGCATCGCACTGCATGACTGAATGTACCTGTGATGAACACAAATTATCAAGCTTTTTATTCATCATCTCTAGCTGTGTTGATAGCATGGTCATGGCATCGATGTTGAAAACTCCTGTTGATTTTGTCGGTTTGGTATTTGAAGCTTGCCACTGATAATTGTTTAATGACATCTCCTCAATGAACTCGTAGGCTGCTTCTGGGGTTTTGTTGTTCAGTGTTCCACCGGCGGCTGAATCTATAAGTTGTCTCGTTGAGGGGTTTACACCGTTGTAAAAGGCTTGGACTTGTAGCCACAAGGGTAGGCCATGGTGTGGGCACCTCCTCAAGAGATCTTTGAATCTCTCTCATGCGTCGTATAGCGTCTCTACATCCATCTGCACAAGAGAAGAGATATCATTCCGTAATTTGGCCATTTTGGCCGGTGGGAAATATTTCATCAAAAACTTTTCGGTCATCTGATCCCATGTAGTGATTGACCCTTGGTGTAACGAGTTTAACCATTGTTTAGCTTTATTTCTTAATAAAAAAGGGAATAACCGAAGACGTATGGCATCATCAGAAACGCCATTTATTTCGAAGGTATCACAGAACTCTAAGAAGTTAGTTATATGCGTGTTTGGATCTTCGTCCTGCAAACCATCAAATTGAACAAACTGTTGAATCATTTGTATTGTGTTAGGCTTTAATTCAAAATTGTTAGCGGATATAGCAGGCCTAACAATACTAGATTCTGCTCCTGTTAAATGTCGTTTCGCATAATCGAACATTGTGCGTGGAGCGTTGTTGTCACCCATATCGTGCGGTGGTGGGTTGTTGTCGTCCATCCCTTCAGTAGGATTGGATTTATCTTCTTCCTCTCTCTCCGTATAATCTAGGGCTTGCCTGGTTTCCTGACGATTCCTACGAGCGATAGCTTCGATTTCGTTGTCGAATACCAAAGGTCCCCTCGGGTTCTTTCTAGTCATAAACTAGAGGTACCTGTTTGAAAAGAAAGAGAGAAAATTTCAGTAAACAAAAATAAAAACAAAAAGAAGAATAAATTGCGAAAAATAAAAATTAGGGCTAAAGTAATAAAAATAGAGTTTTCTTAATATTTTAGTTCCCCGGCAACGGCACCAAAAACTTGATCGCTGTAAAATCAAAGCTTTAAATATTTATAAAAAAAATGATCAAACCTGGAGACTAACTCTGACAACGATATTAAGGCAAGTGTACCTATCGAGCAGTAGTATAGCTTAGGCAAGACCGGTTATCGAACCTAAAGGAATTAAAAGTATTAATACTCACTTTCTTTTTATTATTTAGCCTTAAAGTTAGAGCGAAGATTACCTTTTAAACTAAATCGACAAATGCTAAACTAAGGACACAAAGACAAGAAGGACGAATAGGAAAATAACTTTGAGGGAAAACTCAGTTGATTATGATGATACCTTCAGGAAGAATCCACCTAGACTTCACTTTATTAATTAACCCTAAATTATATGATTTCTTTTACTTAGCTTGATCCGTAAGACTCCCTAACCTATATTAAACCCTCTCTCGAGGCGAAGAACGTCTAACCCTAGGTTAATTAGTGGAACTCTCGTTCGCTTAAAATAACCCCCTAGGATAGCAGTAAATCGATCAATGGACTCCCATATTAGGTTTCACCCTAATCTAGCAAAATCTTGTAACCCTATCTCTAGGCGCCCGATCAACTCCACTTAATTATGTTAGATCTTCTCTTAGGCAGGGTCTATTCCTCCTCCACCTAAGCACATTAGATTTGGATTAAGCAACATAATTAAGAACAAACTAAGTAATTTATCATATAACTTAAAAATCAAATAATAAAATCCATCTAGGTTTCATCCCCTTCAGGTATCTGAAGGGTTTAGTTCATAATGAATAAAGAAAACATCACAAGAGAAAAGATAAAACAAAACATAGGAAAAATACTAAAACCCCCTGAAGGAATCGAAGGAGAATTCCACCGTCTTGAGTATAACTCCGGCTTCTTGAGATGGATCAACTGGCTATCCTCGCGTTATTCCCTAATTCTGACCTTCTCGGCTTGGCTCCTTGGCCTCGCTTCCGCCCCCTCAACAGGTGATACTTAGGGGTTATTTATAGGCTCTTGAAATGTGATTCTTTCTCCCTAAGTATCCTTTTCCGACTAAAATTGCTTTTTCCAGCGTCAGAGGCACGGCCATGTCACACGCCCGTGTGAATCGCGGATTTCTCTTGAGGCACGGCCGTGTGTGACGAGTTGAGGCCGTGCTCTAGGTGTTCGTCAAGGCACGGCCGTGTGTGCTTTGGGCCAGGCCATGTCGATTTCGTGTTAAGGCCTATTTACTTCGTTTTAGGCCCGTTTTATGTTCTTTTCATCCTTGGGTGCTTTCCTGGGTATAAGACATGAAAAGAAAGGATTAAAAGCACCTTTTTATATAAAACAAGGGATAAATCATCCAAAAGCATACTAAATGTGGGTTTAAAATATGTTACTTTTACGGTTTATCAGTTCTCCGGCAACGGCGCCAAAAACTTGATCGCTAAAATCATAGTTTTAAAATTTATAAAGAGAATGATCGAACCTAGAAACTAACTCTGACAACGATTAAAGGCAAGTGTACTTATCGAACAGTAGTATAGCTTAGGCAAGACCGGATTATCGAACCCAAAGGAACTAAAAGTACTAGTACTAACTTTCTTTCTATTATTTAGCCTTAATTAAGTGAAGTTGCTTTAATCTAATCTAAATTAACTACTAAGCTAAAGATACAGAGACAAAAAGGATGAATTTGGAAAATAACTTTAGGAAAAACTCAGTTGATTAAGACGATACCCTCAAAAAGAATCCACCTAGACTTTACTTATTATTTAACAATGAACCATACGATTTATTCACTTAGTTTGATCCGTAAGACTCCCTAACGTATATTAAACCATCTCTCGAGGCGAATAACGTCTAAGCCTAGGTTAATTAATGGAAATCTCTTTCTCACTTTATAAACCCCTAGAATAGCAGTAAATCGATCTATGGACTCCCATATTAGGTTTCACCCTAATCCGGCCAAATCTCGTCACCCTATTTCTAGGCGTGCGATCAACTCCGCTTAATTATGCTAAATCTACTCTTAGGCAGGGTCTATTCCTCCTCCACCTGAGCACATTAAATTTGGATTAAGTTCACATAATTAAGAACAAACTAAGTATTTATCATATAATTCAGAAAACAATAACAAGATTCATCTAGGTTTCATCCCCTTAGGGTATCTAAAGGGTTTAGTTCATAATAAATAAAGAAAACATCTCAGAAGAAAAGATGAAACAAAACATAAGAAATCCCTAAAACCCCCTAAAGGAATTGAAGGAGAGATCCGCCGTCTTGAGTAGAATTCCGGCTTCTAGATATGGATCAATTGGCTATCTTTGAGTGATTCCCACAACTCTGACCTTTCCGGCTTGGCTCCTTGGCCTAGCTAACCGCCCTCACAAAAGCCCTGGTAGAAGGCTTCTGCCGAGCTCCTCCTCCAAGTTGCCCCCTTGGGTGTTTATATAGGCTTTGAGATACCTTACTTGGCCCCTAAGTATCCTAATTTGAGTGGAACTCCTACTAGGGTGTTTGAATAGGCTTTGGAATGTGTTTCTTTGCCTCCAAGTATCCAAATCTGAGTTTCGAGTTGATAATAATGATTGTTTGAAATTCTGAGATCGAATTTGTGTTCCGAGAAACTCAGAGTTGATTCAGTTGATTTTGAGTGAAGCTCATAATAGTTGACTATCTGTTCATCCGGGAAGCACTAAAATGTATCATAATCTGAAGCAACATTATTGGTGGTCTGGTATGAGAAGAGATATTTCTGACTTTGTTTTGAAGTGTTTAGTCTGTCAGCAAGTTAAAGCTAAACATCAGGTTTCGTTTGGGTTGTTACAACTGATTCCCGAGTGGAAATGGGATAGAGTAGTAATGGATTTTGTTTCGGGATTACCTCTGATTCTGCGAAAGAAAGATGCGATTTGGGTTGTAGTTGATTAGATTGACAAAATCCGCCCATTTTATTTCGATACAATCTGATTACTCACTTGATAGATTAGCTGAGCTTTATATTTCTGAGATTGTGAGATTGCACGGGGTGCCATTATCCATTGTGTCAGATAGAGATCCGAGGTTTACATCAAGGTTCTGGAAGAAATTACAAGAAGCTTTAGGCACAAAATTGCATTTCAGTACAGCTTTCCATCTGCAAACGGATGGTCAATCCGAGCGAATCATTCAAATTCTCGAGGATATGTTGAGATGTTGCGTTCTTGAGTTTAACGACACGTGGGAATAGTACCTGTTATTGATAGAATTTGCATATAACAACAGTCTTCAGTCGAGTATCAAAATGGCACCTTATGAAGCTCTGTACAGACGTAAATGTCAGACACCTCTGTATTGGACCGAACTCAGTGAAAATAAGATACACGGGGTCGATTTGACAAAAGACACTGAACAGAAAGTAAAAGTAATCCAAGATAGTTTGAAAGCAGCGTCTGATCGTCAAAAGTCCTATGCAGACTTGAAAAGAAAAGATATTGAGTTTGAAATCGGTGACAAAGTGTTTCTGAAAGTGTCTCCGTAAAAGAAAGTACTCCGATTCAGAGTAAAGGCAAGTTGAGTCTGAGGTTCATCGAGCCATATGAGATCATCAAGCGTGTTGGACCTGTTGCGTATAGATTGCTAATGCCATCTGAGCTAGAAAAGATTCACAATGTATTCCATGTTCCGATGCTCTGTAGGTATCGTTCTGATCTGTCACATGTGATTGCTCCGTCTGAAATTGAAATTCGATCTGTTATGACATACGAGGAAAAATTGATCCGTATTCTAGCTCGTGAGTGGAAAAATTGAGAAACAAGAAAATTCCGTTAGTGAAAGTATTGTGGCACAGACACGGAGTAGAAGAGGCTACCTAAGAGCCTGAAGATTCAATGAGACAGCAATATCCGAATCTGTTTAACAGTAAGACTTTCGGGGACAAAAATCCGTAAGGGGGAGAATTGTAACAGTCCGGTTTAGACCCTAGTCGGAACAGTGATTTTGTGACCACAAATCTGAGTTTGTATAATATTTTAATATTATTTTCTGTGTCGTTGATATGTGATTAAGTATGTGCTAAAGTTTCATAAATTAATTTTTATGTCTGTGTATTTAATTTGATAAAATGATTAAATTGCATTAAATGCAAGATTTGTATGCTATTTGCTAAAGCACCAATGTGTTATGACTTTTAAAAGAGGAGGCCTTAAGAGGTAATTAAACCACTATTTAGTTAATGGATGGATAAAGGACAAATATATCCTTAATGTATGGTCGTTTTAATTATTAATTGGAAGGTTAATATAGTAAATGAAATAATAGTAATGTTATAATGAAAATAACATCAAAATAAGTCATATGTTCATCCTAGTTAGCCGAAACTCACAAAAGAAAGAAAAAAGAAACACAAGATAGGGTTCGGCCTTTGTATTGTAAAATTAAGGTAAGTTTTGACTTTGGTTTTTGATGATTTTTATGTTTTTGAGATTCTTGCTTAGACTTCTATCAAGCCCATGTTGTAATTTGAAGAATTGATGATGTTTATGAGATGTGCCATTGATGAAATGGTGAGCTTTGTGATGAGTTTAGGTGTCAAATGAAAGATATGTGTTAAATGAACATGTTTTGTTTTTGAATTTTTGGTGAATTTAGCTAATTAGGGCTAAATTGAGAAAATAGCATTTTGAGGGACTAAATTGTGAATTTAATGAAATGTTTGGACTTGTATGAGATATATGAGCATTCGGCTAAGCATGGGTGTATGGTGATTTTGTATATTTAATGTTTTGAGAAAAAATAGACTAAATTGATAAAATGTGCAAATATGAGGGCTAAGTTGCAAATAGCCCTAAATGTATGTTTTTGGATTGAATCGAATAAGTTGATGAATGAAAGGGTTAAATTTGAATATGTATAGATCAAGAACCGAAGAAAATGGACTTAGATCGTGGAAAAGCGAAGGTAGTCGAATAACCAAGTCTGAACGAATATCCGAATCCAAGGTAAGTTGATATACAAATAAATGTGTTTGTATTGAATAATGAATGTTCATATGACTATTGATAATGATGAGTGCATATGAAATATTGAATATATGAAATTTGAGATAAGAACGATACATTGCTAACATCCGAGAAGTCTCGTACGAACCTACGAATAAATAGGATTAACTATGTCATGACATAGGTGTCTGTTATGTGATATCATGTAAGACCACGTCTGGGACGTTGGCATCGATATGAGATTTACGTGTAAGACCATGTCTGAGACATTGGCATCGTATTAATTCATGTAAGACCCTGTCTGGGACAGTGGCATCGATATCTGGTTACATGTAAGACCACGTCTGGGACTTTGGCATTGTACGACTGTTCTGATCACTCTGCGTATCCTATTAGATTTCAAACGGTTCAACGGGCACGTTCGAGAAATTAAAGAATATGTGAACTGAACATCCGTTTCAGGTACGTTTGATAAGTACTTATTGTGTGTATATGAAGGTAAGTATTTTCTTAAACTTACCTAGTTGAATTATGTATTTGAATATAAGAATGTAAGTGTGTTATACGAATCGAAAAACTATGAGCAAATAAAGTATGTGGTGATATGCAAGATTGAAAGATGAATGGCTAAGTAATTGTGCCAAGAAGAATGATGATTATGAAATCGAGTTAATAGTGAACTCATATTGATTATATGTCTTGATTGTCTATATGTTAAGTTTATTTGTATATGGCTTACTAAGCTTTTGCAAGCTTACTCTGTGTGTGTGTTTGCTCTGTTTTATAGATCGTCAAAGCTACTGAAGGCTCAGGGACTATCGAGGATCATCATCACACTACTCAAATTCATTTTGGTACTTTTGAAATGTGTATATAGCTAAATATGGCATGTATAGGCTAGTTGTTTTGGTTTATGATTGAAAAGTGTATAATTAGCCATGAGATGGGGCTACATAAGTGTTGATAATATGCATGAGTAAATATGAAATATGGTGTATGATTTGGTATGGTTTGGTAACTATGAAATGGTTAAGTTAATGGTAAGTATATGGATGAAATGTGAGTATGCATGTTTGATCAAAGAAGGGGTTATATGAAAAGTAAATGTGGATGAGTCATGCTTGAATGCATATGTGTTTTAGTTGTACAAATTGGTATGATTGGAATTGTAATTGTATGTGGAGATTTGATGATTAATTTGATATGTTTTTGGTTGCCAAATGTGCATGAAATGAATTGGTAAATTGCTTGTAGGGATTGACCCTTGTGTGGGTGGCATTTTGGCCTTGCAAGTGACCTGTTTTGCCTACACGGTCATGGCACACGGGCGTGCCTAGTAGCCATGTGATTAAGTCAATGACTAGCCTAATACTACACGGCCATGACACGGGCGTGTCAAGTAGCCATGTGGATAAGTCAGTAGCCAGCCCAAGTGTGCACGACCATGGCACACGGAAGTGCCTAGTAGCCGTGTGAATAAGACAGTATTTAGCCTAAGAGTACACGGACATAGCACACGGGCGTGTTTGGTGACCGTGTGGATAATTCAGTATTCATGCTCTGATTTAGCACTGCCAGGTTCGTATGTGTTTGGTTTAGTCCCGGCCCTACTCTAAAGCATGATTAAGGTCTCGTTGACCAATACAAGGGACATTTTGATTTCGATTGATGAATGGTTGTATGAAATATCTGTAAAAGTTTCCGATCTGTCCGGTAACGCCTTTAATCCTAATCCGATGACAGATACGAGTTAGGGGTGTTACAGAAAGCATCGATCTTACCTCAAGATCAATAGTCTTGAGAATCCAGGACATAAGCATACAATGGATGGTAACGCAATTATCCATTGAGCAAGAGGGAACAAGACCTAACCATCAAAAAAATCCAAATTTGTATTGAGAAGATAAAGTGACACGAATAACATAAGCCCAATCATCGAAATTGTTGAGCTTTAATCGAATAGGAGTAATAAATTCATCAGGTTGATCTTGAGGACCCAAGAAAAATGGAGAGCTAGGTTCATTTTTAGGTGGTGGTGGTGGAGGAGGAGAAGTATCGCCGTCAACCATTTAGAATGATGAAAGAAAAAAAAATCTATCAAAAACCTTACGTAGATGCCATGACAAGAAGAAGGTAATCTCTTGAATCTTATTGATAGACCTCAGAGGTGTATATATATATATATATATATACAGTAGTTGTTATGTAGGAATCAAATTGCTAAAAGATAATATCCCGTAATAATATCCTATAATATCCCATTAGGAATCAAATTGCTAAGAGATAATATCCTACAATATCCCATTAGAAATAAAATTGCTAAAAGATAATATATCATAATAATATCCTAATAGTTTTCCATATGAACATATAATGAAAATATTTACACAATAGTTAATGAAGATGTATTCATTTGATTGATGGAGAGAACATGAAAGTACCTAAAAACTAAATGGTAAAAATCTTTAATGTTACAACAATAGGTTGTTGGCATTTATTCAATTGAGCATCTAAACTAGGTATGAAAGCCAACCATTTTTTTTGCAAATAGTTATTGGTTAAACCATTTTTTTTTAGGGGGAAAATTTTGGTTTGTATGTTATATAAGCAATCGTTGGTTAGTTACTAACCTCTGCACTATAATTTTAGCGGCACACAATTTGATGGAAAGGTTTATTTAAGGTAACTTCAAAGCTCTTGGCTTTCATCACAATAACCAAAAGTAGCTTAAGCACTAGATATATTTGGGTTTCACCATCTTCTTTGATTTCAAAACCTAGATTTCCCTAAAAACAAGAAACATATCATAAGAAAATAGCTATGGAGGTAACTACGCTGAGGCTTGTTTTCTTCTTTTCTTTTGCCACCATAATTCCAAGACTATTGGCAAATATTATTGAATTTGATGACTTTTGGAAGCAACGTGAGAAAGAAGCATGGAATATTACTCTAGCAGCTTATGAGTCGAGTCCAGAAAACATCATCAATCACCTCAACTATAATGTTGATAAGTAAATCATGTTATAGCTTTGCATTTTATTTCTTATTGTTCATCTTTTATATAAAAAGTCATAGTTTAGGGATAATAAAGTAAGTCACAAATATTAAAAGTTGAACTATAGAATTATTGCATACCATCAATTTAGAATCTATGTATAAATTAATTAAGCTAAACTCTGAGTTCTTCTCATTTTCATTATTGTTGATTGCAATTAGTAATCATTCATGCATGTATTCTATTACATTTTCACTCATAATCATATTAAGTTACAATAATCATATGCCTTTAGCTTAATGATTATATTGTCATAATTTAGATGCATGAGAGTCACTACTCTTACAATTTAACTTCCTCCACCATTTGAAACTTTGGTAACTTATATTTTAAATAGTGGTGTTATATATTATCTTGGACAATTTGTTGCAGGGTTATTAGAAAAATTAGTGCCAACCAAACCATAGAATTTGAGGATGGTCTTACTAACAACACAAGAAGATACTTGAGAGGAAAACATAAGAAGTATACTGGCCCGTGCATGGTAACCAATCCAATTGATAGTTGTTGGCGGTGCAAGAAAAATTGGGCCAAAAATCGTAAAATATTGGCGAAATGTGTGCTTGGTTTTGGCCACAAAACTAGTGGTGGAAGTAATGGGGATTACTACTTGGTGACGGATAATTCTGATGATGATGTTCTAAACCCAAAACCAGGAACCTTACGTCATGCTGTGATCCAAAAAAGGCCATTGTGGATTATCTTTGCTCGTACTATGCACATCAAATTGTCTCAAGAGCTAATAATTCAAAGTCATAAGACAATTGATGGTCGTGGAGCAGATGTTCATATAGCATATGGATGTGGAATTACACTTCAATTTGTGCAAAATGTCATCATTCACAACATTCATATCCATCACATTTTTCCAAGTTCTGGTGGCCTAATCAGGGACTCTGAAGATCACTTCGGTTTTCGAACAGTAGGTGATGGAGATGGGGTTTCCATCTTTGGGTCATCAAATATTTGGCTTGATCATATTTCTATGTCTGAGGGCCAAGACGGACTTATTGATGCAATTCAGGGTTCCACTGCCATCACCATCTCAAACTGCCATTTCACCCATCACAATGATGTAAGTTTTGCTTAAAATACTCAACAAGCTACACAATATGTCACCTAGTTTTTTATTCAATATTATGGATTTGTCTTTTAGGTGATGTTGTTTGGTGCAAGTGATGCCTATTCTAAAGATCAATTGATGCAAGTCACAATAGCATTCAACCATTTTGGCAAGGAATTAATACAAAGAATGCCTAGATGTCGGTGGGGTTTCTTTCATGTTGTCAACAATGACTACACTCATTGGAAAATGTATGCTATTGGTGGTAGCATGCATCCCACCATCATCAGCCAAGGCAATAGGTTCATTGCTCCACATGACCTCAATGCCAAAGAGGTAAATCAAAATAGACTTGAACCATGTTGATAACATTCATTACATTTGTAAGCATGTTAAACATGATATGACCAGAAACGCATTTGTGATCATACCATTTTGTTTTCATTCCACTTTTGTAGGTAACCCATAGGATCTATGCATCAGAGTCAGAATGGAAAAATTGGGTATGGAGATCAGAAGAAGACTTGCTTATGAATGGAGCCATCTTCATAACTTCTGGGCCACTCTCGCCTCCCGATCTAAAATTCAACGAGAAAGATATAATCAAAGCTAAGTCTGGAACATATGTCAGAACACTCACTCGTTTTGCAGGAACTCTTAAGTGCAAGAAAGGGATCAAGTGCTAGATATGACGTTGAATTTTACCAATCTTTAAAAAAAATCATGAAATGTAAAAAATATAAGTGATACATGAAAAAAAAATCTTCTGGTTAACACAATTCAATAAAATGTAACCAACCTATTGTTTTTTTCTTAAATTCAATAAAAATAATGAATTAAATAAATAAAAACTTTTTAAGATCATATTTTACTTATCCTTGATGTTTATGAGCACCAAATAAAGCAAATCGATCTCTTATTTGTTCTTTAATTTGTTTACTGTTACGATTATTGGGGGTAAGAAATTGATAATGTCATATTAATCTTTATCAATAAATTGTCACTCCTCACTATTTTAAAGATATTATAGAGTAATTATTGTGCACTTACTCATCAAATCAACTTTTATTTATTCAATCAAAATACACATCATTTATAACTTTCTTTTGGATAAATATTTATAAAAATTTGGATTTAAATTTTATAACATAAAAAGATTATAAAAAATAATATTAAAAAATGTTATCATTATAGCAAAAACTCTCTATAAACTCTAAATATGGTGTCAATTGAGTTTTAAGTTGTGTTTGATCAATTATAAAAAAATTTCAACATTTAATATTTTATTTATTGTAGAAAATATTAAGTTGATTTTATTTCATTAAAAAATTGAAATAAATTATATCTTTTTTAAAAAATAAAATATTCAAATTAACATATTTATTTTTCATCCAAAATAATATAAAATATTATATTAATAAGATTAAATTTAAAAATAAATAATCTTTTAAAATTTAATATTTACCTTTATCAAGCAATTTAATTATATGCAGTACTTATATTTACTAATTTACCAAACAATTTTTTAAAATTAATTCAACACTTATAAAATTTAGTAATAAAAATTTAATACTTAATTTTGCAGTTAATCAAACACACTCTTTTGTTTTATTCGCATCGATATTGTTGCTAGTGTAGGAAGATGCGGGTTCGAGCACGTCGAAGCGTGTTTATCCTCTTATTTAGGGGGTTGGAAAGAGACTATGAGTAGTTAAAAAAATCTATATGGTTATGAAACTTAAAGTTCCTCAGTTTTTTCCTAAATTTAAGCTAAAACAAAGTGACTAAAAAGTAATACTAAAATAAAAACTATCATTAAAAAATAAAATAAAAATAAAAATCAACATAATAAAAATCAACATTTTTTGGCAATGGAGCATACTTCGTGACCTTTACTTTTCTAAAGAGCATTCGAAACGAAAAAATTAGTCACTACTGGTAATAAATGCCCAGAATTTAGCAAAAAAACCTATATCAATTCCAAATATAGTTATGAAATTTGAAGTACTTTGCATTCCCTCGTTAAATTTCTCCGAAGTTTAAAAATGAAAAAAAACAAATTCCCTTCTTCTAAAACCAAATAAATAAAACGTACTAGAAATTCTATCATATGCGTATATATATGAAAATTAAAATATAATGTTGGAAATTTGAGTGGAGACGATAGAACCTGAGACTTGTATGGAAATAAACAATAGACTTCGAGGCACGAATGACGCTCTCCAAAGAGAACTATTTGCCCCCATACAAAGCTGCTAGAGGGTTAAGACAAAGGTCCTCCCTGGATATAACGAAGTTTTGAATATCCTTTGATTAGCAAAATTGAGGAATTCCCTAACTCTTACTCTAGTTTTTGAAAATAAGATTGATTGTAATTGTATCTTTATGAGCACCATAATGCCTCTATTTATATGCATTCAATGAATACAATTTGAAGAGCCATAACCCTTCATATTGGACATACTCCTTGGGAGAAACATGTCCCATAGAAATGTATTCATTGGATGATAAATCATCACTTTTAATTTGAATAATGCTTATGAATAATTAAATTTGTAAGATGATAAATCATCACTTTTGAATAGTGCTCATATTAATTTGCAATCTATACTTTCCATCATATAAAATTAAATGTGTGTTTAAAAATAACATACAATAAATAATGAAACGTGTGGCTTGGAACTCATTAATAATAATACATGAAATATCTACATTATTAAAATTAAAAATTAAATTATTTATCGTTATATTGTCATCAATCTTGAGTCGGTATCGAGTTAACTTGTGACACCAACTCAATCAAATAAATTAGTAATTTATACAATTGATGGAAGTAATAAAGTATGCATGATAAAATTAAATGTAGAAAAATTTTCAAAATAAAACTTTAGCTTTGTAGTAAATTAATAATTTTACTAATGCAATTGGTTTGGGCTTAAATCACACTATACGAATATTTTTATCGGTTTTTAAATTAAAAGATAAAAGTACCCTCGAATAATATAACTTATTTTAATTATGGAAGGGTATTTTTGTAATTTCCCTAATCAAGTTGATGACCCGGTTGAGGGTACCATCATCTTAGTTAGGAGCTTAAATAATAGTATAGTTATATAATTGATGGAAGCAATAAAGTGTGCATAATAAAATTAAAATATTCAAATAAAGATTTAGCTTAGTGATAATTATTAAGTAATAAAGTATGCATAGTATAATTAAAATGTAAAAAATATTAAAATAAAGTTTTAGCTTAGTGATAAATTAAACGTTCCACTAATGTAATTAGTTTGGATTCAAATATCATCATATGAATATTTTTATTGGTTTTTTTTTCAATAAAAAGACTAAAGTACCCGCGAAAAATAAAACTTATGTTATTTACGAAAAGGTATTTTTGTAATTTTTCTAACCTAATTGATGACCCAATTGAGGGTGGCACCTACATAGTCAAGAGCTTAACTAATAGTAAGTATAGATATACAATTGATGAAAGTAATAACATGTGTAGAATAAAATTAAAATGTATAAAATATCAAAATAAGCTTAATGGTAAATTAAAGGTTTTACTAATACAATTGTTTCAGGTTGAAATTTGATCATATCAATATTTTCATTGGTTTGTTTAAATAAAAGGACTAAAGTACATTTGAATAACTCAATTTGCTCATTCTTTTCTATTTTTACTAGTCGTCTGAACCATGAATTGCCTTATGGCTCATCAATCAAATAGATGAATTTCTTTTTGAACGAACTCTTCAATTCAAGGAAGAAGCGATCCCTTCTCTCACTACTGGTTTATCCCTAAATCTACCGTTCTCCCTCAATCACTCATTTTAATTATGAAAGTGTATTTCAGTAATATCCCTAACCGAGTTGGTGACCCAATTGAGGGTGAAACCAACTCAATTAGAAGCTTAAATAATAGTATATAAATAGATTTCAAAATATATTTTAGGTCAAATTCTATTATTAGTCCCTATATTATGTGTATGTTATGGATTTAGTCCATGTACTCTAATTTAACCACTTTTAGACTTATACTTTTCAAATTTTAAAATTTCAATCCTAACCCAAATGGTATATGTTAAATTTGTTAGGTTTAATTCTACTCTTTTCAATATCTTATGCAATAAACATATATCGCATGTGTAATGTCACACCAACTTATTATTTCCACATAATGTAACACCCTGAATTATTTAAATAAGTTTTTTGTGAATTTTGTCACAAATTTGTATCTGCTTCAGTGGTTAAGTGTTTTGATTGTATGTTTGAGGTCTTGGGTTCAAGTCCCACGGTTGGAAATTCTGCTATTTTTTTTATCCTAGCCTCATCCTTTTTGGGTGGGCTTATGTTATATTTTTAGTAAACTCATATCAAAATGAGCTTTTTGGTTCAAGTGGTAAGGTGTTAGCTTGTCTTAGGGTACTCTTGTGTTTGAATCTTCAAGTGAGCGAAGGATGTTATTTTTGCTTCTGTAAGTGTCCGCCGGTTGTGTAATAGAAGTTCGATGGGACTGAAAGTCTGTGGTAGTTGGATGAGGTTAGTGGGTCAGATTCTATGGGATTGTGGTTGGATACTGAGGGAGTGGGATAGTGTTTTATTTTTATTTTTAATTTATTCTAATTTTGTTTTTTTTTTTCTTCTCTCTCTTTCCCAAAATTCCTCCCATTTGACGTTTCCTTTCTCTATTCTCTGATAAAATTTCCTTTCTTTGCCTTTTTGATTCTGTCACAAATCTTTTGTTCAATCGTGGTGTTTTGAATTTCTGATTTGTCTCGTTCGGTTTAGTAAGTAGAGTTTTTCTGAACTTTAGCTTTTGATTTCTGTAAACTCGATTGGAATTATACCTTTTGATATGGCGTATTAGGTGTAATTGGAGAATTGAAACTCTGTGAATGTGTTGCTTAGGAGAAGTCCAAGAAGTGGTTGGGGCGCCTCCAGCGACGTAGAACTCGTGTGGTGGCTGTTCATAAGAGGTAAACGTATGGATGTTCTTTTGGAAATGTTGTGCAAGTCGTTTGGGTTGATTTTGGTGATTGAATATTATGGATTGGTACTGATTTGGTGAGTATTAACTGCTATTTTTAGGTTTCGGAGGTTTGATGATTGCTTTCGCATCAAACACGAACCAAGTGTGTAACGATAACACGAGAAAATGTCAATCGGTGAAAGCCAAAAATCTGGCCTATCAATGCCACAGGGGCGTGTGGCCAGCCGTGTGGTAGGTTGTGTGTAGGTAGTATATCAGGATTGGAATCTACGGTCAACATGTGAGTAGGTAGTATATCAGGGTACTCCGAGAACTCAGTTGTATGCGTCGCATCAGGGTCTATGAGCGACATGTGTGCCTAAGGATTATTGTGTATCACAATACGTCGAATCTAGTTCCTGGCCGAAGACGCGTTAATATTTCCATCATCATTCGCGCCTTCATCGTCAATATCATCTAGGACCTCGTCCATATCAAGATCACTATCACTATCGACCTTGTGATCAGACGGATCACTACTATCGTATCCATCATCACCAACCGCATCAGTTTCGGGTGTAACATTAAGATCAATATTGATCCCACGTACAGTCGATTGACTATTAACGTACAATATCGAAACCACTATATACGGCTCTTGAGCTCTATGTTTTTCACCTAATGAAGTGGGATTTTCAATTGGTTCTACATCAGCTAACTCAGCAAATAACTGAATCCGTGCATTTTGGTCGCTCCGATTCCCACAATAAAAAGTGACCATTGTTTCCACATCATCATCATCTACAAGTTTCATCTCGGTGAATTTGATGGGATCTGTCAAAACTAGAAACTTGTAGAAAAGTTTAGAGATCCTTTTTGTAACACCCCAAACCCGGCCCATTTAATCCGGCCGAATTTGGAATGCCACTGCGGAACACTTTCGAAAAACATTCTTACTTAAGAGGTAAACCGTTTAAAATTTTGTCGAATTTGGTAAAACATTTTCGTGACTTGTAATATTCTAAGTGAAAATCGAAGTTTATTATAAAAATATTGGATTCGAGCTTTGCTCGGGGAAATAAAACCGTTTGCAATCAACCTTTCATATTAGGGCATAATAATAACGATACTTAATAAATGGACTGAAACACTTTAGTAGGCCTTATTACAATACACACTTAATCAAATTACGGATAATGTAAATATTTAATTCATTAAACAAGAGATTCCTTTGCATGAAAATCCACTTTTGCATGGCCACCTTTGTATCCTTCTCCGACCCGGTCCAAGCTTTAAGCGCCACCTGAAAGGGTTTAATAAAAATAGAGTGAGTCACCAAGACTCAGTGCATAGTTAATACACATGTCCTCAATTATGGGCTTGTCCCATGACCACTCAATCCATATATATATATATAACATACAATTTTAAATATGCAATTGTGAATACATAATATTATAAATATGATCACGAATATACAATTACGAAGTCCAATCCACAAAGTGATCCACATATTCTTCTTTTGCACATTATTACTTAAAGTTATGGCTAAGCCACCGATCCCGTAGGGATCTCACATATCTTTCAATTCACAATTCATCAAGCACGAATGCAGCACGAGGTTCGGATTAGACCACTCACATAGTGTACACCCTTTTTCTCCAATAGCCACATCATAAATCTCATGCGTACGTATATGTACCATAGCAACATTTTGTACAAAAACAAATATGTATATTTCATACCATGGTCACATATTACTCAGAACAGTATACATCACGTGTCTTCATCTTATTTTACATTCATCAATAATCAATTTATTACCACAAATCACTGAAAGATTTGTACCGAAACTACTAATCTGATTATTCGATCACTTACCTTAATATCCATACTTTTAACCTTTATTTCGACTAACGAACACAACTCGTACATTTACAGAAAGTAACAATGCAACACTTATAATAATTAACAAACAGGAGTACAGTGCGATAACTACGCACCTGATTTTAACGAGATCCTGATCTATCGATTCTAATATCAACTAAAATCTCGAAGGCTTCTGTTACTAATCGATTAGTCCCTAGTACACAGAACCGAAAACGGTCACAAATAATACCAATAATATGGCCTTAAGCCGAAAAGCACGACCACCTACCTTGAGTACTTAAATTCCCGAAGACTCATTTGATGCTCCTTAACACTGGAATAGTCGAATCCTGAAGATTTCTTAATGCACCTTCTTGATGGCACATGCAAAAGAACACACCAACACAAGATCCTATCATCTTTTAGCCAACCTTATGCCAAATCCAAAATCACTGGATTTTGGTACACAAAACATGAAGATGGAGCGAACTAATATTTAGCTTTAAGGAGAGGTTACTTACTAAAATCGCTTGAAGAGAAAGGAAGATCACAACCACATAGTCGATAGCACTATCAAGAGAGATTCGGCTATGGTTCAAAAGGGTAGCGACACATGTGGCTGATAACAATAAGGAGATAAAGAATTCACTATTTGCTAGCCGAAATGCTTCATCAAAACCGAACTCAACTTGCTTCTTCTTTCTTTCTCTTGGTCAAGACAACAAAAAGGAAAGAAATTAAAGTATGGAATTCGGTTATGCTTAGCTTGGTTAGGGAAGGAAATGATATCAAAAGTTTTGACATCTTTTTGCTATTAGAAAACCAAATAAGATAACCCTTCAAGGTATTCAATCCGCTAAGCACCAAAATGAGGGAAAAAGAAAGCTAGGATTCAAGAAATTTTTGCCAAGAACAAAAGACAAGGCCGGCCATACTCCTCATGCTTCCAACGGCTATGTTTTTGCCCCTCAAGGCCGGCCACATCTTTCTCCTTTTGTCATATTTTCTAACATCAAATTCTAAAAAAAATCACCATGTCAAAAAAAATCCTTTTTCCCATACATTAAAATTATTAAAACACTATAATATAACTAACCCATGCCGCACATGCTTCTATCCCCAAGGCCAAGACCCATGCTTGATTAAACTAATAAAAATAATAAAACAATAAAATGTTTAATTCTCATGCTCCCAAACTAAGGCCAGCCATAACCATAAAGAAGAGAGAAAGCATTGTTTAATATTCTTCCATCACCTTTCAAACTAAATCCCACTACACCATTTTCTATATAATATAATAATGTCACATCATTTAAAAATAATAAAATGACAAGCCCCACACTTCATTAGCAGAGAGATAACTTAGTAATGATAATAAATAAAACAATATAAGGGCAGTACCCACAAATATGCGTGCATGCCTCATAAATCAAGGCCGGCCAAGCACTCTTCTCCCTTGCTAATCTCAACATCACTTTCCATTGTTTTTAATACATTAAAAATTATTGCAACACCATAAAAATAACAACCCATTACTTAAACTCTTCCTTTAAAAAAAAATATAAAAGTTTGAAGCCCCAAGTTTCCAAACAAAATAAGGCAACAGCAGCTACATGCGTGCATGCGTGCATGCGTGCATGTGCCATGCAAGATTATTTATTTCCCGCCTGAAAGAGCCAAAAAAAAAAAATAAACATCCAGGCACTGTCCCAGGTCTCGAACCCGAGACCTGGAGAGAACATTCTAAGCCCCTAGCCAGTCTGCCCGCGTGTCTTTCGTGACATAAACGCGTTGCGATTTTCTTTTAAACCTTACTTGCCTTGATTCCCTTCACTTTAGCGCTAGAAGTAAAAATAGAAGGCTTCCAGTGCAACCTCCAGGACTCGAACGCGAGTCCGCCTAGTCGCAGCTTCCCAGCCGGTTCCTTAACCATTCGGCCAAGGTTCAATTCATGGTAACAAACGCATTGGAAATCTTTTTAACCCTTACCTTGCCAATTTCCCAGGTCTGAACGCTAAAATGAAAAATAAAGCGCATCACGCGCGATCCCTGGGACTCGAACACGAGTCCTTGCGAAGGTCCCTCTTTCGCTGCTAGCGTCCTTGCCATCTCGCCCAGGCGCTGTTTTGCGATAAGACCCATCTCGATTTTCTTTTAAAGCCTTCCTTAATATAGCGCATACTTGAAAAAAATAAAATGCTATGCGCCCCATGCCACTCGAACCCCTGACCTATTCTGGCGCCGAATCTTAAGTGGCACACGGAAGCCACTTTGCTACTGGACTTTCATGTCCAAAATTTTACAAAATTTATTATTAAGGCCTCTTCAGCCAAAATTCCATTTTAAACCCTAAATTTTCAAAATTTTCAAAATTGTCCCATTTTATTCCGGGAGTTTTAGGAACTCCAAAAACACATTAAAACCACTCTTGAGGCCTACTAACACTCGAGTTATTTTCCAAACTCGCAACCCCTATTTCGGGATATTACAATTCTACCCCCCTTAAAAATAATTTCGTCCTCGAAATTACTTATGAACGAACATCCGTACATATCAATTCACTACATCTCAATCATATACTCAATTATACACATATGCAAACACATTTCAAACTTTTTCACATTTAGCATTTACACATATGGCCACTTCTTCATAAGCATATTCAAGCTTCAATTTCATTATACATATTCTACACATCAATGGTGAGATCAATTGCACATATTATCATTCTTATCGAAGCTTGAACTATACCACATCTTACTTAGTTCAAATAGGAATATACCAACTTCCCTTATTCCTTGCAAGTACGAAAGGCTTGCACTTATCCGAGCATTTAGCTCATGGAAATAAACATGTTTCATCTTGTAAGTGATTCAGGAATTCTCTTTTATAGCACATCATCGGCATTAAGCCGGTTAGGCATCGAAGCCCGAAATACACATCGGCACAAGGCCTGCTAGGCATCAAAGCCCGAAATATACACCGGCACAAAGCCTGCTAGGCATCAAAGCCCGAAATATACACTGGTACAAAGCCTGCTAGGCATCAAAGCCTGAAATATACACCGGCACAAAGCCTGCTAGGCATCAAAGCCTGAAATATACACCGGCACAAAGCCTGCTAGGCATCAAAGCCTGAAATATACACCGGCACAAAGCCTGCTAGGCATCAAAGCCTGAAATATATTATCAACATCTGAATCACATTACAAGCTGACCAGAATTATAAACCACATAATTCACATCACTTGTATACTTCAATAATATTTCATGATAGATAGTCTATCCACATATCACTTGTACTTATCACTTGAGCAACATTTCATGATAGAAAGTCTATCCGCCGTCGGCTTTCACTATATTTATAACCAGGATTCCATAATCCCACATGTGCACAAGGTTATGACTAACCTTAACAATATTCAATTGCTTATAGACTTATACTTAAAACATTCTCAATTTCTGGTTCCAACACTTACCGACAATATTTTCCACTCTGAGCACACGGACGGTCCCGATTTCTCATAGCTGGCTTAATCACATGAGCAAAACTTTCAACCTTCGGTCTTTTTTGAAGACCCTCAGATAATTTAGACAATTCAAAATTTCTCCCATCACGGTTCCTATCCTTATCTCGATTTTATCTCATCGAGTTCTTAATCTCTTCAGCTATCTTAACTTTTTCGACTAACACAGCAATTCCCGTTCCTGTTGAGGAACTATCAACAGCCTCAGGCCGTCTTTTAATACGTCCTTAAACCGGACACATTGTTCATGTTTTGTAGCCACTATTCCTCGAGCATATTGGCTTAACCTTAGGAATTTAACCTCGTATTTCGCCATGGACTTGTTCCATTGAACTAGTCCCAAAAACACAGGCCTCTGAGCATCAGTGTAGTAAGTACTGACATACTCCTTTTAGTGTGCCGTCTTGACATACTCCCGAGTGGGGTCCTCCGTTGTGACACTATCCCGAACCGTGAGCCACCATTTATACATCTCATCGCAAATTAGCGTCACTATTCCTTTCACTTTTTCCTCAGGGCTCAAAACGAGCTCATCCATAACTCACTTGGTTATTTCCAACCAATATTCAATCGTACTGGGTGTCACGCTTGATATATCACAGAATAAATCCGCTCCATTAGCTCAAAGTCGCTCGGAAACAAATTTTCAAGCTTTCATATTTCTCCCTCTCCAACCACCATCTATAAAACTCGCAGCGCGATACAGCATTATCCCTCGTCTGATCTTGCTGCTCATTGTCAAAAGTTGGTGGTGGAGGTGATACCTTATCTCAAACTCTTAACCCGATCTAACGAGTTCCGATATGGCCATTTTGCCTCGATCATGTCCTCTAGGACTCATCTCTATCGCACAATCTGACTTAAAAAGTTTTATGCATTAGGAATTTGTTCCACTTATTATTCTCGAACAATTTTATGGAATAAAGTATTTAGAAGTGGTTCTTTCGATCACACATAGGTTCGGTTCAAGTTCGCTACTTCTTATTCAGAGAGTCACATACACGTTTATAAACAGGGACACATTCATTCACTATACCTCTATGATCATTACAGTCCTCACATCTTATGCATTTGTTTTCGAATAGATTAGTCTTAGGGTTCAATAGCCCAAATTTTCTAATCTAAAGCCCAATTATGCCCATACAATTCATATACTCAATATACCTCAATAGTCAGAGGTACTTACCAGGTGGACTTCGGGTCGGAGGTACAGGTGCCATGCCAGAACAAGCCCAAAATAGAAGTTCACATTTTGAAAAGCCCACTTTCAAAAACTGTTTTCGGGCCCAAAACCTCGAAGCCGAGTTTTGAACCATGCTCTGATACCAAAATGTAACACCCCAAACCCGGCCCATTTAATCCGGCCGAATTTGGAATGCCACTGCGGAACACTTTCGAAAAACATTCTTACTTAAGAGGTAAACCGTTTAAAATTTTGTCGAGTTTGGTAAAACATTTTCGTGACTTGTAATATTCTAAGTGAAAATCGAAGTTTATTATAAAAATATTGGATTCGAGCTTTGCTCGGGGAAATAAAACCGTTTCCAATCAACCTTTCATATTAGGGCATAATAATAACGATACTTAATAAATGGACTGAAACACTTTAGTAGGCCTCATTACAATACACACTTAATCAAATTACGGATAATGTAAATATTTAATTCATTAAACAAGAGATTCCTTTGCATGAAAATCCACTTTTGCATGGCCACCTTTGTATCCTTCTCCGACCCGGTCCAAGCTTTACGTGCCACCTGAAAGGGTTTAATAAAAATAGAGTGAGTCACCAAGACTCAGTGCATAGTTAATACACATGTCCTCAATTATGGGCTTGGCCCATGACCACTCAATCCATATATATATATATATAACATACAATTTTAAATATGCAATTGTGAATACATAATATTATAAATATGATCACGAATATACAATTAAGAAGTCCAATCCACAAAGTGATCCACATATTCTTCTTTTGCACATTATTACTTAAAGTTATGGCTAAGCCACCGATCCCGTAGGGATCTCACATATCTTTCAATTCACAATCCATCAAGCACCAATGCAGCACGAGGTTCGGATTAGACCACTCACATAGTGTACACCCTTTTTCTCCAATAGTCACATCATAAATCTCATGCGTACGTATATGTACCATAGCAACATTTTGTACAAAAACAAATATGTATATTTCATACCATGGTCACATATTACTCAGAACAGTATACATCACGTGTCTTCATCTTATTTTACATTCATCAATAATCAATTTATTACCACAAATCACTGAAAGATTTGTACCGAAACTACTAATCTGATTATTCGATCACTTACCTTAATATCCATACTTTTAACCTTTATTTCGACTAACGAGCACAACTCGTACATTTACAGAAAGTAACAATGCAACACTTATAATAATTAACAAACAGGAGTACAGTGCGATAACTACGCACCTGATTTTAGCGAGATCCTGATCTATCGATTCTAATATCAACTAAAATCTCGAAGGCTTCTGTTACTAATCGATTAGTCCCTAGTACACATAACCGAAAACGGTCACAAATAATACCAATAATATGGCCTTACGCCGAAAAGCACGACCACCTACCTTGAGTACTTAAATTCCCGAAGACTCATTTGATGCTCCTTAACACTGGAATAGTCGAATCCTGAAGATTTCTTAATGCACCTTCTTGATGGCACATGCAAAAGAACACACCAACACAAGACCCTATCATCTTTTAGCCAACCTTATGCCAAATCCAAAATCATTGGATTTCGGTACACAAAACATGAAGATGGAGCGAACTAATATTTAGCTTTAAGGAGAGGTTACTTACTAAAATCGCTTGAAGAGAAAGGAAGATCATAACCACATAGTCGATAGCACTATCAAGAGAGATTCGGCTATGGTTCAAAAGGGTAGCGACACATGTGGCTGATAACAATAAGGAGATAAAGAATTCACTATTTGCTAGCCGAAATGCTTCATCAAAACCGAACTCAACTTGCTTCTTCTTTCTTTCTCTTGGTCAAGACAACAAAAAGGAAAGAAATTAAAGTATGGAATTCGGCTATGCTTAGCTTAGTTAGGCCAAGCACTCTTCTCCCTTGCTAATCTCAACATCACTTTCCATTGTTTTTAATACATTAAAAATTATTGCAACACCATAAAAATAACAACCCATTACTTAAACTCTTCCTTTAAAAAAAATATAAAAGTTTGAAGCCCCAAGTTTCCAAACAAAATAAGGCAACAGCAGCTACATGCGTGCATGCGTGCATGCGTGCATGTGCCATGCAAGATTATTTATTTCCCGCCTGAAAGAGCCAAAAAAAAAATAAACATCCAGGCGCTGTCCCAGGTCTCGAACCCGAGACCTGGAGAGAACTTTCTAAGCCCCCAGCCAGTCTGCCCGCGTGTCTTTCGTGACATAAACGCGTTGCGATTTTCTTTTAAACCTTACTTGCCTTGATTCCCTTCACTTTAGCGCTAGAAGTAAAAATAGAAGGCTTCCAGTGCAACCTCCAGGACTCGAACGCGAGTCCGCCTAGTCGCAGCTTCCCAGCCGGTTCCTTAACCATTCGGCCAAGGTTCAATTCATGGTAACAAACGCATCGGAAATCCTTTTAACCCTTACCTTGCCAGTTTCCCAGGTCTGAACGCTAAAATGAAAAATAAAGCGCATCACGTGCGATCCCTGGGACTCAAACACGAGTCCTTGCGAAGGTCCCTCTTTCGCTGCTAGCGTCCTTGCCATCTCGCCCAGGCGCTGTTTTGCGATAAGACCCATCTCGATTTTCTTTTAAAGCCTTCCTTAATATAGCGCATACTTGAAAAAAAATAAAATGCTATGCGCCCCATGCCACTCGAACCCCTGACCTATTCTGGCGCCGAATCTTAAGTGGCACACGGAAGCCACTTTGCTACTGGACTTTCATGTCCAAAATTTTACAAAATTTATTATTAAGGCCTCTTCAGCCAAAATTCCATTTTAAACCCTAAATTTTCAAAATTTTCAAAATTGTCCCATTTTATTCCGGGAGTTTTAGGAACTCCAAAAACACATTAAAACCACTCTTGAGGCCTACTAACACTCGAGTTATTTTCCAAACTCGCAACCCCTATTTCGTGATATTACACTTTTCCCACAACGTCTAATAATTTTTGCAGTAATCCTTTCCTTCATATCATCAACCGAGACATTTCTATTAAATCTCATTACTATGTGTTGGCGACATTCAAATATACATCCAACTGTTGTTGTCAAAATTACTCCATCAAAATAAACACATACGAAAAACTGATTATCCATCTTCAATGCTAAATCTGTTAAAAATGAATAGAAATTCTCAACCCAATTTCGAACAACAAAAAATTTACTTTAATAAAAAATAAAGTGTAAAAAAAATACTAACATTATATCAATATGCAAAACCTCAACATTATATCAACATTAAGTTCTCATTTCATACATGTACAACCATATTTACTCATTTTTTTCACATTTTTTAATCTCTAACTTTTACTTTATCTTCGCATTTAACCACTTAAACTCATTTCTACGTTTTCTTTTATCTCTAATTCTATATGTTCCTTCGAAAAATACTCTATATTAAATTCTAAATTCTCTTCAAATTCATCTTCTATAATCCAATTTTGAAATTTCTCAGTATTTTCTTCCTATTCCATCTTTATAACGGGTATTGAATTGATAAATTCTCTTGGTAATTTCCTAACAACTAATTTGTCCATCCATGGCATGTCAAAGACATTTTGCTTCCTAGTCAACTTTCATAAACCTACACTTTGTCTTGCTATTTTCCTTGCTCCATAAGGGATTATAAACTTACATAGTATATAAATATATTCCAATAAGTTCGTGGTACCAATGTCTTCCAAAGTTGGTCTAAAATCATTTTATGCTCTTGTTCTATTAATGTCCCTTGTCAAGTATTGCACTTTATTCTTTCTAATCAGTTCATGAATCTTCCATAACACTTCTTGCATCTTTTGATTTACGGTAATAATGTGTTAAATGATGTCTTCTTCTGGCTTCATTCTATAATCTTGCACTTCTCTAATCATCCTATCAATTCTCTCTTTGTGCTGAAGTTGTTATCTCATCAGGCAATATTAGATTTATTGCCATTTCTTCTAATATCTATAATAGAAATTTTTTTTTTCAAATTTCAGTATTTATCTATTTACTCTAGTGTCATCACGAACTAAAAATTAATTTATAATAATTACTAACAAAATAACTTTAAAATAATTTTAAAACAACATAAAAAAATTACATTTATAACAAATCATAATAAACACCAAACTAAACAAATTAGTAACAAAATAATTTATAATAACTTCTATTTAAAAATAAAAAACATACCTTCATCTTCATTTTCTCTACTATCTTTTTTTTTTTTTTGCTTCTCCTTTCTTTCTTATAGCTTTCTTTTCCTTTAATCTTCTCTACTAATTTTTGTTTTTACCTTTCTTTCTTCTCCCTCTCTTCTTCTCTTCTGCTTTCCTTTTTTTTCTAAACTACTTCTCCTGTTTTAAAACTACAAAGGGGGACCATGGTTATAAAGGTCCCCCAAATCTACTTCTTCTCCTGCGTCGCCTATCAGATAGGGATCACTGGTGCCGCCTATTAGATAGGGGTCACTGGTGTCGCCTGCCAAAGAAGGATCACTGGTGCTGCCTATTGATATGGCACCACCCCCTGTCCTATACCCATATTTTATAACTGGGTTTATACTAAACCCGTATATTGGGTGCCGCCAATCATAATGGTGTGACCCATTAAAATATTAATTTGTTTTACATAAAACTATTTTCTACCGAAAAAAAATAGGGTGGTGCCACCTATGCACCACTCTCTACCCCTCAAACGTCCTATATTCGTATCTAATTGGACATACATGTCATTTTCAAATTTAATTTTTTATTTTATAATATTAGTGTAAAAAGGCCTCTATTCGCTTTAGGATTAATGATCCATGATTTAGTATCAATGTGAGCATTGAAGGCATTACAAAATTTGATGTTGCATTGGAGGAAGAGCCGAGCTAGGATAGGAGACGCCTAAAATCTTGAATCTCATCTAAAGAAAATGTCTTAGTAAAAGCTACCTCTTTATACGACTTTGTGGGTTAAGACAAATTTGCTTTACTACAAGTTTAATGGTTGTTTTTCCTCTCCTTCCTCCAGTGGGTCAATCATGAAGTTTCCAGCAAATCTCTTGAATCTGCCTCAACTTTCCACAATAATCATACTGCAAGTGTTCTTTTTCAAGATTCTTTGCTTTTGGTTGCTCTTATGAGATGCTGACAACCAATTTGGCATTTTCAATAGGTGTTGTCTAAAGCATAACACTTCGACTCTCTTCTTGCTAAACATGAGCAAATAAGGGAATTCTCTGATTCCCAATTGTTAGTGGTGGGATCATTTTCTACGAGTTTTCTAGCGGATCCAATAACATATCCCGACAAACTATCAAAAAGTGTAAAGACTGTATTTGTATTCTCATAAATCATAAGGTTACAACTATTAAATATTTATACAACTCAGACTCAACTAATTCACAGAAAAACTAACTATTCTAACTACTTCAACAGCCTATAACTCTTTCTACGCTCCCCCTCAAGTTGGAGGTGTAAAAACCCCAACTTGTGATACGATCCCGGTTTCGTGAATTGATCCGAGTCGTAAGATTGCCCGATCGTTAAACAAGAAGGTTTCGTTCGGATTCGGAAAGGGTTAGAAAATTTGGTTTTAAAAGGGGGTAGACAAGGAAGGGCTCGATAGAAGGATGGTCTTTGGTTTAAGATGCTCGATTATGAAAGAAATGGACAAGTCGTATTAAGGATAATCGGAAACTTAAGGTCAAGAATGAACCAAACTTCAGATGAAGGTTGACCCGAGACTTATAAGACTTTAAGTTAATTCAAAAAGGAATTATGAGACCTCGACCCACTATCTAGAGAGATAGGAACCTCGGTATAAAGTTTCGAACGCCACACGATAACGTGATAAGTTCGGTTAAACAAAGAAACTATTGACGCCACTACCTAGATAGATAAGTCAACGAATCTTTGGACGAAATTTGAGAGAAAAGTTCTCAACAAATTTAAGGGTAATTCATTCAAATTTTTCCTGAGTGTCTTACATTGAAAGCTCAAAAGCTATTTATAAGTATAACGGGGGTTATTGCTTTGACTGAATTACATAAAAGAATTAAATTAGATGTCCCTACATTGAAGAAATGACTAGAAAATATTGGAAAAATATAATATTATAGGTAGGAATTATTTAATCCCTTTGTTTGCCGCCCAACATGTTTAATCCATGGATTTGATCATGTTGGAAACAAATATTAGAGACATAATATGGTGGCCATTATTTTATTACCATTTGTGCTTCCACCAATTTGAATGGCATGGATTTCTTCACGTGGGAAACAAATATTGGAAATATGGTGACCGTTATTATTTATTATTATTTGTGCTTCCACCAATTTGAATGGCATGGATTTATTCACGTGAGAAACCAAGAAAGTGGCCATTATTCTAACCCCATGGCTGAATAGGCGCCCATATATTCTCATTTTTTTAAAAAAAATACTCCACAATCGGCACCTATAAAAAAAACATGAATCAACATCAATTCAGCTGAACATAGTTAAAACACAATTTAAACGCTTTATTTTAAAAACTAGGCAAAAACAACGGTTAACAAGACACATTGATATTCAGCTATGACAAAGGACATATTAAAAACCCATACTAACTAAACAATTTATTTATCATGAAATAAATATGCAGCAACAATAAATGACTGAAGACAAATTAAATATGCCTAATAAGGTGTTAAATAAAATATCAGTCGAACTAGCTAGTATATTCAGCTTCAAATAAATTGTAAATGTGTGGCTTGCTCAATTCATCGTTCCCAAATGTCCAGACATGATATTGCTCCAAATTTTGCTTATGAGAGCCGTCACGTCCTTCTTAAACCTTTTAGCACGAGCACGAGTGATAGGCCCCTTTGGTAGCTCCAAAGGATCTTCGGTAGCCTTAGTGGGTGCCCGAGCCACGGTCGTATCAACTTGGAAGTCAAATGACTATGCTGTTGCGACCCCAAAGCTTTCGTCATAATATCTGTCAGTTGATCTACTGTTACCACATGTTCAATAGCTATAAGCCCTTCTTGTATCTTTTCTCTTATAAAATGACAGTCAATTTCTATGTGCTTATTCCTCTCATGATACATAGGGCTTGCAACTATTTGAAGGGCTGCTTTGTTGTCACAAAACAGTCTCACTAGTTCAGTTACACTTATCTCCAGTTCTTTGAATAAGCCTTCAAACTAGTTCTGATATTACTGTTGCCATACTTCGGTACTATGCTTCTGCAGAAGATTTGGATATTGTACATTATTTCTTCAACTTCCAGGAGATGAGTGAGTCTCCTAATTGTACACAAAAACCTAAAATTGATCTTCTTGACATTGGACAAGAGGCCCAATCTGAATCACAATATGCTACCAGCTGGTGTTTATTGAAGGCCTTCAAAAAAATCCCCAGCCATGGTTCCCTCTTTATATATCTCACTATTCTCAATGTTGCTTCCATATGTGACTGTTTTGGATTTTGCATGAACTGACTAAGATAGGTAATAGCAAAGGTGATGTCTGGCCTTGTATGGGTTAAGTAGGTTAACCTTCCAATGAGTCTCTGATAAACTTTTTTATCTTCTAACAACTTATTTTCTTGATGCTGCTAAGTTACTTCATCAAATTCTACTGTTATTAGTTTCTGATTCTGCTCAAATGGTGTAAGAGCAACCTTTACTTCACTTAAACCAGTATCTTTGATGACCTTTTGTGTATACTTCAGCTGATTTAGCAAAATTCCTTCCTGAGACCTTAAAATCTCAATCCCAAGAAAGGATCTTAATTCTCCTAAATCCTTCATCTTAAAATTTTGGTTCAAAATCCCTTTCAAGTCATTAATCATATTCATGTTATTTCCAGTGATAAGAAGATCATCAACATATACTAATATAATAACCATCTTTCCTTCTTTCTTTTTAGAGAAAAGAGAACAGTCATGCTTACTTTGCTCAAAACCAACCATCATAAGAGCTTCAGTAAGCTTAGCATTCCACTGCCTGGATGCCTACTTCAATCCATACAAAGATTTCTGCAGCCGACATACCATTTGCTTCCTCTGGCTGCTGAAACCCTCAGGCAAGGTCATAAAGACTTCTTCATAAAGGTCACCTTGAAAAAAGGAATTCGACACATCCATTTAACAAAGGGGCCAGCTGAGAGAAGCGACAAGAGCTAAAATGGTTCGGACAGTGGCCATTTTAGCAACACGAGAAAAAGTGTCCAAGTAATCAATCCCTTCTTTCTGATTGTACCCTTTGGAAACCAATTAAGACTTATATCTCTCTATTTCACCAAAAGCTTGAAGTTTAACCTTGTATACCCATTTACAGCCTATAGGAACCTTCCCCAGAGGTAAAGGTACAACAGTCCATGTATGATTAGATTCTAAGGCTTGAATTTCTTCTTGCATGGCTTGAATCTAATGAGGAGATTTTTGAGCCTCGGAATAGGAAAGAGGCTTAGTAATATGTGCAAGGGAAGAAATGAAGTCGTAAGTATTTATAGGTAAATGAGACAAAAAAAAAAAAGAACTAGAAGAAGTAGAAGGTGAAGAGGAAGCACCTGTGGATGAAGAACATTGATAGGGATGAACAAAACCTTGTAACCAAGAAGGGGGCTTAATGGTTCTGCTAGACCTCCTAGGTTCAACAATGGGCAAATTAAAAAGAGGCTGAAGGGTGAGATGTACTTACTGAAGCTGGGACAGATTGTGGTATAGTGGAAGAAGAAGTGGAAGGGGTACTTGATAGAGGATTTATCGGAGAAGAATGAATAGGGGTGGAAGGGATAGGAGTAGGAATGAGCAAGAATTCTGAATCTGGTATTACAAGGGTAGAGGGAAACAAAATAGGAAACTCAGTAGAATTAAACTGAAAAGGAAACACATCTTCAACAAACTTGACATTCTGCTAATAAAAAAAAATTAGATTCCAGACAAAATAATAAATAACCTTTTTGGGAAGAAGAATATCCCAGAAAAACTAAAGGAAGTGATTTGGAAGAAAACTTATCATAATAATGGGTTTTTACCACAAAACATAGGCAACCAAAAACACGAAAGTAGGAAAATCTGGAGGTTTTTTATAGAGCTGTTCAAATGGTGTTTGCCAAGCTAAAATAGAGGAAATGAGCCTATTTATGATGTAACGGGCAGCAAATTGCAGTCACCCCAGAATTTAATTGGAACATTTGATTGAAAACATAAAGAACAAGTAATTTCTAATAGATGTTTATGCTTACGCTCAGCAATGCCATTTTGTGAGGTGTATCAACACATGAACTTTGATGGAAAATCCTTAAGGACTCAAAGAAAGAAGAACATGAGGAGTTAAAAAACTCAGAACCATTATCACTCCTGACAGTTTGAATTACAGCAGAAAATTGAGTTTTGACCATCATAAAGAACTGTTTAAGAGCTAAAACAACATCAGGTTTAAGCTTCAATAAGTACACCCATGTCATTCTAGTGTGATAATCTACAATGATTAAGGAAAAATGATGTCCACTATGGGTGGACACCCTATAAGGCCCCCAAACATCAATATGTATCAAACTAAATGGAGTCTCTGCCCTAAAAGTACTTGTTGGAAAAGACAATTTAGATTGTCTAACCATGGGACATATAGAACAAGTGACATCCTTATTAATTGTCAAATTGTCAAAGAAAGACAAATGATGTAACTTGTTCATAGGCACATGCCCTAATCTAGCATGCCATAAGGGAATCTTATTTGTAGTAGAGGCCATACAAGAAACAAAATTAGGTAAAAAACAACCACTTTGTGACAAAGGGAATTAAGGTAAAGAAACTGAGTTGGACAATGATGGAAGAGAACCAGGTGACCTGATCAGGGCAGAAGAAGGCTCAAACAAGTAGAGTCCATTCAGGTGCCTATCAATCCCCTTCATCCTGCCATTGGAGAGATCCTACGGGAGGTAGAAACCAGGGTAAAATATTACTACACAATACAAACCTTGAGCCAATTTGGAGACAAAAACAAGATTATGGTTAAAGGTGGGTACACAAAGAACATTGGTGAGGGTAATATCAGGAGATGAAGGAAAAGAACCAGAATGAATGATAGGAGAGTGTTTACCATTGGGAAGTTGAACAAAAACGGAATTAGGAGTGTAAGCAATAGGCAAGTTCAAACTCTTAGAATCAAAACATATATGATTAGTTGCACCAGTGTCCAAAATCCTGAAAAAATTACTATGAATTGAAAAAAGAGTAGAAGGTATACCTGCACAATTCATAGTAGGTGCAACAACAGCTTGATTCTTATTCAGCAACTCCAGGATCTGGGAATATTGTTGAGGAGTGAAGACAGGGGCACTCTGAGGACCAAGTGCAGCTTGAGGACTAAGTGGAGACTCATTAGAGGAAACGGCAAGAGCAGCTTGAGGAGCCTTCTTATGGTTGAACTTAAAGTCTGGTGGAAATCCAATCACTCGGTAACAGGATTCCTTCTTATGCCCCTTCAACTTACAAATATCACATGTACCAGTTAACTTCTTACGGTTTCCAGATGCTGTAGAAGACAAAGCCATAGGATCTGGAGCATGAGATAGAACAGAGGAAAAACTCCTTTGAGCTTCTTCTTCGACAATCATGGAATATGCCCGATTCACTAAAGGTAAACGTTGCATCAAGAGAATCTGGCTTCGAACTGCAGCATAGGTCTCATTGAGACCCATCAAGAACTGGAATAACCGCTGCTAATGAATATGACTCGAATTTTGCTGGGCGACCTTGCATTCACAAGCGGAAAAAGAGACGATAGCATTGTATTCATCCCAAAGCAACTTTAATTGCGTGAAATAAGAAGAAACAGTAGCATCACCTTGAGTAAGATGCGCAATGGATCGATGGAGAAAAAAAAGGGGGGGAATCGTCCACCTTGCTAAATCGATCCTTGAGATCCTTCCAAACCGCAGCAGAATCAGAAGCAAATACAAGCCCCGCAGACAAATCCGGACTCACTGTGTTGAGAATCCAAGAAAGCAAGAAAGCATTACACCGATCCCATTGAGCACGAAGAGATTCAGGATAAGCCGAACGAAGGCAACCACCGTCAACCAACCCTAGCTTGTTCTTCGCAAGCAAAGCAATTCGAAGCAAACGACTCCCCGACGGTATAGTTCTCAACACTGGTCAAACGATGAGAAACAAGGATCGTTCCCGGTGTATTTGATGGATGAAGGAACAAAGGATGGTGAAAATCAATATCTTCCATGAAAATGATGGTAAAGAATCGCGAATATTGGAGAAAAATTTAGGATTTGCGCCCTAGACGAAGCACAAACAAAGAAAACAGTTACCAGCCCAAGAAGAGAGAAAAGAGACGTGGCCCAAACAGCCCAGAGCTAAAAAAATGGCTCATATGATACCATGTCAGAAAGTATAAAGAATGTATTTGTATTCTCATAAATCATAAGGTTACAACTATTAAATATTTATACAACTCAGGCTCCACTAATTCATAACAGAAAAATTAACTATTCTGATTGCTTCGACAGCTTATAACTCTTTCTACACAAACTTCTAACTTTGATGAAGGCCAAACATGAGCGACCATGATATGAGATAATTCCTTTCGTCAAGCTTAACAGGACTTACTAATAAGGAGGGATTATCATAACTAGTTGAACCAACCTTTTTCCTTTTTCTTTTTGTCATTGCAATTGCAGAGAGAACAATAAAAACTCCAAGCAAAAATAGAGGGTTTACCCAAAAAAAAAAAAGAAGGGCAACAGAATGCACCAGAAAACAGATAAAAGAACAATACTCGATGCCCAAGAGGAGGAAATCACTACCCAAATACAACAAAATAAAAATACCGTAAGTTTGATATTTAGGCTGTGATACCATGATAGAAAGGAAATGACTCGAGAGAAACTAAAAATTGGTGAAGTAAATGATTAAAATTCCTAATTTACTATATATGATAACATTATGGAAAATTACAACCATTTATACGCATGCAAGAAAAGAATAAATAAATAATTCTATAACCCCTGATTATCAACTATCAAATCATAATATTTGCTTAAAATTCTATTATACAATAGATTACAGATATAAATTATATATTTATCATATATTCATATAAGCCTCGACATATTGATAATCTATTTTACAAAAATTAACATATTCATATATCTATTCTGATGTTACCTTTTTCAGATGTTACATTACAACTATAACGATATGGTTCAAATAATTATAAGTACTATAATTATAATATAATCTATCATACAACGAACCAACAACTAAATTAATAACCATAATATATCTATTTTGATTTGTATAAACTGTGGTTAAAGTTTTTCTCAAACATCATCGTGTGAACTTGTATAAAAAAAAAAAACTCACGACCTGAATATATCGAGAGAAAATTCATTCATAGAATTCAAACCTACAAACATACAATTATATTTTAGGATTTCAGGGTATATATAAATATATATGTTCGTTCTCCATATTCCTACAACATGTAAATATCTTTAGAATACACACTCTGAAACCCAAACCCTATTCACTACAAAATAGTTCTTTTACCCCTTTTTTTCCTTCTATAATCTCTCTACGCCAGTGATGAAATGGAATCTCCAACCCTAAAGCACCCCCAACTGCCTTCTAAATTTTATTCACTGTCAGATTCATTTCCTGAATCTATGTTCATTGGCTGAGGATTTTTATATGCATTCCTTTCAACATCGTATCGTCTTTTATCTACTTTAGCCTTTGCTTCATATGGTTCTTTTTCCTCCTCTGCACACAAAAAAGAACAAACGGTTTTCATTGTTACCATCCAATCTATTATTTTTCAACCTATAATTAACATATTGATTTAACAAACATCTAAATTCTTCCCCAAAATATGCGTACCTGACAGCTTTTTCCACTTCTCTCCAAGTATTCTCGATACCTCAGCAAACGAAGCTCCAGGATTAGTTTTCTTTATGTTCTGTAAACATAATCAGAGACTAATCAGCACATTCACTAAAGTCCACTTCATTGTTGATCAGCTGCCACAAAAAAAAACATATTTCACCATCAATCAATGTAAATTCAGAAATTCATGACCCACCTCCCTCTCCACTTGTGAGAAAAACATGAAACCCGACATAGCCCTCTTTGGTGCATTTGGATCCTTCTTTCTCCTTTTTTTCTTCTTCCCATCATCTTGTCCATCTTTAGATTTTTTCTTAGTTGCCTTAGAAGAAGAAGCTTCCTTTCTGGGATCCCTTTTGGTAGGCTTCTGGTAATTGGATATTCAGTGTGAGTTGCCAAAAGATGATCTGTCTGGAATTTACACTACAAGAATAAAGTATGTTGAAATAACAAACAATGACTTGCCTCTTTCTCATCTCCACTGTCACTAGCATCCGAATCTTCTTCCCCAGAATCATCAGTTGGTGATCCTCCATCATCCTTGTCAAGAACGAAATCCTCATCCTGCATTGATTCATAGTGCTTACAACATCAACAAAAAGAAAACCAGTAGGGGCACGCTGAAGCAAGAAAGTCAGACCCGGACATCTATGATGGTTGTTGCTCAATGTTCACACAAGCAGTCGTAGAGGACATATAGACCAATGGACTATGATAACTGGGTATTTTCTATTCTATTACTAGTACTAGCAAAACCAATGGACTTAAGACATGCTTCATCTTTGGGGATGAAGCATGTAAACCTAGTACAAACATAAGCACATGACATCAAAAACATCAAAGATTGTTCACCCACATTACAGGGCAAGAAAATAAATTGCAAATAATACATTTATCGACAAGACAGCAACTATATGCATTTGTGCAGCAGCCAAATGAATTCAAACTAAATATATATAAGCAAATAATAAAGCAGGTAAATCGATAATGATTTCACCTCCTCATCACTTTCATCCCCACCAGCTTCATTCTTAATGCGTTCAAGATGAGGATCAACAGCATCATCATCATCATTTTGGAGAATTTCAGCCACCCCATCTGTGGTCCGTACATCTCCTAGGTTCATAATCTTCAAACCCTTCGAACTGCACAGACAGACAGCAGTTAATATCTAGCCAAAAGAACCAAAACTGTTCATCCAATGAAATATTTAAACCAGACCTGATAAAGTCAAACAAATTGTGATATTCATTTCTCTGAATATTCCGGAATAAATGTTCTTGCTCAGTTTTTAATCTTATGAGAAGATCAAAGTAATGCATATTTGAGCCACCAGCAGCATGCCTCTCAAATTCAACATAGTCAATCTGGCATTTGAAAAATGGAAATAACCAAAAAAAAAAAAAAAGTCATTCAAAAGGGATAATTAACAATTGCATTTAGACCAACAAATCAATATAGAGACAATTTAGAATCTATACCTCCTCATGAAGAATAAGTGTAGGTGGTTTGGGTAGAAAGAAGAAGCTCTTTTCAAGTGGATACAGGACACCATCTTCAGCTTTCAGGGAAGACTTGACCGCATAACCATCTTGGCAGCTACGGAATTTTCCCGGCTTGGTAACTTTTGCACCAGATAAACCACGCATTACTGTGGTAAACACTTCATGGATGAGTCCCTGTTTCATGAAGGCGGCCATAATTATAGGGTAAATTTGATAAGCACAATGCAAAGCTTGAATGGACTTGTTATATGAAAATGTTCCATTACCTTGTAAGAAGGTTCCAACCTGTCCTTGTACTTTGTATTCAAAAGGTCCTCATTTATGGACAAGGTGCTTTGAACGACATAATCAGTTTCAAACTGCATAAAAAGAACAAGGAGAATATGAATGCAAAAACGCTAGTGGCACAAGCAGTGAACACAAATCTAGGGAAGCAGCAATACCTGCATGACAATATGGGGGTACAAAGTTTGCCCTTTGCGGATAGGTGGATCAAGTGTGACAACTACAAAAGTGTGAGGTTGGTTGGACTGTCAAACACACAGAGTAGGGAAAAATACGTTCAGAGGTCATAAATAAATATGACTTTTTTATAAATGAGCACTATGATCTTGATATCCAGGTAAAGAATTAAAACCTTTGGAAGCAAAAACAGGCGAACAACACTGCTATACTGAATTTTGAAATCATTTGCCTGCCCTTGGAGTCTCAAGAATGAAAGATGAAGTTCGACACTATACCGACCCCTGTGTAAAGAGCATGATTAATCAGCCATAAGAAATCATGCTAAATAATCCATTTATGTATAAGAAAATAGCAATAATAAACTAACGAATGAAACAAATCAAATATAAATGTATCAGAAGTGAGCCTGATTACATATGAGCTTCATTTCATCACTATCTCAATCTTTGAGAAAGACCTACCTTGGTGTGAGGATTGCAATGCCCTCGAAAGTAACAACAGCTTCCTCAACTCCAGCACCAACATCGGCCACTGACATGATTTTTTCACGAAAAACCTAGCAGAAAGTTAACAGAACATGACATTAGTACAGTATTCAAAATCTGTAAATTTACATGAACCTAACAGAGAAGTGACAACAAACTTACCTGAGCAGGTGGGCGGTTTTCATCACCAACAAATTGGGTATTAGAATTAGGTATGTGGAAACTTATCTCCATCAGTGAATCTTTCTGTCATGAAAGGAACAAAAACAACTTTAGAAGAATAGGGGATACCAAATACAGCTTACATATAAATAACGTGGTCACAGGCCTTTATAATTATATATGTAGAGAGAGAGAGCAACTTCTTTCAACATTAACAAATAACCAGCAGAGCATTATGAAACACACCTCATTAGCTCCAGTTGTATCATCCACATGGAACTCCAAGATGACATCATTTTTTCCTTGAAGCTGTGTTTGTGACACATCTGCTAAAGACACTTCGAAAGCTTGTTTCGCACCAGTCATAAAGGCAAGCATATTCCCTACACATGCAATATTGAATACTTCAAAACTATAAGAAAAAGCTGTTTCTGGCATACCAAAAACCAGATGACAGTCAGAATGCAACACTAGCCATCATAAAGGATAAAAATCGATGATCCATGGACCGAGACAAATGATGAAAAACCTTAGAATCTCAATTAAAAGGTTGCTAGAATCTACCCAACTAAGCATAAACACCTCATTCTCTCAAGTGCACAAGATATGAAGTTATTTGCATGCAAAATAGATAATAAACCACTATCTACTAATGACAAAATAGTACACTAGGCAAAAACTGTAAAGAAGTACCACAGCAGAAGAAATCATCAAAGTTCGGTACAAGCTTACAATCTAACAAGATTAATGATGCATCCTATTTTATGGACCCCCAGGCCTGACCATAAAAAGCATGCAAACCTAAAAATGCTGGAAATTTGTTGAAGACCTAGGAAAAATGTTTTAAATCTCAGACATCAAGATGCAAATAATATCAAGAACACAAGCTAAACCAATCTAGAACACAAATAATGGAAAACAGTTTGAAAGCGCTTTATGTAATCTACTTCTGTGGGTACAAACAGAAATTAATATATGTTAGAAGCATCGATAAGCAGAAAGAAATCAAAAGAGATTCACCGACCACTTAAATCAACTTCTCCCCAATTACGACCACTGACAGAAAGCTGCTTTTCTTCTGGGGCTATTCCACAATTATTCTGAAAAAAACTGGTCAAACTGGCAACATCCTGCAAAGCAAACATAACAGAAGAAAACAAGGATCATTAATTAATACTACTCCCATACTGGGACTACAAATACAATGCCAATATTATTTCTCAATTAACATGGTTCATAATTGCTACTGAAAACCAATAGGCATAAATGAGAAAATACACCACTGCTAGGGAGAAAAATGAATACTAACCTGGTCACGGAATCCAGTGAATTTGTAATACAACCCATCTTTGATTCTAACACCAAGTTGATTTGTCCTAGGGACCTTCATCCATGTAACCCCTAAGATATCAGACTTACCAACTTCAACAGCTTTTCCACCTCCTTGTTTCTTCCATAGAATCCCCCCTGAATAAATTTTAAGCTGTCCAGGATTCTGCATTTAATCGCACAAAGTGACAGGTATGTAAGATTCTGGTTTTTATTTCTTCACTAGCTTAATGAAACGCAAAGGGGAAAAATAACTTAAGTCATGAAAAACGAATGACCACACTAGCATCTTAAGACCTAAATATTAAGTCAGTCAAAACAGCCAGAACCAAGATTGCAGACATTCATGCTTTCCTCAGCAGTCTCAGGGTAAATAACATTCAAATTTAGAATTCACAAAACACAATACCTAAGACTCATTTGGTTTATGAAAATATTTTCTAATTTATTTTCTATTTTCATTTTCAAAAAATAATATCCATTTTCTATATTTTGAAATTTGATTTGGTATGTAGAAACAAAAAGATGTTTTTAAAAAATGAAAACATGAATTTGGTAATTATTTTCTTATAATAGAAAAAAATGAAATAAAATAGAAAAATTGTTACATTTATATGAATTCAAACTATGGTATGATATTTAAAAACTGTTGAAAAACAGAATATTTTTGCTTTTAAATGGGTTTGAATCGAGGTCAATTCATTTAAAGTTAACAATTGTTGTCTTTTTAACTTTTTTCGTTTTACAAAGCATATTTAGTAAAAACAATAACATTTTATTCTTTTTTTATTTTCACATATTTTCATTTCCATTTCCATATTCATTTTCTAAAAATTATTTTTAAAATTTTCAACCACACATGTAACGGAAACAAAGATGGCTTCTGTTTTCTAAAACCAAATGTAGCCTATGGTTTTAGCGGAGCATACAAAAGATGGCAGCAGTCATGTACTCATGTTCCACAAGTTTTCCCTATTCTAGCCATTTTCTCAATTTTTACATTTCATCAACAAACTAAAAATTTGAAATTTTCTTCTATTAAATAAATTAGGGTTTCTAAATAAGTAACCACAAAAAATAACAACATAAAGGGTTTCCCGTTTCATCTCATCAATCAAAAAAGCCTGAACTGGAAGAGCTAGGAATCTTCAAACCCCGAAAAACTAGGGTCTTAAAAGAATCAGCCGCACTGATAAATGTATATGCTCCATTTCGTCCCATCAAACATAGGCATCTATAAAGCAGATAAAAACATAAAACAAACAAAAAAAATCACTATAAAGGAACTAAATATTAGAGTTTCTAAAACAATTTTAAGGAATAAACCCTAGCAAAAAGGACAACCAAAAGCTGAAAGAAATCGGTCGAGCTTCCTCCAAAGTTTAAACTAAATATAACGAAGCCATGTGAAATCAAACATGCTAAGAACGAAATTAGGGTTTCCAAAGGATTCAAAAAAAAATAAAAAAGAGCTAGAGAAGGGTAAGAAAATAAACTTAAGCTACGAAAAAATCCAGAGCAAACAAAAAAAGAAAGAAACAAGGTTGGAGCGAGGGAAAGGACTAACCGTGCCACCTCGGCCGCCGAGGGAGATGTTGTTGAAGAGATGGCCGTCAGTCATGGCGGCAATGCGACTTATAGAGAGATAAAGTGGAGGAGTTCAGAGAGAGAGTGAATGTGTTATTACAGGGAAAAGGAAAATGAGAAAAATGGTAAAGCTGCGGTATTTATAGGGGTTGGCCCGGTTGGGTCAAGTTCGAGTTATTAGATTATGGAGTTATTAGAAAAATGGCAATACGTCTCACTTGATAAACGCCAATAGAAAATAACGTCAATTATTAGATTATGGAGTTAATTGCATCATATATTATCAATCATTTTATTTTAAATTGGTTTATAATTTTAAAATATTTTAATTAGATTGTTAAATTATTGATATTATATTTATTAATCAAGTTTTTTCGAAATTGTTACTTACATGAACTTGTCCATTTCTCCTAGATTAGTACTTATGATTTTTTTTATTCCAGATTAGTGCCTAAATTTTTTTTTCCTTCTATTGATTTGGTATTTGAGCCTAACATTATTAACATTTTGCTGATGTGGCAACACTGACCACTCGCATGCCGCCACATGTCATAATCTCAACACCCCTTTTGACCCATGTTTCTTTTTTTTACCCAAACCCTTGGAAGTTTTTTTTTCTTTGCCTTTGAAGTTATTTTTTCACCTTCATCTTCGTCATTTTCCAATATCTTTCTCTTTCGTTTTCTCTGCACCTATTTTTTCACCATCATCTTCAACATTTGTCATCTATTTCTCTTTTGTTTTTCAACATCTTTCATTTTTCCCTCTTCCATTCTCATGTTTGCTTTTGTTTTCTTCAATTTCTATCTCTTACATTTTCCATTTCGTTCACGTCTCCACCATGTCTTCTTCTACGAACAGAAAATCAAGTGAGTAGAGAAGTGTTGTGTATTGCCATTACGGGTTAAGGGCTCATGTTTGCAACGCGAATAGTCCAAAGAACAAAGTGAGAAAATTCTTTGGGTGTTCGAACTTCAAAGAGGTAAATTAGGGTTTATGTTTTAGATCTGTCATTTTGTTGCAATTTGGGTTTAAGATGTAATCTTAGTTTTTTTAATTTTTTGTTTTGTTGAATGTGATAAATGAAGCGAGAGATGTAATTTTTTTTGGTAGGTTAAAGGTAACAATGAGGGGACAAACTCAACTGCAAAAGGAGAATGGTGCACAATTGATGAAATAATGCTAGAAAATAAGAATTTATTGACAGAGAACAGAAGATTAAGACTTGAGAATAATGAGCTCAATATTGACGAAATGCGAAGAATGCGATCAAAGGTAACTCGTTTGGAAGAGAAGATAAAATTGTACAAGTAAAAAATGTCAAGGAACAACAAATTAATAGTTGATTATAAGTTGTTGTTAATTGTATCATGGATGATGTTTTTTGGTTATCTTGCTATTGGATGGTGAAATGGTATCCATGTATTTGCATTAGTTGTTAAGAATAAATGAATTGAATAATGGTGTTGTATAATGTTGTTGTAAAAGTATATGTAATTAAATCATCCATCAAAATGATCCAACAAAATAAAACCATCTGTCATATGTTAACAAATTAAAACCATCAAATTAAACATGCATTGACATCAACTATCTCCATGCTTACGATTGTGCTTAGGTTGGTATTTGGACTTGGCCTTTTTTGTGTTCCTACTTTCTTGAGTCCCACCAGCAGTGCCCTTGTTGCTTCTTCCCTTCCTTTTATTGGTGCACTTAGTTGGGACAGTGACCATGGTTTCCCCTCTCATACTAGGCTACAATGCACAAAACACCTAATTAAAAACTACGTCACCAAAATACAATAAACAATTTAACAATCAGCTACTTACATTCAAAATCTGCATCCCTGTCCTCTCATTTGTGTATAACTTAATACCTTGCACAGCTTGTTTTCCCCTACTACGAAGTCTTTTAAGTATTTGTTATGTTGAAGAGGTTGGCATGGTGGGAGAAGTTGGTTGTGTTGAAGGAGCTAGTGGTGATGATGCAGATGCTTCAGATGCAAAAGTTTGAGAATGAGCTGGTGGAGTAGGAGCTGTTGGGGCTGGTGGAGTAGGAGTTGGTGGAAAAGGAGCTACTAGAGCTACTCTAACTGGTAGAGGTGTACTCTGCAAATTTAAACATGTTAGTATTCTCAACATGTGTTGTTTTAAAATAAAATTCTTAGGATAGAGTTACACCTACAGTAGATAAAATTTGACAACTTCTAGAGTTGTGTCTAACCATGGAACACTTGTGGCACTTTATCTTCCTCCCTCTCCTAGTTAGTTTACTCCCACTCTTCTTTCTCTCTTCTCTGGTTGTGTTCTTTTTTGGTCTCCCAGAAATTTTCCTTGGAATGGGGAGTCAATTGGTCTCATATCAGTTTTCAACCAAAATTTCAAACATATCTTTTTTAAACCCCCTATATACAAAATCAGAAATATCAACTTTTTTCCACAGAATGGCTACAATAGCTCGTGGACATGGGATGCCAGTAAGATCCCATCTCCTACAACTACATGACCACTGAAATAAGTCAACAACTATTACATCACCAAAGTTTGTCAATTCAAACCCTTCTGCTCCATTCCATTTAACATAACAGTATGAACTCATTTGGATACTCTTGTGTAACTTCTCACATATCTTAGTATAAAACTGATCATTTCAATTTTTACATTTGGCTAAATTATTTACAATCCTTCTCATAACATACCACCTAATTCCTTCTAACATGGAAATTATAAACATTGACCTAGCTCCTAAAATTGCTGCATTAAATGACTCGACAAAATTGTTGTCAGTTGCATCACATATTAACCTACTAGAAAAAAAAGGCCTTTGACCATTGCTCAGGGTCAATCCTTAGCAGACTTGCCTTGGCACTATGTTTGATACGGTTAATCTTTTTCATGTGATCTTCAAAGTTAGCAGTTATGTATGATTTGCAGGCTCCCCAAAATGCTTGTTGCAGGTTTCCTCTAGGATTCTCTCCTCCAGTTAACATATAAATGCCTTGCACAGACTCTGTGCTCAACCCTTAGCAACAACTCAGAAATCTCCTCCATCAATCTCTAGATGCAAACAAAAACAAAAGTATTAGATGGTTAGTTTAATAAAGTAAGCATAAAATAATAAGAATTATTTAAGTAATGTCTTTAGCATGCCTTCATAAAAGTGAATCCAGAACCATCACCAATTTGTAAATTTGAAATAAGATTACTAAGAAACCATCTCCATGTTTCTGTACTTTCATTCCATAACTACTTATGAAATAAGGAATATTTGGTCATTACCATATTTCCCCATAGCATACAAAAGTTCTCCCTTAAATCTTCCCGTCAGAAAGCATCTATCCAGACATATAAAAGGTCTACATCACTTTATAAACTCTTTTCTCAAAGCACGAAACCCTACATAAAATCTCCTAAACTTGAGAACCTCAATAGGGGTTGGTCTTTCTACCATCACCTCTATATTGCCATCGGGATATACCTTTCTAACTTCATTTTCATAGTCCCATAGATTATTAAACTCATAGCTTACCCTTCCATTTATTTCCTTCAGTGCCAATTTCCTAGCCCTACTGCATGCACCCCTGCTGAGATCAACTTTCAACTCTTCCTTGGCTATTTTATGCATCTCAATTAACTTCAACTTTGGAATCACTCTAATTTTGCTTAAGAGATGCTCCCCAACAAACTTATAAGATGTCTTTTTGTTCTTAAAAGTTATAGAACACCCGTGGGTTTCTACGAAGGTTTTATATTGTAAAACACATCACTATTATCTAAAGTAACATATATTCTAAACAGACACCCATCCTCCCTACACCTAGCCCTAGTCCTCCCCTTTTTATTTCTAAAGTAAACAAATATCAAACTTTGCTAACGCAGTCTTAAACTCCTCTAGTCCCCTAAACACTATACGAAGCTCCAAATGTGAGATTGGGTTATCAAGATCTAAACATACATGACCTCACCATCTGAATCACTCCCATAATACCCCAAACCTGATGAACTAACGTAATTAGTCCTCCACCTGATGGATCTAAAACCTTACCATTTTTCTCTTCCCTTTCACTACTTTCACCTACCTTTGGACCCTCACCTCTATGTTTTTCTCCCCTTATATTTTATATATCAAGCCTTGATATTTCTTACCTATTCATCCTCAAATTCTACCCCTAAAGCCCATTCACTGCCCAATGAGTTATCTGTATCATTGGCCTCACTAGTTTCAAAACTTTCCCCACTCTCAGCACATGCATCAGTACTCCTATTAAAGTTTGGTCCCATATTAGATTCCTCACCTAACTCGATAAATGTTTCCCCAACCTCACCATTAACTCTCTCATTACAATTTAATTCTTCATTACAATTTGGTTCCACATTACCAATATTTACATCCTTTTCCCTAGTGGTAGGCAACAACATGGTATCATCAATAACATTAAATGTGTTTACTTCGTGTTCAACATATACATGTATTGACCCTCCTTTTCTAATATGCTTAATCATTGCTATAAATGGTGAATTATCATAGCAAACACTAAGTCTCTTACTAAAATCTACCCCACCCTCACAGTATACAAAGTTCCTCACATCTTTATACCCAGCTTCCACTACCTTCTCATAAAAGTGTAATGATACAAAAAAATTGAGCCGAAATCCCATTGCAACACTTCCCCTCTAACATAGGATGAATAAGGGTTTGTAATAAAAGTTTCACCCAAATGTATATACATCAACATTATAATTATAATGCCCCAAACCCGACCCGATCGTCATGGCCGACTTAGGAAGGCTACATTGGCCACCGAAATGACCTAGAAAAACTTTCGTAACTTCAATAAACCATTTACGCAGCTCATTCAAAACTAGTAAAATCAAATATTCAACTTAATTTTCAAATCTCATTCCAAAATCATTTGTCCACGACCAAGGCCGAAATAAACTTTCAAAAATTTTAAAAAATTAATTTAAAACTATTGGCTTATCAATTCAAAAACTGAAATAAAGCATTTGTTTTAATTTCATAAAAACCTTACAAATTTCAATCATACTTCTAAAGCATTTGTTGTTTTATTCAAAATTTAGAGAACTTGGTTATTCGTCATTATTTCAAAAATAAAAACATATTAACTTCATAATTCAAATGACTTTGGAAAACTCATTTGTAAACATTAATAATTTTGAAAACTAATTCTAATATTATTAAAAACTCATTTTTTAGAAATGCAATAGAAAATGTGTTATGGATGGATTCTATTTTAAAAACTGAGTTTCAAGTGAAATCTTATCAAATACTATTTTATGCAGTTTTTAAAATTTAATATCATGCAAGCAATTTATGCAAATCAGAATGAAAAATCCCCAAAATAAAGTCTCATGCCACAGTACTATAATTTAACATAAAAAGTCCCAAATAGAAATAAAGTCCATAAAAAATCCAAATCATAAATGAAAGTCCATATTTATTTAAAAACCATTTCCGACAGCATCACCGATGACCGCATCCGAGTCCTAACCACGAGGAATATCTAAAACACATAAGTAAAGTGGGTGAGCTTTAAAGAGCCCAATGTGAGATCAACACAAACATAATCACATACATAAGAAAATATCAATCTCAACATATCAATCATCATAATATTCATAAATTATAACACTGTTTCTTATGCATGAACATGGCGATGCATATTTTAAAATGATGCACATTTTATAAAATTTCCTACCCATCTCCGCTACACACCAGTATTGAGTTCCCCAGAACCCGTCCATCCAATAACATACCATTTGTGGACAAGCCACCACATATATGCTGATAAATGGCCACATAATATATTGTGGACAAACCACCACAAAATTACCGATAATAGCCACATAATCGTAAGTAAACTGCCACATAACTTCCACCTTTCACAAGACACACCCCATGCATGTGATATGGCATTTTCAAATTTAGCAAATATAATCACTTTTCGTATTCTCATGTAATCATGCTCATAGTCACATATTTCTCAATTTTACACATTTGCATGTAAACATGCTCACTTTTTCATATATCACATAATATTCACTTTAGCATGCTTTAATATATTTTCATATTAAATCATAGATCTCATCACACACGCACATATATATAACACATTTAGATCACATATCAATGAAGCCATGTATCACATAACATAGAGATGAGATTTACATACATATCATCATCACATACATCAATACATCACAAACCATAATTTTCATGAACTAATAATTTTAGGAACACTTACTTGGAATTTCCCTATGATGAGTTTTTCAACTCCGCTTTGAGTATTTAATGTACTCTCAAATAATTATTTAATAACATTTTATTAAAAATAAAAGAAACATATTACACTATTGAAGATCCGATTGCCACAATCCTATTAGAAAAGGTTTTGCTTGGGTCTAAACATGGTAGATGAATCTATCGTATCAAACACGTATTTTAGTTATAGTTCTATCGGATGTCTTATTACTTAAAGATTAATCATTGAAATAATTCTCACCAATTACTTACCCATAAATCGAGACTTAGATTCTATGCCTTCTTTATCACACTGAGGATCTCTTGGATTGGCATTGTTTGGTCCTTCAAAGAATATAGGAATAAAATGTAAACACATGAAAAACAAATGTGTCTTAACACCATTCGACTATGAGGAAAAACAATAAAAAGGAAAGAATGTTCCCAACAGCCTTCATGCACTTACCCTACTCAACAATACTACGAGATCGTTGATAAATCTTGACGAAGGAGCGGAGAGGTTTAACGATCTACAAAAATATATGATCGATGAGTCTTGAGCACAAAATAATTAAAATAGGATAATTGAACCCTTAAAAGATGGGAGAAATCGAAAAGGAAAGGAAGAAGGGAAAAATTGAATCCCAACAAAAAAACGCCATCGACGACAGTGGTTTGACAGTGGTCCAATGAGGTAAGAGAAAAAAATATAAAAAGAATGGAAAGGTTCGGTCACAATATTGAGAGAAAAGAGAAAAGAAAAGGAGTGGTGGAGGAAGGTTTTCCCGCGGTGGTTTGCGACGTTTCACGACGATGAAGGTGGCGGTGATCAAAAGAAAAGAGTAGGAGAAGAGAACCTTGGATGATGGCGTGGATGTGGTGAAACTATTGCTCGCGGTGGAGGAATTTTAGGTGGTAGTTGTTTGTCAAAAAGGAGAAAAAATGAAAAAGGGAGAAATGAAAAAAAAAAATGAGAATATATGAGTAAATGAGTGGTATGGATGGCAAGGAGGTGGGGTAAGCTTGGTCAACTACGACCAAGTTCATTGAATTATAGGAAATAGCCAAGAATGAAGTAAAAGGAAAGAGAGGGTACATATGAGCATAAGGGGGATCATGTTTCCCAACTTAAGGCAACTTTGACTCAAAAAAAAGGGAAATGAATCAAATTAAACATGGTAATAATGGGGTGGACAACAAGCGCATTATGCACATGAATATTGTGTAAAAAAATTTAAAAAAAAATGAGAACAAAAAGACCTTTAGGATAGCTTAAAAGCACTTAACCATTTGACCACTTCACTTCCTTATTTTAATTCTTACCACATTTATTTTAAAAATATGGTGTGACCTTTGCTAAAGTTTGAGGCAAAATTACACCACTAAGAAAATAATGTGAGGAAGGAGATTTGAACACAAGTCATCATGGATAGCTCCATCATTGCACAACCACTATACTTGATATTTATTAATATCAAAAGATCATCTAAAATAAATAAATAAAATTTGGGCGACCACTCTCTTAGTTCATTATCCCAATTTATACTAACCCAGTTTTTAGGATGTGACAATAACATATTGCACATGCATAGTATAAATTGTAATATACATACATGATATACATACATATTTTAAACAATGCTAAACATAACATACACACATAACAAACATAATAAGAATAGACATAAATAACAAGCATATTTCATAACATACAAAACATACATATATAACAAACAAAATAACAGCATACATAATAGTAATATACATAACAATAATATACATAACATACTTTTATAAAGAAACATACATAACATACATACCTTTCACCTTCAATCTCAATCTCTTCAACCTTAAAAAAATCACTCTAGTCATGAATGCCAACAAAAAGAAAAACAAATTTAAAGTCAGATATAATACGAACAAAAACAAAAATTTGTCAATATCAAACTAGAAAATTTTGTTTTCCAAAATACTAAATTAGAAAATCAAATGTTCCAAAAAGAAAAAAGAAAAAATTGTTTCCTTAAACCCTATACCAAAAAATCGAATGTAGTTTGTGAGAATGAGTCAAAACAAAGAGGTTTTAAAAGCCCACTGAAGATGAAAAAAGCTTTATATTATGAAAATATGACAATCTTAGTTCGATAATGAAATAAAACACCCACAAAAATAGAGTGAAATACCTGTTATCGATGATGAAAATATGGCAATCTTGATTCGAATACAACAAATAGTTGAGTAATCGAAAGGGATGACTAATCAATGATGAAACAATGTTTTTTTCCAGTGAGATGGTGAAGAATTTCTCAGATGGGTGGGTAATCGAAAGGGTTTCACTTAAGAATGGAATCAGAACTGGTGAGAGGTTTCAAACGAGATATAGTAATCGATGGAAGAGTTTTTTAAAATGGGATTGCTAAAATGTTTTGTTTTCCTTGGCTTTTGAGCTTCAACAAAAAACTCAACAGTTTCTTAATCGAAAGGATTTTTTCCCAATCGATTCAGTAACCAATGGAAGATGTTTAATTGTTTTTAATTTTTTTCTTGTTTTATTAAATGATGCATTTAATTATTTTCCCATTCGTTTGGATAAAAAAAAGAAACACAAGTCAAAAGGGGTGTTGGGATTGCGACACGTGACGAGCGCTGCTAGGTCAGCAAAATGTTAATGGTGTTAGACTCAGGTACCAAACCAGTGGATGAAAAAAAGTTCGGATACTAATCTGGGACAAAAAAAACCATAGATAACAATCTGGGAGAAGTGAACAAGTTCATGTACTAATTTTATATTTAACCCTTAATTTAACTAATAAATGTCATGTAGAAGCTTATGTGATATAATTAAAATGAAAATTTTTAGAACATCAACTTTTACAATATTCATTTTTCTTTAAATTTTCTATTTTAAATTATATCACATAAAATTTGGCATCTTATTTAATGGTTAAATTAATGATTTTACTACGGAATAACCTTATTGATATAACATCCATAGTTGGAGAATACAATTAAAATGTTTTAAAATTTAATGACTAATTTAAAATGAGTGTTAATACCTTTCCAGAGCTTATGTGGTATAATTTAAAATGAAATGAGAGCTGATTTTTAGTACCTTTTCGAAAGGAGATGCTGAAAAGATACTTCGTATCCCGCCACTGTCAAATATTCTGTTGTGCGCTTTGGGCCATTTGGGGAGACAAATGTTAGAATCCATGAAAGGAAAATTAGCACTGGTCAAGAAATAGCGATATTTGTCAATAATAACATAACTGAGTTAAACATGATCGAAAAAAGGAATCCCTCAAAACTGCAGGAGCTGATAAAATGGAGTGGCCCACCTGGTTCTATTGTCAAGATCAAATTTGACGGTGCGTATGATAGGTGTCACTACAAATCGGCATCGGGTATTGTGGCCAGAAATGTTGAAGGGATCGCTCTTCTTTCCTACTCAGAGACCCATAAAGAGGTACCCTCCATTTTCGCTGCCGAAGCACTTGCATGCCGTAAAGCAGTTCAAATAGGTATTGAAATGCAGTGGCTGGAGATCATTACTGAAGGGGACTCATTAGCCATCATCAAAAAGTCAAGATAGATCACAAGTAGGAGTGTACATTCATGATATTCATTAGATAACAGACAGATTCAACACTATTGTGTTCAAATATACTCCGAGATCAGCAAATGGTTTAGGCCATATACTAACAACAGAGTATCTGAATAAGAGGGAGGAGTTTTACCTGTTAAAGAACGCCCCTGGGTATGCCGAGAAGCAAAAGATTGCTGACTGGATGCGAGAACCAGATTGAAATTGGCCAGGAGAGGGGAAAGGTGAAAGGAAAGTATCACATAGCAGCTGAAAAGTTTTTTTTGAAGAACAGGCTTTCCTGAGAATTGAAACCGACAAAGAGGAAATGATGTCTTTTGGATAGGACAGGCAATACAAAGGATTCTGATTGGGCAACTCTTCGGTGCTTTTACGATTCTAGATTGTTCTGTTTATTTGATTTCTGCTAACTTTTTTCGAGCCTTTTAGTTTTGGGCCAAATTTCGTTGTTTCTGCTTTCTTTCAATTTTTTGAACTTTTATCTTTTGTTATGTTCTTTGTTAAATATGAAATAATAAAGCCCATAAATTTTAGTTAAAAATTACATCACATAAGATTTGACATTTTATTTAATAGTTAAAGTAATAATTTTACTAACGAGGTGACTTTATTGATATAACATCGATAGTTGAAGAATACAATTAAAATATTTTAAAATTTGAGGACTAATTTAAAATGAGTGTCATAATTTAAAGATATTTGTTGCAACTAACCCTTACATTATGAGACATAAGACGTGGGTGAAACACAAATTTATAAAAAAAATTTGATATGAAAGCTAAATTTGGCTTTAGTTGAAATGATAAAATTAAGGGGAAAATAGTCTTAAGATCTTGAGTTCAAGTTTCATATAGACATGTATTTTTTCTAAAGTTTATAAAAAAAAACTTTAAATAAAATTATTAAGCTTTTAGTAATTTTACAAATGAGTTAAGATCTAATCGAGAGTAACACTAATTCAATCAAAACTTTAAATAACATAAATATTTTATATCTTTTTTTATTTGAAAGATAAATATTTTTATATCTTATATATTCATAACTGAGTTTTCACTATTATATGTGTTCTTTTTGAAAAAAATAAATAAAATAAAAGTTAGCTTAATTCTAGATTACATTTTTGAAATTTTAAAAAGTAAACTCGTAATGAATAAGATAATAATCCTAAGAATATGTTGTGATTGTTAGGAATTAGTATGATTAACTATTAATCATGCGGAAAACTAAAACTCATGCCCAAGATCCATTATTTGACATGTAATGAACATAACAAGAAATAGTTAGAAATTATACCTTTGTCACGTGAATCCAATTCCCAAAGGTACACTTTAAGACGGAGGATCGCAAGCGAAGTCCCTCTATTGAAAGTCCACCCCGCAACGATTCACGAACGTCCCGAGTACTAGCTCGTAGTTGTAGGAACGATTCCTAAAACTATCTTGTGTGCACAACTCTTTGTGTTTTGATCTAAGTGTATGTGTAATACTTGCGTGAATGAAATATATGAGCACTTATAAAAAAAAAAACTTGCTCCCATATTCTCTTTTTTTTTCTAACTTTTCAGTTATACTATGCTATCAATGCTATAGCATTAGTGGGTATAATGACCCATTATTGAGGGATTTATAAATCTCCCATAATAGCCCCAATAATAACACTTAAATAACTGAAAATTCTGCCCATATCTTGTATATATTTGACTGAAATTTCAGCTATGATTAAGCCTCATAAACACCACTAATGAGCATTACTAAGGGGTGTTACATAACATTTATATACATCCCTTTTAATACACCATACACTTAGTCTAATTAAACTCTTTTAATTAGATACATACACATTATCTAGTCCAGCCAGACTAATGTACACAATAATTAGTCTTAACTAATTTCACACACAAAATGATATTCACATTGCATTAGGTGTGACCCAATAGGATTAATCGATATTGAGCTCGGACCGTTATCAAATAACGCTCCGGTGACATTTAGAGGTTTCTAGTAAAACATAAACATTACCCAAATCGATTAATTTAACGTCTCATAGTACACCTACAAGTAACGTATTATGACTTAGTAAAATATCCACTTGATTATTGAACATTTTTAACAATCTCCCACTTGTTCAAGAAACAAGTATAATAGTGCTATAGGACGCCTCCCACTAGCTCAACTTGTTTCAACAAGTTGTGAATCTAAAGTCCTCGTCAATTACTATCTCATTTAGACATAAGGTAAGAAATTCAGTCATCCTTATATAGTCTAAACATTTCCCGGATTCTAAGACGAACTGGAAAGACAAATGATTATCCCCATAATCCATTTGAGCATGGCCATGCATTTACAGTTCCGACTCTCCGAGTGGCCTGAGAAATAAACCCTAAAGAAGGTTTGACAATCCCATCTTGTCCTTCCTCTATCTGTCATGTAAATCATAACACTCCCGAGCATAGCCTTTATAGTCCTCTTTTACGGCATGACGTTTGACTATGTCAAGGAATATTAATTCTTACATACAGAATTAGTGAGAAACTCAGGTCTAAGGATTCTATCTACTAGTCATTTTGAGTTATTCTTATGACAACATATTCTTAAAGAATACTCAAAGGCGGGTTAATGTCCAAATAGTAATACTCCTATTCCTACCAACGTGATTAACTAGACATCCAATGTCCCTATGATCTATGAACGAGATCATCAGCTAATCAAAATTCTAACCATTAAGGGTAACTGGCGTCCATCTCAATTACCTGGTTAGGGACAAAATGTAATCTATGTTGTCTAGTTCACATTATAGGGTTCAATTACTAGATCAAATCTAATAACCTATATAGAAATTCTAGAATACATTTTGGACATTACTTGATTCTAAACCACAATCAAGTAATAATAAAGTTCTCAACTTTTATAGATAATCATAAAATTGTATATTACATTTCAAACAAAAGAAATATACATGTATCCAATATACTAAAACATACAACTTATTCAGCAATAAGTCTTATTCCCATCTCTGCTACGTGCAACTCATGCCTGTGCTAAGACAATGGTTTAGTCAACGGATCTGCTACATTATAATCCGTGTCAATCTCACATACTTTCGCGTCGCCCCTACCTACGATCTCTCGTATCAAGTGAAACTTCCAGAGCACGTGTTTGGATTTCTGATGCGCCCTAGGCTCCTTTGCTTGGACAATTGCGCCATCATTATCACATAATAACTGAATTGGTCCAGCAACACTAGGGACCACACCAAGCTCAGAAATGAAGTTCCTTATCCAAACTGCTTCCTTTGCTGCTTCAGACGCAGCAATGTACTTCGCTTCGGTTGTAGAATTTGCAATCGTACTTTGCTTGGAACTCTTCCAACTAACAGCACCTCTATTCAGAGTAAAGATGTAACCCGACTGAGATCGAAAGTCATCTTTATCTGTCTGAAAACTAGCATCTTTGTAACCCTTTACACATAGCTCAGGCATCCCTCCAAAAACCAAGGACTTATCCTTAGTTCTGTTAAGATACTTCAGGATGTTCTTGACGGCCTTCCAATGGTCAATACCAGGATAGGACTGGAATATGCTCGTCATACTCAAAGCACATGAGACATCTGGCCTAGTACAAATCATGGCATACATTATAGAGCCTATAGCTGAAGCATATGGAACTCTACTCATCTTTTCTAGCTCATCAGGAGTCGAGGGACTCTGCTTCTTGCTAAGATAAGTGCCATGTGACATGGGTAGGTAATCTCTCTTAGAGTTTACCATGTTGAACCTTTCAAGAACCTTATCAATATAAGTTCTCCAACTCAGTCCAATCATCCGTTTTGATCTATCCCTATAGATACGGATGCCCAAAATGTACTGTGCCTCTCCAAGGTCTTTCATAGAGAAACAACTGCTTAGCCAAGCCTTTACAGACTCGAGCATTGGCACATTGTTTCCTACGATTAGAATGTCATCCACATACAATACTAGAAAACAAATGGAACTCCCACTAACTTTCTTGTATACACAAGACTCCTCGGGGTTCCTGATGAAACCAAACTATTTGATTGCATCATCAAAACAAATATTCCAACTGCGGGATGCTTGTTTCAGTCCATAAATGGATTTAAGAAGCCTGCATACCTTCCTAGGGCAACTAGGATCCACAAAACCCTCAGGTTGTGTCATATACACCTCCTCTTCTAAATACCCACTCAGAAATGCGGTTTTGACATCCATTTGCCAAATCTCGTAGTCGTAATATGAGGCTATCGCTAGGATAATCCGAATGGATTTAAGCATGGCTACTGGCGAGAAGGTTTCGTCATAGTCAATACCATGAACTTGCCTAAAACCTTTTGCAACCAATCTAGCCTTATAGACAACTGCTTTGCCTTCCATGTCAGTCTTTATCTTATAAATCCACTTGCACTCGATAGGTCTAGCACCTTCGGGCAAGTCAATCAAGTTCCAAACTTGATTGCCGTACATGGATTCCATTTCGGATTTCATGGCTCCAAGCCATTTGTCGGAGTCTGAACTCTGCATAGCTGCCTTGTAGGTAGTAGGTTCCTCTTTATCTAATAAGAGGATTTCATGACCTTCATGAACTAAGTAACCCTCTAAAGGATCTCTCCTAGGAGGTTTACTTGCCCTACTACTCCTACGAATAGGGACATCCACAACTGGAGGAGTTACCTCTTCCTCAGCTCCCATTAAAGAAGCGATCTCTACTCTACTCCTACTGTAGAAGTGTTTTGTGGTTGCTCATCTTGAGGAACAACTTCTTCAAGATGAATATTTCTCCCACTTGACTTTTCAGAAAGACACACTCTTTCTAAAAAGACACCTTCGCGAGCCATAAACACTTTCTGCTCGCTAGGGTTGTAGAAGTAATACCCTTTAGTCTCCTTTGGGTAACCCACAAAGAAGACCTTATCGGATCTGGGTTCAAGCTTGTTCGGTTGTAAACATTTTACATAAGCTTGACAACCCCAAACCTTAAGAAAAGACAACTTAGGAACCTTTCCTGTCCATAACTCATATGGAGTCTTCTCGACAGCTTTAGATGGAGTACGGTTAAGAACATGAGCAGCGGTAAGAAGTGCAAAACCCTAGAAGGAAACTGGAAGATCGACTAAACTCATCATAGACCGAACCATATCTAATAAAGTTCGGTTCCTCCTTTCGGACACGCCATTCAGCTGAGGCGTTCCTAGAGAAGACCATTGTGAAACTATTCCACAACTCCTAAGATGATCACTAAATTCTTGACTCAGATATTCGCCGCCTCGATAAGATCTTAGTGCCTTAATTATCTTGCCAAGCTGATTCTGTACTTCATATTGAAACTCTTTGAACTTTTCAAAAGCTTCAGACTTATGTTTCATTAAGTAGACATAACCATATCTACTTAAATCATCAGTAAAAGTAATGAAGTACGCATACCCTCCCCGAGCCAAGATATTCATTGGGCCACATACATCAGAATGTATGATTCCCAACAAATCTTTAGCCCTTTCACCAGTTCCAGCATGGTGACTTAGTCATTTTGCCACTTAAACAAGATTCGCAAGTCTCATATGACTCAAAGTCAAATGAGTCTAATAATCCATCCTTGTGGAGTTTTAGAATGCATTTCTCGTTTATGTGTCCTAAACGACAATGCCAAAGGTATGTTTTGTTTGAATCTTTTGATTTTAGTTGTTTCGCATTGTCTACATGATAGTTTGTTTTGTCCAAGTTAAGTAAGTAAAGACCATTCATGCAATGGACAACTCCATAACAAATGCCACTTTTGTAAATAGAAAAAGAACCATTCTTTATTACAAAAGTAAAACCTTCAGAATCAAGACAAGAAATGGAAATTAAATTTCTATTAATTGAAGGAACATGATAACAATTATTGAGTTCCAAATACAATCCAGAAGGTAAAGACAAAATATAATTTCCTACGGCTAGTGCAGCTACTTTGCTCCATTTCCAACGCGTAGGTCCACTTCGCCCTTCGCAAGGTCCCTCTTATTCTGTAGTCCCTGTACATTTGAACAAATGTGAGAACCACATCCGGTATCCAATACCCATGAATTAGAGGAAGCAAAGTTAATTTCTATCACATAGATACCTGAGGTAATTGCGACATTTCCCTCCTTCTTGTCCTTTAAGTACTTAGGGCAATTCCTTTTCCAATGCCCCTTTTTCTTGCAATAGAAGCATTCTTGGTCCGGAGTGGCTCCAGGCTTAGTCTTGGCCTTGGTAACAACCTTGCCCTTGCCTTGACTAGTAGAATGCTTCTTTGCCTTGGCCTTCTTCTTGAAGGCACCCTTCGCCTTCCTCACCATAAGAACATCCTTCTTAGGCTCGGGAGGATGAGTCCGTTCAGCAGTCTGGAATAATCCATGAAGTTCACCCATGCTCTTATTAAGAGAGTTCATATGGTAATTTTGAATAAAATTACCCAAACCATCATGGAGTGATTGAAGAATCAAGTCAACAGCTAACTCTTCACCAATTTCAACCCCAATGCATTGCAAGTTCTCAATATGACTCTTCATTTTGAGAACGTGCGGTCCAACTGGATCGCTTTTCTTGAGTTGGCGGGCCAGAGTGGCTTTGAGTTCTTCAAAGCGCTCAACTCTAGCATGTTTCCCAAACATGACTTGGAGTTGAGCCATAATGTCAAAAGCATCCTTGTCCTCGAATTATTTTTACAAATCGGGGACCATGGATGCCAACATCAAACATGTGACATCATTAGATTTCTCTAGTGCAGATTCATAATCCGCTTTTGCTTGATCAGACTCGGTAAGGGCGGGCTTTTCGGGAACAGGAATATCAAGCACCTCTAGCTTGTGCTCATGCCTAAGAACTATTCTTAGGTTTCGTGACCAGTCGATAAAGTTCAATCCATTCAATTTGTCCTTTTCTAGTATAGACCTAATGCCGAAACTAGAAACATTGTTTGAAGAGTTGTTTGCCATCTACAAAAGAAGTAATAAAAGCATATGGGATTATTATTATATGATTATCTTGAATAAATCCAATTTATTCCACTAAACTAATATAAAATATCCCTTATTAATCTAGTGACACCAAGACCCACTCCCACTAATTTTAAGCAAGCTTTGGCTTGATACCTAAAACTAGTGACTGTGAGCAAAGAACTCTTTCTTAATAATCTAATTATCCTTGGTTTGACTAACTAGATAACCCTTTATCTAAAAGTCACTTGCCTCTAAGAGCCAACCCTTGACCTACTTAGTTGAGTTTAACCATTTTTTCACCTACTACTTATTTTAGGATAAAAAGTGGGCACCTCGCTTTGGCGAAACCTACCCAACTAATGATCTTAAGCTTCGTAGTGTTACTAAGTGGAAAGGCAAAATACTCAATATTATTTAGGGACCTAGGTTGTTTTTATAAACTCTAACCATGATGTGAACTATGTGAGTTTGAGTCATAATCTAACAACCTAAACATGCAATCATTCAAATATAAACATACAACCAATGCAAAAATGAAAGCAAATTAAAGAGTTTGGTTCCTAGTATGGCCCTTACACCTAATAGATCACATCTGTTACATAAAATCTTGGGTCATTACATTTCTTGGCTTGACTTGAATCTCCATTCTTGGCCACCATCTCCATGTTTGACCATCACATTTGATGCTTGATCACCATCTCCATGGATTACAATATTTTACATTTTGAAATAAAATAAACTAAATAACTAAATTTATTTAATTACTACATTCAAAATGACGGTATGCAAACCGTAAACCATGGGCCATACTAGTTACCTCAAAAAAAAATTGCATAACAGTTATACATCCACCCAATTGATATCTTCAAGTGGCCCATACAATTTAAACAATTTAAAATATAAAATTTACATAAACAATATATAAATTAATTACCATGAATAATAATCTAATTTTTATATTTTTTTTAATTTGCATTTAAAAACAATTGAATCAAAATCCAATTGAAATTAAGAGAACCATCTTTTCTCTTGAACTATCTCACGCAAAGACAACAAAGTCCAACTATTGACCTTCCTTTTGCTTGCATAGAAACTCCTTTCTAACAAAAGAATACTGTAAATCAATAGAAAAGACATTCTTTTCCTTAACTCACTGTGTCATGCCAACCATTTGACACAAGCAACTAACCATTTGACTTTTGCCATCACATGCATGAGTACAACAACAAAATCAACATTAAGAGACTTGATCTTGTTGTCATTGAAGTATCGAAAAGCTAAATAATATTAAATTCTAACAATTTGCTAATTAAATAAAATTCCTAAAATTTGGTTAACTGTTAACCAAAATTCTTAGAAATTTAATTAACCATATTATTTAGACAATATATAGGAAATTACTAAAACAATTCTAAATTACAAAGTTCAAAACTTTGTGATTAAAATCAATTTAAATAACCCCTCCCCAAAGTTCTTAACTTTGTTAGCAAATTAAAATAAGACATGGAATTACACTCTTACATATTGGTTTGCAAACTAACTAAATTATGTCCAAAACATGCCAAATAATTTAGGACTGATACCACTGTTAGGAATTAGTATGATTAACTATTAATCATGCGGAAAACTAAAACCCATGCCCAAGATCCATTATTTGACATGTAATGAACATAACAAGAAATAGTTAGAAATTATACCTTTGTCACGTGAATCCAATTCCCAAAGGTACACTTTAAGACGGAGGACCGCAAGCGAAGTCCCTCTATTGAAAGTCCACCCTGCAACGATTCACGAACGTCCCGAGTACTAGCTCGTAGTTGTAGGAACGATTCCTAAAACTATCTTGTGTGCACAACTCTTTGTGTTTTGATCTAAGTGTATGTGTAATACTTGCGTGAATGAAATATATGAGCACTTATAAAAAAAAAATTGCTCCCATATTCTCTTTTTTTTTTCTAACTTTTCAGTTATACTATGCTATCAATGCTATAGCATTAGTGGGTATAATGACCCATTATTGAGGGAGTTACAAATCTCCCGTAATAGCCCCAATAATAACACTTAAATAACTAAAAATTCTGCCCATATCTTGTATATATTTGACTGAAATTTCAGCTATGATTAAGCCTCATAAACACCACTAATGAGCATTACTAAGGGGTGTTACATAACATTTATATACATCCCTTTTAATACACCATACACTTAGTCTAATTAAACTCTTTTAATTAGATACATACATATTATCTAGTCCAGCCAGACTAATGTACACAATAATTAGTCTTAACTAATTTCACACACAAAATGATATTCACATTGCATTAGGTGTGACCCAATAGGATTAATCGATATTGAGCTCGGACCGTTATCAAATAACGCTCCGGTGACATTTAGAGGTTTCTAGTAAAACATAAACATTACCCAAATCGATTAATTTAACGTCTCATAGTACACCTACAAGTAACGTATTACGACTTAGTAAAATATCCACTTGATTATTGAACATTTTTAACAGTGATCATATCTACTCTTTTTGAGACAATGCCTAAAAGTATCTATAGCCCCTCCCCAACTCATAAATAGGAGAATAATACGCTTTAGTATACTCAAACTTACATCCTCATATATTGATAAAATACTCATGCCAGTTGAATTAAGACTCAACCAACATAATAATCCTAGGAATTATTGCTTGGAAACTTGGTATAAAGACGAAACATTAAAACTTAAATTAATGGGCCTTTAGTGGATTATCGTGGCCCAGTAAAATACATATTAGCTTTTAGCGTGTAATTTATATACTGATAATGGATTAAAAACAAATCTATATATAATATATACTTACTTATCTTAAAAGTTGTATAATTTTAACAATATGCATCTAGATTTTATTATAAGTTGTATATGTTTACACATGAATGAATAATTACGGTCCAAAAAAACTATAATAATGACATTTAAATTTAAATTAGTATGTTCATTCTATTTCTAGCATGGGAAAATTTTGACACCTACAATAAAAATAATTGTTAATTATATACATTTTTGGAAGGTTGATTGATTTATATGATAGGAGTTAAATATGAAACCTTTATATGATAATTGCATTTTCTACTCAAACACTATATGTTTTCTTTATTGTAAAATATTGATCGATATTATATTATATTTATAATGGTTAAGTTAAATTATTGGAGTACATTAATTTGAATCAAAATTAATATGTTTATTTATCTCTCCTTTGAAGTGAACATATAGGATTTCTAACATATAATAACATTCATTATGGATAATACGTGTCTATTTTGGAAGATTAATTGCATGATCAGTACTTTTTATTTTGAATTAGATAGATAAATGACATCAATCTCTTTCGCATATGGTAATATAATTGTCTTTAAAAAGTCGATTAATCTATATAATTTCTTTAAAAACCGTCCGATTGATAGATAAATTTATTTTTTTCTATGTTAATTAGGCTTGATTCATTCTTATCTTATACACTACCCATGATAAATGAAAATAATTTATTTAAGGTAATGATCAAAACAAATCCAACATTAAATAATGGTCAATTTTATTGCCATAACAAGAACCAAATTAAATTGTCTTACCAAACATTATTTATAATCTTTTAAGAGTATTCACAAATTGATTTGAATCTCCAAACTTCAAACCCCACATGAAAATTTAGGCCATCTCTATCTCACTCACTATATAAAGGCCTCATTGGCCACTCTTTTGAAGCAAACTAGTCCTCTCCTTCACCCATTGTTAAAGGCAGTTTGCAAAGCAATAGCAATGATGGAAAAAAGGTTAAACTTGCCTGGATAGTCGACAACGCTGCCTGACGAGCTAGCCTCAAGAAAAGGAGGTTAGGCTTGGTGAAAAAGGTGATGGAGCTGACAACCCTGTGTGGTACAGAAGCTTGTCTTGTTATATATAGTCCAGACGAACAACCACTAGTGGTATGGCCATCCCATGACGAGGTGCAATGACTGATTGTAAAGTTCTATCAAGCTCCTGAGTTTGAACGCATTAAGAAAATGATGAACTTGGAGACCTATATGAAAGAGAAGATTTCCAAATTTCAAAATTAACTTGAGAAGATGAACAGGAAAAACATGGAACTTGAGGCAGGGCAGTTCATGCTCCAAATACATCAAGGTAATAGCTCAAATACTACCGCTTGTGGCACCACTGCTGTTGCTATTGCTTTCACCACTAAAAACCTCAGAATAGTTCCTTCTAAACTCACTTGCAGGGTAACTGCTTCCTAGTGGTCCTAAAGGGTAATGTCCTGGCCCCACATCTTGACCGCCAAAAAGCCCTAAATTGTTGTATTCAGGTAGATCGATATCGGTGTTTAGGAATTTGAATATCATGAAAGGGGATGCACTTGAGCTACCGCCAGATGGTGGTTTTGGCAGCCTCAAGTCATCAACAACAACATTTGAGTAGCTACCCTCACTAAATGGAGGCCTTAGCGGCCCCTCTTCTGCAACAACACTTGAGCTTGCACCAAATGAAGGTCCTTGCAGCCGTAGGTGAGGTGCAAGGCTTGAGCACCAGCACCACCATATGGTGGTCCTAGAAGCCCCCCACCTGAAATGGGTTATGAGACTTACCACTCGATATGCTGCTACTAGCTCCACCTCTAACCATAGCTTTGGCATCGCCAATTTGTTCTGCAGTTGAAGGGCTTTGGGATGGTGGTGGTAAAGGAACATATCCTTGAGCGGGAGCAGCTGATGAAGAAGGGAATCGTTGATAATATTCTCTACATTTCCTGATGTCAGTCCACATTGTTTCCATATATCAGATCAAGCAATCCAGTTCATTAACATTAAAGTCATCCAACATCTTACCTTGATGTGTTGTTGCAGAAGAGGGGCCCTAAGGCCTCCATTTAGTGAGGGTAGCTCCTCAAATGTTGTTGTTGGTCACTTGAGGCTGCCAAGACCACCATCTGGCGGTAACTCAAGTGCATCCCCTTTCATGACGAATTCCCTAACACCGATATCGATCTACCTGAAGGCGACAATTTAGGGCTTTTTGGCGGTCAAGATGTGGGGCCAGGACATTACCCTGTAGGACCACTAGGAAGCAGCTACCTTGCAAGTGAGTTTGGAAGGAACTATTTCGAGGTTTTCAGTGGTGAAAGCAGCAGCAGCAGTGGTGCCACAAGTAGTAGTATTTGAGCTATTACCTTGATGTATTTGGAGCATGAACTTCCCTGCCTCAAGTTCCATGTTTTTCCTGTTCATCTTCTCAAGATGATCTTGCAACTCGGAAATCTTCTCTTTCATATAGGTCTCCAAATTTATCATTTTCTTAATACGTTCAAACTCAGGAGCTTGATAGAACTTTTCGATCAGACGTTGGACCTCGTCATGGGATGGCCATACCACTGGTGGTTGTTCGTCGGGACTATATATAACAAGACAAGCTTCTGCACTACACAGGGTTGTCAGCTCCATCACTTTTTTCACCAAGCCTAGCCTCCTTTTCTTGAGGCTAGCTCATCGGGCAGCGTTGTCGACTATCCAAGCAACTTTAACCTTTTTTCCCGTAATTGCTATTGCTTTGCAAACCACACCTTTAACAATGGGTGAAGGAGAGAACTGGTTTGCTTCACAAGAGTGGCCAATGAGGCCTTTATATAGTGAGTGAGATAGAGATTTGAGGGCCTAAATTTTCATGTGGGTTTGGGGTAATTTGGAGATTCAAATCAATTTGTGAATACTCTAAAAGATAAAAGATAAATAATGTTTGGTAAGATAATTTAATTTGTTGCTTGTTATGGTAATAAAATCTACCATTATTCAATACTAGATTTGTTCTAATCATTACCTTAAATAAATTATTTTCATTTACCATGGATAGTCTAAAAGATAAGTAAGAACCAAGTTTATTTGCCTAATTAACTTAGAAAAAGTAAATTTATTGACGGGACGATTTTTTAAAGAAATTATATAGATTAATTGGTTTTTTAAAGACAAAATTATATTATCATATGTAAAAGAGATTGATCTAATTTATCTATTTAATTCATAACAAAAAGTATTGATCGTGTAATCAATCTTCCAAAATAGACACGTATTATCCATAATGAACATTATTATATATTAGAAAATCTATATGTTCACTTCAAAGGAGAGAAAACTAAATATTAATTTTGATTCAAATCAATGTACTCCAATAATGTAACTTGACCAAGATAAATATAATTTCGACAATCTGTCATTTATATTTTACAATGAAGAAAACATATAATATGTTTTCATAATTTCATCAATATACATCTAAATTTAATTATAAGTTCTATATGTTTACACATGAATAAAGTATACTGTCCAAGAAAACTATTATAATGACCTTTAAATTTAAATTAGTATGTTCATTCTCTTTCTAGCATTTGAAATTTTTGACACCTACAATAAAATTTATTGTGAATTATACACATTTTGGATGGTTGATTGATTTACATAGTTTATGATTTCTTTTCTAATATATTTTAGGAGTTAGATATGGAAACATATATATATGATAATATTTTTACTTTTGATTATTATATATCTGAATAAAATTTTAAAAATGTTTGTATTTTCAACTCAAACACTATATGTTTTTCTCAATGTAAAATATAGATGACAACTGATGACATTACATTTATATTGGTCAAATTAGATTATTGGACTACATTAATTTGAATCAAAATTAATATGTTTATTTATCTCTCCTTTGAAGTGAACATATAGGTTTTCTAGCATGTAATAACATTCATTATAGATAATACGTGTCTATTTTGGAAGATAAATTACACGGTTGGTACTTTTTGTTATGAATTAAATAGATAAATGAGATCAATCTCTTTCGCATATGGTAATATAATTTTGTCTTTAAAAAACCGATTAATCTATATAATATCTTTAAAAAACCGTCCAACCGATGGATAAATTTACTTTTTCTAAGTTAATCAGACAAATAAACTTGGTTTTTACTTATCTTCTAAGCTACCCACGGTAAATGAAAAGAGTTTATTTAAGGTAATAATTAGAACAAATCCAGCATTAAATAATGGTGAATTTTATTACCAAAATAAGAAACAAATTAAATTATCTTACCAAATATTATTTATCTTTATCTTTAGAGTATTCACATATGGATTTGAATCTCCAAATTACACGTGAAATCCCAGATGAAAATTTAGGCCTTCAAATGTTTGTCTCTATCTCACTCACTATATAAAGGACTCATTGGACACTCTTTTGAAGCAAACCAGTTCTCTCCTTCACCCATTGTTAAAGGCGGTTTGCAAAGCAATAGCAATAACGGTAAAAAAGGTTAAACTTGCTTGGATAGCCGACAACGCTGCCCGACGAACAAAGTGAGGCTAGGCTTGGTGAAAAAAGTGATGGAGCTGACAACCCTGTGTGGTACAGAAGCTTGTCTTGTTATATATAGTCCCGACGAACAACCACCAGTGGTATGGCCATCCCATGACGAGGTCCAACGTCTGATCGAAAAGTTCTATCAAGCTCCTGAGTTTGAACACATTAAGAAAATGATGAACTTGGAGACCTATATGCAAGAGACGATTTCCATGTTGCAAGATCAACTTGAGAAGATGAAAGGAAAAACATGGAACTTGAGGCAGGGCAGTTCATGCTCCAAATACATCAAGTTCCATGTTTTTCCTGTTCATCTTCTCAAGTTATTTTGGACGGTAGACTTTATTCATGTGTAAACATATACAACTTATAATAAAATTTAGATGCATATTGATAAAACATATAGAACTTGAGGCAGAGCAGTTCATGCTCCAAATACATCAAGGTAAGATGTTGGATGACTTTAATGTTAATGAACTGGATTGGTTGATCTGGTATGTGGAAATAATGTGGACTGACATCAGGAAACGTAGAGAATATTATTAACGATTCCCTTCTTCATCAGCTGCTCCCGCTCAAGGATATGTTCCTTTACCACCACCATCGCAAAGCCCTGCAACTACAGACCAAATTGGCAATGCCAAAGCTATGGTTAGAGGTGAAGCTAATAGCAGCATATCGAGTGGTAAGTCTCATAACCCATTTCAGGTGCGGGGCTTCTAGGACCACCATATGGTGGTGCCGGCGACTCAAGCCTTGCACCTCACCTACGGTTGCAAGGACCTTCATTTGGTGCAAGCTCAAGTGTTGTTGCAGAAGAGGCGCCGCTAAGGCCTCCATTTAGTGAGGGTAGCTCCTCAAATGTTGTTGTTGATCACTTGAGGCTGCCAAGACCACCATCTGGCGGTAGCTCAAGTGCATCCCCTTTCATGATATTCGAATTCCCTAACACCGATATCGATCTACCTGAAGGCGACAATTTAGGGCTTTTTGGCGGTCAAGATGTGGGGCCAGGACATTACCCTTTAGGACCACTAGGAAGCAGTTACCCTGCAAGTGAGTTTGGAAGGAACTATTTCGAGGTTTTCAGTGGTGAAAGCAGCAGCAGCAGCAGTGGTGCCACAAGCGGTAGTGAAACAGAAGAGACCAGTTGATTGCAAAAATTGACCCTCCAACTTCGATTCTTCGCTGATAAACTTTGTTTCATGTTGGTTTATCCTCAAAAATTGTGTTTTTCTTTTGCAATTTCATTTCGTGGTCAGGTCATTATTTTGTTTTTTTCTTCTCCTTATGGGTTGTCGTCGTCATTGTTGTTGTAAGCTTTTGGTTAATTAGTATGATTTAATAAAACATGTTCTTGCCTTCCATTCTTTGCTAACAAAGAATATAAATACTGTCAAAAAAATTGAGCACCATAGCAAACAAGAAGATGTCCTTATTAATTTTTACAAAATAAGATTCAATATGCCACAACTAAAAGGCTACACTTCGCCTTTCGTTTTATGTTATTGAGAGAAAAGCTTAATATTAAGCATTAATTCATGCAGCTCCAATGTTAATTTGACTACGACAGAAAAATAAATATAGTTTCTTTTAACAAATTGAGTAATTTCATTGATGGGCTAGATAGTCCATAAAAGTTGTTCAACAAATTGCAACACATTAAATATAAAAACTATCTTCGTACAGATTTAGTGGTCAAGGGAATAGGCATTCCCTTTGACACCAAATTGTTAGTTTAATTTTTTCAACAATCTTCCCTTTTGACAATTTGTTGTACGAAACATACACAAAGCAGAAATTAAATTATCAAGTAACCTCAGCTCCCCATAAGTATATTCCCATTAACTCAATAAACTTAACTTAGAAAATAATTAAGTAAATTAATCATCAATGCTTAGTTGACTTTGCATCAATAACCAACCAACCATAATTATAACTAAATAAGCTAACCAAGTAATGAGGTAATGCATCAAATTAAAAAATTCATAAGCAGAATCAATTCACTAGTAGTTTAGAATCAATCACTAGCAATATCATCGTCAGAATGAAGTCGCAACAGTAGAAGAAAATAAACTAAAAATCCAAAAACTGAAAACTTCCTCTCTCAATGCAACAATAGAAATCTCCCCCTTTTGATAGTTTCCCCCCTCAAGAATATCTTCCAGCATTATCAGGTATCCCTTCCCGCCCCCTCCCTTTTTGTCCAATAAAATGCCAAACTATTCCTAGCTAGAACAGACCAGACGATTAGCAAGTAAGGCTTGTTATATATCATTCATCTTCTTAATTATTTTGGCTTCAGCTCTCAGCCTATCACAATGTCTTTAATAAAATTCGATTAAGGAACGGATACTAGAAATAGCTCTAGCCCTTGTACCCTTAAGAATGGAATTGGTGCTTGCGGTAGTGGACACTTCCTGGGTCAGAAATGCTTCTTCCTACTCAGCTTCTTCATATCAAAATTACTCCCCCTCGATTGTAAACCAAGTAGTTCATCTCCCTCTCAATGGTAGCTTCTCAGAATCATTTTTCCCCTTCAACAACACCCGCTATATCCTGACAGTAACAATTCAAGACCTTACTTAACATTATTGTTGGAACAAGGGCAGCAACTCAATATGCAATGTGCATGTAATTTGCATGAAATTAAAAGTGAACAACAAAAACAAGAAGAAGAAACCGAAACTTAAGTGAAGAAAACTTGAAGGAGCAAAGCTTAATAGCTTAAAAACTTAATGAACTTTCATTGATAAGAAGTTATATATAAATACAATAGTTGGTTAGGAAAATGACATTTTCCTAACAAATTAACAACTCCACCATTACACAATTATCTTAACAACTCCACCATTACACAATTATCTTAACAACTCCACCATTACACAATTATCTTAACAACTCCATGCTAAGATGCTGCCTTTGCTGCTACTGGTTCTTTGTTGAATTGCAGGCCAACTCTTGACACTCCTCCTTGGTCTGTATGCAACAAACACCAATGTTGCTTCTCAAATGCTCAAACCTCAATGTACCAAGTGGTTTGGTTAGAATGTCAGCCAATTGGTCTTGTGAACTGCAGTGCACGAGACTGACTTCCTTGGATTGTTCAGCCTCTCGAACAAAATGCAATTTATCTTAAAATGCTTAGTTTTCCCATGGAAAACCGGATTTTTGGCAATGGCAACTGCTGACTGGTTGTCAACAAGAATTTCAGTAGGTTCAAGTTGCTCCTCATTGAGATCTTTCAGCAACTTTCTAAGCCAAATGGCTTGATTTACTGCTGCTGCTGCAATATACTCAGCTTCAGCTGTCGACTGGGCAACAGTTGGTTGCTTCTTCGAGCACCAACAAAACATACTCGAACCAAGGCTAAAGAAGTAGCCTGAGGTACTTTTCATGTCTTCAGAAAGTCCAGCCCAGTCACTATCCGAGAAACCAACCAATTTAAACTCATTTTCTCTCTTGAACTTGACTCCATAGCTCAATGTTCCCTTGATGTATCGAAGCATTCTCTTGGCAGCTTTAAAATGCATTACATTGCAACAATGCATAAATCTTGAAAGCAAACTAACAGCATGCATTAGATCTGGTCTAGTTGCTGTCAGATAAAGTAAGCAGCCAACCAAACTTCTGTACTCCCTTTCATCAACTCTTTCATAGTCACCAATGCTTGTTAGCTTCTCTCCTTGAGCCATAGGACTGCTCACTGGCTTGCAATTCTCCATGCTGAATTTGTTAAGTATTTTCAAAGCAAATGCATGTTGGCTAATAAAAATACTTTGATTGGCTTGATTTACTTCCATGCCAAGAAAGTAAGTCATGACTCCCAAGTCAGTCATGTCAAACACATGTTGCATTTGTGTTTTGAACTCATCAATCAAGTCTTCCTTGCTTCCAGTCACCAGCAAGTCATCCACATAGATAGAGACAATCAACAGAGTCTCCTTGTTGGACTTTTTCACATAAAGTGTTGGCTCACTCAAGCTCTTTTCAAATCCGAGCTTATACAGGTGGGAGTCAATCCTGTCATACCAGGCTCGAGGAGCCTGCTTCAGGCCATAAAGTGCCTTCCTCAGCTTGTACACTTTGTCTTCATTTCCTAGAACCTTGAAACCATCAGGTTGCTCGATGTAGATCTCCTCCTTAAGGTAGCCGTTCAAGAAGGCTGACTTGACATCCAGCTGGTGAATCTTCCACTGTTTTTGAGTAGCCAAAGCAAACAACAATTTGATGGTATCCAATCTTGCCACAGGAGCAAAAGTCTCCATGAAATCGATGCCATACTGCTGACTGTACCCTTTTACTACAAGCCTGGCCTTGTGCTTGTTCAATGAACCATCAACATTGAATTTGGCTCGAAACACCCACTTGACACCAATGACTTTCTTCTGGACAGGTCTTTCTACCAAATCCCAGGTTTGATTCTTGTGAATCATGTCAAGCTCAGCTTCCATAGCTTTCTTCCATTGCTTGTCTTTGACAGCTTCTTCAAAGCTTGAAGGTTCCACTATGGCCACATTACATCTCTGGTAGATGCCAGCAATGGTTCTGATGCCCCTTACAGGTAGATCATCCACATTTGCATTGCTAGGCTCATGTTTAGCTAGTTCTAAACTGCCATCTATCAAATCTTCTTCAAACTGCATTGCATTTGAACCATCCCAGTTCCAGGTCCTTGCTTCATCAAACTTGACATCCCTACTAACCACAATTCTTTTGGTTGAGGGATCATAAAGCCTATAGTCCTTATTGTTGTTGCTGTAGCCCACAAGTATAGTTGGAGCTGACCTTTTCTCAAGCTTGGTCCTTTTTTCAGCAGGTATATGCACATAGCACACACATCCAAACACTCTCAAGTAGGAGACTGATGGCTTCTGTCCATGCCAAGCCTCAAATGGAGTCTTATCCTTCACAGCATGTGTTGGAAGTCTGTTGAGCAAGTACACTGAGGTGTTGACAGCCTCAGCCCAAAAGGTGCTTGGCAACTTGCTTTCAAACATCAGACATCTGGCCATGTCCATTACAATTCTGTTCTTCCTTTCACACACTCCATTTTGTTGAGGAGTGTACACAATGGTTAGTTGGTGATGGATCCCAGTCTGTTCACACAACTTCTGAAACCTTTCAGACAAGTACTCAGCCCCATTATCAGTCCTCAATGCCTTGATCTTGCAATCTGACTGATTCTCCGCCTGAGCCTTGAATTTGGTGAAGGCCTCGAACACATCAGACTTCTGCTTCAAGAAGTAAACCCAACAGCATCTAGTTAAATCATCAATAAATAGAACAAAATACTTACAGCCACTGAGTGAAGAGGTCTTCATTGGACCACAGATGTCAGAATGCACCAGCTCAAGCCTTTCTCGAGCTCTCAATGCCTTGTTGACTGGAAAAGGCAACCTGGCTTGTTTTCCAAGTTGGCAAGCCTCACAAACAGTACTTGTTGACCTACCTTGGTCATGTCTTCAACTAAATTCTGCCTGTGCATCAAATCAAGTGATCTGAAGTTGGCATGGCCTAATCTTTTATGCCATAGACCAGCACTGTCAGCTAGGCTTGTGTAAGCCTTGTTTTCAACCTGACTTACATCAAACATGAAGCATTTGTATGTCATAGGAATTGTGACAATTTCCTGGGCATAACAATCTTGAATGATGCATGAATCATTTTTGAAGACTAATGAATAACCCTTTTGGACCAACTGACCAACACTTAACAGGTTTTGATCTATATCAGGCACATAAAGCACATATGTGATTAGCTTGTCACCTGAGCCTGAGTTGATCAGCACATCTCCTCTGCCCTTGGCTTCAATTAAGCTTCCATTGCCTATCTTGATCTTTGAAGTGAAGCTCTTGTCAAGCTGCTTGAATAAAGTCTCATCAGCTGACATGTGATGTAAGCAGCCACTATCTACTAGCCAACTACACTTGGCTTTGCTTTTGGTTGCAAAGCTTGAGGCAGTGAAAACATGCTCCTCCTGAGCTGGAAAGTCTTCAGCAGTCTTGGCTTGAGCTTGTTGTTCAGTTTGTGGCTTGTCCCTGTTTCTACAAACCTTTTCATGATGACCAAACTTCTTGCAACTCTTGCACTGAATGTCTGGCCTATTCCAACAGTTCTTCTCTAGGTGGTTAGTCTTCTTGCAATATTTGCAAGGTGGAAGCTTCCTTCTTTCTGCTTGATTCCTGGATCTTTCCCTTCTGTCAGCCCAAGGTTTCTTTGGTGTCTGACTTGAACTCGAGCCATCATTGGCTTTTGCTTGGAAAGCTCCTTCAGGATGCTTTTCCTGTCTAGTGGTCCTTCTTTGCTCGAGTGTATAGAGGGAGTTCACCAACTCAGACAAGGTGATGGTTGTGAGGTCCCTTGAGTCTTCCAATGAGGAAATCTTTGACTCAAACCTCTCAGGGAGAGTGGTAATGACCTTCTCCACAACTCTACTATTAGTAAAATCTTCACCTAGGAACCTTATGTTATTCACTGTTGCCATTATTCTATCAGAGTACTGCTTGATGGTCTCCGATTCCTTCATTTTCAAGTTCTCAAACTCCCTTCTAAGGTTGATCACCTGTTGCTGCCTTGTCTTGTCCGAGCCCATGAACTCTTCCTTCAGCCTTTCCCAAGCTTGTTTAGGTGAATCACAGGCCATGATTCGAGTGAAAATAACATCTGACACTCCATTCTGTAGGCAGGCCATAGCCTTGTGCTTCTTGGCTCGATCCTCACTATGCTGCCTGATCTGAGCAATAGTGGGATTGGCTCTCAATGGAGGTGGCTCAGTATCTCTCTCGATTGCACTCCACAAGTCTTGTGCCAGGAGATGAGTCTTCATCTTCATAGACCAGATGTGATAATTCTCACCAGTAAACACAGGTGGTGGAGGTGGTGTATAGCTCATTTTCAGCAACAATAAAATGAAACAACAACAAGGAGATTTCTTCCTTCTTAAATTTTGTTTCCACCGAAAAACATCAACAATTAAGGCCCTCAAAGAAGATGGCTCTGATTACCAATTGTTGGAACAAGGGCAACAACTCAATATGCAATGTGCATGTAATTTCCATGAAATTGAAAGTGAACAACAAAAACAAGAAGAAGAAACCGAAACTTAAGTGAAGAAAACTTGAAGGAGCAAAGCTTAATAGCTTAAAAACTTAATGAACTTTCATTGATAAGAAGTTATATATAAATACAATAGTTGGTTAGGAAAATGACATTTTCCTAACAAATTAACAACTCCACCATTACACAATTATCTTAACAACTCCACCATTACACAATTATCTTAACAACTCCATGCTAAGATGCTGCCTTTGCTGCTACTGGTTCTTTGTTGAATTGCAGGCCAACTATTGACAATTATAAGGCTAAAATCATACCATTCTGTACGTAAAAAACCCTTCTGAAGCAGCTAATTGTTTTTGTCACAAACACTTTGCAACAAGTTAGCATAAAGTTTCATAACCACTATTCCCAGGAAGTACTATGCCATGATTAGAAAAAATTAATCTATTCTACAATACTCATTTTAAGAGCAATGACATACCTCTTGGAACAAGTAGTATCAAGGAATACTTTTTGCTAGTCTTTTTTTGGTTGGAAATCTCACTTCCCACAACTGAGCAAATCCTCATCTTGCGAGCCTGGGCAAGACTTGAGGGAAAGGGCACTTCCTTGGTGATCTCAACATAAAAAATCAAATTTGGCCTCAGTTTTGGGTATAAAACTTTCATCAACCCATTTTGGCTCGATCTAAGAAGTGTAACAAGCTGATAAACCATGTCTCTGTAGTTCTGTCTAGGTCTACCCCTTGTTTTGACCTTATCATGCACGCTACTAATTATGTCAGCAATTGAGTGATTCTTTCTGACTTTTGCTGAAGGTTGAAATGGCTTATCATCATTGTACTGATCATTAGTTTCACTAATAACTTAAAGCTCTTAACTTTCTACTTTTTACTGTTCTTTAGTATTAGCAGTGCCAAGGGGTAGGCACTCCCTCAAACACTGAATCAGGATCCTTCTCTTTACATCTTCTCTACATATCTCATGGACTCCAGCATCATCAACCACCACATGGATTGACTCTATAACCCTCTAAGTATGTTTTTTGAACACCCTATACATTTATTCATCATTGATTCTTTTCTTGCTGAGCCATGTGTTCTTGAATGTTGGTAGAAGCTCTTGCATCAATAAGGCTACCAGAAAATGATGGTTTAGCAAAGAAATTATTAACATTCACCAAAATGTTGTCAATGATTGAGACATGTATACTCTAAATATGAGATTTCTTGAAAAAGAACATCAATTCTTTGTTTAGGATCGTCAGTATGTTCAGACATCTGTGGACTATTCAACAAGGCATCAATTTTCTCCGGTGCTTGGTGGATAGCTTGTGATGGCCCAACAATTTGTCTCATGTTAGAAAAAATTTGGTTCGAAAAAGGTTTTCTAGAATTAAAATTTTAAAAATCGAGCCGGTTTGTTGTATTTAAAACAATAAACCCTTTTCGGCTAGAGAGATCCTTGTCGTTCCCGACTTTCAACCGAACGACCTTCCTCTTTATTCTTGTACCACGAACTGCTTCCAGTGTCGGCTTGAGCGAATTCGAATCAAACACAAAACCAAATATATTTTCTTTACTTTTAGTGGAAAAGAAAAATTCTCTTTTTAATAGAAACCGATAGATTTTTATTCTGAAAAATTAAAATTTATACTTAATATCTCAAAGTTGTTGTATTTAGCCCTACTGATGCTATCTATTTATAGGGAGAAGAAGTGAAACATTTGTTGAATTTTAGAAGTCTATTGCAATAGAAAAATGAACTCATATTCTAACTAGGAATAGGAGGCAACAATCCTAGTTAATTATACTAGGGTTTGTCGTCCCTAGCATTAACATGAGAGGATTTTGGGCCTCTCCCATATCGGGTTCAATTACAAGTACTTCTTAGACTTTTAACCTAGTGTTTTATAATTCAGTCCAACTCGATACTTGTTTTGTTATTTCCCAAAATAAACATATTAAATTAATTTAAATAAATAAATAAATAAATTTCCCAATTAAATAAATTTTTTAACCCAATTCTAATTCTATTAAAATTATGACGATTTTACCGTAAAAAAATCTATTAGAAAATATATTTAATATTTCAACATTAAAAGAATTCATTATGACAAATTAATTAATTTTTGTTTCTAAACTCCAATTATTTAATAAATTTATTAAATGATAATTTGGAAAACCATAAAATAATTTTTCAGGTCATTTCCATTTAGAGAAAACCACATTCATTTCCAAATGTTTCCCATTTCTCTAACTTTACCATTTCCATCCATTTTTGTTCATTTGATTCAATATGCAATTCATTTATGGTTTCAACAAGCTAGCTGTTAAGTATGACTCCTATTTCTGTCAAATTTGAGAAGTAATCTTCTAGTTAAACTTTGTTTATTTGTTTCAATCAAGCACTGATTAATTTAGATTTTATTATTATTTGACCTATGAATTTAGCCTATAAATATGCTCTTTTACAACCTTAGAAAAAACACCCATTAGATATTACAACTCATAACACATTTATAGAATTTTTGTGTTTACATTTTGAGGGTTCTTTGTTTACGGGTTTTCGGGGTTTAGTTTTTATCTCCATCTTTTGTACTCTTCGTTTCTTTTGCCATTATAGTAAAATTATCTTTGCCCGTGGTTTTTTATCCTCTTTGGAGGAGTTTTTCCACGTTAAATTTGTGTGTTCAATTTATCAATTTCTTTTGCTATTTTTACTTGTTCGTTGCTTAATCGGGCGATTCCTAACAAGTGGTATCAAGAGCTAGTTCAATTTTCATATATCAGCCTATTTAGATATGGCAGCAACAAAGTTTGAAATTGAGAAGTTCGATGGTGAGACAAATTTCAATTTGTGGCAAGTTCGAATGATGGAAATTCTAGTTCAAACCGGCTTGAAAAAGGTTGTTACCGGGAAAAAGCCTGAAAATCTAAATCAAACAAAATGGGAAGAGCTTGATGAAAAGGCCTTGTCTGCAATCTAGTTGTGCCTCGCGAATATGGTATTGCAGGAGGTATTGATGGAGAAAACCTCATCCGCCTTATGGAAAAGGTTAGAAACTTTTTATGCGACTAAGTCTCTGGCTAACCGTTTAGTGTTGAACAACGTCTATTTACATTTCGCATGAACGAAGGTGAGCTTATTAGAGATCACATCAGTCAATTCATTACTCTTTTAAATGATTTAAAGAATGTTGAGGTTCATATTGATGATGAAGATCAGACTATGCTATTATTGTGCTCTTTACCCCCTTCATACAAGTCTTTCAGGGAGACCCTAATTTATGGCAGAGACAAACTCTCGTTCGAAGATTTGAAGGGTCATTTGTTGAGTAGAGACAAACTTGACAATGAGCTTCATTTGGATAGCAAGGCAAATAGGCAAGCTTCCATTTTGATAGCATCAAAGAAACGAGACAAAAGGTGTCGCTATTGTAAACATTTAGGTCACGCCAAAGCAGATTGTTATAAACTGTGAAATAAAAGAGCTGCTGAGAGTAACGAGGAAGATGTAGCTGGTGCTAATTTGGTCGATGAAAGCGGTGATGATTTCTTGTTAGTGTCAACGAGTGATAACTCCAAGCTCACGTCTGAGTGGATCCTAGATTCGGGATGTTCTTTCCACATGTGTCCCAATAGAGAATGGTTCTCTACATACAGCTCGGTTAAAGGTGGAGTTGTGTGCATGGGAAATGATTCATCTAGTAAGGTAATTGGTATTGGTACTGTTAAAATTAGGATACACGATGGGACGATTAGGACACTCTCAGATGTCAGGTATGTACCTGATTTACGAAAGAATCTCATCTCCTTGAGTATTTTAGACTTGAAAGGATGAAGAATCAACATCGAGTCGAGTGGCATTAAAGTATCTCGTAGAGCTCTCGTTTTGTTAAAAGGTAAAAGAACTAGCAGTCTTTATATTCTGGAAGGTTCTACAGTGACTGGCAAAATTGGACGTCCCTCGTCATTACAGAGTAGAAGTCAACTCATTTAGAGTGAAGGCAACTTGGTTATAGGAGGGAAAAAGGTATGACCGTTTCGTTGAAGAGAGGTTCTCTTTTAGATGCAGGTTTTGAAAAGTTAGGGCATTGTGTTCGTGAAAATCAAACCCGGGTTAGTTTTGATTTGGCAGTGTACAAGTCGAAGGCTAGAAGTCTTCCAGTTTCTAAGCACAGATTCGACTCAGTTAATTCCCTACATGGTTCAAGATAGGCTCGTGACGGGCTTTGGCAAAGATGGTATTGTGAAAATATGAGTCAAGGTGGAGATTTGTTAAGTATGACTCCTATTTCAGTCAAATTTGAGAAGTAATCTTCTAGTTAAAATCTGTTTATTTGTTTCAATCAAACACTGATTAGTTTAGATTATTTTATTATTATTTGACCTATGAATTTAGCCTATAAATAGGCTCTTTTATAAACTTATAAAAGGCACCCATTAGATATTAGAACTCATAACACATTTATAGAATTTTTTTGTTTATGTTTTGAGGGTTCTTTGTTTTGGGTTTTCGAGGTTTAGTTTTTATCTCCATCTTTTGTACTCTTCGTTTCTTTTGCCATTATAGTAAAATTATATTTGCTCGTGGGTTTTTATCCTCTTTGGAGGAGTTTTTCTACGTTAAATTTGTGTGTTCAATTTCTCAATTTCTTTTGCTATTTTTACTTGTTCGTTGCTTAATTGGGTCGATTCCTAACACTAGCGAAGAGACCGATTGGACATATGCAATTAAGGCTCAAATGATTTATAATTAAGTTTCAACATTTCGCCTATTAATTATAAACTCATTTGTTTACGAAGTCATTCCACTATAGTATTGTGACTAAGCTCTCCCCAACAACATACCATTATAAAAGCAACTTAATCAATGCTCGTCTAATGGCCTTGACATAAGTGTGTTTGTAACACCCCTTACCTGGATTCTACGCCGGAACCAGGCCCGAGGCGTTACCGTATTAAAACTACTTGATCGCCACTTAGGCTCATCATGACTACTCTTTTAAGTCACCTCAACGACCTCATTCTCGACTTACAAGGCCTCACTCATACACAGACTCTTGAGGCTATACTGGAACTTTTTTTTTTCAAATCTTAAAATTTTTCTCTTTTATACAGGGCTCACACGCCTGTGCAAGATAAGACACGCCCATGTGTAGACATGCACGCCCATGCCTTCCAACCGTGGTGAACACTGACTATCTACCTACGGCATCAAGGCCTAGTCACACGCCCGTGTGGCTAGCCCGCGGCCAACACTGATTAACTCACACGGCCTAGGCACATGACCGTGTGACTAGTCCGTGGTCTATTCTGACTTAATATGCCAACATGCAGGGGACACACGGCCAAATCACATGTCCGTGGGCTGACCATGTGTCACACATGGTCTAGACACACGCCCGTGTGTCTATCCGCATGGACAAGAACAAAGCTATATGCCAAGTTCTTTTCACCCCTTTAGCATACATAACATGCACTCATTCAACACATCCATAACCAACTCATAATGAAGTGCAATTTCACATGGATAACTACATCTTTTCATATAATAAAGTAGCCAACAACTATGGCATTATACAAAATAGGTTATCCAACTATGGGCTAACACATCTTAGCCATTTACAACAAAAGTCACTAACTTTTCTAGCCCCTATACATGCCATATACAAAACATTGAGTCTCATGTACCAGAGTGTGATGATAGCGTGGGTGATTCTCCAATTGATCCTCGTATCTCGAGTTAACTCTATTGCTCTATAAGACAAGGGAAAAGAAAGAGAGTAAGCTTTGAGCTTAGTAAGATTACACATAAACAATTAAGCATCATAGTATAAGCTAAACAACAATTAGCATTATACTAACATATAATACACAACTATGCTTACTCTTTCTATCCCTTGCCACATTTCCAACACATCATGAGTCATATACTCATAACCATTGACATGCACCCCTGTATTCAATATCACATTTATACAATATACAACACAATATCATTTATCGATAATTCATCCACACAACTAATTAACTCAATAATACAACCACACAGCTAATCCAAATAGCTAATTTCTCAGTAATACAACCACACAGCTAATCCACACAGCTAATTTCTCAGTGGTTTCGCACTTAGCCCACCACAATCGATTTATAAGGTAGTATCGCACTTAGCCTACCTCAAAGGTAATCATAGTGGTTTCGCACATAGCCCACTAGACGATATACCTAACGATAGCATCGCACATAGCCAGCTCATTATCAATATGCATTAGGATGGTATCGTACTTAGCCCACCATTTAGCATTATCACTACACATTCTAATATCTACTTACTCAATCATTCATCCATTCACAATATCTACCACATTCATTCCACATAGGTTCTCAAACATGCTACACACTAGCTAGCATTAACAAATTGTAAGTATGAATGCATTGTTTATGCATAGACTTACCTCAGTACTCAAAAGTATAGAAACGTGCAATTTAGTCCACCACCTTGCTTTTGCCTCGGTTTAGATCCGGGCTTTGTCTTTCTTGATCTATAATGAATAAATCAGCTTATTCAATACACACATTAACTAAATTGACCCACATCTCATACTTTAGCAAAATTACCATTTTGCCCCTAAACTTTCTCATATTTACACTTTTGCCCCAAGGCTCGTAAAGTGATTTTTATTCAACTTTCTAGCCTTTCATGCTTAGCCGAATCATTTACTCAACTAAAGCATTCATCAATTCTCACTAAATCATACATGTATGACCAAACTTAAGACTTTTACAAACAAGTCCCTACATGCATTTTTCATGGAAAATCACTTAGCAAAAGATGTTTCTACTACATCAAGCTTTCAGATTCTTCCATAAAACATCAAAATACATGCATGTCATACATGGGTACATTTTTGAACATTCATCATAGCTCATCAAATAGCTAAAAATAGCTTACTCATGCTACTATGACTTCAAAAGTACGAAGAATATCAAAAACGGGGCTTAGATGCACTTACTAGTAAGCTTGAAAATTTGAAGAACCCTAACAATGGCTCTTGAAAATTTTGGCAGCCTTGGAGAAGAAGATGAGTGAATGTTTTCATCTTTTCTCCTATTTTAATCATTTAATAGCCAAATGACCAAAATGCCCCTTTTTATAAACTTTCTATTTTAACTCATCCATGCTCAATTGTCCAAAAACTCAAAATTGGGAAAATTACTCATTAAGGACCTCTAATTAATATTCTAAATCTATTTCACACAAATAGCTTCTAGAATCTCACATTTTGCAATATTTGCAATTTAGTCCTTTTAGACAATTTAACCGCAATTTCACAAATTGCTTCATGAAACTTTCACACTAGCATGCATACATAGCATAAACCTCAAAAACTCATACATATACCTCGAATTTGTGGTCTCGCACCACTATTCTGACTAGGCCCTAAACCGGGATGTTACAACTCTCCCCCTTTTAGGGATTTTCGCCCTCGAAAATCTTACCAATAAAGAGGTTTGGATGTTGCTCTCTCATAGCTTCTTCCATTTCCCACGTAGCCTCTTCCACACCGTGTTTCTGCCACAACACTTTCACTAGTGCTATGCTCTTATTTCTCAACTGTTTCACCTCTCGAGCCAAGATCTTAATCGGCTCCTCTTCATAAGACATATCTGGTCTTATCTCAACTTTCACCGAAAGAATCGCATGTGAAGGATCGGAGCGATACCATCGCAGCATCGACACATGAAACACATCATGAATCTTTTCCAACTCTACCGGCAAATCCAACCGGTACGCTACAGGCCCAACTCTGTTTGTAATCTCATACGGCCCTATGAATCTTGGACTCAACTTCCCTTTTCGTCCAAATCTCATAATCTTCTTCCACGGGGACACTTTCAAAAACACTTTGTCACCCACCTCAAACTCGAGTTCTTTTCTTTTCAAATCCGCATACGACTTCTGTCAGTCTGAAGTAGCTTTCAGACTATTACGGATTACTCTCACTTTTTCCTCGGTTTCTTTCACTAGATCGACCACATGGATCCGCTTTTCACTAAGCTCGGTCCAATACAATGGAGTCCAACACTTACGACCATACAAAGCTTCATACGGTGCCATCTATATACTCGACTGATAACTGTTGTTGTAGGCGAATTCGACCAAAGGTAGATATCTCTCCTAACTGCCCTCGAATTCTCATACACAACATTGGAGCATATCCTCAAGAACTTGAATCACTATTTCAGACTGACTATTAGTTTGCGGATGGAACGCAATACTGAAATTTAACCTCGTACCCATGGCCTCTTGCAACTTCTTCCAAAACCTTGAAGTAAATCTCGGATCTCTATCCGATATAATAGACATAAGCACACCATGCAATCTCACTATCTCTGCTACATACAACTCAGCTAGCTTATCCAGTGAATAATCAACACATACTAGGATAAAGTGAGCCGACTTCGTCAGTCTATCCACAACAACCCACACAGCATCTTTCTTTTTCGGAGTCATCGGCAACCCCGTCACAAAATCCATGGTAATTCGATCCCACTTCTATTCGGGTACCATCACTGGCTGAAGCAATCCCGAAGGCACTTGATGCTCAGCTTTTACTTGTTGACAAATCAGATATTTTGTCACAAACTCAGAAATATCTCTTTTCATACCCGGCCACTAATACAACTTCCTTAAATCATTGTACATTTTCGTACTACCCGGATGTACTGACAAACATCCACTATGGGCCTCATGCAAAACCTTTCGAATCAACTCCTCATCTTTAGGTACACAAATTCTGTCATGGTACAATAAACAACTATTCGAACCCACTCGAAAATCAGAATCACTTTCAGATCCGCACTTAGCTTTCTTAGCTCGCATCTCACTGTCATTCCTCTAAGCCTCACATATCTGTTGAACAAATAGTGGCTTAGTTCTCATCTCTATCAAAATAGCACCATCATCAGCAAATGCTAAACTCGTGCTCATAACTCTTACATCATACAAGGATTTCCTACTCAGGGCATCCGCAACCACATTCACTTTTCCCGGGTGGTAATCAATGACTAACTCATAGTCTTTCAGATCCTTCTGATCTATCAAATATCTCAAACTCTTGTGATCCGTAAAGATTTGACACTTCTCACCATATAAGTAATGTTGCCAAATCTTTAACGCGAAAACAATCGCAGCCAACTTCAAATCATGAGTCAGATAATTCTTCTCGTGCGGTTTTAACTGTATCGAGGCGTAAGCGACCACCTTACCCTCTTGCATCAACACGCAACTGAGACCATTAAACAACGTATCACTGTAAACCACGAACTCCTTTCCCGATTCTGGTTGAACCAAAATCGGTGCTTCAGTCAACAATGTTTTCAATCTCTCGAAACTCTGTTGACATGTCTCAGTCCATTCAAACTTGACATCTTTGTGCAATAGTTTCGTCATCGGGGTAGCAACCACAAAGAACCCCTTTATGAAACGTCTATAATATCCCGCTAATCCCAAGAAACTTCTAACTTTCGTCACATTCCTCGGCAGTTTCCAATCCACAACAGCCGATCCTTACTCGGGTCAACTCTGACACCATTACTCGACACAATGTGTCCTAAGAATCCAACCTCTCTGAGCCAAAACTCGCTCTTGCTAAACTTAGCATACAACTGCTTATCTCTTAAAGTTTGCAAGACAATTCTCAAATGCTCTTCATGATCGTTCTCATCCCAAGAATAGATCAATATGTCGTCAATGAAGACAACTATAAACTTGTCCACATATGGTCTGAAAACACGATTCATCAGATCCATAAAAATCGCAGGTGCATTTGTTAAACCAAACGACGTGACTAAAAACTTGTAATGGCCATACCTTGTTCGAAATGCAGTTTTCAACACATCTTGTTCTTTCACTCTCAACTGATAGTAACTAGACCTCAGGTCTATCTTGGAGAACACCGTAACTCTTTTCAGTTGATCAAAAAGATCATCTATCCTTGGTAAAGGATACTTATTCTTCACCGTCACCTTATTGAGTTGCCTATAGTCTATGCACAGCCTCATAGACCCATCTTTCTTCTTCACAAATAATACCGGAGCACCTCACAGTGAGTAGCTCGATCTTACAAAACCCTTATCTGTCAACTCTTGCAACTGAACTTTCAGTTCTTTCAACTCTAAAGGTGCCATTCTATATGGAGCAATTGAAATAGGTGCCGTTCCTGGAACTAACTCAATCCCAAACTTGACACCTCTCACTGGAGGTAATCCAGGTAAATCTTCCGGGAATACATCTGGATACTCGCATACTATCGGCACTGTTTCAAACTTCACTCCAATCTCTTGAGTATTCAACATAAAAGCGAGATAGGACTCACATCCTTTTCTCAAACATTTCTCAGCCACTAGAGAAGAAATCATCACTGGTAGACTATCTGATCCACCTGATTCAACCCGAACGACATCTCCACTCTCACAAATCAGTTCAATAAACTTACTACCACAGTTCACTAAGACACTATGGGTAGTCAACCGATCCATGCCTAGGATTAAGTCAAACTCATCAAACGAAAACAACATTAGATTTGCCGGAAAACAATGACCTCTAATTGTCAAAGGACAACTCTTACACACCTTGTCCACTAACACATACTTTCCTAACGGGTTTGACACCTTAACCACAATATTTGTAGACTCAACTGTCATACTTAAACTAGATGCCAATCTCATGCAAATATAAGAGTGAGTAGACCCTGGATCTATTAAAGCAATAACAAAGGTGTCATAGAGAGAAAAAGTACCCGTTATCACATCTGGGGAGGATGCCCCTTCGCGAGCGCAAATAGCATACGTCCTCGCAGGTGCCTGACTCTCCGGTCTCACGGCAGAGTCTCTGGACACACCTCTACCACTAACCCCACCTCTTGGGTTTCTTGGTGGTCTACCCCTTGTAACCATGATCGTTGTTTTTCGCAATGTCAAAGTCTTAAAATTTATATAAAGAATGTTCGAACCTGGAAACTAACTATGACAATGATTTGAGGCAAGCGTACCTATCGAAAAGTAGTATAGTTAAGGCAAGACCGGAATGTCGAACCCAAAGGAACCAAAAGTACTAATACTAACTCTCTCTTTATTATTTAGCCTAAGAATTAAAGTGATTTTTATTTAATCTAAAACTAACTAACTACTAAACTAAAGACTCTATGACAAAGAAGAATGACCTTGAAAAAAAATACTTTTAGGAAAAACCAATTGATTAAGACAACACCCAAGGAAGAATCCACCTAGACTTTACTTGTTATCTAACTCTGAACCAGATGATTTATTCATTTGACTTGATCCGTAAGATTCCCTAAGTTATATTAATCCCTCTCTCGAGGCGACTAACGTCTAACCCTAGGTTGATTAATTGAAATCTCTTTCTAATTAAAACCCCTAGAATTGCATTAACTCGATCTATGGACTCCCATATTAGGTTTCACCCTAATCCGGCAAAATCACGTCACCCTATCTCTAGGCGCACGATAAACTCCGCTTAATTATGCTAGATCTACTCTTAGACAGGGACTTTTGCTCCTCCACCTAAGCACATCACATTTGAATTAATATCCCGGAAATATCAACACAAGAATTAAGAACACATAATTAAGAACAAGTCAAATATTTATCATATAGTTCAGCAAACGAGAACAAGATTCATCTTAGGTTTCATCCCCTCAGGTATCTAAGGGTTTAGTTCATAACAATAAAGGAAAACATCTCAGAAGAAAAGATAAAACAAAACATAAGAAATCCCTAAAACCCCCTGAAGGAATTGAAGGAGAGATCCTCCATCTTGAGTATGATTCCTGCTTCTTGAGATGAATCAACTAGCTATCTTCGAGTAAATTCCCACAAATCTGCCTTCTTTGGTTGTATTCTCTTCCACGAGGGTCAATCACTACATGGGATCAAATGACCGAAAAATTTTTATTAAAATATTTCCCACAAGCCAAAACGGCCAAGTTGAGGAATGATATCTCTTCTTTTGTACAGATGGAATTAGAGACACTTTACGAGCATGGGAGAGATACAAAGATTTGTTAAGGAGGTGCCCACACCACAGATTACCTTTGTGGCTACAGGTCCAAACTTTTTACAATGGTGTGAACCCTTCAACAAGGCAACTAATCGATTCAGCCACCGGCGGAACCCTGAACAACAAAACTCCTGAAGCGGCCTACGAGTTTATAGAGGAGATGTCATTGAATAACTATCAGTGGCAAGTTACAAGGACAAGGCCAGCCAAAGCAGCCGGAGTTTTCAACATCAACGCAGTGACCGCGCTATCAAATCAGGTAGAGTTGTTACATAAAAAATTTGATGGTTTATATGGTTCTTCGCAGGCACATCCAGTTATGCAGTGCGACGCAAGTGGAGAAGTGGCGAATCCTTAGTACCCACCTTACGGACAGGGCATGGAGAGCAAAAAATGAACTATATGGGTAATAATTTCCGATCTAACAATAACCCTTATAGTAATACTTATAATCTAGGTTGGAAGAACCACCCCAATTTCTCATGGGGCGGTCAAAGAAATCAAAGGCAACAACCATCCCAAAACTTCCAACAATAGCCCTACCCACAGGAAAAGAAGCTGAACCTTGAAGAGATGCTGATAAATTTCATAGTAGCCTCAGAAATACGGTCTCAAAATATAGAAACACGTTTCCAAAAGTTAGAAGAAAAACTTGAGGCATTGACACAAGAGTTCACGGATCAAATCGGGCAACTTACTAGGTTAGTTTTTGAAACACGATTAGAAAGCTTACCTAGGGAAAAAGAGCAGGTACAGGCAGTAACACTAAGAAGTGGAAGGGAGTTAATCGAAACGAAGAAAGAGGTACCACATGAAACCGATAAGGCAAGGATAAGATCGACCCGTGAGGAAATCAAACCAACAATCCCATACACAGCAAAGTGGAAGAAAGACCACTTAGACACACAATATGGTAAATTTCTTGAACTTTTTAAACAGCTACATATTAACTTACCTTTTTGTTGAAGTTATTTCGCAGATGCCAACATATGCAAAATTTTTAAAAGAGCTTCTAACAAATAAGAGGAAGTTTGAGGAAATTTCAACAGTGGAACTTAATGAAGAATGCTCAGCTATCATCCAAAACAAGCTGCCAACCAAATTGAAAGATCCAAGAAGTTTTACTATTCCTTGTTTAATTGGTAGTTTGAGCATAGAGAAAGCATTAGCTGATTTAGGTGCCAATATTAATCTAATGTCTTATAGAATGTTTAAGCAACTTGGTCTCGGGGAAACAAAACCTACTAGGGTGAGTATTTAGTTAGCTGATAGATCTGTTAAGTATCCTAGGGAAATTATCGAAGATATTCTGGTAAAAGTAGATAAATTTATATTTCTTGTTGATTTTGTTGTGCTTGACATGAATGAGGTCGTAGAGGTACCTTTAATTTTGGGACGACCCTTTCTAGCTACTGTTAGGGCTGTCATTGATGTTGGTGATAGTAAACTTGCACTAAGGGTAGGCGATGAGGAAATTGTGTTCCAAATTTATGACGCCATGCGATATTCTAGAGAACAAGATGATTCTTGTTACTTTGTTGATGCCACTGATCAAATCTTTCAAGAGTCTTTGCAGGAAATCATACACAATGACACGATGGAACTGTGTCATTCACAATGAGAGGAGATAGATGAAGATATTGATGAATTAAATACATCATCCCCTAGACAGATGAAAATAGAGGATATTGAAATCAATGACGAACAAAGACAGAAATCCTCTGTTGATGAACCTCCCAAATTAGAATTAAAATAGTTGCCAAAACATTTAGAATACACTTTCCTAGGTGATAATTCTACGCTACCAATAATCATCTCTTCAGAGCTAGGACCCAAAGAACATCACAAGTGAATAAATCTATATACGAGTCATACATACATAGTCCGTTATCCACTCAGGATTTAGGTATGCCACATTATGAACATCACAAGTGAATAAATCCATAAATGGATTTAGGATCTATTCTTCTTAGGTCCAGTCTGATGTATTGTTAGTCCAGTCAGTCATATCTATGTCTCTATCTTAAGGGAGTCATCCGCTATGATGTCTAAGACAAAGTATCTCCCCAATTGGACTTGATGGATGACACATTAGTCTTTCAATCGGTTTGTTCATTTCGGATTAGACTAAGGACATGTTTAGATTTGTGTACTAATATAAGTTGCCTTTTTATATTACGATCCAAGCACGTAATATCACTTAGTATTAGTTAAACATATGACAATCGATGAGCAATACTTTCTTTTATTTTTTTTGCGTGCAAAAACCATATGAAGACAATTATACAAATTATATTAATGTAATCAATGAATTTGCTTTATTAACCAATCTGTTCAAAAAATTACAAGTTTACAAACAAATATACTACATTCAGGGCACTAGGTCCAACAAAAAAGGCATCCACAAAACTCATATATTGGTGGCCTATGGAAGCATCCATCAATTGATCTATAGAAAAGAGCGAGAAGTTGTCCTTTAGGCAAGCTTTGTTCAGGTTAGTGAAATCTATGCACATTCGCCATCGATTTTTGGACTTGTGTATCATTACCACACTGGAAACCCAATCCGGGTACGTGACCTCCCGAACTAAGCCCCTAGCTAGTAGCTTCTCTACTTCTCTTCTAATGGTTGTAACTTTTCATGGGAGAATTTTGTCTTCTTTTTCTTCATTGGTTATGCATTAGGATCTATTGGTAAATCATAATTTATACATATTTTGACCTCATGCTTGGCTTATTTTTGGATGAATTTTTATTAGATTTGGTGAATTCGATGCTCCTAATCCTTTAATTTCATGTTTTACACTCAGGAGAGCTTAGGGAGTAAAAAAGGGACAAAATGGGCCTAGACTATCACACACGGACAGACCACACGGCCGTGTGTAACGAGCAAAATCGAACACGGCCTGGACTATCGTACACGGGCAGACCACACGACCGTGTGTGACGAGCAGAATCAAGCTCGGCCTAAACTATTGAACACGGGCGTGTCCCTGCCAAACCAAAGTGCAATTCTATTCGGAAAAGGCTACTTGTGGGCCAAGAAAGGCGTTCCAAAGCCTATATAAACACCTCAAGGGAGGACCTAAAGGGGGGACGCAGGGAAGAAAGCAGAAAATACTCGAAGACAGCTATCGGGAGCAGCTTGGAAGAATGATCTCCATCAAGACTGAAGATCTCCTATCAATTTCTCTTGAAGTTTTTGGGTTTTCTTATGTTTTGTAGTTTTCCTTATTTTAAGATGTTTTCCTCTATCAGTATGAACTAAATCCCTTAAATACCTAAGGGGATGAAACCTAAGACAAATCTTATTATTATTTGATTTATAAGATAAATACTTGTTCTTATTCTTAATTGTGAGTTCTTATTCTTGTTTTAATAATTCAGGTTATTGATTCAAGTTGAATGTGCTTTTTCAGAGGAGAAAAAGTCTCTGTTTAAGAGTAGACCAACACAATTAAGCGGAATTGATTGTAACCCTAGAAATAGGGTGACATAAATCTGTCAGATTAGAGTCAAATCTAATAAGGGGATCCATAGACCGAGTTAATGCGATAATAGGGGTTTTAATTAGAAATAGATTTCAATTAATTAACCTAGAGTCAGTTGTTTTTAGTCTTGAAAGAGATATTAACATAAATCAGGGATTTCTACGGATTAAGTTAAGTGAATAAATCGTATGAATCAGAAGTAATAAGTGAAGTCTAGGTGGATTCTTCCTTGGGTATTGCCTCTCTCATAAAGTTGTCTAAAAGTATTTTCCCAATTCATTCTCTGTCGTGCTTTTAATTAGTTTTAGTTTAAAAGAAATCACTCCAATTCTTAGGCTAGATAATAAGAATCTAGTAATTACTAGTACTCTTGGTCCTTCTGGATACGATATTTCAGGTTTTACCATAACTATACTATTAAACGATAGGTGCATTTGCCTTTATTGTGATCATAGTTAGTTAGAGACATATCAAGTTTTTGGCACCGTTGCCGGAGACTAAGATATTAGTAACACTAAATTTTTATTACTTTAGCCATTTTTATTTTATTACAATTTTTTTTAGTTTTATTTTTATTTTTCTAATTTTACACTTTCTTTGCTTCTGGCAGGAGTCTCTAGTTTATGACTAGAAGAAACCCGTCAGGACCATTGCTTTATGACAGTGAGATAGAGAGCACTGCTCATAGAAACTAAAGAGAGATAAGGTGAAGTTTACAATAATAGAAGAAGAACAAGAGGACGATAATAATACTACAGGGGAGATGGCTGATAATAATCCGCTACCTCCTGTGGTTGCCGCAAATCCGGTGAACCAAAATCCTGCTCCTCGTACGATGTATGATTATGCTAAGCCTACTTTAACAGGAACTGAATCAAGTATTGTTAGACCTGCTATTGCTGCAAATAATTTTGAACTGAAACCTAACACTATTCAAATGATTCAACAGTTTGTTCAGTTTGATGGTTTGCAGGATGAGGATCCAAAAAATCACTTGGCAAACTTTCTGGAATTTTGCAACACTTTCAAGATTAATGGCGTTTCTGATAATGCCATTCGCCTTCGGTTGTTTCCCTTCTCGTGAGGAACAAAGCTAAATAGTGGTTGGACTCGTTACCATGAGGATCAATCACTACATGGGAACAAATGACTAAAAAATTTTTACTTAAATATTTTTCGCCGGCTAAAACGGCTAAGTTGAGGAATGATATCTCATCTTTTGTGCAGATGGATTTAGAAACACTTTACAATGCATGAGAGAGACACAAGGATCTACTGAGAAGATACCCTCACCATGGGTTACCTTTGTGGCTATAGGTTCAAACCTTTTACAATGGTGTGAACCCCTCAACTAGGCAATTAATTTGGTTGTTTCCCTTCTCGTCAGGAACAAAGCTAAATAATGGTTGAACTCGTTACCACGAGGATTAATCACTACATGGGAACAAATGAGTAAAAAATTTTTACTTAAATATTTTTCGCCGGCTAAAACAGCTAAGTTGAGGAACAATATTTCATCTTTTGTGCAGATGGATTTAGAAACACTTTACGATACATATGAGAGATATAAGGATCTACTGAGAAGATGCCCTCACCATGGGTTACCTTTGTTGCTATAGGTTCAAACCTTTTACAATGGTGTTAACCTCTCAACTAGGCAATTAATCGATGCAGCCGCCGGCGGTACCTTAAACAACAAAACACCTGAGGCTACTTACGAATTCATTGAAGAGATGTCACTGAATAACTATCAGTGTCAAGTTATGAGGACGAAGCCAACAAAAGCTGCTGGCATTTTCAACCTTGACGCAGTTACCATGTTATCAAACCAGGTCAAACTTTTAAGTAAAAAGATTGATGGTTTGTGTGGTTCTTCGCAGGTACATCCAGTGATGCAGTGCGATGCAAATGGAGGAGGGACGAACAATACAGAATATCCATCCTACAACCCTGGCATAGAAAGCGAACAGATGAACTATATGGGTAATAACTCTAGACCTCAGAATAATCCCTATAGTAACACTTACAATCCAGGTTGGAGGAACCACCCAAACTTTTCATGGGGTGGTCGAGGAAATCACAGACAACAACCCCCTCCAGGCTTTCAACAACAACGCTACCCACAGGAGAAGAAGCCGAACCTTGAGGAGATGCTAACAAAATTTATCTCGGTGTCAGAAACCCGTTTTTAAAACACCGAAACAACACTAAACAATCAGCAGGCGTCGATTCAAGGGCTCGAGAACCAAATAGGTCAGCTTGCCAAGTTGATCTCAGAACGACCACAAGGTAGTTTGCCAAGCAACATTGGAACTAACCCAAAGGAGCAACTTCATGCCATTACTGCTCACGATAGTGAAGGGTTAGACAAACCAAACCTGAGGCAAGAAAATGTGGTAGATAAAGGTAAGGTTGAGGTAAGCCATAATAAACCAAAACTGGTAAGTACAGAGTACAAACCTCGTGTGCCATATCCCAATGCGACGAAGAAAGACCGCACAGATGGGCAATTCGGTAAATTTCTTAAACTTTTAAAAAAATTACATATTATCTTACCGTTTATTGAAGCTCTTTCGCAGATGCCCAATTCAGTAAAATTTTTAAAAGAGCTTTTGGCAAACAAACGGAAGTTAGACGATGCGTCGCATGTGGACCTAAATGCAGCTTGCTCAGCAATTTTACAGAATAAACTGCTCCACAAATTAAAAGATCCAAGGAGTTTTACAATTCGTTGCTTATTTGGTGGTTTATCTATTAATAATGCTTTAGCTGATTTAGGGGCAAGTATTAATGTTATGCCTTATAAAATGTTTAAACAGCTAGGTCTTGGGAAACACAAACAAAATGGGATGAGCATTCAATTGTTTGATAAAACCATTAGAATTCCTAGGGGTATAATTGAAGATGTGCTAGTAAAAATTGATAAATTCATATTCCTAGTAGACCTTGTTGTTTTAGACATGAATGAGGATAGTGATGTTCCTTTAATTTTAGGACGTCCCTTTTTAGCAATTGCTAGGACCATTATTGATGTTGGTATAGGGGAATTAATACTTCGTGTAGGTAATGACACGATTAAACTCCAAGCACGTGACTCTGTCAGAATATCTAGTGATAAGATGATACAAATCCCGTTAATGTAAGTAATCTTAATGTTCAATCTTCTTTGCGGGAAATTCCTCGGGAAATGATAATAAAGCCATGTTCTAGCAACCACATTGAGAACAAAATTGTTCATGAAGAAAGAAGACTACAAATCGATGAACTAGATGAATGGCGGTCACACGTCAAGGAGAAACCGAGAGTACACAATGACCCAAAGCAGAGCCATGACGAGCTTATAAATAAAACGAGCCAAATTAAGGTTGGAGACCAATTTCTAATGGTTAAAACAGACCCTCGAATCGCCATTTCAGACTTTAATACAAACGGAGTGATCCCTTTCACGATACTCCATGTCTTCTCATACGGAACAGTCGAGGTAACTAATCCTAAGTTCAGCACTTTTAAGGTAAACACTACTCGACTCAAACTGTATATTGATAATAGAACTGATAGCAAGAGAGAGGAGTGTCAACTCCTCGAACCTCCATGAGTATGAAAATGGAAGGTGAGTCAAGCTTAGACTCTAAATAAGCGCTTCTTGGGAGGCAACCCGAGCACTAACCCCATTAATGTTCATATTTTTAATTTTTAGCACCTAATTAAAAACTAACCAAAGTGCAGGTTTCCCTACCCACACGGCTTTGCACACGGGCGTGGTTGTGGCCGTGTGGACAGCACGAGTAGATACATCGGTGTGGTGGAAACCGTGTGGGAACAGGACAAAAATTTCCCCCAAAACACGGGCTGCGACAAAATGCCACGGCCGTGCGATACGACCGTGGTCGACACTGACTAAAGAACACGGGAAGCGATAAATCCACACGGGCATGCTTTAAGACCGTGGGCAATACTGAGTAAATGATACAGGCGTGTGACACGCTCGTTCCCAAAAGCCGTGCTCGATACTAATTAATTAACACGGGCATAGGAGAAACGAATAAAGCATCGCACGGCCGGGCGATTTGACCGTGTGAGCCAACATGCCCAAGGAACACGGGCGTGGACCACGACCGTGTGACCCAATCCCTATTTAACCCCTTTTACTGTTCACCTTCTCCCCCAAATTTCCCCCAACCCTAGCCACCGCAACTTTTAGCCCCTTACCACCTCCAGCCACCACTGACCAACCTCCTCCCTCCTTTTTCTTTCTCCCTCAACACGAAACTCTTCCCCTCCCATCTTCTTTCCCTCTTCCTCTCTCCCTCCCCTTTCCCCTTTCTCTTATTCTTTTTTTACACTGCCACCAGACCAGCCACCATCCTTGTCACCATTGGTCACTCTTTTTCCCCTTTATTTTGAATTCATAGATATTTTCCATTATTTATTTTTATTTTCTTTATTATTTTGTTCTTATTATTCATTTCATTTAGATTTAGCTTAGGGTACCATATGCTAGTATTGTTAATTTAAATGTTGCTTTTTATATCGTTAATTTAAATATTACTTTTTACTTAATTTTTAAATCCACTATGTTACGAATAACCTGTTATTTCAGACTATTTTGATATTACTTGTGGTGATGCTTGAATTCTTTATTGCAAATCATTTTTAGGTACATAATGACTAATACTCGAGGCAAGACCAAGGGCGTCATCCCCACTTCAAAAAAGTGAAAGGATCCCGGCGTGGTCTTCCCGTACGCGACCACTTTACAGCGGATATACCACAACTTCCTCATAAGTTCATGCCGGCTGCTTCATTGACTCAATTCCAAAAGGTTCAAAGTGCTACCGGAGTATCCTCCCCCACCTTCACCGCTGCCTACATTCATCAGGTTTCTTTTTATTGATTCCATCCTAAATTCAGGAAGTTTCACTTCTCTCCCTATCTAATGATATTCTTACTATATTGTCATTATTTATCTTTGTACATTGAGGACAATGTACATCTTAAGTGTGGGGAGATCAATTATAATATTATTAAGAAAATCCCTGAATTATGTCTTGTTCTTAAGTAATTTTCTCATATTACTATTAGAATGAAACTTTTATTGATTTATGATTTTCATTGATATGTTTTGGATTAAGTCATAGGTAATTGTGCATTGATGGTTTAAACTTTAAGACATTAGAGAATCAAGCATGATTAAGTCTATTTTTAGAATTAAAAATTTATTAGGTTGTTTCCCTAAATTTAAATATTACTTTGAAGTTTAAAATTTTCCAGGTTGACATGAAAAACCATAAATTTTGTGAGACATTGAGCCTTTTAGAGCATATATTTTTCTTGCTCACTTTATTGTTGGTTATGAGTGTGTCAATATTGATTTGTTATTCTAGAAATTTCTTCGATTATGCATATCGAGACCACACTTTTGATTTGATATACTGAGATGATAAAGGCACCTAGGTTTTTAACTCACTTTCCCCAAAAAGCCTATCTTCATAATTAACCCCTAGTGAACCCCTTTGAGCCTAATAAACCGTTTCTTGACTCACCCATTAATATTAACCCAAAACCCAATTTTTGCTTCTCCTACTTTATTAACTCCCCTTTTGTTGAGATTTGATTTGATCAGTTGCCTAACTATATTCTTTATTTCAGTTGTTAAATTCGTCTTATTATTATTCTTAAAAAAAAGTGGAAATATATATACATATATATTACTAGTTTTATGTTTATTTGAGCTTAAGCAGTAAATACACATTTTGAGAAGAAGCTCGTGCTATTATTCTGTATTATTTTATTTTTCTAGTTAGGTAAATAGTCAATTCAATCTCGATTCTAACCTCTAATTCAGCCTTTATCCATACCTTTAACCCAAGCCCCGTTATAACCCTTTTTAAGACCTTTTGATTTGTGTATCATCTCATTTTATAGTGGTAGAGATTTGATTTTCATGCAAGCTTATGGTAATAACTTTTCATGTTTGACTTTTGAGTGCTTAATTTGAACCTTAAACACTTTGAGTGATTTGGGTGAATCTTTAGTGAGGATGTCAATTCTTGTAGGTTTTGAATCAAAGATAATTATTTGGATAAGGGGAAACACCTATGTTTTCGTGCTATAAAATTTGTGACCTGAATTGTTTGGATCTTTAAGATTCTTTTATTTAATTATCAATGTATAAATTATCTGTGAATTGTGATGAGACATTATTGATGAGAATTATGAATTGAAGAAGTTAATTTTAATTGTGAGTTGAGGATTTTGCTTGAGGACAAGCAAAGGCTTAAGTGTGGGGATATTTGATAAACCATAATTTATACATATTTTGACCTCATGCTTGGCTTATTTTTGGATGAATTTTCATTAGATTTGGTGAATTCGATGCTCCTACTCCTTTAATTTCATGTTTTACACTCAGGAGAGCTTAGGGAGTCGAAAGGAATGAGAAATGGGCCAAAAAGGGACAAAATGGGCCTAGACTATCATACACGGTCAGACCACACGGTCATGTGTGATGATAGAATCGAACACGGCCTGGACTATCATACACAGGCAGACCACACGGCCGTGTGTCAAGCAGAATCAAGCACGACCTAAGCTATCGAACACGGGCGTGTCACACGGGCGTGTCCCTGCCGAGCCCTAGTCTAATTCTATTTGGAAAAGGCTACTTGTGGGCCAAGAAAGGCATTCCCAAGCTTATATAAACACCCCAGGGGAGGACCTAAAGGGGGGACGCAGGGTAGAAAGCAGAAAATACTCGAAGACAACCATCGGGAGCAGCTTGGAAGAAGGATCTCCATCAAGACTGAAGATCTCCTATCAATTCCTCTTGAAGTTTTTGGGTTTTCTTATGTTTTATAGTTTTCCTTATTTTAAGATGTTTTCCTCTATCAGTATGAACTAAATCCCTTAAATACCTAAGGGGATGAAACCTAAGACAGATCTTATTATTTGATTTATAAGATAAATACTTGTTCTTATTCTTAATTGTGAATTCTTATTCTTGTTTTAATAATTCAGGTTATTGATTCAAGTTGAATGTGCTTTTTCAGAGGAGCAAAAGTCCTTGTTTAAGAGTAGATCAACGCAATTAAGTGGAGTTGATTGCAACCTTAGAAATAGGGCGACATAAATCTGCCGAATTAGAGTCAAATCTAATAAGGGGATCCATAGATCGAGTTAATGCGATAATAGGGGTTTTAATTAGAAAGAGATTTCAATTAATCAACCTAGAGTCAGTTGTTTTTAGTCTTGAAAGAGATATTAACATAAATTAGGGATTTCTATGGATTAAGTCAAGTGAATAAATCGTATGAATCAGAAGTAATAAGTGAAGTCTGGTTGGATTCTTCCTTGGGTATTGCCTCTCTCATAAAGTTGTCTAAAAGTATTTTCCCAATTCATTCTCTGTCGTGCTTTTAATTAGTTTTAGTTTAAAAGAAATCACTCCAATTCTTAGGCTAGATAATAAGAACCTAGTAATTACTAGTACCGTTGGTCCTTATGGATACGATATTTTCGGTTTTACCATAAGTATACTATTAAACGATAGGTGCGCTTGCCTTTATTGTGATGATAGTTAGTTAGAGACATATCAAGTTTTTGGCACCGTTGCCGGAGACTAAGATATGAGGAACACTAAATTTTTATTACTTTAGCCATTTTTATTTTATTACAATTTATTTTTAGTTTTATTTTTACTTTTCTAATTTTACACTTTATTTGCTTCTGGCAGGAGTCTCTAGTTTATGACTAGAAGAAACCCGTCAGGACCATTACTTTACGACAGTGAGATAGAGAGCACTGCTCGTAGAAACTGAAGAGAGATAAGGTGAAGTTTACAATAATAGAAGAAGAACAAGAGGACGATAATAATACTACAGGGGAGATGGCTGATAATAATCCGCTACCTCCTGCGGTTGCCGCAAATCCGGTAAATCAAAATCTTGCTCCTCGTACAATGTATGATTATGCGAAGCCTAATTGAATAGGAACTGAATCAAGTATTGTTAGACCTACTGTTGCTGCAAATAATTTTGAACTGAAACCTAACACTATTCAGATGATTCAACAGTTTGTTCAGTTTGATGGTTTGCAGGATGAGGATCCAAACAATCAGTTGACAAATTTTCTGGAATTCTACGACACTTTTAAGATTAATGGCATTTCTGATGATGCCATTCACCTTCGGTTGTTTCCCTTCTCATAAGGAACAAAGGTAAATAGTGGTTGAACTCATTACCACGAGGATCAATCACTACATGGGAACAAATGACTAAAAAATTTTTACTGAAATATTTTTCGCCGGCTAAAATAGCTAAGTTGAGGAATGATATCTCTTCTTTTGTGTAGATGGATTTAGAAACAATTTACGATGCATGAGAGAGATACAAGGATCTACAGAGAGGATGCCCTCACCATGGGTTACCTTTGTGGCTATAGGTTCAAACCTTTTACAATGGTGTGAACCCCTCAACTAGGCAATTAATTTGGTTGTTTCCCTTCTCGTGAGGAACAAAGATAAATAGTGGTTGAAGTCGTTACCACGAGGATCAATCACTACATGGGAACAAATGACTAAAAAATTTTTACTTCAATATTTTTCGCCGGCTAAAACGGCTAAGTTGAGGAATGATATCTCTTCTTTTGTGCAGATGGATTTAGAAACACTTTACGATGCATGAGAAAGATACAAGGATCTACTGAGAAGATGCCCTCACCATGGGTTACCTTTGTGGCTATAGGTTCAAACCTTTTACAATGGTGTGAACCCCTCAACTAGGCAATTAATCGATGCAGCCGCCGGCGGTACCCTAAACAACAAAACACCTGAGGCTGTGATAAACCGTAAAAGTAACATATTTTAAGCCTACATTTAACATACTTTTGGATGATTTATCCCTTGATTTATGTAAAAAGGTGCTCTTAATCCTTTCTTTTCATGTTTTATACTTAGGAAAGCACCCGAGGATGAAAAGAATAAGAAAAAGGCTTAAAACGGACCATTGGGCCATATCATGAAATCGACACGGCCTGGGCCCAAGACCACACGGCCGTGCCTAATTAAAAGTCCAAACACGGCCTAAAGACAACTCACATGGGCGTGTGCAATGGCCGTGTCCCTGTCGTGGAAAAGAGGAATTTCACTCGGAAAAAGATACTTAGGGGCAAAGAAACTTATCTCAAAAGCCTATATAAACACCCTAAGTATAACCTAGAAGGGGCGGTTAGCTAGGCCAAGGAGCCGAGCCAGAAAGGTCAGATTTGTGGGAATCACTTGAAGATAGCCAGTTAATCCATCTGAAGAAGCCGGAATTCTACTCAAGACGGAAGATCTCTCCTTCAATTCCTTCAGGGGGTTTTAGGGATTTCTTATGTTTTGTTTTATCTTTTGTTTTGAGATGTTTTCTTTTATTGTTATGAATTAAACCCTCAGATACCTGAGGGAGATGAAACCTAAGATGAATCTTGTTATCATTTGCTGAACTATATGATAAATATTTGACTTGTTCTTAATTATGTGTGTGTTGATATTTCCGGGATATTAATTCAAGTATGATGTGCTTAGGTGGAGGAGCAAAAGTCCCTGCCTAAGAGTAGATCTAGCATAATTAAGCGGAGTTGGTCACGCGCCTAGAGATAGGGTGACGAGATTTTGCCGGATTAGGGTGAAACCTAATATGGGAGTCCATAGATCGAGTTAATGCGATTCTAGGGGTTTTAATTAGAAAGAGGTTTCAATTAATCAACCTAGGGTTAGACATTAGTCGCCTCGGTAGAGGGATTAATATAACTTAGGGAATCTTACGGATCAAGTCAAGTGAATAAATTGTCTGGTTCAGATTTAGATAACAAGTGAAGTCTAGGTGGATTCTTCCTTGGGTGTCATCTTAATCAATTGGTTTTTCCTCAAGTTATTTTCCCAAATTCTTTCTTTTTGTCTTTGCATCTTTAGTTTAGTAGTTAATTAATTTAGATTAGATAAACAAATCCCTTTATTCTTAGGCTAAATAATAAAAAGAGAGTTAGTATTAGTACTTTTGGTTCCTTTGGGTTCGACATTCTGGTCTTGCCTAAACTATACTACTGTTCGATAGGTGCGCTTGCCTCAAAAATTGTTGTCATAGTTAGTTCCTAGGTTCGATCATTCTTTTTATAAATTTTAAGACTCTGACACACGATCAAGTTTTTGGTGCCGTTGCCGGGGAACTGAAATATTAAGAACGCTTAATTTTTATTACTTTAGCCATTATTATTATTATTATTATTATTATTATTTATTATTATTATTATTATTATTATTATGTTTTCTCTTTGCTAAATTTTCTTTTATTTGATTTTGGCAGAAAGAGGAGATGGCACCAAATAACTATCAGTGGCAAGTTATGAGGACAAAGCCAATAAAAGCAGCCGATATCTACAACCTCGACCCAATAACCATGCTATCAAACCAGATAAAGATGTTACATAAAATATTTGATGGTTTGTATAGTTTCTCGTAGTAACACCTAGTAATGCAATACGACTCGAATCTATGAGGCGTGGCGAATCCTGAGTGCCCACCCTACGGATATGGCATGGAGAATGAACAAGTAACTATTCTAGACCTCAAAATAATTTTTATAGTGACACTTATAATGCAGGTTAGAGGTACAATCCCAATTTCTCGTGGAATGATCAAAGTAGCCAAAGACAGAAACTTCCTCCAAATTTTCAACAACCACCTCACCAACAGGAAGAGGAGTCGAGTATTGAAGAGATGCTGACAAAATTCATAGTAGCCACAGAAAATCCAGATTTTCAACAACCACCTCACCAACAAGAAGATGAGTCGAACCTTGAAGAGATGCTGGCAAAATTCATTGCAAACACAGAAACACGTTTCCAAAGTATAGAAACGAAACAAGAAGAATTGATTCAAGGGACCGAGGATCAGTTAGGTTAGCCTGCTAAGCTGATCTTAGAACAACCACAAGAAAGCTTGCCAAGCAACACTGAAACTAACCCAAAAGAGCAAATTCAAGCCGTAACAACTCATAACAGTGAAAGGTTAGTGGAATCTGACCCAAGGCAAGAGCCTGTGGTAAGTGAAGGTAAGGTTGAGGTAAGCCAGGATTTACCAGACCCGGTAATTACAGAGTACCAAGCTCGTGTGCCATACCCCAATGTGATAAAGAAATACCATACAGAGGAATAATTCGATAAGTCTTTTAAACTTCCAAAAAAAAATTCATATTAACTTGCCGTTTCTTGAAGCTCTTTCGTAGAAGCCAGATCCTAGACCTCGTGTCGATAAAGAAGAAATTCATGAGGAACGAAGGCTTTGGATCGATGAACTAGACTAATGGAAGACACACTTCAAGGAGAGACTAAAAACACACGAAGCAAAAACGAGGCAACTTAAAGACGAACTTAATGATGGGACAACCCAGCTTAAGATAGGAGATTAGGTACTCAAAATCTTCCCAGATGGAACAGTTGAGGTAACTAGTCCTAAAATCAGCACCTTTAAGGTAAACACTACTCGACTTAAATTTTATATCAAAAACTGAACTGATCGTATGAGAAAGGATTTTCACCTCCTCAAACGACCATGATTATGCGAATGAGAGGTAAGTCTAGCTCAAGACTTTAAATGAGCGCTTATCGGGAGGCAACCCAAGCACTAACAGTACTAACTAGTTTCGTTTTATTTCTTTTCGTATTTAGGCGTAGGTTTCCATACCCACACAGCCTTGTACATGGCCGTGGCTGTGGCTGTGTGGACACCACGAGTAGGCACATGGGCGTGGACCGTATCTCTATTTAATTATTTATTTTTATTTTTATTTTTATTTTTACTTTCTTCTTATTTTTCGTGCTAATTAGATTTAGCTTAGGATACAATAAAATCAGGACCGCTACTTTAAGGATTCAAGTCAAACGGCTCGAGGCACTCCCTACGTTTCTCTTCATCCATAATTCAGGAAGTTTCACTTCTCTCACTATCTTATGATTTTACTATTAATGCGTTAATATATATCTTTGTACATTGAGGGCAATGTACATCTTAAGTGTGGGGGGTGAATAGTTATTTCAAGAAAGTGCCTAACTTTCTTCATTAGTCTCAATTTCCTGAATGATATCTTGTCTTGAAGTAAGTTTCTCATATTATGGTTAGAATAAAATTTCCTTTGATTTATGATTTTTATTGATATGTTTTAGATTAAGTCATTGATAATTGTGCATTAATGATTAATTTCGAAGGATACTAGAGAATCAAGCATGATAAGTCTCTTTTTCAGAAATTAAAAATTTTGTTAGGTTGTCTACCTGAATCTAATTATTACCTTGAAGTTTGAAATTTACAAGGTTGACATCAAATACCCATAATTTTTGTGAGATTTTGAGCCTTTTAGAGCATACATTCTTTCGTGCTCACTTTTTATTATGAGTGTGTCAACATTGATTTGTTATTCTAGAACTTGCTTCGATTATACATGTCAAGACCACACCTTTGATTTGACATATAGAGATGATAAAGGCACCTAGGTTTTAACCCACTTACTCCACTAAAAACTTACCTTCATAATTAACCCCTAGTGAACCCCGTTGATCCTAACAACCCTTTTATTGACTCACTGATCGTATGTCTGTCGAGTTTTAAAATTTATAAAGAGAATGATCAAACTTGGAAACTAACTCTGACAACGATTGAAGGCAAGTGTACCTATCGAACAGTAGTATAGCTTAGGCAAGATCGGATTATCGAACCCAAAGGAACTAAAAGTACTAATACTAACCTTCTTTTTATTATTTAGCCTAAAATAAGTGAAGTTGCTTTAATATAATCTAAACTATTTACTAAGCCAAAGATACAAAGACAAAAAGGATGAATTGGGAAAATAAGTTTAGGAAAAACTCAGTTGATTAAGACGATACCCTCAGAAAGAATCCACCTAGACTTCACTTGTTATTTAACCCTGAACCATACGATTTATTTACTTAGTTTGATCCGTAAGACTCCCTAACGTATATTAAACCCTCTCTTGAGGCGAATAACGTCTAACCCTAGGTTAATTAATAGAAATCTCTTTCTCACTTAATAACCCCCTAGAATAGTAGTAAATCGATCTATGGACTCCCATATTAGGTTTCACCATAATCCGACAAAATCTTGTCACCCTATCTCTAGGCGTGCGATCAACTCCACTTAATTATGCTAGATCTACTCTTAAGCAGGGTCTATTCTTCCTCCACCTAAGCACATCAAATTTGGATTAAGCTTGCATAATTAAGAACAAACTAAGTATTTATCATATAATTCAGAAAATAATAACAAGATTCATCTAGGTTTCATCCCCTTCAGGTATCTGAAGGATTTAGTTCATAACAAATAAAGAAAACATCTCAAGAGAAAAGATAAAATAAAACATAAGAAATCCCTAAAACTCCCTAAAGGAATTGAAGGAGAAATCCTCCGCCTTGAGTAGAATTCTGGCTTCTTGGGATGGATCAACTGGCTATCTTCGAGTGATTCCCACAAATCTGACCTTCTCGGCTTGGCTCCTTGGCCTAGCTAACCGCCCCCTTCAAGGATGAACTTAGGGGGTATATATAGGCTCTTGGAATGTGTTTTTTGCCCCAAAGTATCCAAATCCGAATGAAATTGTTCATTGCCACGATAGGGACACGTCCATGTCACACGCCCGTGTGACTAGTCTTTGGGCCGTGTTTGGATTTCTTTAATGAGGCACGGTCGTGTAAATCGAGGGTTAGACCGTGTTCTAGATGATCAATAAGGAACGGCCATGTGGGCTTAAGTCCAAGCCGTGTCGATTTCCACCTTGGCCCAATTTGCTCCGTTTTGGGCCCGTTTCTCGTTCTTTTTATCCTTGGGTGCTTTCCTGAGTATAAGACATGAAAAGAAAGGATTAAGAGCACCTTTTTATATAAATCAAGGCTTAAATCATCCAAAAGCATACTAAATGTGGGATAAAATATGTTACTATTACAGTTTATCAAATACCCCCACACTTAAGCTTTTGCTTGTCCTCAAGCAAAATTCTCAACTTACAATTAAAATGAACTTTCCATGATTCATAATTCCTATTAACAATGTTTCATCATAATTCATAGATAATTTATACATGGATGACCTAACTCGAAGAGTCCTAAAGATTCAAACAATCAAAGTCATACATTTGTAGCATAAAAAACGTAGGTGTCTCCCCTTATCTAAATAATTACCATTGATTCAAAATCGACAAGGATTGACATCCTCAGTAAAGATTCACTCAAATCACTCGAGGTGTTTAAGGTTCAAAATTCAGCTCTCAAAAGTCAAACCTGAAAAGTTAATCCCATAGGCTTGCCTGAAAATCAAATCTCCACCACTGTAATATAAGATGATACACAAATCAAAAGGTCTTTAACAGGGTTGTAACGGGGCTAGGGTTAAAGGTGTGGATAAAGGCTGAATTAGAAGGTTAGAATCGAGACTGACCTGACAAATTGCCTAACTAACAAAAATTGAACTAATCCTAAATAATTACATCAATTGAAAACTAATAATACGAGCTTTTCCTCAAGATGTGGAATTTTAACATGTAAGCTCATTTAATTATGGAACTAATAATGAATATACTTCATTTTTTTAAGAACAAACTAAGTATTACAAGGAATGAATCTATTACTTTAAAATAAAGATAACAACTAGACAACACATCAAATCAACTCTCGATATAAGGGTAGTCAAAAGGAATGGTGATAACAAATACAAAGGGGTTTTGGGTTAATATTAGCTGGTAAGTCAATAAAAAGGGTCGTTAGGATCAACGGGGTTCACTAGGGGTTAATTGTGAAGGTAGACTTTGTAGTAGAGTGAGTGGGTTAAAACCTAGGTGCCTTTATCATCTCTGTGTATCAAATCAATGGTGTGGTCTCAACATGTATAATTGAGGCAAGTTCTAGAATAACAGTTCATAGTTGACACACTCATAATCAAAATGTGAGCATGAAAAAGGGATATATGCTCTATAAGGCTCAATATCTCACAAAAATTTATGGGTATTTTGATATCAACCTTGTAAATTTCAAAGTTCAAGGTAATATTTAAATTTAGGTTAACAACCTAGTGAGAATTTTAGTTCTAAAAATTAGACTTATCATGCTTGATTCTCTAGTATTCTTCTAAATTAATCATCAATGCACAATTAACTATGACTTAATTTAAAACATATTAATAAAAATCATAAATCATTAGAAATTTCATCCTAATTAATAATATGAGAAAATTGATTCAAAACAAGACTAAATTCAGGGATTTGAGAATAATGAAAAAAGTTTGGCCGAATATGAGAATAATGCAAAAAAGTTAGGCACTTTCTTCAAATAAATATTCACCCCCACACTTAAGATATACATTGCCCTCAATGTACAAAGATAGATATAAAATTTAAGGGATAAATCAAAAGAGAAGGGGAAAGAATACTCCCTGAATTTTGGATGGTGTCCCTGGAGGATGGTAGAGGTCGTGGTGTGTATGTTTGGAGGGGTCGGTCTGGATGACGATCCTGTGCTAGATGAAGAAATTGGGAAGTTCGTGAAGGATGAGCCAGGGTTTATTAAGACATAATTAAAATAAAATAAATATGTAATTAAAGAAAAGAAAGCTAAAGTGAATGAGACTAAGGAGGAAAATAAAAATAAAAGAAAAGAAGAATGGACCGAAGAGTCCTTATTGTAGGATGGTTCGCGAGGTGAGTGTGACCTCTAGGGCTGCAGAGGTGCTGGCGGTGGCGGAAGTGGCGTGACTCCCTAGCAGCCTTTTGAACCTGACACTAAAAAACTAAAATAAATTAAACTAAATAGAGTAGAAGAGAAGTAAATATAAGGAAATTGAAGCAAAAGAGAAAAGAAAAATAGAAACTAAATGGTCTCAAAGACCCTTGGCTTGTTGTTGGAATGAAGCGGCCAGCATGAACTTATGTGTTGGGGTCTCCCTCGGGGAGATTATGCTTACCTTCTTCCGCTTCTTCGGCATGGCTTCGGTGTAGCTAAAGAGTTTTGAAGAATAATATGGAGAGGTTAATCTGAGAAGAAGAAATAACAAAAGAGGTGGAAAGTAGGAAAATGGGGAGGGGGTTGGTGTTTAAATAGAGGCTCAAAACTGGTACGTTCCCACGCCCGTGGTCCGAGGGCGTGTCGATTCACACTACCTCCTCGCACGGCGGTGTGTCTATGCGTGTTGTTTCACCATGCCCGTGTTTCAGCCAGTCACGCTCGTGTTTGAGAAGTTAGTATGCTGACACGGTTGGGAGGCACGGGCGTGTTCTACCCGTGCTTGGTAAGTCAGTAGCTTCACACGGTCGTGGGGCATGGCCGTGCCACTATGTCAGTGCCCGTGGGGTAGTGGTTGGATCTGTGACGTCGAAATTAGTTGGGATTTGATTCGCACGGCCTCTGATATGTCAGTACGGGGATTCTGGTGGTCCACACGGTCACGGACATGACCGTGTGTAAGACCGTGTGGACTGGAATTCTGCACTTTTGTGTTAGTGTAAAACTAAATTTTCAGAAAACAAAGAAGGAAAGAAAAGAAACTGAAAATAAGTTTGAAAGTAAATAGTGTTAGTGCTCGGGTTGCCTCCCGAGAAGCGCTCGTTTATGGTATTAAGCTAGAATTTCCTTGTAACAAAATCAGGGAGGTTTAAAGGTTTGAATATCTTCCTTCCTGCTCACAGTTTTATTTTCTTGATAAAATTTAAGTCGAGAAGCGTTTACCTTGCAAGTGCCTGATGTTGGATTGCTTACCTCGACTATTCTATATGGGAAGATATTTTGTACCTTAAGAGGAGTTTCTTTCAGGTCTGGAGTGGTAACACGAGGGTCGTCTTTGTCGATCAATACATGGTCCCTTATTTTGAAGTGGTTTGATGTTCCTACGATCTTCTCTGGGGGCTCCTTTGGTATCTCTTCACGTGGTTTCGGTTCCCCTTCAAAGTTTGTTTTCTGCTCTTCTAGTTTGTCGACCTTAAGGCTTCGTTCCTTATGTAAGTTCTCTTTGTTGGTATTAGGTTCGTGATTCGACTCAGGTTTGTGTCCTTGTGGTATTTCCTGCGATGAAGGTTGTAAAAATTGATTATCAACTGAATTGTCTTTATTTCCTGCATTGATTGTTGTCCTGGCCGAGTCAAGAGCTTGAAGACTGATTGATTCATCACCTATACAAAGTATGAGTTCTCCTGTGGCAACATCAATTTTAGTTTTAGCAGTTGCTAGGAAAGGTCTTCCTAAAATTAAGGGGATTGGATTATCCTCATCCATGTCTAAGACAACAAAATCAACTAGGAAAATGAATTTATCGATTTTGACAAGAACATCTTTGATAATGCCCCTAGAAATTCTAACAGTTTTATCAGCTAATTGAATACTCATCCTAGTTTGTTTGGGCTTCCCTAGACCTAGTCGTTTAAATAATGTGTAAGGCATGACATTTATACTTGCCTCTAAATCGGCTAACGCATTATCAACATTTAAACTACCAATTAAACATGTAATAGTAAAACTCCCTGGATCTTTTTGCTTCCGCGGTAGTCTATTTTGTAACATTGCTGAGCATACTGCGTTTAATTCCACATGTGGCTCTTCATCTAATTTGCGTTTGTTCGTCAAGAGCTGTTTTAAAAATTTTCTCGTGTTTGGCATCTGAAAAAGAGCTTCAAGAAGAGGTAAGTTAATATGTAATTCTTTAAAAGTTTAAGAAACTTACCGAACTGTCCCTCTGTATCATCTCTTTTTATGGCTTCGGGGTAAGGTATGCGAGGTTGGTATTCCTTGATTACCGGTTTTGGCTTTTCTTGTGTTACCTCTATTTTACCTTTGTCCACCTCATTTGGTTTGTCTACCACTTTACTATCATGAGCTGTGATGGCTTGAATTTGCTCCTTTGGATTAATCTCCGTGTTACTTGGTAGACGTCCTTGCGGTCATTTGGACATTAACTTTGCAAGTTGTCCGACTGCCTTAGTGACTTCCCCTACTGACTTAGTAAGTTCCCCGATTCGGTTTTTGGTCTCGTCAACCGAAGTTTGTTGATTTTTGAGTATTTTCTCTGTATCTTGGAGACGATTTTCTGTGCTTGCCATGAACTTTGTCAGCATCTCTTCGAGGTTTGACTTTTTCTCTTGCGGATATGGCTGATTTTGGAAATTTTGAGGAGGTTGTTGCCTTTAATTTCCTTGATTTCCTTGACCTCCCTACGAAAAATTTGGGTGGTTCCTCCAACCTGGATTGTAAGTATTACAATAAGGATTATTATTTGATCTGAAATTATTACCTAAATAGTTCATCCGTTCGCTCTCTCGACTGGTTGGTAGGGTGGGTACTCAGGATTCGCCACAGTTCCACTCGCGTCATACTACATTACTGGGTGTCCCTGCAAAAAAGACAAACTATCAAGCTTTTTATTCATCATCTCTATCTGCGTTGATAGCATGGTTACTGCATCGATGTTGTAAACTCCGGCTGATTTTATCGGTTTAGTCCTTGTAACTTGTCACTGATAATTATTCAGTGGCATTTCTTCAATGAACTCGTAGGCTGCTTCAGGAGTTCTGTTGTTTAGGGTTCCACCGGCAGCTGAATCAATTAGTTGCCTCGTTGAGGGGTTTACACCATTATAAAAAGTTTGGACTTGCAGTCACAAGGGTAGACCATGGTGTGGACACCTTCTCAAGAGATCCTTGTATTTCTCCCATGCGTCGTATAATGTCTCTAAATCCATCTGCACAAAAGAAGAGATATCATTTTGTAATTTGACCGTTTTGGCCGGTGGGAAATATTTCAATAAAAACTTTTCTGTCATTTGCTCCCATGTGGTGATTGACCCTCGTGGTAACGAGTTCAACCATTGTTTGGCTTTATTCCTTAATGAAAAAGGAAATAACCGAAGACTTATGGCACCATCAGAAACACCATTTATTTTGAAGGTATCACAGAACTCTAAGAAATTAGCTATATGAGTGTTTGGGTCTTCGTCCTGCAAACCATCAAATTGAACAAATTGTTGAATCATTTGTATTGTGTTAGGCTTTAATTCAAAATTATTAGCAGCTATAGCAGGCCTAACAATACTTGATTCTGCTCCTGTTAAATGCAGTTTAGCATAATCAAACATTCTACGTGGAGCATTATTTTCTCCCACATCATGTGGTTGTGGATTAGTCTCGTCCATCCCTTCAGTAGGATTGGATCTATCTTCTTGATTTTCTTCTGTGTAATTTAGGGCTCGCCTGATTTCTCTGCGATTTCTTCGAGCGGTGGCTTCAATATCACTGTCGTATACTAGAGGTCCTCTCGGGTTCCTTCTAGTCATAAACTAGAGGTACCTGCAAAAAAAGAAAGAAAATTTAGCAAAACCTAGATTATTCTAAAAAAAATAAAAGAAAATTGCAAAAATTAAAAATAATGGCTAAAGTAATAAAAATAGAGTTTTCTTAATATTTTAGTTCCCCGACAACGGTGCCAAAAACTTGATCGTATGTCTATCGAGTTTTAAAATCTATAAAGAGAATGATCAAACCTGGAAACTAACTCTGACAACGATTAAAGGCAAGTGTACCTATCGAACAGTAGTATAGCTTAGGCAAGACCGGATTATCGAACCCAAAGGAACTAAAAGTACTAATACTAACCTTCTTTTTATTATTTAGCCTAAAATAAGTGAAGTTGCTTTAATGTAATCTAAACTATTTACTAAGCCAAAGACACAAAGACAAAAAGGATGAATTGGGAAAATAAGTTTAGGAAAAACTCAGTTGATTAAGACAATACCCTCAGAAAGAATCCACCTAGATTTCACTTGTTGTTTAACCCTGAACCATACGATTTATTTACTTAGTTTGATCCGTAAGACTCCCTAACGTATATTAAACCCTCTCTCGAGGCAAATAATGTCTAACCCTAGGTTAATTAACGGAAATCTCTTTCTCACTTAATAATCCCCTAGAATAGCAGTAAATCGATCTATGGACTCCCATATTAGGTTTCACCCTAATCCGGCAAAATCTCGTCACCCTATCTCTAGGTGTGCAATCAATTCCGCTTAATTATGCTAGATCTACTCTTAAGCAGGGTCTATTCCTCCTCCACCTAAGCACATCAAATTTGGATTAAGCTTGCATAATTAAGAACAAACTAAGTATTTATCATATAATTCAGAAAATAATAACAAGATTCATCTAGGTTTCATCCCTCCAGGTATCTAAAGGATTTAGTTCATAACAAATAAAGAAAACATCTCAAGAGAAAAGATAAAACAAAACATAAGAAATCCCTAAAACTCCCTGAATGGATTGAAGGAGAAATCCGCCGCCTTGAGTAGAATTCTGGCTTCTTGGGATGGATCAACTGGCTATATTCGAGTGATTCCCACAAATCTGACCTTCTCGGCTTGGCTCCTTGGCCTAGCTAACCGCCCCCTTCAAGGATGAACTTAGGGGGTATATATAGGCTCTTGGAATGTGTTTCTTTGCCCCAAAGTGTCCAAATCCGAATGAAATTGTTCATTGCCATGATAGGGACATGGCCATGTCACACGCCCGTGTGACTAGTCTTTGGGTCGTGTTCGAATTTCTTTAATGAGGCATGGCCGTGTAAATCGGGGGTTAGGCTGTGTTCTAGATGATCAACAAGGCACAGCCGTATGAGCTTAAGTCCAGGCCATGTCGATTTCCACCTTGGCCCAATTTGCTTTGTTTTGGGCCCGTTTCTCGTTCTTTTTATCCTCGGGTGCTTTCTTGAGTATAAGACATGAAAAGAAAGGATTAAGAGCACCTTTTTATATAAATCGAGGCTTAAATCATCCAAAAGCATACTAAATGTGGGATTAAAATATGTTACTATTACGGTTTATCACTCACCCACAAATATTAACCTAAAACCCTTTTGTATTTGATATCACCATTCCTTGACTCCCTTTTTGTCGAGATTTGATTTTGAATAGTTGCCTAATTATGTTCTATATTTCAGTTGTAAAAGTTCTTTCCTATTATTGACTTGTTCTTAAAAGAGAGAGAGAGAGAGATATATATTCATTATTAGTTCTATAATTAAGTTAGCCTACATGTTTAAATTTCAAATCTTGAAGAAAAAGCTCATATTATTAGTTTTCAATTGATGTAATTATTTAGGATTAGTTCATTTTTCTAGTTAGGTAAATTGCCAATTCAATCTCGATTCTAACTTTCTAATTCAACCTTTATCCACACCTTTAACCTAAGCCCCGTTACAACCCTGTAAAGACCTTTTGATTTGTGTATCATCTCATATTTTAGTGGTGGAGATTTGATTTTCATGCAAGCTTATGGAATTAACTCTTCAAATTTGACTTTTGAGTGCTTAATTCTGAACCTTAAACACTTCGAGTGGTCTGAGTGAATCTTTAGTGAGGATGTCAATTCTTGTCGATTTCGAATCAGAGGTAATTATTCAGGTAAGGGGAAACACCTATGTTTTCATACTATAAACACTATGACTTTGATTGTTTGAATCTTTAGGACTCCTTGAGTTGAATTATCCATGTATAAATTACCTTTGAATTATCATGAAACATTATTGATGAATATTATGAATCAAGGAAGTTCGTTTTAATTATGAGTTGAGAATTTTGCTTGAGGACAAGCAAAAGCTTAAGTGTGGGGGCATTTGATAAACCGTAAAAGTAACATATTTTAAACCCACATTTAACATACTTTTGGATGATTTATCCCTTGATTTATGTAAAAAGGTGCTCTTAATCCTTTCTTTTCATGTTTTATACTGATAAACCGTAATAATAACATATTTTAATCCCACATTTAGCTTGTTTTTGGATGATTTATTCCTCAATTCATGTAAAAAGGTGCTCTTAATCCTTTCATTTCATGTTTTATACCAGGATAGCACCCGAGGATGAAAAGAACATAAAACGGGCCCAAAACGGAGTAAATGGGCCATATCACGAAATCGACACGGCCTGGCCTGAAGAGCACACGGTCGTGCCTTGTCAAGCATCTAGAACACGGCCTCACCCCCGATCTACATGGCCGTGCCTCAACTTAGAAATCTGAACACAGCTTGAAGATGAGTCACACAGGCGTGTGACATGGTCGTGCCCCTGTCGCGACTTTAGACAATTTCAGTCGGAAAAGGATACTTAGGGAGAAAGAGTCGCATTCCAAGTACCACCTTTGAAGGGGCATCGAGCTAGGCCAAGGAGCCAAGCTGGAAAGGTCAGAGTTGTGGGAATCGCTCGAAGTTAGCCAATTGATCCATCCCAAGAAGCTGGAATTCTACTCAAGACGGCGAATCTCTCCTTCAATTCCTTCAGGGAGTTTTAGGGATTTCTTATGTTTTGTTTTATCTTTTCTCTTGAGATGTTTTCTTTATTTGTTATGAACTAAACCCCTCAGATACTTGAAGGGGATGAAACCTAGATGAATCTTGTTATCGTTTTCTGAATTATATGATAAATACTTAGTTTGTTCTTAATTATGTGTGCTTAATTCTTGAGTTAATATTTTGCGGATATTGATTCAAGTTTGATGTGCTTAGGTGGAGGAGGAATAGACCCTGCTTAAGAGTAGATCTAGCATAATTAAGCAGAGTGATCGCAGCTTAGAGATAGGGTGACGAGATTTTGCCAGATTAGGGTGAAACCTAACATGGGAGTCCATAGATTGATTTACTGCTATCCTAGGGGGTTATTATAAGAGAACGAGAGTTCCACTAATTAACCTAGGGTTAGATATTATTCGCCTCGAGAGAGGGTTTAATATACGTTAGGGAGTTCTACGGATCAAAGTAAGTGAATAGATCGCATGGTTCAGTGTTAGATAACAAGTGAAGTCTAGGTGGATTCTTCCTGAGGGTATCGTCGTGATCAACTGAGTTTTTCTTCAAGTTATTTTCCAATTTGTTCTTTTTGTCTTTGCGTCTTTAGCTTAGTAGTCGTTAATTTAGATTTTAAGTAACTTCACTTTATTTTAGGCTAAATAATAAAAAGAAAGTTAGTATTAGTACTTTTAGTTCCTTTGGGTTCCAAAATCCTGTCTTGCCTAAGCTATACTACTGTTCGATAGGTACACTTGCCTTTAATCGTTGTCAGAGTTAGTTTCCAGGTTTGATCATTTGTTTTATAAATTTTAAAGCTCTGATTTCAGTGATCATATATTCAGGAAAACACCCGAGGATGAAAAGAACAAGAAACAGGCTTAAAATGGACCAAATTGGGCCATATCACGAAATCGACACGGCTTGGGCCCAAGACCACACGACCGTGCCTCATTAAAAGTCTGAACACAGCCTAAAGACGACTCATACGGGCGTGTGCCATGGCCATGTCCCTGTCATGGAAAAGAGCAATTTCACTCGGAAAATGATACTTAGGGGCAAAGAAACTTATCTCAAAAGCCTATATAGACACCCTAAGTATAACCTAGAAGGGGGCGGTTAGCTAGGCCAAGGTGCCGAGCCAGAAAGGTCAGATTTGTGGGAATCACTCGAAAACAGCCAATTAATCCATCTCAAGAAACTGGAATCCTACTCAAGATGGAGGATCTCTCCTTCAATTCCTTCAGGGGGTTTTAGGGATTTCTTATGTTTTGTTTTATCTTTACTTCTGATATGTTTTCTTTTATTATTATGAACGAAACCCTCAGATACCTGAGGGAGATGAAACCTATGATGAATCTTGTTATCGTTTGCTGAACTATATGATAGATATTTGACTTGTTCTTAATTATGTGTGTGTTGATATTTTCGGGATATTAATTCAAGTATGATGTGCTTAAGTGGAGGAGCAAAAGTCCCTGCCTAAGAGTAGATCTAGCATAATTAAGCGGAGTTGATCGCGCGCCTAGAGATAGGGTGACGAGATTTTTCCGGATTAGGGTGAAACCTAATATGGGAGCCCATAGATCGAGAATATGCGATTCTAGGGGTTTTAATTAGAAAGAGATTTCAATTAATCAACCTAGGGTTAGACGTTAGTCACCTCGAGAGAGGGATTAATATTAGGGAATCTTACGGATCAAGTCAAGTGAATAAATCGTCTGGTTCAGAGTTAGATAATAAGTTAAGTCTAGATGGATTCTTCCTTGGGTGTCGTCTTAATCAATTGGTTTTTCCTCAAGTTATTTTCCCAAATTCTTTCACTTTGTCTTTGAATCTTTAGTTTAGTAGTTAATTAATTTAGCTTAGATAAAAAAAATCCCTTTATTCTTAGGCTAAATAATAGAAAGAGATTTAGTATTAGTACTTTTGGTTCCTTTGGGTTCGACATTGCGAACTATACTACTGTTCGATAGGTGCACTTGCCTCAAAAATCATTGTCATAGTTAGTTCCTAGGTTCGATCATTCTTTTTATAAATTTTAAGACCCTGACACGCGATCAACCTGCTTACGAATTCATTGAAGAGATGTCACTGAATAACTATCAGTGGCAAGTTATGAGGACGAAGCCAACAAAAGCCGCTGGCGTTTTCAACCTTGACGCAGTTACTATGCTATCAAACTAGGTCGAGCTTTTAAGTAAAAAGATTGATGGTTTGTGTGGTTCTTCGTAGGTACATCCAGTGATGCAGTGCGATGCAAATGGAGGAGGGACGAACAATACAGAATATCCATCCTACAACCTTGACATAGAAAGCGAACAGATGACCTATATGGGTAATAATTCTAGACCTCAGAATAATCTCTATAGTAACACTTACAATCCAGGTTGGAGAAACTACCCAAACTTTTCATGGGGTGGTCAAGGAAATCAGGGACAACAACCCCCTCCAGGCTTTCAACAACAACCCTACCCACATGAGAAGAAGCCGAACCTTGAGGAGATGCTAACAGAATTTATCTCGGTGTTAGAAACCCGTTTTCAAAACACCGAAACAACACTAAAAAATTAGCAGGCGTCGATTCAAGGGCTCGAGAACCAAATAGGTCAGCTTGCCAAGTTGATCTCAGAACGACCACAAGGTAGTTTGCCAAGCAACATTGAAACTAACCCAAAGGAGCAACTTCATGCCATTACTGCTCACGATAGTGAAGGGTTAGACAAACCAAACCCGAGGCAAGAAAATGTGGTAGATAAAGGTAAGGTTGAGGTAAGCCATAATAAACCAAAACTGGTAAGTACAGAGTACAAACCTCGTGTGCCATATCCCAATGCGATGAAGAAAGACCGCACAGATGAGCAATTCGGTAAATTTCTTAAACTTTTAAAAAAATTGCATATTAACTTACCGTTTATTGAAGCTCTTTCGCAGATGCCCAATTCAGTAAAATTTTTAAAAGAGCTTTTGGCAAACAAATGGAAGTTAGATGATGCATCGCATGTGGACCTAAATGCAGTTTGCTCAGTGATTTTACAGAATAAACTACTCCACAAATTAAAAGATCCAAGGAGTTTTACAATTCCTTGCTTAATTGGTGATTTATCTATTAATAATGCTTTAGCTGATTTAGGGGCAAGTATTAATGTTATGCCTTATAAAATGCTTAAACAGATAGGTCTTGGGAAACCCAAACAAACTAGGATGAACATTCAATTGATTGATAAAACCATTAGAATTCCTAGGGGTATAATTGAAGATGTGCTAGTAAAAATTGATAAATTCATATTCCCAGTAGACTTTGTTATTTTAGACATGAATGAGGATAGTGATGTTCCTTTAATTTTAGGACGACTCTTTTTAGCAATTGCTAGGACCATTATTGATGTTGGTATAGGGGAATTAATACTTCGTGTAGGAAATGACACGATTAAACTCCAAGCACATGACTCTGTTAGAATATCTAGTGATCAAGATGATACAAATCCTGTTAATGTAAGTAAACTTAATGTTCAATCTTCTTTGCAGGAAATTCCTCGGGAAATGATATCAGAGCCATGGTCTAGCAACCACATTGAGAACAGAACTGTTCATGAAGAAAAGAAGACTACAAATTGATGAACTAGATGAATGGTGGACACGCGTCAAGGAGAAACCAAGAGTACACAATGACCCAAAGCAGAGCCATGACGAGCTTATAAAACGAGCCAAATTAAGGTTGGAGACCGATTTCTAATTGTTAAAACAGATCCTCGAATCGCCACTTCAGAATTTAATACAAATGGAGTGATCCCTTTCACGGTACTCCATGTCTTCCCATACGGAACAGTCGAGGTAACTAATCCTAAGTCCGGCACTTTTAAGGTAAACACTACTTGACTCAAACTGTATATTGATAATAGAACTGATAGTAGGAGAGAGGAGTGTCAACTCCTCGAACCACCGTGAGTCGTTCTTAGACTCTAAATAAGCGCTTCTTGGGAGGCAACCCGAGCACTAACCCCATTAATGTTCATATTTTCAATTTTTAGCACCTAATTAAAAACTAACCAAAGCACAAGTTTCCCTACCCACACGGCCTTGCACACGGGCGTGGTCGTGGCCGTGTGGACAGCACGAGTAGATACATCAGCATGGTGGAAACCGTGTGGGAACAGGATGAAAATTTCCCCCAAAACACGGGCTGCGACAAAATGCCACGGCCGTGCGATACGACCGTGGTCGACACTGACTAAAAAACACGGGAAGCTATAAATCCACACGAGCGTGCTTTAAGACCGTGGGCAATACTGAGTAAATGACACGGGCGTACGACATGCTCGTGCCCAAAAGCCATGGTCGATACTAATTAAATAACATGGGCGTGGAAACCTCTACACGGGCATAGAAGAAACGAGCAAAGGATCGCACGGCCGGGCGATTCGACTGTGTGAGCCAACACGCCCAAGGAAAACGGGCGTGGACCACTGTAACACCCCAAACCCGGCCTAGACGTTACGACCGGATCTGGTATGTCACATGAAAGGAATGTCAAAAAAAAAAACTCTGCGTTCGTTAAAAAGTTCGTATTCTTTTTGAAACTCCGCGTTTTGTGGTCTGTTTATAAAAGCCGATTCATTTCAATGCCCATTTTACAAAGTTGTTATTAATTTGAATAAAATTGTATTTGTTGTGAAAATCGAGCTTAAGTAATTTTGAATAAAAACGGTTTATTATCATTTTAGGAAAATCCGATATTGAACATTTAATAATAAACAGTAACCAAATTGAAAGCTAAAACCAAATAAAATACCAAAGGCCTTATTACATAACAAAATCCCAAAATTAAAAGTAAGTTTAAATAAAAGAAACGAGTTTACGAGAAAACATTGCAGGGCCACCACAAGTCTGCCTCGGCTCCCAAATCCGCGATCTAATGATTACCTGAAACATTTAAAAAGAGGGGGTGAGTTTACGAAAACTCAGTGTGTAATTCCCCTTACGAGTGATAACTGGGCCTAAGCCCACAAAAGCAGATTGGGCCTTAGCCCTCACAATAACATACTTGGCCGAAGGACACATAAATCGAATCAGGCTGTAGCCCTAACATCACAGTATAGCAGATAACACATGCCAAATGATGCAAAACCCAATCCCAGCCTAAATTTCCATCCGCTACACACCCCCCGTACCTGCCAATCACACCAGTGGGGATTACTAAATCGACCCTCCATCCGCTACACACCTTCGATGGCAGCCGCTACAGTCAACTGCTCATCGCCCTTAATACGTGGCATAGCCACCGGATAATGTGACAACATCACCGAAACATAATATTGTGACATGAGTCACCGAATAATGTGGTAAAACCACTGGAACACTTCCCCTTTACATTATAACCCTTATGCCCATGCAATATACAAAGTTATGATGAAATGACAATGTAATCATTATGAACATATCAGACAACGTATGAAACGAATTACCATCATAATCAGAATAATAATATACAACATAATCAAGCTAACCAACCTCTAAGGGTATAACAGTAATTTTACCTATCGAGGGTATTTTCGTAATTTACCTACCAAGGGTATTTTCATAAATTCGCACCTGCAATGGCCTTTCCAAAGGCCTAATGTCGCCCCGAGCGACTCAGCTACCATTTTCGGTCCTTACCGGACTATTGGGCCTAAAACCCGATTTCGGCCCATTCGGGCCCACACGTTCGTGTGGCCCACCTAGCACAAATCTAGCCACGTATATAAGTTCCACCTAGTCTAGTTCACTATATACTATATCATCATACAATTTACTCATATGGGCCCACGCGCCCATTGGGCCCACTTCGGCCCATCGTGGCCCAAGTAGCTCCAACCCACAAGAATACTACTGATGGCCTCAACTATCGCGTCGAAGCCCCACACGTGCCCTCACACGCTCGTGTGGCTACTAATGCCGTGTGACCGGCATTTCGGCATTTGCCGCTCTACAACTAGAGTAGAGAAGTACACACCTGATAGGACTCTGGTGCTAAACCGCACTGCGACCACTTCTGTGCCCAAACGCCCACCAAGGTATCTTAACCCTCCTCCTGGAATGCTCTTTATATAGCTAGCTCTTCACCTTCATTCTTTGTATCTTTCCGATGTGGGATCCATTCGCCAGTAGAGTTTAAATTCAACTGAAACTCTTACCGTCCAATCCGCAAAATAAATACTCCCTTGCTTCTCATGAGATTCGAACCCAGGCTCCCTTGTAACATAATCCACGCCACTAACCACTTGGCCACAAGCTCCTCTTGTGCCTTAAACCATGCGCAACTAAATATAAACTATGGCCCAAATTCTAAGATCCAAGTAAAAGAAACTAAAATGCAAAAGCCAAGACTTGAACCTTGGACCTCCTTCCTTTCTTGTGGCGTCACCCCCTTGTCTCTTATGTGGCGTCACTTTGCCACTACACCACACACTCCACTTGTGTCATTTTCTCCATATTTTATTCTTAAAGCCTACCTGCCAACTTCCAGGGTTTTTTTCACCTAAAACCAAAATTTCCCTAAAGCCTAAATTTGATCCCGGGACTTCCTAGAAGTCCTCTAACCTTCCAAAATCACTTACCTAATAAGTCTAACTTGCATTAATATCATTCTCTAAAATTTTAAATGCTACTACGCTTAAGGCCCATTGGGCTCAATCCTACTAGGCCCAATTTCAGGATGTTATAACCACAACCGTGTGCCCCAATCCCTATTTAACCCATTTTACTGTTCACCTTCTCCCCCAAAATTTTCCCCCAACCCTAGCCACCGCAGCTTTTCCCCCCTTACCACCTCCAGCCACCATTGGCCAACCTCCTCCCTCCTTCCTCCTTTTTCTTTTTCCCTCAACACGAAACTCTTCCCCTTTCATCTTCTTTCCCTCTTCCTCTCTCCATCCCCTTTCCCCTCTCTCTTATTCTTCTTTTACACTGCCACCACACCAGCCACCATCCTTGTCACCGTTGGTCACTCTTTTTCCCTTTATTTTGAATTCATAGATATTTTCCATTATTTATTTTTATTTTCTTTATTATTTTTTTCTTATTATTCATTCCATTTAGGTTTAGCTTAGGGTACCATATGTTAGTATCGTTAATTTAAATATTGCTTTTTACTTAATTTTTAAATCCACTATGTTAGGAATAACCTGTTATTTAGGACTATTTTGATATTACTTGTGGTGATGCTTGCATTCTTTATTACAAATCATTTTTAGGTACAAAATGACTAATACTCGAGGCAAGACCAAGGGCGCCATCCCCACTTCAAAAAAGTGAAAGGATCCCAGCGTGGTCATCCCGTGCGCGACCACTTTACAGTAGATATACCACAACTTCCTCATAAGTTCATGCCGGCTGCTTCATTGACTCAATTCCAAAAGGTTCAAAGTGCTACCAGAGTATCCTCCCCCACCTTCACCTCTGCCTACATTTATCAGGTTTCTTTTTATTGATTCCATACAAAATTCAGGAAGTTTCACTTCTCTCCCTATCTTATGATATTCTTACTATATTGTCATTATTTATCTTTGTACATTGAGGACAATGTACATCTTAAGTGTGGGGAGATCAATTATAATGTTATTAAGAAAATCCCTGAATTATGTCTTGTTCTTAAGTAATTTTCTCATATTACTATTAGAATGAAACTTTTATTGATTTATGATTTTCATTGATATGTTTTGGATTAAGTCATAGGTAATTGTGCATTGATGGTTTAAACTTTAAGACATTAGAGAATCAAACATGATAAAATCTATTTTCAGAATTAAAAATTTATTGGGTTGTTTCCCTAAATTTAAATATTACTTTAAAGTTTGAAATTTGCAAGGTTGACATCAAAAACCATAAATTTTGTGAGACTTTGAGCCTTTTAGAGCATATATTTTTCTTACTCGCTTTATTGTTGGTTATGAGTGTGTCAATATTGATTTGTTATTCTAGAACTTGCTTCGATTATGCATATCGAGACCACACTTTTGATTTGATATACTGAGATGATAAAGGCACCTAGGTTTTTAACTCACTTACCCCAAAAAGCCTACCTTCATAATTAGCCCCTAATGAACCCCTTTGAGCCTAATAAACCTTTTCTTGACTCACCCATTAATATTAACCCAAAACCCAATTTTTGCTTCTCCTACTTTATTAACTCCCCTTTTGTCGAGATTTGATTTGATCAGTTGCCTAACTGTATTCTTTATTTCAGTTGTTAAATTCGTCTTATTATTATTCTTAAAAAAAAGTGAAACTATATATATTACTAGTTCTATGTTTATTTGAGCTTAAGTAGTAAATTCACATTTTGAGAAGAAGCTCGTGTTATTATTCAGTATTAGTTTATTTTTCTAGTTAGGTAAATTGTCAATTCAATCTCGATTCTAACCTTTAATTCAACCTTTATCCACACCTTTAACCCAAGCCCCGTTATAACCCTTTTTAAGACCTTTTGATTTGTGTATCATCTCATTTTATAGTGGTGGAGATTTGATTTTCATGCAAGCCTATGATAATAACTTTTCATGTTTGACTTTTGAGTGCTTAATTTGAACCTTAAACACTTTGACTGATTTGAGTGAATCTTTATTGAGGATGTCAATTCTTGTCGGTTTTGAATCAAAGGTAATTATTTAGATAAGGGGAAACACCTATGTTTTCATGCTATAAAATTTGTGACTTGAATTGTTTGGATCTTTAAGATTCTTTTAGTTCAATTATCAATGTATGAATTATCTGTGCATTGTGATGAGACATTATTGATAAGAATTATGAATTGAGGAAGTTAATTTTAATTGTGGGTTGAGGATTTTGCTTGAGGACAAGCAAAGGCTTAAGTGTGGGGATATTTGATAAACCATAATTTATACATATTTTGACCTCATGCTTGGCTTATTTTTGGATGAATTTTCATTAGATTTGGTGAATTCGATGCTCCTAATCCTTTAATTTCATGTTTTATACTCAGGAGAGCTTAGGGAGTCGAAAGGAATGAGAAATGGGCCAAAAAGGGACAAAATAGGCCTAGACTATCACACTGGGTTAGACCACACGGCCGTGTGTGACGAGTAGAATCGAACACGGCCTGGACTATCGTACACAGGTAGACCAGACGACCGTGTTTGTCGAGCAGAATGAAGCACGACCTAAGCTATCAAACACGGGCGTGTCACACGGGCGTGTCCCTGCCGAACCCAAGTCTAATTCTATTCGGAAAAGGCTACTTGTGGGACAAGAAAGGCGTTCCAAAGCCTATATAAACATCCCAGGGGAGGACCTAAAGGGGGACGCAGGGTAGAAAGCAGGAAATACTCAAAGACAGCCATCGGGAGCAGCTTGGAAGAAGGATCTCCATCAAGACTGAAGATCTCCTATCAATTTCTCTTGAAGTTTTTGGGTTTTCTTATGTTTTGTAGTTTTCCTTATTTCAAGATGTTTTCCTCTATCAGTATGAACTAAATCCCTTAAATACCTAAGGGGATGAAACCTAAGACAGATCTTATTATTATTTGATTTATAAGATAAATACTTGTTTTTATTTTTAATTGTGAGTTCTTATTCTTGTTTTAATAATTTAGGTTATTGATTCAAGTCGAATGTGCTTATTCAGAGGAGCAAAAGTCCCTGTTGAAGAGTAGATCAACGCAATTAAGCGGAGTTGATTGTAACCCTAGAAATAAGGCGACATAAATCTGTCGGATTACAGTCAAATCTAATAAGGGGATCCATAGATAGAGTTAATGCGATAATAGGGGCTTTAATTAGAAAGAGATTTCAATTAATCAACCTAGAGTCAGTTGTTTTTTGTCTTGAAAGAGATATTAACATAAATCAGGGATTTCTACAGATTAAGTCAAGTGAATAAATCGTACGATTCAGAAGTAATAAGTGAAGTCTAGCTGGATTCTTCCTTGGGTATTGCAGGTCTCTCATAAAGTTGTCTAAAAGTATTTTCCCAATTTATTCTCTATCGTGCTTTTAATTAGTTTTAGTTTAAAAACAATCACTCCAATTATTAGGCTAGATAATAAGAAGATAGTAATTACTAGTACTCTTGGTCGATACGATATTTCCGGTCTTACCATAACTATACTATTAAACGATAGGTGCTCTTGCCTTTATTGTTATCATAGTTAGTTAGAGACACATCATCTATCCCCAAGTAGTTCTGATTGAAAGATGGGTGGATCACTGGCACATCTGCCACAGTCCAGGAAAAGATATCCTGACATTTTATTTGTAGGGAGCTTAAATATTTATTTTATTTGAGGGGGTGGAAGCAATCTAGGTAATCTTTTTATGGTGCTCTCGATACAAGCAGACGGGTTCTACTATTTCTATTCATTATGCTTTGGGAAGTTTTGTTTCAGGCCTAGCCTCAAGGCTTTCCAAATTAATTATGATTTTTCCAATGATGTTGACCCTCCACTTAAGGATTAGAGTGCGATGTGCAACATGCCGAAGATGGAGGTAAGAAGGGTTGATATTTCTTCGTGATCTATAAAGAGAAAATATGGCACTTTTAGGCCGTCTTCTAGTCAACCTTCATATATGTCTCACTTGTGGGGGTAGGGAACTTGGCTATCATGCAAAAGGTGGCCACCACCATTTTGTGTTGGATATGGTGCCCTAAGTGTAGTATTTTCTTCTAAGTAAACTTGTAACTTTTTTGAATAGATTGGTTAATAAAATTATTCATGAATTGCATTAACCCTTTGTATATTGTCCTCGCATGGTTTTGCACGCAAAGCAAATTGGAAGCAAATGTTGTTCACTGGTTGTCTAATATGTAACTAATATTAAGCATTATTACTTGTCGGATCGTAATATAGAATGACAGCTTATATTAGTAGACAAACCTAAACATGTCATTAGTTTAATTGAAAATGAGCAAACAAATTGAAAGAAAAATATGTTGTCTATCAAGTCTAATTGGGGAGATGCTTTATCTTGGGCAGCGGAGCGGATGACTTCCATAAGATAGAAACATAGATGTGATTGACTAAACTGACAGTACATCAGACTAGACCCAAGCAAAATAGATCCTGAATCTATTTATGGATTTATTCACTTGTAACATTCATAGTGTGGCACACATAAATCCCGAGTAGATGGTGAATTAATGTATGTGTGACTTTTACACTTTGATGTAAGTAAAAACTTAAGTTCGAATATATAAGGAGCCAAAAGCTGGTGCATTAGGTGTATGACTTTTGCAGTATGTATCATCATTTACAATAGTGGAATTTATAGCCCAAGATAAGGGTAAATGATATCCTCCCATAGGCATTTCATGGTTGATGAAAAGTAAACGTGGTCACGAGCCGTTCGTCTTTGTGGTGGATGACTTGATCACTATTCGATAGTGATTAACTTTTTATGAAGGAAGATGTAATGATTACCATGAGATAAAAAAGGATCATATTGGGAGAGTGGATATTATCCCAAAGAGATCAAGGATATCATATAACGGTAACACACGTATGACAAGGTCATTAGATGAGCACTGAGTAGTTGTTTTTGTAATGGTGTGTCGTTAGGGAGAGCTCAATCACAATACTATAGTGGAATGACTTCATGATTAAATGAGTTTATAGTTAATAGGAAAAAATCTGGAACTTAATTATAAATCGTTTGAGCCCTAATTACATATCTCCAATCGGTCCATCCGCTAACTCATTGAAACCTGAAATGAATTGTGAGTGATAAGCCATAAAAGTAACATGTTTTTAATCCCATTCTTGATGCGTTTTTGGATGATTTACTATGTGAACTAGTGAATTTGATGCTCCTAATCCTTTAAATTCATGTTTCTATACTTAGGTGAACATAAGGGAGTGAAATGAGCAAAAAACGAGCCACAATCGTGCAAAATGAGTTGTTTCTAGGATCCACACGGCCTGGGCAATTCCACACGGGCTGGCCACACGCCCATGTGCAAGCCCGTGTCGATTTCTCACCCTGCTTCCCTGTTACACGGAAAAACCCAATTTTTAGGGTTTTTGAGCATTCTAAAGTTTATAAATACATATTAGAAGAAGACTTAAGGGAGGATACAGAGCTAAACGAAGAAAAGACTCGAAGAACGCCAACGGATTCAACTCAGAAGTAGGATCTCCTTCAAGACTGAAGATCTCCATTCAATTTCTCTCAAAGTCTTTGGGTTTCTTTATGTTTTGTTGTTTTCCTAATTTTGAGATGTTTTCCCCCAAAAGTATGAACTAAATTCCCTAGATACCTAGGGAGGATGAAACCTAAGACGAATCTTATTATTTGATTTTCTGAATTACATGATAAATATTTGTTCTTGATCTCAATTATGTGTTCTTATTTCATGTTTTAATGTTTTTAGGATATTAATTCATGATTGATGTGCTTATTCAATGGAGCAAAAGTCCCTGTTTAAGAGTAGATCTGGCATTATTGAGTGGAACTGCATGCAATGCTAAAAATAGGACAACATAAATCTACTGAATTATAGTCAAATCTAATAGGGGAATCCATAGATCGAGTTAATGCGACAATAGGGGTTTTAATTAGAAAGAGATTTCAATTAATCAACCTAGAGTCAGTTGTTTTTATTCTCGAAAGAGATATTAACATAAGTTAAGGATTTCTATAGATCAAGACAAGTGAATAAATCGTTTAATTTGGATTTAGAATAATAAGTGAAGTCTAGGTGGATTCTTTCTTGGGTATTGTCTCTCTCATCGGTTTTCTTAAAATATTTTCCAACTTTATTCTCTATTTCATCTTAGTAATTAGGTTAGTTAAGATTAGGTTAAAATAAATCCCTTCAATTTATTCGGCTAGATAATAAAAAGATAGTAACTACTAGTACTTTTAGTCCTCGTGGATATGATATTCCCGACTCACCATAGCTATACTACCATTCGATAGGTGCGCTTGCCTTTATCGTATTTTAGTTAGTTCGTGACGTCATCAACGAGTTTGAATAAAAATGAATATAATGAATAGGAAAAGATAAATGGAAAACATTTAGAAATGATTATGATTTTTTTCGAAATGGAAAAATATAATCATTTGGAATTGAATGTAGGTTTTCAAAAATGGAAATGGAAATGATTTATTTGCAATTCTATATGGATTACTTAAAAAAGATTGGAAAAATGAGTTTATGTTGTTGAGTTTTTTTGAAGGTCATAGTGAACATGTTCAGTTATTAAATATTGAACATATTTTCTGTAACACCCCTTACCTGTGCCCGACGCCGGGACAGGATACGAGGCATTACCGGACTTAACTTGCTTAAACATACAACATCTTGCTATAAAATTTCATTTCAACTTAAAACTTCTCATTCATATTCATAACCTCCTTATTATGGGCATATGAGGCCCTAAACATACATACGGAAGGGTTCGAGAATAAATCGGAAACTTTTACGCACTTAGAAAATTTTTGCCTAATAGGGGCCACACGCCCATGTGAAATGGGACACACTCGTATGGGCAGACCGTGTGGTCACACACACCCATGTCCTTAGCCCGTGTGGAATTTATTTTTCATTTCGTACCTACAGGGGTTTTCACACGGCTGGACACACGCCCGTGTCCTTGGCCCGTGTCCCTCACATGGCCTAGACACGCCCGTGCCCTCACCCGTGTGTGAAAAACCTGGGTATTCTCTTTATGACATCAGCAACCTCTTAACGGCACACGCTCTGGGCACACGCCCGTGTGCTGGCCCGTGTGACAAATTGAATTCTCGTAAATTTGATGCAGGGGACACACGGCTTATCAACACACTCATGGGGTTGACCGTATGCCACACACGGCCTAGACACACGCCCGCGTGTCTACCTGTGTAGACAATTAGAAGGCTATTTTCCCAGCCAATTGCCACCCTGAAACATAAACACACATATACCAACACAAGCAACAAATAACATGGCAATAATACACTATGAAGAATCACTAAAATATCATTCATACACTTCACATTTTACTCCATCAATTGCATAAATTTTCACCTCATAAAACTCATCATCATTAAAAATATGAAACTTGACAAATATTGGCCAATTCCTAATGGCCAATTACAAAATGAATGTAAAACATTAATAGCCAACACTTTGGCTTTCAAATATGGCACAACCCAAGATGACCAAGTTCCTATACATGCCATACTCAAAATAAATCGACTTTACTATACCAAAAGAATGATTTGATTGTGTGATCTGAGCTTCGACGTTCTACAATCCCCGAGCTAGCTTGGGGATACTACAAGGAAAAAGGAAAAGAGAGGGGTAAGCATATAGCTTACTAAGTTTGCATGAATTAAAATAGTGATATAAGTACTCATAGTAAATTTCATTCATCTCATAAAACGGTAACAACCACAAGTTCTCAAGTACTTTGACATACTTACTCATACTTATTCTTACCCATCACATATCACATTACGGTTTTCATAACTCGCATTTTAATCATGGTACCTGTATCACTTTAGCACATAATTTAGCACTTATGCTATCTTGAACATAAACTTAAATAATTATGATCCTTAACTTAAATGGAACTCTTTGTCATCCTTGTATAACTTAGCTCTTTATCATCTTTACATACTTAGCTCTTTTGCCCGTTGAATTACTTGGAATACTAGTGGATACTCAATCTCATCATACATGTATCACGATGCCAATGCCATATCCCAGATTTCGTCTTACATGGGATCACCTCTTGATGCCGATGTCATATCCCAGATATGGTCTTATACGGGATCTTTTAAATCGATGTCGATGCCATGTCCCAAATGTGGTCTTACACAAGATCGTACATAGATGTCGATGCCATGTCCCAGACATGGTCTTACACGAGATCTTCCTTTGGTGCTAAAGCCATGTCTCGGACATGGTCTTATACGGGATCTTCCTTATTCGATGCCAATGCCATGTCCTAGACATGGTCTTACACGGGAGCTACGTTCGGTGCCGACGCCATGTCCCAGACATGGTTTTATATGGCACCTACATTCAGTGCCGATGCCATGTCCCAGACATGGTCTTATACGAGACCTTCCTTATATCATGTTCTGACATAAATATCCTCGTTATTCCGAATCTTCAACCGGGACTTCAACTTACCATATTCTCATAATTTTCTCATTGAGGCTTTATTTGTCAATTTTCATGGGAATAAAATTCTTTATCATAATATCAAGTAATTTAAAATATAAAAATACTATGAAGCTTTAATTTCACACAAACTTATCTCGGTACTTAAAATGTTTGTGGATGTTCGATTTAGTCCAACACTTTGTCCTTGCCTCGATTTCGGTCCGAGCTTCGTGTTTCTTGATCTATAATAACAATTTCACTTGTTTAATACTCACAATGACTAAATTGACTCATAATTCATACTTTGGAAAAATTACAATTTTGCCCCTAAACTTTAACGTAATTACACTTTTTCCCCTAGGCTCGTAAAATGATTTTCATTCAACTTTCTTGTATTTCAAGCCTAGCCGAATTATTTTCTTAACTACAACAGCCCCCAATTTCCACTATTTCACCCATGTATGACCATTTTGATAACTTTTACAATTTGGTCTTTTTATGCATTTTTCATGAAAATCACTTAGAAAAAGATGTTTATCATACATCAAACTTTCATATTCTTCCATAAAACATCAAAATACATGCATGTCATACATGGGTAAATTTTTGAATATGAACCCTAGCTCAAAATATAGCTAGAAATAGCTAAATTAAGTTACGAGGATCTCAAAAATACAAAGAACATTAAAAACATGGCTAGGATGCACTTACTATCAAGCTTGGAAGATTAACAAACCCTAACTATGTCTTCCTTAGTGATTTTCGACCATGGGAGAAGAAGATGAACATAATTTTGACTTCTTTTTCACTTTTTAATTCATTAATTAACCAAATGACTAAAGGCCCCTTTCTTGAGATTTTTCCTTCCCATGTCCATTTTTGTCCATCTTAACATATAATAGTTTAATTGCTAAATAAGAACCTCTAATAATTTTTATGATGCTATTTCATACTTAAAAATTCTAGAATCTCATATTTTCTAATATTTGCAATTTAGTCCTAATGGACAAATTGATCAGTAATAAATAAAATTTCCTCATGAAATTTTCTCACAATCATGCAAACACATCATAAACCTCATAAAAATAATAAAAGACATTTTTTTCTACTTCAAATTTGTGGTCTCACAACTACTATTCTGACTAGGCCCTAAATTGGGCTGTTACATTTTCTCAAAATTTTACTAGAGGTAAAACCAACAAAATTTTTATCAGGGGTAAAATCGTCAAAATGTTACTAGCGGTAAAATAGGGATGAGAAAATTGTTTAATATAGAATATTAAAGCTTACTTTGGGAAAAAGAAAAACCAAATCAAGTTGGATCACATTATAGAGTAGTGGGTCAAAAGGCCCAGGAAGTACTCGTAATTGAACCCGATGTGAGAGAAGCCCGAATCCCCATCATAATACATATGAGGGGAAGTACACCCTATTAGCCCCTCTCCCTCTCCTAGTTGGACTAGAAAGTTGTTTTTCTATTTGAAATAAACCTCTACAATTCAACAATGGTTCTACCTTCCCTTCTTATAAATAGATGGCACTGGTAAGACATAACACACAATTTTGAGAAATTGTTACTCTGCTAAAAAATAGAGAGAATTTATTCTCAACTATTAGATATTTTTTTAGAATAACAATTCTATCAGTTTCTATTAAAGAAAAGAGAATTTCTGTTTTCACCCCAAAGAAAAGAGAAAATTTTTTCTAGTTATGTGTTCCGATTCAATTGATTTGAGCCCACACTCGAAATAGTTCGTGGTACGAGAATAGCGGAGAAGATCATTTGGTTGATGATCGTTGTTTTTCGCAATGTCAAAGTCTTAAAATTTATAAAAAGAATGATCAAACCTGGAAACTAACTATGACAACGATGTGAGGCAAGCGTACCTATCGAACAGTAGTATAGTTAAGGCAAGACCGGAATGTCGAACCCAAAGGAACCAAAAGTACTAATACTAACTCTCTCTTTATTATTTAGCCTAAGAATTAAAGTGCTTTTTATTTAATCTAAAATTAACTAACTACTAAACTAAAAACTCTAAGACAAAGAAGAATGAAATTGGGAGAAAATACTTTTAGGAAAAACCAATTGATTAAGACGAAACCCAAGGAAGAATCCACCTAGACTTCACTTGTTATCTAACTCTGAACTAGAATATTTATTCATTTGACTTGATCCGTAAGATTCCCTAAGTTATATTAATCCCTCTCTCGAGGCGACTAACGTCTAACCCTAGGTTGATTAATTGAAATCTCTTTCTAATTAAAACCCCTAGAATTGCATTAACTTGATCTATGGACTCACATATTAGGTTTCACCCTAATCTGGCAAAATCTCGTCACCCTATCTCTAGGCGTGTGATCAACTCTGCTTAATTATGCTACATCTACTCTTAAGCAGGGACTTTTGCTCCTCCACCTAAGCACATCATACTTGAATTAATATCCCGGAAATATCAACACAAGAATTAAGAACACATAATTAAGAACAAGTCAAATATTTATCATATAGTTCAGCAAACGATAACAAGATTCATCTTAGGTTTCATCCCCTCAGGTATCTGAGGGTTTAGTTCATAACAATAAAAGAAAACATCTCAAAAGAAAAGATAAAACAAAACATAAGAAATCCCTAAAAGCCCCTGAAGGAATTGAAGGAGAGATCCTCCGTCTTGAGTAGAATTCCGGCTTCTTGAGATGAATCAACTGGCTATCTTCGAGTAATTTTCCACAAATCTGCCCTCTTTGGCCTAGTTGGACGCTCCCTGACTAAAGCCCTGGGTTCCCCCTTTTCTGGTCATACTTAGGGTGTTTATATAGGCTTCTGAATATGTTTCTTTGCCCCTAAGTATCCAAATCCGAGTGAAACTCTTCTTTCCCACGACAGGGACACGCCCATGGCACACGCCCGTGTAAGTCGTGGCCAGGCCGTGTTCGAGCCTGTTGAATGATGCACGGCCGTGTGGTCTTGGGCCCAGGCCTTGTGGATTTCGTGATATGGCCCATTTACTCCGTTTTGGGCCCGTTTTCTGTTCTTTTCATCATCCGGTGCTCTTCTGGGTATAAAACATGAAAACAAAGGATTAAGAGCACCAAATTATATAATTAGAGAATTAAATCATCCAAAAGCATGCTAAATGTGGGCTTAAAATATGTTACTTTTACAGTTTATCAAATATCCCCACACTTAAGCTTTTGCTTTTCCTCAAGCAAAATTCTCAACTCACAATTAAAACAAACTTCCTAGATTCATAATATTCATCAATAGTGTTTCGTCATAATTCAAAGATAATTTATACATGGATAAGTTAACTCAAAGGGTCCTAAAGATTCAAACAATCAAGGTCATACATTTATAGTCCTGAAAACGTTAGTTGTTTCCCCTTACCTAAATAATTACCTCTGATTCGAAATGGACAAGAGTTGACATCCTTACTAAAGATTCACTCAAACCACTCGAAGTGTTTACGGTTTAGAATTATGCACTCAAAAGCTGAACATGAAAAGTTAATCCCATAGGCTTGCATGAAAATCAAATCTCCACCACTAAAATATGAGATGATACACAAATCAAAAGGTCTTTACAGGGTTGTAACAGGGCTTAGGTTCAAGGGTATGGATATAGGCTGAATTAGAAGGTTAAAATCGAGATTGACCTGACAATTTGCCTAACTAGAAGAATGAACTAATCCTAAATAATTACATCAATTGAAAACTAATAATACAAGCTTTTTCTTCAAGATTTGAAATTTAAACATGTAAGCTCATTTAATTATAGAACTAATAGTGAATATTCTTCATTTTTTTAAAACAAGTCAAATACATAAAGAAGGATGAATTTTAACTACTGAAAGTTAGGCAACTGACCAAATCAAATCTCGACAAAAAGGGTAGTCAAGAAATGGTGATGACAAATACAAAGGGTTTTGGGTTAATATTAGTAGGTGAGTCAAAAAATGGTTGTTAGGATCAACATGGTTCACTAGGGGTTAGTTATGAAGGTAAGCTTTTTAGTGGAGTGAGTGGGTTACAACCTAGGTGTCTTTATCATCTCGGTATATCAAATCATAGGTGTGGTCTCGACATGTATAATCAATACAAGTTCTAGAATAACAAATCAATGCTGACACACTCATAATCAAAAAATGAGCACGAAAGAAGGATATATGCTCTACAGGGCTCAAAGTCTCACAGAAATTATGGGTATTTGATATCAACCTCGTAAATTTCAAATTTCTAGGTAACGTTCAGACTTAGGTAGACAACCTAGAAAAATTTAAATTTTGAAAAATAGACTTATTATGCTTGATTCTCTAGTATCCTTCAAATTTAATCATCAATGCATAATTATCAATGACTTAATTCAAAACATATCAATAAAAATCATAAATCAAAGGAAATTTCATTCTAATCATAATATGAGAAACTTACTTAAAGACAAGACATAATTCAGGGATTTGAGAATAAATAACTATTCATCACCCACACTTAAGATGTACATTGCCCTCAATGTACAAAGATAGATAATAGCAATATAATCATAAAATCATAAGATGGGGAGAGAAGTAAAACTTCCTGAATTTTGGATGAAGTCATTGAAAAGAAACTGGATAGGATTGGAGGTGAACTTGGGGAAGTGCCTTGAACTGTTTGAAATTGAATCCTCGAAGCAGCCGTCTTGATTTTATTGTATCCTAAGTTAAATCTAAATGGCATGAAGAATAAAATAATAAGGAAAAGAGACAAAAAATAATGGAAAATGAAAGAAGAAAGACAACTGGAAAAGAAAAAGGAAGAAGGGGGTTTAAATAGAGATGTAGCTCGTGTTTTGGAAAAATTTTGTCCTGTTGCCACACGTCTATGGCCACGCCCTTTTACCTACCTATGGTGCCCACACGACCACGGACACGGCCGTGTGCAAGGCCGTGTGGGTATGGAAACCTACGCCTAAATACGAAAAGAAATAAAACGAAACTATTTTGTATCGTTAGTGCTCGGGTTGCCTTCCGAGAAGCGCTCGTTTAAAGTCTTGAGCTAGACTTACCTCTCATTCGCATAATCATGGTGGTTTGAGGAGGTGAAAATCCTTTCTCATGCGATCAATTTGATTATTGATATAAAAATTTAAGTCGAGTAGTGTTTACCTTAAAGGTGCTGATTTTAGGACTAGTTACCTCGACTGTTCCATCTGGGACGATTTTGAGTACCTGATCTCCTACCTTAAGCTGGGTTGTCCCATCATTTAGTTCGTAGAGGAGTTGCCTCATTTTTTCTTCGTGTGTTTTTAGTCTCTCCTTGAAGTGTGTCTTCCATTCGTTTAGTTCATCGATCCAAAGCCTTCGTTCCTCATGAATTTCTTCTTTATTGACACGAGGTCTAGGATCTGGCATCTGCGAAAGAGCTTCAAGAAACGACAAGTTAATATGAAATTTCTTTGAAAGTTTAAGAGACTTACCAAATTCTTCCTCTGTGTGATCTTTCTTTGTCGCATCAGGATATGGCACACGGGGTTGGTACTCTGTAATTACCGGGTTTGGTAAATCATGGCTTACCTCAACCTTACCTTCACTTACCACAGGCTCTTGCCTTGGGCCAGATTCCACTAACCTTTCACTGTCGTGAGCTGTTATGGCTTGAATTTGCTCCTTTGGGTTAGTTTCAGTGTTGCTTGGCAAGCTTTCTTGTGGTTCTTCTAAGATCAGCTTAGCAAGTTGCCCGAATTGATCCTTGAGCTCCCATGTCGATGCCTCCAGTTTTGTTTCTATCTTTTGGGAACGTGTTTCTGTATCTTGGAAACGTATTTCTGAGGCTGCTATAAATTTTCTCAGCATCTCCTCGAGGTTCGACTCCTCTTCCTGTTGAAAAGGTAGTTGTTGAAAATCTGGAGGAAGTTCCGGTCTTTGGCTACTTTGTTCATCCCACGAGAAATTGGGATGGTACCTCTAACCTGCATTATAAGTGTCACTATAAAAATTATTTTGAGGTCTAGAATAGCTACCTATATAGTGGACTTGTTCGTTCTCCATGCCATATCTGTAGGGTGGGTACTCAGGATTCGCCACACCTCCTAGATTTGAGTCATATTGCATTACTGGGTGTACTTGTGAGAGACTATACAAACCATCAATTTTTTTCTTCATCGTCGCTAGCTGGTTAGATAACCTGGTGACCACGTCGAGGTTGAAGACATTGGCTGCTTTAGTAGGAATTGTCCTCATGACTTGCCACTGATAATTATTCAGTGCCATCTTCTCTATAAACTAAAATTATCTGCCAAAAGCAAACAGAGGAAAAATTAGCAAAATAAAAAAAATAAAAAAATAAAAAAAATAAATTGCAATAAAAAAATGGCTAAAGTAATAAAAATTAAGCGTTCTTAATATTTTAGTTCCCCGGCAACGGCGCCAAAAGCTTGATCGTTGTTTTTCGCAATGTCAAAGTCTTAAAATTTATAAAAAGAATGATCAAACCTGGAAACTAACTATGACAACGATGTGAGGCAAGCGTACCTATCGAACAGTAGTATAGTTAAGGCAAGATCGGAATGTCGAACCCAAAAGAACCAAAAGTACTAATACTAACTCTCTCTTTATTATTTAGCCTAAGAATTAAAGTGATTTTTATTTAATCTAAAATTAACTAACTACTAAACTAAAAACTCTAAGACAAAGAAGAATGAAATTGGGAGAAAATACTTTTAGGAAAAACCAATTGATTAAGACGACACCCAAGGAAGAATCCACCTAGACTTCACTTGTTATCTAACTCTGAACCAGACGATTTATTCATTTGACTTGATCTATAAGATTCCCTAAGTTATATTAATCCCTCTCTCGAGGAGACTAATGTCTAACCCTAGGTTGATTAATTGAAATCTCTTTTTAATTAAAACCCCTAGAATTGCATTAACTCGATCTATGGACTCACATATTAGGTTTCACCCTAATCTGGCAAAATCTCGTCACCCTATCTCTAGGCTTGCTATCAACTCCGCTTAATTATGCTAGATCTACTTTTAAGCAGGGACTTTTGCTCCTCCACCTAAGCACATCATACTTGAATTAATATCCCGAAAATATCAACACAAGAATTAAGAACACATAATTAAGAGCAAGTCAAATATTTATCATATAGTTCAGCAAACGATAACAAGATTCATCTTAGGTTTCATGCCCTCAGGTATCTGAGGGTTTAGTTCATAACAATAAAAGAAAACATCTCAAAAGAAAAGATAAAACAAAACATAAGAAATCCCTAAAGCCCCCTGAAGGAATTGAAGGAGAGATCCTCCGTCTTGAGTAGAATTCTGGCTTCTTGAGATGAATCAACTAGCTATCTTCGAGTAATTCTCGACAAATCTGCCCTCTTTGGCCTAGCTGGATGCCCCCTGACTAAAGCCCTAGGTTCCCCCTTTTCTGGTCATACTTAGGGTGTTTATATAGGCTTCTGAATGTGTTTCGTTGCCCCTAAGTATCCAAATCCGAGTGAAACTCTTCTTTCCCACGACAGGGACACGCCCATGGCACACGCCCGTGTAAGTCGTGGCCAGGCCATGTTCGAGCCTGTTGAATGAAGCACGGCCGTTTGGTCTTGGGCCCAGGCCGTGTGGATTTCGTGATATGGCCCATTTACTCTGTTTTGGGCCCGTTTTCTGTTCTTTTCGTCATCCGGTGCTCTCTTGGGTATAAAACATGAAAACAAAGGATTAAGAGCACCAAATTATACAATTAGAGGCCTAAATCATCCAAAAGCATGCTAAATGTGGGCTTAAAATATGTTACATTTACGGTTTATCAGTTGAAAGTCGAAAAACATCAACGATTCTCTTATCCAAAAACATAGGTACGATTTCGATTTAAGATTTATTGCTATAAATATAACAAACCAGGTCGATTTTGAAAATTTTAATTTTTCGCTATGTAAGAACCATTTTCAAGTCAGATTTTTTCCAACATTTTAGTCATCTTCATGATTGGCCTTTTGAAAATGGCGTTTTAGGCTCTTGGATGGTCAACTGCTAAAAACTGCACCATTTTCGTGGTGGTGTGCTCATCATCACCAAGGATGTTTGGAAGGACAATAGACCCTTTAACCGCAACGAGTTGATTTGCAAAGCCATAAACTAGGCTTGTCAGTTTGAGTTGTATGTCCTTGAGGCCCACCTGATAAAATGCCTTGACTGTCAAGATATCAACTAAGTTGTTTATATCTACTAAGATTCTTCTAGCTTGGAAAGAAAATATATTGACTAAGATCTCCAAGGTATATCCGCCTTATGCATAAAATGGGTCCTTCTCATCTTGTTTTAAGAACTAGAGTTGCCATATCGAGGTCTTAGGCTTTCTATTGTGGTAGAGACTGACATGATGCTTTCTATGTGAGCTTTCCGCTTCAAATTGGAAGCGAACCACTCTACATGCTTTCTTCCTACTAGAAAATTAATGAGCCCTCTAACAGGTTAATTTCGTTTGTCTCCATGATAAGACCCTTATGGTCCTACTTTTTGTCTTGAGGTTTGGTGGATTGACGCTGGCCCTAAGACAAATAATGCTTAAGGTGCCCTTTATATATTTTCGTCTCAATGGAATGTTTTAAATGCACATATTGCTCAATGCGGTGCCCCCAAGCATTATTGTACTTATTTTGGTGATCAGTGTTACTGCAATGTTAACTAGGTTGTATCTACGATTCTAGTTCTTAGATTCTCTGATACTTCTCCTAATAAAATGTATGGGATAGGGAGGACCTTGGTCTATCAAGGTGGAGATTATTGTTGGGGAGGTGGTGTCGTTGTGAGACAAGCTACAACTTGTTGCAGGTAATGAGTTTCATGTTCTATATATCTAAAAGGGGGCGCATTAAACAATGGTTGATGCTCTGTGGTGGTTGGGAGAGTTGAAGCTGCTAGAAGGATGGGATAAATTAATGTAGTTGAGAAAGCAAGGTCGGAGATCAAAGGTATGTTTAGAGATTTCATGAACTACTCTAGGGTGGGGAGGAGGTCATGTGCATACTATAAAGATGGGCCTATGGGAGAAGAAGAAGAAAGAACTTGAGTAGATTTTAAACCAGAGGAAGATCTTGAGACAGGCTGGATGGGGGTGCTAGCTAAAGCGGAAGAACTGATTGGACCAACGGGGGCATTGCTTTGGGACTTTGAGGTCATGTTGTCAATGTTTACCACGCCAATTGTTGGTACTATTATACAACAATGAGGAGGTATGTATGTTTATGTTGTGGTGATTATGGAGGCAGGTTCACTCAGTCGGGGCGAAGAGCTGAGGGTTACAAAGAGTATAGAAGGGGAAAGTATGAAGGTTAAGTGCTGAAGGTAACTTGACAGAGTGTAGGCTTGGTATCTTTGGAAAGTTTATCCTCCTTTCATCATTTTTGGGGGTGTTTATAAGCGAGGGTCCTATGTGTGGTGGTTTTAATGTGCTAAACTCGCCATCTAGTCATCATCATAAACGCATAGGGATGATGTCTTTGATAGGACAAATCCTATCATTCATTATAACTTAGCGGTACAAAGAAGTTAAACCCACCTGGGGTTTGGTGACAAACGATATCATGTTACCGACAAAAGTCTGGGAGTTTGGGATAATGGGTGATTTTTACCTACTCGAATAGTTGAGACGAGAGGTGATGCATGGGATTGACTTTCCAATGGGCTGCAAAATTTGATGTGGTCATTGAGAGCACCAAAAATATCCTATCCCTATAAAATCTTGGCCAAGATTTCTACCAGGAATTGGTTCCAGTTCTCTTCCACTTTGCAACATCACTGCATTTGCATATTGTCTTGGATTAGGTTCTGTTTGTGATGGCAGCTTCCATTGTGAGTTCATTTTTTCAATTGATGTGGTCAACTCTCTTATAGACGCCTCAATTTTCTGTTGAAAATTCTTTGTTTCCTTTTGGAAATCAAGAGTTTGCCGTAGTATTTTCTGTTGGAAATCAACAGTTTACCATTGTATCTGCTGTTGGAATTCAAGCACATTAACTGCTAATTTATTGACCATGGTTTCTAGAGAGGTACCTGAATCTTGCATTTGTTGTGGAAACCAGTTTTAGTATAGCTGGTTATACTGCAGGTTTGGCCCATAACTAGAGTTGAGATGGTCTCTCCATCTTGGGTTATAGGTATTAGCGTAGGGGTCATATCGCCTTTGTGGTGGCCAAGGAAAGTTCCCCACGGAATCCAAATGGGCTATAGTATCATTATACAAACTAGGACATGCATCAGTTGTATGCTCAGGTGTAGCACATATTCCACATTGTCGGGCCGGTCTTGCTTTTTTTGTAAAAAGAGAATTCACAATATTAGTAATTTTATCAACTTTATCTTCTAAGGTTGAATTACTTAACTGGTGAACCCTTCTAGGGAGCTTAGGATTGGCTCAAAATTGCTGAGTATTTGCAGCCATCGTGGATATCAAGTGTTTTACTTGTTGGAGAGTCATGTTGACCAATGCTCCTCCACTGGCGGCGTCTACCATATTCATCTCTATGAGATTTAAGCTTTCATAAAAGTATTGGAGCAGAGACTGTTCCGTTATACCATGTTGTGGGAAACTTGCACACAACTTCTTAAATTGCTCCCAACAATCGTAAAGAGACTCTGATTCTTTTTGCCTTCTCCCAACGATCTCCCTTCTTAATTCAGCTGCACGTGATGGTGGAAAAAACCTGTTGAGAAACAAACAAAAAAGATCAGCCCAAGTTGTTGTAGATCCGGGGGGAAGATAAAATAACCATTCCTTAGCAGAATTTGTTAGGGAAAAAGGGAAAACACGCAATTTGATTTGATCCTCAGTTACCCCGTGAGGTTTCATGTTAAGACAAACCATATGAAACTCTTTCAGATGTTTGCGGGGATTTTCATTTTGCTACCCACGAAAAGTTGGCAGTAACTGGATTAAACCCGACTTCTATTCAAAATCAGTATCCATAGTAGGATACGCAATGCACAATGATGGTTGTTCAAAATCTCTTCTTTTGCATTTTTGCTCCCAAAATCTTTCACACTTTGCATTTTCGGCACTACTTCTCTCCTACTTCGCATGCTAGCCCAATTTAACTTTAAATTCACGCTTTTAGCCCCCAAGTTTCCTTTTGCCTTCAGTTTAGTCCTTATAAGATAAAAAACCATAAATAGCTCAAATTAGTAGGATAATACTCAAAATAAACATATAATTAATAAATAAAAATATGTCATTCTAGAGTATTATCAAATCCCGCTACTTAGCCCATGCTTGCCCTCAAGCATGGTTCCTATCCACTGTGAAATTTGGATTTTGCCATGAAAGAAATATCACTCCAAAGTTTTATAAAAATTAGGCTTAATGCATATGAAAATAACGAGAACCATTAGCTTGCTATAATTAAATCTGAAAAAGTATTCCAATTTAATCACGCAAAAATCAAAATCGACTTGGATTATTTCACGAAAATTAGGTAATTTTATAAAACTTACCAAGACACCCTAATTGTTTCCATCTTTAGTCCCCTAATGCAATTTTTTTTAATTTTAATTTTTTTTTTGTTTAAGAATATGTTGAACCTTTTGACGCGAAGAGAGATGACTGCCAAGCACCCCACCTCGGTTACTCAGCCCAACATACTTCTAATTTATTATATTTTCCTTAAGAACATATCAAACCTTTTGACGCGAAGAGAGATGACAGCCAAACACCTCACCCCGGTTACTCAGCCCAACATATTCCTTAAAAAAAATTTAATTCCGATTAGCTGAGTTTACCTAACACGTCACACAACCTTTAGACATGAAATATGATGATAACCCAAGCACCCTACCCCGGTTACTCAGTCAGTCACGTTTTAAGCTGTTCTCATAACCATGGAAACATCAAAAGTTATTATTAATGAAACAAAATTTTAATTAGGAGGACTAGGAAAAAAAATCAAGTGTCGAAAATAAGTTTCAGCAATCACCTAACAGTGTAACACCCCAAACCTGGCCTAGACGTTATGGCCGTATCTAGCAATGTGGCGGAATTTTTTTTGGAAAAAGGGCCAAAATTCGGTTATGGGAAAAAATAAAATAAAATCCCGATAACCCCCAAAATCCTTTAATCTTCTCCCCTAATTCCCACTTCACATCCACTACTCAAAATCCCCCTATTACAGAACTCTATCCCGAAATCTGAGCAAAAAAAAAACCTTTGCCTGTGCAAGGATTCGAACACAAGACCTCCACCATAATAACACACCACTTAACCACCAGACCAGCAGGCCCATTCTGATGTAATTTACCCAACATTTAAACTTAAGCCCTTTTCACAAGGTTAAGGCTTTATTTATAAAAATACCAAAATTTTCCCAAGTAAGGCTTGAACTTGGGACTTCTCACACACACCCAGAACACACAGCCACTGAAGCAGATACAGATTTGTGTGTCACACATACACGAAATCAAAAATTAAAATTTTGGGGCATTACAATTCTACCCCCTAAAAGAAAATTTCGTCCTTGAAATTTACCCGGTCAGAACAGATGAGGATATTGCTGACACATCGTATCCTCAGGCTCCCACGTAGCCTCTTCAGTGTTATGATTACGCCACAGAACCTTAACCAATAGAATAGATTTCCTCCTTAGTACTTTTACATCTCGATCCAGAATCTGAACCGGCTCCTCCTCAAAGGTCAAGTCTGACCTAACCTTAATCTCCTCAAAGGAAATGATGTGAGTAGGATCAGAGAGGTAGCGCCTCAACATCGAGACGTGGAACACATCATGGATACGATTCAACTCTGGAGGTAGCTCTAACTAATAAGTGACTGGTCCCACTCGCTTCAAAATACGATAAGGTCCAATAAACCTAGGGCTCAACTTGCCCTTACGACCAAACCTCAGTACCTTCTTCCATGGCGAGACCTTAAAGAATACAAAGTCCCCTACCGAATACTCAATCTCACATCGCTTCAGGTCCGCATAGGATTTTTATATATCAGAAGCCGCTTTCAGTCGATCTCGAATCAGTTTAACCTTATACTCTGTCTCAGAAACCAACTTAGGACCCAAAACACGTCGCTCGCCCAACTCAGTCCAACATAAATGAGTGCGACATTTACGACTATACAGTGCCTCGTAAGGTGCCATCTGGATGCTAGGCTGGAAACTGTTATTATAGGCAAACTCCACTAACAGCAAATACTCCTCCCAACTACCACAGAAATCAAAACTCGCACTTGCTAACCTTAGCATAGAGCTCCATTTCCCTTAAATTCTGAAGGAAAAATCTAAGGTGCTCATCATGCTCATTCTCAGTCTTTGAAGAAACCAGTTGTCGTTGATGAACACCACCACAAATCGATCCAGATAGGGCTGGAATACTCGGTTCATCAGGTCCATGAAAGCTAGCGGTGTATTAGTCAGTCCAAAAAAGGCATCCCTAGGAACTCGTAGTATCCACAACGAGTCTTACATGCCGTTTTAAATACATCAGCCTCCTTAACCCTCAACTGATGATATCCAGAATGCAGATCAATCTTGGAGAATACAGAAGCCCCTCGGAACTGCTCAAACAAATCATCAATCCTCGGAAGTGGGTACTTGTTCTTAATTATTAGCTTATTCAGCTGCCGATAGTCTATACACATCCTCATCGTCCCATCATTCTTTTTCACAACCAGCATAGGTGCTCCCCATGGAGACACACTGGGACGAATGAATCCAAGATCCAACAGCTCTTAAATCTAAGCCTTAAGCTCCGTAAGATCCTTCGGTGCCATTCAATAAGGGCGATAGACACCAGAGCTATACTAAGAAGAAACTCAATCCCAAACTCCACTTCACGATTCGGAGGTAAACCCGATAGCTCTTTAGGAAAAATGTCCAGAAAATCCTTTATCGTTCTGATATCCTTAACTGTAGAATCCCCAGAATCCAAAACACTTACGTAGGCCAAGAATGTCTCACATCCCTTACGAACCATCTTCTCTGCAACCAGTGCAAAGATCACATTAGGTAAGTAATTCTGACGTTCTCCAATCATGACTACGTTTTTATCCTCCTCAATCCTTAGTACGACCCTTTTAGTCACACAGTCCAAGCTATCACGATGCTTGACCAACCAGTTCATCCCCAGAATTAGATCGAACTCCCCAAATGAAAGCTCCATCAAATCAACTAGGAAGATTGCCCCTTGTACCTCTAAAGAAATGTCCCAATACAGGTTGTTAACTCTAACAGATTTCCATAATGGGCTTAGTATCGTAACCTCACTCGTAGTGCTCTCAACTAAAATCCCCAAGTTTCTAGACACGGTACAGGCTATATAGGAGTGAGTGGATCCTATATCTATCAGTGCAATATAAGGTACATCATGAATAATGAACGTACCCATGATGATGTCCGGAGCATCTCCATCCTCTCGGCAACGTGCAGCATATACTCGAGTCGGCTGCCTTGCCTCAGTCTGTCTAGCACCTCTATCCTATGCTCTCTGCCCACGACCCTTACCATTACCACCTCTGGCCTGTCCACGACCCCTCGGTGGCTGCTGCACTACCCTCTGTGGCTGTGCCGTACTAGTATCCGGAGCTTCCATCTGATCAGCCCCCAGTGGACAATTCCTAATACAGTGCTCCAATGACCCATACCGTAAGCACGCCCCAGTCCTTCTCCAACACTCGCCTTGATGGCGTCTACCACAATCAGTACATGGTTGCAGTCCAGTAACAATAACAGGGGGCCCAACTCTAATCAGCCCATCAGCTCTGGGCTTTTTCTTAGGCCTCTGAGCAGAACTCGAGGGATCCGAATCCCTCTTATTCTTACCCCTCTCGTGATCTCGGTTCTGGCGCTCAGCGTGCTTAACCTCCTCTGCGATTATCGCCTTCTCCACTAGTTCAGTGAAATCACTCTCCCTCTGTGGAGCTATCAGGACCCTCAAATTATCATCTCTGAGCCCATTCTCAAAACAAATATATCACTCATACTCAGAGGCCACCATACCTCGCGTATAGCGGCTCAGTTGCAGGAACTTGGCCTCATACTTGGCCACATTAGGGGCAACTCTAGTGACACCCTTGAAGAGCTCAGCTCTATTGGACCGGAGTCGTTCCGTAACGGACCCTCAGCCCCTAGATCTAGTATTGGGCCCAGCGACCCTCTCCAAAATCTTAGCATAGCCTGGGACAATACGTCGTCCCCAACCATGCAACCTTGAGACCCAGTCTCAGTAGCAGGCGGCACTAGCGTCTCACTCGTAACCAAATTTGGTACACCACCCAGTGAAGTGGACTCAGCTGAGCTCCTCTGCGGCCTCTAGCTCGGCCTCTAGTACCCCATCCGCGAATTCCTCGTGCACTTATTGTCTAATCACGTTTATTTGTATTAACAATTTTATGAATCAGTTACAGTTCCAGTGTTTATTAACAAATGTTTTATGTAAAATAGTATCGGTTATTCAAAGTTCGTTTTCGTAAATCGCAGTCTCACTACAGTTTTTAGTTTCTCTACAATTTTCAGTATAAACTAACTAGAGTGTTTTTAGTACAGTTTACTACCTATAGTAGTTTCAGAATATACTATCCATAACAGTTTTAGTTTAAAACAAATCACAGTTCAGAATACTTACAGGATCGGCGCCGAAGACTCGGTGTACCACTTACTCAGTAAAAACATTTCAAATCATTTCGAAATCAATCATCAACAGTCGAGTTTTGTATCTTGGCTTTGATACCACTAAATGTAACACCCCAAACTCAGCCTAGAGGTTATGGTCGTATCTGGCAATGGCACACGATAGTGTTTTTGAAACCTCGTTGGTACGATGAAAACATTCCATGTTATTATCTTTAGTATACCTTTGTTAGAACTTAGGAAGTTGTCTTTATTCATTTAAAACATTTGTTTTGAAACATCCCTCGCTGCGGAAGCTTTAACAAAATAGTCTAGGTGATCATGCGTTTAGAAATATCTTTAACTTTTTGAAAATCGAATTTCCTATGACTAGAAGGTATAAATCCATAAAGTAAAATAAATAAATAAAAACCCAAATTTAAAACCATAGTCCCAGAGGGTCCTTAAATTACAACCCAAATAATCAATAATAATCAAATCATAAATCGTAAATTTAAAACCATGAAGTCCAAAAATTACTCTGGTCATCGTTGAGTCCTCCGTCATACCGATCCGTTTAAGTCTGTAGATTACCTATGCACATTAAACAAAAAGGGCGAGTTTACGTAAACTCAGTGTGTAATTCCGTAGAAACAAACAAACAATCAGTATTCACAGTGCACAGTTGAACAGTCTTGGGCTTAAGCCCTTTTCAGTATCAGTGACAGTTTGGGCTTTAGCCCATCTCAGTACAGTGTCAAAAATGCAGTAGGGCCATAGCCCATTGATAAACCGTAAAAGTAACATATTTTAATCCCATATTTAGCATATTTTTGGATGATTTATTCCTTGATTCATGTAAAAAGGTGATTTTAATCCTTTCTTTTCATGTCTTATACTCAGGAAAGCACCCAAGGATGGAAAGAACGAGAAACGAACCTAAAATGAACCAAATTGGGCCAAAGACGAAATTGACACGGCCTGAGCCCAAGACCACACTGCCGTGCCTCAATTATCTACTAGAACAGGGCTTGATCCCGATTCACACGATCGTGCCTCATTAAAGAAATTCGAACACGGCTTAAAGACCATTCACACGGGTGTGTGACATGGCCGTGTCCCTGTCGTGGCAAAGAGCAATTTCAATTGGAAAAGGATACTTAGCGACAAAGAAATGCATTCCAAGAGCCTATATAAACCCCCAAGTGTAACCTGAAAGGGAGCGGTGAGCTAGGCCAAGGAGCCAAGCCGAAAAGGTCAGATTTTTGGGAATCACTCGAAGAGAGCTAGTTGATCCATCTCAAGAAGTCGGAATTCTACTCAAGACGGCGGATCTTTCCTTGAATTCCTTCAGGGAGTTTTAGGGATTTCTTATGTTTTGTTTTATCTTTTCTTCTGAGATGTTTTCTTTTATTATTATGAACTAAACCCTTTAGATACCTGAAGGGGATGAAACCTAAAACAGATCTTATTATTGTTTTCTGAACTATATGATAAATACTTGATTTGTTCTTAATTATGTGTGCTTAATCCTTGTGTTAACATTTTAGGGATATTGATTCAAGTTGGATGTGCTTAGGTGGAGGAGCATAAGTCCCTACTTAAGAGTATATGTAGCATAATTAAGAGGAGTTGATCGCGCGCATAAAGATAGGGTGACGAGATTTTGCCGGATTAGCGTGAAACCTAATATGGGAGTCCATAGATCGAGTTAATGCGATTCTAGGGGTTTTAATTAGAAAGAGATTTCAATTAATCAACCTAGGGTTAGACGTCGAGAGAGGGTTTAATATAACTTAGGGAATCTTACGGATCAAGTCAAGTGAAGAAATCGTCTGGTTCAAGGTGGATTCTTACTAGGGTATCGTCGTAATCAACTGAGTTTTCCCAACAGTATTTCCCCAATTCGTTCTTTTTGTCTTGAGACTTTAGCTTAGTAGTTAGTTAAATTTAGATTAGATAACAACTTCACTTATTTTAGGCTAGATAATAAAAAGAAAGTTAGTATAAGTACTTTTAGTTCCTTTGGGTTCGACAATCCAGTCTTGCCTAAGCTATACTACTGTTCAATAGGTTCACTTGCCTCAATCGTTGTCAGAGTTAGTTTCCAGGTTCAATCATTCTCATTCATATAAATTTAAAACTCGGCAAACAACGATCAGGTTTTTGGCGCCATTGCCGGGGAACTAAAATATTAAGAAAGATCTATTTTTATTACTTTAGCCATTATTTTTTTAATTTATTTTTTTAGGTTAAATTTTGATTTTGCTAAATTTTCTTTTTTTTTTCTCAGTAGGTACCTCTAGTTTATGACTAGAAGGAACCCGAAAGGACCATTAGTATACGACAGTGATATTGAAGCAACCGCTCACAGGAATCACAGAGAAATTAGGCAAACCCTAAATTACACAGCAGAAGAGCGAGAAGGCAGATCCAATCCTACTGAAGGGATGGATGAAAATAATCCACCACCACAAGATGTGGCAGAACACAATGCTCCGCGTATTATGTATGATTATGCTAAACCTCATTTAACAGGAGCAGAATTGAGTATTGTTAGGCCTGCTGTAGCTGCTAATAATTTTGAATTAAAACCTAACACTATACAAATGATTCAACAATTTGTTCAATTTGATGGCTTGCAGGATGAAGACCCAAATACTCATATAGCTAATTTTTTAGAGTTCTGTGATACCTTCAAAATAAATGGCGTTTCTGATGATGCCATACATCTTCGGTTATTTCCTTTTTCATTAAGGAATAAAGCCAAACAGTGGTTAAACTCGTTACCAGGAGGGTCAATCACTATGTGGGATCAAATGACCGAAAATTTTTTATTAAAATATTTCCCACCGGCCAAAACGGCCAAATTACGGAATGATATCTCTTCGTTTGTGCAGATGGATTTAGAGACATTATACGATGCATGGGAGAGATACAAGGATCTCTTGAGAAGGTGTCCTCATCATAGTTTACCCTTATGGCTTCAAATCCAAACTTTCTATAACGGTGTGAACCCTTCAACAAGGCAACTAATTGATTCAGCCACCGGAGGAACCCTAAACAATAGAACTCCTGAAGTAGCCTACGAGTTTATTGAAGATATGTCCCTGAATAACTAACAGTGGTAGGTTACAAGGACCAAACCAACAAAATCAGCCGGAGTGTTTAACCTTGATGCAGTAACCATGCTATCAACACAGGTAGAGATGATGAATAAAAAGCTTGATAGTTTGTGTTCTTTGTAGGCGCATCTAGTAATGCAGTGCGACGCAAGTGGAACTGTGGCGAATCCTGAGTACCCACCCTACCAACCGGACACAGAGAGTGAACAGATGAACTATATAGGTAATAATTTCAGATATAATAATAACCTTTATAGTAATACTTATAATCCAGGTTGGAGGAACCACCCAAATTTTACATGGGGAGGTCAAGGAAATCAAGGAAATCAAAGACAACAACCTCCTGAAAATTTCCAAAATCAGTCCTATCCACAGGAAAAGAAGCTGAACCTTGAAGAGATGCTGACAAAATTCATGGCAGCCATAGAAAATCGTTTCCAAAACACTGAAGCAAACCAACGAACATCGATTGAAGAGGTCAAGAGCCAAGTTGGGGAAATTACTAAGTCAGTTGGACAACTTATTAAGATAGTTTTTGAAATCCGATCAGAGATTTTTTTTTATAAAGGAACTGAACAGGTAAAGGTTGTTACACTGAGAAGTGGAAAGGGGTTAGTCGAACCAAAGAAAAAGATACCATACGAAGATAACAAAGCAAAGGATGAGGGAGTTGAGGATGTAGCCCCAGTACGCAACGAAGGTAAACCACAAATTCCATATCCGAGAAAGTTGAAGAAAGACCGATTAGATGCCCAATACGTAAATTTCTTGAACTTTTTAAACAAATACATATTAACTTACCCTTTGTTGAAGCCATTTCACAGATGCCAACATACGCAAAATTCTTAAAAGAACTTCTGACGAATAAAAGGAAGCTTGAAGAAATATCAACAGTGGAGCTTAATGAAGAATGTTCAGCCATCCTCCAAAACAAGTTACCAACCAAATTAAAAGACCCAGGAAGTTTTACTATTCCCTGTTTAATTGGTAGCTTAAATATTAAGAAAGCATTAGCTGATTTAGGTGCCAGTATTAATTTAATGCCTTACAAAATGTTTAAACAATTAGATCTTGAGGAACCAAAACCCACCAGGATGAGTATTCAGTTAGCTGATAAATCTATCAAATATCCTAGAGGAGTTATCGAAGATGTCTTGGTAAAAATTGATAAATTTATTTTCCCTGTTGATTTTGTTGTCTTAGACATGGATGAAGACATTGATGTTTCCTTAATTTTAGGGCGCCCTTTTTTAGCTACTGCTAGGGCTGTTATCGATGTAGGTGATGGTAAACTTGCATTAAGGATAGGAGATGAGGAAATTATTTTTCAAATTTATGATGCCATGAGATATTCTAGAGAACAAGATGATTCCTGTTATTTTATTGATACCACTAATCATATCATTCAAGACTCATTACAGGAAATTATACATGATGACACGATGGAACTATGCCTAACTCAAGAAGAGGGGGAAGAAGATGAAGTCGACGAGCTGAATTCGAATACATCTTCATCTAGACATACGAAAGAAGAGAGCATTAAAGTCAATGATGAACTAAAACAAAAACCCTCCATTAATGAGGCACCCAAATTAGAATTAAAACAGCTGCCGAAACACTTAGAATATGCATTCCTTGGGGAAAATTCTACACTACCGGTAATTATCTCTTCAGAATTAGAACCCAAGGAAAAAGAGGAGTTGATACAGGTACTAAGAGAACATAAAAGAGCCATAGCTTGGAAAATCTCTGATATTAAGGGAATAAGCCCATCGTTTTGCACCCATAAAATTTTAATGGAAGAGGAATACAAGCCATGTGTGCAACCTCAAAGACGATTAAATCCCAGCATAAAAGAATTTGTGAAAGATGAGGTAATTAAACTTCTAGATGCTGGAATAACTTATCCTATTTCTGACAGCAATTAGGTGAGTCTTGTGCAGGTTGTTCCAAAGAAAGGAGACATGATGGTGGTAGCCAATGAAAAGAATGAACTAATTCCCACCAGAACAGTCACAGGATGGAGAGTTTGCATTGATTACAGGAAACTGAACGACGCTATTAGAAAATATCACTTTCCTTTACCCTTCATTGATCAAATGTTAGAAAGGTTATCTGGGCACATGTATTATTGCTTCCTAGATGGACTCTCCGGCTATTTCCAAATCCCAATAGCACCTGAAGATCAAGAGAAAACAACATTCACATGCCCATACGGTACGTTTGCTTATCGTAGAATGCCTTTTGGATTATGTAATGCTTCTGCTACTTTTCAGCGTTGCATGTTGGCAATCTTCGACGAACTTGTAGAAGACATTATGGAGGTATTTATGGATGATTTCTCGGTATTCAGTAATTCTTTCCATCTTTGCCTTAAAAATTTACAATGAGTTCTAATGAGATGTGAGGAAACAAATCTTGTCTTGAATTGGGAAAAATGTCACTTTATGGTTAGAGAGGGAATTGTGTTAGGACATAAGATTTCTAGTAAAGGGATTGAGGTAGATAAAGCCAAGATTGAAACCATAGAAAAATTACGTCCCCCTAGCTCAGTTAAGGCTATTAGAAGCTTTTTAGGACATGCTGGATTTTACAGAAGATTCATTAAAGATTTCTCTAAAATAGCTAAGCCTTTAACGATATTACTAGAAAAAGATGTTCCTTTCAATTTTGATCAAGAGTGTTTAGAGGCATTTAATATCCTCAAGGATAAACTAATAAATGCTCCGATTATAATTGCACCTGATTGGAATCTATCTTTTGAACTAATGTGTGATGCGAGTGATTTTACAGTAGGAGCAGTCTTTGGACAGCGAAGAAACAAGCATTTTCAGCCAATTTATTATGAGCAGAACACTGACATCTGTACAAGAAAACTACATCACCACGGAAAAAGAACTGCTAGATGTAGTTTTTGCATTTGATAAATTTAGACAGTATCTGATATTATCTAAATTTGTCGTTTACACTGATCATTCAGCTCTTCGTTATCTCTTAACTAAACCTGATGCAAAACCTTGACTCATACGTTGGGTATTACTTTTACATGAATTTGATTTGGAAATACAGGATAAGAAGGGAGCTGAAAACCTTGCAGCAGACCACCTCTCCAGGCTTGAGAACCTACATATCGAAGAGCTCGACGAAAGTGAGATAAACGACTCATTCCCTGAAGAACAACTCTTTTTTATAACCCACTCTGAGGTACCATGGTTTGCAGATATTGCAAATTATTTTGCTGCTAACATCTTGCCAAAAACGCTAACACATCACCAAAAGAAGCGATTCTTTGCTGATGCGAAAAACTATTTTTGGGAAGATCTTTTTTTTTTCGTATATGTGCAGATCTGGTAATTCGAAGATGCGTCACAAAGGCAAAAGCAAGCAAAATCCTGGAACATTGCCATTCAGGACCTTCAGGAGGACACTACAGTGGCATTAAGACAGCACATAAAATACTCGAATCAGGTTTTTATTGGCCTACACTATTTAAAGACGCCAATAGGTATGTCGCTTCATGTGATAAATGCCAACGAACAGGTAATGTTTCTAAACGTGATGAAATGCCTCAAACATATATGCTATCATGTGAAATATTTGATGTATGGGGTATTGATTTTATGGGTCCATTCCTTAGTTCATTTGGAAATAAATACATCCTAGTGGCAGTTGATTACATGTCAAAATGGGTGGAAGCCGAAGCTTTACCTACCAATGATGCTAGAGTAGTAGTTAAATTTCTAAAGAAACTGTTCTCTCAATTTGGAACACCTAGAGCTATCATCAGTGATAGGGGCAGTCACTTCTGTAATACTCAATTTGACAAGGTCTTAAAAAAATATGGAGTACACCACAGGATAGCTACCCCATATCACCCTCAAACCAGTGGGCAAGTTGAAGTAGCAAACCGAGAATTTAAACGCATCCTAGAAAAAACGATTGAATCAAACAGAAAAGAGTGGGCATTAAAAGTAGATGATGCCTTATGGGCATATAGAACAGCGTTTAAAACCCCCTTGGAACATCCTACGTTTTCGTGAATACAAATGTATGACTTATATTGTTTGAATCTTTAGGACTCTTCGATTTAGATCATCCATGTATAAATTATCTATGAATTATGATGAGACATTGTTGATAGGAATTATGAATCATGGAAATTTCGTTTTAATTGTGAGTTGAGAATTTTGCTTGAGGACAAGCAAAAGCTTAAGTGTGGGGGTATGTGATAAACCGTAAAAGTAACATATTTTAATCCCACATTTGGCATATTTTCGTATGATTTATTCCTTGATTCATGTAAAAAGGTACTTTTAATCCTTTCTTTTCATGTCTTATACTCAGGAAAGCACCCAAGGATGGAAAGAATGAGAAACGGGCCTAAAACGAACCAAATTGGGCCAAAGAGGAAATCGACACGGCCTGGGCTCAAGACCACACGGTCATGCCTCAATTATCTACTAGAACACGGCCTGATCCCGATTCACACGGCCGTGTCTCATTAAAGAAATCCGAACACGGCTTAAAGACCATTCACACGGGCGTGTGACATGGTCGTGTCCCTGTCGTGGTAAAGAGCAATTTCAATCGGAAAAGGATACTTAGGGCCAAAGAAATGCATTCCAAGAGCCTATATAAACCCACTAAGTGCAACCTGAAAGGGGGCGGTGAGCTAGGCCAAGGAGCCAAGCCGAAAAGGTCAGATTTGTGGGAATCACTCGAAGAGAGCCAGTTGATCCATCTCAAGAAGCCGGAATTCTACTCAAGACGGTGGATATCTCCTTCAATTCCTTCAGGAAGTTTTAAGGATTTCTTATATTTTGTTTTATCTTTTCTTCTGAGATGTTTTCTTTTATTATTATGAACTAAACCCTTCAAATACCTGATGGGGATGAAACCTAAGACGGATCTTATTATTGTTTTCTGAACTATATGATAATACTTGATTTGTTCTTAATTATGTGTGCTTAATCCTGGTGTTAATATTTCTGGGATATTGATTCAAGTTGGATGTGCTTAGGTGGAGGAGCAAAAGTCCCTGCTTAAGAGTAGATCTAGCATAATTAAGCGGAGTTGATCGCGCGCCTAGAGATAGGGTGACAAGATTTTGCCGGATTAGGGTGAAACCTAATATGGGAGTCCATAGATCGAGTTAATGTGATTTTAGGGGTTTTAATTATAAAGAGATTTCAATTAATCAACCTAGGGTTAGACGTTATTCGCCTCGAGAGAGGGTTTAATATAACTTAGGGAATCTTACGGATCAAGTCAAGTGAAGAAATCGTCTGGTTCAGTGTTAGATAACAAGTGAAGTCTAGGTGGATTCTTCCTAGGGTATCGTCATAATCAACTGAGTTTTCCCAACAGTATTTCCCCAATTTGTTCTTTTTATCTTGAGTCTTTAGCTTAGTTGTTAGTTAAATTTAGATTAGATAAAAACAAAGTTAGTATTAGTACTTTTAGTTCCTTTGGGTTCGACAATCCGGTCTTGCCTAAGCTATACTACTGTTTGATAGGTGCACTTGCCTCAATCGTTGTCAGAGTTAGTTTTCAGGTTCGATCATTCTCATTCATATAAATTTAAAACTCAACAAAACAATGATCACCCATCACAGTATCAGTAGCAGTAACAGTTATGCAGTAGCAAAATCCTTCCCAACTAGCCTCTGCACACCATCTCCGTCCAACCCTACACTCTATGTGAGGATATAATCAACCCACCCGTCCTTACACTCCAAGTAGTACTGAATGCGGCACAATACAGTAGTTTGCAGTTGAGCTGCCAGTAAATTAGGCTTAAAGCCTTTCAATACACTTCCTCTGAATAACAACCCCCAACCCAATGCAATGCAACACACAATGGATGACATGCTATTATGCAATTTCAGTACATATATTCAGTTCAGATATTAACATGCCCATTACAGATATCATTCATTCAATTTCACACATTTAGGGGTCTAAGTAGCGCTTACCAACCCTACAGTAGGTTCACAGTCGACTTGGGCGACCCTTGCAACCTTAGAAACATTTCGGTAAAAATGGGCTCACACGCTCATCTGATCTACCCGTGTGGCCCATTCAGCCCAAATTGGCCTTGGCCGTGTGATCCATTTTTAATGTAACCCATGCTAGCTAAATATTCATATATGTTTTCACTATTTACTTATATGTTCATCCAAAGCTATCTACTTGAGTCATTGTCACTAAATTATTTATATCTTGAGCTACAGAATTCCAAACTAAGATCCGCTTGATGTTTGTGAAACTAGACTCAAATACCTTTCTACCATAAAATTTTTAGAATTATAGTTTATCAAATAAATACAGTATAATCTTCAAATTTATCCCTATTCTGCTGTTTGACAGCTTCAACCTTTCCTTACTAAAAATTATTTATCTCTTAGTACAGAATTTGGATGATGTTTCTGTTTATTTTTATTGAAAATAGACTAATTAAGGATTTAAGCCTATAAATTTAAGCCCTAATTTTTTTTACAGTTTTTAATGATTTTCTAAAGTCAGAACAAGGGAACCTGAAATCGTTTTAACTTTGTCTCACAAAATTTAATATATCTCATAATTTACAATTCCATTGCATACACTATTTTTTCATGAAAAACGAGACTTAATAAAATTTAATTCATATTTTATTTAACCTCTAACTCAATTTCTACTATTTTTGATGATTTTTCAAAGTTAGATTACTGCTGCTGTCCAAAACTATTTTAATGCAAAATGTTGATTTCCAAGTTTATAACACCCTTATTTCCTTTCTCTACAATTTTTCGCATCATTTTCTCTTATTTCTTGACAGAAAGTAATTCCAGCTTCTCGCCTAATCCCGTTTTCTGCATTTCGGGTACACACTTGGTATCATTTTGATGCCTAATCACTCCCGAGCACTTCAAGGCTTAAAATCAAGATACTCAACATCAACTTAATGGATTTACAAGTGAATTGACAACCAAGAATGAACAGAAACCCAACTTACCGCCAACGATAACGCTCCGTTTAACTATTGTTAAGACAAGAACACTGACTCCACCAGTCCAAGCTTCCCCCTACACACAAATTGCAGAGAAAAAACATTACCACTTCAGTTGCTAAGAGATTCATGACAGAAACGAAGAGAAACACTTACCGAAACTAAGCGAGCACTAACCGCGTGCGAAAACAAAGGAAAATAAATGGATTAGGAAAAAATCAAGAAGAAGAAAAAGATGGAAAAACTCAGAGAATTTCGGCAAGGGGAGAGGGAGAAGAATAGACAGCAGAATTTTTTTTCTGGAAAAAGGGCCAAAATTTGGTTATGGGAAAAAATAAAATAAAATCCTAATAACCATCAAAATCCCTTAATCTTCTCCCCTAATTTCCACTTCACATCCAATACTCAGAATCCCCCTATTACACAACTCTATCCCGAAATTTGAGCAAAAAAAAAAAAACCCCATTGCCTGCGCAGGGATTCAAACACAGGACCTCCACCATAATAACACACCACTTAACCACCAGACCAGCAGGCCCATTCTGATGTAATTTACGAAACATTTAAACTTAAGCCCTTTGCACAAGGTTAAGGCTTTATTTATAAAAAAACCAAAATTTGCCCAAGTAAGGCTTGAACTTGGGACCTCACACACACACCCAGAACACTTAACCACTAAAGCAGATACAGATTTGTGTGTCACACATACACGAAATCAAAAATTAAAATTTTGGGGCGTTACAAACAGTCATGAACATAATTTTAGCATGCAATTGTGTTAAGTGTTCTCTTTCCATTTAGACTTAATCAATTTTACTATAAGCAAGATAGGGTTATCTCTATTAATCATAATTATTTTAGCCAAAGAAAAATAAAATAGTGGAGACGAAATCCAACTTAGCAAAATCATAACTAACTCATTAGACAAGAATCATGCTCGCAGGTCAAACAGTGGGTAAGTCCTAGTAAATATCTTGGGCATGAAAAGAGGCAGAATATTCTAAAAAAATAAATGTGGCCGAAACAAGCACAAGGCAGCAACAATAGTAACAGAACAGTAAAAGCAGCAGATAAAATGGCAGAAATAAAGATGAATGCCTCCCCCTACTTAAAACACATTGTCTTCGATGTGAAAGAAAAAGGAAAAATAAAATTAGGTGAAAGTAAAAGGGTTTAGAAAAACTCCCCATGTAGTTATTGTCGTTCACGCATAGCTACAAGGAGGGGAAGGCTTGGTGTCACGTGGAGAAGAAAAAGGAGGGGAAGGTGTTCGTCGGCTAAGTTGACGTGTTGGAGGGTTCGACAGTGGCAGGACTTCTAGTCCTAACCATGGTGGTGGGAAAATCGATGGTGTGGGTGAGGGAGAAGGGGAACGTCGGTTGGAGGGTTATTTGGGTGAAAATGGGGAAAAATTTAGGGTTTGAAGGTGTAGAAGAAAGAGTGTTTGACTGTATGGTGGGTGTTTGGATGTAGGTTTTGCTTAACTATAAAGTAGGGATGCACTATTCCTACTTGGAATAGGGATAGAATAAGGGATGTTTGTGAAACATGCCAATTCCTGAGTTTTTTCCTTGCTAGTTTACCTAGACGGAAGAAGAAAAAATTATTAATATCCAAACAAAATAAAGTAATAAATAAAAAATAAATAAACTAATAAATAAATAGTAATAAATAATAAAATAAAGAAAAATAAAAATTGGGTTGCCTCCCAACAAGCGTTTGTTTAACGTCCCTAGCTTGACGCCTCAACTAGTATTGGGGTTGTTCCAACTGAATTCTTTCATTCGTATGGGCTTGGAAATTCTCCTTTTTTACCACATCCACCATATTTGGGTTCAATCGTCCTTGTGCCTCTTTCTTTGGTTTCGTATTTTCCTCCAATAAAATCTTATGTGTACCTGTCATGTCAAGGGGTTAATCCCTTTTAAGTTGGCAATGGTCTCATTATTTTCCAAAAATGCGCGCTTGAAATGCTTAGGAAGTGGTTTTAATTTCAGATCTGGTGCCTACACAACAGAAAGTAGAAGTTTAGTATCCATAGGAGCCAATAATTCATTAACAGATTCAAAATCATCAAATATCATTTTAGATTTATCTCCATAAGTCGACTCAAAAGTTTCTTCTACTAATGAGTCAATTATGTCGACACGGTTTACGTTCAAGATTTCACTTGGGTGACTAATAGCGTCGTAAACATTAAACTTCACGATCTCCCCGTTAAACTCCATCGTGAGGGTTCCGCTATGCACGTCAATCTTATTATTTGCAGTACTAAGGAAAGGTCGCCCCAACAAGATGTTTGAAAACGCAGGAGCTTTATCATTTTCCATTTTTATCACATAAAAGTCTACAGGAAAGGTAAGTCCGTTGACTTTCACTAATACGTCCTCAAGGACTCCTTCGGGATGCACAATAGACCTGTCTGCTAATTGAATGATAACATCTATTTTCGTCAAAAAACCCGCATTAAGTGATTCATAAATAGAAAAAGGCATTACATTTATAGAGGCACCTAAATCACACATAGCTTTTTTTAATTCCTAAGTGGTCTATTTTGCATGGTATTGTGAACGTGCCCCTATCTTTGCATTTCGCTGGCATATTCCACTGTAACACTGTGGATACATTTTCATCAACATTTACCCTTTCATTACCAGTTAATTTTTGCTTGTAGGTGCAGAGCGCTTTAAGGAACTTGACATATCATGGAATTTGTTTGATTGGATCCAACAGTGGCATGTTGATCTTGACATTTCTGAATGTTTCGAGGATCTCTTTGTCCTCTTTATCTTTCCAACATTGGTTCAATCGTCCTGGAAATAGAGGTTGAATTTTAGGCAATGGAGGTTTCGTTCTGACTTTTTCATCATTCTGTGCTTTTCTTGGGTGGAATCTTGGCCAAGATTTATGCCAGGACTTGGTTCATGTTCTCTTCCACTTCGCAACGTTACTGCATTTGCATGTTGTCTTGAATTAGGTTCCATTTGTGACGGCAGCTTCCCTTGTGAGTTCATTTTTTCAATTGATGTCGTCAACTCTCTTATAGACGCCTCCCTTTTTTGTTGAAAATCCTTTGTTTCCTTTTGAAAATGAAGAGTTTGTCGTAGTATTTGCTGTTGGAAATCAACATTTTGCCGTTGTATTTGCTGTTGGAAATCAAGCACATTAGCTGCTAATTTATTGACCATGGTTTCTAGAGAGGTACTTGAATCTTGCGTTTATTGTGGAAACCAATTTTGGTATGGCTAGTTATACTGCAGGTTTGCCCTATAACTCAAGTTGGGATGGTCTCTCCATCCTGGGTTGTATGTATTAGCGTAGGGGTCATATTGCCTTTGTGGTGGCATAGGAAAGTTCCCCACAGCTTCCAAATAGGCCATAGTATCATCATACAAACTAGGACATGCATCAGTTGTATGCTCAGGTGTAGCACATATTCCGCATACTCGGGCCGATCTTGCTTTTTATGTAAAAAGAGAATTCACAATATTAGTAATTCTATCAACTTTATCTTCTAAGGTTGAATTACTTATCTAGTGAACCCTTCTAGTGGGCTCAGGATTGGCTCGAAATTGCTGAGTATTTGCAGCCATCGTGGATATCAAGTCCCTTGCTTGTTAGGGAGTCATGTTGACCAGTGCTCCTCCACTAGCGGTGTCTACCATATTCATCTCTATGGGCTTTAAGCCTGCATAAAAGTATTGGAGTAGAGACTGTTCCATTATACCATGTTGTGGGAAACTTGCACACAACTTCTTAAATCGCTCCCAACAATCGTAAAGAGACTCTGATTCTTTTTGTCTTATCCCAACGATCTCCCTTCTTAATTCAGCTGCACGTGAGGCTGGAAAAAACCTGTTGAGAAACAAACAAAAAAGATCAGCCCAAGTTGTTATAAATCCAGGGGGAAGATAAAATAACCATTCCTTAGCAGAATCTGCTAGGGAAAAAGGGAAATCACGCAATTTGATTTGATCCACAATTACCCCTTGAGGTTTCATGCTAAGACAAACCATATGAAACTCTTTCAGATGTTTGTGGGGATTTTCATTTTTCAACCCACGAAAAGTTGGCAGTAATTGGATTAAACCTGACATCAGTTCAAAATCAGTATCCATAGTAGGATACGCAATGCACAATGGTGGTTGTTCTGTCGGAGCTTTGGCCAGTTGCCGAATCGTTTGAGCCATAAGTTGAGGTGCTAGATTCGGGTTTTTGTTAACCCTAGCATTAAACACTTCTTCTGGTGAGTCGATGTCTACTTTTTCACTCTCAAATGTTTGAGTAGGTTTTTCGTCAACCCTAGACTCAACTTCGTCATCGATCGACTTCGATTTCTGGTGGTGGGTTACTCTGAGTCCCAACCATTCCTGACTATTTTTCCGTAACTTTGTCTCCTTGGGATTGGCTATCAAAGTCTTCTCTATTTCTAAATTAAATGCAAGAATACCTGGAGCAGATTTGGTCATAAGAAACAAAGAAATAAGATTAGTACGTTAACAGTCCCCGCCAGCGGTGCCAAAATTTGATGCGGTTGTTGAGAGCACCAAAAATATTCTATCCCTATAAAATAATGAAAAATAATAGTATAAGGGAAGTAGGGTCAAATCCTCGAGGACCGGATCTGCACAAATGCTTGTTCCTCAAAATCCCAGACAAAGTCGTGCCCAAGAAAACCTACTTACCTGGAAAATAAAAAAACAGAATTAAAAGTTTTGATCTGGAAAAAATAAAATTAAAACAGAAATAAAAGTTTTAATTGAATTGAAATTACGAAAATTAAAATTAAAATAGTAGAGATAAGTAGAGTTGAGGAAAAGGAGTTTCTTATGGATAGATTCCAGCCTTCGGTTGTCTCGATCTGCCTTGGGTTCAATCCTCGGCTTTTAGGTGATCCTTCTCAAACAGAATAAGCCAATTATAGTGGAAGAGGATGCCTACGACCACCAGCTCCAAGATTTTAAACTTACGATTTAGCGGAATCTGACTCTAGCCAACAATCACTTTTGTGAGACCATCTTATGCTAGATCATCACTTCTCAATGGCGAATACCACACCATTTTGTCTCTTAGGCTCGCCAACCTCTGACGCAGTAAGCTAACGAACCGACTGTGCAACCTTCCCAAATCGTACAAAGCGATCATTCATTGCACAAGTTGAAAACATCACGTATTAAGGGACACGGACGGAAGCGTCAACCCCATAATGCGGAGAAACGATGAATACTCGTTGAGAAGGCTAAGCGCAGATTCTAAGCCTCATGAACCCTTTTTGGGGAATTTCGACAACCTTCGGCTAGATAGATTTAGTGGCTCATGTTTTTTTGGGGAAAATTAAATAAATGTAATGGAAATGAGATTTTTATTGAAAAATATGGAAAGAACAAAATGCTAAACTTTCTTGGGAGAGGGAGTGTTTACAGAAAAAGATGAGTGAAATTTGTGTCACTCTATCCCCTATTTATAGTACTAAGATAAATAAAGATAAATACTAAAATTAAATATAAATAATAATCCTTAATAATTATCCTAATATAATTAAAAATTAAATAGAGTCTTGTGCTATAAAATCTCTTCTTTTGCATTTTTCCTCCCAAAATCTTCCACACTTTGCATTTTCGGCACCACTTCTCTCCTACTTCGCATGCTGGCCCAATTTAACTTTAAATTCATGCTTTTAGCCCTCAAATTTTCTTTTCCCTTCAATTTAGTCCCTGTAAGATAAAAAACCATAAATAGCTCAAATTAGTAGGATGATACTCAAAATAAACATATAATTAATACATCAAAATATGTCATTCTAGAGTATTATCAGCTATTGATGATTTTGCTGCTTAGGTGACCTTTCGACTTGCTATGTGCCCTTATTCAGATAGGGGTATAATAAAGCCAAAATTTTTCAGTTCGATTCGATCTACTATTTTTGTTTTTAATATTTTGTATTTCAATGTATTTATCAAAAAATGAACATGTTTATAATAAATGCTTTCATAATAGATGAATTTATATCCATATATTAGAAAACTAACAAATATTTTAATTCTCATTATCAAATTGAATAATTTTTTATATTTGAATTGATATTTTTATATTTAATTTTATATTTAAACTAAATTAATTTATAAATTAATAAGTTGAATTTTTTTATTTTGGTTATTAATTTTATATTTGAGTAATTTAATTCGGTTGGGTTATTTCATTTTTTTAGGTTCATTTATATAATGGTATTGAGTATTTAAATATTGGGTTGAGAAAGGATGTTAAGTTGGGATGGGTTTACATGATCCTTAACCGGTTTATTCGGTTTGGATATGTAAAACCAAAAAATCAATCGAATAAATTGCTTAACTGAAGAAGCTAACCGAATAAACTAAAAGAGTTCGATTTATTCAGTTTAATTAGCTCGGTTATTTGGTTTAACTGAAATCATGCTCTCCCCTATGTGTCATAGCTCCCTTTATTCCTTCTAAAGGAATATTACATTTTTCTATTAAAATATTATTATTTAATTACTATAGTTCAAGTAAAACTCTTGTGACTTTTTCCTATGAACTTTGGGTTGAGCCAAAATTATCCCAGTTATTCATATTTTGAACATTGTTATTCTTTCAAAAAATAGTTTCATAGAAAGTCAAATAACGATCTAGACCATCTCGCTCAAAGCACATGTACTAATTTAGTCCAGGGTTATTACTATAAATATCACAAGACTTTGTTTTAAAATTTTTTTTACATTTTTTCTATACGATAAACAAAGGTGTGTGATAAAATAATTAAAATTTTGCTAAAAGCCCTAGATGGCTAATATCATATCTGCTATTAACCTATTGTGCAGTACCCTAAAGGGTGTGTGCTCAGATAATTAAAAATTAGCTAAGTTCCTTAGAAGGTTAGTAGCGACTCTATTATTAACCTCTCATGCAGTACCCTCAAAGGATGTGTGCTCAAATAATTAAATTTTGGCTAAGTGACTTAGAAGGCTAGCATCCGGTTTGCTATTAATTTATCGAGAAGTACCCTCAAAGGGTGTGTGCTCAAATTATTAAAATTTGGCTAACTGCCTTAAAAGGCTAGCAACGGCTCTGCTATTAACTCAGCCAGTAGTACCCTCGAAAGCGTGTGTGCTCATATATGAATTTTAACATAGTGTAGTATATTTTTTAGCAATAATATGCATTTCCACTCATCATTAGCGTGGGACGAATAATTTTACACACAAAATTTCTTTAAGTGCTATACGTTCCATGTTTTGGGAACTGTTTTGCCACTCATTCTAACTAGCTTGTAGGCTCGAAAGCCTAATTTTTTTGACTTTTGGAATCTATTTTTCCCCCTTTGCGTAAGTGTGTAGTTGCCTTCTGTATTTCTCATTACCAAGTCGCCTACCTGGAATTGTTTTTTCTTGACCCTGACATTATAATAGTTGGCTACCTACTAAGTTCTAGCAACCAGCTGGATTTATTTGGAAAAATTCCTGTTCGAAAACTGTTTTCTTACATAGCGAAAAAATAAAAATTTGAAAATTGATCCAGTTTGTAATATTTATAGCAATAAATGTTTCTCTCAAAATACATATGCTTTGTGTGAGACGGATCTTTGACGTTTTTTATTTTCAACCAAACGATCTTCTTTGTTATTCTCGTACCACGAGTCGTTTTGAGTGTGGGTTCAAATAATTACAAATCAAACACAAAACCAAAAATAATTTTCTTACTTTCAATAGGAAAGTAAATATCTTTATAGAAATCGATAAAATTGTTATTATGAAAAATAGAATATTATCACTATTTTCAAGGAGAATAAAAATATCTCAAAGTTGTATAAAACTTGTATATTTTTAGTCCTACCAGTGTCATCTATTTATAGAGAGAGATAAATGAACCCTAGTTGAATTAGTAGAATATAAAAAATAGTTATTGAATAGAAAAATTAATCCCCTAGTTGAGTTAGGAGAGAAGAGTGGCTAAACCTAGTTAATAATACTATGGTTGTCGCCCCTCATTCTTATTATGAGGTATTTTGGGTCTCTCCTGTATTGGGTCAAATTATATGTGTTTCTTATATTTTTAACCCAACACTTTATAATTTAATTTAGCCCAATACATGTTTCCCTATTTCCAAAAATAAATATGATTTATTAAATTAATTTTAATTAATTAATTTTTCAATTAAATAATTTTCTAAACTCAATTCTAATTTCGTTGAAGTCATGACATCTTTACCGTAAAAATATATATGAGAAAATGTATTTAATTTCTACATTCAATAGATTCACAATGACCAATTAATTTAATTCTATTTTCAAATTTTAATTATTTAATTAAATAATAATTCGAAAAACTTAAATCAATTCTAAAGTCATTTCCATACTTAGCAAGAAACCATATTCATTTTCGAATGTTATCTTTACAGGATATCCCTAATCTCGTTGGGATAAATCTGTCATCCTAATATGATCCTATTTTATCTCATTGTAGCCATTACATCATCCTTATGAAAAGTTAATTACTATCAAAAAGTAATTAAGTCATTCATCATTAAGATAAATTACCTGCGACCACGTTTACTTTTCATCTTTCATGTAATTTCAATGAGAGGATATCATTTACCCATATCTTGGGCTATGAATTCTACTATAGTGAATGATGCTACATACTGCAGAAGTCGTATACCCAACACACCAGCTTTCAGTTCCTTATCTATTTGAACTCAGGCTTTTACTTACATCAAAGTATAAGAGTAACGCATACATAGTCCATCAACCACTCAGGATTAAGGTACACCACACTATGGTTGTCACAAGTAAATGAATCCATAAACAGATTTAGGATATATTCTACTTGGGTCCTATCTAATATATTGCCAGTCTAGTCAATCACATCTATGTCTCTATCTTCTAGGAGTCATCCCCTCTTGAGCACATAATACTGCTTAGTATTAGTTAAACATTAGATAACCAGAGAGCCAATATTTGCTTCTATTTTACTTTGCACGCAAAAACCATTGAGGACAATATACACAGGGTATTAATGTAATTCATGAATAACTTTATTAAACCAATCTGTTCGAAAAAATACAAGTGTTCAAACGAATATACTACACTTAGGGCACTAGATCAAACATATTTTAGCTTATTCCCATTTTTCTTCTAGCAGGTCTAAGTTCACCCATAGCATCTCATCATTCTGGTTAGGTTTGTAAAGTTTTGAAAGAACTTATGTAACAACTTATTTTTAATGGTACCAAAAATTGTGGTTTTGGAATCTCATTTTTTGACGATTGAGTCAGTAAGTATTATTTATTAATATTTAATAGTCTATTATGGTATTATATTAAATTTTGGTTAGGTAATTTTGGTGATTGAATGGTTAATTACAGTACAAGAACTAAATCATAAAAACCGTAAAACTTAATCGCTATAAATTTTTATTAGTTAAAAGGTTTAAAAAGTGAAGTAACAAAGATTTAAGTGGCAATTTATCATTTTTCAAGTATAGTGGACGATTTATGAATTCTTTTTAATTAAATTATATGTTGTTTAATATTAAAAATTAAGTAAAATGTAGTAAAACATAAAATAAATTAATGTCTACTTTCATTTTTATCATCTTCAACCCTTCACCATTGTTTCTCTGTTGAAAGAAAACCAAAGCTTTAAACCAAGCTTTTCTTCAAAATTGGTATGCTATTTTTAATCCGTTTCTTGTAATTTTTATGTTTTCGAAATCCCGAGACCTTGATTTATCTAGCCCAGAACTATTTCATGAAATTTTTAAAGTTTTAAAATATTACCATTGATGATTTTTGAAGTTTCTAATGATAAATGGTTGCATGTTGTGCTTAGATGTTAAGCAGGGCTAAATTGTTAAGTGGATTTTTTTGTTAATTTTGTGTTTAGGGACTAAATTGCTATTATGTTGAATTTGACATGAAGTTGCTGAAATTTTGGATTCTATAAGGTTATAAGAGGACAGAATTGAGAACAATTTTAAAAATGGGGCTTGAAAATAAAAGATATGTAAGTTCTGATTTTAGGGACTAAATTGAATAAAAGGTAAAAGTTTAGAAAAAATATTATAAAATGTTATTAAAGGGTCATATGCATATGTTTAAACATTATAAGGTATTTGGAGTTGATAATTGAATTAAATTATTATATACATCAAGAAACGGAACAACCAATCGATAAATGCGAGAAAGGAAAAATTGTAGAATAGTCCTTGGTGTTGTGTTTGTTGCTGTTTTGGTTAGGTAAGTTCGTATAATACTTATTTCATCTAGTATTTGATAGTTTTTTATTGTGTTTATGTATGTATGTATGTATGTATGTATTATTTGTGATGGAATTGCCAAAACTAATGAATTTGGTATTGAAGGATTAATTTGTTAATTGAGGTTTAATTGATAAGTGAAGGTAATATGTAAATGCAAATGGTTGAATTATATGTGTATGATGATGTACAGGATCGAATATAGAATTAAGGCCCAAGTGAACATACTGATTGATTAGGATACAAATGACATGTCATTAGGGTTTAAGTATAGCAGACACTATGTGTCGGTGTTTATATTGTATCAGGCACAATGTGCCAGTATTTATATTTTATTAGGTACTATGTATTGGTGCTGGATACCTTACTGATAGTTGAGATTCAACATTTCTTGCTGATTCTCCATAGCTCATGTGAGCAACATCAAGTAAAGGTTAATGTCCCTATTTACAGCTCATGTGAGCAAATCTATCCTGAGTATCTTAGGTTAATTTACTATAGTTCTCCAGGCAAAACTAAGTTATTAAATCGAATTGAGATGAAAGAGAATTTGTATGTAGATATTAATTGTGAATTGAGCTTGGTTATTTTGGTTACTATGTTACTCATATGTATGTGATGATCATTATGTGATAATGCACTAACCAAGTTGGTTATGGCATGAATTGTGTAAGGTGACAAAGAATACCATGTTTGTATGATATTTTCAATTATTGAGATATGAAATTTCATGTATGTTGAGTTTAATTTTATACGAACTTACTAAGCTTTGAGTAAGCTTACCTTTGTTTTGTTTTTCTTCCTTGTAGATTGTTGAAAATCGTGCTGTTGATTGGATCAATATCGAAAATCACACAAATCCCTTTGGTATACTTTCGAACATTTTGGCCCGGTTATAAGTGGCATTTGAATAGCTGTAAATGGTTATGTATATAGATATGTGTGTGTGAGAGAGATTGAAACTTATGTTTTAGTACAATTTAATGTTGAAATATATAACAGTCCGATTTATACCCTAGTCGAAACAGTGGTTGCGAGACCACAAATCCGAGTTAGTAAAATATTTTAATATTATTTTCTGTGCTCTTGATATGTGATTAAGCATGTGATAAAGTTTTGAAAGTTAATTTGTATGTTTGTGTGTTTAATTTGACAAAAGGATTAAATTGCATCAAGTGTAAAAGTGGCATTCTAATTGATTAAGTGCCTATTTGATGTGGCTTTTAAATATGGAGGCCTTATGAGGCAATTATGCCAATATTTAGATAGTGGATAGTTGTTAGACTAATATAACCCTGATAATTATATGCTTCAAATGTTATTTGATAAAGGGCAAATTAGTAAAAATGTGTTAATGTTATAATAATAAACAAAAAGATGAAAGTGATCATCTTTTATTCATTCATCCACTGAAAATAAGAGAAAAAGAATAAAGGTTTGAGCACTCTTCACATTCGGCACACATTTTGGCTAGATTAAGGTATGTTATGCTTCGATTTTTGATAATTTCTATGTTTTTGCATTCGTTGCTTCGTATGCTATAAAACCCATGTTGTAATTTGAAGAATTGATGATGTTTATGAAATATGCCATTGATGAAATGGTGAGCTTTGTGATGAGTATTGTTGTTAAATGAAAGATATGGGTTTAATGAACATGTTTTGTTCTTGAATTTTTGGTGAATTTAGCTAATTAGGGCTAAATTGTAAAAATAGTATTTTGAGGGACTAAATTGTGAAATAAATGAAATGTTAGGACTTGTAAGAGATGTATGAATATTCGGCTAAATGTGGGTATAAGCAAATTTGGTGTAATTTGTGATTTTGTGAATTAGGGACTAAATTGTCCAAATGTGGAAATGTGAGGGCTAAATTGCAAATTTGCCCTAAATATGTGTTTTGGATTGAATTGAATGATTTGATGGATGAATCGGTTAAATCTATATATGTATAGATCAAGAACCGAAGAGAACGGATTTAGATTGGGGAAAGTAGAAAATCATTGAATAGCCGTACGTTTCCGTTAAACCGAACTCGAGGTAAGTCAATATACAAATAAATGTATTTGCTTTGAATTACTTGAGTATTTATTATATTTGAATTGCCATGAATATCCATTGAGATGGAATGTATGCGAAATTTGAGTTTGCTAATAAGTCGACAAATTGTTAAAGTCCAAGAAGTCCCGTGTGAACCTAGGAATAGATAGGAATTACATATGTCATGACATAGGTGTCCGTTATGTGATATCATGTAAGTGCACGTCTGGAACGTTGGCATTAATTCGAGATTTCATGTAAGACCACGTTTGGGACGTTGGCATCGATATAAGACTTACGTGTAAGACCATGTCCGGGACATTGGCATCGTAATGATTCGTGTAAGACCCTGTTTGGGACAGTGGCATCGACATCTGACTACATGTAAGACCACGTCTGGGACGTTGGTATTGTATGACTATTCCGATTATTCTGAGTATCCTATGAGATTCGGAATGGTTCAACGGGCAAATCCGAGATACGAATGATTATGTGATTGTATATCCGTTTCAGGTATGTTTGATATGTACACTAAGTGTGTGTGAAAGGTAAGTATCTATATGAACTTACTAAGATGAATATGTGCAAGAGAATGATGAGATGATATGTGAAAATATGCTTGAATAAGTTATGTGTATATGTGATATTTGGGTTGAAGAATGTGGTAAGATATGGCTAAGCATATGAGCCGAAGAATATGAGATGAATTTGCTATGAGAACTATTAATGTCATAGTATTAATATGGTTATGTGCATCTTATGCCAAGTTTATTTGTATATGGCTTACTAAGCTTTTGAAAGCTTACTCTGTGTGTGTTTGCTCTATTTTATAGATCGTCAAAGCTACTGAAGGCTCGGGGACCGTCAAAGATCGTCATCACACTACTCAAACTTCCTTTGGTACTTTGAAAATGTGTAAATAGCTAATTATGGCATGTATAGGCTATTCATTTTGGTATAAGTTGAGATATGAAATTAGCCATGTGACGTGGCTAGCTAAATGTTGATGATATGCATTTGTGAATGTAGTATATGATGTTGGCTATGGTATGATTCCATGACTATGAAATGATCAAGGTTAAGGTAAGCATATGAATGCATTATGAGTATGTATGTTTGAGCAAACGCATGATTATATGAAAGGTAAATGTGGAAGAATCATGTTTGTATATATAAGTGTTTTTAGTTGGGCAAAGTGATATGATTGGAAATGGTTTTGATTATGAAGATTTGATGGTTGTTTGATATGTTTTTGGATGTCCAATGTACATTAAATGAATTGGTAAATTGCTTGTAGGGATTGACCCTTGTGTGGGTGGCATTTTGGCCTTGCAAGTGGCCTATTTTGCCTACACGGCCATGGTACACGGGCGTGCCTGGTAGCAGTTTGAGTAAGTCAGTAGCTAGCCTAAGTACACATAGCCATGGCACACAGGCGTGTCTGGTGGCCGTGTGGATAAGTCAATGTACATGCTCTGTTTTGGCATGGCCAGGACACATGGGTGTGTCTAGTAGCCGTGGGAGGCACACGGCCTGACCACACGGGCGTATGACTTAGGTAACTTGGAAAAGCTTTAAATTTTCTGAGAAATTTCAGACGTGTTCGGTTTAGTCTCGACCCTATTCTAAAGTATGATTAAGGTCTCGTTGACTTATAAAAGGGACACTTTGATTGCGATTGGTGAATTGTTTTATTAAATGTCTGTAAAAGTTTACGATCTGTCCGGTAACGCCCTTAACCCTAGTCCGGTGACGGATACGGGTTAAGGGTGTTACAAAATAGGTTCAATGTATGAAAGTATTAATGTTGTTATGTTTGTTTGTTACAAGAAATGACATATATGCTTTGGTTAATATTGTGTCACTTACTTGATGAGTTTTGGCACTTAGAAATGATGATGATGTGATGAATGTATGTGTATGGATGTTAATGTATGTTTATAAGTGAATGGTTTGATTTAGTCTTATTGTAACGTGGTGCCAATTATGGCCTATTGGTACGATATTTAGGCTAATAATAAGTAGTATTTTTTTTTATAATGAAATGATAATGTTTTAAATAGGTATTGAATGATTGATATGTATAGTATAGGTTCCCCGTTATGGTTGGTCGAATTCATGCATTTAAATATCTATAATTGTGCTACATGGTTTGACACTCAACCGTTTCAGTGATAGCATGTGCTCCTTAGAATTTAGATAGCATGTACACCACAGGGTTGCAGAATGTCACACAGGTTGGCCACATGCCCATGTGGTATTGTTTATTTGGCCATCGAATTTGCACATGGTCTCAGTTAGTTACACGACCCTGATATACGGCAGTATGACTTTTAATGAATTTCTTTGCATATATGTCCATATGTTTCAGTGAGTTACACGGCCTGCCCACATGGTCGTGCAACTCCATATCACACGGTCATAAATTTTCACACGGCCGGGTAACCCCTTTTTGCTAAAATATCCATAATTTTTGTTAAGTTTGCAATTAAGTCCTTATTTGTTTTCGGGTTGATTCAAGAGCTTTCATAAGCTCATTTGAGACTCGAATATGTTTATAAATCATATTTTGCTTGGATCATGTAATGTTTTATTATTTAGACTAAAATAAAGTGAAGTTGATCTATTGAACAGCAGTACAGCTTAGGCAAGACCGGATTATCGAACCCAAAGGAACTAAAAGCATTAATACTAACTTTCTTTTTATTATTTAGACTAAAATAAAGTGAAGTTGATCTAATCTAAACGACTACTAAGCTAAAGACGCAAAGACAAAAAGAACGAATTGGGAAATAACTAGAAGAAAAACTCAGTTGATTACGACGATACCCTTAGGAAGAATCCACCTCGACTTCACTTGTTATCTAACTTTTAATTATATGATCTATTTACTTAGCTTGATCCATAAGACTCCCTAACCTATATTAAACCCTTTCTCGAGGCAAATAACGTCTAACCCTAGGTTAATTAGTGGAACTCTCGTTCGCTTATAATAACCCCCCAGGATAGCAGTAAATCGATCAATGGACTCCCATATTAGGTTTCACTTTAATCCGAAAAAATCTCGTAACCCTATCTCTAGGCGTTCGATCAACTCTGCTTAATTATGTTAGATCTTCTCTTAGGCAGGGTCTATTCCTCCTCCACCTAAGCACATTAGATATGGATTAAGCAACATAATTAAGAATAAACTAAGTAATTCATCATATAACTTAAAAATCAAATAACAAGATTCGTCTAGGTTTCATCCCCTTCAGGTATCTGAGGGGTTTAGTTCATAATGAATAAAGAAAACATCGCAAGAGAAAAGATAAAATAAAACATAGGAAATTCCTAAAACCCCCTGAAGGAATTGAAGGAGAATTCCGCCGTCTTGAGTATAATTCTGGCTTCTTGGGATGGATCAACTGGCTATCCTCGTGTTATTCCCTAACTCTGACCTTCTCAGCTTGGCTCATTGGCCTAGCTTTCGATGCGTTTCAAAGGTGGTACTTGGGGGATATATATATAGGCTCTTGGAATGTGATTCTTTCTCCCTAAGTATCCTTTTCCGACTAAAATTGCTCTTTCCAACGACAGAGGCACGGCCATGTCACACGCCCGTATGGATCGAGACCAGACCGTGTTCGGATTTCTAAAGTGAGGCACGACCGTGTGAGGTGGAGTTGAGGTCGTACTCTAGGTGTTTGTCGAGGCACGGCCGTGTGGGCTATAGGTCAGGCAGTGTCTATTTCATGCTAAGGCCTATTTACTCCGTTTTGGGCCCAATTTGTGTTCTTTTCATCCTCGAGTGCTTTCCTGTGTCTAAGATATGAAAAGAAAGGATTACGAGCACCTTTTTATACAAATCAAGGAATAAATCATCAAAAAGTAAGCTAAATGTGGGGTTAAAATATGTTACTTTTACGGTTTATTAAATACCCCCACACTTAAGCTTTTGCTTGTCCTCAAGCAAAATTTTCAACTTACAATTAAAATGATCTTTCCATGATCTGCAATTCTTATCAACAATGCTATATCATAATTCATAGATAATTCATACATGGATAATTCAATTCAAAGAGTCCTAAAGATTTAAACGAGATAAGCCATGGTTTTGTACTTTGAAAACATAGGTGTCTCCCTTTATTTAAATGACTACCTTTTCAATTCAAAACCGACAAGGATTGATGTCCTCACTAAGGATCCACTCAAATCACTCTAAAGTGTTTAAGGTTCAGGAAAAAATTGCTCATAAGTCGAACCTGAAAAATTAATCCCATAGGCTTGCCTGAAAATCAAATCTCCACCACTGTAATATGAGATGATAAACATATCAAAAGGTCTTTGTTAGGGTTGTAACAGGGCTAGGGTAAAAGGTGTGGTCACAGGCTGAAATTAGAGGGTTAGAATCGAGATTGAGTTGACAAGTACCTACCTAAAACTTCTCCAAAATTTCATTAACTGAAAAGTAATAATCCTACTAATACGAGCCTTTCTTTTGAAATCAGTCTTTGATTGTGTAAGCGCTCTTTTCATACTATTAATATTGAATAACTTGGATTTTTTTTAAGAAGAAACTAAATAATACATAATAAATTTAACTATCAGAATAATAAACTTCGGTAACTGATCAAATCAAGTCTCGATTAAGGGGTAGTCAAAAGAAAGGGTGATAACAATTACAAAGGCTTTGGGTTAATATTAGTGGGTGAGTCAATAAAAAGGGTTTGTTAGGATCAACGGGGTTCACTAGGGGTTAATTGTAAAGGTAGGCTATTTAGTGGAGTTAGTGGGTTAAAACCTAGGTGCCTTTATCATCTCTGTATATTAAATCATAAATGTGGTCTCAACATGTATAAACGAGGCAAGTTCTAGAATAACAGTTCATAATTGACACACTCATAATCAAAAAATGAGCACGAAAAAGAATGTATGCTCAACAGGTTCAAATACTCACAAAAATTATGGGTGTTTTGACATCATCCTTATGAATTTTAAATTTCAAGGTAGTATTCAAATTTAGGCCAACAACCTATCAAAATGTTTATTTCTGAAAAACAGACTTATCATGCTCGATTCTCTAGTATTCATTAAATTAAATATCAATGTACAATTAACTATGACTTATTTTAAAACATGTCAATAATCATCATAAATCATCAGAATTTTCATCTTAATTAGTAATATGACAACTTTGCATAAAGACAAGACTAAATCAGGGATTTGAGAATAATGCAAAAAGTTAGGTATATTTTACCCCCCGCACTTAAGATGTACATTGGCCTTAATGTACAAAGATAGATATTTTTATAGAAATCAAAAGTGAGGTTGAGAGGTACTCCCTGTATTCTTGGGCGGGTTTGGTGGAGGATGGGACACCTATGGCGAAGGCGTCAGTATGGTGGTGGTGTTGGTTCCTGAGCTCTGCGCTAGATGAAGAAATTGGAGAACTCATGAAAGATTAGCCAGGGGTTATTAAGACATAGTTAAATTAAACTAAATATAAGATTAAAAACAAGAAAGAAAAAGGAAAGGAGACTAAGAAGGAAAACGGAAACAAAAGAAAAGAAGAATGGACCGGAGAGTCCTTATTGGAGGATGGTTCACAAGGTGGGTGTGACTCCTAAGGTTGTGAAGATGGTGGCGATGGTGAGAGTGGTGTAGTCATTGTGGTGGTTGGCGTGATTCCCTAGCAGCCTGGCGAACCTGACACTAAGAAATTAAAAGAAAAGTAAGTGAAAAGAGAAGTTGAGAAGCTTAGATAAGGAAAATAAAGAAGAAGAGAAACAAAAAGGAAAAATAAATTGGTCTCAAAGACCCTTGGCTTGGTGTTAAGACAAAGCTGCCGGCATGAACTTATGTCGATCGTTCTTTGTTAAGGAGTCTATGCTTAGCTTCTTTCGCTTCTTCGACATGGTGTTGATTTGCTCAAGGATCTAGAGTCTTGGAGAGTCTGAGATAGAGAAGAGTGAAAAGGAAAGAAAATAAAGAAGAAATCAGATGGAGGGAAGGGGAAAGGGTGAGGGGTTTAAATAGATGTTCAAATTTGGTGCTCCCCCACGGTCGTGGTCCCAGGGTGTGTCGATTTACACGGCCACCTCGCACGGCCGTGTTGTAATGTGTGTTTGTCACCCCATGCCCGTGCTTCGGATCTGCACGCCCGTGTTTGTCAAGTCAGTAGCTTCACACGGTTTGTAGGCACGGGCGTGTTCTGCCTGTGGTGTAGAAGTCAGTAGCCTCACACGGTTTAAGGCACGGCCGTGCTCTTTCTGTCGGTGCCCGTGGGGAGGGTGGTTGGATCCGTGACGCTGGGGGTGGTTGGACTGACTTGCACGGCCTTTGCCCTGTCAGTGTGGCGGTTCAAGTGGTCCACACAGCCACGGACACGACCGTGTGTAAGGCCGTGTGGCCTGGAATTCTGCAGTTTTGGTTAGTTTTAAAAGAAAAGGAAAAAGAAAAGAAAAAAGAAAAGGAAAATAAAAGGAAAATAAAATAATTGCGAAAAAGAATAAGGTTAGTGCTCGGGTTGCCTCCCGAGAAGCGCTCTTTTATAGTCGTAAGCTAGACTTTCCTTGTGTTTGAAAATTTTAAGGAGGTTTAAAGGTTCGTATATCTTCCCTCATGCTCACAGTTTTCTTTTCACAAGAAAGTTGAAGTCGAGAAGCGTTTACCTTGAAATTGTCGCATATTGGATTGCTTGCCTCAACTATTCCGTGTGGAAAGATATCGTGTATCTTGAGATTTATTTCTCCCTTTGCTCTCGTTTTTGTTGAAGCATTGTGTGGGTCGGCTTTGTCTACCAGTACCTGATCACCTATTTGAAGTGATTTGATGTTCCCACGAGCTCTTCAGGTAGTTCCTCGGGTTTTACTTAGTGTGGTTTTTCTTTGACTTGTGTCTTCTGCTCTTCTAAATTGTCGAACCTAAGGATTTGTTCCTTGTGTGACTCTTTTTTTTCGTCTTGGGGCTCAGGCTTTAGGCCTTGTGGTGTTTCCTGCGATGAAGATTGAACAAGTCGATTATCAATTGAATTGACTTTCTTACCTTCATCAACTGTTGTCCTGGCCGAGTTGAGAGCTTGAAGTTTGATCGATTCATCTCCTACATGAAGTATGAGTTCGCCTGTGGCAACATTAATTTTTGTCTTGGTAGTTGCTAGAAAAGGCCTTCCTAAAATTAATGGGATTGAATTATCCTCATCCATGTCTAAGACAACAAAGTCTACTGGGAAAACAAATTTATCGGTTTTTACAAGAACATCTTCGATAATGCCCGTAGGAATTCTAACAGTTTTATCAGCTAATTGAATGCTCATCCTAGTTTGTTTGGGCTTCCCTAGACCTAGTCGTTTAAACAATGAATAAGGCATGACATTTATGCTTGCTCCTAGATCAGCTAATGCACTATCAATATTTAGACTACCAATTAAACATGGAATTGTAAAACTCCCTGGATCTTTTAGTTTCTGGGGTAGTCTATTCTGTAGTATCGCCAAACATGTTGCGTTTAGTTCTACATGGTGTTCTTCATCTATTTTGCGTTTGTTGGTCAAGAGCTGTTTTAAAAATTTTCTCGAGTCTGGCATTTGAAAAAGAGCTTCAAGAAGAGGTAAGTTAATATGTAATTTCTTTAGAAGTTTAAGAAACTACCGAACTATTTTTCTGAGTCGTCTCTTTTTATTACTTCGGGATAAGGTATGCGAGGTTGGTATTCTTTAATTATCGGTTTTGGCTTTTCCTGTGTTACCTCTACTTTACCTTCGTCTACCTTATTTTCTAGCATTAAATTGGGTTCTTCTAACCCCTTAATATTCTAAGCTGTGATGGCTTGAATTTGCTCCTTGGGATTAATCTCGGTATTACTTGGTAGACGTCCTTGTGGTCGTTCTGACATCAGCTTTGCGAGTTGCTCTACTGCGTTAGTCACTTCCTTGACCAACTTAGCAATTTCATCAATTCGACTCTCGTTGCTCTTAATTGCTCTATCAGTTTCTTGTATACGTTTCTCTATGCCTGCCGAGAATTTTGCCATCATCTCCTCGAGAGTTGGTTTCTTCTCTTGTGGATAGGGCAAGTTTTGGAAGTTCTGAGGAGGTTGTTGCCTTTGATTTCCTTGTTTGCCTTGGCCTCCCCACGAAAAATTTGGGTGGTTCCTCCAACCTGGATTGTAAGTGTTACTATAAGAATTATTATTGGATCGGAAATTATTACCTATATAGTTCATATGTTCGTCCTCTACTCCTGGTTGGTAAGGTGGGTACTCAGGATTCGCCACAGTTCCACTTGCGTTGCATTGCATGACTGGATGTACCTGTGAAGAACATAAGCTGTCAAGCTTTTTGTTCATCATCTCGATCTGCGCTGATAGCATGGTCATGGCATCGACGTTAAAAATTCATGCTGATTTCGTCGGTTTAGTCCTTAAAGCCTGCCATTGGTAATTGTTTAGTGACATCTCCTCAATGAACTCGTAGGCTGCTTCTGGAGTTTTGTTGTTCAAGGTTCCACCGGCGACCGAATCGATCAGTTGCCTTGTTGAGGGGTTTACACCGTTATAGAAAGTTTGGACTTGTAGCCACAAGGGTAGGCCATGGTGTGGGCACCTCCTCAAGAGATCCTTAAATCTCTCCCATGCATCGTACAATGTCTCTAAATCCATCTGCACAAAAGAAGAGATATCATTCCGTAATTTGACTGTTTTGGCCAGTGGAAAATATTTCATTAAAAACTTTTCGGTCATCTGATCCCATGTAGTGATTGATCCTCGTTGTAACGAGCTTAACCACTGTTTAGCTTTATTTCTTAATGAAAAAGGAAATAACCGAAGACGTATGGCATCATCAGAAATGCCATTTATCTTGAAAGTATCACAGAACTCTAAAAAGTTAGCTATATGCGTGTTTGGATCTTCGTCCTGCAAACCATCAAATTGAACAAACTATTGAATCATTTGTATTGTGTTAGGCTTTAATTCAAAATTGTTAGCAGATATAGCAGGCCTAACAATACTTGATTCTGCTCCTGTCAAATGTGATTTCGCGTAATCAAACATTGTGCGTGGAGCATTATTTTCCCCCACATCACGTGGTGGTGGGTTGTTTTCGTCCATCCCTTCAGTAGGAATGGATCTGCCTTCTTCCTTCCTTTCTGTGTAATCTAGGGCTCGCCTAGTTTCCCGACGATTCCTACGAGCGATAGCTTCGATTTCACTGTCGAATATCAAAGGTCCTCTTGGGTTCCTTCTAGTCATAAACTAGAGGTACCTACTAGGGAAAAGAAAGAAAGAAAATTTCAGCTAAAAGTAAAAATAGAAATAGAAACAAAAATAAATTGCAGAAAATAAAAATTAGGGCTAAAGTAATAAAAATAGAGTTTTCTTAATATTTTAGTTCCCCGGCAACGGCGCCAAAAACTTGATCGCTGCAATCAAAGCTTTAAAATTTATAAAAGAATGATCGAACCTGGAGACTAACTCTGTCAACGATTAAAGGCAAGTGTACCTATCGAACAGTAGTATAGCTTAGGCAAGACCGAATTATCGAACCCAAAGGAACTAAAAGCATTAATACTAACTTTCTTTTTATTATTTAGCCTAAAATAAAGTGAAGTTGATCTAATCTAAATGACTACTAAGCTAAAGACTCAAAGACAAAAAGAATGAATTGGGAAATAACTAGAAGAAAAACTCAGTTGATTACGACGATACCCTTAGGAAGAATCCACCTAGACTTCACTTGTTATCTAACTTTTAATTATATAATCTATTTACTTAGCTTGATCCGTAAGACTCCCTAACCTATATTAAACCCTCTCTCGAGGCGAATAACGTCTAACCCTAGGTTAATTAGTGGAACTCTTGTTCGCTTATAATAATCCCCCAGGATAGCAGTAAATCGATCAATGGACTCCCATATTAGGTTTCACCCTAATTCGGCAAAATCTCGTAACCCTATCTCTAGGCGTTCGATCAACTTTGCTTAATTATGTTAGATCTTCTCTTAGGCAGGGTCTATTCCTCCTCCACCTAAGCACATTAGATTTGGATTAAGCAACATAATTAAGAACAAACTAAGTAATTCATCATATAACTTAAAAATCAAATAACAAGATTCGTCTAGGTTTCATCCCCTTCAGGTATCTGAGGGATTTAGTTCATAATGAATAAAGAAAACATCGCAAGAGAAAAGATAAAACAAAACATAAGAAATTCCAAAAACCCCCTGAAGGAATTGAAAGAGAATTCCGCCGTCTTGAGTATAATTCCGGCTTCTTAGGATGGATCAACTGGCTATCCTCGTGTTATTCCCTAACTCTGACCTTCTCGGCTTGGCTCCTTGGCCTAACTTTCGATGCGTTTCAAAGGTGGTACTTGGGGGATATATATAGGCTCTTGGAATGCGATTCTTTCTCCCTAAGTATCCTTTTCCGACAGAAATTGCTCTTTTCAGCGACAGAGGCACGGCCATGTCACACGCCCGTGTGGATCGAGACCAGACCGTGTTCGGACTTTTAAAGTGAGGCACGGTCGTGTGAGGCGGAGTTGAGGCCGTGCTCTAGGTGTTCGTCGAGGCACAGCCGTGCGGGCTATGGGTCAGGCAGTGTCTATTTCATGCTAAGGCCCATTTACTCCGTTTTGGGCCCAATTTGTGTTCTTTTCATCCTCGAGTGCTTTCTTGGGTCTAAGATATGAAAAGAAAGGATTACGAACACCTTTTTATACAAATCAAGGAATAAATCATCAAAAAAGTAAGCTAAATGTGGGGTTAAAATATGTTACTTTTACGGTTTATCACGTGTCAAGGTCGTGTGACTTTAGTCACAATCGACCACGGTTGGAAGACACGGGCGTATAAAGAACTTAAACTAATCACTAAGTTGTCTCTTGTTCTTAGAGAAAACTCACTGTTGATAGTGATACATGAAATTTATTTCTCTGTTTGTCATTTTCATTTATTTAACGTATTAATTCAAAAGCAATCCATATCGGGTTGTGTTGATCTAGCGGAGGGACCAATTGTACATATATATAATTAGGACTCGAATAATTTGTAATTAAGTTTCAACTTTCTGTCTATTAATTATAATATTATTTAGCTATGTAATCAATCCATTAAAAGTACCATGATTAAACTCTCCCTTATTACATACCATTACGAAAATAAATTTATAATTTTTTATCATCCAATGACCTTGTCATTAGTGTGTTACCGTCATAGAATATCCTTATCTATTTGGGTTAGATGCATTAACTTAATATGATGTTATTTTATCTCATGCACTAAAACAAAACTATCATATACCGACAGATGAAATCTGCCACTATAACTATCAAAATTCGTCAATATAGGTCCAAAAACCTATATTGATGGCCAAAAGGGATAAATAAAATAGAGTATAGTTTAAATACCAATTTGTAGATTAAGACTAAATGTACATGCATTGTAATTTTTATTAAGAAATGAATGTTATAATATTTTATTAAATTTTATTACCATTTATGATGTATTTGGCCCTCCAAATTAAAAAAAAAAAAAAATCTTTTTAGCCTTCCATTTAATTTTTTTCCCATTTTTAGCTATTAAATTTGCGATTTGTGTCAAATCGCCTCATAATGGATGGAAAAATTAACATTTTAAACTTTGCTAACATGACATACATGTGGATTGGCACGTGGATAACACATCAACATTTAATTAAATTTTTTTATTTTTTAAAAATTCAAAAAAATATATAAAAATTATTTTTTTAAAACAAAATCATTTAAAAATATAAAAAATATTTTTTTAAAAAATTTTATAAATTTAATTAAACGTTGACATATCATCCACGTGACAATCTACATGTATGCCACGTTAGCAAAATTAAAAAGACGTTAACATTTTGATCCATCTTGAGATGATTTGATAAAAAATACAAATTCAAAAACTAAAAAATGACAAAAAAAAATTAAATAAATAACTAAATTTTCTTATTTATTTTTTATTCTGTAAAATTGAATCACAAAAAATTCATTATGCCTTATTTTAATTTCTGGCTGGCTGTGAAACATCATGTCCCCATACCCATATATAAATATAAACAAGTCTCGTTACAAATAGTTTACTAAAAATGAACTTATATTTCTTGTGTAACCCTCCAACCTTAATTAAATAATAAGAATATTTCACTTCGTTAGTAAACTCAGTCCACTACAGCTTCGTAATGGGAACAGACACCATTTCTTTCCACCACTCTACCATCACTCACCCACTTCCAAAATAAATAAACTACAAAATGAACGATGAATCCAATGAAAGTTGACCCTCAAAACCCAACTCAACATTGTCTTATCCAACATATCATTTAAAATCCTGTTATATTCCGTTGCATGTTTAATTTATTATTGAAAATTAACTTCAATTATGTTGTTCTCGGCTCCATTCGGTCTTTGCCTGTTTCGCATAAAACAAAAAGCTCCAAGGAATTTAATACTTACATACACACATATATACGTTTACGTATATATATGTGCTGAAAAACAGAATACGGACAAGTAAAATTTGCATGGACGGACCAAATTTGTCTTTAATTGTTCATAGAGATCATCGACATGTTTGTTTGGACTTAAAACAATAATTTATGCAACAAATAACGAAACATAATAGCTCCAAAATTTATAACCATAATATATATACATGAATTCTTACTATGGGATCAAGCAGCCATTGGAAGTTCAAAAACCAGCAAAAGAGAGAATAAAGAAGAAAAGCAATCAGAAGGTAAACAAGGGATGGAAATGATTATGGTTAAGGATGAATCATACCAAAGAAGGCGTCGTATGAGCTCCGTATATGGTGATGTTCAATCCGTAAGATGTGTTAAAAGACGAAGAAGAGACCGCTGTGATGTCAATCAAGGTCTGCAACAAAATGATCAAAGCAGCAATGCTCCTGCTGCTGCAATCACTGTGAAAAGAAGTTCTCGTTTTCGGGGAGTCAGCAAGCATAGATGGACAGGCAGGTATGAAGCTCACTTGTGGGATAAGCTTTCATGGAATGTTACACAAAAGAAGAAAGGCAAACAAGGTAAAAAACACTATGTGTCTTCATTGCATTTCAGTTCATTTTCACTATAACTTCCAATCTAGGATGCTTACATGTTGCATGATTTGTCTATGTCTGGAATCGGCTCGGGGATCCTGCAGTTTACCTTGGTGAGTACATCACAAGAAGTTTCACTTTTTCTAACACATATACACAACCCGAAGTCTTGTATATATTAAGGTGAAATGACAATGGTATGTTATATGAACTTTGACAGGTGCTTATGATGATGAAGAAGCTGCTGCAAGAGCATATGATTTAGCTGCACTTAAGTATTGGGGGACGTCAACTTCCACTAATTTTCCCGTATGTATATCTTATATTCTTATTTAACAACTATGATTATCTTCTATTTATGTTACTCGGATTCAGTTTTCAGTGTTGGATACGGATGTTGCAAGAAAAATAATGGGTTCGAGCAACATATTTTTAATTAAAATAGTATATTTGAACACCAAATCTAACTCGCTCAATGGTTTATGCAGATATCAGATTATGAAAAAGAGATTGAAGTAATGCAGACTGTAACCAAAGAGGAGTTCTTGGCCTCATTAAGAAGGTAAACCCTTGATCTATCAAATCATAAACTAATATAATTATCTAAAGGCTAAATAGTTAACATCTAATGGATTTTTCTTTGTTACAGAAAGAGCAGTGGGTTCTCAAGAGGAGTATCCAAGTACAGGGGAGTTGCAAGGTACTTTTGTTGATAATCTAGTGACCTATGCTCTTATATATTTGGAGGATCATATACTCGTACGTTCGAGACACGTGTTACATTACAGGCTAAAGATTCCTTGGATAAAACTTGCAGGCACCATCACAATGGAAGATGGGAAGCAAGAATAGGGAGAGTGTTCGGAAACAAATATCTATACCTCGGCACTTACAGTAAGTTCATTGTGGCAACCTTTCAGCCATGGATGGAAAATATAACATTTCTATTACCCTGAACGACATGTTTATACGATTTGCAGACACACAAGAGGAGGCTGCTCGGGCTTACGACATTGCAGCAATCGAATATAGAGGGATCAATGCAGTGACCAACTTCGATTTAAGTACTTATGTAGGCTGGTTAAGGCCTGGCCCTGGGATGACAAATAATTATCGAATTGCAGCTAACGAAACACCAGCAACGGTCGAACCCGAATCGGTACAATCAACAAGTTGTTACAGTCCAATAGAAGAATCTAAGCCCTCAATCCACTACCCTTTTGCTGCAGATTACTCCGACTCTCCTCAAAAGCAACAACATGTTGTTGAAACCAAACTCCCAGTATCATACAAGTCTTCGTCACCTACTGCATTAAGTTTGCTCCTTCGATCTTCGGTATTTCGAGAACTGGTAGAAAAGAATGCAAATAATGTATCAGAAGATGAAAGCAGTAACAGTGATGCAGATGATGAACAAAAGAATCAACAACCAGGACGTTCTGATCATAGTGATGAGTTTGGTAGGCTATTTTATGATGAAATTGGTAGTGGTTTCCCATTATTTTTCTCTCCAACGAAAGATATCATACAATTGCAAGAAAATGAGCTCCCTTTCGTTATATGATTTACCAAGAAAGGCTGCGAGATAATGACCGTTTTGATCCGAAAGTCTCTATACATATGTAGTTTGTATGGTTTAGAAACATAGGAAAGTAGCTAGTGGTAGCATTGTGGATGGCTTGTAAAATCTGCAATGTTGTAAATTATAACATCTACATTTATGTTCATGTACAAAAATCGAGTGTTTGTAGATATATACTTAGATAGTAATGCATAGTTCTCGGAAAAAAATAGTTTGTATAAAAATACTGTATAGTTTGTTTGAAAATAATGAGAAAATACATGCACATTTACCAACTTGTATGGTACGAAAAAGCAATAAGAATTTTATAATGAAGGGTCAATTAGAGCTTCATAATGGGAACAAACACCATTTCTTCGCACCCGTCTAAATGATACCAAAAAAAAAAAATAAACAACTTGGAAGATGAATCCAATGAACTCGAACTCGAAAATCGAAATTACCATAACGGTCTTTTCAGACTTTTGTTTTTCGAAATGACCATCCATGCTAACTGCGAACTGCGAGCTCACCAAAAGATACGGATAGTGAAAAAGGGCTTAGTCTCAGACTGTGATTATTTGTATATTGATTGTTTGTTTTGTATGGGGGTTACACACTGAGTTTATGAAAACTCACCCTTCCGTTTAATCTGTACAGGTAATCCCCAGACATAGGCGGGTCATTGCGGCGGAGGACTCAGCGGTGGCCACACGATTCCTTCTATACTGTTTGATACTCAATCATGATTTTAAGTTTATGTGTGTATTTTTATGTAATAATGGCCTCTACAGATTTTTGGTTTAAATTCAGATTTTATATTGCTTTATGTTTTATAACTACCAGTGGTAGGAGAAACTCGGGTTTTCAAAAGAGATGAATGTTTTATCAAAATACTACGCACACGCAAACTGTTTTAAAAGCTTCTACAAAGTATAACTTTTTAGGAAATGAATGACGATTTGTAAATAAATAACATTTTGAAAATGGATAATGTTTTGAAAACAAATGACACGATTTGGAGTTAACATAAGATAATGAAGAGTGGTTTGAATGGAGAAAAGGTCTTAGCGTCGTTGCGATTTCAAAAGCTACCATGTGACATTGCCAAATTCGGCTATAACGTTTAGGCCAGGTTTGAGGTGTTACATTTAGTGGTATCAGAGACAGGTTGCAAAAATCGGATGTGGATTTGGGTTTTAAAATTTGGGTTTTATAAAGAACTGGTTTCTGATAGTTGAAATATTTTTACTGGATGTGTGGTACACTGAGTCTCCGGCGTCGATCCAGTAAGTTCTCTGAAACTGCTATGTGAAACTGTTATATGTTTTTGACTGAACTGTTATAGGTAGTATATACCGAGACTACTATAGATAGACTGTATTGAAAACACTCAAGTTAGTGTATACTGATACTGTAGTAAAACCTATAGACACTGATAGACACTGAGATGTACAAAACAAACTTTACACTTTTGATACTGTTTTCATAAAATATCTATTATTAAACACTGGAATTATAAACTGATGCATAAAATTGTTAATACAGATAAAATGCTATTAGACAATGAGCACACGAGGTACTCGCAAACGGGTTACAAGAGGCCATAGAGGGGCTCGAGTGGGGTCCTCATCTTCTGGTAACCTACACAATCTAGACACTAGCGAGACACCGGTGTCGCTTGTTACTGAAACTGGGTCTGGGTCTCATGATTGAGCGGCTGAGGATGACGCACTGTCCCAAGCCATATTATGGATTCTAGAGAGGGTCGTTGGGCCCAATACTGGAGTTGGAGGCTGAGGGTCGGTTACGGAACGACTTCGATCCAATGGAGCCGTGATTTTTAGGGGTATTGCTGGAGTTTCCCCTAATGTGGCTAAGTACTGGATAGAGGCCACTGAGATAATTATGGACGACCTGCACTACACCCCCGAGCAAAAATTAAAGGATGTTGTATCGCTGCTTCGAGATGATACATATCAGTGGTGGCTCACTGTTAAGGACGGCCCTCAGCCCTATCGGCTGACCTAGGAGTTCTTTAAGACCGCCTTCTAAGGGAGTATGTGGGGGCCAGTTATGTGGATGCCTATAGGAGAGAGTTCCTGAATTTGACCGAGGGTGATAGATCAGTGGCCGATATGAGGCCGAATTTCTGCGACTAAGCCGCTATGCGCATGGTATGGTGGCGACTGAGTATGAGAGATGCGAAACTTTGCTGCACTGGTCGATAAGGCGAAGATCGCTGAGGAAGTAAAGCGCATTGAGCACCAGAACAGAGAGAGAGGTAGGAATAAGAGGGATTTAGAGCCGTCGAGTTCCGTTCAGAAGCCTAAGAAAAAGGCCAGAGTTGATGGGCCTACCAGAGTTGGGGCTCCTATTGCTGCTACTGGACAGCCATCGTGTACTGACTGTGGTAGACGCCATCAAGGTGAGTGTTGGAAAAGAATTGCGGCTTGTTTGAGCCACAGTTCATTAGAGCACCGTATTAGAGACTGCCCGCGAAGGTCCAATCAGATGCAAGCTTCTGGCATGGGTACTGCACCACCGAGAGTAGTTCAGTAGCCACCGAGAGGCCATGGTCAGGCCAGGGGTGGTAACAGTCTGGGTCGTGGTCAGAGGGCACCGGGCAGATGTGCTAGTCACACTGAGGCGAGGCAGCCGACTCTAGTTTATGCTGCTCGTTGCCAAGAGGATGGAGATGCTCCGGACGTCATCATGGGTACGTTCTTTATTTATAATGTACCTTATACTGCACTGATAGATATAGGATCCACTCACTCATATACCTATATAACTTATACTGTATCTGAACACTTGGGTATACTGGTTGAGAGCACTACGAGTGAGGTCACTGTACTGAGTCCGTTGGGGCAGTCAATAAGGGTTAACTAATCGTTATGTCAGAGTCTTAAAAGTTTATAAAAAGAATGGTCGAGCCTAGAAACTAACAGTGACAACGATTGAGGCAAGTGCACCTATCGAACAGTAGTATAGTTAAGTGGCAATACTGGATTGTTGAACCCAAAGGAACCAAAAGTACTAATACTAACTTTCTTTTTATTATTTAGCCTAAGAATAAAGGAAATTATTAATTAACCTAAAATTAACTAACTACTAAGCTTAATTTATATTAATACCTCTCTCGAGGCTACTAACGTCTAACCCTAGGTTGATTAATTGAAATCTCTTTCTAATTAAAACCCCTAAGATTGCATTAACTCAATCTATAGGCTCTCATATTAGGTTTGACCCTAATCCGGTGGATTTTCGTCATCCTATCTCTAGGGTTGCGATCAACTCTGCTTAATCATGCTAGATCTACTCTTAGACAAGGTCTATTCCTCCTCTGCCTAAGCACATTGAATCAATATCCTGAAATATCAAAGCAAGAATTAAGAAAACATAATTAAGAACAAATCAAGTATTTATCACATATTTCAGAAAACAATAACAAGATTCGTCTTAGGTTTCATCCCCCTCAGGTATTTGAGGGTTTAGTTTGATTAACCGTAATTGTAACATATTTTAACCCACATTTAATATGCTTTTCGATGATTTATTCCTTGATTTTTATAAAAAGGTGCTTGTAATCCTTTCTTTTCATGTCTTAGACCCAGGGAAGCACCCGAGGATGAAAAGAACATAAATTGGGCCCAAAACAGAGTAAACGGGCCTTAGTGCGAAAGTGACACGGCCTGACCCAAAGTCCACACGGTCGTGCCTCGACGATTACCTAGAGTACGGCCTCAACTCCGACTCACACGGTCGTGCCCGAAATTAGAAGTCCTAACACGGCCTGACCCCGAGTCACACGGGCGTGTGACATGGTCGTTCCTCTGTCGCTGGAAAGAACAATTTCAGTCGGAAAAGGACACTTAGGGAGAAAGAATTGCATTCCAAGAGCCTATATATATCCCCTAAAGTGCTACCTTTGAGAAGGCATCAAAACTAGGCCAAGGAGCCAAGCCGAGAAGGTCAGAGTTAGGAAATAAACGCGAGGATAACCAGTTGATCCATCCCAAGAAGCCGGAGTTATACTCAAGACGGTGGAATTCTCCTTCAATTCCTTCAGGGGGTTTTAGGGATTTCTTATGTTTTGTTTTATCTTTTCTCTTGTGATGTTTTCTTTATTCATTATGAACTAAACCCCTCAAATACTTGAAGGGGATGAAACCTAGACGAATCTTGTTATTTGATTTTTAAGTTATATGATGAATTACTTAGGTTGTTCTTAATTATGTTGCTTAATCCAAACCTAATGTGCTTAGGTAGAGGAGGAATAGACCCTGCCTAAGAGTAGATCTAACATAATTAAGCGGAGTTGATCGAACGCCTAGAGATAGGGTTACGAGTGTTGCCGGATTAGGGTGAAACCTAATATGGGAGTCCATTGATCGATTTACTGCTATCCTAGAGGGTTATTGTAAGCGAACGAGAGTTCCACTAATTAACCTAGGGTTAGACGTTATTCGCCTCGAGAGAGGGTTTAATATAGGTTAGGGAGTCTTACGGATCAAGCTAAGTAAAGAGATCATATAATTAAGGGTTAGATAGCAAATGAAGTCTAGGTGGATTTTTCTTGAGGGTATTGTTTTGATCAATTTATTTTCCAATTCATCCTTTTTGTCTTTGTGTCCTTAGTTTAGTTCTTGTCAACTTAGTTTAGAACAATCTTCACTTTAATTTTAAAGGCTAAGCATTAAAAAGAAAGTTAGTATTAATACTTTTAGTTCCTTTGGGTTCGATAATCCGGTCTTACCTAAGCTATACTATTGTTCGATAGGTACACTTGCCTTTAATCGTTGTCAGAGTTAGTCTCCAGGTTCGATCATTCTTTTATAAATTTTTAAAGCTCTGATTTCAGCGATCAAGTTTTTGGCGTCGTTGCCGGGGAACTAAAATATTAAGAAAACTCTATTTTTATTACTTTAGCCATTACTTATTTTATTTTAATTTTTTTTTAGGTTAAGTTTTTATTTTTGCTAAATTTTCTTCCTTTTCCTAGCAGGTACCTCTAGTTTATGACTAGAAGGAACCCAAGAGGACCTTTGGTATACGATAGCGAAATCGAAGCTACCGCTCATAGGAATCGTCGAGAAACCAAGCGAGCCTTAGATTACATAGACATAGAGGAAGAAGACAAATCCAATCCTACTGAAGGGATGGACGAAAACCACCCACCACCACGTGATGTGGGGGACAATAATGCTCCACGTACAATGTTTGATTATGCGAATCCGCATTTGACAAGAGCGGAATCAAGTATTGTTAGGTATGCTATATCTGCTAACAATTTTGAATTAAAGCCTAACACAATACAAATGATTCAACAGTTTGTTCAATTTGATAGTTTGCAAGACGAAGATCCAAACACGCATATAGCTAATTTTTTAGAATTCTGTGATACCTTCAAAATAAATGGCGTTTCTGATGATGCCATAGGTCTTCGGTTATTTCCTTTTTCATTGAGAAATAAAGCTAAACAGTGGTTAAACTCGTTACAACGAGGGTCAATCACTACATGGGATCAAATGATCGAAAAGTTTTTAATGAAATACTTTCCACCAGCCAAAACAGCCAAATTACGGAATGATATCTCTTCTTTTGTGCAGATGGATTTAGAGACGCTGTACAATGCATGGGAGAGATTTAAGGATCTCTTGAGGAGGTGTCCACACCATGGCCTACCCTTGTGGCTACAAGTTCAAACCTTCTATAACGGTGTAAACCCCTCAACGAGGCAATTAATTGACTCAGCCGCCGGTGGAACACTAAACAACAAAACTCTAGAAGCAGCGTACGAGTTCATTGAGGAGATGTCACTGAATAATTATCAATGGCAGGCTTCAAGAACCAAACCAACAAAATCAGCAGGAGTCTTTAACGTCGATACAGTGGCCATGCTATCAACGCAGCTAGAGATGATGAATAAAAAGCTTGATAGTTTATGTTCTTCGTAGGCACACCCAGTCATACAGTGCGACGCAAGTGGAACTGTGGCGAATCCTGAGTACCCACCCTACCAACTGGAAGCAGAGAGCGAACAAATGAACTATATAGGTAATCATTTCTGATCTAATAATAATCCTTATAGTAACACTTACAATCCAGGTTAGAGGAACCACCCAAATTTTTTGTGGGGAGGTCAAGGAAATCAAGGAAATCAAAGGCAACAACCTCCTCAAAATTTCCAAAATCAGCCCTATCCACAAGAGAAGAAACTGACCCTCGAGAAGGTGGTGGCAAAATTCTCAGCAGACACAGAGAAACGTATCCAAGAAACTGAGAGAACAATCAAAAGCAATGAGAGCCGAATCGGAGAAATTACTAAGTCAGTCAAGGAAATCACCAATGCAGTCGAACAACTCACAAAGCTGATGTCAGAAAGACCAAAAGGACGTCTGCCAAGCAACACTGAGATTAACCCTAAGGAACAAGTTCAAGTCATCACAGCTCAGAATAATAAGGGGTTAACTAAACCTGACACAAGGCTAGAAAATAAGGTAGAAGAAGGTAAAACAGAGGTAACACAAGAAAAGCCAAAACCAGCAATTAAAAAGTACCAACCTCGCATACCTTACCCCGAAGCTATAAAAAGAGATGATTCAGAGGAACAGTTTGGTAAGTTTCTTAAACTTTTAAAGAAATTACATATTAACTTACCTCTTCTTGAAGCTCTTTTCCAGATGCCAGACTCGAGGAAATTTTTAAGACAGCTCTTGACCAACAAACGCAAAATAGATGAAGAGCACCATGTGGAACTAAACGCAACATGCTCGGCAATGTTACAAAATCGACTACCACAGAAACTAAAAGATCCAGGGAGTTTTACAATTCCATGTTTAATTGGTAGTTTAAATATTGATAATGCGTTAGCTGGTTTAGGGGCAAGCATAAATGTCATGCCTTATTCACTGTTTAAACGACTAGGTCTAGGGAAGCCCAAACAAACTAGGATGAGTATTCAATTAGCTGATAAAATTGTTAGAATTCCTAGAGGCATTATTGAAGATGTTCTCGTAAAAATCGATAAATTTGTTTTCCCAGTAGACTTTGTTGTCTTAGACATGGATAAGGATAATTCAATCCCTTTAATTTTAGGAAGACCTTTTCTAGCAACTGCCAAGACTAAAATTGATGTTGCCACAGGTGAACTCATACTTCATGTAGGTGATGAATCAATCAATCTTCAAGCTCTTGACTCGGCCAGGACAACAGTTGATGAAGGTAAGAAAGTTACTTCAATAGATAATCAAATTGTTCAACCTCCATCACAGGAAACATCACAAGGACACAAACTTGAGCCAACTCTTAGACCCCAAGTCAACAAAGTAGAGCCACATAAGGAACAAAGCCTTAGGGTCGACCAATTAGAAGAGCAGCAAACACACGACAAAGAAGAACCAGATCCACATGAAGTAAAACTAGAGGAACCACCAGAATAGCTCGTAGGGACATCCAACAACTTCAAAATAGGAGAACAGGTACTGTTAGACAAAACCAATCTTCACATCACTACAACACACTTGAGGACAAAGGGAGAAATTCTTCTTAAGGTACACGATATCTTCCCACACAGAATAGTCGAGGTAAGTAATCCAATATTCGACAATTTCAAGGTAAATGCTTCTCGACTTCAACTTTGTCAAGGAAATAGAAATGTAAGCATGAGGGAAGATATTCAGACCTTTAAACCTCCCTAAAATTTTCAAATACGAGGAAAGTCTAGCTTAAGACTATAAGCGAGTGCTTCTCGGGAGGTAACCCGAACACTAACACTATTTCTTTTTAAAGTCATTTTCATTCCTTTTTATTTTTCTTTACTTTTTCTCCTTTTAAACTAACCAAAAGTACAGAATTCTAGGTCACACGGCCTTACACACGACCGTGTCCGTGGCCGTGTGGACCACCGAAACTGCCACATTGATAGAGCAGGGGCCGTGCAAGTCAGTCCAACCACCCCCTCAATGTCACGGATCCAGCCACCCTCCCCACGAACACCGACAGAATGGCACGGCCGTGCCCCTCAACTGTGTGAAGCTATTGACTTCCACACCACGGGCGGAACACGCCCGTGCCATAAAACCGTGCAAAGCTACTGACTTATCGAGCACAGGAAAGACACGCCAGTGTAACCCGACCGTGCCAACATACAAACTTCGCAAACACGAGCGTGGGTTGATGAAACACGGACATAGACTGTGCGAGGCGGCCGTGTAAATCGACGCACCCTAGGACCACGGCCGTGGGGACATGGCAGACTTGAACCCCTATTTAAACACCACCCCCCTCTCCCCACTCCTCTCCTACACTCTCCACCCTTTCTTCCTCTCATTTCTCTCCTTCTCAAACACCTTTCTATCCTCAGACTAAGCCTCTAGATCCTTGGAGCAATCCAAAAATCATGTCGAAGAAGCGGAAGAAGCTAAGCATAGTCTCCCCAATGGAGAACGGTCACCATGAGTTCATGCCGGCAGCTTCGACTAATCACCAAGCCAAGGGTCATTGAGGCCAATTTATTGTTCCTTTTTGTTTCTCTTCTTCTTTATTTTCCTTATTTAAGCTTCTCTACTACTCTTTTCGTTTACTTTTCTTTTAGTTTCTTAGTGTCAGGTCCGCCAGGCTGCTAGGGAATCACACCGACCACCACAATGACCACACCACTCTCACCACCGCCACCACCTTCACAGCCCTAGAAGTCACACCCACCTTGCGAACCATCCTCCAATAAGGACTCTTCGGTCTATTCTTCTTTTCTTTTCTGTTCGTTTTCCTTTTCAGTCTCCTTTCTTTTTTTCTTTCTTGTTTTTAATTTTATATTTAGTTTACTTTAACTATGTCTTAATAAGCCCTGGCTAATCCTTCACGAGTTCCCCAAATTTTTCATCTAGCGTAGAGCTCGAGAACCAACACCACCACCATACCGACGCCTTTGCCGTAGGTACCACACCCTCCATCAAACCCGCTCAAGAATTCAGGGAGTACCTCTCACTATCACTTTTGATTTCTATAAAAATATCTATCTTTGTACATTGAGGACAATGTACATTTTAAGTGTGGGGGGGTAAATATACCTAAATTTTTGCATTATTCTCAAATCCCTAAGGGTAAAAGTGGAATAAAAGTGCCAAATTTTTTTCATTATTCTCAAATCCCTGATTTAGTCTTGTTTTTATGCAAAGTTTTCGTATTACTAATTAGGATGAAATTTCTGATGATTTGTGATTTTTATTAACATGTTTCAAAATAAGTCATAGTCAATTGTACATTGATGATTAAAAAAGAATACTAGAGAATTAAGCATGATAAGTCCCTTTTTCACGAATTAAAATTGTGCTAGGTTGTTGACCTAAATTTAAATACTACCTTGGAATTTGAAATTTACAAGGATAATGTCAAAACACCCATAATTTTTGTGAGATTTTGAACCTTATAAAGCATACATTCTTTTTCGTGCTTATTTCCTTGATTATGAGTGTGTCTACCATGAACTGTTATTCTAGAACTTGCCTCGTTGATGCATATCGAGACCACACTTTTGAGTTGATATTACAGAAATGATAAAGACACCTAGGTTTTAACCCACTTACACCACTAAATAGCCTACCCGTAACAACTAACCCTTAGTGAACGCCGTTGATCCTAGCAATCCCTTTTATTGACTCATCTACTAAATATTAACCCAAAGCCTCTTTGTATTTACCCTTTCTTTTGACTACCCCTAAATTGAGGATTGAGTTGATCAAGTTACCTAAGTTTATGATTATAGTAGTTAAATCAATCTTGTATTACTTAGGTTGTTCTTAAAAAAAAATTTCAAAGTATTCAAATCTTAGTAGTATGAAAAGAGAGCTTACACAATCAAAATCCATTCTCAAAAGAGAAGCTCGTATTAGTAGGTTTATTAGTTTTTAGTTGGGGATATTTCAGTATGTTTAGGTAGGTACTCATCAATTCAATCCCGATTCTAACCCTCTAATTTCAGACTTTAACCACACCTTGACCCTAGCCCCGTTACAACCCTGATAAAGACCTTTTTGATCTGTTTATCATCTCATATTTTAGCGGTGAAGATTTGATTTTCAAGTAAGCCTATGGGATTAACTTTTCAGGTTCGACTTACGAGCGATCTTTTTCCTGAACCTTAAACACTTTAGAGTGATTTGAGTGAATCTTAAAGTGAGGACATCAACCCTTGTTGGTTTTGAATTGAAAAGGTAGTCATTTAAATAAAGGGAGATACCTATGTTTTCGAAAGTACAAACTCAAGACTTATCTCGTTTAAATCTTTAGTACTCTTTGAATTAAATTATCCATGTATAAATTACCTATGAATTATGATAAAACATTGTTGATAAGAATTGTAGATCATGGAAAGTTCGTTTTAATTGTAAGTTGAGAATTTTGCTTGAGGACAAGTAAAAGCTTAAGTGTGGGGGTATTTGATAAACCGTAATTGTAACATATTTTAACCTACATTTAATATGCTTTTCGATGATTTATTCCTTGATTTTTATAAAAAGGTGCTTCTAATCCTTTCTTTTCATGTCTTAGACCCAAGAAAGCACCCGAGGATGAAAAGAACACAAATTGGGCCCAAAACAGAGTAAACGGGCCTTAGTGCGAAAGTGACACGGCCTGACCCAAAGTCCACACGGCCGTGCCTCAACGATTACCTAAAGCACGGCCTCAACTCCGACTCACACGGTCGTGCCCCAAATTAGAAGTCCTAACACGGCCTGACCCCGAGTCACACGGGCGCATGACATGGCCGTGCCTCTGTCGCTGGAAAGAACAATTTCAGTCGGGAAAGGACACTTAGGGAGAAAGAATCTCATTCCAAGAGCCTATATATATCCCCTAAAGTGCTACCTTTGAGAAGGCATCAAAGCTAGGCCAAGGAGCCAAGCATAGAAGGTTAGAGTTAGGAAATAAACGCGAGGATAGCCAGTTGATCCATCCCAAGAAGCCGGAGTTATACTCAAGACGACGGAATTCTCCTTCAATTCCTTCAGAGGGTTTTAGGGATTTCTTATGTTTTGTTTTATCTTTTCTCTTGCGATGTTTTCTTTATTCATTATGAACTAAACCCCTCAGATACCTGAAGGGGATGATACCTAGACGAATCTTGTTATTTGATTTTTAAGTTATATGATTAATTACTTAGGTTGTTCTTAATTATGTTGCTTAATCCAAACCTAATGTGCTTAGGTGGAGGAGGAATAGACCCTGCCTAAGAGTAGATCTAACATAATTAAGCGGAGTTGATCGAACGCCTAGAGATAGGGTTACAGGATTTTGCCGGATTAGGGTGAAACCTAATATGGGAGTCCATTGATCGATTTACTGCTATCCTAGAGGGTTATTATAAGCGAACGAGAGTTCCACTAATTAACCTAGGGTTAGACGTTATTCGCCTCGAGAGAGGGTTTAATATAGGTTAGGGAGTCTTATGGATCAAGCTAAGCAAAGAGATTATGTAATTAAGGGTTAGATAACAAGTGAAGTTTAGGTGGATTCTTCTTGAGGTCATTGTCGTGATCAATTGAGTTTTCTTCAAGTTATTTTCCAATTCATCCTTTTTGTCTTTGTGTCCTTAGTTTTGTTCTTGTCAACTTAGTTTAGAACAATCTTCACTTTAATTTTAAAGGCTAATATTAAAAAGAAAGTTAGTATTAATACTTTTAGTTCCTTTGGGTTCGATAATACGGTCTTACTTAAGCTATACTACTATTCGGTAGGTACACTTGCCTTTAATCGTTGTCAGAGTTAGTCTCCAGGTTCGATCATTCTTCTATAAATTTTTAAAGCTCTGATTTCGGCGATCATAGTTCATAATAATAAAAGAATACATGTCAGAAGAAAATATAAAATAAAACATAAGAAAAACCCTAAAATCCCCTGAAGGAAATTGAAGGGAAGATCCTCTGTCTTGAGTATGATTTCGGTTTCTTGAGATGAATCAACTGGCTTTCTTCGAGTAAATTCCACAATTCTGGCCTCTCTGGCTCGGCTCTTCGACCTAACTGGACGCCCATTAAAGGTTGGCCTCTAGGGTGTGTATATAGGCTTTTGGAATGGCTTTCTTTTCCTCTAAGTACCCTAACCCGAGTGAAATTCAAACAGGTCACGTAAGGGACACGCCCATGGCACACGCCCGAATGAATCGTATCCAGGTCTTTGTCGGGTCTGTTAAGGAGGCACGACCGTGTGGCCTAGGCTCAGGCCATGTCGATTTTGTAATTTGGCCCATTTACTCTATTTTAGGCCCATTTCTCGTTCTTTTCATCCTCCGGTGCTTTCCTAAGTATAAAACATGAAATTAAAGGATTAAGAGCACCAAATTCCACAATTCAGGGAATAAATCATCCAAAAAGTATGCTAAATGTGGGATTAAAATATGTATATATTACGGTTTATCAAATACCCCCACACTTATTTGCTTGTCGTCAAGCAAAATTCTCAACTCACAATTAAAATGAACTTCCTTGATTCATAATATTCATCAATAATGTTTCATCATAATTCATAGATAATTTAAACATTGATAATTTAAGTAGAAGGGTCCTAAAGATTCAAACAATCAAAGTCATAGTTTTTGTAGCATGAAAATATAGGTGTTTTCTCTTACCTAAATAATCACATTTAATTCAAAATCAACAAGAGTTGACATCTGCACTAAAGATTCACTCAAATCACTCAAAGTGTTTCAGGTTCAAAATTAAGCACTCAAAAGTCAAACATGAAAAGTTAATCCCATAGGCTTGCCTAAAAATCAAATTTCCACCACTGTAAAATGAAATGATACACAAATCAAAAGGTCTTTAAAACGGTTGTAATGGGGCTTGGGTTAAAGTTGTGGATAAAGGCTGAATTAGAAGGTTAGAATCGAGATTAAATTGACAATTTACCTAACTAGAAAAATGAACTACTCTTGAATAATTACATCAATTAAAAACTTGAAATACTAATAATACGAGCTTTTTCTTCAAGATGTGGAATTTAAACGTTTAAGCTCACTTAACTAATAAATAATATACTTTGATTTTTTTAAGAACAAATCAATACAATAATAAGAAAGAACTTTAACAACTGAAATATAGAACATAGTTAGGTAGCTGCTCAAATCAAATCTCGACAAAAAGGGTGTCAAGGAATGGTGATAACAAAAACAAGATGGGTTTGGAGGTAATATTAGTGGGTGAGTCAATAAAAGGGTTGTTAGGATCAAAGGGGTTCACTAAGGGTTAATTGTGAGGGTAAGCTTTTTAGTGGAGTGAGTGGGTTAAATCCTAAGTGCCTTAATCATCTCAGTATATCAAATCAATAATGTGGTCTTGACATGTATAATCGAAGCAAGTTCTAGAATAAGAAATCAATGTTGACACACTCATAATCAAAAAGTGAGCACGAAAGAATGTACGCTCTAAAAGGCTCAAGATCTCACAAAAATTATGGGTTTTGAATGTCAACCTTGTAAATTTCAAACTTCAAGGTAATAATTAGATTCAGGTAGACAACCTAATCAAAATTTAAATTTTTTGAAAATAGACTCATCATGTTTGATTCTTTAGTCTCCTAAAGTTTAAATCATCACTGCACAATTATTAATGACTTAATCCAAAACATATCAATACACATCATAAATCAGAAGAAATTTCATTCTAATTAGTAATATGAGAAAATTATTTAAAGACAAGATATCATTCAGGGATTTGAGAATAATGCAGAAAGTTAGGCACTTTCTCGAAATAAATATTCACCCCCCACACTTAAGATGTACATTGCCCTCAATGTACAAAGATATATATGAAATTTAAGAGATAGGGAGAGGTGAAACTTCCTGAATTTGGATGGCTTCCTTGAGTTGGGAGTGTCGTGGTGTGGTGGCCGCCAACAATCTCTGCGCTAGATGAAGAAATTAGGAAGCTCGTGAAGAATTAGCCAGGAAATAATAAGAATAATTTAAAATATTCTAAATATATATTTAAAGAAAAGAAAGATAAAAAGAAAGAAAATAGAAAGTAAAATAAAATTAAAAGAAAAGATTAATGGACTGTAAAGTCCTTATCATTAGATGGTTAGCGAGGTGGGTGTGATTTCTAAGGCCGTGGTGTGTGATTCCCAAGCAGCCTTTAGAACCTAAATCAAAGAAAATGAAATAAAATAGATTAAACTAAGTAAAAGAAAATAAAGAAAAGGAAAATAAAGGAGAAGGGAAAATAAAAAGAAAAGTTAAATAGACTCAAAGGTCTTTTTTCTGTCGAGTTAATGAAGCGGCCGGCATGAACTTATGTAGATCAGTCTCGTAGAGGGAGACTATGTTAGGATCCTTCCATTTCTTTGACATGGATATGGCTAGATCTAGAGTTAGGAGAATGGAGAAAAATGAGAATGAAAAGGGAGAGGGGGTGTAAAGGATATGAAAGAAGAAGGGGAATGGGGAGTAGGTAAGAAGGGGGGATGGATGTTTTAAATTGAAATTTTCAGATCTGGTACTTCCCCACGCCCGTGTACCGTGGGCGTGTTGAGTTACACGGCCGTGTCGCACGGCCGTGTTATGCTTCGTTCATTTCTCCCACGCCCATGTGTAGGTCGCCATGCCCGTATTGATAAAACAGTGTCGGCCACGGCCACATTGCACGGCCGTGGTGTTTAGTTGGGGCCCGTGGCTTGAAGATATTTTTCGTCCTATTTCGTACTATCTCTGCCATGTCAGTACGGAAATCCATAGTATCCACACGGCCACGGACACGACCGTGTGCAAGGCTGTGTGGTATGGAAATTTGCACTTTGGTTAGTTTATAGTTAGGTGCTAGAAGGAGAAATAAAAATAAAAATGTAAATGTAAAAATTAATGGGGTTAGTGCTCAGGTTGCCTCCTGGAAAGCGCTCGTTTATAGTCTTAAGCTAGACTTACCTCTCATTTGCATAATCATGGTGGTTTGAGGAGTTGAAAATCCTTTCTCATGCTATCAGTTCTATTATGGGTGTATGGTTCGAGTCGAGTAGCATTTACTTTAAAAGTACAGAATGTAGGATTACTTACCTCGACTGTCCCATATGGGAAAATATTGATTACCTTAAAAGGGATTTCTTCATTAAGATTGGAAGGAGATATTCGAGGGTCTGTCTTATTTAATAATACCTGATCCCCGACTTTAAATTTGTTTGTCCCATGGAATGTTGTTGGTTCTGCTTCGTGTATTCCTAGTTTCTCCTTAAAGTGTGTCTTCCACTCGTCTAGTTCATTGATTTGAAGCCGTCATTCCTCATGAGTTATTTCCTTGTTGGTATGAGGTCTAGGATCTGGCTCAGTGGTGTGGTTCCGTGATGCTTCCTGAAAATAAGGTTTAACCGAATGATCATTAATAGAATTTATGTTCTCACCTTGATTACTCGATGTCCTAGCCAAGTCAAGAGCCTGAAGAGTGATTGTTTCGTCACTTACACAAAGTATGAGTTCACCTGCGTCGACATCAATTTTAGTCCTGGCAGTTGCTAAAAAGGGTCTTTCTAAAATTAAAGGAATATTATTGTCCTCATACATGTCTAAAACGACAAAGTCTACTGGGAATACGAATTTATAAATTTTTACGAGAACATCTTCAATTATATCCCTAGGAATTCTAATAGTTTTATCAGCTAATTGAATGCTCATCCTAGTTTATTTGGGTTTCCCTAAACCTAGTTGTTTAAACATTTTATAAGGCATAACATTTATGCTTGCCCCTAAATCAGCTAAAGCATTATCAACAGATAAACTACCAATTAAACATGGAATTGTAAAACTCCCTGGATCTATTAATTTTCGTGGTAGTTTGTTTTGCAACATTGCTGAGCATACTGCGTTTAGCTCCATATGCAATTCCTCGTCTAACTTCTGTTGTTTTTCAAAAGCTCTTTTAAAACTTCCCTTGAATCTGGCATCTGCGAAAGAGCTTCAAGAAACGGTAAGTTAATATGTAATTTCTTTAAGAGTTTAAGAAATTTACCGAATTGTTCATCTGTGTTGTCTTTCTTCATCGCATCGGGATAAGGTATACGAGGTTGGTACTCTTTAATTACCGGTTTTAGCTTCTCGTGACTTACCTCGACCTTACCTTTCTCTACCAAATTCTCGTCTTAATTTGGGCTCATCTAACCCTACACTATCCTGAGCTGTTATGGCTTGAAGCTGCTCCTTTGGGTTAGTTTCAGTGTTGCTTGGCAAGCTGCCTTGTGGTCGTTCTGAGATGATCTTGTCAAGTTGCCCTAATTGGTTCTCGATCCCTTGAATCAATGTTTGTTGATTTTTAAGTGTTGTCTCGGTGTTTTGGAAACGTTTTTCTTACACCGCTATGAATTTTGTTAGCATCTCTTCAAGGTTCAGCTTCTTTTCCTGTGAGTAGGGCTGTTGTTGGATTGTTGTCTCTGATTTCCTTGACCACCCCATGGAAATTTGGGGTGGTTCCTCCAACCTGGATTATAAGTATTACTATAAGGGTTATTTTGAGATTTAAAATTGTTACCCATATAGTGAACTTGCTCGTTCTCAGCGCTCGGGTTGTAAGGTGGATAGTCTGTGTTGTTCATCCCTCCTCCATTCGTATCACACTGCATAACTGGATGTACCTGCGAAGAACGACATAAGCCATCAATCTTTTTATTTAAAATCTCTGCCTGATTTGATAGCATGGTTACTGCATCGAGCTTGAAAACACTGGCTGCTTTTGTTGGCTTTGTCCTTGTGACTTGCCACTGATAGTTATTCAGTGACATCTCTTCAATGAATTTGTAAGCAGCCTCAGGTGTTTTGTTATTCAAGGTTCCGTCGGCGGCTGAATCAATCAACTGCCTAGTTGAGGGGTTCAAACCATTGTAAAAAGCTTGGACCTGTAGCCACAAGGGTAATCCATGGTGTGGGCACCTTCTCAATAGATCTTTGTATCTCTCCCATGCATCGTAAAGTGTCTCTAAATCTATCTGCACAAAAGAAGAGATATCATTCCTCAACTTGGCCGTTTTAGCTGGCGAAAAATATTTCAGTAAAATTTTTTCGGTCATTTGTTCCCATGTAGTGATTGATCCTCGTAGAAGAGAATTCAACCACTGTTTGGCTTTATTCCTCAAAGAAAAGAGAAATAATCGAAGAGGAATGGCATCATCAGAAATGCCATTTATTTTGAAAGTATCACAAAATTCTAGAAAATTCGCTAAGTGTGTGTTAAGATCCTCATCCTGCAAACCATCAAACTGAACAAACTGTTGTATCATCTGAATAGTGTTAGGTTTCAATTCGAAATTATTTGCAGCAATAGTAGGTCTAACAATACTTGATTCAGTACCAACTAAACTAGGCTTAGCATAATCATACATAGTACGAGGAGCATGATCTATAACCACCGGAGGTAATGGATTATTTTGATTTTTAGCCATCTCTTCAGTAGTATTGGTTTCGTCTTCTTGCTCTTCCTCTATGTAATTTAAGCTTCGCCTTATTTCTCTACGATTTCTGCGAATAGTACCTTCAATATCACTTTCGTAAATTAAGGGTCCTGTCGGGTCCCTTCTAGTCATAAACTAGAGGTGCCTGCAGGGAAGAAAAAAATAAAAGAAGGAAAATTAGCGAAGTTAAAAGCAAAGTAAAAATAAAAGTAAATTGCAAAAATAAAATATGGCTTAATTAATAAAAATTGAGCGTTCTTAATATTTCAGTTCCCCGGCAACGGCGCCAAAAACTTGATTGTTATGTCAGAGTCTTAAAAATTTATAAAAAGAATGATCGAGCCTAGACACTAACTGTGACAACGATTGAGGCAAGTGCACCTATCGAACAGTAGTATAATTAAGTGGCAAGACTGGATTGTCGAACCCAAAGGAGCCAAAAGTACTAATACTAACTTTCTTTTTATATTTAGCCTAAGAATAAAGGAAATTATTAATTAATCTAAAATTAACTAACTACTATGCTAAAGATGCTAAGACAAAGAGAATGAATTTGGGAAATAACTTGTGTGAAAAACCAATTGATTAAGACAATACTCGAGGAAGAATCCACCTAGACTTCATTTGTTATTTAACTCTGAACCAGACGATTTATTCATTTGACTTGATCCGTAGGATTCCCTAATTTATATTAATACCTCTCTCGAGGCTACTAACGTCTAACCCTAGGTTGATTAATTGAAATCTCTTTCTAATTAAAACCCCTAGGATTGCATTAACTCGATCTATGGACTCCCATATTAGGTTTGACCCTAATCCGACAGATTTTCGTCATCCTATCTCTAGGGTTGCGATCAACTCCGCTTAATTATGCTAGATCTACTCTTAGACGGGGTCTATTCCTCCTCTGCCTAAGCACATCAATACTTGAATCAATATCCTGAAATATCATAGCAAGAATTAAGAAAACATAATTAAGAACAAATCAAGTATTTATCACATAGTTCAGAAAACAATAACAAGATCCGTCTTAGGTTTCATCGCCCTCAAGTATTTGAGGGTTTAGTTCATAATAATAAAAGAATACATCTCAGAAGAAAATATAAAACAAAACATAAGAAAAGCCCTAAAACCCCCTGAAGGAAATTGAAGGGAAGATCCTTCGTCTTGAGTATGATTCCGGCTTCTTGAGATGAATCAACTGGCTTTCTTCGAGTAAATTCCACAATTCTGGCCTCTCTGGCTTGGCTCTTCTGCCTAACTGGACGCCCCTTAAAGGTTGGCCTCTAGGGTGTTTATATAGGCTTTTGGAATGGCTTTCTTTGCCTCTAAGTACCCTAATTCGAGTGAAATTCAAGCAAGTCACGTAAGGGACACGCCCATGGCACACGCCCGTGTGAATCGTATCCAGGCCATGGTCGGGTCTGTTAAGGAGGCACGACCGTGTGGCCTGGGCTCTGGCCGTGTCGATTTTGTAATTTGGCTCATTTACTCCGTTTTAGACCCGTTTCTCGTTGTTTTTATCCTCTGGTGCTCTCCTAAGTATAAAATATGAAATTAAAAGATTAGGAGCACCAAATTCCACAATTCATGGAATAAATCATCCAAAAAGTCTGCTAAATGTGGGATTAAAATATTTATATATTACGGTTTATCATTAACAAACTGTTTAGCGACGTTCCTTTAGAGGTTCAAGAGGTTATTTTTCTGGCTGATCTGATGGAACTGCCTTTTGGGAAGTTCGATTTAATACTGAGAGTGGACTGGTTAGTTAAGAACCGAGTGAGCTTAGATTGTGCTACAAAAAGGGTTGTATTGAGAACTAAGGAGGACAACGAGATAGTCGTAATTGGGGAACGTCAAAACATCTTAACAAATATGATTTCTGCATTGAGGGCGGAAAAGTTGGTTCATAAGGGATGTGAGGCATATCTGGCCTACATCAGTTGTTCATAAGGGATGTGAGGCGTATCTAGCCTACATAAGTGTTTCAAATGCTAGGGATTATTTGGTTAAAGATTTCAGAACGATTAAGGATTTTCCGAATGTATTTTCTGAGGAGCTACCTGGGTTACCTCCGAATCGTGAAGTAGAGTTTAGGATTGAGCTCCTTCCTGGTACAGCTCCGATGTCCATTGCTCCCTATAGAATGGCATCGAAGGAGCTTGTGGAGCTTAAGGCTCAGATTCAAGAGTTACTGGATCGTGGGTTCATCCGCCCTAGTGTGTCTCCGTAGGGAGCACCAGTTCTGTTCGTGAAAAAGAAGGATGGATCCATGCGTATGTGTATTGACTACCGACAATTGAATAAGTTGACCATCAAGAATAAGTACCTCTACCGAGGATAGACGATCTATTTGACCAGTTTTGAGGGGCTTCAGTTTTCTTCAAGATTGACCTCCGATCAGGGTATCACCAGTTAAGAGTTAAGGAGGCCGACGTGTATAAGACGGTGTTTAGGACTCGCTATGGTCACTATGGGTTCCTAGTAATGCCATTTGGACTGACTAATGCACTGCCAGCTTTCATGGATCTGATGAACCGAGTGTTTCAGCCCTATCTGGATCGGTTCGTAGTGGTATTTGTTGACGACATACTGGTGTACTCGAGGACAGAGGATGAGCATGGCGAACACCTCAGAGTGGTTCTGCAGACTTTGTGAGAGAAACAACTGTATGCCAAGTTCAGTAAATATGAGTTTTGGTTACGTGAAGTAATGTTTCTGGGACATGTGGTTTCTACTGAGGGGATTAGTGTCGATCCTTGAAAGATTGAGGCTATCTTGGATTGGAAGCAGCCTAAGACTATATCCGAGATTCGTAATTTTCTAGGACTAGTAGGGGTATTATCGACGGTGTGTAGAGGGGTTTTCACTGATCGCCGCACCCTTGACTAAGCTGCTACGTAAGGGTGTGCCATTTAACTGGACTGATGCGCAGCAAGAGAGCTTTGAGAAGCTTAAGATTGTACTGATGGAGGCCTCTGTTCTAATACATCCAGAGTCTAGAAAAGAGTTTACTATCTATAGTTATGCATCACATGTCGGTTTAGGGTGTGTATTGATGCAAGAGGGTAAGGTGGTAGCGTATGCATCTCGTCAGCTTAAGACTCATGAGGCGAATTATCTGACGCATGACTTGGAATGGGTCGAGGAGGTATTTGCATTGAAAATTTGGAGGCATTATCTATACGATTAGAAGTGTATCATCTACACTGATCACAAGAGCCTCAACTATCTCCTCACTCAGACGGAGTTGAATCTTAGGCAGCGTAGATGGATTGAGCTGCATAAGGACTATGACTGTACGATCGAGTACCATCCTGGTAAGGCTAATGTGGTGGCCGATGCACTGAGTCGTAGGGCTGTGACTTATCTGAGGGCGATGTTGGCTCGTCTTAGTTTATTTGATGATGGTTTTCTATTGGTCGAACTTCAAGTTGAACTTACGTGGATAGAGCAGATTAAGGGTAAACCACCGTGTGTGACAAGCAGAATCAAGCATGGCCTAAGCTATCGAACACAGGCGTGTCACACGGGCGTGTTGATCGTGTTTGTCAAGTCTAAAATTTATAAAAAAAGAATGATCGAACCTGGAAACTAACTCTGATAACGATTTTTGAGGGAAGCGCACCTATTGAACAGTAGTATAGTTAAGGTAAGACCGGAATGTCGAATCCCAAAGGAACCAAAAGTACTAATACTAACTCTCTTTTATTATTTAGCATAAGAATAAATGGATTTATTTATCTAATCTAAATTAATTAACTACGAAACTAAAGATGCAAAGACAAAGAGAAAGAGTTTGGGAAAATAACTTGAGGAAAAACCATTTGATTAAGATGAGACAAGGAAGAATCCACCTACACTTCACTTGTTATCTAACTCTGAACCAGATGATTTATTCACTTGACTTGATCCGTAAGATTCCCTAAGTTATATTAAACCCTCTCTCGAAGCGAATAACGTCTAACCCTAGGTTGATTAATTGAAATCTCTTTTATCTCTAGGCACGCGATCAACTCCGCTTAATTATGCTAGATCTACTCTTAGGCAGGGACTTTTGCTCTTCCACCTAAGCACATCATGCTTGAATTAATATCCCAAAAATATCAACATAAGAATTAAGAACACATAATTAAGAACAAGTCAAATATTTATCATATAGTTCAGCAAACGATAACAAGATTCATCCTAGGTTTCATCCCCCTCAGGTATCTGAGGGTTTAGTTCATAACAATAAAAGAAAATATCTCAAAAGAAAAGATAAAACAAAACATAAGAAATCCCTAAAACTCCCTGAAGGAATTGAAGGAGAGATCCTCCGTCTTGAGTAGAATTCTGGCTTCTTGAGATGGATCAACTTGCTACCTTCGAGTGATTTTTCACAAATCTAACCTTTCTGGCTTGGCTCCTTAGCTTAGCTAACCGCCCCCTAACCAAAGCCTCGGGTTCCGGCTTCTGCTGAACTCCCTCTTAAGTTGCCCCCTTGGGTGTTTATATAGACTTTGAGATGCCTTACTTGGCCCCTAAGTATCCTGATTCAAGTAGAATTCCTACTAGGGTGTTTGAATAGGCTTTGGAATGTGTTTCTTTGCCTCTAAGTATCCTATTCCGAGTAAAACTCCTCTTGGCTGTGGCAGGGACACGCCCATGGCACACGCCCGTGTAAGTCATGGCCAGGCCATGTTAGAGACTATTGAGTGAGGGACGACCGTGTGGTCTTGGGCCCAGGCGTGTGGATTTCGTGATATGGCCCATTTACTCCGTTTTAGGCCCGTTTTCCATTCTTTTCGTCATTCGTGCTCTCCTAAGTATAAAACATGAAAACAAAGGATTAATTACATAATTCAAGGCTTAAATCATCCAAAAGCATGCTAAATGTGGGCTTAAAATATGTTACTTTTACGGTTTATCAAATACCCCCACACTTAAGCTTTTGCTTGTCCTCAAGAAAAATTCTCTACTCACAATTAAAATGAACTTCCTTGATTCATAATATTCATTAACAATGTTTCGTCATAATTCAAAGATAATTTATACATGTATAATTCAACTCAAAGAGTCCTAAAGATTCAAACAATCAAAGTCATAATTTTTATAGTATGAAAACATAGGTGTTTCCCTTTACCCGAATAATTACCTCTGATTCGAAATCGATAAGAGTTGAAATCCTCACTAAAGATTCACTCAAACCACTTTAAGTGTTTAAGGTTCAGAATTAAGCACTCAAAAGTCAAACATGAAGAGTTAATCCCATAGGCTTGCATGAAAATCAAATCTCCACCACTATAATATGGGATGATACACAAATCAAAAGGTCTTTAACAGGGTTGTAATGGGGCTTGGGTTGAAGGTATGGATATAGGCTGAATTAAAGAGTTAGAATCGAGATTGAATTGACAATTTACCTAACTAGAAAAATGAACTAATCCTAATTACATCAATTGAAAACTACTTATACGAGCATTTTCTTCAAGATTTGAAATTTAAACATGTAAGCTCACTTAATTATAGAATTAATAATGAATATATTTCTCTCTTCTTCTTCTTTTTTTAAGAACAAGTCAAATACATAATAAGAAAGAACTTTAACAACTGAAATATAGAACATAGTTAAGAAATTGTTCAAAATCAAATCTCGACAAAAAGGTAGTCAAGGAATGGTGATAACAAATACAAAGGTTTTTTGGATAAATATTAGTGGGTGAGTCAATAAATGGGTTGTTAGGATTAAACGAGGTTCACTAGGGGTTAATTATGAAGGTAGGCTTTTTAATAGAGTAAGTGGGTTAAAACCTAGGTGCCTTTATCATCTCGGTATATCAAATCAAAGGTGTGGTCTTGACATGTATAATCGAAGCAAGTTCTAGAATAATAAATCAATGACGACACACTCATAATCAATAAAGTGAGCACGAAAAAGAATGTATGCTCTATAAGGCTCAAAAGCTCACAGAAATTATGGGTATTTGATGTCAACCTCGTAAATTTCAAACTTCAAAATAATATTCAAATTCAGGTAGACAACCTAGAAAAAAAAATTTAATTTCTAAAAAATGGACTTATCATGCTTGATTCTCTAGTATCCTTCAAATTTAATCATCAATACACAATTATCAATGACTTAATCCAAAACACATCAATAAAATCATAAATCAAAGGAAATTTCATTCTAATCATAGTATGAGAAACTTACTTTAGAACAAGGCATAATTCAAGTATTTTCAAATAATACTATAGTTATCCCCCCACACTTAAGATGTGCATTGTCCTCAATGTACAAAGATAGATAATATCAAAATAATCATAAAATCATAAGATGGGGAGAGAAGTAAAACTTCCTGAATTTTGGATGAAGTCAATGAAAAGAAGCCGGATAGGATTGTAGGTGAACGTGAGGAAGCGTCTCGAACCGTTTAAAATTGAGTCCTCGAAGCAGCCGTCCTGATTTTATTGTATCCTAAGCTAAAACTAAATGGTATGAATAATAAGAAGAAGATAATAAAGAAAATAAAAAAATAAAAATAAAAATAAAAATAAAAATAAAAATAAAAATAAAAATAAAAATAAAAATAAAAATAAAAGTAAAAGTAAAAGTAAAAGTAAATAATGGAAAATGAAAGAAGAAAGATAACGGGAAAAAGAAGGGAATAAGGGGGTTAAATAGAAATTATGGATATGGTAGTTGGCCCCGCCCTTGTACCTTCCTGTGGTGGCCATACGGCCACGGCCGTGGCCGTGTGCAAGGCCGTGTGGTGTGGAGATTTGTACTTTGGTTAGTTTATGGTTAGGTGCTAAAAGGAAAAATAAAAGTAAAAAATAAAAAATGTAAAAATTAATGGGGTTAGTGCTCGGGTTGCCTCCCGAGAAGCGCTCGTGTATATCTTAAGCTAGACTTTACCTCTCATTTGTATGGTCATGGTGGTTTGAGGAGGTGAAAATCCTTTCTCATGCGATCAATTCAATTATTGATATAAAATTTAAGTCGAGTAATGTTTTCCTCAAAAGTGCCGAAATTAGAATCTGTTACCTCGACCATTCCATCTGGGAGGATTTTGAGTACTTGATCTCCTATCTTAAGCTGGGTTGTCTCATCACTAAGTTCGTCGTGGAGTTGCCTCGTTTTTGCTTCGTGTGTTTTTAGTTTCTCTTTGAAGTGTGTCTTCCACTCGTCTAGTTCATCGATATGAAGCCTTCGATCCTCATGAATTTCGAATTCTTCCTCTGTGTGATCTTTCTTTGTCGCATTGGTGTATGGCGCACGAGCTTGGTACTCTGTAATTACTGGGTTTGGTACATCCTGGCTTACCTCAACCTTACCTTCACTCACCACAGGCTCTTGCCTCGGGTCAGATTCCACTAACCTTTCACTGTCATGAGTTGTTATGGCTTGAATTTGCTCTTTTGGGTTAGTTTCAGTGTTGCTTGGCAAGTTTTCTTGTAGTTGTTCTGAGATTAGTTTAGTAAGATGACCTAACTGATCCTTGAGCTCCTGTGACAATATTTCAAGTTTTGTTTCTACCTTTTGGAAACGTGTTTCTGAGGCTGCTATGAATTTTATCAGCATCTCTTCAAGGTTCGACTCCTCTTCCTATTGGAGAGGTGGTTGTTGAAAATCTGGAGGAAGTTCCGGTCTTTGGCTATTTTGATCATCCCACGAGAAATTGGGATGGTACCTCCAACCTGCATTATAAGTGTCACTATAAAAATTATTTTGAGGACTAGAATAGTTACCCGTATAGTGAACTCGCTAATTTTCCATGCCATATCCGTAGGGTAGGTACTCAGGATTCGCCACGCCTCCTGGATTCGAATCATATTGCATTACTGGGTGTACCTACAAGAGACTATACAAACCATCAATCTTTTTATTCATCATCTCTACCTAATTAGATAATCTGGGGAACACGTCGAGGTTGAAGGCACTGGCTGCTTTAGTAGGAATTGTCCTCATGACTTGCCACTGATAATTAATCAGTGTCATCTTCTCTATAAACTAAAATTATTTGCCAAAAGCAAAGAGAGGAAAATTAGCAAAGTAAAAAAAATAAAAAAATAAAATAATAATAATAATGAAAATAAATTGCAATAAAAAATGGCTAAAGTAATGAAAACTGAGCGTTCTTAATATTTCAGTTCCCCGGCAATGGCGCCAAAAACTTGATCGTGTTTGTCGAGTCTAAAATTTATAAAAAGAATGACCGAACCTGGAAACTAACTCTGACAATGATTTTTGAGGCAAGCGCACCTATCGAACAGTAGTATAGTTAAGGCAAGACCGGAATGTCGAATCCCAAAGGAACCAAAAGTACTAATACTAACTCTCTTTTATTATTTAGCCTAAGAATAGAGGGATTTATTTATCTAATATAAATTAATTAACTACTAAACTAAAGATGCAAAGACAAAAGAGAAAGAGTTTGGAAAATAACTTGAGGAAAAACCAATTGATTAAGATGACACCCAAGGAAGAATCCACCTAGACTTCACTTGTTATCTAACTCTGAACTAGACGATTTATTCACTTGACTTGATCCATAAGGTTCCCTAAGTTATATTAAACCCTCTCTCGAAGCGAATAATGTCTAACCCTAGGTTGATTAATTGAAATCTCTTTCTAATTAAAAGCCCTAGAATCGCATTAACTTGATCTATGGACTCCCATATTAGGTTTCACCCTAATCCGGCAAAATCTCGTCACCCTATCTCTAGGCATGCGATCAACTCCGCTTAATTATGCTAGATCTACTCTTAGGCAGGGACTTTTGCTCTTTCACCTAAGCACATCATGCTTGAATTAATATCCCGAAAATATCAACACAAGAATTAAGAACACATAATTAAGAACAAGTCAAATATTTATCATATAGTTTAGCAAACGATAACAAGATTCATCTTAGGTTTCATCCCCCTCAGGTATCTGAGGGTTTAGTTCATAACAATAAAAGAAAACATCTCAAAAGAAAAGATAAAACAAAACATAAGAAATCCCTAAAACTCCCTGAAGGAATTGAAGGAGAGATCCTATATCTTGAGTAGAATTCTGGCTTATTAAGATGGATCAACTGGCTATCTTCGAGTGATTTTCCACAAATCTAACCTTTCTGGCTTGGCTCCTTAGCCTAGCTAACCGCCCCCTGACCAAAGCCTCGGGTTCCCACTTCTGTCGAACTCCCTCTTAAGTTGCCCCCTTGGGTGTTTATATAGACTTTGAAATGCCTTACTTGGCCCCTAAGTATCCTGATTCAAGTAGAATTCCTACTAGGGTGTTTGGATAGGCTTTGGAATATGTTTCTTTGCCTCCAAGTATCCTATTCCGAGTAAAACTCCTCTTGACCGCAGCAGGGACATGCCCATGCACACGCCCGTGTAAGTCGTGGCCAGGGTCGTGTTCGAGACTGTTGAGTGAGGCACGGTCGTGTGGTCCTGGGCCCAGGCCGTGTGGATTTTGTGATATGGCCCATTTACTCCATTTTGGGCCCGTTTTCCATTCTTTTCGTCATCCGATGCTCTCCTAAGTATAAAACATGAAAACAAAAGATTAAGAGCACCAAATTACATAATTCAAGGCTTAAATCATCCAAAAGCATGCTAAATGTGGGCTTAAAATATGTTACTTTTACGGTTTATCACGTGTCCTTGCCGAACCCAAGTCTAATTCTATTCAAAAAAGGCTACTTCTGGGCCAAGAAAGGCATTCCAAAGCCTATATAAATACCCTAGGGGAGGACCTAAAGGGGGGATGGGAGAGTAGAAAGCAGAAAATACTCGAAGACAGCCATCGGGAGCAGCTTGGAAGAAGGATATCCATCAAGACTGAATATCTCCTTTCAATTCCTCTTGAAGTTTTTGGGTTTTCTTATGATTTGTAGTTTTCCTTATTTTAAGATGTTTCCCTCTATCAGTGTGAACTGATTCCCTTAAATACCTAAGGGGATAAAACCTAAGACGGATCTTATTATTATTTGATTTATAAGATAAATACTTGTTCTTATTCTTAATTGTATGTTCTTATTCTAGTTTTGATAATTCAGGTTATTGATTCAAGTCAAATGTGCTTATTCAGAGGAGCAAAAGTCCCTGTTTAAGAGTAGATCAACACAATTAAGCGGAGTTGATTGCAACCCTAGAAATAGGGCGACATAAATCTGTCGGATTAGAGTCAAATCTAATAAGGGAATCCATAGATTGAGTTAATGCGATGATAGGGGTTTTAATTAAAAAGAGATTTCAATTAATCAACCTAGAGTCAGTTTTTTTTAGTCTTGAAAGAGATATTAACATAAATCAGGGATTTCTACGGATTAAGTCAAGTGAATAAATCATATGAATCAAAAGTAATAAGTGAAGTCTAGGTGGATTCTTCCTTGGGTATAGCCTCTCTCATAAAGTTGTCCAAAAGAATTTTCCCAATTCATTCTCTGTCGTGCTTTTAATTAGTTTTAGTTTAAAAGAAATCACTCCAATTCTTAGGCTAGACAATAAGAAGATAGTCCTTGTGGATACGATATTTTCGGTCTTACCATAACTATACTATTAAACGATAGGTGCGCTTGCCTTTATTGTGATCATAGTTAGATAGAGACACATCAAGTTTTTGGCGTCGTTGCCGGTGACTAAATTATTAGGAACACTAAATTTTTATTACTTTAGGAATTTTTATTTTATTGTAATTTATTTTTTTATTTTTATTTTTACTTTTCTAATTTTACACTTTCTTTGCTTCAGGCAGGAGTCTCTAGTTTATGACTAGAAGAAACCCGTCAGGACCATTGCTTTATGATAGTGAGATAGAGTGTAACATCCTGAATTTTTGGGCCTATGCGTTTAATGGGTGAACATGTGTAATGTGTTAATTTAACTGTTAGGGGTCCAAATTGGGCTCAGGATGTGGTCAAGGCCTTGGTGAAATTTTTGTTTGGGCACTATAGAGTTTTAAAAGGTGGTATCCATGTTTAAATTATCAAAATGGGCTTGTGGCCCAGTGGTTAGTGGCGCCACTTAGGGAGCAAGGAGGTGACGCCACACAAGGGAGTAAGGGGCCCAAATTTAAGTTTCATGGAGCCCAATTCTTTTAATTTAAGCTAGCTAATTTTAAGCATTAAGGTTAGGTGGAGTGGACGGCAACAAGGCTATTATTTAGGGGATTTTTAATGTTTAAAATATGTGGATATTATGCTGATAAAGGAGGGAGGAGTTGGAGCTAATCAAGTCTCTTTTAGATGAGTTAGTAGATTAAGATAAAGGAGAAAAGATAGGATTTATTTGCAAGGTTAGGTAAGTGCCGAAATTTCTATAAATAGGGGGGGATAGCTAATCAATTCTGGCATTTGAACCCTACTCTTTCTTCTCTTCCTGTGCCGAAAATTTGAAGGTCATCTCACTTGTTTTCTTTTCTCATCTTTTCTCTTCCAAAAGCCGAAAATCACCATTATTTTCTCACCCTTTCTTTCTTTTTCTTTGAAATTTCCTTTTAGCCGAATCTTCTGATCTCCATTATTATTCTTCCTCCATTCACTAAAAGCCGAAACTCATTCAATTCTTCTAAAAGCCGAAAAACACATCAGCCTTCTCTCGTTCATCTTTTTCGGGATTTTTTTAAAAGTCGAAATCCCTAGATATCATCTCTTGTGATTGCCGAAATCCTTATGTGGTGTCTGCTTGTGCTGAATCTTGAAGAAAACTAAAGGTAAGTGTCGATTTGTGAGATTTCAATCTTTTTCTGGCTTTTAGAGATTTTAGCCGAATGGCTATATGGCTAACTAATCGGGTATTTTCTCTCATTTACGGCATTCCGGGATTTGAAGGGGATTCAATCGCTTAGATCTCTAAGACAGAGTTCAGTAGCATTCGGGTCGTATTGTTTTCGGGATTTCAAGGTAAGGAGATCTGTTAGTTTAAACATATAAATTGGGTAAAACACTAACCCTTGGCCGAATATAGGAGAGGCCTTATCTTCGCATTATTCCAGCTTTTAAGCAAAGTTGTAGATCGAAGGCAGTAGAACTGATTAGCGAGGGTATCGACATAGAGGGTAGTCCTACGCATTAATCAGGTGTGTAACTTCTCACACCATTTTGATTGTCTGCTAATATGTGTTATTAAATCTGCTTATACTCTATTAAATGCCGAAATCTCGGCATAAGGGTTAAAAACCCGAGGAGGGTAAAAGAGAATCACCAGGTTAGTGATCTCTGTCATTCGTAAGTGAATGTTTCTGCTGATGATATGTTTTGTATGTATGTCAATTTCTGTGATTGCACGGGGTTGGGTGATTGATGAAAGGGGAAGTGTTCTGTTGTACTGGCTATTTGCCATGATCTGTTGTCGTGGCTTTTTGCCATGATCTGTTGTAGTGGCTATTGCCATGATCTGACGATGAGCAGCTAACTGCAGCATAACTGCCATCTATGGTGTGTAGCGGTGTGGGTTATTTGTAGAAATCCCCAATGGTGTGACTGGTAGGTAAGGGTGGTGTGTAGCGGATGGAAACCTAGGATTGGGTTGGGCTTTGCATAATCTCTGTTATTTCATGTTTTAATATCTGTTCTGTGGGGCTAAGGCCCAATCTGATGGTGCATGAGAGTTGCACACTGAGTCTCGTGACTCACCCTATTATTTAACATCTTTCAGGTAGCACCTAGTGCATCAGACCGGGCTGGAGAGGAGCGCAAGGTGGCCATGCAAGAGAGTATTTTGATTTGGCAGAAGACTTTACTTAGTTATTTATTTTTAACATTTTTAATTAATGGGTTTTAAATTTCGTTGTAATAAGGCCATGGGCCATTAGTCTTATATTTCCGGTTTTTGGGCTTTACCTTTAGACACCTGAATTATTCGATAAAAATTAAAACTAAGGCATGTACTAAATTTCGGTTTTTAATTCATAAAGGCATCTTATAAAATATATATCTTATATTAATTACCAAATTATTAAGTTTTCCGGTATAAATGCTTAAACTCGACAAATGAGTTCCAAAAATGTGACATGTTTTACTAAAACTTCTTAGTGACATGCCAGATCCGATCGTGGTGTTTGGGCCGTGTTTGGGGTGTTACAAATTAGTATCAGAGCCCAGTTCAAAACTCGGCTTTGGGGTTTTGGGCTCGAAACGTTTTCTAAAGTTGGGTTTTTGAAACATGCATGTTGTTTAAAAATAACACAGGATGGTTTTCTCAGCATGGCACCTGCGTCTCTGGCCCAAGTCCGCCAGGTAAGTATTCTGAACTCACTGTGTGCTATAAATGTATGTGGGCTTGATGGGCTTTATGGGACATAGATTATTTGAATTAGAACTTGATGGACTTTAGGCCTAGCTTAAACAACTCCCTAAATCTCATAAGACTTAATTTCACTAAACAAACCCATGAACAAGTCGCTAGGTTGGGGTGTGGCAACAGGCTTGCGCATGTCTAGGATTAGATCCAGAAGAGCCTGGTACTTAAGCAGTCCTAGTGACTCACCTCCTCTTCGCTGGAATCCTACCTGGTGCGTAGTGACTGTTCACCTTAGCCATGAGGACTTGTTGGTGGGCCAAACTTTGTGATTAAAACCCGAAAGGGACCAGCCACCCTATTTTGCAATCAAAATACCCCAAGTTTTGTATAGTTTCCAAAATACACTTGATATGTGAAAATTTTCCAGAATACCCCAGAATTGTAAAACTACCAAAATTTGTGAAATTACCGAAACATTTTGGTTAGCAAAATTTCCAAAATACCCGTGGTTTGTGAAAATTTCTAAAACAACCGTGATTTTATAAAATACCCATGTGTTGCAAATTTACCCGAAAACCCCTAGATTTACAAGAGTAACCCGGTTTGCGAAATTAAATTTTCCAAAGTACCCCTGTTTCAAAAAAAAAACTTATTTTCCAAAATAGCCTTGCTTTATAAAAAAAATGTGTACTAAAGTACTTCTAATTCAAAGAAAATCACCAAGATACTTTATTTTAGAAAAAATACCCTGTAGGGCAAAACTACGGAAAAACCCCTGGGTAGTGAAATGACGAAGATACCCTTATGTGATGAATGCGAGTTCATGGATGTTATATGTATGTTGATGTGTGATGGTTGAATGTATGTGGTTTCTAGAATTAGGAGATAAACTTGAGACTGAAACTGTAGATAGGTTTGAATTCGAAAGAACTACTCTTAAAACTACTGTTCATAAGATTGTTCGTGGTTAATCAGTGAAAGAAATTAATAATTCAGAAAATTTCTAATTCAGATAATACGAGAATCAACGATGAGCGCTAGAAGAGGAAGAAGAGGCCGCGACCGAGGTCGTGGAAGTGTTAGGACTGATGTGCTGACTCAGCTAGTTAGGAATGTACTGAAGGAGGTTAAAGAAATCGGTGAAACACTTCAGGTTGGGTGCGTGGACTGTAAGAAAAAAAGAGATCGTAGTTTTCTAGGGTTGCAGTCCCGTTCTGTGAAGCATGTTAAGGTACGTCCAAACTTCCGGGTTTGCGAATATTGCAGAAGGCGTCATCCGGGTGAATGTTGGAAGAAGTCAAGAATGTGTTTAAGATGCGGGTCTGAGGAGCATAAGGCTCGGGATTGTTCAATCACCATTAAGTCGGGTATGTTTTGTGTGGATGCTATATTTTTGGGTATAGAAACTGTATGCGTACAATGTTTATATATTATTAAATTAGAGTGCGCAGCGAAAGCATAGTGGTGAGACTTGGGTAGTACGATTAATAGTTAGTTGGAAATTTCGAGGACGAAATTTCTTTAAGGGGGTAGAACTGTAACATCCTGAATTTTTGGGCTGATGCGTTTAATGGGTGAACATGTGTAATGTATTAATTTAACTGTTAGGGGTCCAAATTGGGCTTAGGAGGTGGTCAAGGCCTTGGTGAAATTTTTGTTTAGGCACTATAGAGTTTTAAAAGGTGGTATCCGTGTTTAAATTATCAAAATGGGCTTGTGGCCCAGTGGTCAGTGGCGCCACTTAGGGAGCAAGGAGGTGACGCCACACAAGGTAGTAAGGGGCCCAAATTTAAGTTTCATGGAGCCCAATTCTTTTAATTTAAGCTAGCTAATTTTAAGCATTAGGGTTAGGTGGAGTGGATGGCAACAAGGCTATTATTTAGGGGATTTTTAATGTTTAAAATATGTGGATATTATGCTGATAAAGGAGGGAGGAGTTGGAGCTAATCAAGTCTCTTTTAGATGAGTTAGTAGATTAAGATAAAGGAGAAAAGATAGGATTTATCTGCAAGGTTAGGTAAGTGCCAAAATTTCTATAAATAGGGGGGGATAGCTAATCAATTCTGGCATTTGAACCCTACTCTTTCTTCTCTTCCTGTGCCGAAAATTTGAAGGCCATCTCACTTATTTTCTTTTCTCATCTTTTCTCTTCCAAAAGCCGAAAATCACCATTGTTTTCTCACCTTTTCTTTCTTTTTCTTTGAAATTTCCTTTTAGCCGAATCTTCTGATCTCCATTGTTATTCTTCTCCCATTCACTAAAAGCCGAAACTCCTCATTCAATTCTTCTAAAAGCCGAAAAACACATCAGCCTTCTCTCGTTCATCTTTTTCAGGATTTTCTTAAAAGTCGAAATCCCTAGATATCATCTCCTGTGATTGTCGAAATCCTTCTGTGGTGTCTGCTTGTGCTGAATCTTGAAGAAAGCTAAAGGTAAGTGTCTTGAGATTTCAATCTTTTTCCGGCTTTTAGAGATTTTAGCCGAATGGCTATATGGCTAACAAATCGGGTATTTTCTCTCATTTGTGGCATTCCGGGATTTGAAGGGGATTCAATCACTTAGATCTCTAAGACAGTTCAGTAGCATTCGGGTCGTATTGCTTTCGGGATTTCAAGGTAAGGAGATCTGTTAGTTTAAACATATAAATCGGGTAAAACACTAACCCTTAGCCGAATATAGGAGAGGCCTTATCTTCCATTATTCCGGCTTTTAAGCAAAGTTGTAGATCGAAGGCGGTAGATCTGATTAGCGAGGGTATCGACACAGAGGGTAGTCCTACGCATTAATCAGGTGTGTAACTTCTCACACCATTTAGATTGTCTACTAATATGTGTTATTAAATCTGCTTATACTCTATTAAATGCCGAAATCCCAGCATAACGGTTGAAAACCCGAGGAGGGTAAAAGCGAATCAACAGGTTAGTGATCTTTATCATTCGTAAGTGAATGTTTCTGCTGATGATATGTTTTGTATGTATGCCGATTTCTGTGATTGCACAGGGTTGGGTGATTGATGAAAGGGGAAGTGTTCTGTTGTACTGGCTATTTGCCATGATCTGTTGTAGTGGCTTTTTGCCATGATCTGTTGTAGTGGCTATTGCCATGATCTGACAATAAGCAGCTAACTGTAGCATGACTGCCATCGATGGTGTGTAGCGGTGTGGGTTGATTGTAGAAATCCCCAATGGTGTGACTGGCAGGTAAGGGTGGTGTGTAGCAGATGGAAACCTAGGATTGGGTTGGGCTTTGCATAATTTCTGTTATTTCATGTTTTATTATCTGTTCTGTGGGGCTAAGGCCCAATCTGATGGTGCATGAGAGTTGCACACTGAGTCTCGTGACTCACCCTATTATTTAACATCTTTCAGGTAGCACCTAGTGCATCGGACCGGGCTGGATAAGAGCGCAAGGTGGCCATGCAAGAGAGTATTTTGATTCAGCAGAAGACTTTACTTAGTTATTTATTTTTAACATTTTTAATTAATGGGTTTTAAATTTCGTTGTAATAAGGCCATGGGCCATTAGTCTTATATTTCCGGTTTTTGGGCTTTACCTTCAGACACCTGAATTATTCGATAAAAATTAAAACTAAGGCATGTACTAAATTTCGGTTTTTAATTCATAAAGGAATCTTATAAAATATATATCTTATATTAATTACCAAATTATTAAGTTTTCCGGTATAAATGCTTAAACTCGACAAATGACTTCCAAAAATGTGACATGTTTTACTAAAACTCCTTAGTGACATGCCAAATCTGGTCGTGGTGTTTGGGCCGGGTTTGGGGTGTTACATAGAGAGCACCGCTCGTAGAAACTAAAGAGAGATAAGCGAAGTCTACAATACATAGAAGAAGAACAAGAGGACGATAATAATACTACAGGGGAGATGGCTGATATTAATTCGCTACCTACTGTGGTTGCCGCAAATCCGGTGAATCAAAATCCTGCTCCTCGTATTATGTATGATTATGCTAAGCCTACTTTAACAGGAACTGAATCAAGTATTGTTAAACCTGCTGTTGCTACAAATAATTTTGAACTGAAACCTAGCACTATTCAGATGATTCAGCAGTTTGTTCAGTTTAATGGTTTGCAGGATGAGGATCCAGACAATCACTTGGCAAATTTTTTGGAATTCTGCGACAGTTTCAAGATTAATGGATTTCCGATGATGCTATTCACCTTTGGTTGTTTCCATTCTCGTTGAGGAACAAAGCTAAACAGTGGTTGAACTCGTTACCACGAGGATCAATCACTACACGGAAGTTAGACGATGCATCGCATGTGGAGCTAAATGCAGTTTGCTCAACGATTTTACAGAATAAACTACCCTGCAAATTATAAGATCTAGGGAGTTTTACAATTCCTTGCTTAATTGGTGGTTTATCTATTAATAATGCTTTAGCTGAATTAGGGGCAAGTATCAATGTTATGCCTTATAAAATGTTTAAACAGCTAGGTCTTGGGAAACCCAAACAAACTAGGATGAGCATTCAATTGGCTGATAAAACCATTAGAATTCCTAGGGGTATAATTGAAGATGTGCTAGTAAAAATTGATAAATTCATATTCCCAGTAGACTTTGTTGTTTTAGACATGAATGAGGATAGTGATGTTTCTTTAATTATAGGACGACCCTTTTTAGAAACTGCTAGGACAATTATTGATGTTGGTACAAGGGAACTAATACGTCGTGTAGGTAATGACACGAATAAACTCCAAGCACGTGATTTTGTCAGAATATCTAGTGATCAAGATGATACAAATCCCGTTAATGTAAGTAAACTTAAAGTTCAATCTTCTTTGCAGGAAACTCCACGGGAAATGATAACAGAGCCATGGTCTAGCAACCACATTGAGAATAGAACTGTTCATGAAGAAAGAAGGCTACAAATCGATGAACTAGATAAATGGCAGACCCACGAGGGTACACAATGACCCAAAGCAGAGCCATGATGAGCTTATAAATAAAATGAGCCAAATTAAAGTTAGAGATCGAGTTCTAATGGATAAAACAGACCCTCGGACCGCCACTTCAGACTTTAATACAAACGGAGCGATCCCTTTCACGGTACTCCATGTCTTTCCACACGGAACAGTCGAGGTAACTAATCCTAAGTTCGGCACTTTTAAGGTAAACACTACTCGACTCAAACTGTATATTGATAATTGATAAACCATAATTTACACATATTTTGACCCCATGCTTAGCTTACTTTTGGATGAATTTTGATTGAATTTGATGAATTCGATGCTCCTAATCTCTTAAATTCATGTTTTATACTCAGGAGAGCTTAGGAAGTCAAAAAGGACGAGAAACGGGCCAAAAAGGGGCAAAATGGGCCTACCTAGGAAATCAACACGGCATGGACCATTGGACACAGTCGTGCGTTACGAGCAGGATCAACCACGGCCTGGACTATCGACCACGGGCAGATCACACGATCGTGTGTGGTGAGCAGAATAGGTCACGGCCGAAGGAGTCTACAATGGGCGTGTCACAGGGGCGTGTCCCTGCCAAAACCAGGATGAATTCTATTCGGAATAGGATACTTGTGGGCCAAGTAAGGCATCTCAAAGCCTATATAAACACCCTAGGGGGCAACCTAAAAGGAAGGTCGACAGGACGTCGAATAGACGCCTAGTAAAAGGCAGAAAATACTCCAAGACAGCCATCGGGAGCAGCCTAGGAGAAAGATCTCCATCAAGACGGAGGATCTCCTATCAAGTTCTTTAGAAGTTTTTGGATTTTCTTATATTTTGTTGTTTTTCCTATTTTAAGATGTTTCCTTCTATCCCTTAAATACCTAAAGGGATGAAACCTAAGACAAATCTTATTATTATTTATAAGATAAATACTTGTTCTTATTCTTAATTGTGAGTTTTTATTCTTCTTTTGATAATTCAGTTATTGATTCAAGACGAATGTGCTTATTTAGTGGAACAAAAGTCCCTGTTTAAGAGAAAATCAACACAATTAAGCGTAGTTGATTGCAAACCTAGAATAGGGTGACATAAATCTGCCGGATTAGGGTCAAACCTAATAACGAAATCCATAGATCGAGTTAATGCGACGATAGAGGTTTTAATTAGAAAGAGATTTCAATTAATCAACCTAGAGTCAGTTGTTTTTAGTCTTGAAAGAGATATTAACATAAATCAGGGATTTCTACAGATTAAGTCAAGTGAATAAATCATAAAAATCAAAAGTAATAAGTGAAGTCTAGGTGGATTCTTCCTTAGGTATTCCTTATCTCATATAAGTTTTCCAAAAGTATTTTCCCAATTCACTCTCTGTCACGTTCATAGCAATTTAGTTAGTTAAATTAGTTAGTTAATTTTAGATTAAAAATAAATCCCTTTAATTATTAGGCTAGATAATAAAAAGATAGTAATTACTAGTACTATTGGTCCTTGAGGATACGATATTCCGGACTCACCACAGCTATACTATTGTTCGATAGGTGCGCTTGCCTTTGTCGAAATTATAGTTAGTTTCGAGCCCATCAATAATAGAATTGATAGTAGGAGAGAGGAGTGTCAACTCCTCGAACCACCATAAGTATGAGAATGGAAGGTGAGTCGAGCTTAGACTCTAAATAAGCACTTCTCGGGAGGCAACCCGAGCACTAACTCCATTAATGTCCATAGTTTCAATTTTTAGCACCTAATTAAAACTAACCAAAGCACAGGTTTCCCTACCCACATGATCTTGCACACGGGCGTGGCCATGGCTGTATGGACACCACGGGTAGGTACATCGGCGTGGAAGAAACTATGTGGGAATAGGATGAAAATTTTCGCCAAAACACGGGCTGTGACAAAATGCTGCGGTGTGTGATACGGCCGTGGTCGGTACTAACTAAAGAACATGAGAAGCGATAAATCCACATGGGCATGCTTTAAGACCGTGGGCAATACTGAGTAAATGACACGAGCGTGCGACACGCCCGTGCCCAAAAGTTGTGGTCGATACTGATTAATTAACATGGGCGTGGAAACCTCTACACGAGCGTAGGAGAAACGAACAAAGCATCGTACGGCCGGGCGATTCGGTCGTGTGAGCTAACACGCCCAAGGAGCACGGGCGTGGACCACGACCGTGTGCCCCAATCCCTATTTAAGCCCTTCTACTGTTCACCTTCTCCCCCAAATTTCCCCCAACCCTAGCCACCGCAGCTTTTCCCCCTTACCACCTCCAGCCACCACTGAACAACCTCCTCCCTCCTTCCTCCTTTTTCTTTCTCCCTCAACTCGAAACTCTTCCCCTTCCATCTTCTTTCCCTCTTCCTCTCTCCCTCTCCTTTCCTCTTTCTCTTATTCTTTCTTTATACCGCCACCACACCCGCCACCATCCTTGCCACCGTTAGTCACTCTTTTTCCCCTTTATTTTGAATTCATAGATATTGTCCATTATTTATTTTTATTTTCTTTATTATTTTGTTCTTATTATTCATTCCATTTAGATTTAGCTTAGGGTACCATATGTTAATATCGTTAACTTAAATACTATTTTTTACTTCATTTTTAAATCCACTATGTTAGGAATAACTTGTTATTTAGGACTATTTCGATATTACTTGTGGTGATGCTTGAATTATTTATTGCAAATCATTTTTAGGTACAAAATGACTAATACTCGAGGCAAGACCAAGGGCACCATCCCCGCTTCGAAAAAGCGAAAGGATCCCGGCGTGGTCTCCCCGTGCGCGACCACTTTACAGCAGATATACCACAACTTCCTCATAAGTTCATGCCGGCTACTTCATTGACTCAACTCCAAAAGGTTTAAAGTGCTACCAGAGTATCCTCCCCCACCTTCACCGCTGCCTAGATTCATCATGTTTCTTTTCATTGATTCCATCCAAAATTTAGGAAGTTCCACTTCTCTCCCTATCTTATGATATTCTTACTATATTGTCATTATTTATCTTTGTACATTGAGGACAATGTACATCTTAAGTGTGTGGAGATAAATTATAATGTTATTAAGAAAATCCCTGAACTATGTCTTGTTCTTAAGTAATTTTCTCATATTACTATTAGAATAAAACTTTTATTTATTTATGATTTTCATTGATATGTTTTGGATTAAGCCATAGGTAATTGTCCCTTGATGGTTTAAACTTTAAGACATTAGAGAATCAAGCATGATTAAGTCTATTTTCAGAATTTAAAATTTATTAGGTTGTTTCCCTAAATTTAAATATTACTTTGAAGTTTGAAATTTGCAAGGTTGACTTCAAAAACCATAAATTTTGTGAGACTTTGAGCCTTTTAAAGCATATATTTTTCTTGCTCACTTTACTGTTGGTTATGAGTGTGTCAATATTGATTTGTTATTCTAGAACTTGCTTCGATTATGCCCACACTTTTGATTTGATATACTTGGATGATAAAGGCACCTAGGTTTTTAACTCACTTACCCCAAAAAGCCTACCTTCATAATTAACCCCTAGTGAACCCCTTTGAGCCTAATAAACCGTTTCTTGACTCACCCATTAATATGAACCCAAAACCCAATTTTTGCTTCTCATACTTTATTAACTCCCTTTTTGTCGAGATTTGATTTGATCAGTTGCCTAACTGTATTCTTTACTTCAGTTGTTAAATTCGTCTTATTATTATTCTTAAAAAAAAGTGGAAATATATATATTACTAGTTTTATGTTTATTTGAGCTTAAGCAGTAAATTCACATTTTGAGAAAAAGCTCGTGTTATTATTCAGTATTAGTTTATTTTTCTAGTTAGTTAAATTGTCAATTCAATCTCAATTCTAACCTTCTAATTCAGCCTTTATCAACACCTTTAACCCAAGCCTCGCTATAACCCTTTTTAAGACCTTTTGATTTGTGTATCATCTTATTTTATAGTGGTAGAGATTTGATTTTCATGCAGGCCTATGGTATAACTTTTCATGTTTGACTCTTGAGTGCTTAATTTGAACCTTAAACACTTTGAGTGATTTGATTGAATCTTTAGTGAGGATGTCAATTCTTGTCGATTTTAAATCAATTGTAATTATTTAGATAAAGGGAAACACCTATGTTTTCGTGCTATAAAATTTGTGACTTGAATTGTTTGGATATTTAAGATTCTTTTAGCTCAATTATCAATGTATGAATTATCTGTGACTTATGATGAGGCATTATTGATGAGAATTATGAATTGAGGAAGTTAATTTTAATTGTGAGTTGAGGATTTTGCTTGAGGACAAGCAAAGGCTTAAATGTGGGGATATTTGATAAATCATAATTTATACATATTTTGACCTCATGCTTGGCTTATTTTTGGATGAATTTTCATTAGATTTGGTGAATTCGGTGCTCCTAATCCTTTAATTTCATGTTTTACACTCAGGAGAGCTTAGGGAGTCGAAAGAACGAGAAATGGGCCAAAAATGGACAAAATGGGCCTGGACTATCACACACGGTCAGATCACACAGTTGTGTGTGATGAGCAGAATCGAACACGGCCTGGACTATAGTACACGGGCAGACCACACTGCCGTGTGTGACGAGAAAAATCAAGCACGGCATAAGCTATCAAACACGAGCGTGTCCCTGCCAAACCCAAGTCTAATTCTATTCGGAAAAGGCTACTTCTGGGCCAAGAAAGGCATTCCAAAGCCTATATAAACACCCTAGGGGGGACCTAAAGGGGTGACGAGAGAGCAGAAAGCAGAAAATACTCGAACACAGCCATCGGGAACAGCTTGGAAGAAGGACCTCCATCAAGACTGAAGATCTCCTATCAATTCCTCTTGAAGTTTTTAGGCTTTCTTATGATTTGTAGTTTTCCTTATTTTAAGATGTTTCCCTCTATCAGTATGAACTAAATCCCTTAAATACCTAAGAGGATGAAACCTAAGATGGATCTTATTATTATTTGGTTTATAAGATAAATACTTGTTCTTATTCTTGTTTTGATAATTCTGGTTATTGATTCAAGTTGAATGTGCTTATTTAGAGGAGCAAAAGTCCCTATTTAAGAGTAGATCAACACAATTAAGCAGAGTTGATTGCAACCCTAGAAATAGGGCGACATAAATCTACCGAATTAGAGTCAAATCTAATAAGGGAATCCATAGATCGAGTTAATGCGACGATAGGGGTTTTAATTAGAAAGAGATTTCAATTAATCAACCTAGAGTCAGTTGTTTTTAGTCTTGAAAGAGATATTAACATAAATCAAGGATTTCTACGGATTAAGTCAAGTGAATAAATCATATGAATCAAAAGTAATAAGTGAAGTCTAGGTGAATTCTTCCTTGGGTATTGCCTCTCTCATAAAGTTGTCCAAAAGTATTTTCCCAATTCATTCTCTGTCGTGCTTTTAATTATTTTAGTTTAAAAGAAATCACTCCAATTCTTAGGCTAGAAAATAAGAAGATAGTCCTTGTGGATACGATATTTCCGGTCTTACCATAACTATACTATTAAACGATAGGTGCGCATGCCTTTATTGTGATCATAGTTAGTTAGAGACACATCAGGATACTAATTCATGATTGATGTGCTTATTCAATGGAGCAAAAGTCCCTGTTTAAGAGTAGATCTGGCATAATTTAGTGGAGTTGCATGCAATCCTAGAAATAGGACAACATAAATCTACTGGATTAGAGTCAAATCTAATAGGGGAATCCATAGATTGAGTTAATGCGACGATAGGGGTTTTAATTAGAAAGAGATTTCAATTAATCAACCTAGAGTCAGTTGTTTTTATTCTCGAAAGAGATATTAATGTAAGTTAAGGATTTCTGCGGATCAAGACAAGTGAATAAATTGTTTAATTCAGATTTAGAATAATAAGTGAAGTCTAGGTGGATTCTTTCCTAGGTATTGTCTCTCTCATCGGTTTTCTTAAAATATTTTCCTACTTTATTCTATGTTTTGTCTTATTAAATAGGTTAGTTAAGATTAGGTTAAAATAAATCCCTTCAATTTATTCGGCTAGATAATAAAAAGATAGTAACTACTAGTACTTTTAGTCCTCGTGAAGACGATATTCCCGACTCACCATAGCTATACTATCATTCGATAAGTGCGCTTGCCTTTGTCGTATTTTAGTTAGTTCGTTACATCATCAGCGAGTTTGAATAAAAATGAATAATGATTAGGAAAAGATAAATGGAACACATTTAGGAATGATTATGATTTTTTTCGAAATGGAAAAATAGAATCATTTGGAATTGAATGTAGGTTTTTAACAATGGAAATGGAAATGAATCATTTGCAATTCTATATGAATTACTAAAAAATGATCGGAAGAATGAGTTTATGTTTTTGAGCTATTCTGAAGCTTGAAAATGAAAATAAACCATTGGTCATGGTGAACATGTTGAGTTATGAATTATTGAACATATTTTCTCGAAATTTTACTAGGGGTAAAATCATCAAAAATTTTATCAGGGGTAAAATCATGAAAATTTTACTAGCGGTGAGAAAATTGTTTAATATAGAATATTAAAGCTTACTTTGGAAAATAGAAAAACCAAATCAGGTTGGATCACATTACAGAGTAGTGGGTCAAAAGGCCCAAGAAGTACTCGTAATTGAACTCGATGTGAGAAAAGCCCGAATCCCCATCATAATACATATGAGGGGAAGTACACCCTATTAGCCCCTCTCCCTCTCCTAGTTGGACTAGAAAGTTGTTTTTCTATTTGAAATAAACCTCTACAATTCAACAATGGTTCTACCTTCCCTTCTTATAAATAGGTGGCACTAGTAAGACATAACACACAATTTTGAGAAATTGTTACTCTACTAAAAAATAGAGAGAATTTATTCTCAACTATTAGATATTTTTCTAGAATAACAATTCTATCAATTTCTATTAAAGAAAAGAGAATTTTTGTTTTCACCCCAAATAAAAGAGAGAATTTTTTGTCTAGTTCTGTGTTCCGATTCAATTGATTCGAGCCCACACTCAAAGTAGTTCGTGGTACGAGAATAGCAAAGAAGATCATTTGGTTGAAAGCCGGAAAACATCAATGATTCTCTTATTCAAAAACATAGGTACTATTTTGATGTAAGGTTTATTGCTATAAATATAACAAACTTGGTCGATTTTGAAATTTTTAATTTTTTGCTATGGAAGAACCATTTTCAAGTCAGATTTTTTCCAACATTTTAGTTATGCTCATGATTGGCCTTTTGAAAATGGTGTTGTAGGCTCTTGTATGGTCAACTACTAAAAACTCCACCATTTTCGTGGTGGTGTGCTCATCATCACCAAGGATGATTGGAAGGACAATAGACCCTTTAACTGCAACGAGTTGATTTGCAAAGCCATAAACTAGGCTTGTCAGGTTGAGTTGTATGTCCTTAAGGCCCATCTGATAAAATGCCTTGACTGTCAAGATATCAACTAAGTTGTCTGTATCTACCAAGATTCTTCTAGCTTGGAAAGAAAAGATATTGACTAAGATCTCCAAGGAATATTTGCCATCTCCATAAAAGGGGTCCTTCTCATCTTGTTTTGAGAACTAGAGTTGCCATGTCAAGGTCTTAGGCTTTGATAAACCATAATTCACACATATTTTAACCCCATGCTTGGCTTATTTTTGGATGAATTTTTATTAGATTTGTTGAATTCGATGCTCCTAATCCTTTAATTTCATGTTTCATACTCAGGAGAGCTTAGGGAGTTGAAAAGATCAAGAAACGGGCCAAAAAGGGGAAAAATGGGCCTACCTAGGAATCAACACGGCCTGGACCATTGAACACTACCGTGTGTTACGAGCAGGATCAAACACGGCCTAGAATGTTGCACACGAGGAGACCACACGACCGTGTATGGCGAGCAGAAGCGAGCACGGCCTAAGGCCATCGAACACGGGCGTGTCACACAGGCGTGTCCCTGCCGATCCTAGGTTTAATCCTATTCGGAAAAGGTTGCTTGTGGGCCAAGAAAGGCATTCCAAAGCCTATATAAACACCCTAGGGGGCAACCTAAAAGGCAACACCGTGTAGAATGCAGAAAATACTCGAAGACAGCCGTCGGGAGCAGCTTAAGAGAAGGAGCTCCATCAAGACTGAAGATCTCCCATTAATTTCTCTTGAAGTTTTTGGGTTTTCTTATGTTTTGTTGTTTTTCCTATTTTAAGATGTTTCTCTCTATCAGTATGAACTAAACCTCTCAAATACCTGAGGGGATGAAACCTAAGACAGATCTTATTATTATTTGATTTATAAGATAAATACTTGTTCTTATTCTTAATTGTGAGTTCTTATTCTTGTTTTGATAATTCAGGTTATTGAATCAAGTCGAATGTGCTTATTCAATGGAGCAAAAGTCCCTGTTTAAGAGTAGATCAACACAATTAAGCGGAGTTGATTGCAAACCTAGAAATAGGGCGACATAAATCTGCCGGATTAGAGTCCAATTTAATAAGGGGATCTATAGATCGAGTTAATGCGACAATAGGGGTTTTAATTAGAAAGAGATTTAAATTAATCAACCTAGAGTTAGTTGTTTTTAGTCTTGAAAGAGATAGTAACATAAATTAGGGATTTCTACGGATTAAGTCAAGTGAATAAATCGTATAAATCAGAAGTAATAAGTGAAGTCTAGGTGGATTCTTCCTTAGGTATTGCCTATCTCATATAAGTTGTCCAAAAGTATTTTTCCTAATTCTTTCTTTGTCGTGTTTTAATTAGTTTTAGTTTAAAAGAAACCACTCCAATTCTTAGGCTAGATAATAAAAAGATAGTAATTACTAGTACTCTTGGTCCTTGTGGATACGATATTACCAGTCTTACCATAACTATACTATAAACGATAGGTGCTCTTGCCTTTATTATGATCATAGTTAGTTTTAGACATATCAAGTTTTTGGCGCCTGATCGTTGTTTTATGTGATGTCAAATTCTAAAAATTTATATAAAAAATGATCGAACCTGGAAACTAACTATGACAAAGATGTGAGGCAAGCGCACCTATCGTTTATAGTATAGTTAAGGCAAGACCAGATTGTCAAACCCAAAGGAACCAAAAGTACTAATACTAACTCTCTTTTTATTATCTAGCCTAAGAATTAAGAGAATTGTTTATCTAATCTAAAATTAACTAATCAACTAATCTAAATATGCAAAGCCAAAGAGAATGAATTGGGGAAAATAACTTTAGGAAAAACCAATTGATTAAGACGATACCCAAGGAAGAATCCACCTAGACTTCACTTGTTACCTAACTCTGAACCAAAGGATTTATTCATTTCACTTGATCCATAGGATTCCCTAACGTATATTAATCCCTCTCTCGAGGCGACTAACGTCTAACCCTAGGTTGATTAATTGAAATCTCTTACTAATTAAAACCCCTAGAATTGCATTAACTCGATCTATGGACTCCCATATTAGGTTTCACCCTAATCCGGCAAAATCTCGTCACCCTATCTCTAGGCGCACGATCAACTCCTCTTAATTATGCTAGATCTACTCTTAGGCAGGGACTTTTGCTCCTCCACCTAAGCACATCGCACTTGAATTAATATCCCGGAAATATCAACACAAGAATTAAGAACAGATAATTAAGAACAAGTCAAATATTTATCATATAGTTCAGCAAACGATAACAAGATTCATCTTACGTTTCATCCCCCTCAGGTATCTGAGGGTTTAGTTCATAATAATAAAAGAATACATCCCAAAAGAAAAGATAAAACAAAACATAAGAAAACCCTAAAACTCCCTGAAGGAATTGAAGGAGAGATCCTCCGTCTTGAGTATGATTCCGGCTTCTTGAGATGAATCAACTGGCTATCTTCGTGTAAATTCCCACAACCCTGCCTTCTTTGGCCTGGCTGGACGCCTCCTGACTAAAGCTTTTGGTTTCGGCTTCTGCCAAACTCTCCGCTTAAGTTGCCCCCTAGGGTGTTTATATAAGCTTTGAGATGCCTTACTTGGCCCCTAAGTATCCTAATTCGAGTAGAATTCTTCCTAGGGTGTTTAAATAGGCTTTGGAATGTGTTTCTTTGCCTCCAAGTATCTTATTCCGAGTAAAAGTTCTCTTTGTCACGGCAGGGACACGCCCATGGCACACGCCTGTGTGAATCGTGGCCAGGCTGTGTTCGAGACTGTTGAATGAGGCACGGTCATGTGGTCTTGGGCCCAGGCTATGTGGATTTCGTGATATGGCCCATTTACTCTGTTTTGAGCTCGTTTCTCATTCTTTTCATCCTTTGGTGCCCTCCTGGGTATAAAACATGAAAACAAAGGATTAAGAGCACCAAATTAAACAATTCAAGGCTTAAATCATCCAAAAGCATTCTAAATGTGGGCTTAAAATATGTTACTATTACGGTTTATCAAATACCCCCACACTTAAGCTTTTGCTTGTCCTCAAGCAAAATTCTCAACTCATAATTAAAACAAGCTTCCTCGACTCATAATATTCATCAATAATGTTTCATCATAATTCAAAGGTAATTCATACATGGATAATTCAACTCAAAGAGTCCTAAAGATTCAAACACTCTAAGTCATAAATTTGTAGCACAAAACATATGTGCTTCCCCTCATCTGAAAAATTACCTCTGATTCAAAACCGACAAGAGTTGACATCCTCACTAAAGATTCCCTCAAATCACTCGAAGTGTTTAAGGTTCAAAATTAAGCACTCAAAAGTCAAACATGAAGAGCTAATCCCATAGGCTTGCATGAAAAACAAATCTCCACCACTATAATATGAGATGATACACAAATCAAAAGGTCTTTTAAAAAGGGTTGTAACGGGGCTTAGGTTAAGGGTGTGGATAAAGGCTGAATTAAGGGGTTAGAATCGAGATTGAATTCACAATTTACCTAACTAGAAAAATGAACTAATCATATATATTTACATCAATTGAAAACTAATAATACGAGCTTTTTCTTCAAGATTTGAAATTTAAACATGTAAGCTCACTTAATTATAGAACTAATAATGAATATACTTCGTTTTTTTTAAGAACAAGTCAAATACATAATGAAGGATGAATTTTAACTACTGAAAGTTAGGCAACCGGCCAAATCAAATCTCGACAAAAAGGGTAGTCAAGGAATGGTGATAAAAATACAAAGGGTTTTGGGTTAATATTAGTGGGTGAGTCAATAAAGAGGGTTGTTAGGAATAAAAGGGGTTCACTAGGGGTTAATTATGAAGGTATGCTTTTAGTGGAGTAAGTGGGTTAAATCCTAAGTGCCTTTATCATCTCTATATATCAAATCAAAGGTGTGGTCTTGATATGTATAATCGAAGCAAGTTCTAGAATAACGAATCAATGTTGACATACTTATAATCAAAAAGTAAGCACGAAAGAATATATGCTCTATAAGGCTCAACATTTCACAAAAATTATGGGTTTTTAATGTCAACCTCGTAAATTTCAAACTTCAAGGTAACATTCAGATTCAGGTAGACAACCTAAAAAAAATTTTTAATTCTAAAAAATAGACTTATCACGCTTGACTCTCTAGTATCCTTCAAATTTAATCATCAATGCATAATTATCAATGACTTAATCCAAAACGTATCAATAAAGACCATAAATCAAGGAAATTTCATTCTAATCATACTTTAGAACAAGGCATAATTCAGGGATTTTCAAATAATACTATAGTTAACCCCCCACACTTAAGATGTACATTGCCCTCAATGTACAAAGATAGATAATATCAAAATAATCATAAAATCATAAGATGAGGGGAGAAGTGAAACTTCCTGAATTTTGGATGAAGTCAATGAAAAGAAACTGGATAAGGTTGGAGGTGAACATGGGGAAGCGCCTCGAACCGTTTGAATTTGAATCCTCAAAGCAGCTGGCATGATTTTATTGTATCCTAAGCTGATTTTATTGTATCCTAAGCTAAATCTAAATGGTACGAAGAATAAGAAGAAAATAATAAAGAAAATAAAAATAAAAATAAAAATAAAAGTAAATAATGGAAAATGAAAGAAGAAAGACAACTGGAAAAGAGAAAATAAGAAGGGGGTTTAAATAGAGATGCAGCCCGTGTTTTGGGAAAAAATTTGTCCTGTTGCCACACGTCTATTGCCACGCCCTTTTACCTACTTGTTGTGCCCACACAGCCACGGCCACGGCCGTGTGGGTATGGAAACCTACGCCTAAATACGAAAAGAAATAAAACAAAACTAGTTAGTAGAGTTAGTGCTAGGGTTGCCTCCCGAGAAGCGCTCGTTTAAAGTCTTGAGCTAGGGTTACCTCTCATTCGCATAATCATGGTGGTTTGAGGAGGTGAAAATCCTTTCTCATGAGATCAATTCGGTTATTGATATAAAGTTTAAGTCGAGTAGTGTTTACCTTAAAGGTACTGATTTTAGGACTAGTTACCTCGACTGTTCCATCTGGGAAGATTTTGAGTACCTGATCTCCTATATTAAGTTGGGTTGTCCCATCATTAAGTTCGTCGTGGAGTTGCCTCATTTTTGCTTCGTGTGTTTTTAGTTTCTCTTTGAAGTGTGTCTTCCACTCGTCTAGTTCTTCGGTCCGAAGCCTTTGTTCCTCATGAATTTTTTCTTTATCAGCAAGAGGTCTAGGATCTGGCATCTGCGAAAAAGCTTCAAAAAATGGCAAGTTAATATGTAACTTCTTTGGAGGTTTAAGAAATTTACCGAGTTGTTCCTCTATTTGGTCTTTCTTTATCGCATTGGGGTATGGCACACGAGGTTGGTACTCTGTAATTACCGGGTTTAGTAAATCATGGCTTACCTCAACCTTACCTTCACTTACCACAAGCTCTTGCCTTGGGTCAAATTCTACTAACATTTCACTTTCATGAGCTGTTACGCCTGAATTTTCTCTTTTGGGTTAGTTTCAGTGTTGCTTGGTAAGCTTTCTTATGGTTGTTCTAAGATCAGCCTAGCAAGCTGACCTAACTGATCCTTGATCCCTTGAATCGATGCTTCTTGATTTTTGAGTGCTATTTCGGTGTTTTGGAAACGAGTTTCTATCACCGCTATAAATTTTGTCAGCATCTCCTCAAGGTTTGACTCCTTTTCCTGTTGGTGAGGTGGTTGTTGAAAATCTGAAGGAAGTTCCGGTCTTTGGCTACTTTGATCATCCCACGAGAAATTGGGATGGTACCTCCAACCTGCATTATAAGTGCCACTATAAAAATCATTTTGAGGTCTAGAATAGTTACCCATATAGTGGACTTGTTCGTTCTCTGTGCCAGGGTTGTAGGATAGATATTCTGTGTTGTTCACCCCTCTTCCATTCATATCGTACTGTATTACTGGATGTACCTGCAAAGAACCGTATAAACCATCAAATTTTTTATGTAACATCTCTACCTGATTTGATAGCATGGTTACTGTTTCGAGGTTGAAAACTCCGATTGCTTTTGTTGGCCTTGTCCTTGTGAATTGCCACTGATAATTATTCAATGCCATCTCCTTTATAAACTAAAATTATATGCCAAAAGTAAATAAAGGAAAAATTAGCAAAGTAAAAACAAATAAAAATAAATTGCAATAGAAAATGGCTAAAGTAATAAAAATTGAGTGTTCTTAATATTTTAGTTCCCCGACAACGGCGCCAAAAACTTGATTGTTGTTTTATGTGATGTCAAAGTCTTAAAATTTATATAATGAATGATCGAACTTGGAAACTAACTATGACAATGATGTGAGGCAAGCGCTCCTATCGAAAATAATATAGTTAAGGCAAGACCGGATTGTCGAACCCAAATGAACCAAAAGTACTAATACTAACTCTCTTTTTATTATCTAGCCTAAGAATTAAGAGAATTGTTTATCTAATCTAAAATTAACTAATCAACTAATCTAAAGATGCAAAGACAAAGAGAATGAATTGGGGAAAATAAATTTAGGAAAAACCAATTGATTAAGACAATACCCAAGGAAGAATCCACCTAGACTTCACTTGTTACCTAACTCTGAACCAGACAATTAATTCTTTTGACTTAATTCGTAGGATTCCCTAACGTATATTAATCCTTCTCTCGAGGCGACTAACGTCTAACCCTAGGTTGATTAATTGAAATCTCTTTCTAATTAAAACCCCTAGAATTGCATTAACTCGATCTATGGGCTCCCATATTAGGTTTCACCCTAATCCGGCCAAATCTCGTCACCTTATCTCTATGCTAGATCTACTCTTAGGCAGGGACTTTTGCTCCTCCACCTAAGCACATCACACTTGAATTAATATCTCGGAAATATCAACACAAGAATTAAGAACACATAATTAAGAACAAGTAAAATATTTATCATATAGTTCAGCAAACAGTAACAAGATTCATATTAAGTTTCATTCCCCTCAGGTATCTGAGGGTTTAGTTCATAATAATAAAATAATACATTTCAGAAGAAAAGATAAAACAAAACATAAGAAAACCCTAAAACTCCCTGAAGGAATTGAAGGAGAGATCCTCCGTCTTGAGTATGATTCCGGCTTCTTGAGATGAATCAACTGGCTATCTTCGCGTAAATTCCCACAACTCTGCCCTCTTTGGCCTGGCTGGATGCCCCCTAACTAAAGCCTTCGATTCCGGCTTCTGTCGAACTCTCCGCTTAAGTTGCCGCCTAGGGTGTTTATATAAGCTTTGAGATGCCTTACTTGGCCCCTAAGTATCCTAATTCGAGTAGAATTCCTCCTAGGGTGTTTAAATAGGCTTTGGAATGTGTTTCTTTGCCTACAAGTATCTTATTTCAAGTAAAACTTCTCTTTGTCACGGCAGGGACACACCCATGGCACACGCCCGTGTGAATCATGGGTAGGCCGTGTTCGAGACTGTTGAATGAGGCACAACCGTGTAGTCTTGGGCCCAGGCCGTGTGGATTTCGTGATATGGCCCATTTACTCTGTTTTGGGCCCGTTTCTCATTCTTTTCATCCTTTGGTGCTCTCCTTGGTATAAAACATGAAAACAAAGGATTAAGAGCACCAAATTACACAATTCAAGGCTTAAATCATCCAAAAGCATGCTAAATGTGGGCCTAAAATATATTACTATTACGATTTATCAGCGACGTTGCCAGGACTAAGATATTAAGAACACTAAAATTTTATTACTTTAGTCATTCTTATTTTTATTTTTATTTTTAGTTTACTAACTTTTTCGTTTCTTTGCTTCTGGCAGTAACTTTTAGTTTATAACTAGAAGGAACCCGTCAGGACCATTACTTTTTGACAGTGAGATTGAATGTACAGCTCGCAGAAACGGAAGAGAAATAAGGCAAAGTTTACAATACATAGAAGAAGAGTAACAAGACAACACTAATACTACCGAGGAGATGGCCGATAATAATCCGTTACCTCCTGTGGTTGTCGAAAATCCGGTGAATCAAAATCCTACTCCTCGTACTATGTATGATTATGCTAAACCTGATTTAACAAGAACTAAATCAAGTATTGTTAGACCTACTATTGCTACAAATAATTTCGAACTGAAGCCTTACACTATTCAGATGATTCAGCAATTTGTTCAGTTTGATGGTTTGCAGGATGAGGATCCAAACAATCACTTAGCAAATTTTCTAGAATTTTGCGACACTTCCAAGATTAATGGCATTTCTGATGATGCCATTCGCCTTCGGTTGTTTCCCTTTTTGTTGAGAAACAAAGCTAAACAGTGGTTGAACTCGTTACCACGAGGATCAATCACTACATGGGAACAAATGACCAAAAAAGTTTTACTAAAATATTTTCCGCTGGCTAAAACAGCTAAGTTGAGGAATGATATCTCTTTTTTTGTGTGTAGATAGATTTAGAGACACTTTACGATGCATGGGAGAGATAGAAGGATCTATTAAGAAGATGCCCTCACCGTGGGTTACAATTATGGCTACAGGTTCAAACCTTTTACAATGGTGTGAACCCCTCAACTAGGCAATTGATTGATACAGCCGCCGGTGCTACACTAAACAACAAAAAACCTGAGGTTGCCTACGAATTCATTGAAGAGATGTCACTAAATAACTATCAGTGGCAAGTTATGAGGACGAAGCTAACAAAGGCAGCCGGTGTTTTCAACTTCGACACAGTGACCATGCTATCAAACCAGGTAGAGCTATTAAATAAAAAGATTGATGGTTTGTATAGTACTTCGCAGGTACATCCAGTTATGCAATGCAATACGAATGGAGGAGGAATGAGTAATACAGAATATCCATCCTACAACCCTGGCATAAAAAGTGAACAAATGAACTATATGGGTAACAATTCTAGACCTCAAAATAACCCTTATAGTAACACTTACAATCCAGGTTGGAGGAACCACCCAAACTTCTCATGGGGTGGCCAAGGAAATCAGAGACAACAACCCCCTCCAGGCTTTCAACAGCAACCCTACCCACAAGAGAAAAAGCCAAACCTTGAGGAGATGCTAACAAAATTTATCGCGGTGTCAGAAACCATTTCCAATACACCGAAATAGCACTCAAAAATTAGCAAGCATCGATTCAATGGCTCGAGATCCAATTAGGACAGCTTGTTAAGCTGATCTCTGAACGGCCACAAGGTAGCTTGCCAAGCAACACTGAAACTAACCCAAAGGAGCAACTTCATGCCATAGCTGCTCATGAAAGTGAAGGGTTAGACGCACCACAACCGAGGCAAGAAAACGTGGCGAAAAAAGGTAAGGTTGAGGTAAGCCATAATAAAAAACTAGTAAGTACATAATACCAACCTCATGTTCCATATCCTAATGCGACGAAGAAAGACCGCACAGATGAACAGTTCGGTAAATTTCTTAAACTATTTAAAAAATTGCATATTAACTTACCGCTTATTGAAGCTCTTTCGCAGATGCCCAATTCAGTAAAAGTTTTAAAAGAGCTTTTGGCAAACAAACGGAAGTTAGACAATGCGTCACATGTGGAGCTAAATGTAGTTTGCTCGGCGATTTTATAGAATAAACTACCCCACAAATTAAAAGATCCAGGGAGTTTTACAATTCCTTTCTTAATTGGTGGTTTATCTATTAATAATGCTTTAGCTGATTTAGGGGCAAGTATTAATGTTATGCCTTACAAAATGTTTAAACAGCTAGGTCTTGGGAAACCCAAACAAACTAGGATAAGCATTCAATTGGCTAATAAAACCATTAGATTTCCTAGGGGTCTAATTGCGGATATACTAGTGATAATTGACAAATTCATATTCCCAGTAGACTGTTGTTTTAGACATGGATGAGGATAGTAAAGTTCTTTTAATTTTAGGAAGACCCTTTTTAGCAACTGCTAAAACTAGAATTGATGTTGGTACAGGTGAACTCACACTTCTTGTAGGTAACGAAACGATCACTCTTCAGGCTTATGACTCGGCTAGAACATCGAGTAATAAAGGTGAGTACATAAATTCTATTAATAACCATTCGGTTCAACCCTCTTTTCCGGAAGCACCTCAAAAATACACAACCGAGCCACATTCTAGTTCTCGTGCCACAATGAAACAACTTATGAGGAGCGAAGGCTTTAGATCAATGAACTAGACGAGTGGAGGACACAAGCCAAGGAGAAATCAAGAAAACACGATGAACCAAAGCAACCCCATGTTAAATTTAAAAATGGAATAAACTAATTTTAGATCGGGGATCAAGTACTGTTGGATAAAACAGACCCTAGAACCGCCACTTTAGATCATAATACAAGCGGAGCAGTCCCTTTCACGGTACTCAATGTCTTCCCATTTGGTACAGTCGAGATAACTAATCCTAATGTCGGCACTTTTAAGGTAAACACTATTCGACTCAAACTGTATAGTGATCATAGCAGGATTGAGGAATGTCAACTCCTCAAACCACCTTGATTATTCGAATAAAAGGGTAAGTCTAGCTTAAGACTTTAAACGAGCGCTTCTCAGGAGGCAACCCGAGCACTAACTTCACTGATGTTATTTTTAGCATCTAACTAAAAAACTAACCAAATTATTAGGCGTAGGTTTCCCTAACCACACGGCCTTGCACATGGGCATGGGCATGGCCGTGGCCGTGTGGCCACCACGGAATAGGCACATCGGCATGGTAGAGACCTTGTAGAAACAGGATGAAAATTTTCCCCAAAACACGGGCTCCGACTAAATGCCACGGTCGTGCGAGATGGCCGTGGTTGACACTGAAAAAGTTACACGGGCGTGCAACACGCCCGTGTCCCTAAGCTATGGTTGAAACTGAGAAATCTACACAGCCATGCGACACGCCCGTGTCTGTAGGTCGTGGTTGATACTGATCAAACAACATGTGCGTGGAAACGTCCACACAAGCGTGGGAGAAACGAATGAAGCATCACACGGCCGTGTGACTAACACGCCCAGTGCACACGGGCGTGGGCAGCAACCAGGTGCCCCGATTTATATTTAAACTCCCTTCTTCTCACTTTCTTCCCAAACCCCTTTCTCCCTAACCCTAGCCACCACAGCTTTTCTACCTTTCCACCACCAGCCACCACCCTCTTACTCCTTTTTCTTTCTCCCTCCACCCTATCCCTTTCCCTTTCCCTTATTATTTCTTTACACCACCACCACATCAATCACCATCCTTGCCACCGTCCACAATGACTAATACTAAAGGCAAGACCAAGGCCACCATCCCCATGTCAAAAAAAATGAAAGGATCCTGGTGCAGTCTCCCCGTGCGCGACCTCTCTACATAAGTTCATGCCGGCCGCTTCATTGACTCAACAAGACAAGGACCTTTGAGTCCATTTATTTTTTCTTTTTCTTTTATTTTCATTTTTAATTTCTTTTCCTTTATCTTTCTTATCTCTAAATATTATTATATTTTGTTTTCCTTAATTTAGGTTCAAGGGGTTGTTAAGGAACGACCACACCACCACTAGAGTATCCACCTCCACCTTCACCTCTACCCAACTTTACCGTTTCTTTTCCTTGACTCCATCCAAAATTCAAGAAGTTTCACTTCTCTCCCTATCTTATGATTTTTTTATTGTCGATATCTATCTTTATACATTGAGGACAATGTACATCTTAAGTGTGGGGAGGTGTCAACAATAGTATTATTAAAAAATCCCTGAATTATGCCTTGTTCATAAGTAATTTTCTCATATTACTATTAGAATGAAACTTCTATTAACTTATGATTTTCATTGATATGTTTTGGATTGAGTCATAGATAATTGTGCATTCATGATTTAAACTTTAAGACATTAGAGAATCAAGCATGATAAGTCTATTTTCAGAATTAAAAATTTGTTGGGTTGTTTCCCTAAATTTAAATATTACATTGAAGTGTGAAATTTGCAAGGATGACATCAAAAACCATAATTTTTGTGAGATCTTAAGCCTTTAAGAGCATAATTTTGATTTGATATACTGAGATGATAAAGGCATCTAGGATCTAACCCACTTCATAAAAAGCCTACCCTCGTAATTAACCCTAGTGAACCCCTTTGAATCCTAATAAACTATTTCTTGATTTACCACTAATATTAACCGAAGACCCACTCTTTTTGATTCATTGAGAATTTTTCCTAATGATTTAACTCTATTTTGTCGAGATTTAAATTGAGCAGTTGCCTAATTATGTTCTCTATTTCAATTGTTAAGTTCTTTCTTATTATTGTATATACTTATTTTTTTTTAAAAAAGTCGAAAAGTATTCATAATTAGTTTTTATGAGCTTAAACGGTCAATTTCACATCTTTAGAAGAAGCTCGTGTTATTAGTTTTCAATCATTGTAATTACTAATTTTTAGTTCATTGTTTCTAGTTAGGTGAATTGTCAATTCAATCTCGATTCTAACCCTTTAGTTCAGCCTTTATCCACACTATTAAACCCAAGCCCCATTACAACCCTTTTAAGACCTTTTGATTTGTGTATCATCTCATTTTATAGTGGTGGAGATTTGATTTTCATGCAAGCCTATGGGATTAAATTTTCATGTTTGACTTTTAAGTGCCTAATTCGAACCTTAAACACCTTGAGTAATTTGAGTGAATCTTTAGTGAGGATGTCAATTCTTGTCGGGTTTGAATCAGAGGTAATTATTTAGGTAAAAGGAAACACCTATGTTTTCGTGCTATAAAAATTCATGACTTAGATTGTTTGAATCTTTAGGACTCTTCAAAGTTAAATTATTAATGTATGAATTTCTATGAATTATGATGACACATTATTGATGAGATTCTAAATTAAGCAAGTTAATTTTAATTGTGAGTTGAGGATTTTGCTTGAGGACAAGCAAAGGCTTAAGTGTGGGGATATTTGATAAACCATAATTCACACATATTTTAACCCCATGCTTGGCTTATTTTTGGATGAATTTTTATTAGATTTGATGAATTCGATGCTCCTAATCCTTTAATTTCATGTTTTATACTCAGGAGAGCTTAAGGGGTGTAACAGCCCGTACCCGAGACCGATGCTAGGACCGGATACGAGACATTACCATGCTTGAAATCACTTAAACATACACTTACAGACAGTAAAGTTTTGTTCCGACTTAAAAACTTCCTTTTGTTAGTCTAATCATATGTTTTATGGGCCTACGAGGCCTTAAACACGTATCTGAAAACTCTCATAACTTAATCGAAAACTCTTCTTTGAAGTAGGGTTCACACGCCCATGTGACTTGGAGCACGCCCGTGTACACTTAGACACGCCCATGTCTTTAAACCGTGGGAAGTTACTGACTTGATCCACACGGCTTGGGAAAACGCCCATGTCCAAACCGTGTGTCTTACACGGCTCATACAAACAGCCGTGGGGATTAACCATGGCCTATCCTGATTTAAAACAATAAGATGCAGGGTATACACGGCCTAGACACACGCCCGTGTGTCTAACCGTGTGGGCACTTAAAGGCTATTTACCAAGCCATTTGCCACCCTGAAACTAAGATCAGCCAATATAAGTCATGAACAATACTACATACTTCATTGATCTCAATAAACATACATACATAGTCCATATTGGCCAATCACTTAGCCATATACAAAAGAATAATAACTTAATAGCTTATACATTAACCCTTCTTAAAACATGTTCTCAAAATGAATGCTTCCTATACATGCCATACTTAGTAAAATAACTTGGCTATACCAAAATAAGAGTTGATAGTGTGCTACAAGCTCCAACTCCAAAGATCCACAAGTTAGCTTGGCGGGATTACATAGAAAGAAAGGATTAAAGACATAAGCATTTAGCTTAGTAAGTTTGCATGTAAAATACATATCAATAATCTTGCTTAATAAAAACCATTTGACATAACAATGGTATCATAATTTCAACTAATAAGCTTACTTACTCATACTTGATTCTTACACGTCTCATGATACTTATTATTCTCATACTTGTAAGGTAAACAAGGTACCTGTAACACTTGATTACATTGATCACCATACTTTAATATAATAATCATGATCTCTAATTCTTCATTCATAACATAATAATACTTAATTTCAACTTGACAGTTTTACTTTCTAAGCCTTCTTGTTATCTCATTTTAACTTTACTTGTTTGCCCGATGAATTTCTGCGAATAACCAAGGATACTAAATCTCTTGCCATGAACTTGATGCCAAAGCCATATCCTAGATATGGTCTTACATGTAATATCTCTTCTTGAATCAATGCCAAGCTTGCTTCCTTGGACTTACATGATAACTTGCTTAATAATTTGATCAATGCCAAGCTTGTTTCCTTGGACTTACATGATAACTTGCTTGATTACCGATGCCATGTTCCAAGCATGGTCTTACACTGGCTCTCATAATGTGGTAGATCGAGTATCCTGGGAAATTCATTTCAATCGGGACTTTCTCATACCTAATCTCATTGATTTCTTGGTTGAACATAACAATAAAAAATTCATGAAAATAGTGTACATCATACTAAGCAATTCAATGATAAAGATCATAAAGCTTAGAAATCATACAAACTTACCTCAATATACAAAATGTATGTAGATATGCAATTTAGTCCTCGACTTTATTCTTGCCTCGGTTTCGATCCGGGCTTCATTTTTCTTGATCTATAATCATAAATAGATCATTTAATATTCATATTGACTAAATTGACTCATTACTCATACTTTGGCAAAATTACTATTTTGCCTCTATACTTTCTCATTTTTGCACTTTTGCTCCTAGGCTCGTAAAATGATTTTCATGCAACTTTCTTAAACTTCATGCTTAGGTGAATCATTTTCTCTACTATAACAATCATAAATTATTACTATTTCTAGCATGTATGACCAATTTTCATAACTATTACAAAATGGTCCATACTATCATTTTTCATGAAATTCACTTAGAAAAAGATGTTTATCTAACATCCAACTCTCATAAACTTCCATAAAACATCATTTAGCATGCATGTCATTCATGGGTAGATTTTTGAACAGGCATCTTAGCTCATTTTATAGCTAAAAATAGCTAATTCATAATACGAGAACTTCAAAAATACGAAGAATATCAAAAATCGGGCTTAGGAGCACTTACTAGCAAGCTTGAAAAGTTGAAAGAGCCCTAACAATGGCTATGGAAATTTTTGGCAACTTGGGGAAGAAGATGAATGGATTTTTGTCATCTTTTTCCCATTTTAATCATTTAATAGGTAAATGACCAAAATGCCCCTCTCTTTAAAATTTTCCATAATACCATCTCATGGCCAATTTTGTCCAAAAATTAAATTTTGGGAAAATTGCTATTTAAGGGCTTATAATTATTATTCTAAAGCTATTTCATACAAAAAGCTTCTAGAAACTCATATTTTGTAACTTTTGCAATTTAGTCCTTTTGGACCATTCAACCACAATTTAGCAAAATTACTTCATGAAACTTCCATAATAGCATGCAAACATGGCATAAAGCTTAAAAACTCATAAATTCATCTCGATTTCGTGGTCTCGCACCACTATTCCGACTAGGCCCTAAATCGGGCTGTTACAATTCTCCCCCTTAGGGATTTTCGTCCTCGAAAATCTTACCAGCAAAAAGGTTTGGATATTGGTTTCTCATACTCTCTTCTGGTTCCCATGTAGCTTCTTCTATTCCATGTCTTTGCCACAATACTTTCACTAAGGCAATACTTTTATTTCTCAACTGTTTAACTTCCCGAGCTAAAATCTTGACTGGTTCTTCACCATAAGTCATGTCGGGATGAATCTCTATTTCTGACGGGGTAATTACATGTGAAGGATTTGATCGGTAGCGTCTCAACATTGACACGTGAAACACATCATGTATCTTTTCTAATTCTGATGGCAAAGCCAAACGGTAAGCTACCGGCCCAACTCTCTCAGTAATCTCGTAAGGTCCGATGAAACATGGACTCAACTTGCCCTTCCGGCCAAATCTGAGAACTTTTCTCCACGGCGACACTTTCAAGAAAACTTTATCCTCGACTTGATACTCTATCTCTTTTCTTTTTAAATCCGAATAGGATTTCTGTCTGTCTGATGCAGCCTTTAAACATTCTCGTATTATCTTCACTTTCTCTTCAGCTTCTCTAACCAAATCAACCCCGTGAATTTGGTTTTCTTTGAGTTCAGTCCAAAACAAAGGCGTTCTGCACTTACGCCCATATAGAGCCAAATAAGGTTCCATCTTTAAGCTCGACTAAAAACTATTATTATAGGCGAATTCTACCAATAGGAGAAACTTTTCCCAACTGCCTTGGAACTCGAGAATACAACATCTGAGCATATCCTCAAGTACTTGAATTAATCTCTCTGACTGACCGTCGGTTTGAGGATGAAAAGCCGTACTAAAGCTTAACTTTGTACCCAAGGCTTCTTGTAGCTTCTTCCAAAATCTGGAAGTGAATCTCGGATCTTTATCCGATGTGATCGATAAGGGAACTCCGTGAAGTCTTACTATCTCTGAAACATACAAGTTTACCAACTTGTCTAGTGAGTAATCAACTCGTGCAGGTAAGAAATGAGCTGACTTCGTGAGTCTATCAACCACTACCCATACATCATCTTTCTTGCTCGGAGACAACGGTAAACCCGTTACAAAATCCATGGTGATACGGTCCCATTTCCACTCAGGAACTAAAATGGGTTGAAGTGAACCCGAAGGTACTTGGTGTTCAGCCTTCACTTGCTGGCAAATAAAGCATCTTGAAACAAACTCTGAAATATATTTCTTCACTTTCGGCCACCAATACAGTTGCTTCAAGTCATTATACATCTTAGTACTACCCGGATGTACAGATAAACATTCGTTATGTGCCTCATGCAAAATTCTCTGAATAAGCTCCTCTTTTCTTGGTACACAAACTCTATCTCTAAACATCAGGTATCCATCAGAATTAATCCGAAATTCAGATTCAATATCTAACTCGCACTGAGCTCTCTTGACTTGCAATTCATTATCTTCTTTTTGAGCCTCAAAGATCTCTTGAAGAAACATTGGTCTAGCTCTCAACTCAGCTAGAATAGAATCATCATCGGATAAGGTCATCCGCAAATTCATTGCCCTTAACGCAAAAAGGGACTTCCTACTCAAATCATCGGCGACCACATTTGCCTTTCCTGGATGGTAATCAATGACCAACTCATAGTCTTTTATAAACTCTAACCATCTCTGTTGCCTTAAGTTTAACTCTTTCTGCATCATCAAGTACTTCAGACTTTTGTGATCAGTAAAAATCTGACATCTTTCACCATATAAATGGTGTCTCCAAATCTTTAAAGCAAAGACTATGGCAGCTAATTCTAGATCATGTGTCGGATAATTTTTCTCATGAGGCTTCAACTGTCTAGATGCATAAGTGATCACTGAAATCAGAGCTTTAAAATTTATAAAACGAATGATCAAACTTGGAAACTAACTCTGACAACGATTAAAGGCAAGTGTACCTATCGAACAGCAGTACAGCTTAGGCAAGACCGAATTGTCAAACCCAAAGGAACTAAAAGTACTATTACTAGCTTTCTTCTTATTATTTAGCCTTAAAAATAAAATGAAGTTGTTTTATTCTAAATTAACGACTACTACGCTAAAGACACAAGACAAAAAGAATGAATTAGGAAATATCTTGAAGGAAAACTCAGTTGATCACGATGATACCCTTAGGAAGAATCCACCTATACTTCACTTGTTACTTATCACTGAACCATATGATTTCTTTACTTAGCTTGATCCGTGAGACTCCCTAACATATATTAAACCCTCTCTCGAGGCGAATAACGTCTAACCCTAGGTTAATTACTGGAACTCTCGTTCGTTTATAGTAACCCCCTAGAATAGTCGTAAATCGATCTATGGACTCCCATATTAGGTTTCACCCTAATCCGGCAAAATCTCGTAACCCTATCTCTAGGCGTTCAATCAACTCCGCTTAATTATGCTAGATCTACTCTTAGGCAGGGTCTATTCCTCCTCCACCTAAGCACATCAGATTTGGATTAAGTAACATAATTAAGAACAAACTAAGTAATTATCATATAATTAGGAAATCAAATAACAAAATTCATCTAGGTTTCATCCCCTTCAGGTATCTGAAGGTTTAGTTCATGACAAATAAAGAGAACATCTCAAGAGAAAAGATAAAACAAAACATAAGAAATCCCTAAAACCCCCTGAAGGAATTGAAGGAGAAATCTGCCGTCTTGAGTATAACTCTAGCTTCTTGGGATGGATCAACTGGCTAACTTCGAGTAATTCCCTCAGTTCTAACCTTTCCGGCTTGGCTCTTTGGCCTAGCTTTGACGCCCTTTCAAAGGTGGCACTTGGGGGATATATATATAGGCTCTTGGAATGTGTTTCTTTGCCCCAAAGTATCCAAATCCGAATGAAATTGTTTATTGCCACGACAGGGATAGGGCCATGTCACACGCCCGTGTGACTCGTCTTCAGGCCGTGTTCCGATTTCTAAGTTGAGGCACGATCGTGTAAATCGGGGTTGAGGCCATGTTCCAGTTATTTTTCAAGGCACGGTTGTGTGGTCTTTGGGCCAGGCCGTGTCGATTTCGTGATATGGCCCATTTAGTCCGTTTTGGGACCGTTTTATGTCCTTTTCATCCTCAGGTGCTTTCCTGGGTATTAAGACATGAAAAGAAAGGATTAAGAGCACCTTTTTACATAAATTGATGTAAAAATCATCCAAAAGTAAGCTAAATGTGGGATTAAAATATGTTATAATTACGGTTTATCAAATACCCCCACACTTAAGCTTTTGCTTTTCCTCAAGCAAAATGCTCAACATACAATTAAGACGAACTTTCCATAATTCACAATTCCTATCAACAATATCTTATCATTATTCATAGATAATTTATACATGGATAATTCAATTCAAAGAGTCCTAGAGATTTAAACAATGATAAGTCATTCATTTGTAATTGAAAATGTAGGTGTTTCCCCTTATCTAAAATATTACCTTTGATTCGAAATCGACAAGAGTTGACATCCTCACTAAAGATTCACTCAAATCACTCAAAGTGTTTAAGGGTTATAACTAGAAGCACTCATACGTTGAACCTGAAAAGTTAGTCCCATAGGCTTGCCTGAAAATCAAATCTCCACCACTGTAAAATGAGATGATAAACAGATCAAAAGGTCTTCATTAGGGTTGTAACGGGGCTAGGGTTAAGGTGTGGATAAAGGCTGAAATTAGGGGGTTAGAATCGAGATTATCTTGACAAATTACCTAACTAGAAACATGAACTAATAATAAACTTGTACTATTAATAATATTCTGATATGAGCTTCTTCTTAGAATTTGACGTATAAGCTCACCTAATCACAAAACTAATAGTGAATATACTTCGTCCTTTTTTTAAGAACAAACTAAATAATAAAGGATAAATTCAACTACTGAAATAATATATTTAGGTAACTGATCAAATCAATTCTCGATATAAGGGTAGTCAAAAGGAATGGTGATAACAAATTCAAAGGAGTTTTGGGTTAATATTAGCTGGTAAGTCAATAAAAAGGGTTGTTAGGATCAATGGGGTTCACTAGGGGTTAGTTGTTAAGGTAGGCTATTTAGTGGAGTGAGTGGGTTAAGTCTTAGGTGCCTTTATCATCTCTGTATATCAAATCATAAATGTGGTCTCAACATGTATAAAAGAGGCAAGTTCTAGAATAACAGTTCAAAGTTGACGCACTCATAATCGAAAAGTGAGCACGAAAAAGAATATATGCTCTATAAGGCTCAAAACTCCCAGAAATTATGGGTGTTTTGACATCAATCTCATAAATTTCAAATTTCAAAGCAATATTCAAATTTAGGTCAACAACCTAGCAAAAATTTTTATTCTGAAAATTAGACTTATCATGCTTAATTCTCTAGTATCTTAAAATTCAATCATCAATGCACAATTATTAATGACTTAATCTAAAACATGTCAATATGGATCATAAATCATCAGAAATTTCATCCTAATTAGTAATATGAAAAATTTACTTAAAAACAAGACTAAATTCAGGGGTTTGAGAATAATGAAAAAAGTTTGGCCGAATTTGAGAATAATGCAAAAAGTTAGGCCCTTCTTTAGATAAATATTCACCCCCACACTTAAGATGTACATTGCCCTCAATGTACAAAGATAGTTATAACATTTATAGGATAAATCAAAAGAGAAGGGGGGAAAATACTCCCTGAATTTTGGATGGTGTCCTTGGAGGATGTGGAAGGTCCCTGGGTGGTGTCGTCTTGCTGGTGGGGCGGTTACTAATGAGCTTTGCGCTAGATGAAGAAATTGGGGAGCTCGTAGAGGATTAGCCATGGTTTATTGAGACATAATTAAAATAAGCAAATTATAAATATAAAGAAAAGCAAGCTAAAGGGAAGGAGACTAAGAAGAAAACTAAAATGAAAAGAAAATACTAATGGACTGAGAAGTCCTTATTGATGGATGGTTCGAAAAATGGGTGTGACATCTAGGGCTGCAGAGGTGGTGGCGGAAGTGGTGTGGTTATCATGGTGGTCAGCGTGATTCCCTAGCAGCCTGGCGAACCTGACACTAAGAAACTAAAATAAGTTAAACTAAACTAAGCATAAGATTGTCAAAGAGAAGGAAATTGAAGCAAAAGAGAAAAGAAAAAGAAAAACTAATTGGTCTCAAAGACCTTTGACTTGGTGAGTGAAAGAAGCTGCGGCATGAACTCATGTTGAAGGTTTCCTTTGGGGAGACTGTGGTTGGCCTTCTTCCATTTCTTCGGCATGGTTTCTTGTGTGGCTCAAGGAGTTGAGAGACTTGTTAGATAGATAAATCTGAGAGGAAGAGGAATAGGGGAGGTGGAGAGTGAAGGAGAAGAATGGGGAGAGGGTGGGGTAGCGTTTAAATAGAGGCCCCAAATCTGGTACGTGCCCACGCCCGTGTACCGAGGGGTGTCAAATTACACGGCCGCCTCGCACGGCCTTGTGTCCCGTCGTGTTGATTCACCATGCTCGTGGTGAAGCCAACCACGCCCGTGTTTCAGAAGTCAGTATGTAGGCACGGTTGGGAAGCGCGGGCGTGTTTCACCTGTGCTTGGCAACTCAGTAGCTTCACACGGTCGTGGGGCACGGCTGTGCCATTCTGTCGATGCCCGCGGGGAAGAGTGGTTGGATCTGTGACATCTTGAAGTGGTTGAACTGGTTTGCACGGCCTCTGCTATGTCAGTACAAAGATTCCGGTGGTCAACACGGCCACGGACACGATCGTGTGTAAGACCGTGTGACCTTGAAATTCGACACTTTTGGTCAGTTTAAAAGAAAAGAAAGAGGGAAAAATAAAGAAACTGAAAATAAAATTGAAAGAAAATAATGTTAGTGCTCGGGTTGCCTCCCGAGAAGCGCTCGTTTATAGTCCTAAGCTAGACTTTCCTTTAAAAGAAATCAGGGAGGTTTAAAGGTTTGAATATCTTCCCTCATGCTTACGGTTCTATTTTCTTGACAAAGTTTAAGTCGAGAAGTGTTTACCTTTAAAGTACTGAATGTGGGATTGCTTACCTCGACTGTTTTGTGGGGGAAGATATCGTGTACCTTAAGAGGAATTTCTCCCTTTGCCTTCAGGTCTGTTGTAGTGATATGCGGGTCGGCTTTGTCTGACAGTACCTGGTCTCTTATTTTGAAGTGATTTGATGTTCCTACGAGTTTTTCTGGTGGTTCCTCCGGTTTTACTTCGTGTGGTTCCGATTTTTCTTCGACGTTTGTTGTCTGCTCTTCTAATTTATCGACCCTAAGGCTTTGTTCCTCGTGTAATTCCTCTTTATTGATTTGGGGTCTATAAGTCGGCTCAGGTTTGTGTCCTTGTGATGTTTCCTGCGATGAAAGTTGAATAATTTGATTATCATTTGAAGTGACTTTCTTACCTTCATCGATTGTTGTCCTGGCCGAGTCAAGAGCTTGAAGGCTGATTGATTCATCACCTACACAAAGTATAAGTTCTCCTGTGGCAACATCAATTTTAGTCTTGGCAGTTGCTAAAAAGGGTCTTCCTAAAATTAAGGGGATTGAATTATCCTCATCTATGTCTAAAACAACAAAATCTACTGGGAAAACAAATTTATCGATTTTGACCAAAACATCTTCAATAATGCCCCTAGGAATTCTAACAGTTTTATCAGCTAATTGGATGCTCATCCTAGTTTGTTTGGGTTTCCCTAGACCTAGCCGTTTAAACAATGTATAAGGTATAACATTTATGCTTGCCCCTAAATCAGCTAATGTATTATTAATAGTTAAACTACCAATTAAACATGGAATTGTAAAACTCCCTGGATCTTTTAGTTTTCACGGTAGTTTATTCTGTAACATTGCCGAGCATGTTGCATTCAACTCCACGTGGTGCTCTTCGTCTATTTTGCGCTTGTTTGTCAAGAGCTGTTTTAAAAATTTCCTCGAGTCTGGCATCTAAAAAAGAGCTTCGAGAATAGGTAAGTTAATATGTAATTTCTTTAAAAGTTTAAGAAACTTACTGAACTGTTCCTCTAAATCGTCTCTTTTTATTGCTTCGGGATAAAGTATGTGAGGTTGGTAATTTTTGATTACCGGTTTTGGCTTTTCTTGTGTTACCTCTATTTTACCTTCGTCTACCTCTTTGTTTGGTTCGTCTAACCCCTTGCTATCGTGATCAGTGATGGCTTGAATTTGCTCCTTAGGGTTAATCTCGGTGTTACTTGGTAGACGTCCTTGTGGTCGTTCTGACATGAGCTTTGCGAGTTGTTCGACTGCATTAGTGACTTCCTTGACTGACTTAGTAATTTCCGCGATTCTGCTCTCGTTGCTTTTAATTGTTCTTTCAGTTTCTTGGAAACGCTTTTCTGTGTCTGCCAAAAATTTTGTCAGCATCTGTTCGAGGGTTGGTTTCTTCTCATGTAGATAGGGCTGATTTTGAAAGTTTTGAGGAGGTTGTTGCCTTTGATTTCCTTGATTTCCTTGACCACCCCACGAAAAATTTGGGTGGTTCCTCCAACCTGGATTGTAAGTGTTACTATATGGATTATTATTGGATCTAAAATTGTTACCTATATAATTCATTTGTTCGCTCTCTGCTTCTGGTTGGTAGGGTGGGTACTCAGGATTCACCACTGTTCCACTTGCGTCGCACTGCATGACTGGGTGTACCTGCGAAGAACACAAACTATCAATCTTTTTATTCATCATCTCTATCTGTGTTGATAGTGTGGTTTTCACATCGAGGTTGTAGACTCCGGCGGATTTTGTCGGTTTCGTCCTTGTAACCTGCCACTGATAATTATTCAGTGACATCTCCCCAATGAACTCGTAGGCTGATTCAGGAGTCTTGTTATTCAGAGTTCCATCGGCGGCTGAATCAATTAGTTGCCTTGTGGAAGGGTTTACACCATTATAGAATGTTTGGACTTGTAGCCACAAGAGTAGACCGTGGTGTGGAACCTTCTCAAGAGATTCTTGTATCTCTCCCATGCATCGTATAATGTCTCTAAATCCATCTGCACAAAAGAAGAGATATCAATCCGTAATTTGGCCATTTTTGCCGGTGGGAAATATTTCAATAAAAACTTTTTGGTCATTTGTTCCCATGTAGTGATTGACCCTCGTGGTAACGAGTTTAACCACAGTTTGGCTTTATTCCTTAATGAAAAAGGGAATAACCGAAGACGTATGGCATCATCAGAAACGCCATTTATTTTGAAGGTATTACAGAACTCTAAAAAGTTAGCTATATGCGTGTTTGGATCTTCGTCCTGCAAACCATCAAATTGAACAAATTGTTGAATCATTTGTATTGTGTTAGGCTTTAATTCAAAATTGTTAGCAGCTATAGCAGGCCTAACAATACTAGATTATGCTCCTGTTAAATGCGGTTTAGCATAATCAAACATTGTACGTGAGCATTATGTTCCCCCACATCTCGTGGAGGTGGATTGTTCTTGTCCATCCCTTCAGTAGGATTGGATTATCGCTCTTCTTCTGTGTAATTTAGGGCTCGCCTGATTTCTCTGCGATTCTTGCGAGCGGTAGCTTCAATTTCACTATCAAATATCAAAGGTCCTCCCGGGTTCCTTCTAGTCATAAACTAGAGGTACCTGCTAGGAGAAGAAAGAAAGGAAGAAAAATTAGCAAAAATTTAAAATTTAATCTAAAAAAATAAAATTGCGAAAAATAAAAATAATGGCTAAAGTAATAAAAATAGAGCATTCTTAATATTTTAGTTCCCCGGCAACGGCACCAAAAACTTGATCGCTGAAATTAGAGCTTTAAAATTTATAAAACTAATGATCAAACCTGGAAACTAACTCTGACAATGATTAAAGGAAAGTGTACCTATCGAACAGTAGTATAGCTTAGGCAAGACCGGATTGTCGAACCCAAAGGAACTAAAAGTACTAATACTAGCTTTCTTCTTATTATCTAGCCTTAAAACTAAAGTGAAGTTGTTTTATTCTAAATTAACGACTACTACGCTAAAGACACAAGACAAAAAGAACGAATTGGGAAATATCTTGAAGGAAAACTCAGTTGATCACAACGATACCCTTAGGAATAATCCACCTAGACTTCACTTGTTACCTATCACTGAACCATATGATTTCTTTACTTAGCTTGATCCATGAGACTCCCTAACATATATTAAACCCTCTCTCGAGGCGAATAACGTCTAACCCTAGGTTAATTAGTGGAACTCTCGTTCGCTTATAATAACCCCCTAGAATAGTAGTAAATCGATCTATGGACTCTCATATTAGGTTTCACCCTAATCCGGCAAAATCTCGTAACCCTATCTTTAGGCGTTCAATCAACTCCGCTTAATTATGCTAGATCTACTCTTAGGCAGGGTCTATTCCTCCTCCACCTAAGCACATCAGATTTGGATTAAGTAACATAATTAAGAACAAACTAAGTAATTATCATATAATTCAGAAATAAAATAACAAAATTCATCTAGGTTTCATCCCCTTCAGGTATCTGAAGGGTTTAGTTCATGACAAATAAAGAGAACATCTCAAGAGAAAAGATAAAACAAAACATAAGAAATCCCTAAAACCCCCTGAAGGAATTGAAGGAGAAATCCATCGTCTTGAGTATAACTTTGGCTTCCTGGGATGGATCAACTGGCTAACTTCGAGTAATTCCCTCAGTTCTGACCTTTTCGGCTTGGCTCTTTGGCCTAGCTTTGACGCCCTTTCAAAGGTGGCACTTGGTGGATATTTATAGGCTCTTGGAATGTGTTTCTTTGCCCCAAAGTATCCAAATCCGAATAAAATTGTTTATTGCCACGATAGGGACAGGGCCATGTCACACGCCCGTGTGACTCGTCTTCAGGCCGTGTTCGGATTTCTAAGTTGAGGAACAGCCATGTAAATCGGGGTTGAGGCCGTATTCCAGCTGTTTTTCAAGGCATGACCGTGTGGTCTTTGGGCCAGGCCATGACGATTTCGTGATATGGCCCATTTACTCTATTTTGGGCCCGTTTTATGTCCTTTTCATCCTCGGGTGCTTTCTTGGGTATAAGACATGAAAAGAAAGGATTAAGAGCACCTTTTTACATAAATTGGTGTATAAATCATCCAAAAGTAAGCTAAATGTGGGATTAAAATATGTTATAATTACTGTTTATCAATAAGCAATCACCTTGCCTTCTTGCATGAGTACACAGCCCAATTCATTTAAGGATGCATTGCTGTAAATTATAAATTTTTTCCCTGACTCGGGTTGTACTAAAATTGGAGCTTCTGTCAACATTGCTTTCAGTTTCTCAAAACTTTGTTGGCATCTTTCTGTCCACTCAAACTTCACATTTTTCTGTAACAATTTAGCCATCGGGGTTGCAATCATGGAAACCCCCTAACAAATCATCTGTAATAGCCGGCTAGGCCTAGAAAACTTCTAATTTCAGAGATGTTCTTAGGTGGCTTCCAGTCTATTGTGGCTGAGATCTTACTTGGATCTACTTGGACTCCATCTTTTGAGATAATATGTCCAAGAAATCCTACTTCCTTGATCCAAAACTCGCTTTTACTGAACTTGGCATATAACTTATTTTCTCGAAGAGTCTGTAAACTATCTGTAGATATTCAGCATGCTCATTCTCATCTCTGAAATAAATCAGTATGTCATCAATAAAAACGACTACAAACTTGTCAAGGTATGGCCTAAAGATGCGGTTCATTAAATCCATGAATATCGCAGGTGCATTGGTCAACCCAAAGGGCATGACTAAAAATTCAAAATGCCCATACCTCGTTCGAAAGGCAGTCTTGGATACATCTGAATCTTTCACTGTCAGCTAGTAGTACCCTGATATCAAATCTATTTTGGAGAACACAGTAGCTCCTTTCAATTGATGGAACAAATCATCGATCTTAGGCAATGGGTACTTGTTCTTTACTGTCACTTTATTGAGTTGACAGTAATCTATGCAAAATCTCATGGTGCCATCTTTCTTTTTCACAAATAAAACTGGAGCACCCCATGGTGAACAACTTGATCTTGCAAAGCCCTTATCAGTCAATTCTTGCAACTGTAACTTCAACTCCTTCAACTCTGTTGGAGCCATTCTGTAAGGAGTAATAGATATCGGTACTGTACCAGGAACTAGCTCAATGATGAACTCAACGTCTCTAGCTGGTGGTAGTCCTGGTTATTCCTCGCGAAAGACATCCATATACTCACATACTATCGGTACTGACTCAATCTTTAGCTCTGTTTCTTTATCATTCATCACAAAGGCCAGATATGCTTCATACCCTTTTTTTTATATATCTCTGTGCCGTCATATGAGAAATCATTACCAGCAATCCATCTTGTTCATCTGATTCTATATGAAGAGTATCCTCATTCTCACATCTCATCTCAATGTATTTCTTCCCACAATTTACTATCACTTCATGGGTAGTCAACCAGTCCATACCAAGAATGAGGTCGAATTAATCAAATGGTAACAACATAAGATTTGCTTTAAAGCAATGACCTCTAATCATTAATGGACAATCTTTACATACTTTATCAACTAACGCACTCTTGCCTAAAGGATTACACACTTTAATCGTAAATTCTATAGAATCTATAGGCATACTCTAACCGGATACTAATTTCATGCAAATGTAAGAGTGTGTGGATTTGGGGTCTATTAAAGCAATAACTTTAATATTAAAAAGAGAAAAGGTACCCGTAATAACATCATGAGAAGATGCCTCTTCGCGAGCGCGAATGGCATAAGTCCTTGCAGGTGCTCTACCCTCGGGTCTCGCAACCTGCTCTCTGGGGTTACCTCTTCCACTTGCCCCACTTCCCGGGTTCCTCTGCGGTCTCCCTCTGACCATACTCCCAGATTTCGGGTTCTGAGTTCTTCCTTCATTCATCATCTCTGGATAATCTTTAATATAGTGGTCTTGAGAACCACATCTAAAGCATGCATTTTCATGTGCTCGGCATTCTCCAAGATGACGTTTGCCACACTGTAGGCATTCGGGTCTGTCATATCTAATATTCCCAACGCTTGCAACTGAAGTCGTCTGTGCTTTGTTCCCTGAATACTGTTTACTCTTGTCTTTCCTTGAAAACCCGGTGGAAGTAGCCGATCGAGCAGGGAAACCTCTTGACTTCTTGCACGAAGATTGGAATGACTTATTCCACTGTCTCTTTCTAGAGTCACGAGACTCTATTTGAAACCTTCTCTTCTCTTTTACTAGTTCCTCGGCTTTACAAGCCCTTTCCACTAGCACAACAAATTCCTTTAGTTCTAGGACAACAACAAACAGTTTGATGTCCTCATTTAACCCATCTTCAAACCTTTTACTCATAATGGCCTCAGTGGACACCATTCGCGAGCGTACTTACCGAGTCGTACAAACTCACGCTCATAATCAGTCACTGACATCTTGCCTTGCTTCAGTTCTAGGAATTCCTTCCTTTCTAGTCTACAAACCTTTGGCTAATATACTTTTTCTTGAATTCTTCTTGGAAAAATTCACATGTGACCTTTTCCCTTGGTACCACTGACACAAGGGTGTTCCACCATTGGTAAGCAGAGTCTCTTAAAAGAGAGACTGCACACTTCATTCATTCTTCAGGGGTACATGACAGCTCATTAAATACCCTGATGGCATTTTCTAACCAGAATTCAGCTCTTTCTGGATCATCATCTTTTCTAGCTCGGAATTCTTCTGCCCCATGTTTCCTGATCCTATCAATTGGAGGTTTATCTCCTCTTACCACCTCCACTAATTGAGGGGCTACTGGAGCAGGTTGTGGAACAGGCGGGGGTGGAGGGGGTCGTGCATTCGGGTTTGCACGAACGAACTCCATATACCATGTATTCATCATATGGAGGAAGGATTCTCTAGCCTCTTCTCCTCCTCCTTGACTCACCGTAGTGGGTCTATTCTCGTTCTCATTCGGCACCGTCCCTTCTGCGGGAGCTGATGCATTACTTTCTACATCATCCGCCACAGCTCTTTCGGGATCCATTTACTATATGTATAAACATAATTTAAGTCGTCAGGAGTCATCACACTATCATTATAAAAACATTCTTACATATGGCATGTATAGCTAGACTTATGCTCGTTCTACGTTAGTCCTAGAACCAACTAAATCGTAGCTCTGATACCATTAAATGTAATAGCCCATACCCGAGACAATGCTAGGATCGGATACAAGACATTACCATGCTTGAACTCACTTAAACATAAACTTACAGACAATGAAGTTTCGTTCTGACTTAAAAACTTCCCTTTCTTAGTCTAATCATATGTTTCATGGGCCTACGAGGCCTTAAACACTTATCCGAAAACTCTCGTAACTTAATTGAAAACTCTTCTTTGAAGTAGGGTTCACACGCCCATGTGACTTGGAGCACGCCCGTGTACACTTAGACACGCCCATGTCTTCAAACCGTGGGGAGTTACTGACTATATTCACATGGCCTTGGCACGCCTGTGTCTTCTAACTGTGGGAAGTTACTGACTTAATCCACACGGCTTGGGAACACGCCCATGTCCAAACCGTGTGTCCTACATGGCTCATACAAATGACCGTGGGGATTAACCGTGGCCTATCCTGATTTAAAACAATAAGGTGCAGGGTATACACGGCCTAGACACATGCCCGTGTGTCTAACCGTGTGGGCACTTAAAGGGTATTTACCAAGCTATTTGCCACCCTGAAACTAAGATCAACCAATACAATTCATGAACAATACTACATACTTCATTGATCTCAATAAACATACATACATAGTCCATATTGGCCAATCATTTAGCCATATACAAAAGAATAATAACTTAATAGCTTATACATTAACCCTTCTTAAAACATGTTCTCAAAATGAATGCTTCCTATACATGCCATACTTAGTAAAATAACTTGGCTATACCAAAATAAGAGTTGATAGTGTGCTACAAGCTCCGACTCCAACGATCCACAAGTTAGCTTGGCGGGACTACATAGAAAGAAAGGATTAAAGACATAAGCATTTAGCTTAGTAAGTTTGCATGTAAAATACATATCAATAAACTTGCTTAATAAAAAGCATTTGACATAAAAATGGTATCATAATTTCAACTAATAAGCTTACTTATACTTGATTCTTACACGTCTCATGATACTTATTATTCTCATACTTGTAAGGTAAACAAGGTACCTGTAACACTTGATCACATTGATCAGATACTTTAATATAATAATCATGATCTCTAATTCTTCATTCATAACATAATAATACTCAATTTCAACTTAATGATAATTTTACTTTCTAAACCTTCTTGTTATCTCATTTTAACTTTACTTGCTTGCCCGATGAATTTCTGCGAATAACCAAGGATACTAAATCTCTTGCCATGAACTTGATACCAAAGCCATATCCTAGATATGGTCTTACATGGAATATCTCTTCTTGAATCAATGCCAAGCTTGCTTCCTTGGACTTACATGATATCTTGCTTGATTACCGATGCAATGTTCCAAACATGGTCTTACATTGGTTCTCATAATGTGGTAGATCGAGTATCCTGGGAAATTCATTTCAATCGGGACTTTCTCATACCTAATCTCATTAATTTCTTGGTTGAACATAACAATAAACAATTCATGAAAATAGTGTACATCATACTAAGCAATTCAATGATAAAGATAATAAAGCTTAGAAATCATACAAACTTACCTCAATATACAAAATGTATGTAGATATGCAATTTAGTCCTCGACTTTATTCTTGCCTCGGTTTCGATTCGGGCTTCATTTTTCTTTATCTATAATCATAAATAGATCATTTAATATTCATATTGACTAAATTGACTCATTACTCATACTTTGGCAAAATTACTATTTTGCCCCTATACTTTCTCATTTTTGCACTTTTGCCCCTAGGCTCGTAAAATGATTTTCATGCAACTTTCTTAAACTTCATGCTTAGCTGAATCATTTTCTCTACTATAACAATCATAAATTATTACTATTTCTAGCATGTATAACCAATTTTCATAACTATTACAAAATGGTCCACACTATCATTTTTCATGAAATTCACTTAGAAAAAGATGTTTATCTAACATCCAACTCTCATAAACTTCCATAAAACATCATTTAGCATGCATGACATTCATGGGTAGATTTTTGAACATGCATCTTAGCTCATTTTATAGCTAAAAATAGCTAATTCATAATACGAGAACTTCAAAAATACGAAGAATATCAAAAATCGAGCTTAGGAGCACTTACTAGCAAGCTTGAATAATTGAAAGAGCCCTAACAATGGCTATGGAAATTTTCGGCAGCTTGGGGAGAAGATGAATGGATTTTTGTCATCTTTTTCCCATTTAATCATTTAATAGGTAAATGACCAAAATGCCCCTCTCTTTAAAATTTTCCATAATACCATCTCATGGCCAATTTTGTCCAAAAATTAAATTTTGGGCAAATTGCTATTTAAGGGCTTATAATTATTATTCTAAAGCTATTTCATACAAAAAGCTTCTAGAAACTCATATTTTGCAACTTTTGCAATTTAGTCCTTTTGGACCATTCAACCACAATTTAGCAAAATTGCTTCATGAAACTTCCATACTAGCATGTAAACATGGCATAAACCTTAAAAACTCATAAATTCATCTCGGTTTCATGGTCTCACACCACTATTCCGACTAGGCCCTAAATCGGGCTGTTACAGGTAGTCGAAAAGATCAAGAAACGGGCCAAAAAAGGGCAAAATGGGCCTATCTAGGAAATCAACACGGCCTGGACCATTGAACACGGTCGTGTGTTACGAGTAGGATCAAACACGGGTTGAATGTTGCACACAGGTAGACCACACGGCCGTGTATGGCAAGCAGAAGCAAGCACGGCTTAAGGCCATCGAGCACAGGCGTGTCCTTGCCGATCCTAGGTTTAATCCTATTCGGAAAAGGTTGCTTGTGGGCCAAGAAAGGTGTTCCAAAGCCTATATAAACACCCTAGGGGCAACCTAAAAGGCGACGCCGAGTAGAAGGCAGAAAATACTCGAAGACAGCCGTCGGGAGCAGCTTAAGAAAAGGATCTCCATCAAGACTGAAGATCTCCTATTAATTTCTCTTGAAGTTTTTGGGTTTTCTTATGTTTTTTTGTTTTTCCTATTTTAAGATATTTCCCTCTATCAGTATGAACTAAACCTCTCAAATACCTGAGGGGATGAAACCTAAGACAGATCTTATTATTATTTGGTTTATAAGATAAATACTTGTTCTTATTCTTAATTGTGAGTTCTTATTCTTGTATTGATAATTTAGGTTATTAATTCAAGTCCAATGTGCTTATTTAATGGAGCAAAAGTCCTTGTTTAAGAGTAGATCAACACAATTAAGCGGAGTTGATTGCAACTCTAGAAATAGAGTAACATAAATCTGTCGGATTAGAGTCAAATCTAATAAGGGGTTCCATAGATCGAGTTAATGCGATAATAGGGGTTTTAATTAGAAAGAGATTTCAATTAATCAACCTAGAGTCAGTTGTTTTTAGTCTTGAAAGAGATATTAACATAAATCAGGGATTTCTACTGATTAAGTCAAGTGAATAAATCGTATGAATCAAAAGTAATAAGTGAAATCTAGGTGGATTCTTCCTTAGGTATTGCCTATCTCATATAAGTTGTCCAAAAGTATTTTTCCTAATTCTTTCTTTGCCGTGTTTTAATTAGTTTTAGTTTAAAAGAAACCACTCCAATTCTTAGGCTAGATAATAAAAAGATAGTAATTACTAGTACTCTTGGTCCTTGTGGATACGATATTACCAGTCTTACCATAATTATACTATAAACGATAGGTGCGCTTGCCTTTATTGTGATCATAGTTAGTTTTAGACACATCAGGCTTTCTATTGTAGTAGAGACCGACATGATACTTCCTATGTGAGCCTTCCACTTTGAATTGGAAGCGAACCACTCTACATGCTTCCTTCCTACTAGCAAATTAATGAGCCCTCTAATAGGTTACTTTCCCTTGTCTCCATGCTGAGACCCTTATGGTCCTACTTCTTTGTTTTGAGATTTGGTGGATTGACCGTGGCCCTAAGCCAAATAATGCTTAAGGTGCCCCTTATAGATTTTCGTCTCAACGGAATGTTTTAAATGCACATATTGCTCAATGTGGTGCCCCCAAGCATTATTGTACTTTTTGTGGTGATTGGAGTTATTGCAATGTTAACTAGGTTGTATCTACGATTCTAGTTCTAAGATTCTCTGATATTTCTCCTAATAAAATGTATGGGAAAGGGAGAACCTTGGTCTATCGAGGTGGATATTTCTGCTACAACTTGTTGCAAGTATTGAGTTGCCTGTTCTATATCTAAGAGGGGGCACGTTAAACAATGGTTGATTCTCTGTAGTGGCTGGGAGAGTTGAAACCGCTAGAAAGATGTGATAAATCAGTGTAGTTGAGATAGCAAGGTCGGAGCTCAAGGGTATGTTTAGAGATTTCATGAACTACTCTAGGGTAGGGAGGAGGGCATGTGCATACTATAAAGATGGTCCTATGAGAGAAGAAGAAAAAAGAAATTGAGTAGATTTTAAACCAAAGGAAGATCTTGAGCCAGGCTAGATGGGGGTGCTAGCTGAAACGGAAGAGCAAATTGGATCAACGGGGGCATTGCTTTGGGACTATGAGGTCATGTTGTCAATGTTCACTGCACCAATTGTTGGTATTATTATACAACAAGGAGGAGGTATGTATGTGAATGTTGTGGTGATTATAGAGGCAGGTTCACCCAGTCGGGGCGAAGAGTTGGGGGTTACAAAGAGTGTAGAAGAGGAAAGTATGAAGGTTATGTGCTGAAGGTAACTTGACAGAGTGTAGGCTTGGTATCTTTGGAAAGTTTATCCTCCTTTCATCATTTTTGGGGGGTGTTTATAAGAGAGGGTCCTATGTTGGGTGGTTTTAATGTGTTGAACTCACCATCTAGTCATTATCATAAACGCATGGGGAGTATGGCTTTGATAGGAGAAATCCTATCATTCATTATAACTTAGCGGTACAAAACAGTTAAACCCACGTGGGGTTTGGTGACCAACGATATCACGTAACCGACAAAAGTTTGGGATTTGGGGATAATGGGTGATTTTTACCTACTAGGATGGTTTAGGCGAGGAGTGATGCTTGGGGTTGACTTTCCAATAGGCTGCAAAATTTGATGTGGTCGTTGAGAGCACCAAAAATATCCTAACCCTATAAAACAATGAAAAATAATATTATAAGGGAAGTAGGGTCAAATCCTCAGGGACCAGAATTGCACAAATGCATGTTCTTCCAAATCCCGGACAGAGTCATGCCTAAGAAAACCTGCGTACCTAGAAAATAAAAAAACATAATTAAAAATTTTGATATGGAAAAAATAAAATAAAAACAGAATTAAAAGTTTTGATTGAATTGAAATTGCGGAAATTAAAATTAAAATAGTGGAGATAAATAGAGTTGAGGAAAAAGAGTTTCTTATGGATATATTCCAGCCTCCGGTTGTCTCGATCCGCCTTGGGTTCAATCCTCAGCTTTTAGGTGATCCTTCTCAAACAGAATAAGCCAATTATAGTGGAAGAGGACGTGTACGACCACCAGCTATAAGATTTTAGACTTACGATTTAGCGAAATTTGACTCTAGCCGACAATCGCTTTTGTGGGACCATCTTATGCTAGATCATCACTTCTCAATGGCGAATACCGCGCCATTTTGTCTCTTGGGCTCGCCGATCTCTGATGTAGTAAACTAACGAACCGACTGTGCAACCTTCCCAAAACGTATAAAGTGGTCGTTCATTGCACAAGTTGAAAAGATCACCTATTAAGGGACATGGACGGAAGCGTCAGCCCCATAATGTGGATTCTAAGCCTCATGAACCCTTTTTGGGGAATTTTAACAACCTTTGGCTAGATAGATTCAGTGGCTCATGTTTTTTTGGGGAAAAAGAAATAAATGTAATGGAAATGGGATTTTTATTGAAAAATATGGAAAGAACAAAATGCTAAACTTTCTTAAGAGAGGGAGTGTTTACAGAAAAAGATGAGTGAAATTTGTGTCACTCCATCCCCTATTTATAGTACTAAGAAACCTAGTATATTCCTAACTGAATTCTAAAAGATGAATACAAATAAATAAAGATAGTTAAAGATAATTAAAGATAAATGCTAAAATTAAATCTAAATAATAATCCTTGATAATTATCCTAATATAATTAAAAATTAAATAGAGTCTTGTGCTATAAAAACTCTTCTTTTGCATTTTTGCTCCCAAAATCTTCCACACTTTGCATTTTCGGCATCACTTCTCTCCTACTTCGCATTCTGGCCCAATTTAACTTTAAATTCATGCTTTTAGCCCCCAACTTTTCTTTTGCCCTCAATTTAGTCCATGTAAGATAAAAAAACATAAATAGCTCAAATTAGTAGGATCATACTCAAAATAAACATATAATTAATACATAAAAATATGTCATTCTAGAGTATTACCAAATCCCCCTACTTAGCCCATGCTTGCCCTCAAGTATGATTCCTATCCACTGTGAAATTTAGATTTTGCCATGAAAGAAATATCACTCCAATGTTTTATAAAAATTAGGCTTAATGCATATGAAAATAAAGAGAACATTTAGCTTGCTATAATTAAATCTGAAAAAGTATTCCAATTTAATCACACAAAAATCAAAATCGACTTGGATTATTTCACGAAAATTAGGTAATTTTCTAAAACTTACGAAGACACCTTATTTGTTTCCACCTTTGGTCCCCTAATGCAATTTTTTTTTGTTTTTTTAATTTTAATTATTTTTTTAGGGAATATATTGAACCTTCTGACGCGAAGAGAGATGACTGCCAAGCACCCCACCCAGGTTACTCAGCCCAACATACTCCTAATTTATTATATTTTCCTTAAGAACATATCAAACCTTTGACGCGAAGAGAGATGACAACCAAGCACCTCACCCCGGTTACTCAGCCCAACATATTCCTAAAAAAAATTTTAATTCCAGTTAGCGGAGCTTACCTAACACGTCACACAACCTTTTGACGTGAAATAGGATGACAACCCAAACACCCTACCCCGGTTACTCAGTCAGTCACGTTTTAAGCTGTACTCATAACCACTGAAACATCAAAATTTATTATTAATGAAACAAAATTTTAATTAGGAGGACTAGGAAAAAACAATCAAGTGTCGAAAATTAGTTTCAGCAATCACCTAACAGTCATGAACATAACTTTAGCATGCAATTGTGTTAAGTGTTCTCTTTCCATTTAGACTTACAATTTTACTATAAGCAAGATAGGGTTATCTCTATTAATCATAATTATTTTAGCCAAATAAAAATAAAATAGTGGAGACGAAATCTAACTTAGCAAAATCATAACTAACTCATTAGACAAGAATCATGCTCGCAGGTCAAACAGTGGGCAAGTCCTGGTAAAAATCTTGGGCATGAAAAGAGGTAGAATATTCTAAAAAATTAAATATAGGCTGAAACGAGCACAAGGCAACAGCAACAGTAACACAACAGTAAAAGCAGCAGATAAAAGGACAGAAATAATGAGGAATGTCTCACCCTACTTAAAACACATTGTCCTCGATGTGAAAGAAAAAGGAAAAAGAAAAATAAGTGAAAGTAAAAGGGTTTAGAAAAACTCCCCATGTAGTTATTGTCGTTCACGCATAGCTGCAAGGAGGGGAAGGTTTGCAGTACTAAGGAAAGGTCACCCCAACAAGATGTCTGAAGACGCAGGAGCTTTATCCTCTTCCATTTTTATCACAAAAAAGTCTACAGGAAAGATAAGCCCGTTGACTTTCACTAATACATCCACAAGGACTCCTTCGGAATGCACAATAGTCCTGTCTATTAATTGAATGATAACACCTATTTTCATAAAAAAACCCGCGTTAAGTGATTCATAAATAGGAAAAGGCATTACATTTATGGAGGCACCTAAATCACACATAGCTTTTTTAATTCCTTAGTGGCCTATTTTGCATAGTATTGCGAACATGCCCCTATCTTTGCATTTCACTGGCATCTTCTACTGTAACACTGTGGATACATTTTAACCAACGCTTACCCTTTCATTACCAGTTAATTTTCGCTTGTTGGTGTAGAGCTCTTTAAGGAACTTGGCATATCGCGAAATTTATTTGATTGCATCCAACAGTGGCATGTTGATCTCGACATCTTTCAATGTTTCGAGGACTCCTTGTCCTCTTTATCTTTCTGACATTGGTTCAATCATCCTGGAAATAGAGGTTGAATTTTAGGCAATAGAGGTTTCGTTCTGACCTGTTCATCATTCTGTACTTTTCTTGGGCGGAATCTTGGCCAAGATTTCTGCTAGGAATTGGTTCTAGTTCTCTTCCACTTTGCAACGTCACTGCATTTGCATGTTGTCTTGGATTAGCTTCTGTTTGTGACTGCAACTTCCCTTATGAGTGCAGTTTTTCAATTGATATGGTTAACTCTCTTATAGACGCATCGATTTTCTGTTGAAAATCCTTTGTTTCCTTTTGGAAATCAAGAGTTTGCCATAGTATTTTCTGTTGGAAATCAACAGTTTACCGTTGTATCTGCTATTGGAAATCAAGCACATTAGCTGCTAATTTATTGATCATGGTTTCTAGAGAGGTACTTGAATCTTGTGTTTGTTGTGCAAACAGATTTTGGTATGGCAAGTTATACTGCAGGGCTCTCCATCCTGGGTTGTAGGTATTAGTGTAGGGGTCATAACGCCTTTGTGGTGTCCCAGGAATGTTCCTCACAGCATCCAGATAGGCCATAGTATCATCATACAAACTAGGACATGCATCAGTTGTATGCTCAGGTGTAGCACATATTCCGCATAGTCGGGCCGGTCTTGCTTTTTCGGTAAAAAGAGAATTCACAATATTAGTAAGTCTATCAACTTTATCTTCTAAGGTTGAATTACTTAGTTGGTGAACCCTTCTAATGGGCTCAGGATTGGCTTGAAATTACTGAGTATTTGCAACCATCATGGATACCAAGTCCCTTGCTTGTTGGGGAGTCATGTTGACCAATGCTCTTCCACTGGCGGCGTCTACCATATTCATCTCTATGGGCTTTAAGCATTCATAAAAGTATTGGAGTAGAGACTGTTCTGTTATACCATGTTGTGGGCAACTTGCACACAACTTCTTAAATCACTCTCAATAATCGTAAAGAGACTCTGATTCTTTTTGCCTTATCCCAACGATCTCCCTTCTTAATTCAGCTACACGTGATGCTGGAAAAATCCTGTTGAGCAACAAACGAAAAAGATCAGCCCTAGTTGTAATAGATCTAAGGGGAAGATAAAATAACCATTCCCTAGCAATCTGCTAGGGAAAAAGGGAAAGCACGCAATTTGATTTGATCTTCATTTACCCCCTGAGGTTTCATGCTAAGATAAACCATATGAAACTCTTTTAGATGTTTATGGGGATTTTTGTTTTGCAACCCACGAAAAGTTGGCAATAACTGGATTAAACCTGATTTCAGTTCAAAATCGGTATCCATAGTAGGATACGCAATGCACAATGGTGGTTGTTCTGCCGGAGCTTCAGCCAATTGCCGAATCGTTTGATCCATAAGTTGAAGTGCTAGATTTGGGTTTCGTTAACCCTAGCGTTAAACACTTCTTCTGGTGAATTGACTTCTACTTTTTCGCTCTCTAGTGTTTGAGTAGGATTTTTGTTAACCTTAGACTCAACTACATCATCGATTTCAATTTCTGGTGATGGGTTACTCTGAGTCCCAACCACTCCTGACTGCCTTTTCCGTAACTTCGTCTCCTTGCGATTGGCTCTCGTAGTCTTCTTTATTTCTGAATCAAACGCAAGAATACCTGGAGCAGATCTGGTCATAAGAAACAAAGAAACAAGATTAGTTTGTTACCAGTCCCCGGCAACGGTGCCAAAATTTGATGTTGTCGTTGAGAGCACCAAAAATATCCTATCCCTATAAAATAATTGAAAAGAATAGTATAAAGGAAGTAGGGTCAAATCCTCAGGGACAGGATTTGCACAAATGCTTGTTCCTCAAAATCTCGGACAGAGTCGTGCCCAAGAAAACCTATGTACCTGGAAAATAAAAAAACAGAATTAAAAGTTTTGATATGGAAAAAATAAAATAAAAACAGAATTAAAAGTTTTGATTGACTTGAAATTGCAAAAATTAAAATTAAAATAGTAGAGATAAATAGAGTTGAGGAAAATGAGTTTCTTATGGATAGATTCTAGCCTCCGGTTGTCTCGATCCTCCTTGGGTTCAATCCTTGACTTTTAGGTAATCATTCTCAAACAGAATAAGCTAGTTATAGTGGAAGAGGACGCCTACGACCACCACCTCCAAGATTTTAGACTTACGATTTAGCGAAATCTGACTCTAGCCGACAATCACTTTTGTGGGACCATCCTATGCTAGATCATCACTTCTCAATGGCGAATATCACGCAGTAAGCTAACGAACTGACTGTGCAACTTCCCAAAACGTAGAAAGTGGTTGTTCATAGCAGAAGTTGAAAAGATCACCTATTAAGGGACATGGACGGAAGCATCAGCCCCGTAATGCGGAGAAATGATGAATACTTGTTGAGAAGGCTAAGCGCGGATTCTAAGCCTAATGAACCCTTTTTGGGGAATTTCGACAACCTTCGGCTAGATAGGTTTAGTGGCTCATGTTTTTTTGGGGAAAAAGAAATAAACGTAATGGAAATGGGATTTTTATTGAAAAATATGGAAAGAACAAAAGGCTAAACTTTCTTGGGAGAGGGAGTGTTTACAGAAAAAGATGAGTGAAATTTGTGTCACTCCATACCCTATTTATAGTACTAATTAACCTAGTCTATTCCTAATTAAATTATAAAAGATGAATACAAATAATTAAAGATAATTAAAGATAAATGCTAAAATTAAATCTAAATAATTATCCTTAATAATTATCCTAATATAATTAAAAATTAAATAGATTCTTGTGCTATAAAATCTCTTCTTTTGCATTTTTGTTGTAACACGCCAAACCCGACCTAGACGTTATGACCAGATCTGGAATGCCACATAGAAGGGCTGTTTAAAAATTGCGCATTTGTTAAAAACTTCGTATTCTTTTAGAAAACTTCGAGCTTTACTGTTTGTGAAAATCAAATCTGCTTTGATGGTTATCTTGTAAAAACGTTATCATTATTATTAATATTCTCAAAAACTTGTTTATAGCAGAAATCAGATCCGGTGAATTTCGGGAGTGTGTTGTTTTGAAAACCGTTCGTTAACTTTTTAAGAAATTTCCATATTAATCATTAAACAATAAAACATAGCGGAAAAGAAAGTTTAAAAGAAAATTAAAGTTAAAAGGCCTTATTACAAAATTTTAAACCCAAATTAAATTAAATCTCAAAATAAAGTAAAACGGAAATTTACTAAAGTTTGAAAGAAGCACTCCGATGAATGGCCACCACAGAGTCCTCCGCAGCTCCAAATCCTCAATGCTGGGGATCACGTGCAAGGTTAAAGTAGAGGGGTGAGTTACCAGAACTCAGTGTGTAATCCCTTAATCGATCATTAACTGGGCCTGGGCCCATACAGAAGTAGACTGGGCCGAAGCCCATACAGAAGCAGACTGGGCCTTATCCTTATATACATAATAATGCAACCAAAACATGTAGCCTAACCCAATAATCCATCCTCTACACACCACCCGTACCAGCCCAACACACCTGTGGGGATTTCTAAATCGACCCACCCATCTGCTACAAACTAATATGACAGACAAGCTGCTGATCATAGAATTTGTGGCAAAGCCACCAGAATAATAGAATATATGTGGCATAGCCACTATACAGATAGTGGCAGAGCCACCAGAATAAGTGGCAGAGCCACCAGATTACACTTCCTCCAATCATCAATATCTCAATCCCATGCAGAATGTCATGTATGCAAAGCATATAACAAAAATGATGTATGAAATAAATTACCATCATAACCAGTTAAACAGAATACATGCAATCATACTACTCAGCCCTTAAAGGTATAACAGTAATTTACCAACTGAGGGTATTTTCGTAATTTACCCACCAAGGGTACTTTGGTAATTTTACCCTCCAGGGATATTTCGGTAATTTTACCTTCCAGGGGTATTTCGGTAATTTCGCACTCAACAACCATTTCGAAGGCCAACTGTTGCCTTGAGCGACACAGGACCCTTTTTAGGTCACTACGGAATTATTGGGCCTAAAATCCATCTTAGGCCCAATCGGGCCCATATGTTCGTGTGGCCCATTTCGCATGATTTCGATCTCAGATTTGCAGATTTCGCGATCAAACCTATCATTTGATAGTTTTCTAAAAATTTTGCCCCAAGTGGGCCGAATAGCCCATTTTGCCCGTTTCGGGCCATTACAGCCACAGTATCGCGAGATTGCTCGTGACGCTCTCAATGACTTACTGTCATTATTCGTCTTTCGATTTACCACTACGACCGTTCACACACTCGAGTGGTCACAGATACTGGTTTTCAGCTTTCCAGCTTTCAGCCGAGTCATAGAATATTGCAAACATGCATTCGGAAGGGTGTGAGATTACACACATGTTAACGATTTGCGGCACTCGGCACTTTTCCAATCACCTGAGATCAAAACCGACTAACAGTTAGTCCCCCCCAATTCGTTGATCCAAAAAATGTGAATATGGAGAACTATAGGCTTAACTTACCCACAAATATTAGCCTTCTTTCTAAAAAGGGTTTTCGATCCACTTCTACCGTTCAGAGATCCGCCCCTCAAATGCAAGAAAATGTGCTAGATTGCCAATCCAGATAATAATAACAAGAGAAGTAGCCTTTCGGCCCAAACGAATTCAATCCAAATAAGTGAACCATCAACCCCCAGTCCACCATGTCTTCACTTACCAACAATAAGACAATATCCCGAAGCAGTTGAACCAACAAGACACAAGTTTGCAACCTAGAGAATTTAGCCCTTACCAAAAGAGAGCAAGAAGGGTTCGAGAAAAAAAAAGAAAGAGTGATCAGATTTGGCCTTGCAAAAAGAATGAGAGTTTCAGTTTTTGAGAGAAGATGAGAGAAAGAAAAGATGGAAAAGAAATAGATAAATGATATTATCTTGTGAACACAGACAAACCGAATAGACCAGATAGGTTCGACGATCAAGAGGACACCAAGCTTCAGACTAGCCAATGTTCGGCTATTGGCAAGAAAAGAGAAGCCGATTCAAATGGAACAAAGGAGGAGGTTCGGCTATGGTGTAGAAGCAAACACAAATGGGAGGAGATAGAGAGTGTGTTTCGGTCAAGAGATGAATAGGTAATAGATAGAGGAAACAAAGTATGAAAGCTAAGCAAAAGAGAGACAATATGAAGCTGGAAGAAGCTTGAAGGAATTCGGCACAAGCAAAATTAGAAGAAAAAGGAGTAGGGGTTTCGGCCAAGAAGTGATTAGTGACAATAAGTGAAAAGAATAGTGTTTGAAGAATTGAGAAGAAAGAAGAATAGCAAGTTGAGGTTTCAGCAAAGGACTTTGAAATAAGAAGACCTGAAATGCTTTAGCTAAAAATGCCTAAAAGGTCAAAATTCCTCTCAAAGAACACTTAGAAAGAAAACCGCACTCCCCCTCACTCAATGACCGAATATGCTACCTAATCCCCTCCTCAGCCGAAATTCTCCCCCCTCAAACACTCCCAAGTTCGGCCAACACCCCTCTCTCCTCAATCCCTTGATTCTTTCCTTATTTTACTCCCCAACTTTCTCTCCATCACCCATTCAAACAATTTGACCAAGTCTCCCCTTCACCATGTAGAGTTCTACTCCAACTCCACCTCTTCTCCTCATTGAGCACAAAATAAAATTCCCATATACTGCATGTGGGATTCGAACATTCTCCCTCTCAGCCTCCCTTGTGATGCCATACCACTAGGCCACCTTGCTCTTTGTGTTAGCCAACACATTTAATTAAACCTTAAGTTCTGCTTCCACTAGCTTTCCCCACTAAAGTGCCCAAAAATCAAAATTTCACCAAGGCTTGGGCTCGAACTCGAGCCTCCCCAAGACCCCCAAACACACCCAAAACAACCCGCAAAGCAACCATAACATGCATTTACACCAATAACATAGACCCCTGAATTTTAAGATGTTACAGTTCAACCCCCTTAAATAAATTTTGGCCTCGAAATTTACCTGATCAAAAGAGGTGAGGGTATTGCTGTCGAATTGCCTCCTCAGGCTCCCACGTGGCTTCTTCTAAACCGTGACTACACCACAACACTTTGACTAGCGGAATAGACTTCCCCATCAACACTTTAACATCCTGATCCAAAATCTGCACTGGTTCTTCTTCAAAAGACAGATCAGGTTTCACCTCAATTTCTTCCACCGGCACTATATGAGATGGATTTGAACAGTAACGTCTCAGCATAGAAATGTGAAATACGTTATGTATTTGGTTTAACTCAGGGGGCAGCTCAAGCTGATATGCAATCAGTCCAATACGTTTCAACACTCGATAAGGCCCGATGAATCTGGGGCTCAACTTGCCCTTTTGTCCAAATCTCAAAATCTTTTTCCAATGTGAGACCTTCAGGAAGACACAGTCCCCTGCCGAATACTCCATCTCCTTACACTTCAAATCCGCATACGACTTCTGTCTATCAGAAGCTTCTTTTAACTGGTCCCAAATCAACTTCACCTTCTCCTCAGTTTCCGAGATCAATTCTGGACCCAACAACCGTCGCTCACCCAATTCTGTCCAACAAGTAGGGGTACGACACCTAAGACCATATAACGCCTCGTAGGGTGCCATATGAATGTTGGACTAGTAGCTGTTGTTATACGCAAATTTTGCTAAGAGTAGATAATCCTCCAACTACCCCTGATATCAATCACACAGCCCTTTAACATGTCTTCCAGAATTTGGATTACTCTTTCCGACTGACCATCAGTCTGTGGATGAAACGCTGTGCTGAAATCTAGCCTTGTACCCAAAGCTTCATGTAACACCTTCTAGAACCGAGATGTAAATCTAAGGTCCCTGTCCGATATGATAGACACTGGTACCCCAAGCAGCCTCACAATTTCTGCCACATACAACTTGGCCAACTTTTGTAGCGGGTAGTCAGTGCGCAGACTTAGTCAACCAGTCGACGATTACCCACACTAAATTTTTCTTAGTAGGCGTCAAGGGTAGTCCACTAACAAAATCCATTGTGATCCTTTCCCACTTCCAGAGTGGAATCTTCACCGGTTGCAGAAGTTTCGAAAGTAGCTGATGCTCCGCTTTCACCTGCTGACATGTCAAACACTTGCTTACGAAGTCAGTAACTTCACGTTTCAGTCTTGGCCACCAATATAGTTCTCGTAGATCTCGATACATCTTGTTTCCACCGGGATGTATAGCATATGGGCTATTATGCGCCTCCCACAGAATCATCTGTCTTAACTAAGAGTCCTTCGGCATACAAACTCTTCCACGAAAAGATAATATCCCTTCATTGTTCAGCCCAAAATCCACTGTCTCACCACTCTTCACCTGCTGAAAACGAGAACCTAACGACTCATCCAAAAACAGTTTCTCCTTATTCTGACTAACCCATGTTGGTTTCACCTGAAGTTCTGCTAATAAACTACCATCCTCATAAAGGCTGATACAAGCAAACATTGCTCTCAAATCAGATACCACCTTCCGACTTAGTGCATCTACCACCACGTTGGCTTTACCCGGGTGATACTCAATCGAGCAGTCGTAGTCTTTCAGCAACTCTATCCATCTCTGTTGCCTTAAATTCAGCTCCTTTTGGGTAAGGAGATACTTCAGACCCTTATGGTCGGTGTAGATAATTGACTTTTCTCCATACAGGTAATGTCTCCATATCTTTAGGGCGAACACCACTGCAGCTAGCTTTAGGTCATGAGTGGGGTAGTTCACCTCATGTGGCCTTAGTTGACGAGATGCATACGCCACTACCTTCCCATCTTGAATCAGCACACAACCCAAACCTGTGTGCTATGCATCACAATAGACAACGAATTCTTTCCCAGCCTCTGGCTGAATCAAAACTGGTGCTTCAGTCAGAATCTTCTTTAGTTTCTCAAAACTCTCCTGCTGCTTATCAGACCAAACAAACGGTACCCCCTTGCGCAATAACTTTACTAAAGGTGCAGTAATCAAAGAAAACCCCTCAACGAACCGCCTGTCGTACCCAGCCAAACCCAGAAAACTTTAGATTTCTAACATTAACTTCGGTGGCTTCCAATCCAATACAGCTTCAACTTTCTGAGGATCAACCCTAATCCCCTCGGCAGACACAACATGCCCCAAAAATGTCATTTCCTTCAGCCAAAACTCACACTTACTGAATTTGGCATAAAGTTGCTTTCTCAATATCTGCAGCACAACCCGAAGATGTGAATCATACTCCTCCTCCGTTCTTGAATACACCATGATGTCATCTATGAATACCACCACGAACAGGTCTAAATAGGGTTGGAAATCCCAGTTTATCATATCCATAAAAGTGGCTAGTGCATTCTTTAATCTGAACGACATAACCAGAAACTCGTAACGCCCATAACGAGTTCGGAATGCAGTCTTGTATATATCAGCCTCCTTAACCTTTCACTGATGATATCCCGATCTTAAATCTATCTTCGGGAAGACCGAAGCTCCCCGTAGATAATCGAACAGGTCGTCAATCCTTGGTAGCAGGTATTTGTTCTTAACAGTTAGCTTGTTCAACTATCGATAGTCAATGCACATATGCATTGACCCATCCTTCTTCTTCACGAACAATACCGGTGCTCCCCACGGCGATACACTTGGTCGGATAAATCCGCGGTCCAATAACTCTTGGATCTAAGCTTTAAGTTCTACCAGCTCCTTCAGTGCCATCCTATAAGGGGCGATGGACACTGGAGCCGTTCCCGGTAACAGCTCAATGCTAAATTCGACCTCACGATTCGGAGGCAACACTGGAAGCTCTTCAAGAAATATGTCCGAAAATTCCTTCACAGTTCTGACAGCCCCAACAGACAATTCCTTAGCATCAGATGTGCTGACAAAATCTAGAAACGCCTCACACCCTTTGCGCACCATCTTCTCGGCCTTTAATGCTGAAATCACATTGGACAGATAATCCCTCATTTCTCCTATCACAATCACTTCCTTGTCCTCTGTGGTCCTTAATACCATACGCTTAGCAGCGCAATCCAAATTTGCACGGTGTTTAACTAGCCAGTCCATGCCTAATATAAGATCAAACTCGCCAAACGGTAGTTCCATCAAATCTGCCGGAAATACCACTCCTTGAACTTCTAGATGCATATTCCTAAACAACTTGCTCACTACTACAGATTGTCCTAAGGGACTAATTACCGACATATCTCTATCAGTAAACTCAAATTGTATCCCCAAAGTCCCAGACACAGTACAAGAAACATATGAATGGGTAGATCCAATATCAATCAAAGTTGTAAATGGCATATCAAATATGAGAAAAGTACCGATTATGACGTCCAGTGCATCGCCATCCTCTCGACGTCATGCCGCATAAACCAGTCCCGACTGTCTTGCATATGTATTACCAGCACCTCTGCTCAGTGCTCCACGACCTCGTCCAAATCCATTTCCCCCTCTGGGCAGACCACTACCTCTCGGTGGCTACTGACCCCCTCTTCCTGACTGCACAAACCTCTGACCCACTATCTACTCCCTAACAGGATCCCAAGGACAGTCCTTTATCTGATGATCCTTGGACCCACGTCTGCAACACCCACCAGATCTTCTCCAGCACTCCCCCGGATATGTTTTCCCACACTGCACACAGGGTTGCAATCGACCCACAGCAACTGGCATCCCAACTCGAGCTGGCCCATCCAACCTAGGCCCCTTTTAGAATCCCCCAGAAGAACCTGCTGACCCAAAACCTCTCTTATTCTTGCCCCTATCCTTATCTCAATTTTGCCTCTCAGAACATTTCACCTCTTCGGCAATCTTTGCTTTCTCGATCAAAGTGGCAAAATCTCTTTCCCGCTGCGGAGCTATCAGTACCTGCAACTCATCCCACAGACCATCCTCGAACCGTACACAGTGTTCATAGTCGATCACAACTATACTCCGAGCGTAATGGCTCAAGAGTAGAAAATCTGCCTCATATTCCGCTACTGATTTATTTCCTTGGACCAGATTCAAGAATTCTTTTCTCCGAGCGTCCACATAGCTAGCCTCGACATACTTTCCCTGGAACGTTGTTTTAAAGAAGTCCCAGGTTATACGATCCGCTGGTGTACCTTCCCTCACAGTGAGCCACCACTGGTACGCCTCATCTCGCAGTAGGGATACCGCCCCTTTCAGCTTCTGCTCCACTAAGCGGTCCAGATCATCCATGATCCGCTCGACTGCCTCCAACCAATATTCCGCCACATTTGGGGCTACACCAGAAATGCCCCTAAAAACTTCAGCCCTGTTTGATAGGAGTCGCTCAGAAATAGACCCATGGGCTGCCGACCCAGTACTTGCTCCAGCAACCCGTTTCAAAACTTGCAGCATTGCCTGGGACAGAGCGCCGTCCCCTCCAGTTCGGTCATAAGACCCTGTTTCGGTCACTGTGATGTAGGTGCTTCCATTTCAGGCATGTGCCCTGATGCGGTGGATCTAACCCTAACACCTCGGCCTCTACCACGGCCGCGTGTACTACGTCCACGTCCTCTTGTACTCATACTGCTAAATCGAGTTCATCTGATTAAGAATTTTATGAATCGGTCTATAATTCTGATGTTTATTAACAAGTGTTTTATGAAAAACAAGTATAAGAGTTATTCTCGCAGATCGAATTTCCTAATGTCTCAATCTCTATAGTCTTAGCTCCTATAGCTAACAGTTTTAGTGTACTACTCTAGTAGTTTTCTCTCTTACAGACATTTCATCATATCATAAAATAAGAGGACTTACGGATTTGGTGCCGGACACTCGGGTGCCATACATCCAATAAAGATATATTTTTCTAAATTAAATTTCAAACAAGTTTTGAAAAACGTTTTTGAACCCATTCCACAGCCGAGTTTTGCAAAATAGACTCTGATACCATAAAATGTAACACCCCAAACCTAGCCTAGACGTTATGACCGGATCTGGAATGCCACATAGAAGGGCTGTTTAAAAACTACGCATTCGTTAAAAACTTCGTATTCTTTTAGAAACTTCGAGCTTTACTGTTTGTGAAAATCAAATCTGCTTTTATGTTTATCTTGTACAAACGTTATCATTATTATTATTCTCAAAAACTTGTTTATAGATTCGGTGAATTTCAGGAGTGTGTTGTTTTGAAAACCGTTTGTTAACTTTTTAAGAAATTTCCATATTAATCCTTAAACAATAAAACATAGCGGAAAAGAAATTTTAAAAGAAAATTAAAGTTAAAAGGCCTTATTACAAAATTTTAAACCCAAATTAAATTAAATCTCAAAATAAAGTAAAACAGAATTTGGAAGAAGCACTCCGATGTATGGCTACCATAGAGTCCTCCGCAGCTCCAAATCCTCAATGTTGGGGATCACCTACAAGGTTAAAGCAGAGGGGTGAGTTACGAGAACTTAGTGTGCAATCCCCTAATCGATCATTAACTGGGCCTGGGCCCATACAGAAGTAGACTGGGCCGAAGCCCATACAGAAGCAGACTGGGCCTTAGCCCTATATACATAATAATGCAACCAAAACATGTAGCCTAACCCAATAATCCATCCACTACACACCACCCGTACCAGCCCAACACACCTGTGGGGATTTCTAAATCGACCCATCCATCCGCTACAAACTAATATGACAGACAAGCTGCTAATCACAGAATTTGTGGAAAAGCCACCAGAATAACAGAATATATGTGGCATAGCCACTATACAGATAGTGGCAGAGCCACCAGATTACACTTCCTCCAATCATCAATATCTCAATCCCATGCAGAATGTCATGTATGCAAAGCATATAACAAAAATGATACATGGAATAAATTACCATCATAACCAGTTAAACAGAATACATGCAATCATACTACTCAGCCCTTAAAGGTATAACAGTAATTTACCAACCGAGGGTATTTCAGTAATTTACCCACCAAGGTTACTTTGGTAATTTTACCCTCCAGGGGTATTTCGATAATTTTACCCTCTAGGGGTATTTCGGTAATTTTACCCTCCAGGGGTATTTCAGTAATTTTACCCTCCAAGGGTATTTCGATAATTTTACCCTCCAAGGGTATTTCGGTAATTTTGCACTCAACAGCCTTTCCGAAGGCCTACTGTTGCCTCGAGCGACACAATACCCTTTTTAGGTCACTACGAAATTATTGGGCCTAAAATCCATTTTAGGCCCAATCGGGCCCATAGCTCGTGTGGCCTATTTCGTATGATTTCGATCTCAGATTTGCAGATTTCGCGATCGAACCTATCATTCGATATTTTTCTAACAATTTTGCCCCAAGTGGGCCGGATAGCCCATTTGGCCCGTTTCAGCCCGGTTAGGCCTGTTACAGCCTCAATATCGCGAGAGTGCTCGTGACGCTCTCAATGACTTACCATCATTATTCATCTTTCGATTTACCACTACGAGCATTCGCACACTCGAGTGGTCACAAATGTCGGTTTCCAGCTTTTCGGCTTTCGGCCGAGTCACAGAATATTGCAAACATGCATTCGGAAGGGTGTGAGATTACACACCTGTTAACAATTTGCGGCACTCGGCACTTTTCCAATCACATGAGATTAAAATCGACTAATAGTTAGTCCCCCCCCCCGTTCGTTAATCCCAAAATATGAATACGGAGGACTACAGGCTTAACTTACCCATAGATATTAGCCTTCCTTTTGAATAAGGTTTTCGATCCACTTCTACCGTTCAGAGATTCGCCCCCTAATGCAAGAAAATGTGTTAGATCGCTAATCCAGATAATAATAACAAGAGAAGTGGCCTTTCGGCCTTAACGAATTCAATCCCAATAAGCGAACCATCAACCCCCAGTCCACCATGTCCTCACTTACCAACAATAAGACAATATCCTGAAGCAGTTGAACCAACACGACACGAGTTTGCAACCTAGAGAATTCGATCCTTACCAAAAGAGAGCAAGAGGGGTTCGAGAAAAAAAAATAGAAAGAGTGATTAGATTTGGCCTTGCAAAAAGAATGAGAGTTTCGGCTTTTGAGAGAAGAGGAGAGAAAGAAAAGATGGAAAAGAAATAGAGAAAAGATATTACCTTGTGAACACAGACAAACTGAATAGACCAGATAGGTTCGACGATCAAGAGGACACCAAGCTTCAGACTAGCCAATGTTTGGCTATTGGCAAGAAAAGAGAAGCCGATTCAAATGGAACAAAAGAGGAGGTTCGACTATGGTGTAGAAGCAAACGCAAATGGGAGGAGATGGAGGGTGTGTTTCGGTCAAGAGATGAATAGGTAACAAATAGAGGAAACAAAGTATGAAAGCTAAGCAAAAGAGAGACAAGATGAAGCTGGAAGGAATTCGGCACAAGCAAAATTAAAAGAAAAAGGAGTAGGGGTTTCAGCCAAGAAGTGATTAGTGACAATAAGTGAAATGAATAATGTTTGAAGAATTGAGAAGAAGGAAGAATAGCAAGTTGAGGTTTCAGCAAAGGACTTTGAAGTAAGAAGACCCGAAATGCTTTAGCTAAAAATGCCAAAAAGGTTAAAATTCCTCTCAAAGAACACTTAGAAAGAAAACGGCACTCCCCCTCACTCAATGACGGAATATGCTACCTAATCCCCTCCTCAGTCGAAATTCTCCCCCTCAAACACTCCCAAGTTCGGCCAACTCCCCCTCTTTCCTCAATCCCTTGATTCTTTCCTTATTTTCCTCCCCAACTTCCTCTCCATCACCCATTCAAACAATTTGACCAAGTCTCCCCTTCACCATGTAGAGTTCTACTCCAACTCCACCTCTTCTCCTCCTTGAGCACAAAATAAAATTCCCATTTGTTGCATGTGGGATTCAAACACTTTCTCTCTCAGCCTCCTTTGTGACGCCACACCACTAGGCCACCTTACTCTTTGTGTTAGCCAACACATTTAATTAAACCTTAAGTCCTGCTTCCACTAGCTCTCCCCACTAAAGTGCCCAAAAACCAAAATTTCACTAGGGCTTGGGCTCGAACCCGAGCCTCCCCAGGACCCCGAAACACACCCAAAATAACCCGTAGAGCAACCATAACATGCATTTACACCAATAACACAAACCCCTGAATTTTAGGATGTTACATTTGCTCCCAAAATCTTCCACACTTTGCATTTTCGGCACCACTTCTCTCCTACTTCACATGCTGCCCAATTTAACTTTAAATTCATGCTTTTAGCCTCCAAATTTCCTTTTGCCTTCAATTTAGTCCCTGTAATCAATTTAGTCCCTGTAAGATAAAAACCATAAATAGAATAGCTCAAATTAGTAGGATCATACTCAAAATAAACATATAATTAATGCATAAAAATATGTCATTCTAGAGTATTATCAGCTACTAATGATTTTGCTGCTTAGGTGACCTTCCGACTTGCTAAGGTGACCTTCCGACTTGCTATGTGTCCTTATTCAGATAGGGGTATAAGAAAGCCAAATTTTTTAATTCGATTCGATCTACTTTTTTTTGTTTTTAATATTTTGTATTTCAATGAATTTATCAAAAATTGAACATGTTTATAATAAATTCTTTCATAATAGATGAATTTATATCCATATATTAGAAAACTAACAAATAATTTAATTCTCATTATGATCAAATTCTAGTCTTCCATTGAATAATTTTTTATATTTGAATTGATATTTTTATATTTAATTTTATATTTAAACTAAATTAATTTATAAATTAATAAGTTGAATTTTTTTATTTTGGTTATTAATGTTATATTTGAGTAATTTAATTCAGTTGGGTTATTTCATTTTTTTAGGTTCATTTATATAATGGTATTGAGTATTTAAATATTGGGTTGAGAAAGGATGTTAAGTTGGGATGGGTTTACATGATCCTTAACAGGTTTATTCGGTTTGGATATGCAAAACCAAAAAATCAATCGAATAAACTGAATAAGCTAACCGAATAAGCTAACTGAATAAACTAAAATAGTTCGATTTATTCAGTTCAGTTAGCTCAGTTATTTGGTTTAACTGAAATCATGCTGTCCCTATGTGTCATAGCTCCCCTTATTCCTTCTAAAGGAATATTACATTTTTCAATTAAAATATTATTATTTAATTACTATTGTTCAAGTAAAACTCTTGTGACTTTTTCCTATGAACTTTGGGTTGAGCCAAAATTATCCTGTAATTCATATTTTGAACATTGTTACTCTTTCAAAAAATAATTTCATAGAAAGTCAAATAACGATCTAGACCACCTCGCTCAAAGCACATGTATTAATTTAATCTAGGGTTTGTTACTATAAATATCACAAGATTTTGTTTTACAATTTTTTTACACTTTTTCTATACTATAAACATTGCTTTCTAACCTCGAAGGGTGTGTGATAAAATAATTAAAATTTTGCTAAAAGCCCTAGATGGCTAATATCGGATCTGCTATTAACCTACCGTGCAGTACCCTAAAAGGTTGTGTGCTCAAATAATTAAAATTTGGCTAAGTGACATAGAAGGCTAGCATCTGCTTTGCTATTAACTTATCGAGAAGTACCCTCAAAGTTATTAAAATTTGGCTAACTGCCTTAAAAGGCTAGCAACGGCTCTGCTATTAACTCAGCAAGTAGTACCCTCGAAAGCGTGTGTGCTCATATATGAATTTTAACATAGTGCAGTATATTTTTTAGCAATAATATGCATTTCCACTCATCATTAGTGTGGGACGAATAATTTTACACATAAAATTTCTTTAAGTGCTATACGTTCCATGTTTTGGGAACTGTTTTGCCACTCATTCTAACTAGCTTGTAGGCTCCAAAGCCTAATTTTTTGACTTTTGGAATCTATTTTTCCCCCTTTGCGTAAGTGTGTAGTTGCCTTCTGTATTTTTCATTACCAAGTTGCCTACCTGGAATTGTTTTTTCTTGACCCTGACATTATAATAGTTGGCTACCTACTAAGTTCTAGCAACCAGCTGGATTTATTTGGAAAAATTTCAGCACAGCGAAAAAATAAAAATTTGAAAAATGATTTAGTTTGTAATATTTATAGCAATAAATGTTTCTCTAAAAATACATGTGCTTTGTGTGAGACGGATCCTTGACGTTTTTTATTTTCAACCGAACGATCTTCTCCATTATTCTCGTACCACGAGTCATTTCGAGTGAGGGTTCGAATAATTACAAATCAAACACAAAACCAAAAATAATTTTCTTACTTTCAATAGGAAAGTAAATCTCTTTATAGAAACCGATAAAATTGTTATTATGAAAAATAAAATTTGTACTTGGAAATAAATTATCGCTATTTTCAAGCAGAATAATAATATCTCAAAGTTGTATAAAACTTGTATATTTTTAGTCTTACCAATGTCATCTATTTATAGAGAGAGATAAATGAACCCTAGTTGAATTAGTAGAATACAAAAAATACTTATTGAATAGAAAAATTAATCCCCTAGTTGAGTTAGGAGAGAAGAATGGCTAACCCTAGTTAATAACACTATGCTTGTCGCCCCTCATTCTTATTATGAGGAATTTTGGGTCTCCCCTGTATTGGGTCAAATTATATGTGTTTTTTAGACTTTTAACTCGAACACTTTATAATTTAATTCAGCCCAATACATGTTTCCCTATTTCCAAAAATAAATATTATTTATTAAATTAATTTTAATTAATTAATTTTTCAATTAAATAATTTTCTAAACTCAATTCTAGTTCCGTTAAAGTCGTGACAACTTTACCTTAAAAATATATATGAGAAAATGTATTTAATTTCTACATTCAATGGATTCACAATGACCAATTAATTTAATTCTATTTTCAAATTTTAATTATTTAATTAAATAATAATTCGAAAAACTTAAATCAATTCTCAAGTCCTTACCATACTTACTAAGAAACCATATTCATTTTCGAATGTTATCCTTACAAGATATCCCTAATTTCGTTGGGATAAATCTGTCATCCTAATATGATCATATTTTATCTCATTGTAACCATTACATCATCCTTATGAAAAGTTAATTACTATCAAAAAGTAATTAAGCCATTCATCATTAAGATAAATTACCCGCGACCACGTTTACTTTTCATCTTTCATGTAGTTTCAATAAGAGGATATCATTTACCCATATCTTGGGCTATGAATTCTACTATTGTGAATGATGCTACATACTGCAGAAGTCGTATACCCAACACACCAGCTTTCAGTTCCTTATCTATTTGAACTCAGGCTTTTACTTACATCAAAGTATACCAGTAACGCATACATAATCCATCAACCACTCAGGATTAAGGTACACCACACTATGGTTGTCACAAGTAAATGAATCCATAAACAGATTTAGGATATATTCTACTTGGGTCCTATCTAATATATTGCCAATCTAGTCAATCACATCTATGTCTCTATCTTCTGGGAGTCATCCCCTCTGATGCTCAAGACAAAACAAAATACTGCTTAGTATTAGTTAAACATTAGATAACCAGTGAGCCAATGTTTGCTTCTATTTTACTTTGCACATAAAAACCATTGAGTACAATATACACTGGGTATTAATGTAATTCATGAATAACTTTATTAAACCAATCTGTTCGGAAAAATACAAGTGTTCAAACGAATATACTACACTTAGGGCACTAGATCAAACATATTTTTGCTTATTCCCATTTTTCTTCTAGTAGGTCTAAGTTCACCCATAGCATCTCATCATTCTGGTTAGGTTGATAGTGTACAGTTTTGAAAGAACTTATGTAACAACTTATTTTCGATGGTACCAAAAATTGTGGTTTTGGAATCTCATTTTTTGACAATTGAGTCAATAAGTATTATTATTAATATTTAATAGTCTATTATGGTATTATATTAAATTTTGGTTAGGTAATTTTGGTGATTGAATGGTTAATTACGGTACAAGGACTAAATCATAAAAATCGTAAAACTTAATCGCTATAGATTTTTATTTGTTAAAAGGTTTAAAAAGTGAAGTAACAAGGATTTAAGTGGCAATTTATCATTTTTCAAGTATAGTGGACTATTTATGAATTATTTTTAAGTAAATTATATGTTGTTTAATATTAAAAATTAAGTAAAATGTAGTAAAACATAAAATAAATTAATGTCCGCTTTCATTTTTATCATCTTCAACCCTTCACCATTGTTTCTCTGTTGAAAGAAAACCAAAGCTTTCAACCAAGCTTTTCTTCAAAATTGGTATGCTATTTTTAATCCGTTTCTTGTAATTTTTATGTTTTCGAAATCCCGAGAACTTGATTTATCTAGCCCAGAACTATTTCATGAAATTTTTAAAGTTTTAAAATATTACCATTGATGATTTTTGAAGTTTCTAATGATAAATGGTTGCATGTTGTGCTTAGATGTTAAGCAGGGCTAAATTGTTAAGTGGATTTTTTTGTTAATTTTGTGTTTAGGGACTAAATTGCTATTATGTTGAATTTGACATGAAGTTGCTGAAATTTTGGATTCTATAAGGTTATAAGAGGACAGAATTGAAAACAATTTTAAAAATGGGGCTTGAAAATAAAAGATATGTAAGTTCTGATTTTAGGGACTAAATTGAATAAAAGGTAAAAGTTTATAAAAATATTGTAAAATGTTATTAAAGGGTCATATGCATATGTTTAAACATTATAAGGTATTTTGAGTTTATAATTGAATTAAATTATTATATACATCAAGAAACGGAACAACCAGTCGATAAATGCGAGAAAGGAAAAATTGTAGAATAATCCTTGGTGTTGTGTTTGTTGCTGTTTTGGTTAGGTAAGTTTGTATAATACTTATTTCGTTTAGTATTTGATAGGTTTTTATTGTGTTTATGTATGTATGTATGTATTATTTGTGATGGAATTGCCAAAACTAATGAATTTGGTATTGAAGGATTAATTTGTTAATTGAGGTTTAATTGATAAGTGAAGGTAATATGTAAATGCAAATGGTTGAATTATATGTGTATGATGATGTAAAGTAAAGGATCGAATATAGAATCAAGGCCCAAGTGAACTTACTGATTGATTAGGATACAAATGACATGTCATTAGGGTTTAAATATAGCAGACACTATGTGTCGGTGTTTATATTGTATTAGGCACAATGTGCCGGTATTTATATTTTATTAGGTACTATGTATTGGTGCTGGATACCTTACTGATAGCTGAGATTCAACATTTCTTGTGGATTCTCCATAGCTCATGTGAGCAACATCAAGTAAAGGTTAATGTTCCTATTTACAGCTCGTGTGAGCAAATCTATCTCGAGTATCTGAGGTTAATTTACTATAGTTCTCCAGGCAAAACTAAGTTATTAAATCGAATGAGATGAAAGAGAATTTGTATGGAGATATTAAATATGAATTGAGCTTGGTTATTATGGTTACTATGTTACTCATATGTATGTGATAATCATTATGTGATAATGTACTAACCAAGTTGGTTATGGCATGAATTGTGTAAGGTGACAAAGAATACCATGTTTGTATGATATTTTCAATTATTGAGATATGAAATGTCATGTATGTTGCGTTGAATTTTATACGAACTTACTAAGCTTTGAGTAAGCTTACCTTTGTTTTGTTTTTCTTCCTTGTACATTGTCGAAAATAGTGCTGTTGATTGGATCATTTTCGAAAATCACACAAATCCCTTTGGTATACTTTCGAACATTTTGGCCCGGTTATAAGTGGCATTTGAATAGCTGTAAATGGTTATGTATATAGATATGTGTGTTTGTGTGAGATTGAAACTTATGTTTTAGTACAATTTGATGTGGAAATAGGTTCAATGTATGAAAGTATTGATGTTGTTATGTTTGTTTGTTACATGAAATGACATATATGCTTTGGTTAATATTGTCTCACTTACTTGATGAGTTTTGGCACTTAGAAATGATGATGATGTGATGAATGTATGTGTATGGATGTTAATGTATGCTTATAAGTGAACGGTTTGATTTAGTCTTATTGTAACGTGGTGCTAATTATGGCCTAATGGTAAGATATTTAAGCTAATAATAAGTAGTATTCTTTTTTCTTTTTTTTTGTAATGAAATGATAATGTTTTAGATAAGTATTGGATCATTAATATGTATAGTATAGGTTCCCGTTATGGTTGGTTGAATTCATGCATTTAAATATCTATAATTGTCTTACATGGTTTGATACACAACCGTGTGTCACAGACGGACTTGTGGCACGACCATGTGCTCCTTAGAATTTAGATAGCATGTACACCACATGGTTGCAAAATGTCACACAGGTTGGTCACACACCCATGTGGTATTGTTCATTTGGCCATCGAATTTGCACACGGTCTCAGTTAGTTACACGACCCCGATATACGACCGTGTGACTTTTAATGAATTTCTTTGCATATATGTCCACATGTTTCAGTGAGTTACACGGCTTGCCCACATGGCCGTGCAACTCCATATCACACGGTCATAGTTTTTCACACGGCCATGTGACCCCTTTTTGCTAAAATATCCATACTTTTTGTTAAGTTTGCAATTAAGTCCTTATTTGTTTTTGGGTTGATTCAAGAGCTTTCGTAAGCTCATTTGAGACTCGAATATGTTTATAAATCATATTTTTCTTGGATCATGTAATGTTTTATTATTTAAAGGAATTTTTAAATCCAGATTTATTTGTGATATGCTTTGTTAACTGTTGTAGCATCCCATAGCTCGGGTTCAGCGATCGGACTGAGTTAGTTGTGTTACGACTTATGCCAATTTCTACTAGGATAACTGTCTTTGTTCCAATTATCAATTTGAAGGGAGTTTCTCTTGTTATTTTGTGTGATGTTGTTTGGAGGGCCCATAGTATTTCGAGCGATTCCTTTATCCATACTCCCTACGCTTCACCAACCTTTTTCTTTACGGAGGTTAAAATCTTTTTGTTGGCAGCCTTAGCCTGCTCGTCTGTTTGGGGGGGTTCCTGAGCCTTTGGTGATTGTAATATTCAAACTCTGGTTAATTTCCTTGAACTTTCCCTAGATTGTGTGCCATTATCAAGGATGATGACATGGGGCAGGCCATAAAGGCATATAATCATTTTCTACACAAAATTTTCAATTTTCCATTTTGTTTCTAATGGTTCAACCTCCATCCATTTTGTGAAGTACTCTACCATAACTACTATGAACTTTTTTTTCTCCTTATAGCTGTTGGGAAAAGGCTAGGAATATTCATGCCCCATGTAACGAACAACCAAGGACTAAAGATTTCATGTAATGACTCAGCCGGCATCCAAGAGATGGGAGCAAATTTCTAGAAATGCTCACATTTCACCACAAAGTCCATAGTGTCATTGTGAATGGTTGGCTAGTAATAGCCCCGCCTTAGAATCTTTTGGGCAAGGGATCTTTCACCTATATGATGTCCATAAATGCCCTTGCAAACCTCTCGTAGAACATAATTTACCTCCTCAGGGCCCAAATTGTTGGAAAAATTAGTTTAGAAAACGTGTTTGTTTACGCAACGAAATTTTACAAATTTTATAAAATCTGAGCTTTTGTGTTTTTTCTAACAATAATCTTTACCAAACTAGTATGTGTTTTTGACTTTAACAATTTTGGTCATCTCTTAGCTTTCAACCAACATGATCTTCTCCGCTATTCTCAAACCATCGGTTTGCTTAGAGAGTGAGCTCTAACTACACTAATCGATATGACAATGAAAACTTTTTAGTTTTCCAGAGGGAAAAATTAAATTTCTTTATGGGCAAGAAACCTAACTCAAGTTCTCACAAAGTAAAATTTGTTAGGGAATAATAAATCTTATTATTTTCCATCAGAGTAACTACGTTAAATATGTGTTATATTTTGACTTGGTCCATGCCCCATATTTGTAGGGAAAAATCACAAGAGCTCTCTTCGAACAGGAGCAGACAAAATAATAATATTTTAATACAAAATACATAATCCCACAGTGACTTTACTAGGATGGGTAACACACCACTCTAGGACACCCAAGGATGCCACCCATAACTTATAGTTGGCCATATTTGACTCATTCATGTATTGGGTACAATTATATGTTATGTGATATTTAAATCAACTCATATAATGAAACACCCCAAACCCGGCCCACGAACCTTGACCGAATCTGGTATGTTCCTCGAAGAAAATCGGTTCAAAATTCGTTTATTACTTTGGAAAAACTATGTGTTTTGAAAGAAAAATTATTATTGGGTTGGCTTGAATTGAAAACAAGTTTATTTCATTAAAAATCCTTTACTTTAGGTGACAAAACGTTTAGGGTTTGTTTTAAAATAAATTTATTAAATCCATTAATTAATAATAGTTCGTAATCATAATAAATAAAAGTAAAAATAAAGAAATTCAACTATGGCCTTATTACATCAAATAGTCCCAAAATTAAATTAAAGTACTTAATAAAATAAAAATCCAAATTCAATAAATTCCTTGCTGTGCATGGCCACCTTTAACTCCTGCCGACCCGGTCCATTACTGTTCGTCACCTGAAAAAGGTTCCCACAATGGGGTGAGTCAAACAGACTCAGTGTGTACACAAACACTAAGTCTTAACAAAATCAGGCATTTCAAATCATACATGTACATATAGCATTTAAACAATATGATGCAACCCGAACCCAAACCTAGATGCCATCCGCTACACATCACCCGTACCAACCTGCACACCGTGGGGACTACTAAGTCAACCCTCCAACCGCTACACACCATCGAAGGCAGTCGCTGCAGTCGACGTGCTCATCGCCCTTATAAAATTCGTGGCATAGCCACCAGATACATATTTTGTGTCATGAGACACCATATTCAGATATCGTGGTCTTAGGTCACCACATTCAGGTATCGTGGTCTTAGGTCACCACATTCACTTCCCCTTTTCATAATATCCCATATGCCCCCATATATCATACACATTATGCAATATCATGCCTTAATTCACATTCTTATCATATTCACATTCATGGCATAACAAATTTTATCATACTCATAGTAGGAGTAGGAAAACGTACTTAGTACTGTGTACCATAACATGGTACTTAGCCATATTTTCCACATTCGTATAACATACATACATATTTAAATATTTCCATAAAACTTATTAAGAATTAGTGTGGGGTACACACCTGGTTCGCTTAAGGTTTCCAATCCAAATCCCGAAAAGCTTGATCTAATGCCTTAGATCTTAAATCTCTACATTTAATCAATCATTTAATACTTAGTAAAGAGCCATTCGGCCATAAATCCAAATCCTAGTAGGATTTGTATGCTTAAACCCTTACCTTGCCGATTTGATGTCTAATCAAATGCCGGAAACTTTGTATCCTTCTTTCTTGAAATCGGCAATCACTAGATTACTTGAATAGATTAGTTTCGGCTTTTGAATAATACATATATTTACCAAACATGGCCTTGGCCGAATGCTATAGACACTTACCTTGTGGATTTTAAATCCTGAAACTCACTGAATAACTAGGGAACACGCGGCCTATGGTGTACCTTCGGGAAAAGAACTTCTCCTTCCTTGTAGTCAACACTTAGTAAATCTCGAAAGATCTCTTCAAAATTTCGGCAACAAGATATTAAGGGTATTAGAATCTTAATTTCGACAGACTTAAAAGAAATAGAATGAGAATCGAACCTAATCCTACCCTTACTGAAGAATTCGATGGAACTCTTGCTTGAACCCTTATCAGTATTCGGCTATGGCCCTGATATGTATCACAATTTCGGCTCTTGAGGCTTAGTGAGAAATCGGCTAGGGCTATTGGTACCTTCAGCTTTTAATTGTGTTTGTAATAGAAGAAGAAAAGAAAAGAGAAAAAGAGAATAATGGCAGAGAAAATTCGGCAGAGGAAAGAAAGAAAAGAATGGAGAAATTTGCTAGAGAATTTCGGCAAAGGCTTCCTTGAAGAGAAAAGAATGAATGAAGAATAGCCTTACTCTTCCTTCCTTAGCCGAAATTACTAGGCTAGAGTCCCTTACTTGGCCACCACTCTCATATCTTTATCACTTTATTTTAAAATTAAAGAATAATCCTTTAATTTATCTCTTATCTCTTAATAAAAAATAATACTAATAATAATCCATCATTATCTATCTATTTGCCGAATTTTAAAAGGATAAAAACTCCTAAAAATTAGCCTTGGTGCCGTCCTCCCCACTCTCTCTCATTGACGCCACCTAGCAAAATAAATCCTTAAAATTTTGCTTCCCACGCGGCTCGAACACAAGCCCTCCTTGCACTGCATGTGGCGTCATTTCCAGAGGCCCTAAGTGGCATCTCCAGGCCACTTTTCCAAGCCCAATTTCATGTCATATTTCCTCCATAAATTTTCTTAAGACCACCTTACCTTAGTTCCCTTCTTTTAACTTAACATTTCTAAAGCATTTCCTTACATTTCCAGGACATTTCCTTACATTTCAAAGACATTTCCTTACATTTCCAAGACATTTCCTTACATTTCCTTACATTTCCCTACATTTCCATACATTTCCTTACATTTCCATACATTTCCTTACATTTCCTTACATTTCCATACATTTCCTTACATTTCCTTACATTTCCTCACATTTCCATACATTTCCTTACATTTCCTTACATTTCCATACATTTCCTTACATTTCCTTACATTTCCATACATTTCCTTACATTTCTTTATATTTCCTTACATTTCCTTACATTTCCTTACATTTCTATACATTTCCTTACATTTCCATACATTTCCTCATATCTTAGGGTTCCTAAAACTCCTCAGAACACATCCAACACACCCACTATGCCCACTATCTCATGAATTACGCACGAACGCATAACCCCTAATCTAGGATGTTACAGTTCTACCCTCCTTAAAAATAATTTCGTCCTCGAAATTACTTACTAGCGATTAATAGTACACCTTAACTCGCCGCACTACGCTTATGCTGCGCACTCTAATCTTATAAAAATATCATACTTCCTATGCACAATCTCTAAGTCCACATGCAAGACTTCGAACACTTTCACTATCGATACAAGAAAACTATACAACAATCAAAGCAATTAAGGGTATTCCAGAAATAAGGAATGTACCCGCTGTCACATCTGGCACATCTTCCTCCTCGCGACGGCCAACTGCATAAACCAACCTTGGCTGCCTTGCCTCTGCACCTTCAGCACCTCCACTTGGTGCTCCACGACCTTGGCCGGAACCATTTCCTCCATGGTTCGGACCACGACCCCTCGTCACTTGTTGACCAGCTCTACCAGCCTGATTAGCATTCTGAACCACTGGTCGATTCCCGTCCAGCCTCTTAGGACAATCCTTAATCATATGATCCTTTGACCCACACTTGAAACATCCTCCTGTCTTTTTCCAACATTCTCCTAAGTGTTTCTTCCCACACTGGTCACAAGTACCATATTGCCCTCCAGTACCAGCTTGCTGACCTCGCAGCCCATCAACTCTAGGCCTTTTCTGAACATTCCCAGATGATCTTGACGGCCCATATCCACTTTTCTGCTTATTCCGATCCGTGTTTTGCCTCACAGTGTCCTTAATCCTTTCAGCTATCTTAGCTTTCTCCACTAACGCAGAAAACTCCCGCTCTTGATGTGGAGCAACTAACAACCTCAGGTCATCCCTTAGTCCGTCCTCAAACCGGACACACCGCTCATGTTCCGTAGCTACTACTCCTCGAGCATAACGGCTTAACCTCAAAAACTCAGCTTCGTATTCTGCTACAGACTTGTTCCCTTAAACCAGCCCCAGAAAAGCCTTCCTTTGCTCATCAGTATACCGTGTGCCAACATATTTCTTCTGATATACTGCCTTAACATACTCCCAGGTCAGATCCTCAGCTGTGGCTCAATCTCGAACTGTGAGCCATCACTGATACGCTTCATCGCGTAGCAGTGCCACCATTCCTTTCAACTTCTCCTCAGGGGTCAGATCAAGCTCATCCATAATCCGTTCGGTTGCTTCCAACCAATATCCAGCTGTACTGGGTGCTACACCAGATACGTCACGGAACATCTCCGCTCCATTAGCTCGGAGTCGCTCGGGTACAGACTCTCGAGCTCCCATATTTCCTCCAGCACCAGCCACCATTTCCAAAACTCGCAGCGCAGCCTGCGATACAGCATCACCTCCCGTTTGATCTTGCTGTTCAATACCAACAGCTGGTGGTGGTGGCGGCGGTACCTTATTGTCAGATCCTTGACCCGATCTAACGGGTTCCGACACGGTCACTCTACCTCTACCGCGTCCTCGCACATTACAACCACGTCCCCTAGAACTCATTTCTAACGACTGCGCTTTAATCTGATTAAGAAATTTTATGCATTAGTTCTTGTTTCACTGATTATTCACGAAGAAGTTTTATGAGAAGAATTTTAGGAGTGATTCTTTCGTATTCATACATGCACACAGTCTTTACATCCATACATTCATCAATCAATTATGAACTTTCGTTCATTCAGAGAAACGTTGTAGATTTCATTGTTGTTGTTTTTCCACTACCTAGGGGTATTTTCGTAATTTGCCCTACAGGGGTATTTTCGTAATTTGTCAAAATAAGAATCCTTGGTGATTTTGTCAATAAGGGTATTTTGGAAAATTTTGCATTCCCGGGATATTTTTGGAAATTTTGAAATCCGAGGGTATTTCGGTAATTTTGGAACTCGGGAATATTTTGGTAATAAATCAGGGTAAATTTGTAAAGTTTAATAATTCAGGGGTATTCCAAAAACTTGAGGGTTATTTTTGAGAATTTTTTTTTCGAATTGGTGATGTTGCAAAATTTTGAAAACCAGGGTTATTTTGGTAATTTTGTAAATTAGGGGCAATTTAGTAAATTTTTTCCAAATCGGAGTATTTTGGACTTTTGCAAAAATAAGGTTTTTGGATACTTTTACAAAATAAGAGAGTTTTATTAAAATCGGGGTAATATGGAAATTTTAATACCAAGGGCAATTTAGTAATTTTGCAAATAGGGGTATTTTAGTAATTTTCATAAATCAAGAATATTTCAGAAAAATTTTATGGAATAGCTTTTATGAATCAAAAGGGTAATTTAAGGGGTTTTAAAACTAGGGTTTTTATGAAAATACGGCTAGTTCCTTTTCGGGTTTTAGTTAGGGTTTAGCCCATGAATAAGTCCTCTTGGTTAGGGTGAACCGAAGCTACGCACCAGGTAGGATTCGAGTGGAGAGGAGGTGAGTCATGCGGACTGCTTAAGTACCAAGCTCCCACCGAATACCAATCCTAGACATGCGCACAATGGTTGCCACACCCTAACTCGGCGACTTAGTCACAGGTTTGTTTTATTAGGCATTTAAGTCTTATGTGATTGTTAGGGTGAACTAGTCCTAGAGTTCAAGTACTTAGTATACTACTCTACGTTCCATTCCATTTCTACCCTTCTACAAATCACAGTATAAATCACCCAAAGGATAGGGGTACTTACCTGGTGGACTTCGGTTCGGAGACTTAGGTGCCATGCCAGAAAACCTGCTTTTCACAAAATTTTCATAAAATTTCTTTTGGGCTTAATTTTTGAAAACGTTTTGGGCCTAAAACCCAAGGCCGAGAGTTTAAAACTGGGCTCTGATACCAAATTGAAACACCCCAAACCCGGCCCACGAGCCTTGACCGGATCTGGTATGTTCCTCGAAGAAAATCGGTTCAAAATTCGTTTATTACTTTGGAAAAACTATGTGTTTTGAAAGAAAAATTATTATTGGGTTGGCTTGAATTGAAAACAAGTTTATTTCATTAAAAATCCTTTACTTTAGGTGACAAAATGTTTAGGGTTTGTTTTAAAATAAATTTATTAAATCCATTAATTAATAATAGTTCGTAATCATAATAAATAAAAGTAAAAATAAAGAAATTCAACTATGGCCTTATTACATCAAATAGTCCCAAAATTAAATTAAAGTACTTAATAAAATAAAAATCCAAATTCAATAAATTCCTTGCTGTGCATGGCCACCTTTAACTTCTGCCGACCCGGTCCATTACTGTTCGTCACCTGAAAAAGGTTCCCACAACGGGGTGAGTCAAACAAACGTATACAAACACTAAGTCTTAACAAAATCAGGCATTTCAAATCATACATGTACATATAGCATTTAAACAATATGATGCAACCCGAACCCAAACCTAGATGCCATCCTCTACACATCACCCGTACCAACCTGCACACCGTGGGGACTACTAAGTCAACCCTCCAACCGCTACACACCATCGAAGGCAGTCGCTGCAGTCGACGTGCTCATCGCCCTTATAAAATTCGTGGCATAGCCACCAGATACATATTTTGTGTCATGAGACACCATATTCAGATATCGTGGTCTTAGGTCACCACATTCAGGTATCGTGGTCTTAGGTCACCACATTCAGATATCATGGTCTTAGGTCACCACATTCACTTCCCCTTTTCATAATATCCCATATGCCCCCATATATCATACACATTATGCAATATCATGCCTTAATTCACATTCTTATCATATTCACATTCATGGCATAACAAATTTTACCATACTCATAGTAGGAGTAGGAAAACGTACCTTAGTACTGTGTACCATAACATGGTACTTAGCCATATTTTCCACATTCGTATAACATACATATTTAAATATTGCCATAAAACTTATTAAGAATTAGTGTGGGGTACACACCTGATTCGCTTAAGGTTTCCAATCCAAATCCCGAAAAGCTTGATCTAATGCCTTAGATCTTAAATCTCTACATTTAATCCATCATTTAATACTTAGTAAAGAGCCATTCAGCCATAAATCCAAATCCTAGTAGGATTCGTATGCTTAAATCCTTATCTTGCTGATTTGATGTCTAATCAAATGCCGGAAACTTTGTATCCTTCTTTCTTGAAATCGGCAATCACTAGATTACTTGAATAGATTAGTTTTGGCTTTTGAATAATACATATATTTACCAAACATGGCCTTGGCCGAATGCTATAGACACTTACCTTGTGGATTTTAAATCCCGAAACTCACCGAATAACTAGGGAACACGCGACCTATGGTGTACCTTCAGGAAAAGAACTTCTCCTTCCTTGTAGTCAACACTTAGTAAATCCCGAAAGATCTCTTCAAAATTTCGGCAACAAGATATTAAGGGTATTAGAATCTTAATTTCGACAGGCTTAAAAGAAATAGAATGAGAATCGAACCTAATCTTACCCTTACTGAAGAATTCGATGGAACTCTTGCTTGAACCCTTAGCAGTATTCGGCTATGGCCCTGATATGTATCACAATTTCGGCTCTTGAGGCTTAGTGAGAAATCGGCTAGGGCTATTGGTACCTTCGGCTTTTGATTGTGTTTGTAATAGAAGAAGAAAAGAAAAGAGAAAAAGAGAATAATGGCAGAGAGAATTCGGCAGAGGAAAGAAAGAAAAGAATGGAGAAATTTGCTAGAGAATTTCGGCAGAGGCTTCCTTGAAGAGAAAAGAATGAATGAAGAATAGCCTTACTCTTCCTTCCTTAGCCGAAATTACTAGGCTAGAGTCCCTTACTTGGCCACCACTCTCATATCTTTATCACTTTATTTTAAAATTAAAGAATAATCCTTTAATTTATCTCTTATCTCTTAATAAAAAATAATACTAATAATAATCCATCATTATCTATCTATTTGCCGAATTTTAAAAGGATAAAAACTCCTAAAAATTAGCCTTGGTGCCGTCCTCCCCACTCCCTCTCATTGACGCCACCTAGTAAAATAAATCCTTAAAATTTTGCTTCCCACGCGGCTCGAACACAAGCCCTCCTTGCACTGCATGTGGCGTCATTTCCAGAGGCCCTAAGTGGCATCTCCAGGCCACTTTTCCAAGCCCAATTTCATGTCATATTTCCTCCATAAATTTTCTTAAGACCACCTTACCTTAGTTCCCTTCTTTTAACTTAACATTTCTAAAGCATTTCCTTACATTTCCAGGACATTTCCTTACATTTCCAAGACATTTCCTTACATTTCCTCACATTTCCATACATTTCCCTACATTTCCATACATTTCCTTACATTTCCATACATTTCCTTACATTTCCTTACATTTCCATACATTTCCTTACATTTCCTTACATTTCCTCACATTTCCATACATTTCCTTACATTTCCATACATTTCCTTACATTTCCTTACATTTCCATACATTTCCTTACATTTCCTTACATTTCATTACATTTCCTTACATTTCCTTACATTTCCATACATTTCCTTACATTTCCATACATTTCCTCATATCTTAGGGTTCCTAAAACTCCTCAGAACACATCCAACACACCCACTGAGCCCACTATCTAATGAATTACGCACGTACGCATAACCTCTAATCTAGGATGTTACATATAATTTATCCAATCCAATAATTAGTTTTTTATTCCCAAAATGTTATTTAAGTTTTCTCAATCCAATTAAAATCACGACATCTTTACCGTAATAGAATTTATGAGTAAATAAATTCAATTGCCTTGTTCCACAATATTGCGATAACTAATTAATTTTCACTTTGAATTTCAATTATTTAATTACATTCAATTAAATAATAATTTAAAGAACTTAAACTAATCACTAAGTTGTCTCTTGTTCTTAGCGAGAAAACTCACTGTTGATAGTGATACATGAAATTTATTTCTCTATTTGTCATTTTCATTTATTTAACGTATTAATTCAAAAGCAATCCATATAGGGTTGTGTTGACCTAGCGGAGGGACCAATTGTACATATATATAATTAGGACTCGAATAATTTGTAAAAGTTTCAACTTTCTGTCTATTAATTATAATATTATTTAGCTATGTAATCAATCCATTAAAAGTACCATGATTAAACTCTCCCTTATTACATACCATTACGAAAATAAATTTATAATTTTTTATCATCCAATGACCTTGTCATTAGTGTGTTACCGTCATAGAATATCCTTATCTATTTAGGTTAGATGCATTAACTTAATATGATGTTATTTTATCTCATGCACTAAAACAAAACTATCATATACCGACAGATGAAATCTGCCACTATAACTATCAAAATCCGTCAATATAGGTCCAAAAACCTATATTGATGGCCAAAAGGGATACCAATAAAATAGAGTATAGTTTAAATACCAATTTGTAGATTAAGACTAAATGTACATGCATTGTAATTTTTATTAAGAAATGAATGTTATAATATTTTATTAAATTTTATTACCATTTATGATGTATTTGGCCCTCCAAATTAAAAAAAAAAAATCTTTTTAGCCCTCCATTTAATTTTTTTCCCATTTTTAGCTATTAAATTTGCGATTTGTGTCAAATCGCCTCATAATGGATGGAAAAATTAACATTTTAAACTTTGCTAACATGACATACATGTGGATTGGCACGTGGATAACACATCAATATTTAATTAAATTTTTTTATTTTTTAAAAATTCAAAAAAATATATAAAAATTATTTTTTTAAAACAAAATCATTTAAAAATATAAAAAATATTTTTTTAAAAATTTTATAAATTTAATTAAACGTTGACATATCATCCACGTGACAATCTACGTGTATGCCACGTTAGCAAAATTAAAAAGACGTTAACATTTTGATCCATCTTGAGATGATTTGATAAAAAATACAAATTCAAAAACTAAAAAATGACAAAAAAAAATTAAATAAATAACTAAATTTTCTTATTTATTTTTTATTCTGTAAAATTGAATCACAAAAAATTCATTATGCCTTATTTTAATTTCTGGCTGGCTGTGAAACATCATGTCCCCATACCCATATAAAATAAACAAGTCTCGTTACAAATAGTTTACTAAAAATGAACTTATATTTCTTGTGTAACCCTCCAACCTTAATTAAATAATAAGAATATTTCACTTCGTTAGTAAACTCAGTCCACTACAGCTTCGTAATGGGAACAGACACCATTTCTTTCCACCACTCTACCATCACTCACCCACTTCCAAAATAAATAAACTACAAAATGAACGATGAATCCAATGAAAGTTGACCCTCAAAACCCAACTCAACATTGTCTTATCCAACATATCATTTAAAATCCTGTTATATTCCGTTGCATGTTTAATTTATTATTGAAAATTAACTTCAATTATGTTGTTCTCGGCTCCATTCGGTCGTTGCCTGTTTCGCATAAAACAAAAAGCTCCAAGGAATTTAATACTTACATACACACATATATACGTTTACGTATATATATGTGCTGAAAAACAGAATATGGACAAGTAAAATTTGCATGGACCGACCATATTTGTCTTTAATTGTTCATAGAGATCATCGACATGTTTGTTTGGACTTAAAACAATAATTTATGCAACAAATAACGAAACATAATAGCTCCAAAATTTATAACCATAATATATATACATGAATTCTTACTATGGGATCAAGCAGCCATTGGAAGTTCAAAAACCAGCAAAAGAGAGAATAAAGAAGAAAAGCAATCAGAAGGTAAACAAGGGATGGAAATGATTATGGTTAAGGATGAATCATACCAAAGAAGGCGTCGTATGAGCTCCGTATATGGTGATGTTCAATCCGTAAGATGTGTTAAAAGACGAAGAAGAGACCGCTGTGATGTCAATCAAGGTCTGCAACAAAATGATCAAAGCAGCAATGCTCCTTCTGCTGCAATCACTGTGAAAAGAAGTTCTCGTTTTCGGGGAGTCAGCAAGCATAGATGGACAGGCAGGTATGAAGCTCACTTGTGGGATAAGCTTTCATGGAATGTTACACAAAAGAAGAAAGGCAAACAAGGTAAAAAAACTATGTGTCTTCATTGCATTTCAGTTCATTTTCACTATAACTTCCAATTTAGGATGCTTACATGTTGCATGATTTGTCTATGTCTGGAATCGGCTCGGGGATCCTGCAGTTTACCTTGGTGAGTACATCACAAGAAGTTTCACTTTTTCTAACACATATACACAACCCGAAGTCTTGTATATATTAAGGTGAAATGACAATGGTATGTTATATGAACTTTGACAGGTGCTTATGATGATGAAGAAGCTGCTGCAAGAGCATATGATTTAGCTGCACTTAAGTATTGGGGGACGTCAACTTCCACTAATTTTTCCGTATGTATATCTTATATTCTTATTTAACAACTATGATTATCTTCTATTTATGTTACTCGGATTCAGTTTTCAGTGTTGGATACGGATGTTGCAAGAAAAATAATGGGTTCGAGCAACATATTTTTAATTAAAATAGTATATTTGAACACCAAATCTAACTCGCTCAATGGTTTATGCAGATATCAGATTATGAAAAAGAGATTGAAGTAATGCAGACTGTAACCAAAGAGGAGTTCTTGGCCTCATTAAGAAGGTAAACCCTTGATCTATCAAATCATAAACTAATATAATTATCTAAAGGCTAAATAGTTAACATCTAATGGATTTTTCTTTGTTACAGAAAGAGCAGTGGGTTCTCAAGAGGAGTATCCAAGTACAGGGGAGTTGCAAGGTACTTTTGTTGATAATCTAGTGACCTATGCTCTTATATATTTGGAGGATCATATACTCGTACGTTCGAGACACGTGTTACATTACAGTCTAAAGATTCCTTGGATAAAACTTGCAGGCACCATCACAATGGAAGATGGGAAGCAAGAATAGGGAGAGTGTTCGGAAACAAATATCTATACCTCGGCACTTACAGTAAGTTCAATGTGGCAACCTTTCAGCCATGGATGGAAAATATAACATTTCTATTACCCTAAACGACATGTTTATACGATTTGCAGACACACAAGAGGAGGCTGCTCGGGCTTACGACATTGCAGCAATCGAATATAGAGGGATCAATGCAGTGACCAACTTCGATTTAAGTAGTTATGTAGGCTGGTTAAGGCCTGGGATGACAAATAATTATCGAATTGCAGCTAACGAAACACCAGCAACGGTCGAACCCGAATCGGTACAATCAACAAGTTGTTACAGTCCAATAGAAGAATCTAAGCCCTCAATCCACTACCCTTTTGCTGCAGATTACTTCGACTCTCCTCAAAAGCAACAACATGTTGAAACCAAACTCCCAGTATCATATAAGTCTTCGTCACCTACTGCATTAAGTTTGCTCCTTCGATCTTCGGTATTTCGAGAACTGGTAGAAAAGAATGCAAATAATGTATCAGAAGATGAAAGCAGTAACAGTGATGCAGATGATGAACAAAAGAATCAACAACCAGGACGTTCTGATCATAGTGATGAGTTTGGTAGGATATTTTATGATGAAATTGGTAGTGGTTTCCCATTATTTTTCTCTCCGACGAAAGATATCATACAATTGCAAGAAAATGAGCTCCCTTTCGTTATATGATCTACCAAGAAAGGCTGCGAGATAATGACCGTTTTGATCCGAAAGTCTCTATACATATGTAGTTTGTATGGTTTAGAAACATAGGAAAGTAGCTAATGGTAGCATTGTGGATGGCTTGTAAAATCTGCAATGTTGTAAATTATAACATCATAGTTCTCGGAAAAAAATAGTTTGTATAAAAATACTGTATAGTTTGTTTGAAAATAATGAGAAAATACATGCACATTTACCAACTTGTATGGTACGAAAAAGCAATAAGAATTTTATAATGATGGGTCAATTAGAGCTTCATAATGGGAACAAACACCATTTCTTCGCACCCGTCTAAATGATACCAAAAAAAAAAAATAAAATAAACAACTTGGAAGATGAATCCAATGAACTCGAACTCGAAAACCAAAATTACCATAACGGTCTTTTCAGACTTTTTTTTTTTACGAAATGACCATCCATGCTAACTGCGAATTGCGAGCTCACCAAAAGATGCGAGTTCACTTGTGAACTGCGAACTGCAAGCTCATCAGAACAGCTCACCAAGAACTACGAGCTCACCAAATGTGTGAGCTCACTAAAGTCGCTAGCTCACCAACACTGCGAGCTCTTCGCTTTGCAAGTTGCCAGCTTGCACTGAAACTGTGATAAATTTTTATTAAACATTTTGGCAGGCAATTCGACAAAAACCAACAAATGAAAAAGGAAGTTATGTGAATCTAGTCTTTGAATTAAGCCAAGTTGTAATATATTATTATTATTATTATTAGCTTATTTAAGCATAACTTTTCATGTAAGCTAAGTATCAATTTTTTAATGAAATAGTTCACCAAAAATTAACTTCTCCATTTTTCATCTTTTTTTCTTCTATTTTCAACATCTCCTTCATAAAAAATCCAACAATTGGTATCAAGAGCCATTTATCTTTGAGGCCTGTTTTTTCAATAAAAAATGTCTTCAACAAACTTTACACCACCACCACCCCTTGTTTTTACAAGTGAAAACTACCACATCTTGGTAGTAAAAATGAAAACATATCTTCAAGCCTTTGATTTTTTGGAGGTTGTAAATGCTGAAATAAAACCACCAATGTTGAGGTCAAATCCCACTCTTGCTCAAATGAAACAGCATAGTGAGGAATGTGCCATAAAACATAAGGTGATGTCTTGCCTACAAAATGGTGTTTCAGATGTGATCTTCACAAGAATCATGGCTTGTGAAACTCTCAAACAAGCTTGGATAAGCTCAATGAGGAGTTCCAGGGATCACAGAAGACAAGGCAGCAGCAGATGATAAATCTTAGACAAGATTTTAAAAACATCAAAATAAAGGAAGTTGAGACGGTGAAGCAATATTCAGATGGAAACATGGCAATGGTGAACCAGATAAGACTGCGAGGTGATCAGTTCCCTGGTAGCCGAGTAGTTGAGAAGGTGAGTACCACACTTCTTGAGAGATACAAATCAAAGATATCCTCACTAAAAGATTCAAGGGATCTATCAACCATCTCATTCTCAGAGCTAATCAATGCTCTATATGCTCTAAAACAAAGAAGGGCAAGCAGAGAAGAAGGACACGCTGAAGGAGCTTTTCAAGCTAAAAACAGAGAGGTTGCAAGCTCCTCAAGTCAGAAAGTAAAGAAGGGTTAGTCAGGAAAAAATGAGAAGTCAAAGAAAGATAATGGAAAGAAAAAGTATCCATCGTGTTCGCACTGCAAGAAGTTTGGTCATCTTGAGAAATTCTGTTGGTTCAGGCCTAATGCTCAATGCAAAAACTGCAAGCAGGTTAGTCATGTAGAAAAAGTATGCAAAAACAAAGGGCATACTCAACAACAAAATACAGAGGCACAGACAGCAGAAGCAAAAGAACTCATGTTCACAGCCTCCTGCGAAGCCCAGCTCGCAACACCATGCAAACTCACCAACGAAGTAAAAAACAATTGGCTCATAGATAGCGGGTGTACAAGTTACATGACAGCAGATGTGGGCATCTTCAAGAATGTTGACAAAAGGTTTCATTCCAAGGTGAACGCTAGAAATGGCCAATATATTGAAGCAGTTAGAAAATGAGATGTTTTAATCAAAACTCCATCAGGTACTAAACTTGTTACAAATGTTCTTTTAGTCCCTGACATAGATCAAAACCTGCTAAGTGTAGGACAGCTACTCAAGAAAAATTACTCTGTGATATTCAAAGAAAACAAATGTCTAATTCTTGATTCAAGTGGATGTGAACTCATATCAACAAAGATGGCAGATAGAAGTATTGTTGTCAACTAGAACTTAGCAACTTCAACAGCATATACCAACTTGCTGGATGAAACAAAACTGTGGCACAGAAAAATGGGACATGTTGACTACAAATCCTTAAGTCTAATGTCCAAGAATAACCTGGTTGAAAATCTATCAAAAATGGTTGATCATGAAGATGTATGCAAAGTATGTCAGCTTGGGAAACAGGCGAGGTCTCCATTTCCTGGGAACACAACATTGCGAGCCATTGATACACTTAGTACATACTGACATTTGCGGACCCATGAAAACAAGTTCGTTAAATGGAAGTAGGTACTTTGTGTTGTTCATAGATGATAGTACAAGGTTTTGTTGGGTGTACTTCATGAAAAACAAGTTCAAGGTGATTGAAATCTTCTTCGAGTTTAAAGCTGATAAACCATAAAAGTAACATGTTTTAATCCCATGCTTGGCATGTTTTTGGATGATTTATGATATGAATTAGAGAATTTGATGCTCCTAATCCTTTAAATTTACATTTCTATACTTAGGTGAGCATAGGGAAGTGAAAGGAAAGAAAAAAAGGGGCCAAAATTGAATAAAAAGAGCTATTTTCAGGAAGCACACGGCCTGGCCACTTCCATACGGGCTGGACACACGCCCCTGTGAGCTACACGAGCTAGCCACATGCCCATGTGCCAGCCCTTGACGATTTTGAACCCTGCTTCTTTTTTACGCGAAAAAACCCAATTTTTAGGGTTTCTGAGCATTATAAAGTTTATGAATACATATTAGAAGAGGACTAAAGGGGGCACGCAGAGTAGAACAAAGAAATTACTCGAAGAACACCGTCGAAATTAACTCAAAAGTAGATCTCCTTCAAGATTGAAGAACTCTATTCAAATTTCCTTCGAAGTTTTATTGGGTTTATTATGTCTTGTTGTTATTCTAATTTTGAGATGTTTCTATCCCAGGTTATGAACTAAATTCCCTAGATACCTAGAGAAGATGAAACCTATGATGGATCTTATTATTTGATTTTCTGAATTACATGATAAATACTTATTTCTTGTTCTCAATTATGTTTGCTTATTTCTTGCTTTAATATTTTTAGGATATTAATTCAAGTGTGATGTGCTTATTTTAGTGGAGCAAGAGTCCCTATTTAAGAGTAGATCTGGAATAATTGAGTGGAGTTGCATGCAATCCTAGAAATAGGACGACATAAATCTATCAGATCAGAGTCAAATCTAATAGGGGAATCCATAGATCGAATTAATGCGACAATAGGGGTTTTAATTAGAAAGAGATTTCAATTAATCAACCTAGAGTCAGTTGTTCTTACTCCCAAAAGAGATATTAACATAATTTAGGGATTTCTATGGATCAAGGCACAAATGAATAAATCGTTTCATTCAGATTCAGAATAATAAGTGAAGTCTAGGTGGATTCTTTCCTGGGTATTGTCTATCTCATTGGTTTTCTTCAAATATTTTCCCAATCCATTCTCTGTTGCATCCTTAGTAATTAGTTTAGTTAATTTTAGATTAAAAACAATTCCTTAATTTATCTACTAGATAATAAAAAGATAGTAATTACTAGTACTTCTAGTCCTCATAGATACAATATTCTCGACTCACCATAGCTATACTACTATTCGATAGGTGTGCTTGCCTTTGGCGTGATTTTAGTTATTTAAGTGACTCATCAAAAGCTATGGTTGAAAACCAAAGTGATTACAAGCTCAAAATGGTAAGATTAGACAATGGGGCGGCAGAATACACATCAAAGAAGTTTGAAAAGTTCTGCAAAAAGTCTAGTGTTTACCGTCAATTGAGCAAAGTATACACTCCACAGCAAAATGGAGTAAGTGAAAGAAAGAATAGAACTGTGATGAATATGGCTTGCTACTTACTATTTGAAAGTAAACTGCCAAATGATTTTTGGGCAGAGGTAGTAAACACTGCTACTTACCTGGTAAACAGACTACCTACTAAAACTATTGAAGGGAAGGCACCATTTGAAGCCTGGTATGGTTTTAAACCTTCTGTTTCACATTTAAAAGTATTTGGTTACACCTATTTTGTTCATGTTCCAGGAGAGAAAAGAAGCAAGCTGGACAATAGATCTCAACCAGGGATACTTGTTGGATATTCTAGTGTTAAGAAATGATATAGAATCTAAAATCCTTTCACCAAAAAGGTGATCACAAGTAGATATGTGAAGTTTGATGAAACAAAAATCTAGAATTGGACTACAATAGAGGAGGAGATGTGTGAAAAAGGGAGTCCAAGACCGTATCTGCGAACCACTGTAGACCAAACTAAAAATGATTTAGTTGATGAATAACCAGTTCGAGGAACCAGGTCCATCACTAAATCTATCAACAGTGTAATCTGGTGAAGCAAGAACCAGTCACTTTTGAAGAAGCTGCTCAGGAAGCTAAATGGCGAACAGATATGAAAGATGAGATCACCATGATCAACAAAAATGAAACGTGGGAGCTTGTGGATAGACTAGTTCATAAGAAATTAATTGGTGTCAAATGGGTATTCAGAACCAAGATGAATCCTAATGGATCAGTCAAAAGATATAAAGTGAGGTTGGTTGTGAAAGGCTACGAGAGAATGACCATTTTGATCCGAAAGTCTCTATACATATGTAGTTTGTATGGTTTAGAAACATAGGAAAGTAGCTAATGGTAGCATTGTGGATGGCTTGTAAAATCTGCAATGTTGTAAATTATAACATCTACATTTATGTTCATGTACAAAAATCGAGTGTTTGTAGATATACATTTAGATAGTAATGCATAGTTCTCAGAAAAAAATAGTTTGTATAAAAATACTGTATAGTTTGTTTGAAAATAATGAGAAAATACATGCATATTTACCAACTTGTATGGTACGAAAAGCAATAAGAATTTATAATGAAGGGTCAATTAGAGCTTCATAATGGGAACAAACACCATTTCTTCGCACTCGTCTAAATGATACCAAAAAAATAAACAACTTGGAAGATGAATCCAATGAACTCGAACTCGAAAGCCAAAATTACCATAACGGTCTTTTCAGACTTTTTTTTACGAAATGATCATCCATGCTAACTGCGAATTGTGAGCTCACCAAAAGATACAGATAGTGAAAAAGGGCTTAGTCCCAGACTGTGATTATTTGTATATTGACTGTTTGTTTTGTATGGGGGTTACACACTGAGTTTACGAAAACTCATCCTTCTGTTTAATCTGTACAGGTAATCCCCAGACATAGGCGGGTCGTTGCGGCAGAGGGCTCAGCGGTGGCCACACGACTCCTTCTATACTGCTTGATACTTAATCATGATTTTAAGTTTATGTGGGTATTTTTCTGTAATAATAGCCTCTACGGATTTTTCATTTAAATTCGGATTTTATATTGCTTTATGTTTTACAACTACTAGTGGTAGGAGAAACTCGGGTTTTCAAAAGAGATGAATGTTTTATCAAAATACTACGCACACGCAAACTGTTTTAAAAGCTTCCGCAAAGTATAACGTTTTGGGAAATGAACGATGATTTGTAAATAAATAACATTTTTAAAATGGATAATGTTTTTGAAAAGAAATGACACGATTTGGAGTTAACATAAGATAATGAAGAGTGGTTTGAACGGAGAAAAGGTCTCAGTGTCATTGCGATTTCAAAAGCACTATCATGTGACATCGTCGAATTCGGCCATAACGTCTAGGCCAGGTTTGGGGTGTTACATTTAGTGGGATCAAAAACAAGTTGCAAAACTCAGCTGTGGATTTGGGTTTTAAAATTTGGGGTTTATAAAGAACTGGTTTCTGATAGTTGAAATATTTTTACTAGATGTGTGGTACACCGAGTCTCCGGCGCCGATCCAGTAAGTTCTCTGAAACTGCTATGTGAAACTGTTATACGTTTTTTTACTGAACTGTTATAGGTAGTATATACCGAGACTACTATAGATAGACTGTACTACAAACACTCAAGTTTGTGTATACTAATACTGTAGTAAAACCTATAGACACTGATAGACATTGCGATGTACAAAACAAACTTTACACTTCTGATATTGTTTTCATAAAATATCTATTTATAAACACTGAAACTGTAAACTGATGCATAAAATTGTTAATACAGATAAAATGCTATTAGAGAATAAGCACACGAGGTGCTCGCGGACAGGGTACAAAAGGCCGTAGAGGGGCTCGAGTGGGGTCCCCATCTTTTGGTAACCTACACAATGTAATTACTAGCGAGACACCGATGTCGCCTGTTACTGAAACTGGGTCTGGGTCTCATGATTGAGCGGCTGGGGACGACACAATGTCCCAAGCCATGTTATGGATTCTAGAGAGGGTCGTTGGGCCCAAACTGGAGTTGGAGGCCGAGGGTCGGTTACGAAATGAATCCGGTCCGAGGGTCGGCTAAGTATTAGATATAGGCCATAGAGATAATTATGGACGACCTGGACTACACCCCCGAGCAAAAATTAAAGGGTGTTGTATCGCTGCTTCGAGATGAGGCATATCAGTGGTGGCTCACTATTAAGGAAGGCACTCAGCCTTAATGACTGACTTAGAAGTTCTTTTAAACCGCCTTCCAAGGGAATATGTGGGGGCCAGTTACGTGGATGCCTGTAGGAGAGAGTTCTTGAATTTAACCCAGGGTGATAGATCAGTGGCCTAGTATGAGGCCGAATTTTTGTGACTAAGCCGCTATGCATGTGGTATGGTGGCGACTGAGTATGAGAGATGCGAGACTTTGCTACACTGGTCGATAAGGCGAAGATCGCCGAGGAAGTGAAGTGCACTGAGCGCCAGAACAGAGACAGAGGTAGGAATAAGAGGGATTCAGAGCCCTCGAGTTCCGTTCAGAAGCCTAAGAAAAAGGCCAGAATTGATGGGCCGACCAGAGTTGGGGCTCCTATTGCTGCTACTGGACAGGCACCGTGTACTGACTGTGGTAGATGCCATCAGGGCGAGTGTTAGAAAAGAACTGGGGCTTGTTTGAGTCACGGTTCATTAGAGCACCGTATTAGAGACTGCCCACGGAGGTCCAATCAGATGCAAGCTTCTTGCATGGGTACTGCACCACCGAAAGTAGTTCAGCAGCCACCGAGAGACCATGGTCAGGCCAGGGGTGGTAAGGGTCTGGGCCGTGGTCAAAGAACACCGGGCAGAGGTGCTAGTCACACTGAGGCGAGGCAGCCGACTCTAGTTTATGCTGCTTGTCGCCAAGAGGATGGAGATGCTCCGGACGTCATCACGGGTACGTTCTTTATTTATAATGTACCTTATACTGCACTGATAGATATAGGATCCACTCACTCCTATATAACTTATACTGTATTTCAACACTTGGGTATGCTAGTTGAGAGCACTATGAGTGAAGTCACTGTACTGAGTCCGTTGGGGCAGTCAATAAGGGTTAACAAATTGTTTAGAGACGTTCCCTTAGAGGTTCAAGGGGATATTTTTCTAGCTGATCTGATGGAATTGCCTTTTAGGGAGTTTAATTTAATACTGGGAATGGACAAGTTAGTCAAGCACCGAGTGAGCTTAAATTGTGCCACAAAAAAGGTTGTATTGAGAACGGGGGAGGACAACGAGGTAGTCATAATTGGGGAACTTCAAAAATACTTGACAAATATGATTTCTGCACTGAGGTGTATCTGGCCTACATCAATGTTTCAAATGCTAGGGATTCTTCAGTTAAAGATATCAAAACGGTTAAGGATTTTCTAGATGTATCTGAGGAGCTACCTGGGTTACCTCTGAACCGCGAAGGGATTGAGCTCCTTCCTGGTACAGCTCCGGTTTCCATTACTCCCTATAGCATGGCATCGAAGGAGCTTGTGAAGCTTAAGGCTCAGATTCAATAGTTACTGGATTGTGGGTTCATCCGCCTTAGTGTGTCTTTGTAGGGAGCACCAATTCTGTTCGTGAAAAAGAAGGATGGATCCATGTATATGTGCATTGACTACCGACAACTGAATAAGTTGACCGTCAAGAATAAGTACCCCCTACTGAGGATAGACGATCTGTTTGACCAGTTTCAAGGGGCTCCGGTTTTCTCCAAGATTGACCTCTGATCAGGGTATCACCAGTTAAGAGTTAAGGAGGTCGACGTGTATAAAATGACACTTAGGACTCGCTATGGTTACTATGAGTTCCTAGTAATGCCATTTGGACTGACTAATGCACCGGCAACTTTCATGGATCTGATGAACTGAGTGTTCCAACCCTATCTAGATCGGTTCATAGTGGTATTTATTGACGACATACTGGTGTACTCAAGGACTAAGGATGAGCATGGCGAACACCTCAAAGTGGTTCTGCAGACTTTACGAGAGAAACAACTGTATGCCAAGTTCAGTAAATGTGAGTTATGGTTACATGAAGTAACGTGTCTGTAACATGTGGTTTTCGCTAAGGGGATTAGAGTCGATCATTGAAAGATTGAAGCTGTCTTGGATTGGAAGCAGCCTAAGACTATATTTGAGATTCACAATTTTCTAGGACTAGCAGGGTATTATCGACGGTTTGTAGAGGGGTTTTCACTAATCGTTGCACCCTTGACTAAGCTGCTGCGTAAGGGTGTGCCGTTTAACTGGACTGATGAGCAACAAGAGAGCTTTGAGAAGCTCAAGACTGTACTGATGGAGGCCCCTGTTCTAATACAGCCAGAGTCTGGAAAAGAGTTACTGTCTATAGTGATGCATCACATGTCGGTTTGGGGTGTGTATTGATGCAAGAGGGTAAGGTGGTAGCGTATGCGTCTCGTTAGCTTAAGACTCATGAGGCGAATTATCTGACGCATGACTTGGAATGGGCCACGGTGGTATTTGCATTGAAAATCTGGAGGCATTATCTAGACAATGAGAAGTGTATCATCTACACTGATCACAAAAGCCTCAAGTATCTCCTCACTCAGAAGGAGCTCTATCTTAGGCAGCATAGATGGATTGAGCTGCTTAAGGACTACGACTGTACGATCGAGTTCCATCCTGGTAAGGCTAATGTGGTGGATGATGCACTGAGTAGTAGGGCTATGATTGATCTGAGGGCGATGTTGGCTCGTTTCAGTTTATTTGATTATGGTAGTCTGTTGGCCGAACTTCAAGTTAAACGGACGTGGATAAAGCAGATTAAGGGTAAACAGTTGAAGGACGAGTCTTTGGGTCTTCGCTTTCGACAGATTGAGAGTGGGAATAATGTGGATTTTGGACTGAATAGCGAAGGGGTACTCTATTTCCGTGGGAGAATCTGTGTACCGAATGATACCGAGTTGAGGCAGCCTATACTGCAATAGGCGCATAGTAGCCCTTATGTTATGCATCCTAACGGAAATAAGATGTACCGAGACCTTCGCTAGTTATATTAGTGTCCAGGTCTTAAGCATGAGGTTATAGACTTTGTGGGTAAATGTCTGATATGTCAGCAGGTTAAGGCTGAGCATCAGTTACCTCCGGGGTTGCTTCAGCCAGTTAAGATTTCACTTTGGAAGTGGGAGTGAGTGACTATGGACTTTGTTAGTGGGTTACCCCTCACACCCACTAAGAAGGATTCAGTATGGGTCATCGTGGATCGATTGACCAAGTCTGCCTATTTAATACCGGTTCGTACTGACAACTCTCTGCAGAAGCTGACTAAGGTGTATGTGTCTGAGATAGTGAGACTGCATGGGGTACCGGTTTCTATAATATCTGATAGGTATCCTTGTTTCACATCTCGATTCTGGAAAAAGCTATATGAAGCTCTAGGTACAAGATTGGACTTCAGTACTGCGTTCTATCCTCAGATTGACAGTCAGTCAGAGAGGGTGATTTAGATACTAGAGGATATGTTGAAAAGTTGTGTGATTGACTTCCGAGGTAGTTGGGAGGATTACCTGCCGCTAGAAGGGTTTACTTATAACAACAGCTATCAGTCTAGCATTCAGATGGCACCTTACGAGGCATTATATGGTCGTAGGTGTTGCACTCCTTCATGTTGGACTGAGTTGGGTGAGCGATGTGTTCTGGGCCCTAATCTAGTTTCTGGTACCGAGGATAAAGTTAGACTAATTCGAGACCGACTGAAAGTGGCATCTGATAGACAACAGTCCTACGCAGACCTGAAGCATTGTGAAATCGAGTATTCTGTGGGAGACTCTGTTTTTCTTAAGGTCTCGCCACGGAAGAAAGTACTGAAGTTTGGTCGCAAGGGTAAGTTGAGCCATGGGTTTATTGGGCCTTACCGTATTCTGAAGCAAGTGGGACCAGTTGCCTACCAGTTGGAGTTACCTCCGGAGTTGAATCAGATTCACGATGTTTTTCATGTCTCGATGTTGAGGCATTACCGCTCTGACCCCACGCATATTATTCCAGTTGAGGAGATCGAGGTTAGGCCAGATCTGACCTTTGAGGAGGAGCCAGTTCAGATATTGGATCGCGATGTAAAGGTTCTAAGAAGAAAATCCATCCCACTAGTTAAGGTTCTGTGGTGTAATCATAGCACTGAGGAGGCCACGTGGGAGCCAGAGGATCCGATGCGTCAGCAGTATCCTCATCTATTCTGATCTGGTAAAATTTCGAAGCCAAAATTTTCTTTTAGGGGGTAGAGTTGTAACGCCCCAAAATCCTTTACAATTATTCTCGTATGTCTGTGACACAAATATCTGTCTGCTTCAGTGGTTAAGTGTTTTGGAAGTGTCTGAGAAGTCTTGGGTTCAAGCCTTGACTTGAGCAATTTTTTTGTTTTTATGTGAATAAAGCCTTGCTCTTGTTCTGTAACATCCTAAAATTTGAATTTTTATATGTTACATTATTTTGGTGCTCAGCTAGTTTATTTATCCTATGTGTGTGTTAAAATAGTCCTGAGAAGGTTCGGGATTTATTTGGATTTGGTATAATTTTTGGAAATGAGTACTTTAATGAAGTGGAACAAGTAACCTTAATGCTTAAGGTAATTAAGTGGTAAAAGTTAGCATAAGATGAGCAAGTAGTAAAGAGGAGTTGGTGCCATAAGCATACTTAGAGGGTAGAGGTTCGAATCCCTTGATGTGCATGTGAATTTTATTTTTTTTGCTTTCCATCTTCTTAGTGTCGGTCAAGCTAGTATTTATGGTAGCTTAGACTTTAATTTTTATGGTAAGGTGGCTAAGAGAAAAGGCAAGTGTATACTTAAGGAAGGGAATCATTTGAATAAGGCATGTAGGGGGAACATAAGGCACATTACAAGGAAGATGTTTTGGAAAGTTTGGAGTGGCCAAACTTTGACTTTGTGTCCATGTACTTGGACGGTTTTGGGGGCTAGGGGGTGGCCGAATTTTTGAAGGCTTTTGGTAGGATTAGGTGCTAGTTGGGCACATTTTCATTTGGTCATTTTTGTGTTCTCTCAAAACTTTTCTCTTCATATTTCCTCTCCTTAGCCGAATGCACCTTGAGCAATAGGTAACATCTTTGTTTTTCTTTTAGTCATGCATAATTTTGACCATTTCGGTCTTATTTTGCCTATTCTCTCAAACCTTTCCTCCTAGTGCCGAAATCACCAAAACCTTGGAAGGCCATTTTCTCTTTTCTTTTCTTTTCACCCTTACCGAATGCACACAAGCCTCAAACTCATTTCTTTGTTCATCTTTCATTCTTGAAAAGAACCGAAACCTAAACACCTAATTTTCCTATACCTTTCTTCATCTCTTTCTTCTTACAAAAATCTCTCAAACATTTTCTCCCTTTTATTTTCACTATGGCCAAATGTTACTAAGCACCATCCCCTTCAACTTTTCCTTCGTAGCCGAATCTTTTACCACACTTATCTCCTTCTCAAACATTTTATTCTTCTTCTCACACTTTGATCAATCGGTAAGTGGCCAGTACAAAATTTTGGTATCGTTATTTTCCCTTTTCCTTTATGCCGAATCTACATGTTGGTGTGGGATGGTCTTTTGGATCGAGACCGCCATCATACCATATCTCATTCAAATCTTTTCTCCATCATAGAAACTTAGTGGAAGGCCGAAACTTGGATGTCCGAAATCATCGTGTATCGCTAGGATTTGGTCCAAAGCTTTAAGGTAAGGATTTCTATCAAGGATTCCATATTACTCTTGATTTTGTTAAAGATGGGGTTTATTAACCGATTCTATATTAGGGACTCTATCACTCGATTTTCATCCTTTGAACGTAAGGATTTTTTGGTAAGCCGATTTCGCTCATTAAGACTAATCGTTTAATACTGAAATTTTAGTTTGGACTAATACTCATTTGTCAAAGGAGGCAAACAAGATCGAATCAAAAGGAGTAGTGATTGGTGATCGAAAAATGAGCGGATTTGTGATCCCTCCTAGATTCAAACGAAGGGCCGTTTCTGCGATCCGGGATTTTCCACCGGGTTGTGGACCCTCATCCGGTGAGAATCAACTATTCGAGGTTGTTCGCAGTTCTGAGCCATTAGCTATTCGGGATTTTCCAACGGATTGTGGACCGTCAACCGGGGAAAATCGGCAAATCATAGTTATTAGCGATTTCGATGGTAAAAATCCTAGACCGTTTATCTTAGAATAAATTACTATAAGTGTTAATGATCTAATCGAGTGTTAAAAATATTCTAGGTGTTGACGGTCAAGAAAGTGTATTGCTCACCGTAATCAGGTGTGTAATCTCGCACCGTATCTCATGGGTTAGATGACTTTATCGTAGTAATCGTTGGATTAAATTACACGTTAGTGAAATCGGGTAAAATAGTATATTTATCACTTTAATGGTAAAAACTATGAAATCGGTATTAAGATCGTGAGAATTACGAAATTGCCCTTAATGGGCTAAACCGATAAAAGTGACTAAATGGGCCATATGTGATTTTTGATAAATGGGCCATATGTGGTTTTTGATAAATGGGACATTTGTGATTTTTGATAAACGGACCATATGTGATATTTGATAAATGGGCCACATGAGATATTTGATAAATGGGCCATATGTGATTTTTGATAAATGGGCCATATATGATTTGTGATAAATGGGCCACATGAGATATTTGATAATGGGCCAAATGTGATATTTGATATTGGCCAATTGTGATATGAGATTATATGGGCCAAAAATGTGAAGTGGGCCAGATTGTAATAATTTCTTTTTAAATAGGTGTAACATCCTGAATTAATGGGCCTGTGCATTTTGGTGTGTTGTATGTTTAATGTGTTAATTTGAGGGTTAGGGGTCCAGATTGGGCTCAGGAATGGGCTGAGGCCCTGACTAAATTCCTGTGTAGACACTTTAGTGCTTTAAAGATAGGCTCTGTAGTTTAAATATCAAGGTGGGCTTGTGGCCCAAAGCAAAGGGCGCAGCAAGGGGGAGCTATAGGGGGCGTCAGTGGCAAGGAAGGAAGAAGGCCCAAGTTTGGCCGCATTGGGCCCAAGTAATTGGGCCAAATTCGGCAATTAAAAAGGGGCTGGGGGGACGGTAACAAGGCTAAAATATAGGGGATTTTTTAATGTTTTAATATATGGAAATTAAAGCTGATAAAGGAGTGAGGAGTTGGTGCTAATTAGGTTTCTTTTAGATGTGAGTTCAGATTAAGATAAGGGGAAAAAGATGAGGAGCTAATCCAGGAGGCTAGTGTTGGCCGAATGTAGGATGCTTATTGAGGGGAGAAGTTTCGATTGAGTGTTTAAGCGTGGGGATGCCGAAATTTTGATGATTTTTTTTCGGGAAACTCTCTTCTGATTATTCTATTTTCTCTCATCTCTTCTCTATTTTCTTTTTAGTGCCAACCGAATTCTCCCTACCCATTTGTTCATCTTTTCTTCCATTCACTAAAAACTGAAACCCTCTGAAGCCTCATCAATTGCCGAAACACTGTTATTTTCTGTCTCTTCTCTTTCAAACACATTGGCCAAATATCCCTTGTAAGACAGCATTCCTCTTGTTCATCTTTTCTGAGATTTTCTTAAAAGCCGAAATTCCTAGATCTCTAATCTTCTACGCTTCGATCTTCTTCTGTGATTGCCGAATCATTCTGCAAGGGGTAGCCGAAACCATCTGTAGAGGAGATCTAATCGCCTAGGTTTCTAAAATTTGTAGCACTCGAATCATACTACTTTCGAGATTTAATCAATTTAGTGAAGTCTTTGACCGACAGTATAGTGATCTGATAATCGCGATTCCGGCTAGGGAGAGCATCAATTTTGATAACATAGCATTAAGTGTAATCAGGTGTGTAATTTCTCACACCATCTCTGTTGTCTGTTAGTTTATATACGAATCTGCTTATATTCTGTTAAATGTCGAAATCCCAGCATGGTTGTTGAAAACCCGTGGAGGGTAAGGGCGACTCATCAGGTTAGTGATTTCTGTGATCTTCTTTGAGTAAAATGATTCTGCTAAATTGATATGATATACATGCATGCCATTTTCTATGTTTGCTCAGGGTTGGGCATTTGATGTATATGAAAGAGGAAGTGTTCTGTTGTAGTGGCTCTGCCGCGATCTGTTGTAGTGGCTCTGCCACGATCTGTTCCGGTGACTATGTCACAAATCTGAAGATGAGCAGCTAACTGCAGCATGGCTGCCATCTGTGGTGTGTAGCGGTGAGGGTGATTGTAGAAATCCCCATTGGTGTGATTGGCAGGTAAGAAGGTGTATAGCAGATGGATCTAGGATTGCAATGGGCTTTGCTAAATTCTGATATGTGATATTGTGTTATTCTGTTCTGTGGGGCTAAGGCCCAGTCTGATGGTGCAAGAGGGATTGCACACTGAGTCTTGTGACTCACCCCGTTGTTTAATATTTTTTTTCAGGTAGCACTTAGTGCATTGGACTAGCTGGAAAGAAGCGCAAGGTGGCCATGCATGGATTTATTATGACTCAATAAAAGACGTCGTTTTAATTATTTTTCCTTAATACTTTTTTTTTTCAATTTGTCTGGTTTTATATTTTATTGTAATAAGGCCACTGGCTATTGTTTATTGGTTTTATGTTTTCGTTTTCAGGTTTCCATACACTTAGATTTTATGATTAATTTAAACTAAGGCATGTGTTTGAATATTAAAACTCAGAGGCAAAATTTTGGTTTTTATTCCTTAAGGCATTAATTTTCTTTTACAAATTATCAAATTATTAAGTTTCTCGTATAAATGATTAAACTATACTTTTAAATAATAATAATAATAATAAAATATGCAACATGTTTTATAAAATCTTCTTAGTGACATGCCAAATCCGGTCGGGTGTTTGGGCGGGGTTTGGGGTGTTACAAATTGGTATCAGAGCCAGGTTCAAAACTTGGCTTTGGGGTTTTGGGCTCAAAACGTTTTCTAAAGATGGGTTTTGGATACATGCATGTTTATAAATAATACAGGATGGTTTTTCTCAGCATGGCACCTGCTTCTCCAGCCCAAGTCTGCCAGGTAAGTATTCTGAACTCACTGTGTGTGTATATAGGTATGTGGGCTTAATGGGCTTTATCGGATGTAGATTATTTTAATTAGAATTTGATGGACTTTAGGCTTAGCTTAAACAACTTATTAAATCTCATAAGACTTAATCTATCCAAACAAACCCGTGAACGAGTCGATGGGTTAGGGTGTGGCAACATGCATACGCATGTCTAGGATTGGATTCAGGGAGAGCTTGGTATTTAAGCAGTCCTAGTGACTCACCTCCTTTTCACTGGAATCCTACCTGGTGCGTAGTGACTGTTCACCTTAGCCACAAGGATTTGTTGACGGGCCAAAATCTATAATTTAAAACCCGAAAGGGACCAGCCACCTTATTTCACAATCAAAATACCCCCAAGTTTTGTAAAATTTTCAAAATACACCTTATTTGTGAAAATTTCCAGAATACCCCAGAATTGTAAAACTACCAAAATTTGTGAAATCACCGAAACACTCTGGTTGGCAAAATTTCCCAAAATACCCTTGGTTTGTGAAAATATCCAAAACAACTGTGATTTTATAAAATACTCATGTGTTGCAAATTCATTCGAAAACCCCTAGATTTACAAGAGTAACCCGGTTTGTGAAATTAAATTTTCCAAAGTACCCCTGCTTAAAAAGAAAAGAAAACAACAACAACATCAAATACCTCCATTTCGAAAAAAAAACCACCAAGATACCCTATTTTGAGTAAATTACCAAAATACCCTCGTTTAAAAAAAACTTATTTTCTAAAATACCCTTGCTTTAAAAAAAAGAAAAAAAAAATGTACCAAAGTACCTCTAATTCAAAGAAAATCATCAAGATACTTTATTTTGGAAAATACCCTGTAGGGCAAAACTATGGAAAAACCCCTGGGTAATGAAATGACGAAAACACCCTTAGGTGATGAATGTGAGTTCATGGATGTTATATGTATGTTGATGTGTGATGGTTGAATGTATGTGGTTTCTAGAATTAGGAGATAAACTTGAGACTGAAGCAGTAGATAGGGTCGAATTCGAAAGAACTACTCTTAAAAACTACTTTCCATAAGATTGTTGATGGTTAATTAGTGGAATAAACTAATAATTCATAAAATTTCTAATCAGATAGACGCGAATCGGTAGAATGAGTGCAAGGGGTCGAGGACGTCCACCGTGTGGTCGTGGTAGGGGTAGGATGACCGTGTCAGAGCCAGTAGGGTCTGGCCATGGGTCAGAAAATGAGATGCCGGATCCACCAGCTGTGGAGGGAAAATTTTAGGACCAGGCGGCCGGAGATGATGCGGTATCTCAGGCGATGTTGCGGGTCTTTGAGAGAGTTGCTGGGGTAGGCACGGGTTCAGGAGCTCGGAAATCTGTGTCTGAACGACTCCGAGCCAACGGAGCCGAGTTGTTTAGGGGTGTTTCTGGCGTAGCCCCTAACACAGCTGAGTATTGGTTAGAAGCGAGTGAGCGCATAATGGATGACCTAGGCTTCACGGTGGAGGAGAAGTTGAAAGGGGTCGTGTCTCTTTTTTGAGACGAGGCTTACCAGTGGTGGCTCACTATAAAGGAGGGTACTGCCGCAGACTGGATTGACTGGGATTTCTTTAAGGAGTCATTTCAGGGAAAGTATGTTGGGGCCAGCTATGTGGATGCACAGAGGAAGGCATTTTTGAATTTGGTGTAGGGAAGTAAATCTGTGTCCGAGTATGAGGCAGAATTTCTGAGTTTGAGCCATTAGGCTCGAGAAATAATAGCGACTGACTATGAGCGTTGTGTACAGTTTGAAGATAGATTGCGGGATGAGTTGAGAGTGTTGGTAGCACCGCAGCGAGAAAGGGACTTTACCGTTCTGGTCGAGAATGCTAAAATATCTGACGAGGTGAAGCAGACTGAGAAGAAAAATAAGGATAAGGATCGGAATAGGAATAAGAGAAACTTTGGGCTGTCGGGATCATCTGGGAGTTTTCAGAAAAGGTTTAGGTTTGATGGGCCAGCTCGTGCTCCGACATCCGCTACGGGAAAGTACATTTCGGGGAGTGTAGGAGGAAAACTGGTGGATGCTTCAGGTATGAGCTATGGATCATATGGTGAAAGACTGTCCACAGGTGGATTAGGTACAACCAGCTGGACGAGGTTCTGATCAGGTGAGGAGGGGTGGTCAGCCATTACCGAGGGGCCGTGGCCCAGTCAGAGGAGGAAATGGGTCTGGTCGGGGTCGTGGGGCACCTGGTAGGGGTGCAGGTAATGTAGACGCGAGACAGCCAGGTCTAGTTTATGCAGCTCGTCGACGGGAGGATGGTGATGCACCGGACGTTATAACCGGTACGTTTCTTATTACTGATAATCCATTTCTTGCTTTGATTGATATTGGATCAACCCACTCTTATGTTGCATGCTCGGTATCTGAGAATTTAAGTATAGAATCTGAAATAACTGCTAGGAAGATGACTGTGGTTAGCCCGTTAGGACAATCTAGGATAGTGGACAAACTACTTAGGAGTGTACCTTTAGAGACTCAAGAAGTAGTGTTTCTGGAAGACCTAATGGAGTTACCGTTTGGGGAGTTTGACCTTATCTTGGGAATGGATTGGTTGGCTAAACATCATGCTAAGCTGGATTGTAAGACTAAATGCATGGTGTTGAGTACCCCGGAAGGCGGGGAGGTGGTTGTGTTAGGGGAAAGAAGGGATTATTTGTCCAACATAGTATCTGCATTGAAGGTTGTTAAGATGATTCGGAAATGATGCAATGCATTTCTAGCTTTTATCAGTGCTTTGGAAGCTAAGGAGGTGACTGTCGATGAGGTAAGAACAGTAAAGGATTTCGTAGATGTCTTTCCTGAGGAGTTGCCAGGGTTACCTCCAGATCGCGAAGTGGAGTTTGGAATAGAGCTACTTCCAGGTACGGCTCCGGTGTCCATTGCTCCTTACAGAATGGCGCCGAAGGAGCTGGTGGAGCTCAAAGCTCAGATCCAGGAACTGTTGGATCGAGGTTTTATTCGACCGAGTGTGTCTCCGTGGGGAGCGCCGGTCCTATTTGTGAAGAAGAAGGATGGATCCATGCGTATGTGTGTGGACTACCGTCAACTGAATAAGTTAACGATTAAGAACAAGTATCCACTGCCGAGGATCGACGATCTGTTCGATCAGCTCAAAGGAGCTTTGGTTTTCTTTAAGATTGATTTAGGGTCGGGATATTATCAGCTAAAGGTAAAGGAAGGGGACATTCATAAGACGGCATTTCGAACTCGTTACGGTCATTATGAATTCTTGGTGATGCCGTTCGGGTTAACGAACGCACCAGCAGCATTTATGGATATGATGAATCGGGTGTTCCAACCATACATTGATCAGTTTGTTGTGGTGTTCATTGACGATATCCTGGTTTGTTCTAAGTACGAGGAGGAGCATGATGCACATCTTCGTGTGGTGTTGCAAGTTCTGAGGGAGAAATAGCTGTTCGCTAAGTTCAGTAAGTGTGAGTTCTGGCTAAGGGAAGTAACTTTCTTAGGACATGTGGTTTCTGCAGATGGAATTAGGGTTGACCCTCGGAAGATAGAAGCTGTATTGGATTGGAAACCGCTGAAGTCTGTGGCAGAGATTCAAAGTTTCTTGGGATTGGCAGGGTACTACAGGAGGTTTGTTGAGGGGTTCTCATTAATTGCAGCACCTCTAACTAAGTTGTTGAGGAAGGGAGTACCGTTCGTTTGGACAGACAAACAACAGGAGAGCTTTGAGAAGCTGAAGAAAATTTTGACAGAAGCACCAGTGTTAATTCAGCTAGAGGCGGGAAAAGAGTTTACCGTCTACTGCGATGCGTCACACACGAGTTTAGGATGTGTGTTGATGCAAGATGGAAAGGTTGTTGCCTATGCGTCTCGACAATTAAGACCGCATGAGTTGAACTACCCCACGTATGATTTAGAATTGGTTGCGGTAGTGTTCGCTCTAAAGATTTGGAGACACTACCTGTATAGGGAGAAATCTATTTTTACACCGACCATAAGAGTCTGAAGTATCTTCTTACCCAGAAGGAGTTGAATCTAAGACAATGTAGGTGGATTGAACTTTTGAAGGACTATGACTGCTCGATCGAATATCATCTTGGCAAGGCTAACGTGGTGGCGGATGCGTTGAGCCAGAAGGCGATAGCAGATTTAAGGGTGATGTTCGCTCGTCTCAGCCTGTATGAAGATGGTAGTTTGGTAGCTAAACTCCAAGTGAGACCAGTGTGGACTAGTCAGATCAAAGAGAAGCAGCTTCTAGACGATGTCTTGAGTGCTCGGTTCCAGCAAGTGCAAAGTGGGGAAGGAGAGGACTATAGTTTGAATGGTGAGGGGATTCTATGTTTCTGTAAGAGAATTTGTATGCCAAAGGATGTTGAGTTAAGACAGATGATTCTGCGGGAGGCGCATAGTAGCCCATGCGCTATGCATCCTGGAGGGGTTAAGATGTATCGGGATTTGCGAGAGCAATTCTAGTGGCCAGGTCTGAAGCGAGAGGTAACAGAATTCGTGGGGAAATTTTTGACGTGTCAGCAGGTGAAGGCAGAACACCAGTTGCCTTCGGGGTTGTTGCAGCTGGTGAAGATTCCGCAGTGGAAATGGGAAAGAATCACGATGGATTTTGTTAGTGGGTTACCTCTTACGCCCACTAAGAAGGATTCGATTTGGGTGATTGTTGATTGGCTGACAAAGTCTGCTCACTTCATACTGGTTCGTGTCGACTACTCTTTGCAAAGGTTGGCTAAGCTGTATGTAGCTGAGGTGGTGAGACTACATGGTGTACCTGTGTCGATCATATCCGATAGAGACCCTAGGTTCACGTCACGATTCTAGAAGGTTCTGCATCAGGCAATGGGAACAAGGCTAGACTTCATCACCGCTTTCCATCCGCAGACTGATGGTCAATCTGAGAGGGTAATCCAGATCTTGGAGGATATGTTAAGAGGTTGCATCATTGATTTCAGGGGTAGTTGGGAGGAGTATTTACTTCTGGCAGAATTCGCGTATAATAACAGCTACCAATCTAGTATTCAGATGGCGCCTTATGAGGCGTTATATGGACGGAGATGTCGTACTCCTACTTGTTGGACAGAGTTGGGTGAGCGTCAGGTGTTGGGTCCAAAATTGGTTTCAGAAACGAAAGAGAAAGTTAAGTTGATTCGGGCTCGGTTGAAAGAAGCGTTTGATCGGCAGAAATCTTATGTGGATCTTAAACGGAAAGAGTTGGAATTTGCAGTGTGTGATCAAGTTTTTCTGAAAGTCTCACCATGGAAAAAGGTGATGGGGTTTGGTCGGAAGGGCAAGCTAAGTCCTCGGTTTATTGGACCTTATCGGTTACTAGAACGTGTGGGACCAGTGGCGTATCAACTGGAGTTGCCTCCAGAGTTGGAGCAGATATATGACGTGTTTCATGTCCTGATGCTAAGACGCTATCGTTCTGATCCATTGCACATTGTGCCAGTGGAAGAGATTGAAGTAAGGCCAGACTTGTCCTTTGAGGAGGAGCTAGTGCAAAATTTGGATCGAGACTTAAAGATGTTGAGAAGGAAGTTTGTCCCTCTGGTCAAGGTTTTGTGGTGAAACCACGGCGCAGAGGAAGCGACATGGGAGCCAGAGGATGTTATGCGACAGCAGTATCCCCATCTCTTCTGATCAGGTAAATTTCGGGGACGAAATTTCTTTAAGGGGGTAAAACAGTAACATCCTGAATTAATGGGCCTGTGCATTTTGGTGTGTTGTATGTTTAATGTGTTAATTTGAGGATTAGGGGTCAATATTAGGCTCAGGAATGGGCTAAGGCCCTGACTAAATTCCTGTGTAGACACTCTAGTGCTTTAAAGATAGTCTCTGTAGTTTAAATATCAAGGTGGGCTTGTGGCCCAAAGCAAAGGGCGCAGCAAGGGGAAGCTATAGGGGTCGTCAATGGCAAGGAAGGAAGGAGGCCCAATTTTGGCCGCATGGGGCCTAAATTGGGCCAAATTCGGCACTTAAAAAGGGGCAAGGGGGGACGGCAACAAGGCTAAAATATAGGGGATTTTTTAATGTTTTAATATGTGGAAATTAAAGCTGATAAAGGAGTGAGGAGTTGGTGCTAACTAGGTTTCTTTTGGATGTGAGTTCAGATTAAGATAAGGGGGAAAAGATGAGGAGCTAATCTAGGAGGCTAGTGTTGGCCGAGTGTAGGATGCTTATTGAGGGGAGAAGTTTCAATTAAGTGTTTAAGTGTGGGAATACCGAAATTTTGATGATTTTTTTGGGAAACTCTCTTCTGATTATTTTATTTTCTCTCCTCTCTTCTCTATTTTCTTTTAAGTGCCAGCCGAATTCTCCCTACCCATTTGTTCATCTTTTCTTCCATTCACTAAAAACCGAAACCCTCTGAAGCCTCATCAATTGCCGAAACATTGTTATTTTCTGTCTCTTCTCTTTCAAACACATTGGCCGAATATCCCTTGTAAGACAGCATTCCTTTTGTTCATCTTTTCCGGGATTTTCTTAAAAGCCAAAATTTCTAGATCTCTAATCTTCTACGCTTCGATCTTCTTTTGTGATTGCCAAATCATTCTGCAAGGGGTAGCCGAAACCATCTGTAGAGGAGATCTAATCGCCTAGGTTTCTAAAATTGGTAGCACTCGAATCATACTACTTTCGGGATTTAATCAATTTAGTGAAGTCTTTGACCGGCAGTATAGTGATCTGATAATCGCGATTTCGGCTAGGGAGAGCATCAATTTCGATAACATAGCATTAAGCGTAATCAGGTGTGTAATTTCTCACACCATCTCTGTTGTCTGTTAGTTTATATATGAATCTGTTTATATTCTGTTAAATACTGAAATTCCGGCATGGTTGTTGAAAACCCGTGGAGGGTAAGGGCGACTCATTAGGTTAGTGATTTCTGTGATCTTCTTTGAGTAAAATGATTCTGCTGAGTTGATATGATATACATGCATGCCGTTTTCTATGTTTGCTCGGGGTTGGGCATTTGATGTATATGAAAGGGGAAGTGTTTTGTTGTAGTGGCTCTGCCACGACCTGTTGTAGTGGCTCTGCCACGATCTGTTCCGGTGACTATGTCACAAATCTGACGATGAGCAGCTAACTGCAGCATGACTGCCATCTGTGGTCTGTAGCGGTGAGGGTGATTGTAGAAATCCCCATTGGTGTGATTGGCAGGTAAGGGATGTGTGTAGCGGATGGATCTAGGATTGGGATGGGCTTTGCTAAATTCTGATATGTGATATTGTGTTATTCTGTTCTGTGGGGCTAAGGCCCATTCTGATGGAGCAAGAGGGATTGCACACTGAGTCTTGTGACTCACCCCGTTGTTTAACATTTTTTTCAGGTAGCACTTAGTGCATCGGACCGGGCTGGAAAGGAGCTGAAGGTGGCCATGCATGGATTTATTATGACTCAATAAAAGACGTCGTTTTAATTATTTTTCCTTAATACTTTCAATTTGTCTGGTTTTATATTTTATTGTAATAAGGCCACTGGCTATTGTTTATTGGTTTTATGTTTTCGTTTTCGGGTTTCCATACACTTAGATTTTATGATTAATTGAAACTAAGGCAGGTGTTTGAATATTAAAACTCAAAGGCAAAATTTTGGTTTTTATTCCTTAAGGCATTAATTAAAAATTTATTTCTTTTACAAATTATCAAATTATTAAGTTTCCCTTATAAATGCTTAAACTATACTTTTAAAATAATAATAATAACAATAAAATATATGCGACACGTTTTATAAAATCTTCTTAGTGACATGCCAGATCCGGTCGGGGTGTTTGGGCCGGGTTTGGGGTGTTACAATAGGGCCTTATGTTTGAATAATTATATGAATGAACTGTTATACATATTATACATGTTTGCATGGGTTGGGATATTTGACGAGGAGAAGATTCTGGTAGCTTTGCTACAAAAATTCTGGTGGCTTGTCCACAATTTGATATATGGCTTAATGCCCAGTTGATATATGGCTTAATGCCCAGTTTGATATATGGCTTCATGCCCAGTTTGATATATGGCTTCATGCCCAGTTTGATATATGGCTTAATGCACAGTTTGGTGTGTTGGCGGGGTGGGTGACTAAAGCTCCCCACAGGTGTGTTGGTTGGTACGGGTGGTGTGTAGCGGATGGAAAACTAGGTTCGGTTTTGGGAATTGCATATCACATGCATTCTATTCATGTTAAATTGTTATATTTGTATTGGGGCCCAAATAAATGCTTAAATGGTTTTGGCCCAGTGGACTATGGGAAGTGAGTTACACACTGAGTTTTAAGTAACTCACCCCGTTTTCTTTACCCTTTTCAGGTAATGATCAGTGATGGAGGCTTGGGCCGGGAACGACTCAGTGGAGGCCATACTACGAATTATGGGTTATTTAAATTTCGGATTTCTTTTTAAGTACTTTTTATTATTTTTGCTATTTTGTAATAAGGCCTCTGGTTAAATTTTTATGGATGTTTTACTCGTGGATGGAATTTTATTATGATTTAAATACTTAAGTGGGAATATTTCATTTTAAAATAGAAATAAATGTTTTCCTTAAATATATTTGCAAAAGAGTTTCATTTTAAATTTTTTTTAACTCGGAAATTTTCTGTAACAATTCTTTTACATTTCTTTCGAACTCTTTTACATTTCTCGAAATATTGAATCAATTATTTTTTCTAAGTTTCAATTTATAAACTCTTACGTTTTAAATTATTAAAATTAACAATCAACCTCGGTTTTCAATAAACACCTTTTCAAAATCTTTTTTTGAAAAATCCGTTTTCTACAAATCTTTAAAAGACTTTACATATGATCATTTCGTGTGACATGTCAAATCTAGTCTTAACGCATAGACCGGGTTTGGGGTGTTACATGTTCAGAAGGCTTTTATTTTAATGTTGGTAAGTTTATAACATAACAGGCCTACTAGTCTGGTGGTTAAGTGGAGTGTTGGTGTGAAGGAGGTCTTGTGTTCGAGTCTGTACTTGGGCACTATTTTTGGTGCTTGTGTCGTGTGAGTGTTTTGGTTTAGCCAAAAGACTGATGTGGTTGAGTGTTGGAGTGTTTTTAGGTGTAAATTAGGGGGATGATGGGGGAATATCCAGAATTTTATTTCTTTTTGTTATTTTCGAATTCCCCAAAAGTTTCCCTCTCCCTTCTGACGTTATTCTCTTCACTCCCTCTGTCGAATTTTTGGCTCTTTGTTTTATTCTTTCTAACGTTTGTTGTTCCGTCGCTCTGCCGAATTTCTGTATTGAGTTTCTTCCTTCTCTATTTTCGGAAATCTGTTTTTCCAAACCCATTCTTATTTTGTTTCCTTTTCCAATCTATTTTTGTCGTGCTACGATTGCTCTTCTCTGTTTGGTAAGTTTTGTTTATTGTTAAACTCTAACATTTTTTTGATTATCGGTTAAGAGGGGTTTCCTTGAATGTTTAGGAACTAATCAAGGGACTGTTCATCTTTCCCGATCAGCGAGTTAGGCTCGAAGAATTTGCTGGTATTTGATCGAAGGTAAGAGTGGTTACTTTTTCGATAAAAACCTGGGTTTAAGTTCATTTTAAATGCACATTAAAATGACTATTTAAAGGTTTATTGTGCGATTATAAGTATTGGAGTGCTCGGTGATCGTTTGGGCTTCAATCGGAATCAGGTGTGTACCCGAAACATTGAAAGCGTGACTTGACGAAAAGCCAAAAAAGCATACTGTCGATCCCACACGGGCGTGTGGTAGCCCATGTGGTAGGCCGTGTGAGGGGACATGGCCGATTGATCGACGAACCAGGCCATGCGCGCATGACACGGGTGCAGGACACAGGTGCATGACATGACCGTGTGATGGCCAGTGAGGCCGTGTACGGGTGAACCACACGGGTGTGTGGGATGTTGGGCCAGGCTGTGTGATCTCAAGGCCAAGGCCAAATTGGGTTGTGGGGGCCACACGGGCGTGTGGGCCCACACGGGCAGACAACATGGGCGTGTGAGTCCATTTTCACTGATTTATTGTTAAGGTTGCACGGGTCGCTCAAGACGACTGTGAACCTACTGCAGGGTCGGTAAGATTACCTAGACCCCTAACTGAATGAATGTTATATCCATACTTGATATGTATATATATATGACTGTATATTGAGCATGCTGTTTGTACTGTATTGTATATATGTGATATACCATGATTGGGCATGACATAACTGTATGATGCATTGCATGGGGATGGGTTGATATTGATTGGAGGAAGTGTACTGATAGGCTTCGAGCCTAAATTACTGGCAGCACAGTTGCAAATTGCTGTCTAGTTCCACATTTGGTACTATTTGAAATGTAGGGATGGGTGGGTTGATTATATCCCCACATGGAGTGTAGGGTTGGACGGAGATGGAGTGTAGAGGCTGGTTGGGTAAGATTTTCTGATTGCATATTTGTTACTATTACTGTACTGTGATGGGTTAAGGCCCCAACGCATACTGTTACTGAAATGGGCTAAGGCCCAAACTAGACTGATACGGATAGTGAAAAAGGGCTTAGTCCCAGACTGTGATTATTTGTATATTGACTGTTTGTTTTGTATGGGGGTTACACACTGAGTTTACGAAAACTCACCCTTCTGTTTAATCTGTACAGGTAATCCACAAACATAAGCGGGTCGTTGCGGCGGAGGACTCAGTGGTGGCCACATGACTCCTTCTATACTGTTTGATACTTAATCATGATTTTAAGTTTATGTGGGTATTTTTCTGTAATAATGGCCTCTACGGATTTTTGGTTTAAATTCGGATTTTATACTGCTTTATGTTTTATAACTGCCAGTGGTAGGAGAAACTCGGGCTTTCAAAAGAGATGAATGTTTTATCAAAATACGACGCACACGCAAACTATTTTAAAAGCTTCTGCAAAGTATAACGTTTTGGGAAATGAATGACGATTTGTAAATAAATAACGTTTTGCAAATGGATAACATTTTGAAAACAAATGGCACGATTTGGAGTTAACATAAGATAATGAAGAGTGGTTTGAACGGAGAAAGGGTCTTAGCGTCGTTGCGATTTCAAAAGCAGTATCATGTGACATCGCCAGATTCGTCCATAACGTCTAGGCCGGGTTTGGGGTGTTACATTAATTGTATTTATTATTTGTGTTTATTTTCTTATTAGTTTGCTTGGAATCATGCGTTACATTTAGATTTGATTACAATTCTGCTTTTTACTATTCTGAAGATTTCATCCAATATTCAGGGCAGTTTCAGTTTTCTCTCTCTCTTATGATATTTTTTTATACTGTGAATATATATGTTTGTACATTGTCTCTTAAGTGTGGGGAGGTTATCCATATAATAAAATCCCTAAATTTTGTCTTGTGTTTAATTAATTTTCTCATACTACTATTAGAATTAATTTTTATCGTTTTGTGATTTTTATTGATGTGTTTTGGATTAAATTCATAAGTATTTGTGCACTGGTTTTTTTAAATTTTAAGACATGAGAGAATCAAGCATGATAAGTTTATTTTCAGAATTAAAAAATTTTAGGTTGTTTCCCTGAATTGATGTATTATCTTAAAGTTTTAAATTTACAAGTTTGACATCAAAAAACCATAATTTTTTGTGAGATTTTTAGCCTTTAGAGCATACACTTTTCATGCTCATTTTATTATTGGTTATGAGTGTGTCAATTTGATTTATTATTCTAAAACTTGCTTCGATTATCCATGTCGAGACCACACCTTTGAGTTGATATACTGAGATGATAAAGACACTTAGGTTTTAACCCACTTATTCCATAAAATACCTAACTACATAATTAACCCTTAGTAAACCCCTTCGAGCCTAACACACCGTTTCTTGATTTACCCATTAATGATAACCCATAACTCATTTTTTGTTCATTGAGAATTTTTCCCATTTTATTGACTCCATTTTTATCGAGATTTGATTTGGTTAATTGCCTGATTAAGCCTCTTGATTAAGTTGCTGAATTATTTCTTTTTATTTACATATAAAAAAAGAAAAAAAGAAAAAATGCATATATAGTTATTTAGTTCTTTGTTATTTGAGCTTGAACAGTTAAATTCATATTTTGAGAAGGAGTTCGTGTTATTCTTGAATAGTTTTGATTAATGTAATTATTTGTAATTCAGCATTTTTTATTTTTCTAGTTTGGTAATAATCAATTCAATCTCGATTCTAACCTTCTTTTTCAGCCTTTCTCCATACATTTAACCTAAGCACCATTACAACTTTATAAAGACCTTTTGATTTGTGTATTATCTCATTTTATAGTTGTGGAGATTTGATTTTCATGCAAGCCTATGGTAATGACTTTTTATGTTTGACTGTTGAGTACTTAATTTTTGAACCTTAAACACTTTGAGTGATTTGAGTGAATCTTTAGTAAGGATGTCAATTCTTGTCGATTTTGAATTAAAGGTAATTACTTAGATAAGGGGAAATACCTATGTTTTCATGATTTAAAAATGCTCGACTTAGATTGTTTGAATCTTTAATGCTCTTTTAGTTGAATTATCAATGTATGATTATTTGTGAATTATGACAAAACATTATTGATGAGAATTACAAGTTGAGAAAGATTAATTTTAATTATGAGTTGAGGAATTTGCTTGAAGACAAGCAAACGCTTAAGTGTGGGGATATTTGATAAGCCATAAAAGTAACATGTTTTTAATCCCATTCTTGAAGCGGTTTTGGATGATTTATTATGTGAATTAGTGAATTTGATGCTCTTAATCCTTTTAAATTCATGTTTCTATACTTAGGTGAGCATAAAGGAGAAAAAGGAGTTAAAAACAAGCCAAAATCGGGCAAAAAGAGTTGTTTCTAGGATCCACACGGCCTGGGCAATTCCACACGGGCTAGCCACATGCCCATGTGAGCCATACGGGCTGGTCACACGCCTATGTGCCAGCCCATGTCGATTTCACACCCTACTTCCCTGTTACGCCAAAAAACCCAATTTTTAGGGTTTCTGAGCATTCTAAAGTTTATAAATACATATTAGAAGAAGACTTACGGGAGAATACAGAGCTAAACGAAGAAAAGACTCAAAGAACGCCAACGGATTCAACTCAGAAGTAGGATATCCTTCAAGACTGAAGATCTCCACTCAATTTCTCTCGAAGTCTTTAGGTTTCTTTATGTTTTGTTGTTTTCTTAATTTTGAGATGTTTTCCCCCAAAAGTATGAACTAAATTCTCTAGATACCTAGGGAGGATGAAACCTAAGACGGATCTTATTATTTGATTTTCTGAATTACATGATAAATATTTGTTATTCATCTCAATTATGTGTTCTTATTTCATGTTTTAATGTTTTCAGGATATGATAAACCATAATTTATACATATTTTGACCTCATGCTTGACTTATTTTTGGATGAATTTTCATTAGATTTGGTGAATTCGATGCTCCTAATCCTTTAATTTCATGTTTTACACTCAGGAGAGCTTAGGAAGTCGAAAAGAACGAGAAATGGGCCAAAAAGGGACAAAATGGGCCTGGACTATCGTACACGGTCAGACCACACGACCGTGTGTGATGAGCAGAATTGAACACAACTTGGACTATCATACACGGGCAGACCACACGGCCGTGTGTGACGAATAGAATCAAGCACGGCCTAAGCTATCAAACACGGACATGTCAGACGGGCGTGTCCCTGCCGAACCCAAGTCTAATTCTATTCGGAAAGGGCTACTTGTGGGCCAAGAAAGGCGTTCCAAAGCCTATATAAACACCCCAGGGGAGGACCTAAAGGGGGGACGGGAGAGTAGAAAGCAGAAAATACTCGAAGATAGCCATCATGAGCAGCTTGGAAGAAGGATCTCCATCAAGACTGAAGATCTCCTATCAATTCCTTTTGAAGTTTTTGGGTTTTCTTATGATTTGTAGTTTTCCTTATTTTAAGATGTTTCCCTCTATCAATATGAACTAAATCCCTTAAATACCTAAGGGGATGAAACCTAAGACGGATCTTTATTATTTTATTTATAAGATAAATACTTGTTCTTATTCTTAATTGTGAGTTCTTATTCTTGTTTTGATAATTCAGGTTATTGATTGAAGTCGAATGTGCTTATTCAGAGGAGCAAAAAGTCCCTGTTTAAGAGTAGATCAACACAATTAAGCAGAGTTGATTGCAACCCTAGAAATAGGGCGACATAAATCTGCCGGATTAGAGTCAAATCTAATAAGGGAATCCATATATCGAGTTAATGCGACGATAGGGGTTTTAATTAGAAAGAGATTTCAATTAATCAACCTAGATCAGTTGTTTTTAGTTTTGAAAGAGATATTAACATAAATCAGGGATTTCTACGGATTAAGTCAAGTGAATAAATCATATGAATCAAAAGTAATAAGTGAAGTCTAGGTGGATTCTTCCTTGGGTATTGCCTCTCTCATAAAGTTGTCCAAAAGTATTTTCTCAATTCATTCTCTGTCGTGCTTTTAATTAGTTTTAGTTTAAAAGAAATAACTCCAATTCTTACACTAGATAATAAGAAGATAGTCCTTGTGGATACGATATTTCCAGTCTTACCATAACTATACTATTAAATGATAGGTGCGCTTGCCTTTATTGTGATCATAGTTAGTTAGAGACACATCAGGATATTAATTCATGATTGATGTGCTTATTCAATGGAGAAAAAGTCCCTATTTAAGAGTAGATCTGACATAATTGAGTGGAGTTGCATGCAATCCTAGAAATAGGACAACATAAATCTACCTGGGTATTGTTTCTCTCATCGATTTTCTTAAAATATTTTCCTACTTTATTATATGTTTCCTCTTATTAATTAGGTTAGTTAAGATTAGGTTAAAATAAATCCCTTCAATTTATTCGGCTAGATAATAAAAAGATAGTAACTACTAGTACTTTTAGTCCTCGTGGATACGATATTCCCGACTCACCATAGCTATACTACCATTCGATAAGTGTGCTTGCCTTTGTCGTATTTTAGTTAGTTCGCGACATCATCAACGAGTTTGAATAAAATTGAATAAAATGAATAGGAAAAGATAAATGGAAAACATTCAGGAATGATTATAGTTTTTTTCGAAATGGAAAAATAGAATCATTTGGAATTGAATGTAGGTTTTCAAAAATGGAAATGGAAATGATTCATTTGCAATTCTATATGAATTACTTAAAAAATGATTGGAAGAATGAGTTTATGTTTTTGAGCTGTTTGAAGCCTGAAAATGAAAATAAACCATTGGTCACGGTGTACATATTGAGTTATGAAATATTGAACATATTTTCTCGAAATTTTACTAGGGGTAAAATCATCAAAAATTTTATCAGGGGTAAAATCGTCAAAATTTTACTAGCGGTAAAATAGGGATGATAAAATTATTTAACTTTGAATATTAAAGCTTACTTTGGAAAATAGAAAAACCAAATCAGGTTGGATCACATTACAGAGTAGTACTCGTAATTGAACCCGATGTGAGAGAAGCCCGAATCCCCATCATAATACATATGAGGGGAAGTACACCCTATTAGCCCCTCTCGCTCTCTTAGTTGGACTAGAAAGTTGTTTTTCTATTTGAAATAAACCTTTACAATTCAACAATGGTTCTACCTTCCCTTCTTATAAATAGATGGCACTGGTAAGACATAACACACAATTTTGAGAAATTGTTACTCTACTAAAAAATAGAGAGAATTTATTCTCAACTATTAGATATTTTTCTAGAATAACAATTCTATCGGTTTCTATTAAAAAAAGAGAATTTTTGTTTTCACCCCAAATAAAAGAGAGAAATTTTTTTTCTAGTTCTGTGTTCCAATTCAATTGATTCGAGCCCACACTCAAAGTAGTTCGTGGTACGCGAATAGTGGAGAAGATCATTTCGTTGAAAGCCGAAAAACATCAATGATTCTCTTATCCGAAAACATAGGTACGATTTTGATGTAAGGTTTATTGCTATAAATATAACAAACCAGGTCGATTTTGAAATTTTTAATTTTTCGCTATGCAAGAACCATTTTCAAGTCAGATTTTTTCCAACATTTTAGTCATCCTCATGATTGGCCTTTTGAAAATGGCGTTGCAGGCTCTTGGATGGTCAACTGCTAAAAACTCCTCCATTTTTGTGGTGGTGTGCTCATCATCACCAAGGATGATTGGAAGGACAATAGACCCTTTAACCGCAACGAGTTGATTTGCAAAGCCATAAACCAGGCTTGTCAGGTTGAGTTGTATGTCCTTGAGGCCCATTTGATAAAATGCCTTGACTGTCAAGATATCAACTAAGTCGTTTGTATCTACCAAGATTCTTCTAGCTTGGAAAGAAAAGATATTGACTAAGATCTCTAAGGAATATTCACCATCTGCATAAAAGGGGTCCTTCTCATCTTGTTTTGAGAACTAAAGTTGCCATGTCGAGGTCTTGGGCTTACTATTGTGGTAGAGACCGACATGATACTTCCTATGTGAGCCTTCCACTTCGAATTGGAAGCAAACCACTCTACATGCTTCCTTCCTACTAGCAAATTAATGAGCCCTCTAACAGGTTACTTTCCCTTGTCTCCATGCTGAGACCCTTATGGTCCTACTTCATTGTCTTGAGATTTGGTGGATTGACAGTGGCCCTAAGCCAAATAATGCTTAAGGTGCCCCTTATAAATTTTCATCTCAATGGAATGTTTTAAATGGACATATTGCTCAATGCGGTGCCCCCAAGCATTATTGTACTTTTTATGGTGATTGGAGTTATTGCAATGTTAACTAGGTTGTATCTATGATTCTAGTTCTAAGATTCTCTGATATTTCTCCTAATAAAATGTATGGGATAGGGAGAACCTTGGTCTATCGAGGTGGAGATTATTTTTGGGGAGGTGGTGTAGTAGTGAGACAAGCTACAACTTGTTGCAAGTAATGAGTTGCATGTTCTATATATCTAAGAGGGGGCACGTTAAACAATAGTTGATGCTTTGTAGTAGCTGGGAGAGTTGAAACTGCTAGAAGGATGGGATAAATCAGTGTAGTTGAGATAGCAAGGTCGGAGCTCAATGGTATGTTTAGAGATTTCATGAACTACTCTAGGGTGGGGAGGAGGGCATGTGCATACTATAAAGATGGTCCTATGAGAGAAGAAGAAGAAAGAAATTGAGTAGATTTTAAACCAAAGGAAGATCTTGAGCCAGGCTAGATGGGGGTGCTAGCTGAAGCGGAAGAGCAGATTGGATCAACGGAGGCATTGCTTTGGACTGTGAGGTCATGTTGTCAATGTTCACTACACCAATTGTTGGTACTATTATACAACAAGGAGGAGGTATGTATGTGAATGTTGTGGTGATTATAGAGGCAGGTTCACCCAGTCGGGGTGACGAGTTGGGGGTTACAAAGAGTGTAGAAGAGGAAAGTATGAAGGTTAAGTGCTGAAGGTAACTTGATAGAGTGTAGGCTTGGTATCTTTAGGAAGTTTATCCTCCTTTCATCATTTTTGGGGGTGTTTATAAGAGAGGGTTCTGTGTTGGGTGGTTTTAATGTGCAAAACTCGCCATCTAGTCATTATCATAAACGCATGGGGAGTATGGCTTTGATAGGACAAATCCTATCTTTCATTATAACTTAGCGGTACAAAACAGTTAAACCCACGTGGGGTTTGGTGACCAACGATATCACGTTACCGACAAAAGTTTGGGAGTTTGGGATAATGGGTGATTTTTACCTACTAGGATGGTTTAGGCTAGGAGTGATGCTTGGGGTTGACTTTCCAATAGGATGCAGAATTTGAAGTGGCCGTTGAGAGCACCCAAAATATCCTAACCCTATAAAATAATGAAAAATAATATTATAAGGGAAGTAGGGTCAAATCCTCAGGGACCAGATTTGCACAAATGCTTGTTCATCAAAATCCCGGACAGAGTCGTGCCTAAGAAAACCAGCGTACCTAGAAAATAAAAAAGTAGAATTAAAAGTTTTGATATGGAAAAAATAAAATAAAAACAGAATTAAAAGTTTTGATTGAATTGAAATTGAAAAATTAAAATTAAAATAGTGGAGATAAATAGAGTTGAGGAAAAGGAATTTCTCATGGATAGATTCCAGCCTCTGGTTGTCTCGATCCACCTTGGGTTCAATCCTCAGCTTTTAGGTGATCCTTCTCAAACAGAATAAGCCAGTTATAGTGGAACAGGACGCGCACGACCACGAGCTCCAAGATTTTAGACTTACGATTTAGCGAAATCTGACTCTAGCCGACAATCGCTTTTGTGGGACCATCTTATGCTAGATCATCACTTCTCAATGGTGAATACCACGTCATTTTGTCTCTTGGGCTCGCTGACCTCTAATGTAGTAAACTAACGAACCGACTTTGTAACCTTCCCAAAATGTATAAAGTGGTCGTTCATTGCACAAGTTGAAAAGATCATCTATTAAGGGACATGGACGGAAACGTCAGCCCCATAATGCGGAGAAACAATGAATACTCGTTGATAAGGCTAAGCGCGGATTCTAAGCCTCATGAACCCTTTTTTGGGGAATTTCGACAACCTTCGGCTAGATAGATTTAGTGGCTCGTGTTTTTTTGGGGAAAAGGAAATAAATGTAATGGAAATGGGATTTTTATTGAAAAATATGGAAAGAACAAAATGATAAACTTTCTTAAGAGAGGGAGTGTTTATAGAAAAAGATGAGTGAAATTTGTGTCACTCCATCCCCTATTTATAGTACTAAGAAACCTAGTCTATTCCTAATTGAATTCTAAAAGATGAATACAAATAAATAAAGATAGTTAAAGATAATTAAAGATAAATGCTGAAATTAAATCTAAATAATAATCCTTAATAATTATCCTAATATAATTAAAAATTAAATAGAGTCTTGTGCTATAAAATCTCTTCTTTTGCATTTTTGCTCCGAAAATCTTCCACACTTTGCATTTTTGGCACCACTTCTCTCCTACTTCGCATTCTGGCCCAATTTAACTTTAAATTCACGCTTTTAGCCCCCAAATTTTCTTCTGCCTTCAATTTAGTCCATGTAAGATAAAAAAACCATAAATAACTCAATTTAGTAGGATCATACTCAAAATAAACATATAATTAATACATAAAAATATGTCATTCTAGAGTATTACCAAATCCCCCCTACTTAGCCCATGCTGCCCTCAAGTATGGTTCCTATCCACTGTGAAATTTAGATTTTTCCATGGAAGAAATATCACTCCAGAGTTTTATAAAAATTAGGCTTAATGCATTTGAAAATAAAGAGAACCTTTAGCTTGCTATAATTAAATCTGAAAAAGTATTCCAATTTTATCACACAAAAATCAAAATCAACTTGGATTATTTCACGAATATTAGGTAATTTTCTAAAACTTACCAAGACACCTTATTTGTTTCCACCTTTGGTCCCCTAATGCAATTTTTTTAATTTTTTTAATTTTAATTATTTTTTTAAGAATATATTGAACCTTTTGACGCGAAGAGAGATGATTGCCAAGCACCCCACTCCGGTTACTCAGCCCAACATACTCCTAATTTATTATATTTTCCTTAAGAACATATCAAACCTTTTGAAGCGAAGAGAGATGACAACCAAGCACCTCACCCCGGTTACTCAGCCCAACATATTACCAAAAAAAATTTTAATTCTAGTTACTCAGCCCAAGAAATCCTGTGTACCTGGAAAATAAAAAAAACAAAATTAAAAGTTTTGATATGGAAAAAGTAAAATAAAAACAGAATTAAAAGTTTTGATTGAATTGAAATTGCGAAAATTAAAATTAAAATAGTAGAGATAAATAGAGTTGTGGAAAATGAGTTTCTTATGGATAGATTACAGCCTCCGGTTGTCTCGATCCTCCTTGGGTTCAATCCTCGGCTTTTAGGTAATCATTCTCAAACAGAATAAGCTAGTTATAGTGGAAGAGGACACCTACGACACCAGCTCCAAGATTTTAGACTTACGATTTAGCGGAATCTGACTCTAGCCGACAATCACTTTTGTGGGACCATCTTATGCTAGATCATTACTTCTCAATGGTGAATATCATGCAGTAAGCTAACGAACCGACTGTGCAACCTTCCCAAAACGTACATAGTGGCCGTTCATTGCACAAGTTGAAAAGATCACCTATTAAGGGGCATGGACGAAAGCGTCAGCCCTGTAATACCGAGAAACGATGAATACTGGTTGAGAAGGCTAAGCGCAGATTCTAAGCCTAATGAAACCTTTTTGGGGAATTTTGACAATGTTTGACTAGATAGGTTTAGTGGCTCATGTTTTTTTGGGGAAAAAGAAATAAACGTAATGAAAATGGGATTTTTATTGAAAAATATGGAAAGAAAAAAAGGCTAAACTTTCTTGGGAGAGGGAGTGTTTATAGAAAAAGATGAGTGAAATTTGTGTCACTCCATCCCCTATTTATAGTATTAAGAAACCTAGTTTATTCCTAATTAAATTCTAAAATATGAATACAAATAATTAAAGATAATTAAAGATAAATGTTGAATTTAAATCTAAATAATAATCCTTAATAATTATCCTAATATAATTAAAAATTAAATAGAGTCTTGTGCTATAAAATCTCTTCTTTTGCATTTTTGCTCCCAAAATCTTCCACACTTTGCATTTTCGGCACCACTTCTCTTCTACTTCGCATGCTGGCCCAATTTAACATTAAATTCATGCTTTTAGCCTCCAAATTTCCTTTTGCCTTCAATTTAGTCCCTGTAAGATAAAACCATAAATAGCTCAATTTAGTAGGATCATACTCAAAATAAACATATAATTAATATATAAAAATATGTCATTCTAGAGTATTATCAGCTACTAATAATTTTGCTGCTTAGTTGACCTTCCGACTTGCTATGTGCCCTTATTCAGATAGGGGTATAAGAAAGCCAAAATTTTTCAGTTCGATTCGATCTACTTTTTTTGTTTTTAATATTTTGTATTTCAATGAATTTATCAAAAATTGAACATGTTTATAATAAATTCTTTCATAATAGATGAAATTATATCCATATATTAGAAAACTAACAAATAATTTAATTCTCATTATGATCAAATTCTAGTCTTCCATTGAATAATTTATTATATTTGAATTGATATTTTTATATTTAAACTAAATTAATTTATAAATTAATAAGTTGAAATTTTTTTATTTTGGTTATAATTTTATATTTGAGTAATTTAATTCAGTTGGGTTATTTCATTTTTTTAGGTTCATTTATGTAATGGTATTGAGTATTTAAATATTGGGTTGAGAAAGGATTTTAAGTTGGGATGGGTTTACATGATCCTTAACCGGTTTATTCGGTTTGGATATGCAAAACCAATAAATCAATAGAATAAATTGCCTAACTGAATAAGCTAACCGAATAAACTAAAATAGTTCGATTTATTCAGTTCAGTTAGCTCAATTATTTGGTTTAACTGAAATCATGTTGTCCCTATGTGTCATAGCTTCCCTTATTACTTCTAAAGGAATATTACATTTTTCTATTAAAATATTATTATTTAATTACTATTGTTCAAGTAAAACTCTTGTGACTTTTTCCTATGAACTTTGGGTTGAGCCAAAACTATCCCTGTAATTCATATTTTGAACATTGTTACTCTTTCAAAAAATAGTTTCATAGAAAGTCAAATAACGATCTAGACCACCTCGCTCAAAGCACATGTACTAATTTAGTCTAGGGTTTATTACTATAAATATCACAAGACTTTGTTTTACAATTTTTTTTACACTTTTTCTATACGATAAACATTGCTTTCTAACCTCGAAGGGTGTGTGATAAAATAATTAAAATTTTGCTAAAAGCCCTAGATGGCTAATATCGTATTTGCTATTAACCTATCGTGCAATACCTAAAGGGTGTGTGCTCAGATAATTAAAATTTGGCTAAGTTCCTTAGAAGATTAGTAGCAACTCTATTGTTAACCTAGCATACTGTAACATCCTGAATTTTTGGGCTTATGCGTTTAATAGGTAGGATATGTTTAATGTGTTAATTTAAGTGTTAGGGGTCCAAATTGGGCTCAGGCTTAGGTAGAGGCCTTGATTAAAATTTTCTGTTTGGGCATTATAGGGGTTTAAAAGGTAGTATCTACGTTTAAAATACCAAAGTGGGCTTGTGGCCCAATCTTAGGAGGTGACGCCACACAAGGGAGTAAGGGGCCCAAATTTAAGTTTCATGGAGCCCAATTCTTTTAATTTAAGTTAGCTAAATTTTGGGCATTAGGATTAGGTGGAGTGGATGGCAACAAGGCTAAAATTTAGGGGTTTTAATGTTTAAAATATGTGGATAATAAGTAGATAAAGGCTATTATTTAGGAATTTATTTTATGAGGATAATAAGCAGATAAAGGCTATTATTTAGGAATTTATTTTATGAGGATAATAAGCAGATAAAGGCTAAATTTTAGGGATTTTAATGTTTAAAATATGTGGATAATATGCTGATAAAGGAGGGAGGAGTTAGAGATAATTAAGTCTATGAGCTAGTAGATTAAGATAAAGGAGAAAAGATAGGATTTGTCTGCAAGGTTAGGTAAGTGCCGAAATTTCTATAAATAGGGGGAATATCTCTTCAATTTTGGCATTTGGGGTTTTTCTCTCATTCTTTTCTCTTCTTCTCTGAGTAAAAGCCGAAAACTCCTAAAGTTCCATCTTCTTCTTCATTCTCTGCAAAAGCCAAAATCTCTAAGCCTATTCCCTCATCTTCACTTTGATTCAAAAGTCGAAACTACACCTATTCTTCTCCTTAATATTCATTGGTTGAATCTCCCTTAGCCATCTTTTCAATTTTTAGTTCTTTCAAAAGTCGAAAGCGCGATAGATCATCTTTCCGAGATTTTTCCTAGAAGCCAAAACTCATAGATCTCTAAGTTATAGAATCGTGTTACATTCGGGATTTCAAGGTAAGAGGATTTGTTTATTCATATATATAAAATCGGGTAGAATACTAACTATGGCCGAATATAGGAGAGACATATTTTCACATCTTTCCGGATTTTTGAGCAAAGTTGTAGATCGGTCTAGCAAGGGTATCGACATTAATCAGGTGTGTAACCTTTCTCACTGTTAGACTATTTGCTAATATATATTCATATGTATAAATCTACTATACTCTGCTAAATGTCGAAATCCCGGCATAACAAGTGAAAACCCTTGAAGGATAAAGGCTGATCAACAGGTTAGTGACTTCTGTCCTATTTCAGTGATTATTCATGTTAAAATGATATGCTTTGTATGACGATTTCATTGTATGCTTAGGGTTGGGAAATTGATGAAAAGGGGAAGTGATCTGTTCTGGTGGCTTTTGCCATTTCAGCCTGGTGACTCTGTCACAAACTCTGTTTCTGGTGGCTTTTTGCCATTTCAGCCTGGTGACTCTATCACAAACTCTGTTTCTGGTGGCTTTTTGCCATTTCAGCATGGTGACTCTGTCATAACTCTGACGATGAGCAGCACGACTGCCATCAACGGCGTGTAACGGTGCGGGTTGATTGTAGAAATCCCCTATAGTGTGAACGACTGGTACGGGAGGCGTGTAGCGGATGGAAACTTAGGATTTGGGTTGGGCTTGCATAATTTTTTTTGTTATATATATATTAAATTGTTATTCTGTTCTGTGGGGCTAAGGCCCAAATCTAATGGTTCATAAGGGTTGCACACTGAGTCTCGCGACTCAACCAATTTCTTAACATTTTCAGTAGCACTTAGTGCATCGGACTGGGCTGGAGAGGAGCGCAAGGTGGCCATGCAAAAGAACTCTTGGATTTAACAATAAGACTCCAGTTTATTATTTTATATTTTTATTTAATGGGTTTTAAATTTTATTGTAATAAGGCCATGGGCCACTAGACTATTATTTATGTTTTGGTTTTATGTTGGGCTTTTATTACTGGGCTTTTAAGTTTTATGTTTTAAATTAAGTTAAGACATGTATGAAATTATAGTTTTTGTTTAAAATTCACCAAGGTAATTTATAACTTTATATTTTATATGAATTAATGAATTATTAAGTTTTCGGTATAAATGTTTAAACCTAGTAGTTGTTTTCCAAAATGCGACATGTTTTGTAAAATCCCTTAAGTGACATACCAGATCCAGTTGTAGCGTTTGGGCCGGGTTTGGGGTGTTACACATGCGTATCAGAGCCCAGTTCAAAACTCGGCTTTGGGGGTTTTTGGGCTCAAAACATTTTCTAAAGATGGGCTTTTGAAACATGCATATTTATAAATGATACAGGTCTGTTAGCTCGGCATGGCACCTGCGTCTCCGGCCCAACTTCGCCAGGTAAGTATTCTGAACCATTGTGTGATATATATATATGTATGTGGGCTTAATGGGCTCTATGGGACGTAGATTAGTTAGATTAGAACTTGATGGACTCTAGGCCTAGCTGAAATAACTCCTAAAATCTCATAAGACATAATTTCACTAAACAAACCCGTGAACGAGTCGCAAGATTAGGGTGTGGCAACAGGCATACGCATGTCTAGGATTGGATCCGGAAGAGCCTGGTACTTAAGCAGTCCTAATGACTCGCCTTCTCTTCGCTGGAATCCTACCTGGTGCGTAGTGACTGTTCACCCTAGCCACGAGGATTTGTTGACGGGCCAAAATCTATAATTAAAACCCGAAAGGGACCAGCCACATTATTTTTACAAAATTACCAAAATACCCTGATTTGTAAAATTACCAAATTACCCTTGATTTGCAAAATGACCAAATTATCCCTGATTTGTAAAATTACCAAATTACCCCTGATTTGTGAAATGACCAAAATACCCCTGATTTGTAAAATTACCAAATTACCCTCGATTTGCAAAAATGACCAAATTATCCTTGATTTGTAAAATTACCAAATTACCCTGATTTGTGAAATGACCAAAATACCCTTGATTCGTAAAATTACCGAAATACCCCCGGATTACAAAATTACCGAAATACCCCTGGATTGCAAAAATTACCAAAATACCCTTATTTCATGAAATCAACAAGGAACTCTATTTTGAAAATTACGAAAATACCCCTGTAGGATAAATTACGAAAATACCCCTTGGTAGTGAAATGACGAAAATACCCCTCCATGATGAATGTAGGTTTGTGGATGTACTTGTATGCTAATGTATGATGACTGAATGTGTGTGCTTCCTGGAATTAGAATGCAAACTTGAGACTGAAATTGTAGATAGGTTCGAATTCGAAAAAAAAAACTACCTCTAAAATTACTATTCATAAGACTGTTCGTGGTTAATCAGTGAAAGAAATTAATAATCATAAAATTTCTAATTCAGATAATACGAGAATCAACGATGAGCGCTAGAAGAGGAAGAAGAGGCCGCGGCCGAGGCCGTGGAAGTGTTAGGACTGATGTGCTGACTCAGCTAGTTAGGGAGGTACTGAAGGAGGTTAAAGAAATCGGTGAAACACTTCGGGTTGGGTGCGTGGACTGTAAGAAAAAAAGAGATCGTAGTTTTCTAGGGTTGCAGTCTCGTTCTGTGAAGTATGTTAAGGTACGTCCAAACTTCCGGGTTTGCGAATATTGCAGAAGGCGTAATCCGGGTGAATGTTGGAGGAAGTCAGGAACGTGTTTAAGATGCGGGTCTGAGGAGCATAAGGCTCGGGATTGTTCAATCACTATTAAGTCGGGTATGTTTTGTGTGGATGCTATATTTTTGGGTATAGAAACTGTATGCGTGCAATGTTTATATATTATTAAATTAGAGTGCGCAGCGAAAGCATAGTGGTGAGACTTGGGTAGTACGATTAGTAGTTAGTTGGAAATTTCGAGGACGAAATTTCTTTAAGGGGGGTAGAACTGTAACATCCTGAATTTTTGGGCCTATGCGTTTAATAGGTAGGATATGTTTAATGTGTTAATTTAAGTGTTAGGGGTCCAAATTGGGCTCAGGCTTAGGTAGAGGCCTTGATTAAAATTTTCTATTTGGGCATTATAGGGGTTTAAAAGGTAGTATCTACATTTAAAATACCAAAGTGGGCTTGTGGCCCAATCGTAGGAGGTGACGCCACACAAGGGAGTAAGGGGCCCAAATTTAAGTTTCATGGAGCCCAATTCTTTTAATTTAAGTTAGCTAAATTTTGGGCATTAGGATTAGGTGGAGTGGATGGCAACAAGGCTAAAATTTAGGGGTTTTAATGTTTAAAATATGTGGATAATAAGCAGATAAAGGCTATTATTTAGGAATTTATTTTATGAGGATAATAAGCAGATAAAGGCTAAATTTTAGGGATTTTAATGTTTAAAATATGTGGATAATATGCTGATAAAGGAGGGAGGAGTTAGAGATAATTAAGTCTATGAGCTAGTAGATTAAGATAAAGGAGAAAAGATAGGATTTGTCTGCAAGGTTAGGTAAGTGCCGAAATTTCTATAAATAGGGGGAATATCTCTTCAATTTTGGCATTTGGGGTTTTTCTCTCATTCTTTTCTCTTCTTCTCTGAGTAAAAGCCGAAAACTCCTAAAGTTCCATCTTCTTCTTCATTCTCTGCAAAAGCCAAAATCTCTAAGCCTATTCCCTCATCTTCACTTTGATTCAAAAGTCGAAACTACACCTATTCTTCTCCTTAATATTCATTGGTTGAATCTCCCTTAGCCATCTTTTCAATTTTTAGTTCTTTCAAAAGTCGAAAGCGCGATAGATCATCTTTCCGAGATTTTTCCTAGAAGCCAAAACTCATAGATCTCTAAGTTATAGAATCGTGTTACATTCGGGATTTCAAGGTAAGAGGATTTGTTTATTCATATATATAAAATCGGGTAGAATACTAACTATGGCCGAATATAGGAGAGACATATTTTCACATCTTTCCAGATTTTTGAGCAAAGTTGTAGATCGGTCTAGCAAGGGTATCGACATTAATCAGGTGTGTAACCTTTCTCACTGTTAGACTATTTGCTAATATATATTCATATGTATAAATCTACTATACTCTGCTAAATGTCGAAATCCCGGCATAACAAGTGAAAACCCTTAAAGGATAAAGGCTGATCAACAGGTTAGTGACTTCTGTCCTATTTCAGTGATTATTCATGTTAAAATGATATGCTTTGTATGACGATTTCATTGTATGCTTAGGGTTGGGAAATTGATGAAAAGGGGAAGTGATCTGTTCTGGTGGCTTTTGCCATTTCAGCCTGGTGACTCTGTCACAAACTCTGTTTCTGGTGGCTTTTTGCCATTTCAGCCTGGTGACTCTATCACAAACTCTGTTTCTGGTGGCTTTTTGCCATTTCAGCCTGGTGACTCTGTCATAACTCTGACGATGAGCAGCACGACTGCCATCAACGGCGTGTAGCGGTGCGGGTTGATTGTAGAAATCCCCTATGGTGTGAACGGCTGGTACGGGAGGCGTGTAGCGGATGGAAACTTATGATTTGGGTTGGGCTTGCATAATTTTTTTTGTTATATATATATTAAACTGTTATTCTGTTCTGTGGGGCTAAGGCCCAAATCTAATGGTTCATAAGGGTTGCACACTGAGTCTCGCGACTCAACCAATTTCTTAACATTTTTAGGTAGCACCTAGTGCATCGGACCGGGCTGGAGAGGAGCGCAAGGTTGCCATGCAAAAGAACTCTTGGATTTAACAATAAGACTCCAGTTTATTATTTTATATTTTTATTTAATGGGTTTTAAATTTTATTGTAATAAGGCCATGGGCCACTAGACTATTATTTATGTTTTGGTTTTATGTTGGGCTTTTATTACTGGGCTTTTAAGTTTTATGTTTTAAATTAAGTTAAGACATGTATGAAATTATAGTTTTTGTTTAAAATTCACCAAGGTAATTTATAACTTTATATTTTATATGAATTAATGAATTATTAAGTTTTCGGTATAAATGTTTAAACCTAGTAGTTGTTTTCCAAAATGCGACATGTTTTGTAAAATCCTTTAAGTGACATACCAGATCCGGTTGTAGCGTTTGGGCCGGGTTTGGGGTGTTACACATGCAGTACCCTCAAAGGATGTGTGCTCAAATAATTAAAATTTGGCTAAGTGACTTAGAAGGCTAGCATCTGCTTTGCTATTAGCTTATCGAGAAGTACCCTCAAAGGGTGTGTGCTCAAATTATTAAAATTTGGCTAATTGCCTTAAAAGGCTAGCAACGGCTCTGCTTGTAATAGCCCATTATTGCCCGGGCCTAAATAAAGAAAAATAAAATAAATAATAAAATAAAACCCAAAAGTCCAAATTACAGTCCATTTACAGGCCCGAACTACAGTTACCCTAAAACACTAAAACAGGCAACCCAAAATAAACTACCCGTGGCCCACTACACCCTCAGACCTAAAAAATTGACCCAAACTAAAACCCAAAATCCGAACAGCCCAATGGCCCAAATTCGTTTCCAGAAACTGGAAACCCCAAACCCTAGGATTTCCCTCGCGCAGCAAGCCTCAATCAGCCCCTAGTCCAACCGCAATCAGCTCGAGTCGCGCCCTATCGCCGCCGCGCTCCTCGTCACTCACCTGCAAAAAGGGAAAGAAACACAGCAGCAAATATGACAAAATCTTTGTATTTCCTTTTTTTTTCATTATTTTCGGGGCTATATAACCCTGATAGAATCTGTAAAACACACATACACACACAAAATATACATGCAAATACACTGAAATAAACAGAAAAAACCAACAAACAGAAGTGATTTCCGATTTTTTTTATTCGTGTTATTTTTTATTTTTTTCTTTGATTCATGCGAATATTGAATATACGAGAAATAAAATAAATAAAAGGGGTTTTTTACTTTTCGATTTGTGTTTAAAAGCGAAGTCGCTGGCCTCCGATCGCCATATACGGTGGCGCGTACGGTGGCGCGTGCGACGGCCCTTCACCAGAGTCCTGGCCGAAGGCCAAAGGACAGAGAGAATTTTTTGAAACTCGGTTGTTTTTTTTTTAAAACAGGGTGCAAATGATTTTTTTTTTTGAAAACTAACTTATATAGCAGCATAAAAACGACGCCGTTTTTGCTTAAGCCAATAAGCATTAAAATGACGTCGTTTAAAAGGCCATAACCCGCATGTTGACCTGACCCGGGGATGATCCGCATGCTTTTGTTAAAAGGTCTAATTTCTCAATAGGCCCTTCCGCATTATTTTACTTTTATAATTACGTCCGATTACATTTCTTTTTTATTTACAATTGGGCCCAGAATTATTGCTTATGTTTCAATTTGGTCCCTTAGGCTATTTAAAGACTGATACCAGAACGGCGCTATTTAAGAGATAGGGCATAATTGCCTAATAAGTCCTTATATTTTGGCACGTGTTTCAATATCATCCATTTTTTTATACTTTTACTCTTGATTTTCATTTATTTTTTGATTTGATCCTTGTTTATTTAATTCTTATTTTTAATTATTTTAGTATTATATGTATAAAATTATTATCTATTATTTTATTTTATTAAGTTTAATATTATTTATATTATATATTATTTTAAAAATGTGCACATTAATTATAATATTATGCATTATAAAATTATATATTATTATATTATATTATATGTACAATTTAAATTATTTTATCCTTTATATTATATAAATTTTGTATATCATATAACATATATTGTTTATATTATTTATATTAAATATGTAGTTTTTTTATGATTATCGTATTATAAATATATTTTTATTTTAAGTTATATACTATTTACTTATAATTGTTTTTATCATATATTATTATTTATATTTTATGTACTAAATTATTAAATTATAAGTGTAATAACCCATTTTGCCCGGGCTTAGAAATAAACCAAAAAATAAATAATAAAAATAAATAAACCAATGTTTTTAAACAGACCATGTTTTACAAAATCCAGACCAGACCCTTAGCCCAAATTAACACTAACCCAATACCAGAACCCAACAACAGACTACCCAAATCAACTAAACCCGTGGCCCGTTACACTTATCCCAGATCCTAACTACCCTACCCAGACCCAAATTACATGGCCCAATGGCCCAAACTTATTTCCAGAAACTGGAAACCCTAAACCCTAGGGTTTCCCTAGGCGCCGCAAGTGCTGCAGACACCAGCCTCGATCACGCCGCCAGTCACCCCGCAACTTGGGCGAATTCCCCATTGCCGCCACGTTCTCCTCCTTCGACCTGCACAGAAAAGGAAAAACACAGAAAAAGAAATGGCAAATAAACAAGACAGATTTCTTTCTTTTTTTTTATTATTTTCGGGGCTATATAAACCCACAACAATTTGTAACACACGGACACAGAGATATACAGAGAACAGATACTCACAAAAACAGAGAATACAAAAATATTCATAAATTCGAGAGAAATAAAATACAGAAATTTTGTAGAGGTGATTTTTTTTTAATATTTCATTCTGTTCTATTTTTTATTTTTATACATTTGCGCATATAAATACTATTTAAAAAATAAAAGGGGAAGGGTTTACCTTTCGGCGGTACTAAAAATTTGAGGTTCGGCCTCCGACCACATTTCGTGGTGGCGCATGGAGCTCGTGGCGATGGCCCGAAAGACCAACGGTCTGAACTCAGACGAGGGTATCGAGAGAGTTTTTTTTGAATTTTTTTAAGGGGCTTCTGAAATGATTTTTAGGTTTAATTTTGGCTTTTATAAACAATCCATACGGCACCGTTTTGAAGGCTGCCCTTAAAACCAAAAAAGATGTCGTTTCAAGAGAGGATCCGCGCGTTGACCCGAAAACCCGGGGAGAATCAGCGTGTTTTTGTTAAATGGTCTAATTACCATTTTAGTGCTTCCTTAAATTTTTTATTTTTTAATTTCATTTAATTTAATTTTTATTTAATTTTAATTCGGCCCTAAATGTTTGCTTATATTTCAATTTAGTCCCTTGGGCCATTAAAGGGCTGATAACAGGTCGTTTTGGAGATGGGGCATAATTTCCCAATTGGTCCCTGTATTTTAGTGTGCATTCCAGTATCATCCTTTTATTTTGTTTTTTTTTTACCTTAATTCTTTTTATCATTTTAATTTAATCCTTACTCATTTTTTATTATTCTTTTTTTTCTTTTTGTTCTTACTTTTAATTATTATATATATATATTAAGTTATTATTTATTATTATATATTGTATATTATTTTAGTTATTTTATTATATTATTATATTATATTTTTACAACTATTTTATCTTTATTGTTGCATGTGATTTTGTATATTGTTTATTCTTAAATACGTAGTTTTATATGTAATAGATTATTATAAATTTGTTTTTATCTAAAACCATTTATTTATATTTTATTTATTTGTTCAAAATACATACCTTTTTTATTCTTTTTTATATTTTTGTAATATTTATCTATTATTTGGTATATGTAATTGCATGAAAGGTTTAATATTGTATGAGAAATTTTCATGTTTATTTTTTATTTTTTTTTGTCATTTATTGTTTCATATATTCTATCTTTTATATACTCTTTCATTTATTTATGATTGCCTTAATGTAGTTATTCTATTAGTTGTTATTTTATACTTTTATTGTCTATATTAATATGAAATGTTATTATTTCACGATTGCTTTTGATATTTATGTTTGATAATGTATTAATATGATATTTTCATGGAGCATCATAAAATACATTTTGCAGAATTACTATATTTTATCTAAAGGTTTTAAAATAAGGCGATGTTTTGTATTTAGAAATTCGGGAAATAGTGTCCTAACGTGATGGGTTTCGATTTTCCGTTTGACTAAATAATTGAATATCCTTTTAATGAAATTTTGTAAATCATGAGATGATTTTATTTACGAGAGTTTAAAAATATCGTGTCCTAACGTGCTGGATGTGATGTTTGTATTCTGTCGGAACAAAGAAATCTCAAATTTTAAATCAAACTGTTCAAGTTTGTTTTTTTGAAATCATATTTTAAATTTTTATTAAATTTTCAACATTTGGACATAATTTTATCGATTAGGTACCAATTTTGGGCCTTATGAGGGTGTTAACCCTTCCTCATACGTAACTGATTCTCGAACTTGTTTTCTTGTTTTTCGTGGACCAAAATCAAATGTTTTGAAATAAAACATTTTGTAAGGTGATCCAATCACACCTAAGTAAAAAGGGATTGGTGGCGACTCACACTTTTGTTTTTAAAAGTCGATCCTCGTTTTTCAAAAACTTTTAAAATGGTTTCAACAGCTTGGCGACTTCACTGGGGACCAATAAGAGAGTCAAGCCGTAAAATCAATAATTTCATGTCCTTTTGTTCGAATTTAAAATTCTGATTTTAAAAAAAATGATCTTTTTATTGCATGTGGTTTTAATATATATTTCTGTAATGCACTACATGACCGTTGTGGTCGCGCCTTTAAGTGGGAGCGAGAAGCTATGCCTTCGTGACGTTTTCACCTCCGCATGGGCTAGTGGATTGCTTTCGGGATACATCTATACATATGTCTTCGTGAAGTTTTCACTTCCGCATGGCCATAGGGAAATGTATTCCCCTGAACCGAACTCGGTCCATATGAGCTTATAATGGGTGAGGATCGAGGAATCTGCTGGTTCAGGTACCTCAACTTTAGAACTAAACCGCATATAATAAAACCTAAGAATCCACCTTAGGTAGAGCTATGCCAAACTTTAGTAGTTACCCAAATAGGTGTTTGTTTATTTTACTTGCTTTATATTTTATTCTGTGGCACTAACTTGTTATGTTTCATTTTTGTGCATGTCATTTCATATTTTTAGAGGTATCGATTCACGGTCAGTTTCTAAGTTAGAAAGTTGGTTATGGAGAACGAGTTCCTTGATAAAGTGGGAGACAATGCAGCTGTTCGCACATGGTCAGAGCAAACACAATTGGAGAAAGAGAATAGCTTAGTTGACGGGTCTGTGTCTAAGCTATGGGATTTTACTCGTATTAGTATTACACAGAATGAGTTCCAAGAGTTGAAAGAAATATGGACCCAGTGGGACGATGAGTCAAACCAGATATTCTATCGTAATTATGACGATCTACCTTACTTGCTCGACATCAAGGTAGATAAGCATTTATTCCGGGCTATGACTCAATTTTGGAACTCAGCTTATAGATGTTTTACTATCGGGGAGGTAGATTTAGTGCCCACGCTGGAGGAATATACGACCTTGCTTCGCTGTTCGAGGGTCCAAGTCAACAAAGCTTATTTTAGGGCTGCCAATGTCCCGACTTTTGTGAAGAAATTAATGAGCATCACAAGGATGAGTGAGCAGTGGGTTTCAGCTAGAATCCAAGAGAAAGGTGAAGGTAAATGCATACCTTGGGTGAGTTTGAGAGACCTGATCCTAGCACATCCAGATGAAAAGAAGAAGATCGACGTCTTTGCCTTATATATTTACGGTTTGGTGATCTTCCCCAAAGCTCTAAGACATATAGATGAAGCAGTTACTGATTTATTCGATCGACTTAACAAAGGGGTCACACCTGTACCTGCGATATTAGCCGAGACGTTCAGATCTTTAAATGCATGTCGGAAAGCTGGTGAAGGTAGATTCATTGGATGCGCACAGTTATTAATGGTTTGGTTTCATAGTCATTTTTGGAAGGTTGACAGGGTTCCTTACCGAGTGTTCTCTGAAGGTTATTCTCCCTTAAAGGAGGCCACAACTACGACAAGGAAAGACGATATATCAGAGGAAAGAGGGATGAAAATTCTTCAAAACCTCTGAGAGGAAGATGTTCAGTGGAAAGCCCCTTGGATGGTTCCCGACGAAGTCCTTTATCGGTGCGGAAATTTTGATTGGGTACCTCTGCTAGAATATGGGGAGCTGTTGGATATGCGCCGTTACTCATGCTAAGGCAATACAAAGCAAGACAGTTTATACCAACGACATATGGATTAGCTCAAAGTGAATTCTCATATAAGGGGGATAATTATAAGAAGAAGATTCAAGAGATTTCTAAGGCTTGGAAGCAGGCTCGCCGTATGAAGATATTGACTCGAGGGCCAATGACAACCCCAGAATATAAGGAGTGGTCAAGCAAAAGGATCAATGATAACATCCTTGGGCTAAGTTTGGAGGGTGCTCGATCGATGAAGGAGTATTTACAAGTGGTCCAATCGGAGTTAGAGATTATAAAGCAAGACTTCGAAAGGCAAAGTTTAGAGCTCGGAAAGAAGATAGAGAAGCTAGAAGAAGAAAAGATGTACTTGAGGCTAGATGTGGATGTTCAGAAATCAGAAGCCGAGAAAGTAAGGAAGGAGAAAAGGAAGATTGAGGAAGATCGAGATAGCTTAAAGACTGAATATAAGAAGATGCGTCTATCGATGAAGAATGTTGGATTGGGGAAGACTTCAGAACAGTGGCAACAAGAAGCCCAGGAGAAAAAGGCCAAAGCTGACTATTGGGAGAGGAAGTTTCGAGAAATCCAAGCGCGAAACGAGGCCTTAGAGAAAAGATTGGCAGAAAGTTTAAATGAAAAGGGAGAATTAAAAGCTAGAGTGGCTGAACTTGGACGGTCTCTTCATCACCATTGAAGCCGTAATTCCGCAATCGAGTTAAAGTCAAGCTTGAACAAGATCGAGGAAATGAAGGGTAAGATTGAAGAGTTAGAATCAACATTGCATAGTTGTGAACTTCGGATCGAGCTTCTTGAAACAAGAGAAGGGCATTGGAAGGAAGAGCTTCACCATTCTCATGATCAAGTTAGAAGACGGGATTACCTCATGGGTAAAGCGATAGTCTAGATTCGAGAGGTAGCTGATCACCTACGGACTTTGGCAGCATAGGCTGATACATTGAGCATGAAGTATGAGCTACAGCCAGATCGTGGCCAAGAGTTAGCCTTGTTGTTTAGAAAATCAGAACTTTGGGCCTTAGGGCGAAAGCATATTTGTAATCTGTTTTGTGTAAAGGATTTTGTTTTCTAATAAAATTTTCTAAAATGAAGTTGAATTAGAATCGATGCCTCTTTGCATTCATGCATTTGCATTACATCATATCATATGCATTTATGCCCATAGAGAGAGTCTAATTAGTTGAAATTATAACAGAGAGGGAGAGAAAAAGGGAAGGAAAATTTGGAAACTGAACATCCTTACGCTACACGTGCCAAATCAAAGAAAATGGATCAAAGACTGGAACAATTCCAAAGAGACATGCAAGACCAGATGCAAGAGCAAATGGTAAAACTCCAACAAGAGATGAGGGACCAGATGTTGGAGGCTCAAAGGAACATGATGACTCAAATGGACCAGATGCTGAGTGGGGCAATGGACAAGGGAAAGGGTCCCATAGTTAACGCTGAAGATAATTAGGATTTTCCTAGGGGATTCACTCCACCACACATGCAAACACAACCTGAAGAATATCCCAGAAGGCCACCTGTCACAATTAGGCCTCAGCAAGGGCAAGCTGACACTGGAGTGCCCATGAATTTTCAAGTTGGCACAGGATCCAACCCAGGGGATAACCCTGCTAATCCTGTTATCCCTGACCTAGACATAGCAGAGAGAGAGGGGATTAGAACTGAATCTTCAAGATAGTTGGAAGATCGCTATAGATGGTTGGAAGAAAACTTCAAGGCTTTGGAAAATGCTGACCATCACCGTGGTATTGACGCAAAGGGTTGGTCCCAGATTTGGTGCTTCCTCATAAATTCAAGATGCCGAAATTTGAGAAGTACAATGGGACTAGTTGCCCTGAAGCCCAGATCGCTATGTTCTGTAGACACGTGACTGGCTATGTGAACAACGATCAACTTTTAATTCATTGTTTCCAAGACAATTTAGTGGGGGCAGCGTCCAGGTGGTATAATCAACTTAGCTGTGCTAATATTAGCTCATGGAGAGACTTAGCCCAAGCCTTCATGAAACAGTACAATCATGTCACAGACATGACGCCTGATAGAATCATGTTGTAAAACATGGAAAAGAAATCGAATGAAAGCTTCAGGCAATACACGCAAAGATAAAGGGAAGTTGCCATGCAAGTTCAACCACGTCTCCTGGAAAAGGAAACCACCATGCTGTTTATCAACACTTTAAAGGCACCATTTATCACCCATATGATAGGAAGTACCACCAAGAGCTTCGCAGATATAGTGATGGCAGGGGAAATGATAGAAAATGCCATAAGGGTGGTAAGACTGAAGCGGGAGAGACCACTAGAAGATTTGCTCCTAGGAAAAAGAACAACGAGGTGAACAATACGAGTACATATAACAAAGGGTACTCAAAGGCAGTTACTGTTAGCTAGCCGAAAGTAGTTACTGTCGGGCAACAAGGGTATTCTGAAAAGCTCCAATTTACGCCAATCCCAATGACATATAAGGAGCTATATCAAAGTTTATTCAATGCACGCGTAGTGTCCCCATATTATCTACAGCCGTTATAACCCCCATATCCTAAATGGTATGACTCCAACTCTCACTGTGATTACCACGCGGGAATATCGGGGCATTCAATAGAAAACTGCACTGCCTTCAAAAAGGTAATTGAGAGGCTCATCAAGATGGGGATTGTCAAGTTTGATGATACACCCAGTGCAGAGAACCCATTACCCAATCATGGAGACAAGGGGATAAATGGGACTGGGGAAAATGTCGTGAGAAAGATTAAAGGGGATATCTCGGAGGTAAAAACCCCATTGAGAATGGTGCGGAAGGAAATGGTAAGAAGGGGACTGATAAAATCAAGTTTTGAAGAAGGAGGTGAAGAACCAAGGAACTACTGTGAGTTCCACGAAGCAGATGGACATGGGATCCAGGAATGTATTGAGTTTAGGGTCTTGATACAGAGCCTTATGGACAATAAGGAATTGGAGTTTTATGAAGAATGCTTAGAGGAAAGAAATGTATGTGCAACTGAAGAAGAATTGACAAAGCAAAAGGTCAATTATTCGAATATCATAATTTCTCGGCCGAGAAATAAAGAAGGCAGGGCACAATTTGCGCCTAAAGTTGTAATCCAGAAACCTGTTTCCTTTCCTTACAAGGATAACAAGATGGTACCATGGAATTATGACTGTAATGTGACGACACCAGGAGTGGAGAACTCAGCTAGCACTTCCAAAGAGGTCCAAAGTGAGGGATTATACACACGAAGTGGAAGGCGTTACGACTCAGTAAACGTCAAAACAGAACCAGTGAAATCAAAGACTATGATAGTTGAACCAGAGAAATCAACGAACTTGTAAAGGAGGAAGAGGCTAAAGAATTTTTAAAATTCTTAAAGTATAATGAATACAACATGGTAGAGTAGCTGCGCAAGCAACCAGCTCGCATATCGGTGCTAGCCTTACTCTTAAGTTTGGAAGTACATCGTGAGGCATTGATGAAAGTGCTGAATGAGACTTACGTGACTAAAGATATATCTGTCAATAAACTTGACCGATTGGTTAGTAACATAAGTGCTGATAACTTTATTTCCTTCAGTGATGATGAAATTCCACTTAGGGGTATGGGATCGACCAATGCCCTACACATAACTACTCGTTATAAGGGATATACTCTACCGAGCATGCTAATCAACAATGGATCAAGCTTGAATGTCTTACCGTTGTCAACGCTGAAGAGGTTGCCGATAGATAGTTCTCACATGAAGACATGCCAGAACATAGTGAGAACGTTTGATGGCACCGAGAGAAGAGTGATGGGAAGAATTGATATACCATTGCAGATTGGGCCAAACACATATAAGGTGGACTTTTTGGTGATGGATATAAAGCCGTTTTACAACTGCATGTTGGGAAGACCCTGGATTCATTCAGCAAGGGCAGTGCCCTCATCCTTGCACCAAAAGTTGAAACTAGTGACAGATGGTTGGTTGGTTACTATAAACGCGGAGGAAGACATCATAGCGAATGTTACCAATGACGCGCCTTATGTAGAGACAAATGAAGAGGCCATTGAGTGAGGCCATTGAGTGTTCTTTCCAGTCTTCAGAGTTCGTCATCGCAACATTCATTTTGGAAGTAAATGAAGTTTCGGTGCCTAAGATATCCAAGACCACAATGATGGGTTTACAAATGATGGTGGGGAAATGAGCCTTACCAGGAAAAGGACTGGGCAGACATCTCCAAGGGGAAGTTCAAGTGCCGATGCTGAAAGAAAAGAGAGACCGTTTTGGCTTGGGTTTCAGGCCAGATGCCAAACAAAGGAAGAAGGAAATCGAGAAAAAGCAAGAAAGAAGGAGGGCACGGTTGAACGGGGAAGAAGTCCAGTGGGAATCGATGATGTTCCCCCACATATCTCAGACCTTTGGATCCGAAGGGATAATTCACCCTGAGAGAGGGTTATTAGAAAGTCCTCACATCAATGCCATACACAGGGAAGAAGTTGAACAAAGAAACCTATTGGGTATTCGCCCTTAGGAGCCTGTAAGCGTTTTGAACAATTGGACTGCAGAGGAACTTCCTGTAGTTTTTAGAGATTATATAGAGTAATATTCAGAACGCTCTTGTTGTTTTTTATCCTAGGAACAATAAGATTTCTTTTATGAAATAGGCTCATGTTCAGAAATTGTTGTTTCAATAAAATACATTTGTGATAATTAACTTGAGCAAATATTCTTTCATTTCATTCTTTTGACTTTCTAATTTCATTCAAATTTTATATATTTCATTCATATCATGTGAATAGTTGTCCTCGAATTCATTTGTTCTTTGTACATTCTTTGGTACCCATCACAGGTCCCTAGATATCAATGATATGAGTAACGATAATACAGATCCAGAGGTCCACTTTGAGCAGGACATGTGTTTAGAGGAATCTCAGGATTTTGAAGGTGACCGAGATTGTGATTTATCTCCAGATCTGTTAAGAATGGTAAAGCAAGAGAAGAAACAAATTTTACCCCATGAGGAGGAGGTAGAGAACATAGCCTTGGAGGAAGGAAAGGTTGTGAAAATTGGGACGAGCATAGCTGAGGAGACAAAACAATACCTTGTTGAGTTACTACGGGAATTCAAGGATGTCTTTGCATGGTCGTACCAAGATATGCCTGGGCTAAGTACCGACGTTGTAGTATATCGCCTTCCCATAAGAGAAGAGTACAAGCCAGTTCAGCAAAAGCTACGAAGGATGAGGCCTGATGTAGTATTGAAAATAAAAGAAGAGGTCCAGAAACGGTTTGATGCTGGTTTTCTATAAGTGGTCAAGTATTCAGAGTGGGTTGTCAACATTGTTCCCGTCCCTAAGAAGGACGGAAAGGTCCGGATGTGTGTAGATTATAGGGATTTAAATAAAGCTATCCTAAAGGACAATTTCCCTTTGCCACATATTGACACGTTGGTGGATAATACGACAAGATTTTCATTGTTTTTCTTCATGGATGGCTTTTCAGGATACAAACAGATCAAGATGCACTCTGAGGATATGGGGAAAACTACCTTCATAACACTGTGGGTACCTTTTGTTATAAAGTAATGCCATACGAACTAAAGAATGCTGGGGCAACATATCAAAGGGCCATGGTAAAATTATTCCATGACATGATGCACAAAGAGATTGAAGTATATGTTGATGATATAATTGCCACATCTCGAACAGAAAAGAAACACATTGAAGTTTTGAAAAAGTTGTTTCTGAGGTTGAGAAAATTTCCATTGAAGCTCAACCCGACAAAGTGTACTTTTGGAGCTCAGTCAGGGAAATTACTGGGTTTTATGGTCAGCGAGAAAGGAATCGAAGTTGACTCAAATAAGGTCAAAGCAATACAAGAATTGCCTCCACCACGCACTCAAAAGGAGGTTCGAGGCTTTCTCAGAAGATTAAACTACATTGCTCGGTTTATTTCACAATTAACTGAGAAATATGATCCCATATTTCATCTGTTCAAGAAACACAACCAGGGTGTATGGGACGATGAGTGCCAGAAAGCTTTTGACAAAGTCAAACAATATCTGTCGAACACCCCCAGTACTGTCTCCGCCTAATGTAGATAGACCATTGATACTGTATTTGTCAGTATTCAATAACTCCATGGGATGTGTGCTTGGTCAACATGATGAGTCAGGAAGGAAAGAAAAGGTAATATACTATCTCAGCAAAAAGTTCACTGAATGTGAAATGAGATATTCGTCGATTGAAAAATTGTGTTGCACCTTGATTTGGACAACTCGGAGATTGAGGCAGTACATGCTATATCATACTACCTAGTTAATTTCGAAGCTTGATCCGTTCAAGTATATGATGGAGTCTAGTGCTTTGAATGGAAGGATGGCTAGGTGGCAGATTTTGCTGTCTGGATTTGATATAGTCTATATGAACCAAAAGGCTATAAAAGGGAGTGCAGTAGCAAAATTTCTGGCTAGCAAAGCTTTGGAGGATTATGAACCTTTGAGCTTTGATTTCCCACATGAAGAGCTGATGTATGTGGCAAATACTAAAGATTGTCCGTGGAAGCTAAACTTTGATGGAGTGTCAAATGCTATGGGAAATGGAATTGGGGCAATCTTGGTATCCCCTAGTGGTGATTGTTATCCATTCACATGCAAATTGGATTTTGATTGCACAAATAACATGGCGGAATATGAAGCCTGCATCATGGGAATTCGAGTAGCCTTAGAGCGTAAGATTAGAGTGCTAGAAGTATATGGAGATTCTGCCTTAGTAATCTACCAGTTTAAAGGAGAGTGGGAGACAAGAGATTTCAAACTAATGGATTGCCGAAAAATAGTGCTGGGATTGATTGAGGAGTTTGATGACATTACTTTCAATTATCTCCCACGCGATGAAAACCAGATGGTAGATGCTTTGGCGACCCTGGCTCCTATGATCAAAGTAAACAGACCAGAGGATATGAGACCTATTCAAATGAGTATCATTGAAGTTCCAGCTCATTGTTATAATGTGGAAGAGGAGGAAAAAGATGATCACCCTTGATATCAGAATGTATTATGATACATAAAAAATGGTGAGCACCCAGAGCATGCCACTGAGAATGAGAAAAGGACTTTAAAAAGATTGGCCTCTGACTATGTTTTAGATGGGGTTATCTTGTAAAAAAGAGAAAAGATCAAGTACTATTGAGGTGCGTTGATGCAGTTGAAGCTAGGAAAATCCTGAAAGAGGTTCATGAGGGCGTTTGTGGAACACATGCTAATGGATTCACAATGGTATAGATAATGAGATTTGGATATTATTGGTCCACCATGGAAGGTGATTGTGTCAACTATGCTAAAAGATCTCATAAATGCCAGATTTACAGAGATAAAATTCATGTGCCTCCGTCACCTTTGCACGTTATGACTTCCCCATGGCCATTTTCCATGTGGGGCATGGATGTTATTGGACCAACCTTACCAAAAGCTTCAAATGGGCATCGATTCATCTTCGTGGTAATCGACTACTTTACGAAATAGGTAGAGGCTGCTTCATATGCTAGTGTCACTAAGTCAACAGTTAGTCGATTCTTGAAGAAGGAGATCATTTGTCGATATGGAATGCCCGAAAGGATCATATCAGATAACGCATTAAACTTGAATAACAGCACGATCGCATAAATTTGTAGCCAATTTGGGATCAAACACCACAACTCTTCTCCGTACCGTCCAAAAATGAATGGGGCAGTGGAAGCGGCTCACAAAAACATCAAGAAGATAGTAGGGAAGATGACTGAGACCTATAAAGATTGGCATGAGAAACTACCGTTTGCACTCTATTCTTATCGGACGTCCATCAGAACCTCTACTGGGGCAACGCCTTTCTCGTTGGTCTATGGAATGGAGGCAGTTCTACCGATTGAAATGGAAATACCTTCTCTTCGGGTTTTGTCAGAAATAAAGTTGGATAAGGCTGAATTGATCCAAGCTCGGTATGATTAGTTGAACTTAATTGAAGAAAAGAGGCTAAGGGCTATTCGTCATGGTCAGATGTACCAAAAACGAATGATGCGAGCCTACGATAAAAAGGTTCGCCCAAGAGAGTTTCATGAAGGGGACATTGTATTGAAAAAGATTCTTCCCATACAAAAGGATTTTAGAGGAAAATGGATGCCGAATTGGGAAGGATCTTATGTGGTGAAGAAGGCTTTCTCTGGAGGAGCACTGATCTTGACCGAAATATTTTGCTTAAAAAGGAGAAGAGGCCAAAGTGAAACTCGCAAAGGGCGCTTTGAGTTTCTAAAAAAAAGGAGAGGCCAAGGCGAAAACCCGCAAAGGGCGCCTTGAGACCAAAGGGGTTTTGAGTTGAAAACCCGAAAAGGGAGGCTCAAATTTTGAATGGACATGCAGTAATCTTGCTCTACTTGAATCAACCAAGAATGAAGTATGTTGCATAATTGGGGCATCAACAAAGTACTTTGGGTCTTCTAAACACATGTTGAGCTCAAGACAGTCTTCATGAAGTTTGTATACAGAAGCTCAATCGTCGATATCTAGGGAATCTGATTTTTGTCCTATTATCTTGGGATTCTTTTTCTTCTCAAAGATATACTCCTAGTTAATTTTCTTTGTATTTTTGATAATTCATTTAACTCTTTTTGAGATTAATTTATTTGTTACCCATTATTCATAAATGTGTTGCATTGAAATAATGATTGACGAACTAATAATTTCACAAAAAGAAGTTCTACATATTACTTTGGAAATTTCTAGATAAGATAAGGAACCGAAACAAGACAATTGTTTAGAATTTTCATGTCCATAGAAATATTTGAGAAAGAAGAGTCTGGATAGAGACTATTTCTCTGAATTCTTTGTCCAATTGATAATTGGACAAAATAATAAGTTGATGTGATAAAAGTAAGTGATGTCATCAGATCATAACATTCAGGGAATGGTGCGACGAACTAAGAAACCGTGAATTGTGGTGGAATGGGTTGAATTTGATACCCTAAAAATTGCATATGGGTCGGATTGAAAAGTTTCGATTCCCATTGTGGTAGGATGGTACAAGCCTTGTGTTCTCAAGATCCGAGCAGATTTGACTCTGAAATTACATTGGGGCAAGCTTGTTGAGCAGAACATGATTAATGAACAAAAATGAAGAACAAATGATTGATGACACCTAGAGTAGGAATCATACTCATAACATTTTTGCATCATAGCAAATCTCATTAGGAGCATTTGATTCATTCTGATCATTGCATCCTAATCCTTTAAAAGGAATCATTTTCATGACATGTTACATTCATGTCACTCATAACACATGTAGCTAGAAGCATTTGATTCATTCTGATCATAGAATCTTAGTCATGTGACATAAACATAAGAAACCGAGTCTACAGGACATGTCCCTCAGTGGACGGTGTAGCCATATCGGTGAATTTGCAGATCTCATCTTCCTGGAGTTGTAGGAAGCAGATCAAAAAAACTTTCAGCCTTGTCTCCCTGAAGTTGCAGCGAAGTAGACTGAAGATAGAAGATCTCATATTCTTCCTGAAGTTGCAGGAAGCAGATCAAAAACACTTTCAGCCTTGTCTCCCTGAAGTTGCAGCGGAGTAGACTGAAGATAGAAGATCTCATCTGCCTGAAGTTGCAGGAAGCAGGTCAAAAACACTTTTAGCCTTGTCTCCTTGAAGTTGCAACGGAGTAGACTGAAGACAGAAGATCTCATATTCCTGAAGTTGCAGGAAGCAGATCAAAGACAATTCCAGCCTTGTTTCCCTGAAGTTGTAGCGGAGTAGACTAAAGACAGAAGATCTCATCTTCCTGAAGTTGCAGGAAGTAGATCAAAGGCATTTTTCAGCCTTATCTCACTGAAGTTGCAGTGGAGTAGACTGAAGATAGAAGATCTCATCTTCCTGAAGTTGCAGGAAGCAGATCAAAGGTACTTATAACCTTATCTCCCTGAAGTTGTAGCTGAAAAGACTGAAAATAGCAGATTTGGCATTCCTGAAGTTGTAGGAAGCAAATCAAAAACATCAGATCTCATCTCCCTGAGTTTGCAGTGGAGCAGATCGAAAAATAGTAGATCTGGCATTCCTGAAGTTGCAAGAAGGAGATTGAAGCCATCAGATTAATTGAAATCAAGATGAATTTCCAATACCATTGAAGTTGCAATGGAAAAGGCGAGGACCAAGAAGTCGAGGCTCGACAAAGACTGGGAAAAATTGGTCCTTTTATAGTCTTTGCTCTATTCTCGTTTCATGACCATGAGCAATGAGGGGCAGCTGTAATAACCCATTTTGCCCGGGCTTAGAAATAAACCAAAAAATAAATAATAAAAATAAATAAACCAATGTTTTTAAACAGTCCATGTTTTACAAAATCCAGACCAGACCCTTAGCCCAAATTAACACTAACCCAATACCGGAACCCAACAACAGACTACCCAAATCAACTAAACCCGTGGCCCGTTACACTTAGCCCAGATCCTAACTACCCTACCCAGACCCAAATTACACGGCCCAATGGCCTAGACTTGTTCCCAGAAACTGGAAACCCCAAACCCTAGGGTTTCCCTAGGCGCCGCAAGTGCTGCAGACACTAGCCTTGGTTATGCCGCCAGTCGCGCCTGAACTTACGCGAATTCCCCATCGCCGCCACGTTCTCCACCTTCGACCTACACAGAAAGGGAAAAACACAGCAAAAGAAATGGCAAATAAACAAGACAGATTTCTTTCTTTTTTTTTTTTTGATTACTTTCGGGGCTATATAAACCCACAACAATTTGTAACACACGGACACAGAGATATACAGAGAGCAGATACTCACAAAAACAGAGAATACAAAAATATTCATAAATTCCAGAGAAATAAAATACAGAAATTTTTCAGAGGTGATTTTTTTTTTAATATTTCATTCTGTTCTATTTTTTTTTATTTTTTTATACATTTGCACATATAAATACTATTTAAAAAATAAAAAAGGGGAAGGGTTTACCTTTCGATGGTACTAAAAATTTCAGGTTCGGCCTCCGGCCACCGTTCGTGGTGGCGCGTGGAGAGCGTGGCGATGGCCCGAAAGACCAATGGTCTGAACTCAAACGAGGGTATTAAGAGAGTTTTTTTTTGAATTTTTTTAAGGGGCTTCTGAAACGATTTTTAGGTTTAATTTTGGCTTTTATAAACAATCCATACGACGCCGTTTTGAGGGTTGCCCTTAAAACTAAAAACGACGACGTTCCAAGGGAGGATCCGCGCGTTGACCCGAAAACTCGAGGAGGATCCGCGTGTTTTTGTTAAATGGTCTAATTACCATTTTAGTCCTTCCTCAAATTTTTTATTTTTTAATTTCGTTTAATTTAATTTTTATTTAATTTTAATTCATCCCTAAATGTTTGCTTATATTTCAATTTAGTCCCTTGGGCCATTAAAGGGCTGATAACGGAACGACGCCGTTTTGGAGATAGGGCATAATTGCCCAATTGGTCCCTGTATTTCAGTGAGCGTTCTAATATCGTCCTTTTATTTTATTTTTTTACCTTAATTCTTTTTATCATTTTAAGTTAATCCTTACTCATTTTTATTATTCTTTTTATTTTCTTTTTGTTCTTACTTTTAATTATTATTATATATATTAAGTTATTATTTATTATTATATATTGTATATTATTTTAGTTATTTTATTATATTATTATATTTTATTTTATAACTATTTTATCTTTATTGTTGCATGTGATTTTGTATACTGTTTATTCTTAAATACGTAGTTTTATATGTAATAGATTATTATAAATATGTCTTTATTTAAAATCATTTATTTATATTTTTTTATTTGTTCAAAATACATACCTTTTTTATTCTTTTTTATATTTTTTGCAATATTTATCTATTATTTGGTATATGTAATTGCATGAAAGGTTTAATATTGTATGAGAAATTTTCATGTTTATTTATTTTTTTATTTTGTCATTTATTGTTTCATATATTCTATCTTTTATATACTCTTTCATTTATTTTTGATTGTCTTAATGTAGTTATTCTATTAGTTGTTATTTTATATTAATATGAAATGTTATTATTTCACGATTGCTTTTGATATTTATGTTTGATAATGTATTAATATGATATTTTCATGGATCATCATAAAATGCATTTTGCAGAATTACTATATTTTATCTAAAGGTTTTAAAATAAGGTAATGTTTTATATTTAGAAATTCGGGAAATAGTGCCCTAACGTGCTGGGTTTCGATTTCCCGTTTGACTAAATAACTAAATATCCTTTTAATAAATTTTTGTAAATCATGAGATGATTTTAGTTACGAGAGTTTAAAAATATCGTGCCCTAACGTGCTGGATGTGATGTTTGTATTCTTTCGGAACAAAGAAATCTCAAATTTTAAATCAAATTGTTCAAGTTTTTTTTTTAAATCATATTTTAAATTTTTATTAAATTTTCAACATTTGGACATAATTTTATCGATTAGGTACCAATTTTGGGCGTTATGAGGGTGCTAACCCTTCCTCATACGTAACCGATTCCCGAACCCGTTTTCTTGTTTTTCGTGGACCAAAACCAAATGTTTTGAAATAAAACGTTTTGCAAGGTGATCCAATCACACCTAAGTAAAAAGGATTGGTGGCGACTCCCACTTTTGTTTTTAAAAGTCGATCCTCGTTTTTCAAAAACTTTTAAAATGGTTTCGACAATAAGTATCCTTATATTTTTCATATACTCTAAGTTTTTTATTATTTATTTAAAATATATTTTTTATACATATTAATTATTTTAGAGATTGTCATTTTTATTTTTATTCGATGTTCTTAAATATATATATTTCATTTTTTTATATTTGATCTCGGTTGTAGTATTTCACATTTATTTCTTAATTTTTATCTTCCATATATATATATATTTTTTAAAAAATTGTTATTGCATATTTTATAATTTGTATTTGTTTATTTATGTTCTTTATTTGCTTAATATTGTAACACCCCAGACCCGGCCCAAACACCACGACCGGATCTGGCATGTCACTAAGAAGTTTTAGTAAAACATGTCGCATTTTTGGAAGTCATTTGTCGAGTTTAAACAATTATACCGAAAAACTTAATAATTTGGTAATTAATATAAGATATAAATTTTATAAGTTGCCTTTATGAATTAAAAACCGAATTTTAGTACATGCCTTATTTTAATTTTTATCGAATAATTCAAGTGTCTGAAAGTAAAGCCCAAAAACCAGAAATATAAAACTAATGGCCCATGGCCTTATTACAATGAAATTTAAAATCCACTAATTAAAAATGTTAAAAATAAATAACTAAGTAAAGTCTTCTGCTGAATCAAAGTAATCTCTTGCATGGCCACCTTGCGCTCCTCTCCAGCCCGGTCCGATGCTATAGGTGCTACCTAAAAGATGTTAAAAAAATAGGGTGAGTCACGAGACTCAGTGTGCAACCCTCCTGCACCATCATATTGGGCCTTAGCCCCACAGAACAAATAACAGAGCATAATATATCAGAAAGTATGCAAAGCCCAACCCAATCCTAGGTTTCCATCCGCTACACACCACCCTTACCTGCCAATCACACCATTGGGGATTTCTACAATCAACCCACACCGCTACACACCATCGATGGCAGTCATGTTGCAGTTAGCTGCTCATCGTCAGATCATGGCAATAGCCACTACAACAGATCATGGCAAAAAGCCACTACAACAGATCATGGCAAAAGCCACTACAACAGAACACTTCCCCTTTCATCAATCACCCAACCCCGTGCAATCACAGAAACTAGCATACATGTTTATCATATCAAATCAACAGAACCATTCACTTTAGAATGACAGAGATCACTAACCTAGTGATTCGCCTTTACCCTCCTCGGGTTTTCAACAGCCATGCCAGTATTTCGGCATTTAACAGAATATAACAGATTTATAAACATACACTAACAGGCAATCCAAATGGTGTGAGAATGTTACACACCTGATAATACGTAGTACTACTCTCTATGTCACTAATTGGATCTACTACCCTTTGTCTACAACTTTGCTCAAAAGCCGGAAGAACACGAAGATAAGGTCTCTCCTATATTCGGCCAATGGTTAGTGTTTTCCCCGAATTATACGTTTAAATTAACAGATCTCCTTACCTTGAAATCTCGAAAGTAATACGATCCGAGTGCTACTGAACACTGGCTTAAAAATCTAAGCGATTGAATCCCCTTCAAATCCCGGAATGCCGCAAATGAAAGAAAACACCCGATTAGTTAACCATATAGCCATTCGGCTAAGATCTCTAAAAGCCAGAAAAAGATTGAAATCTTGCGAATCAACACTTACCTTTAATTTTCTTCAAGATTCGGCATAAGCAGACACTACAGAAGGAATTCGGCAATCACAGGAGATGAGATCCAGGGATTTCGACTTTTAAGAAAATCCCGGAAAAGATGAACGAGAGAAATACTGATGCGTTTTCGGCTCTTGGAAGAACAAAGAATTTGAAAAGATGGGCAAGGAAGTAGATAGAGAGATTCGGCCAAAGAGTTTGAAAGAGAAGAGAAGGTAAATGGCAGGGTTTTCGGTTTCTGACAGAGAAAGAAAATGAAGAAGAAAAGATGTTTCTAGTTTGCCGAAAAAGAAAGAAAACTTAAGGATATTTTCAGAGAACACAATGAAAAATTCGGCACACCCCCTTGCCTATACTAAACCAATTTTTCCCCCTCTCATGTGTTTGATTTTCGGCCAACACTGCAACCACAAGATAGCTCCTATCCTTTTCCCTTATCTTAATCTATTAACTCCTCAAAAATAGCCCTAATTAGCACCAACTCCTCCCTCCTTTATCAGCATAATATCCACATGATAAAAACATTAAAAATCCCTATTTTATAGCCTTATTGCCGTCCCCCCCATTGCTCCCTTTTAAGTGCCAAATTTGGCCCAATAATTTGGGCTCAAGCAACTAAAACTTGGCCCTATCCATCTACTAGTGACGCCACTTATAGCTTCCCCCTTGCTGCGCCCCTTGTTTTGGGCCGCAAGCCCAACTTGATATTTTTAAACACAGATACAACATTTTTAAACCCCAGAGTGACCAACCAAAATATTTAGTCAAGATCTCAGCCCATTCCTGAGCCCAATCTGGACCCCTAACCCTCAATTTAATATTTTAAACCATCAACATACAAAATGCACAGGCCCAATAATTCGGGATGTTACAGTTCTACCCCTTTAAAATAAATTTCAGCCTTGAAATTTACCTTATCAGAAGAGATGGGGATATTGCTGTCGCATAACATCCTCTGGCTCCCATGTCGCTTCCTCCGCGCCGTGGTTCCACCACAAAACTTGACTAAAGGGACGGACTTCCTTCTCAACACCTTTACGTCTCGGTCCAAGATTTGCACTGGCTCCGCCTCAAAAGACAAGTCTAGCCTTACTTCAGTCTCTTCCACTGGCACAATGTGCGATGGATCAGAACGATAACGTCTTAGCATCGAGACATGAAACACGTCATGTATCTGCTCCAACTCTGGAGGTAACTCCAGTCGATACGCCACTGGCCCCACACGTTCTAGTACCCGATAAGTTCCAATAAACCGGGGACTTAGCTTGCCCTTCCGACCAAACCTCATTACCTTCTTCCACGGTGATACCTTCAAAAAGACTTAATCTCCCACTGCAAATTCCAACTCCTTCCGCTTAAGATCCGCATAAGATTTATGTCGATCAGACGCTTCCTTCAATCGAGCCCGAATCAACTTAACTTTCTCTTCCGTTTCCGTAACCAGTTCTGGACCCAACACCTGACGCTCACCCAACTCTGTCCATCAAGTAGGAGTACGACATCTCCGTCCATATAACGCTTCATAAGGTGCCATCTGAATACTAGATTGATAGCTGTTATTGTACGCAAATTCTGTTAAGGGTAAATACTCCTCCCAACTACCCCTAAAATTGATGATGCAACCCCTTAGCATATCCTCCAAAATCTGTATTACCCTCTCAGACTGACCATCAGTCTGCGGATAAAAAGTGGTACTAAGTCTAACCTTGTTCCCATTGCCTGATACAGAGCCTTCCAGAATCGTGACGTGAATCTTGGGTCTTTATCTGATATGATCGACACAGGTACACCATGCAGTCTCACAACCTCAGCCACGTACAGCTTAGCCAATCTTTGCAGAGAATAATCAAAACGAACCGGTATGAAGTGAGCAGACTTTGTCAACCGATCCACAATCACCCAAATCAAATCCTTCTTAGTGGGTGTAAGAGGTAACCCACTAACAAGATTCATCGTGATTCTTTCCCATTTCCACTACGGAATCTTCACCGGCTGCAACAACCCCGAAGGCAACTGGTGTTCCGCTTTCACCTGCTGACACGTCAAACATCTACCCACGAATTCCGTTACCTCTCGCTTCAGACCTGGCCACCAGAATTGCTCTCGCAAATCCCGATACATCTTAACCCCTCCAAGATGCATAGCGTATGGGCTACTATGCGCCTCCTGAAGAATCATCTGCCTTAACTCCACATCCCTTGGCATACAAATTTTCTTACGAAAACACAGGACTCCATCACCATTCAAACTATAGTCCTCTCCTTCACCACTTTGCACTTGCCGGAGTCGAGCACTCAAAGCATCGTCTAGAAGTTGCTTCTCTTTGATCTGACTTGTCCACATAGGTCTCACTTGGAGCTCAGCTACCAAACTTCCATCCTCATGCAGACTAAGATGAGCGAACATTGCCCTCAAATTCGCTATCGCCTTCCTACTCAGCGCATCTGCCACCATGTTAGCCTTACCCGGATGATATTCGATCGAGCAGTCATAGTCCTTCAAGAGCTCAATCCACATACGTTGCCTCAGATTCAACTCCTTCTGGGTAAGGAGATACTTCAGGCTCTTATGGTCCGTGTAAATAACCGACTTCTCCCCATACAGGTAGTGCCTCCAAATCTTCAGAGCAAACACTACCGCCGCCAATTCTAAATCGTGCGTAGGGTAGTTCAACTCATGCGGTCTCAACTGTCGGGACGTATATGCAGCAACTTTTCCATCCTGTGCCAACATACATCCTAAACCTGTGTGTGACGCATCATAGTAGACGGTAAATTCTTTCCCCGCCTCTGGCTGAATTAACACTGGTGCTTCCGTCAAGATTCTCTTTAGCTTCTCAAAGGTCTCCTGCTGTTTGTCGTCCATACAAACGATACTCCCTTCATCAACAACTTAGTTAAAGGTCCCGCTATCAATGAGAACCCTTCAACAAACCTTCTGTAGTACTCGGCCAATCCCAAGAAACTTCGAACTTCTGCCACAGACTTCGGCAGTTTCCAATCCAATACGGCTTCTATCTTCTGAGGATCCACCCTAATTCCCTCTGCGGCAATTACATGCCCTAAGAAAGTCACTTCCTTCAGCCAGAACTCACACTTACTGAACTTTACGTACAACTGCTTCTCCCTCAGAATTTGCAACACCACACGAAGATGTGTATCATGCTCCTCCTCGGACTTGGAGTAAACCAAGATATCTTCGATGAACACCACGACGAACCTATCAAGATACGGTTGAAATACCCGGTTCATCATATCCATAAATACTGCTGGCGCATTCGTTAACCCGAACGACATCACCAAGAACTCATAATGACCATAGCGAGTTCGAAACGCCGTCTTATGAATGTCTCCTTCCTTTACCCTTAATTGATGATATCCCAATCTTAAGTCAATCTTAGAGAAAACCGAAGCTCCTTTGAGCTGATCGAACAGATCGTCGATTCTTGGCAGTGGGTACTTGTTCTTAGTCGTCAGCTTATTCAGTTGCCGATAGTCCACACACATACGCATGGATCCATCCTTCTTCTTCACAAATAGGACTGGCGCTTCCCACGGAGACACATTCGGTCGAATAAAACCTCGATCCAACAGTTCCTCGATCTGAGCTTTGAGCTCCACCAGCTCCTTCGGCGCCATTCGGTAAGGAGCAATGGACATCGGAGCTGTACCTGGAAGTAGCTCTATTCCAAACTCCACTTCACGATCTGGAGGTAACCTTGGCGACTCCTCAGGAAAGACATCTACGAAATCCTTCACTGTTCTTACCCCATCGACAGTCACCTCCTTAGCGTCCAAAGCACTAACAACAGCTAGAATTGCATTGCATCCTTTCCGAATCATCTTAACAGCCTTCAGTGCAGATACCACGTTGGACAAATAATTCCTTCCTTCTCCTAACACAACCACCTCCCCGCCTTCCGGGGTACTCAACACCATGCGCTTAGTCTCACAATCCAACTTAGCACGGTGTTTAGTCAACCAATCCATTCCTAGGATAAGATCAAACTCTCCAAACGGTAATTCCATTAAGTTTGCCGGGATCACTACTCCTTGAGTCTCTAAAGGTAAATCCTTAAATAGTTTGTCCACTACCCTAGATTGTCCTAAAGGGCTAACCACAGTCATCTTTCTAGTAGTTGTTTCAGAGTCTATACTTAGGGTCTCAGATACCGAACATGCAACATAGGAGTGGGTTGACCCAATATCAATCAAGGTAAGAAAAGGATTATTAGCAATAAGAAACGTACCGGTTATGACATTCGATGCATCACCATCCTCCCGTCGACGAGCTGCATAAACTAGACTCGGCTGCCTTGCGTCTACATTACCTGCACCCCTATCAGGTGCTCCACGACCACGACCAGCCCTATTTCCTCCTCTACCTGGGCCACGACCCCTCAGTACTGGCTAATCACCTCTCCTAACCTGATCGGAACCCCGTCCCGCGGGCTGTGCCTAATTCACCTGTGGACAGTCCTTAATCATATGCCCCGTGGATCCACACCTAAAGCATCCACCGGTTCTCCTTCTGCACTCCCCATAATGTACCTTCCTGCACAAGTTACATGATCGATTCTGACTCCCAGTAGTAGTTGTCGGAGCACGAGCTGGCCCATCAGACCTAGGCCTTTTCTGAAAATTTTCGGATGATCCCGACGGCCCAAAGTTTCTCTTATTCCTATTCTTCTCCTTATCCTTATTCTGTTTCTCAGTCCGCTTAACCTCCTCAGATATCTTAGCTTTCTCAACCAAAATCGCAAAGTCCCTTTCCCGCTACGGTGCTACTAATACCCTCAGTGCATCCCTTAGTCCATCCTCGAACCGTACACAACGCTCATAATCAGTCACCACAACCTCTCGAGCATAACGGCTCAATCGCAAAAACTCCGCCTCGTACTCAGATACCGACTTACTTCCCTGCACCAAATTCAAAAATGCCTTCCTCTAGCCGTCCACATAGCTGGCCCCAACATACTTTCCCTGAAACGATTCCTTAAAGTAATCCCAGTCAATCCGGTCTGCGACAGTACCCTCTTTTACCGTGAGCCACTACTGATAAGCCTCGTCTCGAGGAAGAGACACGACCCCCTTCAACTTCTCCTCTACAGTGAAGTCAATGTCATCCATCATCCGCTCACTTGCCTCTCACCAATACTCAGCTGTATTAGGGGCTACGCCAGAAACACCCCTAAACATCTCCACTCCGTTGGCTCGGAGTCATTCCGACACAGATTTTCGAACTCCAGAACTCGTGCCTGCCCCAGCAACTCTTTCAAGGACCCGCAACATCGCCTGAGATACCGCATCATCTCCGGCCTTCTGGTCCCATAATTCTCCCTCCACAGCTGGCGGATCCGGCATCTCGTTTCCTGACTCGTGGCCAGACCCTACTAGCTCTGACAAGGTCATCCTACCCCTACCATGTGCACACGACAGACGTCCTCGACCCCTTGTACTCATTCTTCCGATCGGCGTTTACTGATTAGAAATTTTATGAATTATTAACTCTTCCCACTGATTATCCACGAACAATCTTATGAAAAGTAGTTTTAAGAGTGGTTCTCTCGAATTCGAACCTATCTACAGTTTCAGTCTCGAGTTTACCTCCTAATTCTAGAAACCACATTCATCCACACCTCAACATATATATCACATCCATGAAGTCACATTCAACACATAGGGTATTTTCGTCATTTCACTACCCAAGGGTATTTCTGAAATTTTATCCTACATGGTATGTTTCAAAATAAAGTCTTTTGGGGATTTTCGAAATAGAGGTATATATATATTTTTTTTAAAAACAGGGGTGGAATTTTTTTTTTAAATAGGGGTATTCTGTAGAATTCGATTTCAAAAGAATAATAGTGGCGTTCAGGTGTTTGTTGTTTTTGGTTGTTGTTGTTTTTTTTTTCCGCTGACTCTGTAAATCGGGATATTTCCGGGTAAGTTTGCAAAACATGAGTACTTTATAAAATTTCGGTTGTTTTGGGGATTTTCACAAACCAAGTGTATTTCGGAACTTTTACAAAACCTGGGGGTATTTGGATAATTTTCCAAAATAGGATTCCTTGCTAAATTTTGTGAAATAAGGGTATTTTGGTGATTTTGTGAAGCAGGGTATTTTGAAAATTTTGCAACCCGGGGTATTTTGGTAAATTTGTTTTGTAAACTAGGGTTATTTCGGTAATTTCGCAAATTTTGATAATTTTCCAAATCAAGGGTGTTTTGAAGATTTTCAAGTCAAGGGTGTTTTGGTAAATTTTTTTTTCAAAACTAGGGTGGCTGGTCCCTTTCGGGTTTTAGTTAGAACTTTTGGCCCGTTAACAAGTCCTCACGGTTAAGGTGAACAGTCACTACGCACCATGTAGGATTCCAGCGAAGAGGAGGTGAGTCACTAGGACTGCTTAACTACCAGGCTCTTCCGGATCCAATCCTAGACATGCGCATGCCTGTTGCCACACCCCAACCCAGCGACTTGTTCGCGGGTTTGTTTAGTTGACTTAAGTCTTATGAGATTTAAGAAGTTGTTTAAGCTAAGCCTAGAGTCCACCAAGTTCTACTTAAGATAATCTACGTCCCTTAAAGCCCATCAAGCCCACATACATATATAACACACAGTGAGTTCAGAATACTTACCTGGCGGACTTGGGCCGGAGACGTAGGTGCCATGCCGAGAAAACCATCCTGTATCATTTATAAATATACATGTTTCAAAAACCCATTTTTAGAAAACGTTTTGAGCCCAAAACCCCAAAGCCGAGTTTTAAGCCTGGCTCTGATACCAATTTGTAACACCCCAGACCCGGCCCAAACACCACGACCGAATCTGGCATGTCACTAAGAAGTTTTAGTAAAACATGTCACATTTTTGGAAGTCATTTGTCGAGTTTAAACATTTATACCGGAAAACTTAATAATTTGGTAATTAATATAAGATATAAATTTTATAAGTTGCCTTTATGAAATAAAAACTGAATTTTAGTACATGCCTTAGTTTTAATTTTTATTGAATAATTCAAGTGTCTGAAAGTAAAGCCCAAAAACTGGAAATATAAAACTAATGGCCCATGGCCTTATTACAATGAAATTTAAAACCCACTAATTAAAAATGTTAAAAATAAATAACTAAGTAAAGTCTTCTACTGAATCAAAGTAATCTCTTGCATGGCCACCTTGCGCTCCTCTCCAGCCCAGTCCGATGCACTAGGTGCTACCAGAAAGATGTTAAAAAAAATAGGGTGAGTCACGAGACTCAGTGTGCAACCCTCGTGCACCATCAGATTGGGCCTTAGCCCCACAGAATAGATAACAGAGCATAATATATCAGAAAGTATGCAAAGCCCAACCCAATCCTAGGTTTCCATCCGCTACACACCACCTTTACCTGCCAATCACACCATTGGGGATTTCTACAATCAACCCACACCGCTACACACCATCGATGGCAGTCATGTTGCAGTTAGCTGCTCATCGTCAGATCATGGAAATAGCCACTACAACAGATCATGGCAAAAAGCCACTACAACAGATCATGGCAAAAGCCACTACAACAGAACACTTCCCCTTTCATCAATCACCCAACCCCGTGCAATCACAGAAACCGGCATACATGTTTATCATATCAAATCAACAGAACTATTCACTTTAGTATGATAGAGATCACTAACCTGGTGATTCGCCTTTACCCTCCTCGGGTTTTCAACAGCCATGCCAGTATTTCGGCATTTAACAGAATATAACATATTTATAAACATACACTAATAGGCAATCCAAATGGTGTGAGAATGTTACACACCTAATAATAAGTAGTACTACTCTCTATGTCGCTAATCGGATCTACTGCCCTTTGTCTATAACTTTGCTCAAAAGCCGGAAGAACGCGAAGATAATGTCTCTCCTATATTCGGCCAAGGGTTAGTGTTTTGCCCGAATTATACATTTAAATTAACCTTACCTTGAAATCCCGAAAGTAATATGATCCGAGTGCTACTGAACTCTGGCTTAGAAATCTAAGCGATTGAATCCCCTTCAAATTCCGGAATGCCGCAAATGAAAGAAAACACCCGATTAGTTAACCATATAGCAATTCGGCTAAGATCTCTAAAAGCCGGAAAAAAGATTGAAATCTCGCGAATCGACACTTACCTTTAATTTTCTTCAAGATTCGGCACAAGCAGACACCATAGAAGGAATTTGGCAATCAAAGGAGATGAGATCCAGGGATTTCGGCTTTTAAGAAAATCCCGGAAAAAATGAACGAGAGAAATACTGATGCGTTTTCGGCTCTTGGAAGAACAAAGAATTTGAAAAGATGGGCAAGGAAGTAGATAGAGAGATTCGGCCAAAGAGTTTGAAAGAGAAGAGAAGGTAAATGGCAAGGGTTTCGGTTTCTGACAGAGAAAGAAAAAGAAGAAGGAAAGATGTTTCTAGTTTTCCAAAAAAGAAAGAAAACTTAAGGATATTTTCAGAGAACACGATGAAAAATTTGGCACACCCTCTTGCCTATACTAAACCAATTTTCCCCCCTCTCCTGTGTTTGATTTTCGGCCAACACTGCAACCACAAGATAGCTCCTATCCTTTTCCCTTATCTTAATCTATTAACTCCTCAAAAATAGCTCTAATTAGCACCAACTCCTCCCTCTTTTATCAGCATAATACCCACATGATAAAAACATTAAAAATCCCTATTTTCTAGCCTTGTTGCCGTCCCCCCTATTGCTCCCTTTTAAGTGTCGAATTTGGCCCAATAACTTGGGCTCCAAGCAACCAAAACTTGGCCCTATCCATCTACTAGTGACGCCACTTATAGCTTCCCCCTTGCTGCGCCCCTTGTTTTGGGCCGCAAGCCCAACTTGATATTTTTAAACACAGATACAATATTTTTAAACCCCAGAGTGACCAACCAGAATATTTAGTCAAGGTCTCAGCCCATTCCTGAGCCCAATCTGGACCCCTAACCCTCAATTTAATATTTTAAACCATCAACATACAAAATGCACAGGCCCAATAATTCGGGATGTTACAAATATTGTTTTAGCATAATCTTTTTATTATGTGTATCATTTGCTATGTCACATTATTCTTTCGTTAATTTTCTATATTATTTGTTAATACAGCTTGTAATTATAGAGAACTGCTATTTGGTATTATGTTTTGTAGTATATTAATGCAATATCTTACTCAAACCTTTGTTTTATAAAAACACCTTTTAAATTAACGCATTTTATTCAATTTTTTTTTTAAAAAAAAGCGATATATGATATTTGGGGACTTCGAGAGAAACTATACCCTAATTTACTGGGTTTTAATTTTTCTCGTAGAACTTAAGGTATCAAGTATCCTTTTCTTAAACCTTTAAGTTTCAAATTAAAACTTATTCTCGGGAATTCAAAACGTTGTATCCTAACTTATTGGATATGATGTTTTGTGTCTTGAAGTAAGAATTTTCTACAAATAAAGGTGAGCCTAGTTTCGAAGTTATGAGATGTTACATCCTAACTTATTGAGTTTAGCATTTTATTTCTTTGACATAGGTAAGTCTTGGCTTTCTTTCAAATAAAAGGATCATATTTTTAAATTTTTCAAAATTTCGACATTAGGACATGAGATTATCAATTCGGTACCAAATTTTCGGCATTACGAGAGTGCTAACCCTTCCTCGTATGTAACCGACTCCCGAACTCGTTTTCTTGTATTTCGTGGACCAAAATCAATGTTTTGAAGTAAAACGTTTTATAAGGTGATCCAATCACACCTATGTCAAAAGGGATTGGTGGCGACTCCTGTTTTTGTTTTTTAAAGTCGACCCCCGTTTTTAAAACCAAATTTAAAAATGGTTTCGACACTGCTATTAACTTAGCAAGTAGTACCCTCGAAAGCGTGTGTGCTCATATATGAATTTTAACATAGTGCAATATATTTTTTAGCAATAATATGCATTTCCACTCATCATTAGCGTAGGACGAATAATTTTACACATAAAATTTCTTTAAGTGCTATACGTTCCAGGTTTTGGGAACTGTTTTGCCACTCATTCAAACTAGCTTGTAGGCTCCAAAGCCTAATTTTTTGACGACTTTGTAAGGTCCTTCTCATTTTGGAATCTTTTTTTCCCCTTTGCGTAAGTGTGTAGTTGCCTTCTGTATTTCTCATTACCAAGTTGCCTACCTGGAATTGTTTTTTCTTGACCCTGACATTATAATAGTTGGCTACGTACTAAGTTCTAGCAACCAGCTGGATTTGTTTGGAAAAATTTTAGTTCGGAAACGGTTTTCTTACACAGCGAAAAAATAAAATTTGAAAAATGATTCAGTTTGTAATATTTATAGCAATAAATGTTTCTCTAAAAATACATGTGCTTTGTGTGAGACGGATCCTTGACGTTTTTGATTTTCAACCGAACGATCTTCTCCGTTATTCTCGTACCACGAGTCGTTTCGAGTGAGGGTTCGAATAATTACAAATCAAACACAAAACCAAAAATAATTTTCTTACTTTCAATAGGAAAGTAAATCTCTTTATAGAAACCGATAAAATTGTTATTATGAAAAATAAAATAATACTATGCTTGTCGCGCCTCATTCTTATTATGAGGAATTTTGGGTCTCTCCTGTATTGGGTCAAATTATATGTGTTTCTTAGACTTTTAACCCGACACTTTATAATTTAATTCAGCCCAATACATGTTTCCCTATTTCCAAAAATAAATATTATTTATTAAATTAATTTTAATTAATTAATTTTTCAATTAAATAATTTTCTAAACTCAATTCTAATTCCGTCAAAGTCATGACAACTTTACCGTAAAAATATATATGAGAAAATGTATTTAATTTCTACATTCAATGGATTCACAATGACCAATTAATTTAATTCTATTTTTGAATTTTAATTATTTAATTAAATAATAATTCAAAAAACTTAAATCAATTCTCAAGTCCTTTCCATACTTAGTAAGAAACCATATTCATTTTCGAATGTTATCCTTACAAGATATCCCTAATTTCGTTGGGATAAATCTGTCATCCTAATATGATTCTATTTTATCTCATTGTAACCATTACATCATCCTTATGAAAAGTTAATTACTATCAAAAAGTAATTAAGTCATTCATCATTAAGATCAATTACCCGCGACCACGTTTACTTTTCATCTTTCATGTAGTTTCAATGAGAGGATATCATTTACTCATATCGTGGGCTATGAATTCTACTATTGTGAATGATGCTACATATTGCAGAAGTCGTATACCCAACATACCAGCTTTCACTTCCTTATCTATTTGAACTCATGCTTTTACTTACATCAAAGTATACCAGTAACGCATACATAATCCATCAACCACTCAGGATTAAGGTACACCACACTATGGTTGTCACAAGTAAATGAATCCATAAACAGATTTAGGATATATTCTACTTGGGTCCTATCTAATATATTGCTAGTCTAGTCAATCACATCTATGTCTCTATCTTCTGGGAGTCATCCCCTCTGATGCTCAATACAAAACATAATACTGCTTAGTATTAGTTAAACATTAGATAACCAGTGAGCCAATATTTGCTTCTATTTTACTTTATACGTAAAAACCATTGAGGACAATATACACAGGGTATTAATGTAATTCATGAATAACTTTATTAAACCAATCTGTTCGAAAAAAATACAAGTGTTCAAACGAATATACTACACTTAGGGCACTAGATCAAACATATTTTAGCTTATTCCCATTTTTCTTCTTGCAGGTCTAAGTTCACCCATAGCATCTCATCATTCTGGTTAGGTTGATAGTGTAAAGTTTTGAAAGAACTTATGTAACAACTTATTTTCGATGGTACCAAAAATTGTGGTTTTAGAATCTCATTTTTTGACAATTGAGTCAATAAGTATTATTATTAATATTTAATAGTCTATTATGGTATTATATTAAATTTTGGTTAGGAAATTTTGGTGATTGAATGGTTAATTACGGTACAAGGACTAAATCATAAAAATCGTAAAACTTAATTGCTATAGATTTTTATTAGTTAAAAGGTTTAAAAGTGAAGTAACAAGGATTTAAGTGGCAATTTATCATTTTTCAAGTATAGTGGACTATTTATGAATTATTTTTACGTAAATTATATGTTGTTTAATATTAAAAATTAAGTAAAATGTAGTAAAACATAAAATAAATTAATGTCCGCTTTCGTTTTTATCATCTTCAACCCTTCACCATTGTTTCTCAGTTGAAAGAAAACCAAAGCTTTCAACCAAGCTTTTCTTCAAAATTGATATGCTATTTTTAATCTGTTTCTTGTAATTTTTATGTTTTCGAAATCCCGAGAACTTGATTTATCTAGCCCAGAACTATTTCATGAAATTTTTAAAGTTTTAAAATATTACCATTGACGATTTTTGAAGTTTCTAATGATAAATGGTTGCATGTTGTGCTTAGATGTTAAGTAGGGCTAAATTGTTAAGTGGATTTTTTTTGTTAATTTTGTGTTTAGGGACTAAATTGCTATTATGTTGAATTTGACATGAAGTTGCTGAAATTTTGGATTCTATAAGGTTATAAGAGGACAGAATTGAGAACAATTTTAAAAATGGGGCTTGAAAATAAAAGATATGTAAGTTCTGATTTTAGGGACTAAATTGAATAAAAGGTAAAAGTTTATAAAAATATTGTAAAATGTTATTAAAGGGTCATATGCATATGTTTAAACATTATAAGATATTTGGAGTTTATAATTGAATTAAATTATTATATACATCAAGAAACGGAACAACCAGTCGATAAATGCGAGAAAGGAAAAATTGTAGAATAATCCTTGGCGTTGTGTTTGTTGCTGTTTTGGTTAGGTAAGTTCGTATAATACTTATTTCGTTTAGTATTTGATAGGTTTTTATTGTGTTTATGTATGTATGTATGTATTATTTGTGATGGAATTGCCAAAACTAATGAATTTGGTATTGAAGGATTAATTTGTTAATTGAGGTTTAATTGATAAGTGAAGGTAATATGTAAATGCAAATGGTTGAATTATATGTGTATGATGATGTAAAGGATCGAATATAGAATCAAGGCCCAAGTGAACTTACTGATTGATTAGGATACAAATGACATGTCATTAGGGTTTAAGTATAGCAGACACTATGTGTCGGTGTTTATATTGTATCAGGCACAATGTGCTGGTATTTATATTTTATTAGGTACTATGTATTGGTGCTGGATACCTTACTGATAGCTGAGATTCAACATTTCTTGTGGATTCTCCATAGCTCATGTGAGCAACATCAAGTAAAGGTTAATGTCCCTATTTACAGCTCGTGTGAGCAAATCTATCTCGAGTATCTGAGGTTAATTTACTATAGTTCTCCAGGCAAAACTAAGTTATTAAATCGAATGAGATGAAAGAGAATTTGTATGGAGATATTAAATGTGAATTGAGCTTGGTTATTATGGTTACTATGTTACTCATATGTATGTGATGATCATTATGTGATAATGTACTAACCAAGTTGGTTGGCATGAATTGTGTAAGGTGACAAAGAATACCATGTTTGTATGATATTTTCAATTATTGAGATATGAAATGTCATGTATGTTGCGTTGAATTTTATACGAACTTACTAAGCTTTGAGTAAGCTTACCTTTGTTTTGTTTTTCTTCCTTGTAGATTGTCGAAAATAGTGCTGTTGATTGGATCATTTTCGAAAATCACACAAATCCCTTTGGTATACTTTCGAACATTTTGGCCCGGTTATAAGTGGCATTTGAATAGTTGCAAATGGTTATGTATATAGATATGTGTGTTTGTGTGAGATTGAAACTTATGTTTTAGTACAATTTGATGTGGAAATAGGTTCAATGTATGAAAGTATTGATGTTGTTATGTTTGTTTGTTACATGAAATGACATATATGCTTTGGTTAATATTGTCTCACTTACTTGATGAGTTTTGGCACTTAGAAATGATGATGATGTGATGAATGTATGTGTATGGATGTTAATGTATGCTTATAAGTGAATGGTTTGATTTAGTCTTATTGTAACGTGGTGCTAATTATGGCCTAATGGTAAGATATTTAGGCTAATAATAAGTAGTATTCTTTTTTTTTTTTTTTTGTAATGAAATGATAATGTTTTAGATAAGTATTGAATCATTGATATGTATAGTATAGGTTCCCGTTATGGTTGGTTGAATTCATGCATTTAAATATCTATAATTGTCTTACATGGTTTGATACACAACTGTGTGTCACAAACGGACTTGTGGCACGACCATGTGCTCCTTAGAATTTAGATAGCATGTACACCACATGGTTGCAAAATGTCACACAGGTTGGTCACACACCCATGTGGTATTGTTCATTTGGCCATCGAATTTGCACACGGTCTCAGTTAGTTACACGATCCCGATATACGACCTTGTGACTTTTAATGAATTTCTTTGCATATATGTCCACATGTTTCAGTGAGTTACACGGCCTGCCCACATGGCCGTGCAACTCCATATCACACGGTCATAGTTTTTCACACGGCCATGTGACCCCTTTTTGCTAAAATATCCATACTTTTTGTTAAGTTTGCAATTAAGTCCTTATTTATTTTCGGGTTAATTCAAGAGCTTTTGTAAGCTCATTTGAGACTCGAATATGTTTATAAATCATATTTTTCTTGGATCATGTAATGTTTTATTATTTAAAGGAATTTTTAAAGCCAGATCTATTTGTGATATGCTTTGTTAACTGTCGTAGCATCCCATAGCTCGGGTTCAGCGATCGGACTGAGTTAGTTGTGTTACGACTTATGCCAATTTCTACTAGGATAACTGTCTTTGTTCCAATTATCAAGTTGAAGGGAGTTTCTCTTGTTATTTTGTGTGATGTTGTTCGGAGGGCCCATAGTATTTCGAGCGGTTCCTTTATCCATACTCCCTTCACTTCACCAACCTTTTTCTTTACGGAGGTTAAAATCTTTTTGTTGGCAGCCTTAGCCTGCTCGTCTGTTTGGGGGGGTTCCTGAGCCTTTGGTGATTGTAATATTCAAACTCTGGTTAATTTCCTTGAACTTTCCCTAGATTGTGTGCCATTATCAAGGATGATGACATGGGGCAGGCCATAAAGGCATATAATCATTTTCTACACAAAATTTTCAATTTTCCATTTTGTTTCTAATGGTTCAACCTCTATCCATTTTGTGAAGTACTCTACCATAACTACTATGAACTTTTTTTTCTCCTTATAGCTGAAAGGGCTAGGAATATTCATGCCCCATGTAACGAACAACCAAGGACTAAAGATTTCATGTAATGACTCAGCCGGCATCCAAGAGATGGGAGCAAATTTCTAGAAATGCTCACATTTCACCACAAAGTCCATTGTGTCATTGTGAATGGTTGGCTAGTAATAGCCCCGCCTTAGAATCTTTTGGGCGAGGGATCTTTCACCTATATGATGTCCATAAATGCCCTTGCAAACCTCTCGTAGAACATAATTTACCTCCTTAGGGCCCAAATTGTTGGAAAAATTAGTTTAGAAAACGTGTTTGTTTACGCAACGAAATTTTACAAATTTTATAAAATCTGAGCTTTTGTGTTTTTTCTAACAATAATCTTTACCAAACTAGTATGTGTTTTTGACTTTAACAATTTTGGTCATCTCTTAGCTTTCAACCAACATGATCTTCTCCGCTATTCTCAAACCATCTGTTTGCTTAGAGTGTGAGCTCTAACTACACTAATCGATATGACAATGAAAACTTTTTAGTTTTCCAGAGGGAAAAATTAAATTTCTTTATGGGCAAGAAACCTAACTCAAGTTCTCACAAAGTAAAATTTGTTAGGGAATAATAAATCTTGTTATTTTCCATCAGAGTAACTACGCTAAATATGTGTTATATTTTGACTTGGTCCATGCCCCATATTTGTAGGGAAAAATCACAAGAGCTCTCTTCGAACAGGAGCAGACAAAATAATAATATTTTAATAGAAAATACATAATCCCACAGTGACTTTACTAGGATGGGTAACACACCACTCTAGGATACCCAAGGATGCCACCCATAACTTATAATTGGCCATATTTGACTCATTCATGTATTGGGTACAATTATATGTTATGTGATATTTAAATCAACTCATATAATTTATCCAATCCAATAATTAGTTTTTTATTCCCAAAATGTTATTTAAGTTTTCTCAATCCAATTAAAATCACGACATCTTTACCGTAATAGAATTTATGAGTAAATAAATTCAATTGCCTCGTTCCACAATATTGCAATAACTAATTAATTTTCACTTTGAATTTCAATTATTTAATTACATTCAATTAAATAATAATTTAAAGAACTTAAACTAATCACTAAGTTGTCTCTTGTTCTTAGCGAGAAAACTCACTGTTGATAGTGATACATGAAATTTATTTCTCTATTTGTCATTTTCATTTATTTAACGTATTAATTCAAAAGCAATCCATATCGGGTTGTGTTGATCTAGCGGAGGGACCAATTGTACATATATATAATTAGGACTTGAATAATTTGTAATTAAGTTTCAACTTTCTGTCTATTAATTATAATATTATTTAGCTATGTAATCAATCCATTAAAAGTACCATGATTAAACTCTCCCTTATTACATACCATTACGAAAATAAATTTATAATTTTTTATCATCCAATGACCTTGTCATTAGTGTGTTACCGTCATAGAATATCCTTATCTATTTGGGTTAGATGCATTAACTTAATATGATGTTATTTTATCTCATGCACTAAAACAAAACTATCATATACCGACAGATGAAATCTGCCACTATAACTATCAAAATCCGTCAATATAGGTCCAAAAACCTATATTGATGGCCAAAAGGGATACCAATAAAATAGAGTATAGTTTAAATACCAATTTGTAGATTAAGACTAAATGTACATGCATTGTAATTTTTATTAAGAAATGAATGTTATAATATTTTATTAAATTTTATTACCATTTATGATGTATTTGGCCCTCCAAATTAAAAAAAAAAATCTTTTTAGCCCTCCATTTAATTTTTTTTCCCATTTTTAGCTATTAAATTTGCGATTTGTGTCAAATCGCCTCATAATGGATGGAAAAATTAACATTTTAAACTTTGCTAACATGACATACATGTGGATTGGCACGTGGATAACACATCAACATTTAATTAAATTTTTTATTTTTTAAAAATTCAAAAAAATATATAAAAATTATTTTTTTAAAACAAAATCATTTAAAAATATAAAAAATATTTTTTTAAAAAATTTTATAAATTTAATTAAACGTTGACATATCATCCACGTGACAATCTACATGTATGCCACGTTAGCAAAATTAAAAAGACGTTAACATTTTGATCCATCTTGAGATGATTTGATAAAAAATACAAATTCAAAAACTAAAAAATGACAAAAAAAGTTAAATAAATAACTAAATTTTCTTATTTATTTTTTATTCTGTAAAATTGAATCACAAAAAATTCATTATGCCTTATTTTAATTTCTGGCTGGCTGTGAAACATCATGTCCCCATACCCATATATAAATATAAACAAGTCTCGTTACAAATAGTTTACTAAAAATGAACTTATATTTCTTGTGTAACCGTCCAACCTTAATTAAATAATAAGAATATTTCACTTCGTTAGTAAACTCAGTCCACTACAGCTTCGTAATGGGAACAGACACCATTTCTTTCCACCACTCTACCATCACTCACCCACTTCCAAAATAAATAAACTACAAAATGAACGATGAATCCAATGAAAGTTGACCCTCAAAACCCAACTCAACATTGTCTTATCCAACATATCATTTAAAATCCTGTTATATTCCGTTGCATGTTTAATTTATTATTGAAAATTAACTTCAATTATGTTGTTCTCGGCTCCATTCGGTCGTTGCCTGTTTCGCATAAAACAAAAAGCTCCAAGGAATTTAATACTTACATACACACATATATACGTTTACGTATATATATGTGCTGAAAAACAGAATATGGACAAGTAAAATTTGCATGGACGGACCAAATTTGTCTTTAATTGTTCATAGAGATCATCGACATGTTTGTTTGGACTTAAAACAATAATTTATGCAACAAATAACGAAACATAATAGCTCCAAAATTTATAACCATAATATATATACATGAATTCTTACTATGGGATCAAGCAGCCATTGGAAGTTCAAAAACCAGCAAAAGAGAGAATAAAGAAGAAAAGCAATCAGAAGGTAAACAAGGGATGGAAATGATTATGGTTAAGGATGAATCATACCAAAGAAGGCGTCATATGAGCTCCGTATATGGTGATGTTCAATCCGTAAGATGTGTTAAAAGACGAAGAAGAGACCGCTGTGATGTCAATCAAGGTCTGCAACAAAATGATCAAAGCAGCAATGCTCCTGCTGCTGCAATCACTGTGAAAAGAAGTTCTCGTTTTCGGGGAGTCAGCAAGCATAGATGGACAGGCAGGTATGAAGCTCACTTGTGGGATAAGCTTTCATGGAATGTTACACAAAAGAAGAAAGGCAAACAAGGTAAAAAAACTATGTGTCTTCATTGCATTTCAGTTCATTTTCACTATAACTTCCAATCTAGGATGCTTACATGTTGCATGATTTGTCTATGTCTGGAATCGGCTCGGGGATCCTGCAGTTTACCTTGGTGAGTACATCACAAGAAGTTTCACTTTTTCTAACACATATACACAACCCGAAGTCTTGTATATATTAAGGTGAAATGACAATGGTATGTTATATGAACTTTGACAGGTGCTTATGATGATGAAGAAGCTGCTGCAAGAGCATATGATTTAGCTGCACTTAAGTATTGGGGGACGTCAACTTCCACTAATTTTCCCGTATGTATATGTTATATTCTTATTTAACAACTATGATTATCTTCTATTTATGTTACTCGGATTCAGTTTTCAGTGTTGGTTACGGATGTTGCAAGAAAAATAATGGGTTCGAGCAACATATTTTTAATTAAAATAGTATATTTGAACACCAAATCTAACTCGCTCAATGGTTTATGCAGATATCAGATTATGAAAAAGAGATTGAAGTAATGCAGACTGTAACCAAAGAGGAGTTCTTGGCCTCATTAAGAAGGTAAACCCTTGATCTATCAAATCATAAACTAATATAATTATCTAAAGGCTAAATAGTTAACATCTAATGGATTTTTCTTTGTTACAGAAAGAGCAGTGGGTTCTCAAGAGGAGTATCCAAGTACAGGGGAGTTGCAAGGTACTTTTATTGATAATCTAGTGACCTATGCTCTTATATATTTGGAGGATCATATACTCGTACGTTCGAGACACGTGTTACATTACAGGCTAAAGATTCCTTGGATAAAACTTGCAGGCACCATCACAATGGAAGATGGGAAGCAAGAATAGGGAGAGTGTTCGGAAACAAATATCTATACCTCGGCACTTACAGTAAGTTCAATGTGGCAACCTTTCAGCCATGGATGGAAAATATAACATTTCTATTACCCTAAACGACATGTTTATACGATTTGCAGACACACAAGAGGAGGCTGCTCGGGCTTACGACATTGCAGCAATCGAATATAGAGGGATCAATGCAGTGACCAACTTCGATTTAAGTACTTATGTAGGCTGGTTAAGGCCTGGGATGACAAATAATTATCGAATTGCAGCTAACGAAACACCAGAAACGGTCGAACCCGGATCGGTACAATCAACAAGTTGTTACAGTCCAATAGAAGAATCTAAGCCCTCAATCCACTACCCTTTTGCTGCAGATTACTTCGACTCTCCTCAAAAGCAACAACATGTTGTTGAAACCAAACTCCCAGTATCATACAAGTCTTCGTCACCTACTGCATTAAGTTTGCTCCTTCGATCTTCGGTATTTCGAGAACTGGTAGAAAAGAATGCAAATAATGTATCAGAAGATGAAAGCAGTAACAGTGATGCAGATGATGAACAAAAGAATCAACAACCAGGACGTTCTGATCATAGTGATGAGTTTGGTAGGCTATTTTATGATGAAATTAGTAGTGGTTTCCCATTATTTTTCTCTCCAACGAAAGATATCATACAATTGCAAGAAAATGAGCTCCCTTTCGTTATATGATCTACCAAGAAAGGCTGCGAGATAATGACCGTTTTGATCCGAAAGTCTCTATACATATGTAGTTTGTATGGTTTAGAAACATAGGAAAGTAGCTAATGGTAGCATTGTGGATGGCTTGTAAAATCTGCAATGTTGTAAATTATAACATCATAGTTCTCGGAAAAAAATAGTTTGTATAAAAATACTGTATAGTTTGTTTGAAAATAATGAGAAAATACATGCACATTTACCAACTTGTATGGTACGAAAAAGCAATAAGAATTTTATAATGAAGAGTCAATTAGAGCTTCATAATGGGAACAAACACCATTTCTTCGCACCCGTCTAAATGATACCAAAAAAAAAAAAAAAAAATAAACAACTTGGAAGATGAATCCAATGAACTCGAACTCAAAAATCGAAATTACCATAACGGTCTTTTCAGACTTTTTTTTATGAATTGACCATCCATGCTAACTGCGAATTGCGAGCTCACCAAAAGATGCGAGTTCACTTGTGAACTGCGAACTGCAAGCTCATCAGAACAGCTCACCAAGAACTACGAGCTCACTAAATGTGTGAGCTCACTAAGGTCGCTAGCTCACCAAAACTGCGAGCTCTTCGCTTTGCAAGTTGCCAGCTTGCACTGAAACTATGATAAATTTTTATTAAACATTTTGGCAGGCAATTCGACAAAAACCAACAAATGAAAAAGGAAGTTATGTGAATCTAGCCTTTGAATTAAGCCAAGTTGTAATATATTATTATTATTATTATTAGCTTATTTAAGCATAATTTTTCATGTAAGCTAAGTATCAATTTTTTAATGAAATAGTTCACCAAAAATTAACTTCTCCATTTTTCATCTTTTTTTCTTCTATTTTCAACATCTCCTTCATAAAAAATCCAACAATTGGTATCAAGAGCCATTTATCTTTGAGGCCTGTTTTTTCAATAAAAAATGTCTTCAACAAACTTTACACCACCACCACCCCTTGTTTTTACAAGTGAAAACTACCACATCTTGGTAGTAAAAATGAAAACATATCTTCAAGCCTTTGATTTTTGGGAGGTTGTAAATGCTGAAATAAAACCACCAGTGTTGAGGTCAAATCCCACTCTTGCTCAAATGAAACAGCATAGTGAGGAATGTGCCATAAAACATAAGGTGATGTCTTGCCTACAAAATGGTGTATCAGATGTGATCTTCACAAGAATCATGGCTTGTGAAACTCTCAAACAAGCTTGGGATAAGCTCAATGAGGAGTTCCAGGGATCACAGAAGACAAGGCAGCAGCAGATGATAAATCTTAGACAAGATTTTAAAAACATCAAAATGAAGGAAGTTGAGACGGTGAAGCAATATTCAGATGGAAACATGGCAATGGTGAACCAGATAAGATTGCGAGGTGATCAGTTCCCTGGTAGCCGAGTAGTTGAGAAGGTGATTACCACACTTCTTGAGAGATACAAATCAAAGATATCCTCACTAAAAGATTCAAGGGATCTATCAACCATCTCACTCTCAGAGCTAATCAATGTTCTATATGCTCTAAAATAAAGAAGGGCAAGCAGAGAAGAAGGACACGCTGAAGGAGCTTTTCAAGCTAAAAACAGAGAGGTTGCAAGCTCCTCAAGTCAGAAAGTAAAGAAGGGTTAGTCAGGAAAAAATGAGAAGTCAAAGAAAGATAATGGAAAGAAAAAGTATCCATCGTGTTCGCACTGCAAGAAGTTTGGTCATCTTGAGAAATTCTGTTGGTTCAGGCCTGATGCTCAATGCAAAAACTGCAAGCAGGTTGGTCATGTAGAAAAAGTATGCAAAAGAAAGGGCATACTCAACAACAAAATACAGAGGCACAGACAGCAGAAGCAAAAGAACTCATGTTCACAGCCTCCTGCGAAGCCCAGCTCGCAACACCATGCAAACTCACCAACGAAGTAAAAAACAATTGGCTCATAGATAGCGGGTGTACAAGTTACATGACAGCAGATGTGGGCATCTTCAAGAATGTTGACAAAAGGTTTCATTCCAAGGTGAACGCTAGAAATGGCCAATATATTGAAGCAGTTAGAAAATGAGATGTTTTAATCAAAACTCCATCAGGTACTAAACTTGTTACAAATGTTCTTTTAGTCCCTGACATAGATCAAAACCTGCTAAGTGTAGGACAGCTACTCAAGAAAAATTACTCTGTGATATTCAAAGAAAACAAATGTCTAATTCTTGATTCAAGTGGATGTGAACTCATATCAACAAAGATGGCAGATAGAAGTTTTGTTGTCAACTAGAACTTAGCAACTTCAACAGCATATACCAACTTGCTGAATGAAACAAAACTGTGGCACAGAAGAATGGGACATGTTGACTACAAATCCTTAAGTCTAATGTCCAAGAATAACCTGGTTGAAAATCTATCAAAAATGGTTGATCATGAAGATGTATGCAAAGTATGTCAGCTTGGGAAACAGGCGATGTCTCCATTTCCTGCGAACACAACATTGCGAGCCATTGAAAAATTACACTTAGTACATACTGACATTTGCAGGCCCATGAAAACAAGTTCGTTAAATGGAAGTAGGTACTTTGTGTTGTTCATAGATGATAGTACAAGGTTTTGTTGGGTGTACTTCATGAAAAACAAGTTCAAGGTGATTGAAATCTTCTTCGAGTTTAAAGCTGATAAACCATAAAAGTAACATGTTTTAATCCTATGCTTGGCATGTTTTTTGGATGATTTATGATATGAATTAGAGAATTTGATGCTCCTAATCCTTTAAATTTACATTTCTATACTTAGGTGAGCATAGAGAAGTGAAAGGAAAGAAAAAAGGGGCCAAAATCGAATAAAAAGAGCTATTTTTAGGAAGCACACGGCCTGGGCACTTCCATACGGGCTGGACACACGCCCCTGTGAGCTACACGAGCTAGCCACATGCCCATGTGCCAGCCCGTGTCGATTTTGAACCCTGCTTTTTTTTTACGCGAAAAAACCCAATTTTTGAGGGTTTCTGAGCATTATAAAGTTTATAAATACATATTAGAAGAGGACTAAAAGGGGCACGCAGAGTAGAACAAAGAAATTACTCGAAGAACACCGTTGAAATTAACTCAGAAGCAGATCTCCTTCAAGATTGAAGATCTCTATTCAAATTTCCTTCAAAGTTTTATTGGGTTTATTGTGTCTTGCTGTTATTCTAATTTTGAGATGTTTCCATCCGAGGTTATGAACTAAATTCCCTAGATACCTAGGGAAGATGAAACCTATGATGGATCTTATTATTTGATTTTATGAATTACATGATAAATACTTGTTTCTTGTTCTCAATTATGTATGCTTATTTCTTGCTTTAATATTTTTAGGATATTAATTCAAGTGTGATGTGCTTATTTCAGTGGAGCAAAAGTCCCTGTTTAAGAGTAGATCTGGCATAATTGAGTGGAGTTGCATGCAATCTTAGAAATAGGAAGACATAAATCTATCGAATCAGAGTCAAATCTAATAGGGGAATCCATAGATTGAACTAATGCGACAGTAAGGGTTTTAATTAGAAAGAGATTTCAATTAATCAACCTAGAGTCAGTTGTTCTTACTCTCGAAAAAGATATTAACATAATTTAGGGATTTCTATGGATCAAGGCACAAATGAATAAATCGTTTAATTCAGATTCAGAATAATAAGTGAAGTCTAAGTGGATTCTTTCCTGGGTATTGTCTACCTCATTGGTTTTCTTCAAATATTTTTTCCAATCCACTTTCTGTTGCATCCTTAGTAATTAATTTAGTTAATTTTAGATTAAAAACAATTTCCTTAATTTATTTGCTAGATAATAAAAAGATAGTAATTACTAGTACTTTTAGTCCCCGTGGACACAATATTCTCGACTCACCATAGCTATACTACTATTCGATAGGTGTACTTGCCTTTGTCGTGATTTTAGTTAGTTAAGTGACTCATCAAAAGCTATGGTTGAAAACCAAAGTGATTACAAGCTCAAAATGGTAAGATTAGACAATGGGGCAGAATACACATCAAAGAAGTTTGAAAAGTTTTGCGAAAAGTCTAGTGTTCATCATCAATTGAGCAAAGTATACACTCCACAGCAATATGGAGTAAGTGAAAGAAAGAATAGAACTGTGATGAATATGGCTTGCTACTTACTGTTTGAAAGTAAACTGCCAAATGATTTTTGGGCAGAGGTAGTGAACACTACTACTTACCTGGTAAACAGACTACCTACTAAAACTATTGAAGGGAAGGCAAAATTTGAAGCCTGGTATGGTTTTAAACCTTCTGTTTCACATTTAAAAGTATTTGGTTACACCTATTTTGTTCATGTTCTAGGAGAGAAAAGAAGCAAGCTGGACAATAGATCTCAACTAGGGATACTTGTTGGATATTCTAGTGTTAAGAAAGGATATAGAATCTATAATCCTTTCACCAAAAAAGTGATCACAAGTAGAGATGTGAAGTTTGATGAAACAAAAATCTAGAATTGGACTACAATAGAGGAGGAGATATGTGAACAAGGGAGTCCAAGATCGTATCTGGGAACCACTGTAGACCAAGCTAAAAATGATATAGTTGATGAACAACCAGTGCGAGGAACCAGGTCCATCACTAAAATCTATCAACGGTGTAATCTGGTGAAGCAAGAACCAGTCACTTTTGAAGAAGCTGCTCAGGAAGCTAAATGGTGAACAGCTATGAAAGATGAGATCACCATGATCAACAAAAATGAAACATGGGAGCTTGTGGATAGACTAGTTCACAAGAAATTAATTGGTGTCAAATGGGTGTTCAGAACCAAGATAAATCCTAATGGGTCAGTCAAAAGATATAAAGTGAGGTTGGTTGTGAAAGGGTTTAGCCAACAATATGAAGTAGACTTCACTGAAACCTTTACCCCCGTTGCAAGGTTTGACACCATAAGACTGCTACTAACTCTTGCTTCTCAAAAGGGTTAAAAGGTACATCATATGGATGTGAAGTCAGCCTTCCTAAATGGTTATTTGAAGGAAGATATTTATGTCAAACAACCATAAAGGTTCACAGTACCTGGGTTTGAGGCCAAGGTGTATAAACTGCATAAAGCGTTGTATGGTTTGAAGCAAGCACCAAGAGCGTTGTATGAAAGAATTGATAGTCACCTTACAAAAATGGGTTTGAAAGAAGCATCAACGAGCCCACTTTATATGTGAAGAAAACTAGTAATAAAATACTCCTTATTATTTCATTATATGTTGATGATTTAATTGTAATTGGCAGTAACAACAAACTGGTAATTATATTTAAAATTCAAATGCAAGAAAAGTTTGAAACATCAGACTTAGGTGGAATGACATACTTCCTCGGTCTGGAGGTGAACCAAGCTCACAATGCAATTTTTATAAACCAGAAGGGGTTAGCTATGAAAATCCTACGAAGATATAGCATGGAGAATTGTAAACCTGCGGACACCCCTATTGCTCAATGTGAGAAGCTCACCAGCAATGAAGATGATGAAAAAGTTGATGAAACATGCTACAGAAGCTTGGTAGGATGTCTGTTTTACTTGACAGCATCCAGACCTGACATCATGTTTGTTGTAAGTCTGTTGTCAAGGTTCATACATTGTTGTAATGTGAACCACTATAAGGCAGCAAAAAGATCATACATTGTTCTATGATACATAAGAGGAACTCTAGATCATGGAGTGAAGTTTATGAGGACTGAAAAGATCAAGCTACTTGGGTATTCAGACAGTGATCGGATTGGATCTTCTGAAGACATAAGGAGTACTTCAGGCTATATCTTCACTCTAGGATTGATTGTGTTTTGTTGGAGCTCAAAGAAACACGAAACAGTAGCACGGCCAACTGCTGAAGCTGAGTATGTCGTAGCATCAGCAGCTGTAAATCAAGCCATTTGATTAAGAAGAAGCAACAAAAATCATGTGTGATAACTAATCAGTTGTTGCAATTGAAAAAAATCCAGTGTTCCATGGTAGAACAAAACAATTTAAAATCAAGTATCATTTTGTGAGAGAAGTGGAGCAAGCTAAGGAAGTCACATTAGTTCACTGCAGTTGCAAGACCAGTTAGCTGATATTCTAACAAAACCTCTTGGGAAGATGAGATTTGAAAAAATGTGTTATGATATTGGAGTTCAAAGCATGGAGGTCAAGGATGAGTGTTGCAAAATGACCATCCATGCTAATTGTGAACTGCGAGCTCACCAAGATTGCGAGCTCACCTGCGAACTATGAACTACGAGCTCACCAGAACAGCTCACCAAGAACTACAAGCTCACCAAAATGTATGAGCTCACCAAATGTGCGAGCTCACCAAGATCATTAGCTCACCAAGCATAAGAGTGCACCTATGAGCTCTTCACTCTGCAAGTTTCCAACTTGCACTGAAACTATGATAAATTTTGATTAAACATTTTGACAGGCGATTAGACAGAAACCAACAAATGAAAAAGGAAGTTATGTGAATCTAGTCACTGAATTAAGTCAAGTTTTAATATATTATTATTATTATTATTATTATTATTATTATTATTATTTATTATTATTATTATTAGCTTATTTAAGCATAAATTTTCATGTAAACTAAGTATAAGTTTTTTAATGAAACAATTCACCAAAAATTAACTATATAAAAATGTCTTGAAAAATATTTTTCTTAATTGTAGATCAATTCCAAATAAAAGATTTCATTTACGAAACCATAATTTTTTTATAGTATTAACTTTGTTAAATAATAATTGATATTTTTTTAAAACATTCCAATTTAGCATTATTTGATTCTTTTTAATAGTATAATTAAGGACTAAACTGATTCAATTAATAGTAGAAAGACTAATTCCATCAATTCTCTATAATAGTCAAGTACATGCACCGATTTTATTGTCATTTTATCAATCTAGAAATTTGATCAGTTTATAACAATGAAAGGACTTTACGGAATTCGTGACTTAAGAAAAATATTTTTTTGCATTTTCATATATTTGTTTTATAAAAAACAACTTGGTCAACGGAAGATAAACCGCTTTTCCTATGAATTGATTTACTCTTTTAAAAAGTGTATGCCATTTTTTCAAAAAAAAAAAAAAAAAAAAAACTACAGCATGTAGGGGCGAAGCCAAGAATTTTGTTTAGAGGGGACTGAGATAAACTTATAAATTTTTGGGACAAAACTAAAAATTTTGTATTAAAAATATTTGAATTAAATTATTAATTTTTAAAAAAATTAAAATTAAAATTTTTTATTTAATCAAATGTTAAAAAAACTAAATTTTTTTTTTTAATTTTGAGGAGGTGCTATAAAAAATTTTTTCCATCTTAGGGACAAGGACTATGCCTCTGCCTGCATGAGTAATTTTATTTTCATCATTTGGATTATCATTTTCATATTTTAATCCCAAACCCAGAAAAAAAAATTAAAAATAAAGAAACAAAGAAAGGCATAAAACCCAAACCAACGTTGCTTCATTTCCAGATAAAACCCACCACTAATTCAGCACAAAAAACAAATGGGTATTCAACAATATAAAAATACAGAACCAAAATGATGGCATACCTTATGAAGTTTTTCAAGAGCAAGAAGAAACGAAAATGATAAAGAAGATAAAGAAGTTGCCATACCTTAAGCCAAAACCCTACGAAGAGGAAGATTTGAGCGAAACGAAACAGCAGCGTGTAATTTGCCTGAGAAGAGAAGATATACGACAGACACAACTAAGGAAAAACAGAAGAGATTATAAAAGATGAAGAAAGGAAGAAGTAGAAGGAGGAAAGTTACCTGGATGAAGAAGGAGAAGGGATAAAGAACGGAAGGAAGAAGGAGAAAGTAACTTGGTGAGAGTTGGAAAATGTCTTACGGAAATAAAATCGGTAAGACATTTTTCGTAAACTCATAATTGTTTTACCCGTGTTTTGGAAATCATTTTCCAAATATAAAATATTTTCAGTCTTCCAAACACCGTAAAACTAGGAAAACATTGGCAAACAAACAGACCCTAAATATTAACTTGCATCAAACCTAATATCAATATATTAAAAATAAAAAAAATGTTATTTTTATTTTTAGAAATATTAAAATATTAATATAAAATATTATAATGTTGAATATTTAAACATACATATTAATTATTTATGTTTAATAATATAATAAATTATTAATACAATTTATTATTTCAATAAATTATTTATCATTACAATTTTATTTTAATAATAAAATTTGACAATAATAATTTTAATTTTAAATAATATTCTTAATATATTATTAAAAATATTTATACTAATATTTTAATAATAAATATATATTACAATTTAAATATTTAATAACAAATGTTTATAGTATAAAATATTAATAAATTAATTTTATAAATATGAGTATTTGTTTAAAACATATTTAATTTCACTTATCTTTTCCAACTCAAATATGTTACTATACATCCTCATATATGTAATACATGTATTCTAAATTAAATTTTAATTAGTTATTGTTTATTATTAAGTTTATATATGATATTAATTATTATAAAATAAATTTTTTATGCCAAACCTTCTTGTAACAAATATATTTATGCTGTGCTTGTTTCACTAAAAATAACTTCTAAAAAAAGATTTTAGGAAAATTTGTCAAATGACATAAAATATTTGACGTATAATCATCCAAACATCAACTTTTCTAGAAAATTAATTTATTTCTTGGAAATTATTTTCTAAAAGTTATTTTCAGTGAACCGAAGGTGACTAGTGAGGTTGGAAAGGAATAAATTCAATGGGCTGAATTTAACCACAAGAATTTTTTTTATTTTTTTTTATGTTTAGGGATTAACCAGAAATTCACAACTAGATGTTAGGAATAGAAAATCTAGCAAAACACTGACATCTCTTTAAATGGCAGCATATATTTAACCTTTGCTTCATTCACTTCCAAAGAACAAACCGACTTTGCCAGCCAAATTTAAAATGAATAAACAATCTATATATATATATTAGAGCTGAAAAACAGAATATGGACATGTGAAATTTGCATGGACAATGTAAATTTGTCTTTAATTGTTTATAGAATTCATCGACATACTTGTTTTGATTTCGACAATATTTTATGCAAAAACTAACCTAACAGGATAGCTCCAAAATTGATAACATATTATATATATGTGTGTACATGAATTTATACTGTCTATGGGATCAAGCATCCATAGGAACATCAAAAGCCAGCAAAAGAGAGAAGAAGGAAGAAAACAATTGAGATAAACAAGGAATGGAAATGATAATGGTTAAGGATGAACAAAATGATGACAATCAAGGTTTAAGAGGCCTATTTTGCCCGGGCTTGAAAATAAACCGAATAATAAAAATAAATAAAAAAACCAATGTTTTTTTTTTAAAACAGTCCAGTTACAAAACTAAACCTAGTAGTCCAATTACAGACTCCAAAACACTGACCCAATTACAGACTCCAAAACCATACCCAACACCCCATTACACCCGAGCCCAAATAGATGACCCAAACCAATCCATTAAACCCAAAACTAAAACCTAAACCAATGCAGCCCAAAAGGGCCCAGGCACTAACCAGAGTCAGGAAACCTAGGGTTTCCTGGAAACCCTCGCGCCGCAATCAACCCTCGATCGCACCGCAATCCTCGCGAACTACGCCACATCGTCGCTAGATTCCCCGTCGGTCGCCTGCAAAAAGAAAGGAAACAGCATAAAAAATGGCAGAAACGATCTATTTCCTTTTTATTTTCAAGGCTATAAAAGCCCGACCTATTCTGTAACTCACACACACATAGAGATAGAAAAAAATACACAGATACAAAGAAAGAATACAGCAAATATTCATAAAAAAAGAGAAATAAAACATCGAAACCTATTTACAGAGGTGATTTTCATTCTTTTTTGGTGATATTTTATGCATATTTTACATATAAAATAGTATTAAAATGTAAATGGGAGAAAACTACCTTCAATCGACTCTCCGGCCACCGACTACGGCAGTGCATATGGCGCGTGGGGCGGTGGTCCCTAAGCCCGATGACCAGACTCCGTCAGAGGAGGGGAGGGCCTTTGAGAGCGTTTTCTGAAATTTTTTTTTAACAGGGTGCCAAATGATTTTTTTTGCCTAAATATTGACTTATATAGCAGAATAAAATGACGCCGTTTTTGCTTAAGCCAATAAGCATTAAAACGACGTTGTTTAAAGGCCTGCGACCCGCGCGTTGACCCGATCCGGGTAGGATCCGCGTGTTTTTGTTTAAAGGTCTAATTGCCCTACAAGCCCATTCGCATTATTTTAATTTTATAATTATGTCCTGTTATATTTTTTTGTTTTACAATTGGGCCCAGAATCATTTCTCGCATTTCAATTTAGTTCTTCGGGCTGCTTAAAGGCCAAAATCAGAACAACATCATTTTGAAAAAAGGCGTAATTCCCATATTAATCCCTGCAGTGCGAGACGCGTTTCGATTTAATCTTTTTATATTTATTTTTATTTGCTATTTAATCCTTATTTCTCTATTTTTTAACCTTTTTATTTTATCTTATTTTAAATTATTCTAATACTATATTTAATTATTTTATCATATTAAAATGTTATATTATTCTTAGTTGTAAATTAATTTATTAATAGTATGAATATATATGTATTATCCTTATATATTTTAAACTATTATTATTTATTATTTTATTGGATTGAATTATTTTTATTACATATTATTTTAGGATTTATATATTAGTTATTATATTATATATTTTAAAATTTTGTACATTATATAGTATTATATTATATCATATATTTTTTAAAATTTTATTTTATCTAAATTTATTTATATTGTATAACATATTATTTATTCTTAAATATATAGTTTTTTTAGGTTATTATAAATGTTTTTATTTAAAGTTATAAGTTATTTATTTATTTCAAAATGTATTTTATTTATTATCTCAAAATATACATATATTATGTTTTTTTTATTTTGCAATATTTATTTATTATTTGGCATATGTCATTGCATGAAAAGTTTAATCTTGCATGAGAAGTTTTCATATTTATTTTGTGATTTTTTATTATTTTATTATTTATTCATATGTGATCTATTTGTTCATACTCTTTCATTTATTTACGATTGCTTTAGTGTAGGTATTTTTATTAGTCATATTTTATATTATTATTTTCTTTATTGCCTATATTAATATGAAATGTTAGTATATCATGATTGCTTTTGGTATTTATGTTTGATAATGGATTGAGGCGATATTTTCACATGGATCATCGATTAGAATAAAATACATTTTGCAAAATTACTATATTTTATCTAAAGGTTTTTTTAAATAAGGCAATGTTTTGTATTTAGAAATTCGGGAAATAGTGCCGTAACGTGCTGGGTTTCGATTTTCCGTTTGACTAAATAACTAAATATCCTTTTAATAAAATTTTGTAAATCATGAGACGATTTTAGTTACGAGGGTTTAAAAATATCATTTCCTAACGTGCTGGATGTGATGTTTGTATTCTTTCGGAACAAAGAAATCTCAAATTTTAACTCAAATTGTTCAGGTTTTTTTTAAGAAATCATATTTTAAATTTTTTAAAATTTTCAACATTAAGACATGATTTTATCGATTAGGTACCAATTTTTGGGCGTTATGAGGGTGCTAACCCTTCCTCATATGTAACCGACTCCCGAACCCATTTTCTTGTACTTCATGGACCAAAATTAAATGTTTTGAAATAAAACATTTTACAAGGTGATCCAATCACACCTAAGTAAAAAGGGATTGGTGGCGACTCCATTTTCGTTTTTTAAAGTCGATCCCCGTTTTTACAAAACAATTTAAAAATGGTTTCGACAGCTTGGCGACTCCACTGGGGACTATAAGAGAGTCAAGTCGTAAAATCGATAATTTCATGTCCTTTTGTCCGAATTTAAAATTCTGATTTAAAAAAAACATGATCCTTTTATTGCATGTGGTTTCAATTTTTAATATATCTCTCTGCATTCACTGCATGACCGTTGTAGTCGCACCCTTAAGTGGGAGCAAGAAATTATGCCTTCGTGAGGTTTTCACCTCCACATGGGCTAGTGGATTGCTTCCGGGATACATCTGTACCTATGTCTTCGTGAAGTTTTCACTTCCGCATGGCCATAGGGAAATGTATTCCCTTGAACCGAACTCGGTCCGTATGAGCCTGTAATGGGTGAGGATCGAGGAATCTGCTAGTTCGGGTACCTCAACTTTAGGGATAAACCACACATAGAAAAAATAAGGACTCCCCTTAAGTAGAATTATGCCAAACCTTAGTGTTTACCCAAGTAAGTGTTTATATTTTATTTCATAATACTAACTTGTTGTGCTTTATTTTTCTGATGCATGTCATTTCATATTTTAGAGAGGTACCGATTCACGGTCAATTTCTAAGTTAGAAAGCTGGTTATGGAGAACGAGTTCCTTGATAAAGTGGGAGACAATGCAACTGTTCGCACATGGTCAGAGCAAACGCAATTGGAGAAAGGGAATAGTTTAGCTGACGGGTATGTGCCTGAACTATGTGATTTTACTCGTATTAATATTACGCAGAATGAGTTCCAAGAGTTGAAAGAAATATGGACCTAGTGGGATGATGAGGCAAAGCAGTTGTCCTATCGTAATTATGGCGATCTACCCTATTTGCTCGACATCAAGGTAGATAAGCATCTATTCTGATCTATGACTCAGTTTTGGAACTCTGCTTATAGCTGTTTCACTTTCGGGGAAGTAGATTTAGTGCCCACGCTGGAGGAATATACAACCTTGCTTCGCTGTTTGAGGGTCCAAGTCAACAAAGCTTATTTTAGGGCTGCCAATGTCCCAACTTTTGTGAAGAAGTTAATGAGTATCACGGGGATGAGTGAACAGTGGGTTGTAGCTAGAATCCAAGAGAAAGGTGAGGGTAAATGTATACCTTGGGTGAGTTTGAGGGACCTGATCCTAGCACATCCAGATGTAAAAAAGAAGATCGACGTCTCTATGGTTTGGTAATTTTCCCTAAAGTTCTAAGACATATAGATGAAGCAGTTACTAATTTATTCAACCGACTTAACAAAGGGGTCACACCCGTACCTGCGATCTTAGCCGAGACGTTAAGATCTTTGAATGCATGTTGGAGAGCTGGTGAAGGTAGATTCATTGGATGCGCACAGTTATTATTGGTTTGGTTACACAGTCATTTTTGGAAAGTTGACAGGGTTCCTTACCGAGTGTTCTCTGAACGTTATTCCCCTTTAAAGGAGGCCACAGCTACGACAAGGAGAGACGATATATCAGAGGGAAGATGGATGGAAATTCTTCAAAACCTCCTAGAGGAAGATGTTGAGTGGAAAGCCCCTTGGATGATTCTCGACGAAGTCCTTTATAGGTGCGGAAATTTTGATTGGGCACCTCTACCTGGAATTTGAAGAGCTGTTGGATATGCATCGTTGCTTGTACTAAGGCAATACAAGGCAAGACTGTTCATACCTGTGACATATGGGTTAGCTCAAAGTGAATTCTCATATAAGGGGGATAATTATAAGAAGAAGATTCGAGAGATTTCTGAGGCTTGGAAGCGTGCTCGCTGTATAGAGATATTGACTCAAGGACCGATGACAACCTTGGAATACAAGGAATGGTCGAGCAAAAGGATCAATGATAACATCCCTGGGCCAAGATTGGAGGGTGCTCGATAGATAAAGGAGTATTTACAAGTGGTCCCATCGGAGTTAGAGATTATAAAGCAAGACTTTGAGAGACAAAGTTTAGAGCTCGGAAAGAGGATAAAGAAGATGGAAGAAGAAAAGATGTACTTGAGGCTAGATGTGGATGCTCAGAAATCAGAGGCCGAGAAATTAAGAAAAAAATAGGAAGATAGAGGAAGATCGAGATAGTTTGAAGAAAGAATATAAGAAGATACGTCTGACGATGAAGAATGCTGAACTGGGAAAGACTTCGGAACAGTGGCAACAAGAGATTCAAGAGGAAAAGCCCAAAGCTAACTATTGGGAGAGAAAGTTTCAAGAAATGCAACCGCGAAACGAGGCCTTAGAGAAGAGTTTGGCAGAAAGTCGAAATGAAGAAGGAGAATTAAAAGCTAGAGTGGCTGAACTTGGACGGTCTCTTCATCACCATCGAAGTCGTAATTCTAAAATCGAGATAAAATCAAGTCTGAACAAGATCGAGGAAATGAAGGGTAAGATTGAAGAGTTAGAATCAGCATTGGACAGTTGTGAACTTCAGATCGAGCTTCTTGAAATAAGAGAAGGGCGTTGGAAAGAAGAGCTTCACCATTCTCATGATCAAGTTAGAAGTCGGGATTACCTCATGGGTGAAGCAATAGTTTAGATTCGAGAGGTAGCTGATCACTTACAGACTTTGGCAGCACAGGCTGATATATTGAGTATGAAGTATGAGCTACAGGAGGATCGTGGTCAAGAGCTAACCTCTTTGCTTGGGTAAACCAAAACTTTAGGCCTTAGGGTGAAAGCATATTTGTAGTCCGTTTTATGTAAAGGATTTTGTTTTCTAATAAAGTTTTCTAAAATGAAGTTGAATCTGAATCGATGCCTCCTTACATTCATGCATTTGCATTACATAACATCATATGCATTTAAGTCTATAGAGAGAGCCTAATTAGTTGCAATTATCACAGAGAGAGAGAAAGAAAGAAAATCTAGAAACTATACACCGTTACGGTACACGCGCCAAAACAAAAAGTATGGATCAAAGACTTGAACAATTCTAGAGAGACATGCAAGACCAGATGCAAGTACAATTGGCAAAGCTCCAACAAGAAATGAGAGACCAAATGTAGGAAGCCCAAAGGAATATGATGGCTCAAATGGCTATTACTGGAGAGGATAGCGAAGGCATTCCCCCGGGTTTTACACCACCACATGCACAGCCTGAAGAATATCCCCAAAGGCCATCTGTCACGATTAGGCATCAACAAGGGCAAGTTGATACTAGACCGCCCATGAACTTCCACGTTAGCTTAGGATCCAACCCAGGAGATAACCCAGCCAATCCTGTTATTCCTAATTTGGATATAGTAGAGAGGGAAGGGATAAGAATTGAATCCTCGAGGCAGTTAGAGGATCGCTGTAGATGGTTGGAAGAAAAGTTCAAAGCTTTGGAAAATGTTGATCATCACTATGGTATTAACGCAAAAGACTTGAGTACTGTTCCAGATTTGGTGCTTCCTCATGAATTTAAGATGCCAAAATTTGAGAAGTATAATGGGACTAGCTGCCCTGAAGCCCACATCACTATGTTCTATAGACGGATTACTGGCTATGTTAACAATGATCAACTCTTGATTCATTGTTTCTAAGACAGTTTGGTGGGGGCAGTGTCTAGGTGGTACAATCAACTTAGTCGTGCTAATATTGACTCCTGGAGACACTTAGCCCAAGCCTTCATGAAACAATACAATCATGTCACAGACATGACACCTGATAGAATCATGTTGCAAAACATGGAAAAGAAATCGAATGAAAGCTTCAGGCAATAGGCGCAAAGATGGAGGGAAGTTGCCATGCAAGTTCAACCCCCTCTCTTAGAGAATGAAACCATCATGCTTTTTATTAACACTTTGAAGGCACCATTTTATCACCCATATGATAGGAAACGCCACCAAGAGCTTTATGGATATAGTGATGGCAGGAAAGATGATTGAAAATGCCATAAGGGGTGGTAAGATTGAAGCGGGAGAAACCATTAAAAGGTCTGCTCCTAGGAAAAAGGATAGTGAGGTGAATAATACGAGTACATACAAAAAAGGGTACTCAAAGGTAGTCACTGTTAGCCAGCCGAAAGTAGTTACTGCCGGGCAACAAGGGTCAACAAGACAAGAATCAGACACCAGACAAAATTCTGAAAAGCTCCAATTTACGCCAATCCCAATGACGTATAAAGAGCTACACCAAAGTTTATTTGATGCACACGTAGTGTCTCCATTTTATTTGAAGCTGTTACAGCCCCATATCCCAAATGGTATGATTCAAACGCTCAATGCGACTACCATGCGGGAATAACGGGGCATTCAATAGAACACTGTACAGCCTTCAAAAAGCTAGTCGAGAGATTCATCAAGATGGGGATTGTGAAGTTTGACAATACACCTAGTGTAGAGTACCCATTACCCAACCACTAGAATAAGGGGATAAATGCGATTGGTGAAAAGGTCGTGAGAAAAATCAAAGGGGATATCACGGAGGTGAAAACCCAATTGAGAATGGTCTGGAGGGAAATGGTAAGAAGAGGAATGATATTATCTGATTCTTTGAAAGGATGTGAAGGACTAAGGAACTACTGTGAGTTCCACAAAGCAGAGGGGCATGAGATCCAAGAATGTGCTGAGTTTAAGGTCTTGGTGCAAAGCCTCATGGACAATAAAGAATTGGAGTTTTATGAAGAAGGCTTAGAGGAAGGAAATATACATGCAACCGAAGAAGAATTAACGAAACAAAAAGTCAATTATCCGAGGATCATTATCTCCAGACCAAGAAATATGGAAGGTGGAACACAAGTCTCGCCCAAAGTTGTAATCTAGAAACCTGTTTCCTTTCCTTACAAGGATAAAAAAATGGTGCCTTGGAATTACGATCGTAACGTGACAATATCGTGAGTGGAAAGCTCGGCCGGCACTTCCGAGAAAGTCCAAAATGAAGGGTCCTACACACGTAATGGAAGGCGCTACGATTTAGGAAACGTTAGAGCAGAATCAGTGAAATCAAAGACTGTGGCTGTTCAACGAGAGAAATAACCTGAGGCCCTTATCAACGAACCAGTGAAAGAAGAAGAGGCTAAAGAATTTCTGAAATTCTTGAAGCATAGTGAATACAGTGTGGTAGAACAACTGGGCAAACAACCGGCTCGCATATCAGTACTGGCACTGCTTTTAAGTTCGGAAGTACATCGCGAAACATTGATGAAAGTGCTGAACGGAACTTATGTTACTAAAGATATATCTGTCAATAAACTAGACCGTCTGGTTAGTAACATAAGTGCCGATAATTTCATTTACTTCAGTGATGATGAAATTCCACCTGGAGGTATGGGATCAACAAAGGCTTTACACATCACCACTCGTTGCAAGGGATACACTCTGTCAAGTGTGTTAATCGACAATGGATCAGCCTTGAATGTCTTACAGTTGTCCACGCTGAAGAGGTTGCCGATAGACAGTTCTCACATGAAGACATGCCAGAACATAGTGAGAGCATTTGATGGCACTGAAAGAAGAGTGATGGGAAGGATTGACATACCATTGCTAATCGGGCCAAACACGTATGAAGTGGATTTTTTGGTAATGGATATCAATCCCTCATACAATTGTTTACTGGGAAGGCCTTGGATCCATTCGGCAGGAGCAGTGCCCTCATCGCTGCACCAAAAATTGAAGCTGGTGATAGAATGTCAGCTAGTTACCGTAAACGCGGAAGAGGACATATAGCCACTGTTACCAACGACGCACCATATTTAGAGGCAAGTGAAAAAGCAACTGAATGCTCTTTCCCATCTTTAGAGTGCGTGAACGAGACATTTATTTTGGAGGGGAATGAGGTTCCAGTGCCTAAGATATCCAGGACCACAAGGATGGGCTTACAAATGATGGTGGGGAAATGAGCCCTATCAGGAAAAGGACTGGGTAGACATCTCCAAGGGGAAGTTCAAGTTCCGGTGCTGAAAGAGAAAAGAGATCATTTTGGCTTGGGTTTCAGGCCAGACGCCAGACAGAGGAGAAAAGAAATAGAGAAAAAGTAGGAAAGAAGAAGAGCACAGTTGAATGGGGAAGAAGTCAAATGGGAATCGATGAAATTCCCCCCATATCCCAGACCTTTGTATCCGTAGGGATAATTCACCCTGAGAGAGGGTTATTGGAAAGTCCTCATATCAATTCCATACACGAGGAGGGAATTGAACAAAGAAACTTGTTGGGCATTCGCCCTTATGAACCTGGAAGCGTTTTGAACAATTGGACTGTAGAGGAACTTCCTGTAGTTTTTAGAGATTATACAGAGTAATATTCAGAATGCTCTTGTTGTTTTTTAGCCTAGGAACAATAAGATTTCTTTTGTGAAATAGGCTTATGTTCAGACATTGTTATTTCAATAAAATACATTTTTGATAATAAACTCGAGCAAATATTCTTTCATTTTTATTTTGTTCTTTTGATTTTCTAATTTCATTCCAAATTTTTTATTCTCTTTCATACCATATAAATAGTTGTCCTCGAATTCATTTGTTCTTTGTACATTCTTTGGTGCCCATTACAGGTCCCTAGATATCAATGATATGAGCAACGATACTACAGACCCAGAGGTCCATTTTGAGTAAGACATGTGTTTAGAGGAATCTCAGGATTTTGAAGGTGACAGAGATTGTGACTTATCTCCAGATTTGTTAAGAATGGTAAAGCAATAGGAGAAACAGATTTTACCCCATGAAGAGGAGGTAGAGAACATAGCCTTGGAGGTAGGAAAGGCTGTGAAAATTGGAACGCGCATAGCCAAGGAGACGAAACAATGCCTTGTTGAGTAGCTACGAGAATTAAAGGATGTCTTTGCATGGTCATACCAAGATATGCCTGGTCTAAGTACTGACACTGTAGTACATTGCTTGCCCATAAGAGAGGAGTGCAAGCCAGTTCAACAAAAGTTACGAAGGATGAGACCTGATGTGATGTTGAAAATAAATGAGGAAGTGAAGAAACAGTTTGATGCTAGTTTTCTACAAGTGGTCAAATACTCAGAGTGGGTTGCCAACATTGTTCCTGTCCCTAAGAAGGACGGAAAGGTCCGGATGTGTGTAGACTATAGGGACTTAAATAAAGCTAGCTCAAAGGACAATTTCCCTTTGCCGCATATTGACACGTTGGTTGATAATACGACGGGATATTCATTGTTTTCCTTCATGGATTGCTTTTCAGGATACAATCAGATCAAGATGCACCCTGAGGATATGGAGAAAACTACTTTCATAACATTGTGGGGTACCTTTTGTTATAAGGTAATGCCATTCAAACTAAAGAATGCTGGGGCAACATATCAAAGGGCCATGGTAACATTGTTCCACGACATGATGCACAAAGAGATTGAAGTATATGATGATGATATGATTGCCAAATCTCGAATAGAAAAGGAACACATTGAAGTTTTGAAGAAGTTGTTTTTGAGATTGAGAAAATTTCAATTGAAGCTCAACCCAGCAAAGTGTACTTTCGGAGCTCGGTCAGGGAAATTACTGGGTTTTGTGGTCAACGAGAGAGGAATCGAAGTTGACTCAAACAAGGTCAAAGTAATACAAGAATTGCCTCGCACTCAAAAGGAAGTTCGAGGCTTTCTTGGAAGTTTAAATTACATTGCTCGGTTTATTTCACAATTAACTGAGAAATGTGATCCCATATTTCGCCTTCTCAAGAAACACAACCAAGGTGTATGGGACGATGAATGCCAAAGAGCTTTTGACAAAGTTAAACAATATCTGTCAAATACACCAGTATTGCCTCTGTCTAATCTAGATAGACCGTTGATACTATATTTGTCAGTGTTCAATAACTCCATGGGATGTGTGCTTAGACAACATGATAAGTCAGGAAGGAAAGAAAAGGCGATATACTATCTCAGTAAAAAGTTCACTGATTGTGAAATGAGATATTCATCGATCGAGAAATTGTATTGCGCCTTGATTTGGACAACTCGGAGATTGAGGTAGTACATGCTATATCATACTACCTGGTTAATTTCGAAGCTTGATCCGTTAAAGTATATGATGGAGTCAACTGCTTTGAATGGAAGGATGGAAAGGTGGCAGATTTTGCTGTATGAATACGATATAGTCTATGTGAATCAAAAGGCTATAAAAGGAAGTGCAGTAGTAGAATTTCTGGCTAGCAGAGCTTTAGAGGATTATGAACCTTTGAGCTTTGATTTCCCCAATGAATAGCTGATGTATGTGGCAAATACTAAAGAATGACCGTGGAAGCTAAACTTTGATGGAGCGTCAAATGCTGTGGGAAATGGAATTGGGGCAATCTTGGTATTCCCTAGTGGTGATTATTATCCATTTACATGCAGATTGGATTTTGATTACACGAATAACATGGCGGAATATGAAACATGCATCATGGGAATTCGAGCAACTGTGGAGCGTAAGATCAGGGTGCTAAAGTATATGGAGATTTTGCCTTAGTAATCTACCATCTTAAAGGAGAATAGGAGACAAGAGATCCCAAACTAAGTGATTATTGGAAAATAGTCCTGGGATTGATTGCGGAGTTCGATGAAATTACTTTTAATTATCTCCCACGTGATGAAAACCAGATGGTGGATGCTTTGGCAACCTTGGATTCTATGATCAAAATAAACAGACCAGAGGATATGAGACCTATTCAGATGAGTATCTTCGAAGTTCCAACATATTGTTATAATGTGGAAGAGGAGGAAAAAGATGATCACCTGTAACAGACCAAATTTGACCCTAGTCGGAACGGTGGTTTCGGGACCACGAATCCGAGTCCGAGGAATATTTTTATAGTATATTTTGTGTCTATAATGTGTGAATTAATATGTGTGAAAGTTTCGTAGAAAAATTTTATTGTTTAAATGCTTAATTTGATAGAAAGGACTTAATCGCGTAAAGCGTAAAAGTGGCATACTAAAGTGAAATGTGTTAATTTGAGCATGGCTTTATAACATGAGGTATGAAAAGGGTAAATAACCCATTTTATAAGTTAGTGGATGACTATGGACAAGTTTTTCCTTAAGTTATATTAGTTGATTATTTTAATTTTAAGGTTAATTAAGTAATTTAGTAAATATCTTAATATATGTTAATTAAAACATAAGAAAATAGCCATTATCATCTTCTTGTTGGCCGAATATTTGAGAAAGAAAAAGGGGGGTTTCATGTTCTTGATTTTCGGCACTTGGAGGCTTAATTTTAAGGTTAGTTTTTAATCGGTTTTTGATAATTTTTACGTTTTTGAGATCGTTGCTTCGAACTGTACTTGACCCATGTTAGAATTTTTGAAAATGAGCATGTTTGAGGTTCGGCCATGGCTATATTCTTGTGATTTTTGGTATTTTATGATTTTATATAAATGGTATGTTAAAGATTAGTATATTTTGCATTGGAAATTTTGGTAAATTTGAGTGTTTTGGGCTAATTTGTAAAAATAAAATTTTAGAGGGGCTTATTTGCAAAATAAATGAATGAAATGGACTTGTATGGTCCTTGTTAATATTCGGCCCTAGAGAATGGTAGTGAAATTTTGTATATTTTGAGTTTTATGCAAATAGGACTAAATTGCAAAGTTTTGAAATATTAGGGATAAAATGGTAATTTGCCCATTTATATGTTCTGGAACTAAATTGAATTTAAATGTACTTGAATGAGCTGAATTTAATGTGTTCTAGATCAAGAGCAAAGGAAACCGGAATTAGATCAGGGAAAGGCGAAGGTTCTCGAATAGCCGATTCGCACGGACTATCGACAACCGAGGTAAGTCCTTAAGCTGAAATATGTTAAAGAATTATTATGAACTTAATAAATGATAATGTTTGATAAATTTTAGTATATAATCATGTCATAGCTGAATGTATATATATGTGTATTTGATTGATTTCATAAGTTGATAATGTGATATGAATAAATGAATCAATGCGAATTGTGAGATTGTACAATGAAGTAGTGATTTTATTTGTTTGATGTGAATAAGTTTAGTTAAATTGAATATGTAATATAGAGATGAAAGGTGTGTGGAATGATTGATCACATTGATGTGTTTCGGGCTTTAAGCCTAGCAGGCCTAGTGCCGGTGATTTATTTCAGGCTCTGAGCCTAGCAGGCCTTGTGCCGGTGTTACTTATCGGGCTTTGATGCCTAGCAGGCCTTGTGCCGGTGTTACTTATCGGGCTTTGATGCCTAGCAGGCTTGATGCCGGTGATGTGTTTTACAAAGGAGAAACTGAATTTTTGTTCAAGGTAAACCATAGCTAAGGTATCTAGTTATCGGCTCAGGTAAGCTTGTAAGGTATGTTATGTTTAATATTACTTGAGTCGAGCTAATACTTCGAGAAAAGTGTTATGTACATTTGAGGTTAAGTTTAACGTGCAGGAATATTATATGATTGAATTTGAGCTTAAATGTACTATGGAAATTTAATGTCCAAAATTGAAATACTAAGAGTATAAGAAATTTAGTACGATGATATGGTTGATATGAATGCTGTATTTGCAAGAGATGGAACATGTGAATCTCGTAATATACTTATTTGGTGCTTTGAGGATATTCAGGTTATTGGGAATGAAGTACAATTACTTAGATTAATGAACTATTAGTATTCGGCCATGTACACATTATTATACTTGAATGTTTATGTGAAATGTTATAACTTAAATGTTTAAGTGTTTAAATGTATTATTATCTTGAGTTTAGGACTTACTAAGCTAGTAAGCTTAATTGTGTGAAATGTTCTTCTCTGTTTTATAGATTAGGATCAGGCTACAAGCTCATCAGGATCGTCAAGAAAGTCGTCCACACTATCAATCTAATTTGGTACTCTTTTATTTTGAATTTCGGATGAAGGCATGTATAGGAAGGACTTTGGCTTTGTTTTGATAAAACTTGATGTTCATGTATATAATGGCCATGCGAATATGGCTAAACTTTTGTTAAGTATGTTTCTATGCTATTGTTATAATCGTAGGTTTATATGGCTAATGGTTGTCCAAATCCAATCAAGGTTTAAATCAAGTATGGTAAGGAAATATATGCTTGTGAAATGGACATTTGATTTGGGTAATGTGGTACGAATAATCATAGGTATACTCGATCATATTGAACTTTAGTTATGCTTAGTTCATAGGTTAATGATGTGAGTGTCTGAGGTACGAGTTAAAATTTATAATTATTACGATACACGGATATTATGAATTGAATGTGGGAATATTCGGTTTTTGATCTAGGTGTATGTCGTGTACATATATGTATGGATAGATATATATATTATAGGCATGATGTGTTTAGTGGTGTAATGTCAATTATTAATTATATATAGATGTTTTGTGTTCGGAATATGAATGTCATATTAGTATGCCTTGCATTTGTTGAATGTAGTAAGGATATTATATGTGAAATGAGATTGATATGTATATATGTGTGTAACACCCTGGTTTAGGGGCTATGCATGTTGGGTATAATTCAAGTGCTAGTAGGTTTTGGGCATGTTTGGAGGTGTTTTAGAGGTTTTGAGAATGCTCGGATTAAAGGGGAAGACTTGGGGAAATTTTGGATTTTTTTTTTTTAGTGCTAAAAGGGGAGCTTGGCGGTAGGTGTCTTAAGAGAAATTTTGGGAGAATTTGACACAAAGATTGGGCTGGTTGAGTGGCAAGGGAGGCGCCACTAAGAGCTTGGAAAAGTGACGCCTCAGGTTCAAGGGAAAGGGGGGGCCAGTGTTCGATTCACAAGGGCAGCAGGAGGCCTTGTTTTTGCGTCATCTAGGTAGGGTGCTGGACGGTTTTGGAAGGCTTAAAAGTTGGACAAAGACTTGGTCTTTGTTTTTAAATTCGGCTAGGTAGAAGTTTGACTCATTCAAACTTTTTGAATGGATGTTAGGGAGGAAATGTAGGAGCAAATAATGGGTTTTGGAAGGGAGTTAAGTAGTGGCCGGTTTTGGGAGTTTATGGAGGGCATTTTCGGCTTTGTGGGGTGAGCTTAGGGGTGGCCGAATTCTATAAATAGGGGGACACCCTTTTGAAATGTTTTTTCTCCTTTTGTTGCTTTTGCCGAAAGTTCATTCTCTCATCTCCCCCTCTTGTGCCGAATTTTTTATTTGTTCTTCTTTGAATTGTTGTTGCCGAATTTGTAAGCAAGAGAGAACCTCTTCTTTTTTTCCATTTGTTTTGCTTAGGCGAAACTTCTGTTGAGCACCATTGCTGAAACCTCTTAACCCCTTTTTCATTTAGCCCAAGTCGAATACTCATAGCCTCTCCTCCTTTTCTCTTCTTTATGTTTTAGCCGAATCTCTCCTCAACCATTGCCGAACCTTACTTCCTTGGTGGTGGCCGATTCTTGTTAGAGCAAAGGGTAGTGGTTAGCAAGGTAATGGTGTGTTAGTTTTCCTTGTGCTATAGTTTCTTGTCTTGGCCGAATGGCCCTAAGTGTTCATTGTTTTATGCCAAGGCCGATTGTAGGGGAGAAGAGCCTAACGTAGGAGACCTTTCGAGAGGCGATTAGTCAACGGTTACAGAAGCAAAAGTAGCGTTTCGGGTTTTTGGTATCATTTAGGTGCGTAATCATCGCACAATTTCTCGGTTTGCTTGCTAACATTTATGCCTGTGTATTATGTGTGTGGTAGCCGATTATGAGAGCTTAAATGGTGAGTAACTGATGATGGTAAGTTATTTACGATGTATATATGTATATATGTGCGATGTGGTAATGGTAAATGATAAATGCTCACTCTATGTGCTATTTTGACATGATTTGTTGACATACGGGCATGGGGTTGGTTTTGATCACAGAACGAAGAAGTGTACACGTGATGTACGTGGTCTAATGTTAGCTCAGGCTACATTAGCGCTTGAGGGTTAGCTGTGTGCTACCTCAAGGGAGATGTTGGCTAGGTGCCCATCTCGGCGGTTGATGGCTATGTGCATCACCGTAGACAGTTTACGATATTGGGATCACTTTGGTTGATCGGTGGCTCAGCCACGGCCTTGAGCAGCGAGTTGCCAAGGTAAGGATTATGGATCACGATGTGATCAGTGGTGGTTTATCCACGGCCTTGGGCAGGGAGTCTGCTAAGGTTGGTGTTACGGTTGGATCGTAGGATTGGGCTGATATGCATATTTGCATAACTTGCTATGGGAATTGTATGGTATTGGGCCAAGCCCATACATGTGGAAATCTGTGTTTTGATTATGCACTGAGTCAGTGGACTCACCCTATTTTTCCTAACCATTTCAGGTGATTCATGAGTTGGACCGGGTCCGGAGAGGAAGCCAGGTGGCCCATGCAGAAAGAAGAGTTTAAATATTTTTAAACTTAGTTATAATCGAAGAATTTGGGTTTAAATATTGTGTAATAAGGGCCTTTTGACTTTTATTTATTTTTGGGAACTATTTTACTACTATTTTAAGTTATGGTTGGTTTGTATTAAAGACAAATTTATCCCAACAACTTAATTTCCAAATGGGCTTATATATTCACAAAAATTGACTTAGACAATTTATCACATTTAAGTTTTGGTTATGTTTTCAAGAGAATCTGGTTTCAAAAGATAGTAAATTTTCATGTTTTAAATTCTAAGTAAAGAAAAATATTTTCACTAACATAACCAAATTCGGTCGTAGTGAATGGGCCGGGTTTGGGGATGTTACAATGTGTATGGAATATGATCGTGGTTTAGGTGATTTATGTGTTATTTGTTAAATTGACTTATTATTGGTAGTTGAGTTAAACCATGTGTTTTATTATAAATGGTAAGAAATGAACCTGTTCTTGATTGGTTTGTTATAAATCCAAATGAAAGGTGAAATAGAATATTCGGCCAAGAGGTAACATCAATATGTTTGTATATTGTAATGGATTACTAAATGGTAAAATGATTCAATTGATTTAATATGCATATGTCTTATAGTAAAGATCGCATTGTTTGTGCTTGAATTCAATTGAAGGTCTATTTCGGAAATTGAGTTTAGTTTGCTAATGCCTCATAACCCTAATCCGGTGACGGTCACGGGTATGGGGTGTTACATTTGATTGGTATCAGAGCTTACAGTTTAGTCGATTCTAGGACTACCGTAGCGCGTGTGAGTCTAGCTATACATGCCTTTGTTATATATATATTGATGGTGTGGCGACTTCTGACACTGTGAACTGTATTTTATATAGTAAATGGACACTGATCCTGAGAGAGTCGTAGCGGATGATGTAGAGAGTGTAGCACCTGACCGTGCACGGGAATCAGTGCCGGTAGACTCTCGACCAGTTACTGGTAGCCACGAGGGGGAGGCTAAACAAGCCTTCTATCAGATGATGAACGAGTGGTTTACCCAGTTTATTCAGACTAATCCAACTGTACCCCAACCTCCACCCCCGAATAATCTAACTCCGATTCCTTCAGCACCCCCGATGATAGATCCGATGAGATCTAGTAGGCCTCTAGTTGATAAAATCCAGAAATTTGAGGCCGAAGAATTCAGGGCCAATGATGATGATGACGCAGAGCGAGCCGAAATGTGGCTTGATAACACTATTCGGGTACTTGATGAGCTATCTTGTACCCCAGACGAATGCTTGAAGTGTGCTATATCATTACTTCGGGACACTGCATATCACTGGTGGAAGACACTAGTATCAATAGTTCCGAAAGAAAAAGTGACATGGGATTTCTTCCAGAATGAATTCCGCAAGAAATATATCAGCCAGAGATTCATCGACCAGAAATGTAAAGAATTTCTTGAATTGAAACAGGGGCGAATGACCGTAACAGAATATGAACGGAAATTTGTCCGGCTCAGCAGATATGCTAGAGAATGTATTTCCACTGAAGCTATTATGTGCAAAAGGTTCGAAGATGGTTTGAATGAAGATTTAAAGTTGCTAGTTGGCATTCTAGAAATCAAGGAGTTTGTGACTCTAGTCGAGCGAGCTTGTAAAGCTGAAGAGCTCGGGAAAGAGAAAAGAAAGGCTGAGACAGAAGCTAGAGACACTCGTAAGAGAACGCCGAGTAAGAATTTCCATTCCACATCTAAGAAGTTTAGAGATGACTTCAGCCGACATAAAACTATTTCAGATGCACCTAGACGTGATCGGCCTCCAGTGAGCTCTCGAGCTACCTCGATGGCCAGTGTTGGTAACGTTCCACAGAATCGGGTTGAATGTAAGCACTGTGGGAAATGGCATTCCGGAAGTTGTAGATTCCATGATCGGTCTTGCTTTAAATGTGGATCATCATATCATTTTATTAGAGAATGCCCGATGTTAGTTGAACAGAATGCAGTTCAGAATATTAATTCGAGTAATGCGTCAGTGCGAGGCAGGCCACCCAAACATTCAGGCAATGTAGGTGGTAGTCAGAGAGGAACAAAGAACACTGCAGTTCGATCTGAGGCTAGAGCTCCAGCTAGAGCTTATGCTACACGAGCCAGAGAGGATGCTTCCTCCCTCGATGTCATTACCGGTACTTTCACCCTTTATGATACTACTGTGATTGCATTAATTGATCCTGGTTCAACTCATTCATATGTGTGTGAAACTTTAGTATTTGGTAAGACTCTGCCTGTTGAGTCTACTGAGTTTGTGATTCGTGTGTCTAACCCTTTGGGTAGATGCGTACTTGTTAATAAAGTGTGTAGAGGTTGCCCATTGATGATTCGGGATTCTTGCTTCCCAGTTGATTTAATGTTGTTGCCTTTCGATGAGTTCGATATAATTTTGGGAATGGACTGGTTAACTTCACATGATGCAGTGGTGAATTGCAAAAGAAAACTTATTGATTTGAGATGTCAGAACGGAGAAATCCTCAGAATTGAATCCAGTGACTTAAGTGGGTTTCCTACAGTAATATCTTCAATGTTAGCTCAGAAGTATGTGAGAAAAGGGTGCGAAGCTTATTTGGCCTATGTACTGGATAGTAAATTGTCTGAGAAACAGATTGAATCTGTACCAGTTGTCTGTGAATACTCAGATGTGTTTCCAGAAGAATTACCGGGTTTACCACCAGTGCGAGAGATTGAGTTTGGTATTGAATTAGTACAGGGAACAACTCCGATTTCGATAGCTCCGTATCGGATGGCACCTACTGAGTTAAAAGAGTTGAAAGCATAGTTGCAAGAGTTAACAGATAGGGGCTTTGCGCGACTAAGCTTTTCTCCTTGGGGTGCACCAGTTCTTTTTGTGATAAAGAAAGATGGAACGATGCGAATGTGTATTGGTTATCGGCAACTGAATAAGGTAACCATAAAGAATAAGTACCTGTTACCTCGGATTGATGACTTATTTGATCAGTTAAAAGGGGCTTCAGTATTCTCGAAGATAGATTTAAGATCGGGCTATTATCAGTTACGAGTCAGAGATACAGATGTGCTGAAGACTGCATTTCGGACGAGGTACGGGCATTTTAAGTTTCTGGTTATGCCTTTTGGACTCACTAATGCACCTGCTGTTTTTATGGATCTAATGAATCGGGTCTTCAGACAGTTTTTGGATCGGTTTGTAGTTGTGTTTATTGATGATATACTAATCTACTCCAAAAATGAAATCGAGCATGCTGAGCATCTGAGTTTAGTGCTACAAACTTTGAGAGATCAACAGTTGTATGCGAAGTTTAGTAAGTGTGAGTTCTGGATGAAAGAGGTCAGCTTTTTGGGACATGTTGTTTCAGCATCAGGTATTCGAGTCGATTCGAACAAAATTTCGGCTATACTTGATTGGAAGTCACCGAAGAATGTTCATGAGATTCGAAGTTTCCTAGGCCTTGCGGGATACTACAGACGGTTTGTGAAAGGTTTTTCCGCGATAGCTACACCTTTGACAAAGCTACTACAGAAAGATGTCAAGTTTGAGTGGTCAGAGAAGTGCCAGAAAAGTTTCGAGCAGTTGAAAGCCCTTTTGACCGAAGCTCCAGTATTAGCTCAGCCTGAACCGGGTAAAGAATTTGTTGTGTATTCTGATGCTTCCTTAAGTGGTTTGGGCTGTGTATTGATGCAGGAAGGTAGGGTAGTAGCCTACGCATCAAGACAATTGAAACCGCATGAAAGAAATTACCCGACGCATGATTTAGAGCTTGTAGCCATTGTGTTCGCCCTGAAGATTTGGCGTCATTACTTATTTGGCGAGAAATGCCATGTTTACTCGGATCACAAAAGTCTGAAGTATTTAATGACTCAGAAAGATCTGAATTTGAGACAACGCAGGTGGCTAGAACTGTTGAAAGACTATGAATTGGTGATTGACTATCACCCGGGAAAAGCTAACGTTGTTGCAGATGTGTTAAGTCGGAAATCATTATTTGCTCTTCGTGCAATGAATGTACAGTTGGCTATGTCTAGTGATGGTTCGATCATAGCTGAGTTACGAGCAAGACCGACGTTTATTCAGCAAATTTGTGATGCACAGAAAGTTGACAAAGATTTGATTACTAGGCGAATTCAGTGTGAAAAAGATGCAGGGTCAGATTTTCAAATTGATACAAATGACTGTTTGAATTTTAAAAGCCGAATGTGTGTTCCGAAGAACTCAGATTTGATTCAGATGATTCTGAGTGAGGCTCATAGTAGTCGACTATCAATTCATCCGGGTAGCACGAAAATGTATAATGACTTGAAACAGTTCTATTGGTGGCCTGGCATGAAACAGGATATATCTGAATTTGTTTCTAAGTGTTTAATCTGTCAGCAAGTAAAAGCTGAACATCAAGTGCCATCCGGACTACTTCAACCAATCTTGATACCTGAATGGAAATGGGATAGAATTACAATGGATTTTGTATCCGGTCTTCCTATGACACCGAGTAGGAAAGATGCTGTCTGGGTTATAGTTGATAGGCTGACTAAATCTGCTCATTTTGTGCCAGTACGTACAGACTATTCACTTGATAAACTTGCTGAATTGTACGTATCACAGATTGTGAGATCGCATGGTGTACCGAGTTCCATTGTTTCAGACAGAGACCCGAGATTCACATCGCGGTTTTGGAAGAAGTTGCAAGATGCTTTAGGTACTAAACTTCATTTTAGTACAGCTTTTCAGCCGCAGACAGATGGTCAGTCCGAGCGAACTATTCAGATACTTGAGGACATGTTGAGATGTTGCGTTCTCGAGTTTGAAGGTACGTGGGAACGATACCTACCTTTGATTGAATTTGCTTATAATAATAGCTTTCAATCTAGTATCAAAATGGCGCCTTATGAAGCCTTGTACGGGCGTAAATGTCGAACACCGTTGTACTGGACTGAGCTCAGCGAAAATAAGATACACAGGGTTGATTTGATTAAAGAGACTGAACAGAAAGTGGCCATAATCAAAGATAATATGAAAGCTGCATCAGATCGACAAAAGTCCTATGCTGATTTGAAACGTAAAGACATTGAATTTCAGGTAGGAGATCGTGTATTCTTAAAAGTTTCCCCGTGGAAGAAAGTACTCCGATTTGGTCGGAAAGGCAAGTTGAGTCCGAGATTTATTGGACCGTATGAAGTCATTAGACGTATTGGGCCTGTTGCTTATAGATTGAAATTGCCCTCTGAGTTAGAAAAGATACATGACGTATTTCACGTTTCGACGCTTCGTAAGTACAGATCAGACCCGTCTCATGTGATCACACCGTCAGAGGTTGAAATCCAATCTGATTTGACATATGATGAAGAACCGATCCGTATCTTAGCTCGGGAAATAAAAGAGTTGAGAAATAAAAGAATTCCATTAGTAAAGGTACTATGGAATCGTCACGGAGTTGAAGAGGCTACGTGGGAGCCTGAGGATTCAATGAGGCAGCAATATCCGACGTTATTTAACGGTAAGATTTTCGGGGACGAAAATCCTAAAGGGGGGAGAGTTGTAACAGGCCAAATTTGACCCTAGTCGGAATGGTAGTTTCGGGACCACGAATCCGAGTCCGAGGAATATTTTTATAGTATATTTTGTGTCTATAATATGTGAATTAATATGTGTGAAAGTTTCGTAGAAAAATTTTATTGTTTAAATGCTTAATTTGATAGAAAGGACTTAATCGCGTAAAGCGTAAAAGTAGCATACTAAAGTGAAATGTGTTAATTTGAGCATGGCTTTATAACATGAGGTATGAAAAGGGTAAATAACCCATTTTATAAGTTAGTGGATGACTATGGACAAGTTTGTCCTTAAGTTATATTAGTTGATTATTTTAATTTTAAGGTTAATTAAGTAATTTAGTAAATATCTTAATATATGTTAATTAAAACATAAGAAAAATAGCCATTATCATCTTCTTGTTGGCCGAATATTTGAGAAAGAAAAAGGGGGGTTTCATGTTCTTGATTTTCGGCACTTGGAGGCTTAATTTTAAGGTTAGTTTTTAATCGGTTTTTGATAATTTTTACGTTTTTGAGATCGTTGCTTCGAACTGTACTTGACCCATGTTAGAATTTTTGAAAATGAGCATGTTTGAGGTTCGGCCATGGCTATATTCTTGTGATTTTTGGTGTTTTATGATTTTATATAAATGGTATGTTAAAGATTAGTATATTTTGCATTGGAAATTTTGGTAAATTTGAGTGTTTTGGGCTAATTTGTAAAAATAAAATTTTAAAGGGGCTTATTTGCAAAATAAATGAATGAAATGGACTTGTATGGTCCTTGTTAATATTCGGCCCTAGAGAATGGTAGTGAAATTTTGTATATTTTGAGTTTTATGCAAATAGGACTAAATTGCAAAGTTTTGAAATATTAGGGATAAAATGGTAATTTGCCCATTTATGTGTTCTGGGACTAAATTGAATTTAAATGTACTTGAATGAGCTGAATTTAATGTGTTCTAGATCAAGAGCAAAGGAAACCGGAATTAGATTGGGGAAAGGCGAAGGTTCTCGAATAGCCGATTCGCACGGACTATCGACAACCGAGGTAAGTCCTTAAGCTGAAATATGTTAAAGAATTATTATGAACTTAATAAATGATAATGTTTGATAAATTTTAGTATATAATCATGTCATAGCTGAATGTATATATATGTGTATTTGATTGATTTCATAAGTTGATAACGTGATATGAATAAATGAATCAATGCGAATTGTGAGATTGTACAATGAAGTAGTGATTTTATTTGTTTGATGTGAATAAGTTTAGTTAAATTGAATATATAATATAGAGATGAAAGGTGTGTGGAATGATTGATCACATTTATGTGTTTCGGGCTTTAAGCCTAGCAGGCCTAGTGCCGGTGATTTATTTCAGGCTCTGAGCCTAGCAAGCCTTGTGCCGGTGTTACTTATCGGGCTTTGATGCCTAGCAGGCCTTGTGCCAGTGTTACTTATCGGGCTTTGATGCCTAGCAGGCTTGATGCCGGTGATGTGTTTTACAAAGGAGAAACTGAATTTTTGTTCAAGGTAAACCATAGCTAAGGTATCTAGTTATCGGCTCAGGTAAGCTTGTAAGGTATGTTATGTTTAATGTTACTTGAGTCGAGCTAATACTTCAAGAAAAGTGTTATGTACATTTGAGGTTAAGTTTAACGTGCAGGAATATTATATGATTGAATTTGAGCTTAAATGTACTATTATGGAAATTTAATGTCCAAAATTGAAATACTAAGAGTATAAGAAATTTAGTACGATGATATGGTTGATATGAATGCTGTATTTGCAAGAGATGGAACATGTGAATCTCGTAATATACTTATTTGGTGCTTTGAGGATATTTAGGTTATTGGGAATGAAGTACAATTACTTAGATTAATGAACTATTAGTATTCCGCCCTATACACATTATTATACTTGAATGTTTATGTGAAATGTTATAACTTAAATGTTCAAGTGTTTAAATGTATTATTATCTTGAGTTTAGGACTTACTAAGCTAGTAAGCTTAATTGTGTGAAATGTTCTTCTCTATTTTATAGATTAGGATCAGGCTACAAGCTCATCAGGATCGTCAAGAAAGTCGTCCACACTATCAATCTAATTTGGTACTCTTTTATTTTGAATTTTGGATGAAGGCATGTATAGGAAGGACTTTGGCTTTGTTTTGATAAAACTTGATGTTCATGTATATAATGGCCATGCGAATATGGCTAAACTTTTGTTAAGTATGTTTCTATGCTATTGTTATAATCGTAGGTTTATATGGCTAATGGTTGTCCAAATCCAATCAAGGTTTAAATCAAATATGGTAAGGAAATATATGCTTGTGAAATGGACATTTGATTTGGGTAATGTGGTACGAATAATCATAGGTATACTCGATCATATTGAACTTTAGTTATGCTTAGTTCATAGGTTAATGATGTGAGTGTCTGAGGTACGAGTTAAAATTTATAATTATTACGATACACGGATATTATGAATTGAATGTGGGAATATTCGGTTTTTGATCTAGGTGTATGTCGTGTACATATATGTATGGATAGATATATATATTATAGGCATGATGTGTTTAGTGGTGTAATGTCAATTATTAATTATATATAGATGTTTTGTGTTCGGAATATGAATGTCATATTAGTATGCCTTGCATTTGTTGAATGTAGTAAGGATATTATATGTGAAATGAGATTGATATGTATATATGTGTATGGAATATGATCGTGGTTTAGGTGATTTATGTGTTATTTGTTAAATTGACTTATTATTGGTAGTTGAGTTAAACCATGTGTTTTATTATAAATGGTAAGAAATGAACCTGTTCTTGATTGGTTTGTTATAAATCCAAATGAAAGGTGAAATAGAATATTCGGCCAAGAGGTAACATCAATATGTTTGTATATTGTAATGGATTACTAAATGGTAAAATGATTCAATTGATTTAATATGCATATGTCTTATAGTAAAGATCGTATTGTTTGTGCTTGAATTCAATTGAAGGTCTATTTCGGAAATTGAGTTTAGTTTGCTAATGCCTCATAACCCTAATCCGGCGACGGTCACGGGTATGGGGTGTTACATCACCCTTGGTATCAGGATGTATTACAATACGTAAAAAATCTTGAATACCCGGAGCATGCCACTGAGAATGAGAAAAGGAAGTTAAGAAGATTGACCTCTGACTATGTTTTAGATGGGGATATCTTGTGCAAAAAGAGAAAAGATCAAATATTGTTGAGATGCGTTGACGCTGTTGGAGCTAGAAAAATCCTAGAGGAAGTTCATGAGGGTGTTTGTGGAACACACACTAATGGATTCACGATGGCCAGACAGATAATGAGATTTGGATATTATTGGTCCACCATGGAAGGAGATTGTATCAGCTATGCCAAGAGATGTCATAAATGTCAGATTTATGGAGACAAAATTCATGTGCCTCCGTCACCGTTGCATGTTATGACTTCCCCATGGCCTTTTTCTATGTGGGGCATGGATGTTATTGGACCAATCTCACCAAAAGCTTCGAATGAGCATCGATTCTTTTTTGTGGTTATTGACTACTTCACAAAATGGGTAGAAGCTGCTTCATATGAAGCGTCACTAAGTCAGCAGTTAGTCGATTCTTGAAGAAGGAGATCATCTGTCGATACGGAATGCCCGAAAGGATCATATCAGACAACACACTGAATTTGAACAACAGCATGATAGCAGAAATTTGTAGTCAATTTGGGATCAAACACCCCAACTCGTCTCCGTATCATCCAAAAATGAATGGGGTAGTGGAAGCGGCCAACAAAAATATCAAGAAGATAGTAGGGAAGATGACTAAGACTTATAAGGATTGGCATGAGAAATTACCTTTTGCACTCTATGCTTATCGGACGTCCGTCAGAACCTCTACTGGAGCAACACCTTTCTCGTTGGTCTATGGGATGGAGGCAGTTCTACCGATTGAAGTGGAAATACCCTCCCTTTGAGTTTTGTTAGAAATAAAGCTGGATGAGGCTGAATGGATCCAGGCTCGGTATGATCAGTTGAACTTAATTGAAGAAAAGAGGCTAAGGGCTATTTGTCACGGTCAGATGTAACAAAAACGAATGATCCGAGCCTAAAATAAAAAAGTTCGCCCAAGAGAGTTTCATGAGGGGGACCTTGTACTGAAAAAGATTCTTCCCATACAAAAGCATTTCCGAGGAAAATGGATGCCGAATTGGGAAGGACCATATGTGGTGAAGAAAGCTTTCTCTGGAGGTGAATTGATTCTGACCAAAATGGATGGGAAAAGCTTACCTAATCCGTGAACTCAGATTCATTAAAAAATTATTTTGCTTGAAGAGGAGAAGAAGCCAAGGTGTAAACCCGCAAAGGTCGCTTTGAGTTTCTAAAAAAAAAAAGAGGGAGAGGCCAAGGTGAAAACCTGCAAAGGGCGCCTTGAGACCAAAGGGGTTTTGAGTTGAAAACCCATAAAGGACGGCTCAAATTCTGAATAGACACGCAGTCATCTTGCTATACTTGAATCAACAAGAAATGACGTATGTTGCATATCGGGGCATCAACAAAGTATTTTAGGTCTTCTAAACACATGTTAAGCACAAAGCAGTCTTTGTGGAGTTTGTATATAGAAGCCCAATCTGCGATATCTAGGGCATCTGATCTTTCTCCTATTCATTTTACTATCTCTGGATCCTTTTTCTTCGCAAAGATATGTTCCCAGTTAATTTTCTTTGTATTTTTCATAATTCATTTAACTCTCTTGGAAATCAATTTATTTGCTACCCATTATTCATAAGCATGTTACATTGAAATAATGATTGATGAACTAATAATTTCACAAAAGAAGTTCTACATATTACTTTGGAAATTTCTAGATAAAAAAAGGAACCGAAACAGGAAAATTGTTTAGAATTTCCATGTGCATAGATTGGAAATATTTGAGAAAGAAGAGTCTGGATAGAGACTATTTCTCTAAATTCTTTGTCCAAATGATAAATGGACCAAATAATGAGTTGATGTGATGAAAGTAAGTGATGTCATCAGGTCATAACATTCGGAGAATGGTGTGACAAACTAAGTTGATGAAAAATTTAGAATCCCTGAACTGTGGTAGAATGGGTTAAATTTGAAATAAATCCTATACCCTAAAAGTGTAGATGGGACGGATTGAAAAAGTTTCAATTCCTATCGTGGTAGGATGGTACAAGCCTTGTGTCCTCAAGTTTCAAGCGGAGTTAACTCTGGAATTACGGCGGGGCAAGCTTGTTGAGCAGAACATGATTGATGTTTCGAGAGGAACAAGGATGAAAAACAAATGAGTGATGACACCTAGAGTAGGAATCATACTCATTTTCATATATCATAGCAAATCTCATTAGGAGCATTTGATTCATTCCGATCATTGCATCCTAATCCTTAAACGTTAAAAAAGGAATCATTTTTGTGACATGTTGCATTCATGTCACTCATAACACATGCATCTAGAAGCATTTGATTCATTCTGATCATAACATCTTGGTCATGTGACATAAACATATGGAACCGAGTCTACAGGACATGTCCCTTAGTGGACGGTGTAGTAATATCTGTAACACCCCTATTCAGTGTCCGTCGCTGGATTAGGGTTAAGAGCGTTACCTGACAGATCGAAAACTTAATCAGACATTTCATCAAGTATCTCATTAGTTACAAGCATAATGTCCCCTTTTGTAGGTCATCGAGACCTAAAACATACTTAGAGTAGGGTCGGGACTAAACCGAAACACATAGAAATTCTTGGAAATTTAAAACTTTTCTAAGTTTCAGTGCTTACACGCCCGTTTGGGTAGGCCGTGTGCCTCCCACGGCAACTAGACACGCCCATGTGTCTCCCCCGTAGTCGAATCTGACTTAACTCCATGGCCACCAAGCACGCCCGTGTGCCTTGACCGTGGTCGAAACTGACTTAACTACACGGCTACCAGGCACGCCCAGGTGCCATGGCCGTGGTTGATCCTGACTAAACCACATGGCTACCAAGCACGCCCGTGTGCCATGGCCGTATGGCAAAATTGACAATTTGTAAGACCAAAATACCACCCATTTAGGGTCAAACCTACAAGCAAATCATCAATACATCTCATGCACATTTAACAACCATGAACATGTCAAAATAACCATTCAATTTTTCTCAATCAAAACCACCTCCAAACATACCAATTTACAAGACTAAAACTTATGCATATTCAAGCATAATTCATCCATATACTTACCCAAAAACTTAACCATTTCATATGCTTCCAAACCATACCAAATCATACATCACATAACAAAGATATTATGCAAGTTCTCAACTCATAACTAGTCAAACCACATGGCTAATTTCATATAACAAACTTATAACAAATACTAGCCTATACATGCCATATCTAACTATTTATATTTCCAAAATGTACCAAACACAAGTTGAGTAGTGTGGTGACAATCCTCGATGGTCCCGAGCCTTCAGTAGCTTCGACGACCTATAAATCATAGAAAACACACACACAAAGCTTTCCAAAAGCTTAGTAAGTCATAATATAAATAAACTTAACATGAAAGGTATAATTGCAAATGGTTACATTGGCATAATTCATATTCATAGCAAATCTCTCACACATAAACTTTGGTCCATATTCTTGGCCACAATTGCCACATTCATCCATTCAAGAATCATGTTCAATCATACTTTTCTTCAAATCAAAGTCATATAGGTACTTACCTTTTATACACACTTAGTGTACATACCAAACGTACCTGAAACGAATATACATTCACGTAATTTTTCATAGCTCAGATTTGCCCTTGAACCTTTCGGAATCTAATAGGATACTCGATAACTCAGAATAATCGTACAATGCCAACATCCCAGACAAGGTCTTACATGTAATCGAATATTAATGCCACTGTCCCAGATAGGGCCTTACACGAATCAATACGATGTCGATGTCCCAGACATGGTCTTACACATAAAACTCATATCGATGCCAACATCTCAAACGTGGTCTTACATGTAAAGATCATATCGACACCAATGTCCCAGACGTAGTCTTACACGAATATCAAATCAATGCCAACGTCCCGGACGTGGTCTTACATGATAACACATAATAGATACCTTTGTATTCCTAAGTTCATACGGGACTTCTCAAACTTATCACTATATCGACCTTATCCCGGAATTCATATACATAGCATCTCATAAGCATTCATTGTCATTGATAGTCATGTAAATAAGTTCAATTCAATACAATTACATTTATTTGTAATATGACTTACCTCGGATTCGGTTTAACAGAAACGGAAATGGCTACTCGGTTACTTTCGCTTTCCTGCGATCTAAGTCGTTTTCCTCAGTTCATGATCTATACATGTTCAGAATTAACCTTTTTATTCACTAACTCATTCAATTCAATCCAAAGATACACATTTAGGGCTATTTGCAATTTAACCCTCACATTTACCCAATTTATCAATTTAGTCCATTTTTTCTCAAAACATCAAATTCACAAAAATCATCAAATACACATGCTTGGCCGAATGCTTATGAACATCATACAAGCCCATATTTTCCATCAAATTTTCAATTGAGTCCTTCAAGTTACTATTTTCTTAATTTATCCCTAATTAGATAAATTCATAAAAAAATTCAAGAACAAAGTATGTTTATCTAGCTCAAATCTTTCATTTAACACCATAAATCATCACAAAGCTCAACATATCATCAATGGCATATCACACAAGCATCATCAATTCACAAAATTGAGACACGGGCTTGATATTACAGAAACGTAGAAATTATCGAAAACCGACTGAAAACATACCTTGAATTTGGCTTGTAAGTAACCGAATATACAAAGCTTCAAAGCTTTCTTTTTCTTTGTGTTTTCGGTGGAGAATGCATGAATGAATTCTCATTTTCATGCTAAATTTTATTAATTATCATATTATTAATCTAATTACAAAATTATCCATATAATAAAACATATATAACATATGCATTCAAGGCTATTTAGTCATTGTGCCGTCCACTAACTTTATTATTGGCTAATTGCCTCATAAGGCCCTTACAATCAAAAACCACCTAAATTTGGCCAACAATCAAATAAATGACCACTTTTAAACTTTATGAGATTTAATCCTTTTGTCAAATTAAACACACAGAGAGACAATTATCTCACGGAAATTTACCACATACTTAGTCACATATCAATCGCACAGAAAATAATATTAAAATATTATATAGACTCAGATTTGTGGTTTCGAAACCACTGTTTCGACTAGGGTATAAACCGGACTGTTACTATTCTCCCCCTTAGCGATTTTCGTCCCCGAAAATCTTACCGAAAAATAGGTTCGAATATTGCTGTCTGATTGAATCATATTTTAATATTGCTCCCACGTTGCCTCTTCAATTCCGTGTCGATTCCACCATATTTTCACTAACGGTATTTTCTTATTTCTCAACTCTTTCACTTCACAAGCTAAAATACGGATCGGTTCCTCTTCGTATGTCATATCAGATCAGATTTCAATTTCAGATTGGGTAATTACATGTGACGGATAGGATCGATATCTACGGAGCATCGAAACATGGAATACATTGTTGATCTTTTCTAGTTCAGAGGGCAAAAGCAATCTATACGGAATAGGCCCTACACGTTCAATAATCTCATACAGCCTGATGAACCTCGGAGTTAGCTTGCCTTTATGACCGAACCTAAGCACTTTCTTCCAAGGAGATACTTTTAGAAATACTTTGTCACGGATCTCAAATTCCATATCTTTTCGTTTCAAGTCCGCATAAGACTTTTGACAGTTAGATGCTGCTTTCAAACAATCTCGGATTAGTTTCACTTTCTATTTTGAATCTTTTATCAAATCAACCCCATGTAGCTTATTTTCACTGAGTTCGATCCAATACAGAGGTGTACGACATTTACGTCCGTACAAAGCTTCATAAGGTGCCATTTTGATGCTTGACTGAAAACTATTATTGCACACAAATTCAATCAATGGCAGATACTGTTCCCACGTACCATTAAACTCAAGTATACAACATCTTAACATGTCTTCGAGAATCTGAATGATCCGCTCGGATTGACCATCTGTTTGCGGATGAAAAGTTGTACTGAAATGTAGTTTCGTGCCTAAAGCTTCTTGTAATTTCTTCCAGAACCTCGATGTAAACCTCGGATCCCTATCTGACACAATAAATAGTGGCACTCTGTGCAATCTAACAATCTCAAAAATATAAAGCTCGGTTAATCTATCAAGTGAATAGTTAGATCTTACCGGAATAAAATGGGTAGATTTCGTCAATCGATCAACTATGACCCATATAGTATCTTTCTTTCTCGGAGTCAGGGGCAAACCAGAAACAAAGTCCATTGTTACTCTATCCCATTTCCACTCAGGAATCAGAATCAGTTGTAGCAAACCAGACGGGACTTGATGTTCAGCTTTCACTTGCTGACAAACTAAACATTTTGAAACAAAGTCAGAAATGTATCATTTCATATCAGACCACCAATAGTGTCGTTTCAAATCATGGTACATTTTAGTACTTCCCAGATGAATAGATAGACGACTGTTATGTGCTTCATTCAAAATCAGCTGAATCAACTCCGGATTTCTCGGAACACAGATACGATTTCGAAATCTCAAACAATCATCAATAACTCGAAATTCAGATTCAGAATTCGAATCACACTGAGCTCGTTTCAATAACAATTCATTATCAACCTTCTGAGCACCACATATTTGCTGTATAAACAATGGTTTCGCTTTTAATTCAGTTATCATAGAACTATCATGTAACACCCCAAACCCGGCCCATTCAATCCGATCGAATTTGGAATGCCACTGCGGAACACATTCGAAAAATATTCTTACTTAAGAGATAAACCGTTTAAAATTTGTTTCCTTTAATGAAACATTTTCGTGACTTGTAATATTCTAAGTAAAAATCGGAGTTTGTTATAAACATATCGGTTTCAAGCTTTATTGAGAAAATAAAACCATTTGAAATCAATCTTTAATCATCCTTCCATAATAGGGCATAATAGTAACGATACTTAACAAATGAACTGAAACACTTTAGTGGGCCTTATTACAATTCACACTTAATCAAAATACGGAAAATATAAATATTTAATTAATCAAATAAAACGTCCCTTTTCATAAAAGTCCATTTCCTCATGGCCACCTTTGTATCCTCTCCGACCCGGTCCAAGCTTTACGCGCCACCTGAAAGGGTTTAATAAAAATGGAGTGAGTCACCAAGACTCAGTGCATAGTTAATACACATGTCCTCACATATGGGCTTGGCCCATATCCACACAATCCATACATATATAACATACAATTATAAATATGCCATTATGAATACACAATATTATAAATATGATTACAATATACAATTACGAAGTCCAATCCACAAGTGATCCACATATCTTTCTTTTGCACATTATTTCTTAAGGTCGTGGCTAAGCCACCGATCCCATAGAAATCTCACATATCAATCGGTTCACAAATCCACAATCACGAATGTAGCACGAGGCTAGCATTAGAACACTCACATAGTGTACACCTTTCTCCAATAGTCACATCACAAGTCTCATGCGTACGTATATGTACCATAACAACATTTCGTACGAAACAAATATGTATATTTTATACCATGGTCACATATTACTCATAACAATATACATTACATGTCATCACTTTATTTTACACTCATCGATAATCATTTATAATTGCACATCACCAAAAAGTTAATATCCTAACCATTAACTTGATTTATCGATCACTTACCTTGGTGGCCTTACTCTTAGCCTTTATTTTGGCTAACATGCATAACATATTCGTTTACATAAAACAACACATATCATGAATAACAAACAAGAGTACAGTGCGATAACTACGCACCTGACTTTAGCAAGATTCTGATCTATCAATCTAATATCAACTAAAGTCCCAAAAGCTTCCGTTTCTTTTATCGTTTAGCCCCTAGAACACACAACCGAAAATCGGTCATACTTTGTACCAAAAAACATGGCTTTAAGCTGAATACCATAAGTCATTTACCTAGCTTATTTCGATCTCGAAATACTATTTGCCTTGATGTACCAAAATCCGAGAGCTCCCTTAAAGATTTCTTCCTTCAACTATACAAAAGAGCACAACAACAAAGTTATTGAAGGTTCGGCCATAAGTAAACCAGATTTAGGTTTTGGCTACCACATCTTAACACTCTTCAAAACCTTCAAAACAAAGATTCGGCTAACACAAAAATATTAAAAACATGGCCCTTGGCCGAAACTACACATCTTACCTATCTTTTCCAAGTCTCAAAATGTTTGCTTGCTCTTGTAGATACCAAATCCCTTGAATAGCCGAAACCAATAAGCTCTTTTAAAAGCTACTGGCACAATAAAAATACATCAATATGGCCTTAAGCATTTTCGGCCATTCTTAAAAATCAAAGTCTAGCCTTGATTTCGGCCTACAAAAAGAAGGAGAGAAGAAACCAACTATTTAATGGGAGTACTTACCAACATTTGAAGAGATCAACACCTTCCTTTAGGGACTAGGCCTAAGCTCAAAAAGGCAAGGAGCATTTGGTCAAGGCGGCAATCATGAGAAAGAATGGCAAATGAGTGTCGGCTTAGCAATAATAGCATGTTTCAAAATAAAATCGAAGGTAATATAGGAGGATGGTTTCGATTTGAAACAATAAGGGAAGGAGATGAAAGAATAAGAGCTAGCCGAAATGAAATACTATAGCTTCTTTTAAATCCGAAGCTCAAACTTGCTCTTTCTTTTTCTCTCTTGGTCAAGAACAACAATGAAAGGGAAACAAAAGTTTTTGGCCAAGCTTTCTATGCTATCCACAAGACCAACAAAGTATCAAGGGGGCCTCCTTCGGCCATGCATCAAAAAAAATGGGGAAAAGACAGTCCAAAAATTCAAGGAATTTTTTTGCCAAGAACAAGCACAAGGCCGGCCATACCTACCTCCCAAAACATGCTTCCCACGGTCATACTCTCTTTTGCTAAATTCAACATTACTTTTCATTGTTTATTAATATCATCACCTAACTCATCCTTTAAAAATAATATTTAAACAATCCCATTGTTCTAAGTAAACAAAATAATAGAAATAATGGTTCAAACTCATGCTTCTACAGCTTTGAAAACAACAAAAATAAAATAAGGGTAGTACCCATACCATGCTTGCAATCCCTTCCCAAAACTGCATGCGTGCGCATGGGCCATGCAGGCTATTCACGCGGGCCAAAACAAATCAAAGCTCCAGGTGCAGTCCCCAGGTCACGAACCCGAGACCTGGAGAGGACTCCTCAATGCCTCAGCCATTCGGCTACTTGACTTTCATGTCAATATTGCTTGCTGAATTTCTTTTAAACCTTACCTTGCCAGTTCCCAGGTCTGAGTGCTAAAATGAAAATATAAAGCGCCTCATGCGCAACTTCCAAGACTCGAACGTGAGTCCTCAAGGAGTTATCCTGGCTACGTCCCGACCACTCCGCCCGTTTGAATTTCATGTCAACAAGCGCATTGAGATTTCTTTTAAGCCTTACTCCGCTGGCTTTATCATTTTAACGCTAGGAGCCAAAATAAAAACATCTGCGCCCCCAATGGGACTCGAACGCCCGACCTCGAGAGGCCCCAATGCTGCAAGCGCCTTAACCACTCGGCCAGTGCTCAACTCATGCTAATGTCGCGTCAGCAATTTGTTTTAAGCCCTCCTTCAGAGCAGCACTATTTTGCAAAAACAAAACACTTATGCCGCACAGAAGACTCGAACCCCTGACCACATTTGGTGCCGAACCTTAAGCGGCACACGGAAGCCACTATGCGACCTGGACTTTCATGTCCATAATTTTACAAAATTTATTATTAAGGCCTCTTCAGCCCAATTTCACTTTTAGCCCAAAATTTTCAAAATTTTCAAAAGTGTCCTATTTTATTCCGGGAGTTTTAGGAACCCCAAAAACACATCAAAATCACTCTGAGGCCCACTAACACTCGAGTTATTTACCAAACTCGCAACCCCTATTTCGGGATATTACAATTCTACCCCCTTTAAAAATAATTTCGTCCTCGAAATTACTTATTAACGAACATCCGTACATTTCAATTCACCACATATCAATCATATACTCAATTATACACATATGCAAACACATTTCAAACTTTTTCACATTTAGCATTTTCACATATGGCCACTTCTTCATAAGCATATTTAAGCTTAAATTCCTTTACGGATATCATGCACATCAATGGTAAGATCAATTGCACCTATTAAAAGTCCTACTGAAGCTTTAACTATATCACATCTCACTTAATTCAAATGGGAATATACCAACTTTCCTTATTCCTTACAAGTACGAAAGACTTGCACTTATCCGAGCATTTAGCTTGTGGTAACAAACATGTTCCATCTTGTATGTGATTCATGCATTTTTTATTATAGCACATCGTCGGCATTAAGCCGGTTAGGCATCGAAGCCTGAAATACACACCGTGTAACAACCCAAACCCGATCCAAACACTATGGTCGAATCTAGTTTGTTACGAAGAAAACCTTTTTGAAACCATTTTGAAACCCATTAAGTTTCGTTGAAAACTTCTCGTATTTGATTATCTTGGTAAAATCATACTTAGTGTTTATTTTTTTTAAAAAGCATATTTAAGTCAAGTTATAAAAACAATTTCAACCGTGCCCGATGGCACTTTTAATAAAAATTTTCGTTTTAATTTGGAAAACATGTGATTTAAATTCAATAATAATAACATAGTTTAAAACAATATCCAACATGAGGAAAATAACAAAAGTAAAGTGTCAGGAGGCCTTATTACATCCAAATAAAATAAAACCCGAAATGAAAATATCACAACTAAAATTTAAGTTCATTTAAATTAAATCCACTGCATGGCCTCCTCGAGTCTACCCGGCTCCACATCCGCGATCTATGTGTCACCTGAAAAATGTAAAGGAGAAGGTGAGTCACCAAGACTCAGTATGTAACCCTTCCCCCGTTTTAAAAACAATTTTTCATACACAACATATAACAATTAATATGCAAAATATTATGTGTCCCGACCTAGCCAGCCATACGCCACTGTCTACCCCGTTGTGGTACCAAACCACTGGTGGTGCCAAACCACTGGTGACATATAGTCACAATGTGTTACCAAAACACTGGTGTCCGTAGACACAGATCGAGTGATGGGGCCAACCCATCGTGTGATACCAAATCACTGGCAGACGATCCCATATCTCAAGTGGGGCCAACCCACGGTGATGTTAACCACAGGGATAAGTCGCTATGAGGTGCCAAACCTCTGGAGGTACCAAACCTCTGGTGACCTTAATCACGGTGTGTTACCAAAACACTGGTGCCCGTCGGCACGAATAACACTGCCCCCTCCACTCATTAATCCCACAGCAGTCATATATATATATATATATGTTACATGCCAACACATGCTTAAATCTCATGTGCCAATACATCATGCTTCCCAAAAGCATAAAATAACAAAATCATATTAACAGGTACTTACCTGAATTTCCATTTATACCAATAAGGTATATTATCCAATGCTACATAAATTAAGTTAGCATTCACAGTATTCAGCATATATAATAAATTATACGTGTGTATGTACACACCTGATATCGATGATAGTCCTAAATCCCGAAAAGAGGAGTCGGCCTCCCTAGATCTCTCTGCACCTATATTCGGCCAACCTTAGAATTAGCACTATGGCCTATTCGGCCAAACCAAATTATTAGAAGGGGTTCCTTATGAACCCGAAATCTCACCTTTGCTTTTGCTACTAACCTCGGCACTCAATACACAGATCTGTTTTACCAAATAATTGGTTAGTCACTACAGTTAATAGCCTTCGGCTTTTAATCGAATATCAATAAAAATATAGATCCTTACCACCTTACCTCAAAACCGATTGCTTCAAGATGATGGGCTCGCTTGCTTATTTCCCAATTCCAAAAGCCCTGTGACAATTTGATTTGTTCATACGATTAGTACCCTTAACAACCGTTGCCGAAACAGCCTCTTACCAAACATCCAAGTCGACATGAGAGGAGAACATAATCATTCGGCTTAACATACTTACCCTTCAAAATTGATTAAAGACCGCCTCCCTTTCCTTGATCCATATTCGGCCTAAGAGGGAGTAATGGGGAGGAGATAGAGTTCCGGCTAAAGCTTATTAAAAGAGAAAGAATGGAATTCGGCTAATGTGAAAGAGAAAAATAATGGAAAAGGTGATCAGAATTTCAGCTAAGGGGGTTTGAGAAAGTAAAGAAAAATTAGAAGGAAATAGGGTTAGGTTTTTCGGCTAAGCAGAGATGGAAAAGAAAAGCAAGGTGGTGGGTTGTAGTATTTATAAGCATTCGGCACCCTCCCCCCCTTAGCTTGCCGTCCACACTACTCCACCAAGGAGTTCAAATTTCGTCAATCTTCCCCAATTGCTCTTGACCAATCATTTAATTTAATTCAAATAATTTGAATTAATCTCTAATAATAAATAATAATCTCCTAATAATCCATGTAATATCCTTAATATCCAAATAATATCCCTTTTTAATCAAATAAAATCCTTGATTATCCCATGATAATTTAAAAATGAAATACCTCCTTATTATCTAAAAGAAAAAGAATTTAAGGAGAGAATTTCTCTCCCCTTATGCCGTCCAAATAAAGAGCCAAAAAGGAGATTTTTGTGACTCGAACCAAGGTTCTCCCTTGCTCCTTGGTGGCGTCACATGCTAGCTCTTAAGTGGCCTCACTTTTGCCACTTTGCCAAGGCCTTATTAGTGTCAAATTACACCCATTTATTCTTATAACATCCTCCTGCTAAGGCTCCCTGCCTTTAAAGTTAAAAACTGTAATTTTTCACCAAACCGTGCCAACTCAAAGCCTTAATTAAGCTCTATTATTCCATAAATAATATCACAGCAGTTCATACATAAGAAAAATAATTAAATTCCAAATAACCCCATTTTTGGGATGTTACAGTTCTACCCCCCTTAAAATAAATTTCGTCCTCGAAATTCCTTGATCAAAAGAGATGGGGGTATTGCTGCCGCATCACCTCCTCGGGCTCCCACGTAGCTTCTTCCACACCGTGGTTCCGCCATAGCACTTTCACTAAAGGCACTGACTTCCTAAGTAGAACCTTCACATCTCGGTCTAAGATCTGAACCGGTTCCTCTTCAAATGATAAATCTAAATTCACCTTAATCTCTGCTACTGGCACAACGTGCGAAGGATCTGACCGATACCGTCTCAACATCGATACATGAAAGACATCATGGATCTGATTCAGTTTTGCCGGCAACTCTAGCTGATAAGCTACCGGTCCTACTCGCTTTACCACCGTATATGGGCCGACGAACCTTGGGCTCAGCTTCCCCTTTCGGCCAAATCTCAACACCTTTTTCCAAGGTGACACCTTCAGAAAAACCTTGTCTCCTAGAGCATACTCCATTTCCTTGCGTTTTAAATCAGCATAGGATTTCTGTCTATCCGACGCTTCCTTAAGACGAGACCGGATCACTTTGAATTTGTCTTCAGTCTCTGTTACCAATTCTGGACCCAGAACTTGTCGTTCCCCCAACTCCGTCCAACATGTAGGAGTACGGCATTTTCGTCCATATAGGGCTTCATATGGAGCCATCTGAATACTCGCTTGATAACTATTATTATAAGCGAATTCCGCTAATGGTAGATACTCTTCCCAACTACCACTAAAATCCAAGACACAACCTCTTAACATGTCTTCTAAGATCTGTATCACCCTTTCTGACTGTTCGTCAGACTGTGGATGGAAAGCCGTACTGAAATCTAACCGTGTACCCAAAGCTTGATGCAACGCTTTCCAGAACCTTGACGTGAATCTGGGATCCCTATCCGAGATGATCGATACTGGCACACCATGCAATCTCACTATTTCCGACACATACAACCTAGCTAGCTTCTGAAGAGAAAAATCCACTCTTACCGGTATGAAGTGAGCTGACTTAGTCAGACGGTCCACTATCACCCAAACGACGTCATTCTTGCTGGGCGTAAGGGGTAGCCCACTGACGAAATCCATCGTGATCCTCTCCCATTTCCATTGAGGGATCTTTACAGGTTGAAGTAGCCCTTATGGCAATTGGTGTTCAGCCTTAACCTGCTGGCACGTCAGACATTTTCCCACGAACTCAGTTACCTCACGCTTCAACCCGGGCCACCAGAACTGTTTCCGTAGATCTCCATACATCTTGCTTCCCCCCGGATGCATAGCGTATGGGCTGCTATGTGCATCATAGAGAATTTTCCGCCTCAACTCCATATCCTTTGGCATACATGCTCGCCCTTGAAAACAAAGCACTTCATCACTAGACAGACTGTACCCTTCCAAACCACCATCCTGGACTTGTACCCTCTTAGCATTCAATCCTTCATCCACTAACTGCTTGACCTTAATCTCCTTGATCCATGTTGGCTTAACTTGCAGCTCTGCCAAGAGACTCCCATCATCATATAGACTCAACCGAGCAAACATTGCTCTTAAGTCCGTCACTACCTTCCGGCTCAACGCGTCAGCTACCACGTTAGCCTTACCCGGATGGTACTCGATTGAACAATCGTAGTCCTTTAATAATTCAATCCACCGATGTTGTCTCAGATTTAAATCTTTCTGAGTCAAAAGATACCTCAAACTTTTGTGATCCGTGTAGACTATAGACTTTTCCCCATACAGATAGTGTCTCCATATCTTTAGAGCAAAGACAACTCCCGCTAACTCCAAGTCGTGCGTTGGGTAGTTAACCTCATGCGGTCTTAACTGACGGGATGCATAGGCTACTACCTTCCCTTCCTGCATCAGCACACATCCCAAACCAGTGTGAGATGCATCACAATAGACTGTGAATAACTTTCCTGCTTCAGGCTGTACCAAAATCGGAGCTTCCGTCAAAATTTTCCTTAGCTTATCAAAGCTTTCTTGTTGCTTCTCTTTCCATACAAATGGAACACCTTTCCTTAGTAACTTAGTTAACGGCGCTGCGATTAAAGAGAATCCTTCCACAAATCTCCGATAGTACCCCGCTAAACCCAGAAAACTTCGTATTTCAGCCACCGACCTAGGTGGTTTCCAATCCAATACTGCTTCAATCTTGCGAGGGTCTACTCTAATTCCTTCAGCTGATACTACATGACCTAAGAAAGCCACCTCCCTAAGCCAAAATTCGCACTTACTGAATTTGGCGTATAACTGCTTTTCCCTCAACACTTGTAGGACTACTCGCAAATGCTTGTCATGCTCCTCCTCTGTCTTAGAATAAACCAATATGTCGTCTATGAACACCACGACAAATTGATCCAAGTACTGCTGAAATACCCTATTCATCAGGTCCATGAATGCTGCCGGCGCGTTGGTCAATCCAAATGGCATCACCAGGAACTCGTAATGTCCATACCAAGTTCGGAAAGCCGTCTTGTGAACATCAGCCTCTTTCACCTTAAGCTGATGGTAACCCGACCTAAGGTCTATCTTTGAGAATACCGACGCACCCTTCAGTTGGTCAAACAAATCATCGATCCGAGGCAACGAGTACTTGTTTTTGATCGTTAACTTGTTCAATTGGCGGTAGTCGATACACATCCGCATTGAACCGTCTTTCTTCTTGACAAATAACACCGGTGCTCCCCACGGAGATATACTGGGTCGGATAAACCCTCTGTCCAAGAGCTCCTGAATTTGAGCCTTCAGCTCCACCAATTCCTTTGGTGCCATTCGGTAAGGTGCTATAGACACAGGTGCCATTCCGGGTAGCAAGTCTATACCGAATTCGACTTCCCGATCTGGAGGCAGACCCGGAAGTTCTTCTGGGAACGTATCAGCAAATTCCCCAACCGTTCGGACCTTTCCAACTACTGACTCCTTAGCTTCCAAAGCACAGATTTGAACCAAAAACGCCTTACAACCCTTCTTGACCATCTTCTCAACCTTCAAGGCAGACACCACGTTGGATAGGTAATTCCTTCTATCACCTATCATAACCACTTCATCATTTTCAGCCGTCTTAAGAACCATGCGCTTAGCCGCGCAATCCAAATTCGCCTGATGCTTAACCAGCCAATCCATTCCAAGGATCAAATCGAACTCCCCAAACGGTAGTTCCATCAGATCAGCCACAAATACTACCCCTTGGAGCTCTAGGGGTACGTCTCTATAAAGTTTGTCTACCACTACAGAGTGACCTAAGGGGCTAACTACAGTCATCTCCCTAGAAGCAATTTTAGAGTTTAGGTCCATAGTTCCTACCACACTACTAGCAATATACGAGTGCGTCGAGCCCACATCAATCAATGCAACATAAGGAAGACCAAAAATTAGAAACGTACCGGTTATGACATCCGGTGCGTCACCCTCCTCGCGACGCCTCGCTGCGTAGACTAAGCCAGGCTGCCTAGCCTCTGTGTTGCCTGAACCTCTGCCCTGAGTCCCACGACCTCGGTTAGAACCGTTGTTACCTCTGCCATTACCACGACCCCTCTGTGGTGGTCCAACATTTCTGCCCTGAGCACGGTTCTGTCCCTCTGGCTGGTTCTTAGCTAGTTTCCGAGGACAATCTCTGACCCGATGCTCTAAAGACCCACACTCAAAACATCCTCTATCGCCGGTCGAACAACTTCCCCAATGGGTCTTTCCATAGCGGTTACACTGAGTCGGCCTCTGATTAGCAGTCATGGGCCTTGCCGCCTGATTTGGCCCACTTGGCCTAGCCTTTTTCTGGACACTACCACTGGATCCAGCTGACCCAAATCCTCTCTTCTGACTATTCCTACTATAACTTTGTCTCACAGCCTCCTTGATCCCTTCGGCTACCTTAGCCTTTTCCACTAGAGATGAGAACTCACGAACCTGCTGCGGGGCAATCAGTAACCTCAAATCATCTCGGAGTCCGTCCTCAAAGCGGACACAGCGCTCGTGTTCAGCAGCCACGATGCCTCTAGCATACCTACTCAGCCTTAAAAACTCCGCCTCATATTCTGCTACTGACTTAGTTCCTTGCACTAGCCCTAGAAAGGCTTTCCTCTGAGCATCCGTATAGCTGGTGCCCACATACTTCTTTTGATAGGTGGTTTTGAAATAATCCCAGGTCAGATCATCTGCCGTAGTGCCATCTCGAACTGTCAGCCACCACTGATACGCTTCATCCTTTAGAAGCGATACGGCCCCTTTTAGTTTTTCCTCCTCCGTCAGGTCAAGATCATCCATGATCCTTTCTGTAGATTCTAGCCAGTATTCCGCTGCACTGGGTGCTACTCCCGACACACCCCGAAACACTTCCGCCCCGTTGGACTGAACTCGCTCGGGAACAGATTTTCGAGCTCCTAAATTTACACCATCCCTAGCCACCATCTCCAAGACTCGCAAAACAGCTTGCGATACAGCCTCACCACCGGTCTGATCCTGCTCCTCAGCTCTAAAAGTAGGAGGTGGTGGTGGCGGTGGTACTTCATTTTCAGAACCTTGTCCCGACCTGACGGGTTCAGACACCGTCATCCTACCCCTACCGCGTCCACGGCGTCCACGTCCTCTAGAACTCATTCTATCTACCGCGCTTTAATCTGATTAAGAAAAATTTTTATGCGTTAGCATTTGTTCCACTTTCTTATTCACGAAGAAATTTTATGAATTGAGTTTAAATCAGAGATTCTTTCGAGCAAACAAGGTTTCAGTTCCCTATCCTAGTTCACACAAAGGAGTTCATGCATCCATTCCTTAATACTTTCCATACCTATTCGCTCTTCGGACATTTCTGCCCATTTCTAACCCAGAGGTATTTTCGTCATTTTTCCTACAGGGGTATTTTCGTAACAAAAGAAGGTGTAAAATTTTAGTAAAACAAATCACTTTGAATTTCCCCAAAACTGGAGGATGTTATCGAAAATTGGCAAGATTTAAAGATATGCTATCATTTTGGAAACCAGGGGTACTTTGGTAATTTTGTCAATCAGGAAAATTTTGAAATTTTGATAGATCGGGGATGTTTCCAACAGTTGTAAAACTCGGGGGTTTCTTTCTGAAAATGTTCCTTTTCAAATAGTGATATTTGTAAAAATTTCCAAAACCAGGGTCATTTCGGTAATTTTGCAACTTGGGGGCGTTTTCGTAATTTTTCCAAAACCAAAATATTTTGCTGATGATTTTCAAAGCAAGGTCTCTGAATGTCTGTAAAATCATTGAAATTTTTGGGCAAAACCATTGAATTAATATTTTATAGGTCAGGGGCATTTTGGTAATTTTACCCCCTAAGGGTATTTCTGTAATTTTCACAAATCAAGTTTTTCGAGAAAAACGTTGTAAAAGTGACGTTCTCAGCTTTGAAAGAGTTTATTACAAAAGTACTGAAAACATTAGGGTTTTTGTTGTTTCATTCGTTTCAAAACGTGGCTAGTTCCCTTTCGGGTTTTAGTCATTATGTTAGGCCTATGACCGAGCCCTCTTGGTCAGGGTGAACCAAAGCTACGCACCAGGCAGGATTCGAGTGAAGAGGAGGTGGGTCACGCGGACCGCTTAAATACCAAGCTCCCACTGAACCTTTCTAGACATGCGCACAGAGGTTGCCACACCACTGAGCCCTCTGAGTTAGGGTGAACCGAAGCTACGCACCAGGTACGATACCTGCGAAGAGGAGGTGAGTCACGAGGACTGCTTAAATACCAAGCTCTTCCGGATCCACTCCTAGACATGCGTACAGGGGTTACCACACCCTAGCTCAGTGACTAAGTCATAGGTTGGTTTAGTTCTTTAAGTCTTATGTCTTGTTTGTGTGTTTGAGTAGTCTAAACCTAGGGTTCAAGTTCCTACAAATCTATCTACGTTCCATGCTTCCTACCCTTCTACAGAAGATAATCCACGAAGAATTCAGATGTACTTACCTGGGCGGATCGGTGCCGGAGACTCGGGCCATGCTGCTTAAAACCCAAAAACAATTCAAAAGGCCTACAAAAACATTTTTGGGCCTTGGGCCCCCACAGCCGAGCTTTGAACTGGGCTCTGATACCAATTTTGTAACAACCCAAACCCGGCCCAAACACTATGGTCGAATCTAGTTTGTTACGAAGAAAACCTTTTTGAAACCATTTTGAAACCCATTAAGTTTCGTTGAAAACTTCTCGTATTTGATTATCTTGGTAAAATCATACTTAGTGTTTATTTTTTTTAAAAAGCATATTTAAGTCAAGTTATAAAAACAATTTCAACCGTGCCTGATGGCACTTTTAATAAAAATTTTCGTTTTAATTTGGAAAACATGTGATTTAAATTCAATAATAATAACATAGTTTAAAACAATATCCAACATGAGGAAAATAACAAAAGTAAAGTGTCAGGAGGCCTTATTACATCCAAATAAAATAAAACCCGAAATGAAAATATCACAACTAAAATTTAAGTTCATTTAAATTAAATCCACTGCATGGCCTCCTCGAGTCTACCCGGCTCCACATCCGCGATCTATGTGTCACCTGAAAAATGTAAAGGAGAAGGTGAGTCACCAAGACTCAGTATGTAACCCTTCCCCCGTTTTAAAAACAATTTTTCATACACAACATATAACAATTAATATGCAAAATATTATGTGTCCCGACCTAGCCAGCCATACGCCACTGTCTACCCCGTTGTGGTACCAAACCACTGGTGGTGCCAAACCACTGGTGACATATAGTCACAATGTGTTACCAAAACACTGGTGTCCGTAGACACAGATCGAGTGATGGGGCCAACCCATCGTGTGATACCAAATCACTGGCAGACGATCCCATATCTCAAGTGGGGCCAACCCACGGTGGTGTTAACCACAGGGATAAGTCGCTATGAGGTGCCAAACCTCTGGAGGTACCAAACCTCTGGTGACCTTAGTCACAGTGTGTTACCAAAACACTGGTGCCCGTCGGCACGAATAACACTGCCCCCTCCACTCATTAATCCCACAGCAGTCATATATATATATGTTACATGCCAACACATGCTTAAATCTCATGTGCCAATACATCATGCTTCCCAAAAGCATAAAATAACAAAATCATATTAACAGGTACTTACCTGAATTTCCATTTATACCAATAAGGTATATTATCCAATGCTACATAAATTAAGTTAGCATTCACAGTATTCAGCATATATAATAAATTATACGTGTGTGTATGTACACACCTGATATCGATGATAGTCCTAAATCCCGAAAAGAGGAGTCGGCCTCCCTAGATCTTTCTACACCTATATTCGGCCAACCTTAGAATTAGCACTATGGCCTATTCGGCCAAACCAAATTATTAGAAGGGGTTCCTTATGAACCCGAAATCTCACCTTTGCTTTTGCTACTAACCTCGGCACTCAATACACAGATCTGTTTTACCAAATAATTGGTTAGTCACTACAGTTAATAGCCTTCGGCTTTTAATCGAATATCAATAAAAATATAGATCCTTACCACCTTACCTCAAAACCGATTGCTTCAAGATGATGGGCTCGCTTGCTTATTTCCCAATTCCAAAAGCCCTGTGACAATTTGATTTGTTCATACGATTAGTACCCTTAACAACTGTTGTCGAAACAGCCTCTTACCAAACATCCAAGTCGACATGAGAGGAGAACATAATCATTCGGCTTAACATACTTACCCTTCAAAATTGATTAAAGACCGCCTCCCTTTCCTTGATCCATATTCGGCCTAAGAGGGAGTAATGGGGAGGAGATAGAGTTCCGGCTAAAGCTTATTAAAAGAGAAAGAATGGAATTCGGCTAATGTGGAAGAGAAAAATAATGGAAAAGGTGATCAGAATTTCGGCTAAGGGGGTGTGAGAAAGTAAAGAAAAATTAGAAGGAAATAGGGTTAGGTTTTTTGGCTAAGCAGAGATGGAAAAGAAAAGCAAGGTGGTGGGTTGTAGTATTTATAAGCATTCGGCACCCTCCCCCCCTTAGCTTGCCGTCCACACTACTCCACCAAGGAGTTCAAATTTCGTCAATCTTCCCCAATTGCTCCTGACCAATCATTTAATTTAATTCAAATAATTTGAATTAATCTCTAATAATAAATAATAATCTCCTAATAATCCATGTAATATCCTTAATATCCAAATAATATCCCTTTTTAATCAAATAAAATCTTGATTATCCCATGATAATTTAAAAATGAAATACCTCCTTATTATCTAAAATAAAAAGAATTTAAGGAGAGAATTTCTCTCCCCTTATGCCGTCCAAATAAAGAGCCAAAAAGGAGATTTTTGTGACTCGAACCAAGGTTCTCCCTTGCTCCTTGGTGGCGTCACATGCTAGCTCTTAAGTGGCCTCACTTTTGCCACTTTGCCAAGGCCTTATTAGTGTCAAATTACACCCATTTATTCTTATAACATCCTCCTGCTAAGGCTCCCTGCCTTTAAAGTTAAAAACTGTAATTTTCCACCAAACCGTGCCAACTCAAAGCCTTAATTAAGCTCTATTATTCCATAAATAATATCACAGCAGTTCATACATAAGAAAAATAATTAAATTCCAAATAACCCCATTTTTGGGATGTTACAGTTCTACCCCCCTTAAAATAAATTTCGTCCTCGTAATTCCTTGATCAAAAGAGATGGGGGTATTGCTGCCGCATCACCTCCTTGGGCTCCCACGTAGCTTCTTCCACACCGTGGTTCCCCCATAGCACTTTCACTAAAGGCACTGACTTCCTAAGTAGAACCTTCACATCTCGGTCTAAGATCTGAACCGGTTCCTCTTCAAATGATAAATCCGAATTCACCTCAATCTCTGCTACTGGCACAACGTGCGAAGGATCTGACCGATACCGTCTCAACATCGATACATGAAAGACATCATGGATCTGATTCAGTTTTGCCGGCAACTCTAGCTGATAAGCTACCGGTCCTACTCGCTTTACCACCGTATATGGGCCGATGAACCTTGGGCTCAGCTTCCCCTTTCGGCCAAATCTCAACACCTTTTTCCAAGGTGACACCTTCAGAAAAACCTTGTCTCCTAGAGCATACTCCATTTCCTTGCGTTTTAAATCAGCATAGGATTTCTGTCTATCCGACGCTTCCTTAAGACGAGACCGGATCACTTTGACTTTGTCTTCAGTCTCTGTTACCAATTCTGGACCCAGAACTTGTCGTTCCCCCAACTCCGTCCAACATGTAGGAGTACGGCATTTTCGTCCATATAGGGCTTCATATGGAGCCATCTGAATACTCGCTTGATAACTATTATTATAAGCGAATTCCGCTAATGGTAGATACTCTTCCCAACTACCACTAAAATCCAAGACACAACCTCTTAACATGTCTTCTAAGATCTGTATCACCCTTTCCGACTGTTCGTCAGACTGTGGATGGAAAGCCGTACTGAAATCTAACCGTGTACCCAAAGCTTGATGCAACGCTTTCCAGAACCTTGACGTGAATCTGGGATCCCTATCCGAGATGATCGATACTGGCACACCATGCAATCTCACTATTTCCGACACATACAACCTAGCTAGCTTCTGAAGAGAAAAATCCACTCTTACCGGTATGAAGTGAGCTGACTTAGTCAGACGGTCCACTATCACCCAAACGACGTCTTTCTTGCTGGGCGTAAGGGGTAGCCCACTGACGAAATCCATCGTGATCCTCTCCCATTTCCATTGAGGGATCTTTACCGGTTGAAGTAGCCCTGATGGCAATTGGTGTTCAGCCTTAACCTGCTGGCACGTCAGACATTTTCCCACGAACTCAGTTACCTCACGCTTCAACCCGGGCCACCAGAACTGTTTCCGTAGATCTCCATACATCTTGCTTCCCCCCGGATGCATAGCGTATGGGCTGCTATGTGCATCATGGAGAATTTTCCGCCTCAACTCCATATCCTTTGGCATACATGCTCGCCCTTGAAAACAAAGCACTCCATCACTAGACAGACTGTACCCTTCCAAACCACCATCCTGGACTTGTACCCTCTTAGCATTCAATCCTTCATCCACTAACTGCTTGACCTTAATCTCCTTGATCCACGTTGGCTTAACTTGCAGCTCTGCCAAGAGACTCCCATCATCATATAGACTCAACCGAGCAAACATTGCTCTTAAGTCCGTCACCACCTTCCGGCTCAACGCGTCAGCTACCACATTAGCCTTACCCGGATGGTACTCGATTGAACAATCGTAGTCCTTTAATAATTCAATCCACCGACGTTGTCTCAGATTTAAATCTTTCTGAGTCAAAAGATATCTCAAACTTTTGTGATCCGTGTAGACTATAGACTTTTCCCCATACAGATAGTGTCTCCATATCTTTAGAGCAAAGACAACTGCCGCTAACTCCAAGTCGTGCGTTGGGTAGTTAACCTCATGTGGTCTTAACTGACGGGATGCATAGGCTACTACCTTCCCTTCCTGCATCAGCACACATCCCAAACCAGTGTGAGATGCATCACAATAGACTGTGAATAACTTTCCTGCTTCAGACTGTACCAAAACCGGAGCTTCCGTCAAAATTTTCCTTAGCTTATCAAAGCTTTCTTGTTGCTTCTCTGTCCATACAAATGGAACACCTTTCCTTAGTAACTTAGTTAACGGCGCTGCGATTAAAGAGAATCCTTCCACAAATCTCCGATAGTACCCCGCTAAACCCAGAAAACTTCGTATTTCAGCCACCGACCTAGGTGGTTTCCAATCCAATACTGCTTCAATCTTGCGAGGGTCTACTCTAATTCCTTCAGCTGATACTACATGACCTAAGAAAGCCACCTCCCTAAGCCAAAATTCGCACTTACTGAATTTGGCGTATAACTGCTTTTCCCTCAACACTTATAGGACTACTCGCAAATGCTTGTCATGCTCCTCCTCCGTCTTAGAATAAACCAATATGTCGTCTATGAACACCACGACAAATTGATCCAAGTACTGCTGAAATACCCTATTCATCAGGTCCATGAATGCTGCCGGCGCGTTGGTCAATCCAAATGGCATCACCAGGAACTCGTAATGTCCATACCGAGTTCGGAAAGCCGTCTTGTGAACATCAGCCTCTTTCACCTTAAGCTGATGGTAACCCGACCTAAGGTCTATCTTTGAGAATACCGACGCACCCTTCAGTTGGTCAAACAAATCATCGATCCGAGGCAACGGGTACTTGTTTTTGATTGTTAACTTGTTCAATTGGCGGTAGTCGATACACATCCGCATTGAACCGTCTTTCTTCTTGACAAATAACACCGGTGCTCCCCACAGAGATATACTGGGTCGGATAAACCCTCTGTCCAAGAGCTCCTGAATTTGAGCCTTCAGCTCCACCAATTCCTTTGGTGCCATTCGGTAAGGTGCTATAGACACAGGTGCCATTCCGGGTAGCAAGTCTATACCGAATTCGACTTCCCGATCTGGAGGCAGACCCGGAAGTTCTTCTGGGAACGTATCAGCAAATTCCCCAACCGTTCGGACCTTTCCAACTACTGACTCCTTAGCTTCCAAAGCACAGATTTGAACCAAAAACGCCTTACAACCCTTCTTGACCATCTTCTCAACCTTCAAGGTAGACACCACGTTGGATAGGTAATTCCTTCTATCACCTATCATAACCACTTCATCATTTTCAGCCGTCTTAAGAACCATGCGCTTAGCCGCGCAATCCAAATTCGCCTGATGCTTAACCAGCCAATCCATTCCAAGGATCAAATCGAACTCCCCAAACGGTAGTTCCATCAGATCAGCCACAAATACTACCCCTTGGAGCTCTAGGGGTACGTCTCTATAAAGTTTGTCTACCACTACAGAGTGACCTAAGGGGCTAACTACAGTCATCTCCCTAGAAGCAGTTTCAGAGTTTAGGTCCATAGTTCCTACCACACTACTAGCAATATACGAGTGCGTCGAGCCCACATCAATCAATGCAACATAAGGAAGACCAAAAATTAGAAACGTACCGGTTATGACATCCGGTGCGTCACCCTCCTCGCGACGCCTCGCTGCGTAGACTAAGCCAGGCTGCCTAGCCTCTGTGTTGCCTGAACCTCTGCCCTGAGTCCCACGACCTCGGTTAGAACCGTTGTTACCTCTGCCATTACCACGACCCCTCTGTGGTGGTCCAACATTTCTGCCCTGAGCACGGTTCTGTCCCTCTGGCTGGTTCTTAGCTAGTTTCCGAGGACAATCTCTGACTCGATGCTCCAAAGACCCACACTCAAAACATCCTCTATCGCTGGTCGAACAACTTCCTCAATGGGTCTTTCCACAGCGGTTACACTGAGTCGGCCTCTGATTAGCAGTCATGGGCCTTGCCGCCTGATTTGGGCCACTTGGCCTAGCCTTTTTCTGGACACTACCACTGGATCCAGCTGACCCAAATCCTCTCTTCTGACTATTCCTACTATAACTTTGCCTCACAGCCTCCTTGATCCCTTCGGCTACCTTAGCCTTTTCCACTAGAGATGAGAACTCACGAACCTGTGCGGGGCAATCAGTAACCTCAAATCATCTCGGAGTCCGTCCTCAAAGCGTACACAGCGCTCGTGTTCAGCAGCCACGATGCCTCTAGCATACCTACTCAGCCTTAAAAACTCCGCCTCATATTCCGCTACTGACTTAGTTCCTTGCACTAGCCCTAGAAAGGCTTTCCTCTGAGCATCCGTATAGCTGGTGCCCACATACTTCTTTTGATAGGTGGTTTTGAAATAATCCCAGGTCAGATCATCTGCCGTAGTGCCATCTCGAACTGTCAGCCACCACAGATACGCTTCATCCTTTAGAAGCGATACGGCCCCCTTTAGTTTTTCCTCCTCCGTCAGGTCAAGATCATCCATGATCCTTTCTGTAGATTCTAGCCAGTATTCCGCTGCACTGGGTGCTACTCCCGACACACCCCGAAACACTTCCGCCCCGTTGGACTGAACTCGCTCGGAAACAGATTTTCGAGCTCCTAAATTTACACCAGCCCCAGCCACCATCTCCAAGACTCACAAAACAGCTTGTGATACAGCCTCACCACCGGTCTGATCCTACTCCTCAGCTCTAAAAGTAGGAGGTGGTGGTGGCAGTGGTACTTCATTTTTAGAACCTTGTCCCGACCTGACGGGTTCAGACACCGTCATCCTACCCCTACCGCGTCCACAGCGTCCACGTCCTCTAGAACTCATTCTATCTACCGCGCTTTAATCTGATTAAGAAAAATTTTTATGCGTTAGCATTTGTTCTACTTTCTTATTCACGAAGAAATTTTATGAATTGAGTTTAAATCAGAGATTCTTTCGAGCAAACAAGGTTTCAGTTCCCTATCCTAGTTCACACAAAGGAGTTCATGCATCCATTCCTTAATACTTTCCATACCTATTCGCTCTTCGGACATTTCTGCCCATTTCTAACCCAGGGGTATTTTTGTCATTTTTCCTACAGGGGTATTTTCGTAACAAAAGAAGGTGTAAAATTTTAGTAAAACAAATCACTTTGAATTTCCCCAAAACTGGAGGATGTTATCGAAAATTGGCAAGATTTAAAGATATGGCATCGTTTTGGAAACCAGGGGTACTTTGGTAATTTTGTCAATCAGGAAAATTTTGAAATTTTGATAGATCGGGGATGTTTCCAACAGTTGTAAAACTCGGGGGTTTCTTTCTGAAAATGTTCCTTTTCAAATAGTGATATTTGTAAAAATTTCCAAAACCAGGGTCATTTCGGTAATTTTACAACTTGGGGGCGTTTTCGTAATTTTTCCAAAACCAAAATATTTTACTGATGATTTTCAAAGCAAGGTCTCTGAATGTCTGTAAAATCATTGAAATTTTTGGGCAAAACCATTGAATTAATATTTTATGGGTCAGGGGCATTTTGGTAATTTTACCCCTAAGGGTATTTCTGTAATTTTCACAAATCAAGTTTTTCGAGAAAAACGTTGTAAAAGTGACGTTCTCAGCTTTGAAAGAGTTTATTGCAAAAGTTCTGAAAACATTAGGGTTTTTGTTGTTTCATTCGTTTCAAAACGTGGCTAGTTCCCTTTCGGGTTTTAGTCATTATGTTAGGCCTATGACCGAGCCCTCTTGGTCAGGGTGAACCAAAGCTACGCACCAGGCAGGATTCGAGTGAAGAGGAGGTGGGTCACGCGGACCGCTTAAATACCAAGCTCCCACTGAACCTTTCTAGACATGCGCACAGAGGTTGCCACACCACTGAGCCCTCTGAGTTAGGGTGAACCGAAGCTACGCACCAGGTAGGATACCTGCGAAGAGGAGGTGAGTCACGAGGACTGCTTAAATACCAAGCTCTTCCGGATCCACTCCTAGACATGCGTACAGGGGTTACCACACCCTAGCTCAGTGACTAAGTCATAGGTTGGTTTAGTTCTTTAAGTCTTATGTCTTGTTTGTGTGTTTGAGTAGTCTAAACCTAGGGTTCAAGTTCCTACAAATCTATCTACGTTCCATGCTTCCTACCCTTCTATAGAAGATAATCCACGAAGAAGTTCAGATGTACTTACCTGGGCGGATCGGTGCCGGAGACTCGGGCCATGCTGCTTAAAACCCAAAAACAATTCAAAAGGCCTACTAAAACATTTTTGGGCCTTGGGCCCCCACAGCCGTGCTTTGAACTAGGCTCTGATACCAATTTTGTAACAACCCAAACCCGACCCAAACACTATGGTCGAATCTAGTTTGTTACGAAGATAACCTTTTTGAAACCATTTTGAAACCCATTAAGTTTCGTTGAAAACTTCTCGTATTTGATTATCTTGGTAAAATCATACTTAGTGTTTATTTTTTTTAAAAAGCATATTTAAGTCAAGTTATAAAAACAATTTCAACCGTGCCCGATGGCACTTTTAATAAAAATTTTCGTTTTAATTTGGAAAACATGTGATTTAAATTCAATAATAATAACATAGTTTAAAACAATATCCAACATGAGGAAAATAACAAAAGTAAAGTGTCAGGAGGCCTTATTACATCCAAATAAAATAAAACCCGAAATGAAAATATCACAACTAAAATTTAAGTTCATTTAAATTAAATCCACTGCATGGCCTCCTCGAGTCTACCCGGCTCCACATCCGCGATCTATGTGTCACCTGAAAAATGTAAAGGAGAAGGTGAGTCACCAAGACTCAGTATGTAACCCTTCCCCCGTTTTAAAAACAATTTTTCATACACAACATATAACAATTAATATGCAAAATATTATGTGTCCCAACCTAGCCAGCCATACGCCACTGTCTACCCCGTTGTGGTACCAAACCACTGGTGGTGCCAAACCACTGGTGACATATAGTCACAATGTGTTACCAAAACACTGGTGTCCGTAGACACAGATCGAGTGATGGGGCCAACCCATCGTGTGATACCAAATCACTGGCAGACGATCCCATATCTCAAGTGGGGCCAACCCACGGTGGTGTTAACCATAGGGATAAGTCGCTATGAGGTGCCAAACCTCTGGAGGTACCAAACCTCTGGTGACCTTAGTCACGGTGTGTTACCAAAACACTGGTGCCCGTCGGCACGAATAACACTGCCCCCTCCACTCATTAATCCCACAGCAGTCATATATATATGTTACATGCCAACACATGCTTAAATCTCATGTGCCAATACATCATGCTTCCCAAAAGCATAAAATAACAAAATCATATTAACAGGTACTTACCTGAATTTCCATTTATACCAATAAGGTATATTATCCAATGCTACATAAATTAAGTTAGCATTCACAGTATTCAGCATATATAATAAATTATACGTGTGTATGTACACACCTGATATCGATGATAGTCCTAAATCCCGAAAAGAGGAGTCGGCCTCCCTAGATCTCTCTGCACCTATATTCGGCCAACCTTAGAATTAGCACTATGGCCTATTCGGCCGAACCAAATTATTAGAAGGGGTTCCTTATGAACCCGAAATCTCACCTTTGCTTTTGCTACTAACCTCGGCACTCAATACACAGATCTGTTTTACCAAATAATTGGTTAGTCACTACAGTTAATAGCCTTCGGCTTTTAATCGAATATCAATAAAAATATAGATCCTTACCACCTTACCTCAAAACCGATTGCTTCAAGATGATGGGCTCGCTTGCTTATTTCCCAATTCCAAAAGCCCTGTGACAATTTGATTTGTTCATACGATACCCTTAACAACCATTGTCGAAACAGCCTCTTACCAAACATCCAAGTCGACATGAGAGGAGAACATAATCATTCGGCTTAACATACTTACCCTTCAAAATTGATTAAAGACCGCCTCCCTTTCCTTGATCCATATTCGGCCTAAGAGGGAGTAATGGGGAGGAGATAGAGTTCCGGCTAAAGCTTATTAAAAGAGAAAGAATGGAATTCGGCTAATGTGAAAGAGAAAAATAATGGAAAAGGTGATCAGAATTTCGGCTAAGGGGGTTTGAGAAAGTAAAGAAAAATTAGAAGGAAATAGGGTTAGGTTTTTCGGCTAAGCAGAGATGGAAAAGAAAAGCAAGGTGGTGGGTTGTAGTATTTATAAGCATTCGGCACCCTCCCCCCCTTAGCTTGCCGTCCACACTACTCCACTAAGGAGTTCAAATTTCGTCAATCTTCCCCAATTGCTCCTGACCAATCATTTAATTTAATTCAAATAATTTGAATTAATCTCTAATAATAAATAATAATCTCCTAATAATCCATGTAATATCCTTAATATCCAAATAATATCCCTTTTTAATCAAATAAAATCCTTGATTATCCCATGATAATTTAAAAATGAAATACCTCCTTATTATCTAAAATAAAAAGAATTTAAGGAGAGAATTTCTCTCCCCTTATGCCGTCCAAATAAAGAGCCAAAAAGGAGATTTTTGTGACTCGAACCAAGGTTCTCCCTTGCTCCTTGGTGGCATCACATGCTAGCTCTTAAGTGGCCTCACTTTTGCCACTTTGCCAAGGCCTTATTAGTGTCAAATTACACCCATTTATTCTTATAACACCCTCCTGCTAAGGCTCCCTGCCTTTAAAGTTAAAAACTGAAATTTTCCACCAAACCGTGCCAACTCAAAGCCTTAATTAAGCTCTATTATTCCATAAATAATATCACAGCAGTTCATACATAAGAAAAATAATTAAATTCAAAATAACCCCATTTTTGGGATGTTACACACCGGCACAAGGCCTGCTAGGCATCAAAGCCCGAAATATACACCGGCACAAAGCCTGCTAGGCATCAAAGCCTGAAATATACACCGGCACAAAGCCTGCTAGGCATCAAAGCCCGAAATATACACCGGCACAAAGCCTGCTAGGCATCAAAGCCCGAAATATAATATTATCAACATCTGAATCACATTACAAGCTGACCAGAATTATAAACCATGTAATTTACATCACTTGTATTTATCACCTCAATAATATTTCATGATAGATAGTCTATCCACATATCACTTGTACTTACCACTTCAATAACATTTCACGATAGAAAGTCTATCCACAGTCGGCTTTCACTATATTTATAACCAGAATTCCAACATGTACACAAGGTTATAACTAACCTTAACAATATTCAATTGCTTATAGACTTATACTTAAAATATTCTCAACTTCTGGTTCCAATACTCGCCGACACGAGATTTTCCACACTGAGCACACGGACGATCCCAATTTCCCATAGCTGGCTTAATCACATAAGCAAAACTTTCAACCTTCGGTCTTTTTCGAAGACCCTTGGATAATTTAGACAATTCAAAATTTCTTCTATCACAGTTCATATCCTTATCTCGATTTTCTCCCATCGAGTTCTTAATCTCTTCAGCTATCTTAGCTTTTTCGACTAACACAGCAATTTCCCGTTCCTGTTGAGGAACTATCAACAGTCTCAGGCCGTCTCTTAATCCGTCCTTAAACCGAACACATCATTCATGTTTTGTAGACATTACTCTTCGAGCATATCGGCTTAAATTTAGTAAATTTAGCATCGCATTTCGCCATGGACTTGTTCCATTGAACTAGTCCCAAAACACATTTCCTCGGAGCATCAATGTAATAAGTACTGACATACTTCTTCTGGTACGCCGTCTTGACATACTCCCGAATGAAATCCTCAGCTGTGACACTATCTCGAACCGTAAGCCATTATTGATATGCCTCGTCGCGAAGTAGCGTCACCATTTCTTTCACTTTTTCCTCAGGGCTCAAAACGAGCTCATCCATAACTCACTTGGTTATTTCCAACCATTATTCAATCACACTGGGTGTCACGCCTGATATATCACAGAACAATTTCGCTATATTGGCTCGAAGTTGCTCGGGAACAAATTTTCGAGCCCTCATATTTCTCCCTCTCCAGCCACCATCTCTAATACTCGCAGCATTGTCCGCGATACAGCATTATTCCTTGTTTGATCTTGCTACTCATTATCAAAGGCTGGTGGTGGAGGTGATACCTCATATCAAACTCTTAACTCGATCTAATGGGTTCCGATATGGCCATTTTACCTCGACCACGTCATCTAGAACTCATCTCTTATCGCACAATCTGACTTAGAAGTTTTATGCATTACAAATTTGTTCTACTGATTATCCGCGAAAAATTTTATGGAATAAAGTATTTAGAAGTGGTTCTTTTGATCACACATAGGTTCGGTTCAAGTTCGCTACTTCTTATTCAGAGAGTCACATACACGTTCATAAGCAGGGACACATTCATTCACTATACCTCTATGGTCATTTCAGTTCTCAAGTCTTATGCACTTGTTTTTGAATAGACTAGTCTTAGGGTTCGATAGCCCAAATTTTCTAATCTACAAGCCCAATTATGCCATATAGTTCACATATTAAATATACCTCAATAGTCAGAGGTACTTACCAGGTGGACTTCGGGTCGGAGGTACAGGTGCCATGCCAAAACAAGCCCAAAATAGAAGTTCACATTTTGAAAAGCCACTTTCGAAAACTATTTTCGGGCCCAAAACCTCAAAGCCGAGTTTTGAACCATGCTCTGATACCAAAATGTAACACCCCAAACCCGGCCCATTCAATCCGACCGAATTTGGAATGCCACTGCGGAACACATTCGAAAAATATTCTTTCTTAAGAGATAAACCGTTTAAAATTTGTTTCCTTTAATAAAACATTTTCGTGACTTGTAATATTCTAAGTAAAAGTCGGAGTTTGTTATAAACATATCGGTTTCAAGCTTTATTGAGAAAATAAAACCATTTGAAATCAATCTTTAATCATCCTTCCATAATAGGGCATAATAGTAACGATACTTAACAAATGAACTGAAACACTTTAGTGGGCCTTATTACAATACACACTTAATCAAAATACGGAAAATATAAATATTTAATTAATCAAATAAAACATCCCTTTTCATAAAAGTCCATTTCCTCATGGCCACCTTTGTATCCTCTCCGACCCGGTCCAAGCTTTACGCGCCACCTGAAAGGGTTTAATAAAAATGGAGTGAGTCACCAAGACTCAGTGCATAGTTAATACACATGTCCTCACATATGGGCTTGGCCCATATCCACACAATCCATACATATATAACATACAATTATAAATATGCCATTATGAATACACAATATTATAAATATGATTACAATATACAATTACGAAGTCCAATCCACAAGTGATCCACATATCTTTCTTTTGCACATTATTTCTTAAGGTCGTGGCTAAGCTACCGATCCCATAGAAATCTCACATATCAATCGGTTCACAAATCCACAATCACGAATGTAGCACGAGGCTAGCATTAGAACACTCACATAGTGTACACCTTTCTCCAATAGTCACATCACAAGTCTCATGCGTACGTATATGTACCATAACAACATTTCGTACGAAACAAATATGTATATTTTATACCATGGTCACATATTACTCATAACAATATACATTACATGTCATCACTTTATTTTACACTCATCGATAATCATTTATAATTGCACATCACCAAAAAGTTAATATCCTAACCATTAACTTGATTTATCGATCACTTACCTTGGTATCCTTACTCTTAGCCTTTATTTTGGCTAACATGCATAACATATTCGTTTACATAAAACAACACATATCATGAATAACAAACAAGAGTACAGTGCGATAACTACGCACCTGACTTTAGCAAGATTCTGATCTATCAATCTAATATCAACTAAAGTCCCAAAAGCTTCCGTTTCTTTTATCGTTTAGCCCCTAGAACACACAACCGAAAATCGGTCATACTTTGTACCAAAAACATGGCTTTAAGCCAAATACCATAAGTCATTTACCTAGCTTATTTCGATCTCGAAATACTATTTGCCTTGATGTACCAAAATCCGAGAGCTCCCTTAAAGATTTCTTCCTTCAACTATACAAAAGAGCACAACAACAAAGTTATTGAAGGTTCAGCCACAAGTAAACCAGATTTAGGTTTTGGCTACCACATCTTAACACTCTTCAAAACCTTTAAAACAAAGATTCGGCTAACACAAAAATATTAAAAACATGGCCCTTGGCCGAAACTACACATCTTACCTATCTTTTCCAAGTCTCAAAATGTTTGCTTGCTCTTGTAGATACCAAATCCCTTGAATAGCCGAAACCAATAAGCTCTTTTAAAAGCTACTAGCACAATAAAAATACATCAATATGGCCTTAAGCATTTTCGGCCATTCTTAAAAATCAAAGTCTAGCCTTGATTTCGGCCTACAAAAAGAAGGAGAGAAGAAACCAACTATTTAATGGGAGTACTTACCAACATTTGAAGAGATCAACACCTTCCTTTAGGGACTAGGCCTAAGCTCAAAAAGGCAAAGAGCATTTGGTCAAGGCGGCAATCATGAGAAAGAATGGCAAATGAGTGTCGGCTTAGCAATAATAGCATGTTTCAAAATAAAATCGAAGGTAATATAGGAGGATGGTTTCGATTTGAAACAATAAGGGAAGGAGATGAAAGAATAAGAGCTAGCCGAAATGAAATACTATAGCTTCTTTTAAATCCGAAGCTCAAACTTGCTCTTTCTTTTTCTCTCTTGGTCAAGAACAACAATGAAAGGGAAACAAAAGTTTTTGGCCAAGCTTTCTATGCTATCCACAAGACCAACAAAGTCTCAAGGGGGCTTCCTTCGGCCATGCATCAAAAAAAATGGGGAAAAGACAGTCCAAAAATTCAAGGAATTTTTTTGCCAAGAACAAGCACAAGGCCGGCCATACCTACCTCCCAAAACATGCTTCCCACGGTCATACTCTCTTTTGCTAAATTCAACATTACTTTTCATTGTTTATTAATATCATCACCTAACTCATCCTTTAAAAATAATATTTAAACAATCCTATTGTTCTAAGTAAACAAAATAATAGAAATAATGGTTCAAACTCATGCTTCTACAGCTTTGAAAACAACAAAAATAAAATAAGGGTAGTACCCATACCATGCGTGCAATCCCTTCCCAAAACTGCATGCGTGCGCATGGGCCATGCAGGCTATTCACGCGGGCCAAAACAAATCAAAGCTCCAGGTGCAGTCCCCAGGTCTCGAACCCGAGACCTAGAGAGGACTCCTCAATGCCTCAGCCATTCGGCTACTTGACTTTCATGTCAATATTGCTTGCCGAATTTCTTTTAAACCTTACCTTGCCAGTTCCCAGGTCTGAGTGCTAAAATGAAAATATAAAGCGCCTCATGCGCAACTTCCAAGACTCGAACGCGAGTCCTCAAGGAGTTATCCTGGCTACGTCCCGACCACTCCGCCCGTTTGAATTTCATGTCAACAAGCGCATTGAGATTTCTTTTAAGCCTTACTCCGCTGGCTTTCTCATTTTAACGCTAGGAGCCAAAATAAAAACATCTGCGCCCCCAATGGGACTCGAACGCCCGACCTCGAGAGGCCCCAATGCTGCAAGCGCCTTAACCACTCGGCCAGTGCTCAACTCATGCTAATGTCGCGTCAGCAATTTGTTTTAAGCCCTCCTTCAGAGAAGCGCTATTTTGCAAAAACAAAACACTTATGCCGCACAGAAGACTCGAACCCCTGACCACATTTGGCGCCGAACCTTAAGCGGCACACGGAAGCCACTATGCTACCTGGACTTTCATGTCCATAATTTTACAAAATTTATTATTAAGGCCTCTTCAGCCCAATTTCACTTTTAGCCCAAAATTTTCAAAATTTTCAAAAGTGTCCTATTTTATTCCGGGAGTTTTAGAAACCCCAAAAACACATCAAAATCACTCTGAGGCCCACTAACACTCGAGTTATTTACCAAACTCGCAACCCCTATTTCGGGATATTACATATCATCAGGCAATTCTAACTGAGCATTCAAAGCACGTAGTGCAAACAATGTTTTTCTACTCAATGCATCAGCAACAACGTTTGCTTTACCCAGATGATAATCAATCAGAAGCTCATAATCTTTTAATAGTTCTAACCATCTTCTTTAACGCAGGTTCAAATCTTTCTAAGTCATCAAATATTTCAGACTTTTATGATCTGAAAACACGTGACATTTCTCACCATACAGATAATGGCGCTAGATCTTAAGTGCAAACACAATCGCAGCTAGCTCAAGGTAGTGTGTCAGATAATTCTTTTCATGAGGCTTCAGTTGTCTCGAGGCATAAGCTACAACTTTGCCTTCCTGCATCAAAACACATCCCAGACCATTTAACGAAGCATCACTATATATAACAAATTCTTTACCCGATTCTGGCTGTACTAATATTGGAGCTTCTGTTAACAGAGTTTTCAACTGATCAAAACTTTTTTGACAGTTATCCGACATTCAAATCTAACTCTTTCTAAAGTAATCTAGTCAACGGAGTAGCTATCACTGAAAATCCTTTCACAAATCGACGATAATAACCAACTAGCCCCAGAAAACTACGGACTTCAGACACGTTCCTCGGAGGTCTCCAATCCAGAATAGCAGAAATCTTGCTTGGATCCACTCGGATTCAAGAAGCTGACACAATATGTCCCAGAAAACTAACCTCGTGCAACCAGAATTCACATTTGCTGAATTTCGTGTATAATTGCTTTTCTCTCAACGTTTGCAACATAATTCTCAAATGCTCGGTATGTTCGGCCTCATCACGTGAATAAATCAAAATGTCATCTATGAACACCACCACAAATCGATCTAGGTACGGTCTAAAAATTTTGTTCATCGGATCCATAAAAATAGCAGGAGCAATGGTTAGTCCAAAAGGCATAACTTAAAACTCATAATGCCCATACCTCGTTCTGAAAGCAGTTTTCGGTATATCTGAATCTTTCCCTCTCAACTGGTAGTATCCCGATCTCAGATCAGTCTTGGAAAATTCAGTAGCACCTTTTAACTGATCAAATAAGTCATCAATTCTGGGCAACGGATATTTATTCTTTATGGTCACCTTATTCAATTGATGATAATCGATGCACATTCTCATTGTGCCATCTTTCTTTTTCACAAACAGAACAGGAGCACCCCAAGGCGAAAAACTTGGTCTAGCAAACCCTCTATCGGTCAATTCTTGCAATTGTGACTTTAACTCTTTCAACTCTGCTGGTGCCATTCTATACGGAGCTATCGAAATAGGTGTTGTACCCGGAAACAACTCAATACCAGATTCAACTTCACGGATCGGAGGCAAACCTGGCAATTCTTCAGGAAATACATCAGAAAACTCGCAGAAAATAGGCACTTATTCAACTTTCTTTTCAGACACTTTCGAATCAATCACATAAGCAAAATATGCCTCACATCCCTTTTTCACATATCTTTGAGCTTTCAAAACAGATATTACTGCAGGCAATCCATTCAAATCATTAGACTCAACTCGTACAATCTCATCATTCAGACATCTCAAATCAATAGTCTTCCTTTTACAATTTACAACAGCATCATGCAAAGTCAACTAGTCCATACCCAGAATGATATCGAATTCATCAAATGGAAAAAGCATCAAATCCGTAGGGAAACAGATATCTCGAAACATTAATGAACAATTCTTGCATACTTTGTCAACAAGGATACTTTTACCTAAGGGGTTCGATACTTTTATAGCAAACTCAATAGACTCTACAGGCAAAGTTTTACTGAATACTAAATTCATGCATATATACAAATGCGTAGAACCAGGGTCTATCAATGCAATCACAAAAGTATCATAAAGAGTAAAAGTACCCGTTATAACATCTGGTGATGAAGCCTCCTCTCGAGCTCAAATAGCATACGCTCTGGCAGGCGCTCTAGCTTCAGATCTTGCAACAGTGTCTCTCGTAATCCTCTGACTACCACTGACATTTCTTACATTCTTTGTAGGTCTACCTCTCACAGGTGCATTATCAGGTCTCTGATTCTGAACAGTCTCTGGCTCGACAGACTCAGGACAATCACGGATAAAGTGATCAAGTAATCCACATCTGAAACAAGCTCTGTCATTTAATCTACAGCTTCTCGGATGCCTCTTTCCACAATGTTTACATTTAGGTCTCTCAGATCGAACATTACCAACACTAGCCACTGAAGTTACTGGAGTTTTAGAACTCATTTGTGATATAGCTCGATTCTTATTCAAAAGTCCCACATTATTTTTTGAGCGACTTTGATCATCTCCGAATCTCTTCGGAGCAGACTGAAATGATTTGCTTGGAAATCTCTTTCTCATATCTCGAGCTTCAGACTCAGTTTTTCTTTTATCTTTCCCAAGTGCCTCAGCTTTGCACTCTCGATCAACGAGTACAATGAACTCTTCAATTTCTAAGATCCCGACTAGCAAACGGATATCTTCATTAAGACCATCCTCGAACCTTTTGCACATTATTGCCTCAAAAGATACACATTCACGAGCATATTAACTCAGTCTGACAAAATCTCATTCGTATTCTGTAACAGACATACGGCTCTGCTTGAAATTCAGAAATTCCTTCCATTTCTGATCGATAAACCTCTCACTAATATATTTCTTCCGAAACTCAATCTAAAAGAAATCTCATGTTATCCGTTCTTTCGGAACGATAGAAGTCAGAGTTTTCCACCATTGATAGGCTGCATCTCGGAGTAAAGATACAACACATTTTATGCATTCTTCCGGAGTCAAAGACATTTCATCAAATACCCGGATAATATTTTCTAACCAAAACTCAGCTTTTTCAGCATCATCATGACTAGAAGCCTGGAACTCTTCAGCCTCATATTTACGGATCTTGTCAACCGAAGGTTTGTTTAACAAGTTCAGATTCATAGTCGAAGGCATAGCAGATGTCTGAGGGTGATTAGGTGGGGGCGGAGGTTGTGAAGCAGTCGGATTATTCTTTACAAATGAGTGAACCATTCACTCATCATCTGGAAGAAAGCTTGTTTAGCTTCTCCCTCATGACCGCTCGTAGCCGGTCTCGAATCAGAGGGCGCTATCCCTTGCGCGGAAGCAGGTGCATTACTTTCTACATCGTCAGCTACAGCTCTTTTGGAAACCATTGCTATACAAAAATCACATTTTATGCATCAGGATTCATCACACTATCACAACTCAGATATATGGCATGTATGGCTAAACTCTGACACGTTAGTCCAAGAATCGACTAAACCGTAGCTCTGATACCAACTAAATGTAACACCCCTATCCCGTGTCCGTCGTCAGATTAGGGTTAAGAGCGTTACCTGACAGATCAGAAACTTAATCGATATTTCATCAAGTATCTCATTAGTTACAAACATAATGTCCCCTTTTGTAGGTAATCGAGACCTAAAACGTACTTAGAATTAGGGTCGGGACTAAACCGAAACACATATAGAAATTCTCAAAAACTTAAAACTTTTCTAAGTTTTAGGGCTTACACGTCCGTGTGGGTAGGCCGTGTGCCTCCCACGGCAACTAGACACGCCCATGTGTCTCCCCCGTGGTCGAATCTGACTTAACTCCACCGCCACCAAGCACACTCATGTGCCTTGGCCGTGGTCGAAACTAACTTGACCACACAGCTACCAGGCACGCCCATGCGCCATGGCCGTGGTTGATCCTAACTGAACCACATGGCTACCAAGCACGCCCCTATGCCATGGCCGTGTGGCAAAATTGGCCATTTGTAAGACCAAAATACCACCCATTTAGGGTCAAACCTACAAGCAAATCATCAATACATCTCATGCACATTTAACAACCATGAACATGTCAAAATAACCATTCAGTTTTTCTCAATCAAAACCACCTCCAAACATACCAATTTACAAGACTAAAACTTATGCATATTCAAACATAATTCATCCATATACTTACCCAAAAACTTGACCATTTCATATGCTTCCAAACCATACCAAATCATACATCACATAACAAAGATATTATGCAAGTTCTCAACTAATAACTAGCCAAATCACATGGCTAAGTTCATATAACAAACTTATAACAAATACTAGCCTATACATGCCATATCTAACTATTTACATTTCCAAAATGTACCAAATACAAGTTGAGTAGTGTGATGACGATCCTCGACAGTCTCGAGCCTTCAGCAGCTTCGACGGCCTATAAATCATAGAAAACACACACATAGAGTAAGCTTTCCAAAAGCTTAGTAAGTCATAATATAAATAAACTTAACATGAAAGGCATAATTGCAAATGGTTACATTGGCATAATTCATATTCATAGCAAATCTCTCACACATAAGCTTTGGTCCATATTCTTGGCCATAATTGCCACATTCATTCATTCAAGAATCATGTTCAATCATACTTTTCTTCAAATAAAAGTCATATAGGTACTTACCTTTTATACAAACTTAGTGTACATACCAAACGTACCTGAAACGAATATACATTCACGTAATTGTTCATAGCTTGGATTTGCCCGTTGAACCGTTCGAAATCTAATAGGATACTTGGTAACTCAGAATAATCGTACAATGCCAACGTCCCAGACGAGGTCTTACATGTAATCGAATATCGATGCCATTGTCCAAGATAGGGTCTTACACAAATCAATACAATGCGGATGTCCCAGACATGGTCATACACGTAAAACTCATATCGATGCCAACGTCCCAGACGTGGTCTTACACGTAAGATCATATCGACGCCAATGTCCTAGACGTGGTCTTACACGAATATCAAATCAATGCCAACGTCCCGGGCGTGGTCTTACATGATAACACAGAATAGATACCTTTGTATTCCTAAGTTCATACGGGACTTCTCAGACTTATCACTATATTGACATTATCCCGAAATTCATATACATAGCATCTCATAAGCATTCATTATCATTGATAGTCATGTAAACAAGCTCAATTCAATATAATTACATTTATTTGCAATATGACTTACCTCGGATTCGATTTAATGGAAATGGAAATGGAAACGGCTACTCGGTTACTTTCGCTTTCCCGCGATCTAAGTTCGTTTTCCTTAGTTCTTGATCTATACATGTTCAGAATTAACCTTTTTATTCATTAACTCATTCAATTCAATCCAAAGATACACATTTAGGGCTATTTGCAATTTAACCCTCACATTTGCACAATTTATCAATTTAGTCTATTTTTCTCAAAACATCAAATTCACAAAAATCATCACATACACATGCTTAGCCGAATGCTTATGAACATCATACAAGCCCATATTTTCCATCAAATTTTTTATTTAGTCCTTCAAGTTACTATTTTCTCAATTTAGCCCTAATTAGCTAAATTTATCAAAAATTCAAGAACAAAGTATGTTCATCTAGCTCAAATCTTTCATTTAACACCATAAATCATCACAAAGCTCAACATATCATCAATGGAATATCACACAAATATCATCAATTCACAAAATTGAGACATGGACTTGATAGTAGAGTAAGCAACGATTACAGAAACGTAGAAATTATCGAAAATCGACCGAAAACATACCTTGAATTTGGCTTGTAAGTAACCAAATATACAAATATACAAAGCTTCAAAGCTTTCTTTTTCTTTGTGTTTTCGGTGGAGAATGCATGAATGAATTCTCATTTCCATGCTAAATTTTATTAATTATCATGTTATTAACCTAATTACAAAATTATCCATATAATAAAACATATATAACATATGAATTCAAGGCTATTTAGTCATTGTGCCGTCCACTAACTTTATTATTGGCTAATTGCCTCATAAGGCCCTTACAATCAAAAACCACCTCAATTTGGCCAACAATCAAATAAATGACCACTTTTAAACTTTATGAGATTTAATCCTTTTATCTAAAATTTATTTATATTGTATAACATACTATTTATTCTTAAATATATAGTTTTTTTAGGTTATTATAAATATGTTTTATTTAAAATTATAAGTTATTTATTTATTTCATAATGTATTTTATTTATTATATCAAAATATACATATATTATGTTTTTTTATTTTGCAATATTTATTTATTATTAGGAATATGTCATTGCATGAAAAGTTTAATCTTGTATGAGAAGTTTACATATTTATTTTGTGATTTTTTATTATTTTATTATTTATCCATATATTCTATTTGTTCATACACTTTCATTTATTTACGATTGCTTTAGTGTAGGTATTTTTATTAGTCGTATATTATATTATTATTTTCTTTATTGCCTATATTAATATGAAATGTTAGTATACCATGATTGCTTTTGGTATTTATGTTTGATGATGGATTGAGGTGATATTTTCACATGGATCATCGATTAGAATAAAATACATTTTGCAAAATTACTATATTTTATCTAAAGGTTTTTTAAAAAAAATAAGGCAATGTTTTGTATTTAGAAATTCGGGAAATAGTGCCCCAACGTTCTGGGTTTCGATTTTCCGTTTGACTAAATAACTAAATATCCTTTTAATAAAATTTTGTAAATCATGAGACGATTTTAGTTACGAGGGTTTAAAAATATCATGTCCTAACGTGTTGGATGTGATGTTTGTATTCTTTCGGAACAAAGAAATCTCAAATTTTAACTCAAATTGTTCAGGTTTTTTTAAGAAATCATATTTTACATTTTTTTTAATTTCCAACATTAAGACATGATTTTATCGATTAGGTACCAATTTTTGGGCGTTATGAGGGTGCTAACCCTTCCGCATATGTAACCGACTCCCGAACTCGTTTTCTTGTATTTTGTGGACCAAAATTAAATGTTTTGAAATAAAACATTTTACAAGGTGATCTAATCACACCTAAGAAAAAAGGGATTGGTGGCGACTCCATTTCCGTTTTTTAAAGTCGATCCCCGTTTTTAGAAAAAAAATTAAAAATGGTTTCGACACAAGGTATGCAACAAAGTGATCAAAGCAGCAATGTTGCAACCACTGTGAAACGAAGCTCTCGGTTCCATGCAGGTTTCCAATACTACCCTTTAATTCGAGTATTTCCGATGTTTTTTCATCCATGGCGCTAACTCTCTATCAATATGAAAAATAAATAATCAACAGGCATAGATGGACTGGCAAATATGAAGCCCACTTGTGGGATAAGCTCTCATGGAATGTTATACAAAAGAAGAAAGGCAAACAAGGTAAACTATGTATCTTTATTGCATTTTACTTCTTTTTTAATATAAATTTCAATTTAGGATGCTTATAAACATGAATTGTCTATGTTCTTCCCTTCTTTCATTCTTTGGAATCGGCTCCGGGATCCTGCATTTTACCTTGGTGATTACATCACAAGTTCTTCATTTTTCTAACACATATATGCAACCTAAAGTTTTACTTGATAGGGTGAAAAGAAGATAAAAAAGATGAAATATTGAAAGGGTAGAAAAATAGATGCTTAGTTGGTAAGATGGAAAAATTAAAAGGAAAAAGTAATTTTCTTTCATTCCGTTGCTTGGTAGAGTTAAAAAAATAAAAGGAAACAAAATAAAACATTTGAAAAATGCATCATTTTGATCTAAGATATATTTCTCTCCCATTTTCTCTTTTATTCATCATTTCAATTTGAAAAGATTAATTTTTCTGCATTAAAATGGAAAATGATCATCTCATTTATTTTCTTTTCTCTAAATTTTCTTTCCTATCAAACAAGCTCAATTTATTTTCTTTTCACTTTATACTCCCTCCTTCCATCCCTCCACTTTTCCACTCAACCAAACACACTCAACTTTTTATATATATATTAATGTGAAAAGAGAATGATATCTTAGATGAACTTTGATCAAGTGCTTATGATGATGAAGAAGTTGCTGCAAGAGCATATGATTTAGCTGCACTTAAGTATTGAGGGACATCAACTTCCACCAATTTTCCAGTATGTATATCTTATATTCTCTTTTAACAAATTTGATTATCTTCTTGATTCAGTTTAAAGTGTTGGATACAAACATATATTCAACACCATTATATTCATTTTTCTAATTACTTTAATGTCTTTGGAGGGTCATATCTCGTATTCATGCCCAAAAATCTGTTGGATACAAATTTTGTAAGAAAAATAAAGAGTTGGAGCAACATATTCTTAATTAAAGTAGTATACTTAAACAACAGATCTAACTCACTCAATGGTTTCTGCAGATATCATATTATGAAAAGGAGATTGAAATAATGCAAACTGTAACCAAAGAGGAGTTCTTGGCCTCATTAAGAAGGTAAACACTTGATCTATCAAATCATAAACTAACCTATTATCTAAAGGATAAATAGTTAACACCCATTGGGTTTTTCTTTATTACAGAAAGAGCAGTGGGTTCTCAAGAGGAGTATCCAAGTACAGGGGAGCTGCAAAGTACTTTTCTTGATAATCTGGTGACCTATGCTCCTATATTTTTGGAGGATCATATCCTCGTATGTTTGAGACATATGTATTGCAAGCTAAAGATTCCTTTGGATAAAACGTGCAGGCACTACTATCACAATGTAAGATGGAAAGCAAGAATAGGGAGAGTGTTTGGAAACAAATATCTAAACCTTGGCAATTACAGTAAGTTCCTATACATTCCTGTGTTAAAAATATGTCAACCTTTCAGCCATGGTTTATGGTTGAAAACTATAACGGTTATATGATCTGCAAACACATAAGAGGAGGCTGCTCGTGCGCACGACATTGTGACAATCAAATTTAGAGGGATTAATTCCGTGACCAACTTCGATTTAAGTACTTATGCTGGCTGGTAAAGGCCCGAATTGACAAATAATACGGAAACAGAATCAGTTCAATCAACAAGTTGTTACAGTCTAATAGAACTGTTGTGCGGAACGTGTAAAAGAGTAAAATTATTGTACTGAAAAATCACACTAAGTTCAATTCCTAGGAAAGAGAGGTGGATCACAAGGATCGCTTAAGTACCAGGTCTTTCCTAGACAGAATATCCTCTATCGTAATTTAATAGCACAATAAATCACTACAATCACACTCACAAAATATGCAAAATAATACAATAAAGAACACTAGAACTTTAACGAGGTTCAGCAAATTTTGCCTACGTCCTCGGGCACTACCAAATATATTTCACTCCAGTAAAGATTTACAAAGAGAGAGAACAATGACTTAAGTAGAGAATAGCAAAATGTGGGTTGATAAAATGAGAAATTGTTACGCCTATTTATAGTTGAGGTTCAGGGATCAACTTGCAAAGTCTCTATACAATTAGGGACCAAAAAATTAAAAATATCTCATGCCAAATCTCAATCCCATTTTTGGTGCGTTAAATCCCAGATTTCTCAATCCCATTTTTGGTGCCTTAAATCCCAGATTTCTAGTGCCAACATTTTGATACCCATATCTTTGACTTTCCAAAGTACGAATAATTTCCAATAAGAACAATCTAAGCCCTCAATCAACTACCCTTTTGCTGTAGATCACTTCAACTCACCTAAAAAGCAAGAACATGTTGAAACCAAACTCCCAGTAATCAATGTCAAATCATACAAGTCTTCATCGCCTACTGCATTAAGTTTGCTCCTTCGATCTTCGGTATTTCAAGAACTGGTAGAAAAGAATGCAAATAATCGAAAATAATTTTATTACACACAAATATTACACAATACAAATACAATTTTTTTCTCTCTATACTAGCTGCTGCTAGTTTTTATCTCACACTTTTAATTTTTCTTCACTATATATATTACACTAACCTTATATAGTTTTTTTAAACCGACTCAAAGGCTGGTGTAATAAGCTTCTGGAGCTTCCAGCAAATCCATGCCTATCTAATATGCTTCACCACCAAATCTCTGTTTATCCTTGTCATTAAGGAAACTTTAAACAAGATTCCTTGTTGCTGTTTTGCCACCTTTGTAAACCAATTTAGTGCCATGTTTTAAGTCAATTTATAGAGCCACTCTTGGCTTCAAGTTTGCCCATATTGGGAAGTTGGTTTTTGTTGAACTTTGGCCTGCAATGCAACAACAGACCAGCATTGAAGCTGAACCAATGCAGCAGCAACATTTTGTTCATTTGTAACATATTTCAGTTGTTTTGTAATTTGACTTTGAATTATTATGATTAGTTGCTAATTTTGTATGATCTCTAATGTGATGTAATAGCTGATATGTCAGCTTCTTTTGTGTGTAATTTAAGCTATGTTTTAGTCAAGTATTAGTGGGAGCAGTTACACATTAGGTGGCTGCCTTGTATCACATATATATTCATTATCTTAATGAAATACAAGTGATGTTTTCAGTCATCTTCTTGTTCAAATTTTTCTTTGCATTCTTTCTTTGCTTCAAATCTCCTTAGTTTACATGTCCAAACACCAACAAATGGCAATCAGGGCCTCTATTGTTGGTCGCTTTCTTTGTGAGAAACCTTGAAGAGAAAGAAACTGAAGTTGTTTTTATTGTTGCTGCAAAAAGAGCTTTACACCACCACCACTACCTGTCTTTGTTGGTGAGAACTACCACATTTGGGTGATGAATATGAAAACTTACCTCCAAGCACATGATTTATGGAATGTGGTTGAGATTGACACAGAACCAGCTCCATTGAGGGCCAATCCCACTATTGCACAAATCAGACAGCATAGTGAAGAGTGTGCCAAGAAGCACAAAGCAATGGCATGCTTGCAAAATGGTGTGTCTGATGTGATCTTTACTCGAATAATGGCTTGTGACACTCCAAAGCAAGCCTGGGAGAAGCTAAAAGAAGAGCTTCTGGGGTCAGACAAGACCAGGCAGCAGCAACTGATCAACCTCAAGAGGGACTTTGAGAACTTGAAGATGAGAAAGTATGAAACAATCAAGTAGTACTATGATAGGATATTAGGCTCCTTAGAGATGATTTCAGTGAGAACAGAGTTGTTGAGAAGGTCATTACAACCCTTCCTAAAAATTTGAGTAAAAAATCTCCTCATTGGAGGACTCGAGAGACTTATCAACCATTTCATTTTCTGAGTTAATAAATGATCTGTATGCATTAGAGCAAAGAAGGGCCAACAGGCTGGAGGAGCATCCTGAAGTAGCTTTCCAAGAAAAAGCCAAAGAAAGCTCAGGTTCGAGCTACAAAGGAAAGAAACCATGGCTTGACAAGAGGGAAAGGCCAAAGAAGGATGCTGGAAAGAAGAAATTTCCACCATGCATTCACTGCAAAAGGTCCACACATTTGGAGAGGTGCTGCTGGTACAAGCCTGATATTCAGTGCAGGAGCTGCAAGCAGTTTGGTCATATAGAGAAGGTTTGTAAAATCAAAGGAAGGGCACAAACTCAACAGTAAAATCAAGCTCAGGAGGAGCATGTTTTCACTGTATCCTGTTATGCAACATCAAGCAAAGGTAGAAGGGACTTTTTAGTAGACAGTGGTTGCACTCATCATATGGTATCTGATGAAATGCTATTCAAGAATCTTGATAAAAGCTTTGCTTCCAAAGTTAAGATTAGAATTGAAACCTCATTGAAGCCAAAGGTAGAGGCAATGTTGTGATCAACACAAAGTCAGGTAACAAAATAATCTCAGATGTCTTTTTGTACCTGATATAGATCAGAATTTGCTTAGTGTTGGTCACTTAATAGAGAAGGGTTATTCACTTGTTTTCAAGAATAACTCCTGTGTTATTTAGGACACATTTGGTTAGGAACTAGTCACTGTAGCTATGAATGAAATATGCTTCATGCTGGATGTAAATCAATTGGAAAAGAAAGCCTATACTATTCTCACTGATAAAGCTAGTTTATGGCATAAAAGGTTAGGCCATGTCAATTATAGATCACTTGGTTTGCTGCACAAATTTGATCTGGTTGAAAACATGTCCAAGGTTGAGGTCAAAGATAGAGCTTGTGAAATTCGTTAGCTTGGGAAGCAAGTGAGACTGTCATTTCCAGTTAACAAGGCATGGAGGGCTTGAGACAAGCTTCAATTGGTTCATACTGACATTTGTGGACAAATGAAGACTTCTTCATTGAATAACAGCAGATACTTTGTGCTATTCATAGATGATTTTACAAGGTTATACTGGGTCAATTTTCTAAAGCAAAAATCTGAGGTACCTGAAGTATTTAGCAAGTTCAAAGCCTTAGCTGAGAATCAATCAGGTAACAAGATTAAGGCCTTGAGATCAGACAATGGAACTGAGTACTTTTAAACAAGTTTCAGAAGCTGCGTGACCAAGCTGGAATTCATCATCAACTGACAACCATCTATACTCCTCAGCAAAATGGAGTTTGGGAAAGAAAGAATCGAACAGTACTTGATATGGCAAGATGCCTACTATTTGAAAGCAAATTACCAAGCAAGTTTTGGGCTGAGGCTGTGAACACCTCAGTGTATCTACTCAACAGATTGCCAACCAATGTTGTCAAAGAAAAAACTCCTTCTGAAGCTTGGTTTGGACTTAAGCCAACAGTTTCATATCTAAAAGTGTTTGGCTACGTCTATTATACACTTATCCCAAGTAAGAAGAGAACCAAACTAGAGAAAAGATGTAACACGCCTTACCCATATTCTATGCCAGAACCGAGTGCGAGGCGTTACCATACTTGACTCACATGATCATACCACTTTAGGTTATCAAAATCCATTCCAAATTAAACTTTCTCGTTCTCATATCTAACCTCCTTATAATAGGCCTAAAGGCCCTAAACATACTTCCGAAAGGTTTCGAAAAAGAATCGAAACTTTTACACACTTAGAAAAATTTTACCTAAACAGGGGCCACACGCCCGTGGGAAATGGGACACGCCCGTGTGTCTACCCGTGTGGACAATTAGAGGGCTATCTTCCAAGCCATTTGCCACTCTATCAAGAAATCGCACTCATACCAAAACATTTCTGTATAAGATGACCCAATGTCACCTCTAAGAAATCAAAAAGAATCAAGACATCTACAAAAGCATACACTTCATGAAATTCATTTTCATTAAACACAAGAATTAGCCAAGTATTGGCCCAACTTTAATGACCATTTACAAAATGAATTGGAACAACCTTTGTAGCGAACACATTTGGCTTACCAATATGACATAACAAAATACTCAAGTCCTATACATGCCACATTCAAAATAAAACTAATTTTGGCTATTCCAAAAGTGGGCGATGGTGTGATCTCCAACTCTGACGTCCGCAACTTCTCGAGTTAACTTTGAAATACTACAAGGAAAAAGGGCAATGAAAAGGGGTAAGCATAAAGCTTAGTAAGTTTGCATGGAAATAAATAGCAACAATAAGCTCATAATAAGATCCACTGATAAACCGTAATATGAACATATTTTAATCCCACATTTAGCATACTTTTGGATGATTTAAGCCTTGAATTGTGGAATTTGGTGCTCCTAATCCTTTTTTTTTCATGTTTTATACTCAGGAGATCACTGGAGGATGAAAAGAAAGAGAAACGGGCCTAAAACAGAGTAAATGGGCCATATCACAAAATCAACACGGCCTGGGTCCAAGCCACACGGTCGTGCCACCTTAACAAACCCGAACACGGCCTGGCCACGATTTACACAGGCGTGTGCCATGGGCGTGTCCCTATCGTGACAAAGAAGAGTTTCATTCGAATTAGGGTACTTAGAGGCAAAGAAAGTCATTCCAAAAGCCTATATAAACACCCTAGAGGCCAACCTCCAGTGGGGAGGGCAGTGAGGCCGAAGAGCCAAGCCAAAGAGGCCAGAATTGTGGAATTTACTCAAAGAAAGCCAGTTGATTCATCTCAAGAAGTCGGAATCATACTCAAGACAGAGGATCTTCTCTTCAAATTCCTTCAGAGGGTTTTAGGGTTTTTCTTATGTTTTGTTTTATATTTTCTTCTGAGATGTATTCTTCTATGATTATGAACTAAACCCCTCAAATACCTGAGGGGGATGAAACCTAAGACGGATCTTGTTATTGTTTTCTGAAGTATATGATAAATACTTGATTTGTTCTTAATTATGTGTTCTTAATTCTTGCTTTGATATTTCAGGGTATTGATTCAAGTATTGATGTGCTTAAGCAGTGGAGCAAAAGTCCCTGTTTAAGAGTAGATCTAGCATAATTAAGCAGAGTTGATCGCAACCCTAGAAATAGGATGACGAAAATCTGGCAAATTAGGGTCAAACCTAATATGGGAGTCCATAGATCGAGTTAATGCAATTCTAGGGGTTTTAATTATAAAGAGATTTCAATTAATCAACCTAGGGTTAGACGTTAGTAGCCTCGAAAGAGGTATTAATATAAATTAGGGAATCCTACGGATGAAGTCAAGTGAATAAATCATCTGGTTCAGCGTTAAATATCAAGTGAAGTCTAGGTGGATTCTTCCTTGGGTATTGTCTTAATCAATTGGTTTTTCCTACAAGTATTTTCCCAATTCATTATCTTTGTCTTTGCATCATCTGCTTGATAGTTAGTTAATTTTAGATTAACTAATAAATCCTTTAATTTCTAGGCTAAATAATAAAAAGAAAGTTAGTATTAGTATTTTTGGTTCCTTTGGGTTCGACAATCCGGTCTTGCCACTAAACTATACTATTGTTCGATAGGTGCGCTTGCCTCAATCGTTGTCATAGTTAGTTTCTAGGCTCGATCATTCTTTTTATAAATTTTTGAGACTCTGACACACGATCATCCATCCATAACATTATTTGACCATACACAAGTTATAGGCTTCTTCCCATACTTACTCATACTTGCCCTTATTTAGCACATACCATGCCATATGTCGTAAATATTTCTTCGTGAATCATTCACGAGTACCTGTATTCACTCATTCACTTAACTTTAGTACTAATCTCATTTCTATTTCCAAGCTCATCAATTTATCCCATTAATCACTAGGGATACTCAAAGACACATATTCACTGTCATTAATTTAAGTACAAAGCCAAAGCCACATCCCAGATGTGGTCTTACATGGGTTCACCTCTGTGTGCCGATGCCATTTCCCAGATATGGTCTTATACGGAATCTCACATCAAATATCGATGCCATATCCCGGGTACGGTCTTATACGATTCTCATATTCAACACCAAAGCCATATCCCAGATATGGTCTTATACAGAATCTAAATTCGGTGCCGAGGCCATGTCCCGAACCTGGTCTTACACGGGACCCTTATCCATTCACGTCTCGATGATAGCATTTTCATATTCATTATAGTCCACTAGGACTTCCGCTTCTCAACTTACTCATTCAACATCATCTACTCAATTTAGTAGAACATCATGAATCAATATAATACCAAACATTCTCAACGTGCTAACATAAATGTTGAATTTATCACATACAAACTTACCTCGATTTCAAAATAAGCTAGATCGTCGACCTAGTCCGAGACTTTATTCTTTCCCCGATCGAGATTAGTTCTTGGTTCTTCTTGCTCTATAATAGCAAATTAGCTCGTTTCAATCTTCACATTAATAAAAGCATTTTAAAAATCATGCTTTGGCAAAATTATTATTTTTCCCTTAGACTTTGGCAAAATGACCATTTTACCCCTAGGCTCGAAAATCAATTCTAATCAAATTTCTACCTTCAACAAGCCTAGGTGAACATTTATTTCTCTTATAACTATCATCAAAACTTAACATTTCACACATTTACTACAAACTTTATAACATTCACAACAATGTCCGTTTAGGTGTTTTCATGATAACACCTCTTACAAAAGTTGTTTATCTAACAACTATGACTTATTTTCTTCCATAAAAATGCAGCAAACAACATAAAAGCTCTCATGGAAAAACCCCAAAGTTTTCACCATATTGCAAGATAGTCCCCTCTTTAGAAAGCTTAAGCTTTAGGGGTCCAAAAAGTACAATTTTTATCAAGAAATGATCACTAGAATACTTACTAGCAAGGAGAGAAGCTTGCTGAAAATTTGAGCTCTCAAACCCCTTAGTTTGCTGCCAATTTTCGGTGGAGAATAAGAGAGAAGAAGATGATATCTTCTTTTTCTTTATTTTAATATAAAACACCAATTTAGTCCACCTAATATCAACAACTTTGACCAATTTGACAATGTTTGTCTCCTATGGCCAGCCACTTTATTTCTTGGGGGTCTAATTGCACTTAAAGGCTTCCAATTAATGTTCTTTAGCTATTGAACACCTTTAGCTTATAAAATGGAACTTTCACACTTTATGCGATTTAGTCCTTTTTCGCGATTAAGCAATCGCTAAAATTAAAGCACCAAAATTTTCATGCAATTATATAATCATGCTCTGACTCGTAAATAACATAAAAATAATTTTTCTCTAACCTCGGATTAGTGACCCCGAAATCATTGTTCCAACTAGCCCCTAAATCAGGCTGTTACAATTCTCCCCCTTAAGGATTTTCGTCCCTAAAAATCTTACCGGTGAAAAGGTTGGGATATTGGTTTCTCATAAACTTCTCGGGCTCCCATGTAGCCTCTTCTATTCCATGCCTCTGCCATAGCAGTTTAACAAGAGCTATACTTTTTTTTCTTAACTGTTTGACCTCTCGTGCTAAAATCATAATTGGCTCTTCACCATAAGTCAAGTCCGGTTGCATTTCTACCTCTTTTGGTACTATTACATGTGAAGGGTCTGAACGGTATCAGCACAACATGGATACATGAAAGACATCATGAATCTTTTCCAACTCAAGTGGCAAGGCCAAGCAATAAGCTATCGGTCCTATCCTCTCGGTAACTTCATAAGGTTTGATAAAACACAGACTTAATTTGCCTTTCCGGCCAAATCTGAGGACCTTCCTCCATGGTGATACTCTCAGAAACACTTTATCACCTACTTGGAATTCAATCTCTTTCCTTTTTAAATCTGAGTAGGAATTTTGTCTATCAGAGGCCACTTTCAGACACTCGCGTATCACCTTTACTTTCTCTTCAGTTTCCCTAATCAAATCGACCTCGTGTATCTATTTCTCTCTGATTTCTGTCCAATAAAAGGGCGTTCAGCACTTGCGCCCATACAATGCCTCATAAGGCGCCATTTTCAAACTTGACTAGAAACTGTTGTTGTAAGTGAATTCCACCAACGGTAAGTATTCCTCCCAATTACCTTGAAATTCCAAAACAGAACATCGAAGCATGTCTTCGAGTATTTGAATTACTCTTTCCGACTGCCTGTCGGTTTGTGGATGGAAGGCTGTACTAAAACTCAATTTTGTACCCAAGGCCTCTTGTAGCTTTTTCCAAAACCGTGACGTGAATCTCGGATCTCTATCCGAAATAATCAATAATGGCACTCCATGAAGTCTCACCATCTCTTCCACATACAGATCCGCCAATTTATCAAGCGAATAGTCAACCCGTACTGGTATGAATGGGCCGACTTTGTGAGCCTATCAACTATGACCCACATAGCATCTTTCTTTTTGGGTTACAACGGTAATCATGTCAAAAAAGTCCATGGTAATACGATCCCACTTCCACTCGGGAATGATAATGGGCTGAAGTAGACCCAAAGATACTTGGTGTTCAGCCTTCACTTGCTGACAAATCAGACATCTCGATACAAACTCGGAAATGTCCTTCTTCATACTAGGCCACCAATACCATTTCCTCAAGTCATTATACATCTTCGTGCTGCCTGGGTGCACAGTTAAACATCCGCTATGTGCTTCATGCAAAATCTTCCGAATAAGTTCATCATTTCTCAGTACACAGACCCTACCTCGGAACATTAAGCATCCATCTGGACTTACCTGAAAGTCCGATTCAACATTTGACTCACATAACACTCTTTTGGCTTGCAATATCCGGTCCTCCTTCTGTGCTTCACAAACCTCTTGAAGAAACAATGGTCTAGCCCTCAATTCAACTAAAATGGAACCATCATCCAACAAATCCATCTGAGTATTCATGGCTCTTAGTGCGAATAATGATTTTCTACTCAAAGCATCTTTGACTATGTTCGCCTTTCCCGAATGGTAGGCAATCATTAACTCATAATCCTTAATCAGCTCCATCCATCTTCGTTGCCTTAAATTCAAATCCTTTTGAGTCATCAAATATTTTAGGCTTTTATGGTCGGTAAAAATCTGACACTTTTCACCATATAAATGGTTTCTCCATAGCTTCAATGAAAATAAAATTGCAGCTAACTCCGAGTCATGAGTCGGGTAATTCTTCTCGTGCGGCTTTAATTGTCTTGCGGCATATGCCATCATCTTGCCCTCTTGCATGACTACACAACCTGTAACACCCCTAACCCGTGTCTGTCGCTGGATTAGGGCTACGGGCATTACCAGATAAACCAAAACTTTTATTCAATCAATTAGGTCCTAATTGAACGTCCCTATAAAATGATTTAATTATAAACAGACAATCCCATAAGCATATATATGTAAGCTCATTTCAATATCATGCACACATTTATTTACCTGGCCGAATATACAAGGACATATATATAAAATTTTATGCACATTATACCATTAATTATAAATTCCTCGTCTATATCATTTCAAATCCAATCACTAGATCAACCACATATACAATTTGAACCTTATACCAAACCTATTTATTTCATTTTCGTTTTATAACAATCAAAAACATATGATTTCATGCATTTATAAACCGAACCTAATTGTTCAAATAGCATAGGCAAACATACAATACATATGCATATATGTATGCACTAATTTTCCCGATTCATAACAAAAATATCTCATAGTTCATAGATTCATGGAACATAAATCTAAAACTTGTCCATCCAATATCATACTATTCAAGCCGAACATAAGTTCATCTTCACACTCAAATTATAACATAAAAATGCACTTCCGAATACGTTGATTTCATAACCGTATAACCTCATTACCATTCACTTCTCAATAACTACTTATAAGCCAATCATTTCAAGTATATAATTCATAAAACATACCTTAAAACAATATAAGTCATCATCTAATATACATAAATATTTACTAGCACATAAGACTCATTTATTAACCATACCTAATTCTCTTTAGCATGTTAACTACATTTGAATATATCACAAAGGCTTGGCCGAATACACATACATGCATTACTCAATATAATTCATACTTCGTTAATCAACTAAAGTTGACATACATACATAAGCTCCGACTAATGCTCAACTACACATACCTACCTTGAATTATACCTGCAATTATTAACTTAAAAGCTGAAACTCTTGACTAATTTATCACAAACATTGACATTACAAACAAGCAATCATATATTACGCTTAATTCACGAGATGTAATTAAAAGAACAACCTCTAGCCGAATAGTTGAAGCCAAACATATTAATCACATAGGCAAGGGTAAATAGAACCGAACTTGATATGAAAATTTAAGCCATTTTCGCATGGCTACTATACATCATCAAAATGATATTCAAACATAGAGTTAGCCTATACATGCCTTAAGTTCAAAATCTAAACTTCGAAAATACCAAAACCAGTCGATAGTGTGGATGACTTCACTGATGATCCTCTGAGCTCGTAGCTTGATTAAAATCTATAAAACAGAACATTGAACACACACAGAGTAAGCTTGCTAGTTAATAAGTCTCAAGCAAAGGATAATATAATAATTAAACACTTAGACCTTTCATCTTTAAGCTTATGACATTGAATATAACATTTCAATATGTGAATTTAAACATGGCCGAATATTATTAACTCATTATCCTAAGTGTTTGCACTTTATTTCCATAAACATGTAATTCATCGAAACCAAAGAAATATACCACATGTATTCGCATACTCCAATTCATATGAGTACAACGTTCATATTAACCTTATAAACTTATTTATACACATACACAAACACTCAAATTCTTTCATTTTTAACATTTCACTTATAACTGATTCTCCAAAATAGCACATTTAAACTCAAATTCTATTATAATGTACATACACATCAATAGTAAACTCAATAACTCATATCATAATTCTTATCGAATCATCGACCATATCATATCATACTTAATTCAAATAATACTATACCAACTTACCTTACTCTTTATAAGTATAAAAGAAAAGGCTTATACTTACCTGAGCCTTTAGCTCATTACATTAAATATGTTTCACTATGTATGATTCATAATTTCTCTATTTATAACACATCACCGGCATCAAGCCTGCTAGGCATCAAAGCCCGAAATGTACACCGGCATTAAGCTTGCTAGACCAGAAGTCTGAGATTTGATCACCGGCATTTAGCCTGCTAGGCAATAAGCCCGAACATTTCACCGGCACAAGGCCTTCTAGGCAATAAGCCTGAAACATTTATTTCCAAACCAACTCATTCACATTACACAATAGCAATATCACAAATATCACATACAATTCACATACTATCACATAGTTAACTCAATGAATTCGATTATATACATTACTAAATTTCTTTCTCACATTCAGCTTTAACATGATTAATTCCACAATTTCATAATTCAATATGTATACTAGGTTATAATCAATTCTTACGAAATTAATTTGCTTAAAGACTTACCTCGACTGTCGACGGATAACATATACCGACTATTCGATAACCTTCGCCTTTCCCCGATCCAAATCCGTTTTTCTTTGTTCTTGATCTAAACACATTGAAATTTAGCTCATTCAAGTACATTTCATTTCAATTTAGTCCCAAAACACATAAATGGAAAATTACCATTTTACCCCTAATGTTTCACATTTTTACAATTTAATCCTATTTGCATAAAACACAAAATACACAAAATTTCTCAATACCACTCAAGGGCCGAATATTCATAGGGACTATACAAGTCCATTTCTTCCATTTATTTTGCAAATAAGCCCTTCTAAAAATTTATTTTTTACAAATAAGCCCTAAATACTCAATTTCACCAAAATTTCCAATTCAAAACTTGTTAATCTTTAACATATCTTTAATTTAAACTCATCAAACATCAAAAACCACATGAACATGTTAATGGCCGAACCACAAGCATACACACATTTAAAAATTCTACAATGGGTCAGCTAATATTCGAAGCAACGATCTCAAAAACGTAAAAATCAACAAAAACCGAGCTAAAATTCATACCTAATTAAGCTTGATAAGTGCCAAACTTAGCTTGGCTTTTCTCACTTCTTCACAAGCATATATTCGGCCAAAAGAAGATGGAATAAAACATGTTTTTGTTTATGTTTTAATTAACATATATGTAAAGAATTTGGTTGATTACTATTTTAACCTTTATACATTAATATATAAATAAATAATACTAAGGGTATTCATGGTATATGCCGCCCACTAACTATTAAAATGGGCTAATTGCCCTTTTAATACCCCATATTAAAAAGCCATTATCAAAAAGGCACTTTTCACTATGGTTTGCAACTTCTACACTTTACGCGATTAAGTCCTTTTTCTAAATTAAACACATAAACGATTAAATTTTTCTACGAAACTTTCACACACATTAATTCACATATAATAAACACAAAATATAATATTTAAATATTTCTCAGACTAGGATTCGTGGTCCCGAAACCGCCGTTTCGATTAGGGTCAAATTCGGTTTGTTACAACTCTTCCCCCTTAGGGATTTTCGTCCCCGAAAATCTTACCGTTAAACAAAGTCGGATATTGTTGCCTCATTGAATCCTCAGGCTCCCACGTAGCCTCTTCAACTCCGTGCCTATTCCACAGTACTTTCACTAGTGGAATTCTCTTGTTTCTCAACTCTTTCATTTCCCGAGCTAAAATACGGATCGGTTCTTCCTCATACGTCATATCGGATCGGATTTCAATCTCAGACGGAGCGATTACATGTGACGGATTTGATCTATATCTACGAAGCATCAAGACGTGAAATACGTTGTGTATCTTTTCTAGTTCAGAGGGCAACTTCAATCTATAAGCAACAGGCCCAATACGTTCGATGATCTCGTACGGTCCGATGAACCTCAGACTTAGTTTGCCTTTTCGACCAAATCGGAGTACCTTCTTCCACGGAGAAACTTTCAAGAATACCCGGTCGCCGACCTGAAACTCAATGTCTTTGCGCTTCGAATCAGCATAGGACTTTTGACGATCCAAGGTAGCTTTCAAACTATCTCTGATTATAGCCACTTTCTGTTCCGCCTCTTTAATCAAATCAACCCCGTGTATCTTATTTTCACTGAGTTCAGTCTAGTACAACGGTGTATGACACTTGCGACCGTATAGAGCTTCATAAGGTGCCATTTTGATACTCGATTGAAAACTATTCCACGTGCCTTCAAACTCGAGGACGCAACATCTCAACATGTCCTCAAGTATCTGAATGGTTCGTTCAGACTGACCGTCTGTCTGCGGATGAAAGGCTGTACTAAAGTGAAGTTTATTACCTACAGCATTTTGTAACTTCTTCCAAAACCGCGATGTGAATCTCGAGTCTCTGTCTGAAACAATGGAACTCGACACACCATGTAATCTCATAATTTGAGATATATACAACTCAGCAAGTTTATCAAGCGAATAGTCTGTACGAACCGGCACAAAGTGAGCTGATTTGGTCAGTCTATCTACTATAACCCAGACTGCATCTTTCTTGCTCGGTGTCGTAGGCAAACCGGATACAAAATTCATAGCGATTCTATCCCATTTCCATTCAGGTATCATGATCGGCTGAAGTAATCCAGAAGGCACTTGATGCTCAGCTTTTACTTGCTAACAAACTAAACACTTTGAAACAAATTCAGATATATCCCGCTTCATGCCAGGCGACCAATAGAACTGTTTCACATCATTATACATTCTCGTGCTACCCGGATGTACCGATAGTCGACTATTATGAGCCTCGTCCAAAATCATCTGAATCAAATCCATATTCCTGGGAACACATATTCGGCCTTTGAAGTTCAAACAATCATTTGCATTAATTTGAAACTCTGACTCTGCATCATTTTTACACTGAACCCGTCTAGCAATCATATCTTTGTCAACTTTCTGTGCATCACAAATTTGCTGAATAAACATCGGTCTTGCTTTCAACTCGGCTATGATCGAACCATCACCAGACATAACCATATGTGCGTTCAACGCACGAAGAGCAAACAATGATTTTTGACTTAAAGCATCTGTAACAATGTTAGCTTTCCCCGGATGGTAGTCAATCACTAATTCATAGTCTTTCAAAAGCTCTAACCATCTGCGTTGTCTCAAGTTCAAATCCTTTTGAGTCATTAAGTACTTCAGGCTTTTGGGATCTGAATAAACATGACATTTTTCACCGAACAAGTAATGACGCCATATTTTCAAAGCGAAAACTCTGGCTGGTAACTCCAAATCATGAGTCGGATAATTTCTTTCATGAGGCTTCAATTGTCTCGAAGCATAGGCTATGACTTTGCCTTCCTGCATCAAAACGCAACCCAAACCATTCAATGAAGCATCACTATAAACAATAAATTCTTTACCCGATTCAGGCTGAGTCAACACTGGAGCTTCGGTCAAAAGGGCTTTCAACTGATCGAAACTTTTCTGACACTTTTCCGACCACTCGAACTTAACATCTTTCTGTAGTAGCTTTGTCAAAGGTGTGGCTATCATGGAAAAACCTTTGACGAATTGTCTGTAGTATCCTACAAGTCCCAGAAAGCTTTGAATTTTGGAAACATTCTTTGGTGGTTTCCAATCAAGTATAGCCGATATTTTGTTCGGATCAACCCGAATACCTGATACTGAAACGACGTGACCCAAAAAGCTGACTTCCTTATCCAGAATTCACACTTACTAAACTTTGCATACAACTGTTGATCTCGCAAAGTTTGTAGCACCAATCTCAAATGCTCGGCATGCTCAGTTTCATCTCTAGAGTAGATCAGGATATCATCTATAAATACTACCACAGACCGATCCAAATACTGCCTGAAAACTCGATTCATCAAATCCATAAAAACAGCAGGTGCATTAGTAAGTCCAAAAGGCATGACTAGGAACTCAAAATGTCCGTACCTCGTTTGGAATGCAGTCTTTGGCACATCGGAATTTCTGACTCGCAACTGATAATAACCCGATCTCAAATCTATCTTCGAAAACACTGAAGCCCCTTTTAACTGATCAAACAAGTCATCAATCCAAGGCAACGGGTATTTATTCTTTATAGTCACCTTATTCAGCTGCCGATAATCAATACACATTCGCATAATTCCATCTTTCTTTTTCACAAATAGAACTGGTGCACCCCAAGGAGAGAAGCTCGGTCGTGCAAAGCCTCTATCTGTCAACTCTTGCAACTGTGCTTTGAACTCTTTCAATTCAGTAGGTGCCATCTGATACGGAGCTATCGGAATCGGATTCGTCCCCGATACTAATTTAATACCAAACTCTATCTCTCGAACTGGCGGTAAACCCGGCAATTCTTCAGGGAACACCTCTGGGTATTCACATACAATTGGTACAGATTCAATATTTTTTTCAGACACTTAATTATCCAACACATAAGCCAAGTAAGCCTCACATCCTTTTCTCACATGCTTACGAGCTAGCATCGAGGATATTATTGCCAGTAGCCCACTCAGATCATTTGATTCAATCCGGATGATCTCATTGTTCAGACATTTCAAATCAATAATCTTTCTTTTGCAATTTACCAAAGCATCATGCAAAGCTAACCAGTCCATTCCCAAAATTATGTCGAACTCGTCAAAAGGCAACAACATTAAATCGACTGGAAAACAGGAATCCCGAATCATCAACGGGCAACCTTTACACATTTTATCAACGAAAACACATCTACCCAAAGGGTTGGACACACGGATCACAAACTCAGTAGACTCAACAGGCAAAATCTTACTGGATACTAGAGTTTCAAACACATATGAATGAGTCGAACCAGGATCAATCAATGCAATCACAGTAGTATCATAAAGTGTGAAAGTACCGGTAATGACATCTGGGGAAGAAGCATCCTTTCTGGATCGTATAGCATAAGCTCTAGCTGGTGCTCGGGCTTCTGATCGAACTGCAGTGTCCTTCGTCCCTCTCTAACTGCCGCCTACATTGCCTTAATGTCTGGGTGGTCTACCTCGTGCTGACGTGTTGCTCGATTTAATGTTCTGAACCGTATTTTGGTCGGCTAGCATCGGACACTCTCGAATAAAATGATCTGATGATCCACATTTAAAGCAGGACTGATTACGGAATCTACAACTCCCAGAATGCCATTTTCCACAATGCTTGCACTCAGTTCGATTCTGCTAAACATTATCAACACTAGCCATCGAAGTGGCTCGGGAACTCACTAGAGGTCGATCTCGTCTAGACAGGTCTGAAGTAGCTTTATGTCGACTAAAGTCATCTCTGAACTTCTTAGATGCTGAACGGAAAGTCTTACTCGATGATCTTTTTCGAGTGTCTCTAGCTTCTATTTCAGCCTTTCTTTTCTCTTTCCCAAGCTCTTCAGCTTTGCAAGCTCGTTCGACAAGTACTACGAACTCTTTGATTTCAAGAATGCCAACAAGCAACTTTATGTCTTCATTCAGACCGTCTTCAAATCTTTTGCACATAATGGCTTCAGTTGATATACACTCTCGGGCATAACAGCTCAATCTGACAAACTTCCGCTCATATTCCGTCACAGTCATACGACCCTGTTTCAGTTCCAGAAATTATTTTCGTTTTTGATCAATGAATCTCTGACTGATAAATTTCTTACAGAACTCGATTTGGAAGAAATCCCAAGGCACTTTTTCTTTCGGAACCACTGATACTAGTGTATTCCACCAGTGATATGCAGTGTCCCGAAGTAGAGATATAGCACACTTCAGGCATTCATCTAGAGTACAGGATAGCTCATCGAGTACCCGAATAGTGTTATCAATCCACATCTCAACTCGCTCTGCGTCATCATCATCATTAGCTTTGAATTCTTCAGCCCCATATTTTTTGATTTTATCAACATGAGGCCTACTAGATCTCATCGGATCTATCATCGGAGGTGCTGTAGGTACCAGAGTTGGATTATTCGAGGGTGGAGATTGTTGTACAGCCGGATTATTCTGAACAAACTGGGTAAACCATTCATTCATCATCTGGTAGAAGGCTTGTTTAGCCTCCCCCACATGGCTACCCGAAGCTGGTCGAGAGTCTACCGGCACTGATCCACGTGCACGATCAGGCGGTACACTCTCCACATCATCTGCTACGGCTCTGTCAGGATCGAAATCCATTTACTATATAAAACACAGTTGGAAATGTCAGAAGTCACCACACTATCATATATATAGTTAAGGCATGTATAGCTAGACTCTCACGCGCTACGGTAGTCCAAGAATTGACTAAACTGTAAGCTCTGATACCAATAAAATGTAACACCCCTAACCCGTGTCCATCACCGGATTAGGGCTACGGGCATTACCAGATAAACCAAAACTTTTATTCAATCAATTAGGTCCTAATTGAACGTCCCTATAAAATGATTTAATTATAAACAGACAATCCCATAAGCATATATATGTAAGCTCATTTCAATATCATGCACACATTTATTTACCTGGCCGAATATACAAGGACATATATATAAAATTTTATGCACATTATACCATTAATTATAAATTCCTAGTCTATATCATTTCAAATCCAATCACTAGATCAACCACATATACAATTTGAACCTTATACCAAACCTATTTATTTCATTTTCGTTTTATAACAATCAAAAACATATGATTTCATGCATTTATAAACCGAACCTAATTGTTCAAATAGCATAGGCAAACATACAATACATATGCATATATGTATGCACTAATTTTCCCGATTCATAACAAAAATATCTCATAGTTCATAGATTCATGGAACATAAATCTAAAACTTGTCCATCCAATATCATACTATTCAAGCCGAACATAAGTTCATCTTCACACTCAAATTATAACATAAAAATGCACTTCCGAATACGTTGATTTCATAACCGTATAACCTCATTACCATTCACTTCTCAACAACTACTTATAAGCCAATCATTTCAAGTATATAATTCATAAAACATACCTTAAAACAATATAAGTCATCATCTAATATACATAAATATTTACTAGCACATAAGACTCATTTATTAACCATACTTAATTCTCTTTAGCATGTTAACTACATTTGAATATATCACAAAGGCTTGGTCGAATACACATACATACATTACTCAATATAATTCATACTTCGTTAATCAACTAAAGTTGACATACATACATAAGCTCCGACTAATGCTCAACTACACATACCTACCTTGAATTATACCTGCAATTATTAACTTAAAAGCTAAAACTCTTGACTAATTTATCACAAACATTGACATTACAAACAAGAAATCATATATTACGCTTAATTCACGAGATGTAATTAAAAGAACAGCCTCTAGCCGAATAGTTGAAGCCAAACATATTAATCACATAGGCAAGGGTAAATAGAACCGAACTTGATATGAAAATTTAAGCCATTTTCGCATGGCTACTATACATCATCAAAATGATATTCAAACATAGAGTTAGCCTATACATGCCTTAAGTTCAAAATCTAAACTTCGAAAATACCAAAACCAGTCGATAGTGTGGATGACTTCACTGATGATCCTCTGAGCTCGTAGCTTGATTAAAATCTATAAAACAGAACATTGAACACACACAGAGTAAGCTTGCTAGTTAATAAGTCTCAAGCAAAGGATAATATAATAATTAAACACTTAGACCTTTCATCTTTAAGCTTATGACATTGAATATAACATTTCAATATGTGAATTTAAACATGGCCGAATATTATTAACTCATTATCCTAAGTGTTTGCACTTTATTTCCATAAACATGTAATTCATCGAAACCAAAGAAATATACCATATGTATTCGCATACTCCAATTCATATGAGTACAACGTTCATATTAACCTTATAAACTTATTTATACACATACACAAACACTCAAATTCTTTCATTTTTAACATTTCACTTATAACTGATTCTCCAAAATAGCACATTTAAACTCAAATTCTATTATAATGTTCATACACATCAATAGTAAACTCAATAACACATATCATAATTCTTATCGAATCATCGACCATATCATATCATACTTAATTCAAATAATACTATACCAACTTACCTTACTCTTTATAAGTATAAAAGAAAAGGCTTATACTTACCTGAGCCTTTAGCTCATTGCATTAAATATGTTTCACTATGTATGATTCATAATTTCTCTATTTATAACACATCACCGGCATCAAGCCTGCTAGGCATCAAAGCCCGAAATGTACACCGGCATTAAGCTTGCTAGACCAGAAGTCTGAGATTTGATCACCGGCATTTAGCCTGCTAGGCAATAAGCCCGAACATTTCACCGGCACAAGGCCTTCTAGGCAATAAGCCCGAAACATTTATTTCCAAACCAACTCATTCACATTACACAATAGCAATATCACAAATATCACATACAATTCACATACTATCACCTAGTTAACTCAATGAATTCGATTATATACATTACTAAATTTCTTTCTCACATTCGGCTTTAACATGATTAATTCCACAATTTCATAATTCAATATGTATACTAGGTTATAATCAATTCTTACGAAATTAATTTGCTTAAAGACTTACCTCGACTGTCGACGGATAACATATACCGACTATTCGATAACCTTCGCCTTTCCTCGATCCAAATCCGTTTTTCTTTGTTCTTGATCTAAACACATTGAAATTTAGCTCATTCAAGTACATTTCATTTCAATTTAGTCCCAAAACACATAAATGGCAAATTACCATTTTACCCCTAATGTTTCACATTTTTACAATTTAATCCTATTTGCATAAAACACAAAATACACAAAATTTCTCAATACCACTCAAGGGCCGAATATTCATAGGGACTATACAAGTCCATTTCTTTCATTTATTTTGCAAATAAGCCCTTCTAAAAATTTATTTTTTACAAATAAGCCCTAAATACTCAATTTCACCAAAATTTCCAATTCAAAACTTGTTAATCTTTAACATATCTTTAATTTAAACTCATCAAACATCAAAAATCACATGAACATGTTAATGGCCGAACCTCAAGCATACACACATTTAAAAATTCTACCATGGGTCAGCTAATATTCGAAGCAACGATCTCAAAAACGTAAAAATCAACAAAAACCGAGCTAAAATTCATACCTAATTAAGCTTGATAAGTGCCAAACTTAGCTTGGCTTTTCTCACTTCTTCACAAGCATATATTCGGCCAAAAGAAGATGGAATAAAACATGTTTTTGTTTATGTTTTAATTAACATATATGTAAAGAATTTGGTTGATTACTAATTTAACCTTTATACATTAATATATAAATAAATAATACTAAGGGTATTCATGGTATATGCCGCCCACTAACTATTAAAATGGGCTAATTGCCCTTTTAATACCCCATATTAAAAAGCCATTATCAAAAAGGCACTTTTCACTATGGTTTGCAACTTCTACACTTTACGCGATTAAGTCCTTTTTCTAAATTAAACACATAAACGATTAAATTTTTCTACAAAACTTTCACACACATTAATTCACATATAATAAACACAAAATATAATATTTAAATATTTCTCGAACTCGGGTTCGTGGTCCCGAAACCACTATTTCGATTAGGGTCAAATTCGATTTGTTACACAACCCAATCCATTTAGGGATGCGTCACTATAAACCATAAATTCTCTTCCTGATTTAGGTTGTACCAAAACGGGAGCCTCAGTCAACAATGCCTTTAGTTTCTCAAAACTCTGTTGGCACTTCTCTGACCAATCAAACTTCACATCTGTTTGTAATAATCTTGTCATCGGAGTAGCTATCATGGAAAACCCCTTGACAAAACGCCTATAATAGCCGGCTAGGCCTAGAAAACTCCTTACTTCAGTTACATTCCTCGGTGCTTTCCAGTCAACAATGGCTGAGATTTTACTCGAGTCGACTCTAATTCCATCTCCCGAGACAATGTGCCCCAAAAATCCTACTTCCTTAAGCCAAATTCACTCTTGCTGAACTTGGCATACGATTGTTTTTTCTCTCAAAATTTGCAGAACCATACTCAAATGCTTGGCTTGCTCGTTCTCATCTCAAGAGTAGATCAGGATGTCATCGATGAAGACCATTACAAACTTTTCCAAGTATGGCCGAAAAATGCAGTTCATCAGGTCCATATAAACGACAGGGGCATTCGTTAGACCAAAAGGCATGACCAAAAATTCATAGTGGCCATACCTAGTCCTAAATGCGGTTTTTGGTACATCCGAGTCCTTGACTCTCAACTGATAGTACCCATACCTTAAGTCTATCTTGGAAACAATGTGGCTCCCATTAATTGATCAAATAAATTATTGATTCTCGGCAACGGGTACTTGTTCTTCACAGTTACCTTGTTGAGTTGTCGATAATCTATGCATAACCTCATGGAACCATCTTTCTTCTTCACAAATAATACGGGAGCACCCCATGGAGAATAACTCGATCTTGCGAAACCTTTATCCGTTAGTTCTTGCAACTACGCTTTCAACTCTTTTAGCTCGGTTAGAGCCATTCTATATGGAGCAATAGAAATGGGGGCGGTACCCAGAGCTAGCTCAATCCCGAATTCAATCTCTCTAATCGGAGGTAATTCTTCTGGGAAAACATCTAGATACTCGCATACTATGGATACCGACTCAATTTTCAACTCAGTCTCTTTAGTATTCATCACAAAGGCAAGGTAAGATTCGTACCCCTTTCTTAAATACTTCTGAGTCAATAATGAAGATATCACTGCTGGCAATCTGTCTTGCTCATCTGATTCAACACGAATAAGATCCCCATTTTCACAGTTTAACTCAATAAACTTTCTCCCGCAATTTACTATCACACCATGAGTAGCTAACCAATCCATCCCAAGGATGACATCGAACTCGTCAAACGACAATAACATAAGATCAACCGGAAAGCAATGACCCCTAATCATCAAAGGTCTGTCAACCAACACATACTTGTCTAAAGGATTAGACACTCTTATTACAAATTCAGTAGACTCTATAGGCATGCTCATGCTAGAGACTAATTTCATGCATATGTATGAGTGGATAGATCCCGGATCAATTAAAGCTATAACCCAAGTATCATAGAGAGAAAATGTACCCGTGATTACGTCAGGGGAAGATGCCTCTTCACAAGCACGAATGGCATATGTTCTCAGCGGTGCTCTACCCTCAACTCTTGCAGTTTGCTCCTTAGATAAATTCTTGCCACCCATTTCATTTCCCAGGTTTCTTTGTGGTCTTCCTCTAGCCATACTTCCCGGTCTTACATTCTGAGACTTCTCTTTCTCATCCACCTCGGGGCAATCTCTGAAAAAATGGTCTAGAGACCCACACTTGAAACAAGCCTTCTCGTTTGCTCGACACTCACCGAAATGACGTCTGCCACACTAACAACTGATGTGGTCCGCATTTTAGACCCCGAAAACTATTTGCCCTTACTTCAGTTTGAAAACTCGGCTGAAGTGGCTGATCGAGTAGCGAGATCCCTCGATTTCTTAGATAGGATTGGAATGACTTATTCAGTTGTCTTTTCCTCGAGTCACGGGACTCAATCTCAGCTCTTCTTTTCTCTTTAGCCAACTCTTCGGCTTTGTAAGCTCTATCCACCAACACTACAAATTCTTTTCGTTCGAGGACTCTAACATATAAACGGATATCTTCATTTAACCCGTCTTCGAACCTTTTACACATGATGGCCTCGGTAGACACGCACTCCCGGGCATACTTACTAAGCCTTACAAACTCACGTTCGTATTCAGTCACCGCCATTCGACCTTGCTTTAGTTCCAAGAACTCTTTCCTCTTCTGGTCAATGAATCTTTGGTTGATATACTTCTTCCGAAATTTCTCTTGGAAGAATCCCCAGCTAACTCTCTCCCTTGGTACCACTGACACAAGGGTGTTCCACCATTGATAGGCTGAATCTCTCAAGAGAGACACTACACACTTCATGCACTCCTCAGGTGTGCATGACAACTCGTCGAATACCCTGATGGTATTCTCCAACCAGAATTCTGCCCTCTCCGGGTCATCGTCCTTACTAGCACGGAATTCCTCTGCTCCTTGTTTCTGGATCTTATCGATCGGAGGTCTTTCTCTTCTTACTACCTCAAGCACTTCAAGAGCTACGGGAGCGGGTTGAGGAATAGGTGAGGATGGAGGGGGCTGAGCATTAGGATTTGCTCGGGTATACTCAGTATACCAGTTGCTCATCAGATGGAGAAAAGCTTCTTGGGCCTCTTCTCCCTGACCCATTGTCTCAGGTCTACTCTCTACTGGCGCGGTCTCTTGCGCGGGAGCCGGCGCATTACTTGCAGCATCATCGGCTACAGCTCAGTTGGTATCAAGGTCTATTTACAATATAAAAACACAATTCAAATCGTCAGGAGTTGTCACACTGTTATTACACAATTACTCTTACGTATCGCATGTATAACTATACTCATACTTACACTACATTAGTCCGAGAATCGACTAAACTGTAGCTCTGATCCCAATAAATGTAACACCCCTTACCCGTATTCTATGCCGGAACTGAGTGCAAGGCGTTACCGTACTTGACTCACATGATCATACCACTTTAGGTTATCAAAATTCATTTCAAATTAAACTTTCCCATTCTCATATCTAACCTCCTTATAATGGGCCTGTAACATCCCCAAACCCGGCCCATTCGTTACGACCGAATCTGGTTATGTCACTGGGAAAAGACGGTTGAAAAATCTTCTTCACTTTCGAATAAACCTTGAAGAAATTAACTTTTGAAAACCTTGTTCATTTATTACCTTATGAAAAACTTTGAAGTTATAAATTAGCTGAATTAGGAAGACTTTATTAAACATTATCTTCATAAATAGGTTGCTAGGATTAACCTCATTTTCACATAGCAATTTAATTTAAATAACCATAGTTGAAGTAATACCAGAATAATAAAATCACTTATAAAATAATTCCAAAAATAAATTAAAGCGGCCTTTATTACAACCATTATTTTAATGAAATACTTAATATTTAATATAACTAAAAACTTCTCCTTCGGCATGGGCCACCCTGTGTCCTCTCCGATCCCGGTCCATCTCATGAATCACCTGAAATGTTAGGAAAATAATTGGGTGAGTCCACAGACTCAGTGCATAATCAAAACACAGATTTTCCGCGTATGGGCTAGGCCCATTACCAAACAATTCATATCGCTAGTCCTGCACATATGCATCTCAGCCCAACCCAAAACCAACCGTACGCCAACCTTAGCAGACTCCCTGCCTAAGGCCGTGGATAAACCACCACTGATCACATCGTGATCCAAAATCCTTACCTTGGCAACTCACTGCTCAAGGCCGTGGCTGAGCCACCGATCAACCAAATGATCTCAACATCAACAACCGTCTACGGTGACGCACATAGCCATCAACCACCGAGATGGGCACCGAGCCAACACCTCCCTTGAGGTAGCACACAGCAAACCCTCAAGCGCTAATGTAGCCGGAGCTATCATTAAACCACGTACACCTTGTGTACACTTCCTCCTTCATCGAATCAAGCCACCTCCCATATATGTATGAAAAAGGTAATATGTCAGATCATAACAAAAGAGAAGGCATCTCATGTAAAATACCAAATCATGTATTTATCACAAATAATTTCATACCAAAGACTTTACTCACCTGACATACGGTTACCCAAAATAACCATTCACCACACACAAACCATCACATTCGGCAACCACACAACACATATATGTAAACATATTTAACAAACCAACAATCGTAGAAAATAGTGCGTTGATTACGCACCTGCTTGCTACAGTCAACTAAACCTCGAAGTCACACGCTGCCCCTAAAAGCTTGTCGAAACCCCCTAAAGGAAACCATATTAGATTCGGCTTCAAAACCAATAAACATCAAGAAGTGGCCTTTGGCCGAACACCTACCACTTCTTACCTTGATGAGTAGCCGAATTCAAACAGCCCCCTAAATGCTCCCTCACACCAGCTTAACAATAGATCCCCTTCGGCTAATCAGGAAAGACTGAAAGGTTCGGCAAGGCTCTTTAAATGGTGTTGGGGTATTCGGCAATGGCAAGTTTTGGAGGTGGTTTCGGTTAAAACGAAGGTTAAAAGAATAGGAGAAGGAAGAGTGGAAGGTTCGGCCACCTAGCAAACTTGAGATGAAAAAGAAATGTTTTGGAAGAAAAGGTTTCGGCTACCAAAGTGGTGGAGAGCAAAAATACTAGCAATTCGGCAAAGAGAGCAAATGGTGAAAGGAACCAAAAGGTGAGCACTTCCCCCTATTTATAGCATTCGGCACCTTCCCACATGAAGAATCCATCATTCGGCCATCAACTACTAATTCAAATTAATTTGAATTAGTTCAATTCAAAAACAATCTGAGTTGTTCCACTATTATCCCACTTATCCAAATCAAAATAAATAATAATAATCCTACCATAATAAAAATAAATACTAGATAAAACTAGTCCCACATTCGGCCATGGCTGCTCCAAATCCCAAAATTCTTTCCTAAAAACACTCAATACCAACCAATTCAAATTAAATTAAAAACCCACCTTTAATCCAACACTACCTCTTTCAAATAAAATACAAAAAATAGAATAAATAAAAGATAAACTATTAACTATACATCCAGCCGAATTTTAAAAAAACAACACCCCCAGCTTATCTTATCTCCTTTTAGCTCCCACGTGCAGGCCACCATCCCCTACCTCTTCACGCCAGGATAGGAAAATAAAAATTCCAACTGCAGCAGCCATGGTTCGAACCTGGGACCAACCTGCTGCACACCTTTCCCCCAACGCCCAGGCCACTCGGCCATATTGAATTTCTTGACATAAAGCCCCCACATTTATTTTTAACTCCTTCCTACTCCAGCCCATCACAATTAAAATATAAAACGCCAAAACTGCTGCTGCCCCTACTCGAACCAGCGCCCTTCTCCCCCTTCAGCGCCTAAGTGGCGCATGAGAGCCACCTCGCCTAGCTATTCCTTGTGCCAAAAATTACCGAAAAAATATACTTAAGGCCTCCCCCGATTCCCTTCTTTACACTAAAAATCCAAAATTTTCTAAAGTCTTCCCCTTGAGTCCAAACATTCTTAACACCTCTCAAACACATCCAAGCCTACCTAAAACCTACTAGAACATGAATTATACCCAACATGCGTAGCCCCTAAACCAGGGTGTTACAACTCTACCCTCCTTAAAATAATTTCGTCCCCGAAATTACTTGTCTAAACTAATAGTCCAATTCCTCCCACTCCGCTATAGCTGCGCACTCTGATCTTAAAGAGCTAACATACCTTCTAGGCACAGTTTCTAAGTTCATACTCAAGGTTCCAACTACTTTACGAACAACAAATCAAACAGTCACCAAAATGAACAAAACAGCAGAGACTATTCCAGACATAAGCGACTTACCAACTGACACATCAGGCACATCATTATCCTCTCTCCGACGGACTGCATAAACCAGACCTGGCTGCCTTGCCTCAGTGCCACCATTACTGCGGTCTACTGTTACACGACCTCGGCCGAAACCATTTCTTCCATGGTTCAGACCACGACCTCTCGTTGCCTGCTGACCACCTCTGCCTGGTTGCACAAAACCTTGACCCACTATCCGAGTCCTATTCGGATCCTGGGGACAATCCTTAACTAGATGAGTTTTGGACTTGCATCTGAAGCATTCCTGAACCCGATTCCAGCACTCGCCAACATGATACCTTCCGCACTGCGCACACGGACGATCTGGATTTCCGGCGGCCAGCTTAGCAATATAAACAGGAGTCTCAACCCTCGGTCTTTTCTGGACCCTCTCAACCACTTCTGGCGATCCAACACTTCTCTTATCACGGTTCCTTTCTCTATTGTGCCTCTCAGCCTTCTTGACCTCCTCAGCTATTCGAGCTTTCTCCACTAAAACGGCGAAGTCCCTTTCCTGATGCGGAGCAATCAAAACTCGCAGCTCATCCCGCAGACCATCTTCAAATCTGACACATCTCTCATAATCCGTTGCCACGATGCCCCGAGCATACCGGCTCAAACGCAGAAACTCAGCTTCGTACTCCGCTATTGACTTGCCTCCTTGCACCAGATTGAGGAACGCCTTCCTCTGAGCATCCACATAGCTCGCTCCGACAAACTTCCCTTCAAACTTGATCTTAAAATAGCCCCAGTCCACTCGATCTGCAGGGGTACTTTCCTTAACCGTGAGCCACCACTGGTAGGCTTCATCCCATAGCAACGAAACAACACCTTTAAGCTTCTCCTCAGCAGTCAAGTCTAAGTCGTCCATAATCCTTTCAACAGCCTCTAGCCAGTACTCTGCCACGTTCGGAGCTACCCCAGACACTCCTCTGAAAACCTCAGCTCCATTCGCCCTAAGCCTTTCGGGCACTGACTTCCGAGTCCTATTGCCCACATTGGCTCCTGCCACTCGTTCGAGCACTCGCAGCACAGCTTGTGACACTACGTCGTCTCCTCCAGTCTGATCCTGCTGTTCCACCTCCACAGCTGGTGGCGGCACATCGCTTTCTGACCCATGGCGTGACCTAACCGGTTCCGATACTGACACCCTGCCTCTACCACGTCCACGAGTATTGCGACCACGCCCCCTAGAACTCATATCTAGCGCCTCGATTTAGTCTGTTTAGAAAGTTTTATGGATTAGAAATTCTTGTTTCACTATTTTATCCACGAGCAATTTTATGCAATAAAGTTTTCGAGAGTAGCTCTTTCGAGCAATCAAGTTTCCTTCCCTACCTAGGGGTAATTTCGTCATTTTCCTATAGGGGTATATCAGTAATAACTTAGGGTCAATTTTGAAAATAGTTTTCCAACTTAAAGATATCTCAAAATTTACAAAGTCACAGGGGTTATCTTGAAAATTTTGTTTCTCAAACAAAGTGTGTTGCAAAAATTCCAAAAAGTAGGGTTATTTTCGTAATTTTGAAAATCATGGGCATTTTCGTAAATTCTCCAAATCGAAATACCACTGTATTTCATAAAATAGGGTTTTCTGATATTTGGTAAAATAGGAATATTTCAGTAAAAGTTGAGAGAGAAAACTGAAAATTTAGAAACCAAGGGCATTTCGGTAATTTTATCAACCAGGGGTATTTTCGTAAATTTTCACAAACCAAGGTATCTTAATATTTAAAAACTCGAGATTTTGGTATTTTACCAAGTAAAAAGCATTTTATCAAAAATTGAGGGTAGAACGGTAATTTTGCAATGCAGGGGTATTTTTGTAATTTTGCCACTAGGGGCATTTTGGTAATTTTGTAAATCGAAAAACGTCCTTCAAAATCAGATTTAGGGTTTCATAAACCAAAGGAGTAGATTTGAAAATTTAAAACTAAGGGTTTGAAAAAAAAAAGAAAAAAAAACAGCAAGGCTAATCCCTTTCGGGTTTTAAAAATCGGTTTAGCCTATGAACAAGTCCTCTTGGTTAAGGTGAACCATAGCTACGCACCAGGTAGGATTCCTGCGAAGAGGAGGTGAGTCACTAGGACTGCTTAAGTACCAAGCTCTTCCGGATCCAATCCTAGACATGCGCACCAAGGTTACCACACCTTAACTCGGCGACTTACTTCACAGGTTTGTTTAAGAGCTTTAAGTTTTATGCAAATGTTTTGAGTAGTCTAATCCTAGGGTTCAACTGATCCTAATTCACTAATCTACGAGCCCAACAAAGCCCATAACAGTTCATATAACAAATTACTTCACAAGTCTGAAGTACTTACCTGGTGGACTCGGGCCGGAGGTACAGGTGCCATGCCAGAAAAACCTGAAAAAGTTTCTTAAAAGCCCATATTTTTGAAAAGCCCATTTTAAAATGTTTTTGGGCCCAAATCCCTCAAAGTCGAATTTTGAACCTGGCTCTGATACCAAACTGTAACACCCCCAAACCCGGCCCATTCGTTACGACCGAATCTGGTTATGTCACTGGGAAAAGACGGTTGAAAAATCTTCTTCACTTTCGAATAAACCTTGAAGAAATTAACTTTTGAAAACCTTGTTCATTTATTACCTTATGAAAAACTTTGAAGTTATAAATTAGCTGAATTAGGAAGACTTTATTAAACATTATCTTCATAAATAGGTTGCTAGGATTAACCTCATTTTCACATAGCAATTTAATTTAAATAACCATAGTTGAAGTAATACCAGAATAATAAAATCACTTATAAAATAATTCCAAAAATAAATTAAAGCGGCCTTTATTACAACCATTATTTTAATGAAATACTTAATATTTAATATAACTAAAAACTTCTCCTTCGGCATGGGCCACCCTGTGTCCTCTCCGATCCCGGTCCATCTCATGAATCACCTGAAATGTTAGGAAAATAATTGGGTGAGTCCACAAACTCAGTGCATAATCAAAACACAGATTTTCCGCGTATGGGCTAGGCCCATTACCAAACAATTCATATCGCTAGTCCTGCACATATGCAGCTCAGCCCAACCCACAAACCAACCGTACGCCAACCTTAGCAGACTCCCTGCCTAAGGCCGTGGATAAACCACCACTGATCACATCGTGATCCAAAATCCTTACCTTGGCAACTCACTGCTCAAGGGCGTGGCTGAGCCACCGATCAACCAAATGATCTCAACATCAACAACCGTCTACGGTGACGCACATAGCCATCAACCGTCGAGATGGGCACCGAGCCAACACCTCCCTTGAGGTAGCACACAGCAAACCCTCAAGCGCTAATGTAGCCGGAGCTATCATTAAACCACGTACACCTTGTGTACACTTCCTCCTTCATCGAATCAAGCCACCTCCCATATATGTATGAAAAAGGTAATATGTCAGATCATAACAAAAGAGAAGGCATCTCATGTAAAATACCAAATCATGTATTTATCACAAATAATTTCATACCAAAGACTTTACTCACCTGACATACGGTTACCCAAAATAACCATTCACCACACACAGACCATCACATTCGGCAACCACACAACACATATATGTAAACATATTTAACAAACCAACAATCGTAGAAAATAGTGCGTTGATTACGCACCTGCTTGCTACAGTCAACTAAACCTCGAAGTCACACGCTGCCCCTAAAAGCTTGTCGAAACCCCCTAAAGGAAACCATATTAGATTCGGCTTCAAAACCAATAAACATCAAGAAGTGGCCTTTGGCCGAACACCTACCACTTCTTACCTTGATGAGTAGCCGAATTCAAACAGCCCCCTAAATACTCCCTCACACCGGCTTAACAATAGATCCCCTTCGGCTAATCAAGAAAGACTGAAAGGTTCAGCAAGGCTCTTTAAATGGTGTTGGGGTATTCGGCAATGGCAAGTTTTGGAGGTGGTTTCGGTTAAAACGAAGGTTAAAAGAATAGGAGAAGGAAGAGTGGAAGGTTCGGCCACCTAGCAAACTTGAGATGAAAAAGAAATGTTTTGGAAGAAAAGGTTTCGGCTACCAAAGTGGTGGAGAGCAAAAATACTAGCAATTCGGCAAAGAGAGCAAATGGTGAAAGGAACCAAAAGGTGAGCACTTCCCCCTATTTATAGCATTCGGCACCTTCCCACATGAAGAATCCATCATTCGGCCATCAACTACTAATTCAAATTAATTTGAATTAGTTCAATTCAAAAACAATCTGAGTTGTTCCACTATTATCCCACTTATCCAAATCAAAATAAATAATAATAATCCTACCATAATAAAAACAAATACTAGATAAAACTAATCCCACATTCGGCCATGGCTGCTCCAAATCCCAAAATTCTTTCCTAAAAACACTCAATACCAACCAATTCAAATTAAATTAAAAACCCACCTTTAATCCAACACTACCTCTTTCAAATAAAATACAAAAAAATAGAATAAATAAAAGATAAACTATTAACTATACATCCAGCCGAATTTTAAAAAAACATCACCCCCAGCTTATCTTATCTCCTTTTAGCTCCCACGTGCAGGCCACCATCCCCTACCTCTTCACGCCAGGATAGGAAAATAAAAATTCCAACTGCAGCAGCCATGGTTCGAACCTGGGACCAACCTACTGCACACCTTTCCCCCAACGCCCAGGCCACTCGGCCATATTGAATTTCTTGACATAAAGCCCCCACATTTATTTTTAACTCCTTCCTACTCCAGCCCATCACAATTAAAATATAAAACGCCAAAACTGCTGCTGCCTCTACTCGAACCAGCGCCCTTCTCCCCCTTCAGCGCCTAAGTGGCGCATGAGAGCCACCTCGCCTAGCTATTCCTTATGCCAAAAATTACCTAAAAAATATACTTAAGCCCTCCCTTAGCCCGATTCCCTTCTTTACACTAAAAATCCAAAATTTTCTAAAGTCTTCCCCTTGAGTCCAAACATTCTTAACACCTCTCAAACACATCCAAGCCTACCTAAAACCTACTAGAACATGAATTATACCCAACATGCGTAGCCCCTAAACCAGGGTGTTACAGGGCCTACAAGGCCCTAAACATACTTTCGGAAGATTTCGGAAAAGAATTGGAACTTTTACACACTTAGAAAAATTTTACCCAAACAGAGGCCACACGCCCGTGGGAAATGGGACACGCCCGTGTGGTCACACACGCCCATGTCCCTCACCTGTGGTCGACACTGACTTATTTCACACGGTCGAGCACATGCCCGTGTCCTTCACACGGCCTCGACACGCCCATGTTTCAGCCTATGAGCCAAAATCTTGGCATTTTGTTTATGACATCATCATCTCACTATGGTCACACGACCAAGGCACACGTCCTTGTCCTTAGAACATGTGTCGAATTAAATTCCACATTTAAAGTGCAGACTTCACATGGCTTGGGCACATGCCCATTTCCTTGGCCGTGCCTCCCACAAAGCTGAGCCACATGGCCGTGTCTTTGCTCGTGTGTTTACTACTGAGCATACTGACTTGTAAGCCTAGCATGCAAGGGGACAGACGGTCGATCAACACGCCCATGGGGCTAACCGTATGTGACACACGGCCTAGACACACACCAGTGTTTCTACCCATGTGGACAATTAGAGGGCTATCTACCAAGCCATTTGCCACCCTATCAAGAAATCGCACTCATACCAAAACATTTCCGTATAAGATGACCCAATGTTACCTCTAAGAACTCAAAAAGAATCAAGGCATCCACAAAAGCATACACTTCATGAAATTCATTTTCATTAAACACAAGAATTAGCCAAGTATTGGCCCAACTTTAATGACCATTTACAAAATGAATTGGAACAACCTTTGTAGCCAACACATTTGGCTTACCAATATGACATAACAAAATACTCAAGTCTTATACATGCCACATTAAAATAAAACTAATTTTGGCTATACAAAAAATGGGTGATAGTGTGATCTCCAACTCCGACGTCCGCAACTTCTCGAGTTAACTTTGCAATACTACAAGGAAAAAGGGCAATGAAAAGGGGTAAGCATAAAGTTTAGTAAGTTTGCATGGAAATAAATAGCAGCAATAAGCTTATAATAAGATCCATCCATGACATTAATTGACCATACACAAGTTATAGGCTTCTTGCCATACTTACTCATACTTGCCCTTGTTTAGCACATACCATGCCATATGTCATAAATATTTCTTCGTGAATCATTCACGAGTACCTGTATTCACTCACTCACTTAACTTTAGTACTAATCTCATTTCTATTTCCAAGCTCACCTATTTATCCCATTAATCACTAAGGATACTCAAGGACACATATTCACTGTCATTAATATAAGTACAAAGCCAAAGCCACATCCCAGATGTGGTCTTACATGGGGTCACCTCTGTGTGCCGATGCCATTTCCCAGATATGGTCTTATACGGAATCTCACATCAAATATCGATGCCATATCCCGGATACGGTCTTATACGATTCTCATATTCAATACCAAACCCATATCCCAGATATGGTCTTATACAGAATCTAAATTTGGTGCCGAGGCCATGTCCCGGACCTGGTCTTACACGAGACCCTTATCCATTCACGTCTCGATGATAGCATTTTCATATTCAATATAGTCCACTAGGACTTCCGCTTCTCAACTTACTCATTCAACATCATCTACTCAATTTAGTAGAACATCATGAATCAATATAATACCAAACATTCTCAACGTGCTAAATAAATGTTGAATTTATCACATACAAACTTACCTCGATTTCAAAATAAGCTAGATCGTCGACCTAGTCCGAGACTTTATTCTTTCCCCGATCGAGACTAGTTCTTGGTTCTTCTTGCTCTATAATAGCAAATTAGCTCGTTTCAATCATCACATTAATAAAAGCATTTTAAAAATCATGCTTTGGCAAAATTACTATTTTGCCCTTAGACTTTGGTAAAATGACCATTTTACCCCTAGGCTCGGAAATCAATTCTAATCAAATTTCTACCTTCAACAAGCCTAGGTGAACATTTATTTCTCTTATAACTATCATCAAAACTCAACATTTCACACATTTACTACAAACTTTATAACCTTTACAACAAGGTCCATTGGGTGTTTTCATGATAACACCTCTTACAAAAGTTGTTTATCTAACAAATATGACTTATTTTCTTCCATAAAAATGCAGCAAACAACATAAAAGCTCTCATGGAAAAACCCTAAACTTTTCACCATATTGCAAGATAGTCCCCTCTTTAGAAAGCTTAAGCTTTAGGGGTCCCAAAAGTATAATTTTTATCAAGAAATGATCACTAGAATACTTACTAGCAAGGAGAGAAGCTTGCTAAAAATTTGAGCTCTCAAACCCCTTAGTTTGCTGCCAATTTTCGGTGGAGAATAAAAGATAAGAAGATGATATCTTCTTTTTCTTTATTTTAATATAAAACACCAATTTAGTCTACCTAATATCAACAACTTTGACCAATTTGACAATGTTTGTCTCCTATGGCCAGCCACTTTATTTCTTGGGGGTCTAATTTCAATTTAAAGACCTCCAATTAATGTTCTTTAGCTATTGAACACCTTTAGCCTATAAAATGGAACTTTCGTACTTTATTCGATTTAGTCCTTTTTCGCGATTAAGCAAGAAATCGCTAAAATTAAAGCATCAAAATATTCATGCAATTATATAATCATGCTCTGACTCATAAAGTAACATAAAAATATTTTTTCTCTAACCTCGGATTAGTGACCCCGAAGTCACTGTCCGACTAGCCCCTAAATTGGGCTGTTACAAAAGATTTGTGCCAGGGATCTTTGTTGGCTACAGTAGCACAAAGAAAGGCTATAGAATATTTGATCCCTCTACCAAAAGGATCATGGTAAGTAGGGATGTAAAATTTGATGAAGAAAATGTCTGGAATTGGAATGGTACAGATGCAAGACTGGATGATGAATGTCAACAAGATAGCAATCTGCAACTTGTAACACCCCTCACCCGTATTCACCATCAGAATAGGGTTACAAGGTATTACCAATCAATACACATCATTTAACATCCAATACACATAAATTTATGCATTCATACTCAAATACCATTCAACACAATCACATTATCCATTATAAGAGCCTTTGAGGCGTTAAACATGCTTTAGAAGTGATTAGGGACTAAACCGATAACATACAAAATTTTGAAAAGCTTAGAAATTTTTCATTCATTCAGGGGTCACACACCGCTTGAACAGGCCATGTGCCTCACACGGCTTCAGACACGCCCGTGTCACAGGCTGTAACAGCCCGATTTTAGCTAAATCGGAATAGTGGTTTTGGAACCAAAAATTCAATGTCAGAAATTTATTTTAATATTATTTTTGGTTTTTACAGCATGATAGCATGTATGTGTGAAAACTTGGTGAGTTAATTTTATCGATTAATAGCTCAATTTGAGAAAAAGGACTTAATCGCGTAAAATGCAAAAGTGGCATTCTATATGTTAAATGTGTTTAATTGTTGTGATTTATTAAATGAGAGGTCCTTATGATGTTATTAGACCATTGATAGTGGAATTTGACATAAACGGGCATTAACATGATGATTTTTAAATGGTTTAGTAAAGGTTAATTTAGTAAAAATGATATTAACATAAGATAAATAAAAACAAAATAGTAGATGGTGTCCATCTTTCTTTCTACAACCGAAAATCAAAATAATAAGAAGCCATGGGAGAAATTTAGGGTTCGGCCATTGCTTAGTTCAATTGAAAGTCCATTTTAGATCGGTTTTTGATTATTTCTATGTTTTTGTGATCATTGCTTCGTGTTCTAACTAGCCCGTACCTTAATTTTTGAAACTGTTAAATATTTTGAGAGTTTCCATTGATGAGCTTATGTGTTCTTTGGTGTTTGATGATGAAATATGAATTTTTGATGATTGATTTTCATGTTTTGTAAAGTAATTTTTGACAAAAATGTCAACTAAGGATTTAATTGTGAGATGTGTAAATTGAGGAGTTGAATTGCGAAATAAATGAAAGTTATGGGCTACTAGAGACTCATGTATGAATCGGCTAAGCATAGGCTAAATTGAATTGTGTGAATTTTGTGTAATTGTAAAATAGGGACTAAATTGGTTAAATGTGAAAGTTTAGGGGCTATTGTGTAAATATGCCCAAATGTGTGTTTTTGGACCAAATTGAATGATTAGGTGATTAAATGAGTTAATATTCAATACTTATAGATCAAGAAAGAAAGAATCCAAAATTAGATTTAGGGAAAGGCAAGCTTATCGAGTAATTTACTCATTCCGCCGTTTTTATACCCGAGGTAAATTCGTATGTGGAAATTTCATTATAAATGTATGTTATATGCTTTGATAATGCATAAATTGTGATTATGAGATTACGAATAATGTTTGAATTGTGAATACGGCTCTATGGAGGTGTTCGACGATGAAATCTACAAGTGAAACTCTCCGGTTGAACCTTAGGAATAGTTTAGGATGCTAATGACATGTCATTAGGCTATCGTGTTGGCTTCGGGCCACGATATCGGTACTACAGGTGCGAATGATACCTTGATTTGGCTACGGGCCATGGTATAGATATTTATCAATTGTGATCCTTGAGTATCTGACTTCTATTCCGAATGGTTCAACGGGTAAAAGAATGACGTGTTTGAAAAAGATGTTAGTACAAAGTGATACAGGTACATACGGAACCTATTCTAGTATTATATCGAGAAAGTTCAATGAGATGGTATTTGATCTTGTTTTAAGACATGAGAAAGGTTTTTGATTAATGTGATTTCGATATTGTAATGTGTAAATAGTTGAATTATATTTTTTGATGAATTGAGTTATTCACTTACGAACTTACTAAGCTATGAAGCTTACTTCGTGTTATTTTCCTATGTTTTATAGAGAATCAAGGCTAGCTTGGATCCGGGAGTCATCGAGAACATCATCACACTATCAAACATCTAAGTTGGTACTTTTGAATTGTATATTTGGTATATGGCATGTATAGGCTAGTTATGGTACTTTGGTTGTGAATTTATAAATTTGTTTTTGTATATATAGTCATGAGTGATGGCTTATTTTGGTATGTTTTGGTATAAATATGGCTATAGTTTCATAGTTGTTCAAATGGTTATATTTTGAGTTTGGTAAATGATCTATATAGAATGGTTGAAGTTGATAATTTGATAAGTCATGTGCTTGTGAATGAATGCTTGATGATATAAGTTTTGAATAGGTATTTGGCATTGACTTGAGTATTGAATTTGGTTGAATTGAATATGGTATAAATGATGCATTTGAATGATGATTTTGGCTGCCTATTGTATGTTGAAATGGTACCATTTTGGTTGTTTAGGTGAGCATGAGTTAAGGGTGGCAAATTGGCCTTGCAAATGGCCTATTTTTGTCCACATGGGCAGAGGCACGGGTGTGTGTCTCAGCCGTGTGTGACACATGATCATGCTACACGGTCGTGTGTCCCCTGATGTTGAAATTAAATTGAAGTCAATATGCTCCACACGGCCTCACACATGGGCGTGTGACCGGCAGTGTGGTACAAGTTAGTATACCCCCTAAATGGCACACGGCCTAGCACACGGGCTTGTGACTTAGCCGTGTTGCATAAGTCAGTATACCCTACAGGAGTGGCACGGCCTAACACATGGCCTGGCACACGGGCGCGTGGTCAGCCGTGTGACCCAAGTCAGTATGTATGCCCTGTTTTCACACGGCCTGTGACACGGGTTTGTCTGGAGCCGTGTGAGACACACGGCTTGTTCACACGGGCATGTGACCCTGGTATGTTTGAAAATTTTTTAAGTTTTCGAGAATTTTTGTAAGTTACCGGTTTAGTCTCGAAGCACTTCTAAAGCATGTTTAAGGCCTCGTAGGCCCTTATAAGGGACAATGTGATTATAATTGAATGGTGTTTGAGAACGGATGCATAAATGTATGTTGTATGTTGTGATTCGATCGGTAATGCCTCATAACCTTATTCTGGCGACGGACACGGGTTAGGGGTGTTACACAGGCCGTGTGAAAACAAGGCATACATACTGACTTGGGTCACACGGCCGACCACACGTCTGTGTGTCTAGCCTGTGTGCCCTTCGAAGTGGCCACACACGCCCGTGTACAAGGCCGTGCCAAATCTGTAGGGTATACTAACTTATGCAACACGGCCAAGTCACATGCCCGTGTGCTAGGCCATGTGCCATTTAGGGAGCATACTGACTTGTACCACACGCCCGTGTGTGAGACCGTGTGGAGCATACTGACTTCAATTTAATAACAACACCAGGGGACACATTGCCATGTACTTAACCGTGTGTCACACACGGCTAAGACACACGCCCGTGTCTCTGCCCGTGTGGACAAAAATAGGCCATTTGCAAGGCCAATTTGCCACCCATTATGCACATAATTTCTAGACACTAATAGGCAAGCAAATACCAACAATACCAATCACAAACATACTATAGTTTTCCATAAAGTTTTCATACCTAAATTCACATATACAATTCAATCAACTAATCATTCCACACTTACATTAATCAAACATAATTTCACTAGTACATAAACTCTCAAATTATCAATTTCCATCACACCATATAAGTCAATTACCAAGCTCTAAATCTAACCATTTTGAGCAACTAAAAACCATAACCATATTCATGCCAAATCATACCAAAATAAGCCATCACTCATGGCTACATATATATACAAACCAAAACATATTCATTTACAAGCCAAATCTCATGACTATCATCACAACCAAAATACCACAAGTAGCCTATACATGCCATATACCATATATACACAACTCAAAAGTACCAAATAGATGTTCGATAGTGCGATGATGTTCCCGACGACTCCTGGAACTGAGCTAGCCTTGATTCACTATAAAACATAGAAAAGTACACAAAGTAAGCTTCATAGCTTAGTAAGTTCATACTAAATATACTCAATAATTCATGAAATGCAATTAATCAATTTGAACAAATTAATGTATCATTAATGATAATATCAAACCTTTCATAAACTTATTCGTATACTAATATGCAAAGTCGTAATATTTTCTATTTGATCTTCATACTTACCTATACTGAAACACCCCAAACCCAAGCCTAGATGCCATCCGCTACATATCACCCGTACCAACCGTCACACCGTGGGGACTACTAAGTCGACCCTCCATCCGTTACACACCATCGAAGGCAGTCGCTGCAGTCGACGTGCTCATCGCCCTTATATATTGTGGCATAGCCACCAGATAATTAATTCGTGACATAAGTCACCACATTCAGATATTTGTGACATAAGTCACCACATTCAGATATCGTGGTAAAGACCACCAGATCACTTCCCCTTTTCATAATCACCCATATGCCCCATGTCATACAAATCATGCAAATATCATGCCTTATGCCTTATTTCACATTCTTATCACATTCACATATGTGCCATATATTATACTCATAGTAGGAGTAGGTAAACGTACCTGAGTACTTTGTACCATTGCATGGTACTTTAGCCATATTCTTACACTTTCATATTAACACATTTATTAAACATAACCATAAATCTATTAAGGCATAGTGTGGGGTACACACCTGATTTACTTAGCGAGTTCACTGAAATCCCAAAAATCCCGATCTAAGCTTTAGATCCTTTAGTTCCTATATTCGGCCAATACTAGGCATATTAGCAAAACCTACTCGGCTATAACCAAATCCTGAAGGATTATTGCAACCAAAATCTTACCTTGTTGTCGATTGAATTAAAAATCAAATCTCGAGACTTTGTGATGTTCACCCTTGCAATCGACTAGCCACCAAAACCCATAACTAGTTAGTTTCCGGCTTTTGAATAAATAAGAAACAGATCTATAACACCAAATATGGCCTTGGCCGATTGTACATATGTACTTACCTTGCGATTTGAAATCCCGAAATCCTTGTATACCACTATCGACTGCCCCTAAATATCCATAGTTAGATTCGGCTAACATAATAACCAATATGGCCGAATATGCACATTCACTTACCTTGTGATTCCAAATCCCGAAAATTGTCACTTGGCTATGAAGATGCCGAAATACCTATAAACCTTATGTTAGATCCGCTTCCCAGTCACTTAATGAACTGAATAAATGGCCTTCGGCCTAACACTAAACTTTACTTACCTTAGATCTGAAATCCCAGATGATCTTTCTGTAGTCGACTTAGCAGAAAATCCCGAAAGAATCCTTCATGGTTTCGGCCAAAGAATATTAATGGGATTAGTCCTTAGATTTCGACAAGCCTAAAAGAAAAGAATGGAAATCGAATTTGATCTTACCCCTACAGAAGAAATCGACAGCACCTATGATTGTCACCACAGAGATATTCGGCTTTGAGGCTTACTAAAGAATCGACTAGGAGTACCTTGTATATTCGGCTCTAGAAAAATGGTAACAAGGGGTTATGGATTCGGCTTCCACAAGGAACACAAAAGAAGAGGTATGAAGACTTAGGGGTTACGGCAATGGTGAAAATAGGGGGAAGGAGATTTCGGCTATAACAGATAAAAAGAAAAAGAAGAAGAAAGTGATAGCTTGGAGAGAAAAGAGTACTTGAAAGAGAGGCCAAAAGTGTTGAATAAAATTCAGCTATCCCCCTTTACTAGCTTAGCCGAAAATTACTTCAAAAGAATCCCTAGGTCGGCCACACACATCTCCTTATCAGCTTCCTCATTTTCCTCCTCTTTTCCCTCTTTTATCCATTCAAAAATAATTTAATTAAATCCTCATTTATCCCCTACCTTAGCCGAAATTTTGAAAAGGAAATTAGCCTCATCTTATGCTCATCCCTTAGTGCCTTATTGCCATCCAACTCTCTTGCTGCCTGACGCAAAATAAAACACCTTTATTTGCTCCCTTTGCAACTCGAACTCAAGCCCTTTCCCTTTGATTGTGGCGTCACTTACTAGGCCTTAAGTGGCACCTCCAAGCCACTGTACCAAGCCCATTTTTTGTGTCATATTTCCCTTACAAATTTCCTTAAGGCCTTATCAAGCTTAGCTCCCCTTTTAAACTTAAAAATCTAATAATTTCTAAGGCATTTAACTACACACTAAGGTTCACAAAATTCATAGAACACATTCAGAATATTCATAAGCATGCTACTTCATCTAATTCAGTATTAATGCATAAGCCATAATCCAGGATATTACAGTTCTACCCCCTTAAAATAATTTATTCCTCGAAATTACCTGGCTAAAATAAGTGAGGGTATTGCTGTCGCATTGCTTCTTCCGGCTCCCACGAAGCTTCTTCCGATCCATGATTTCGCCATAACACTTTGACCAGAGGAACGGACTTCCTCCGCAACATTTTCACATCTCGTTCCAAAATTTGAATCGGCTCCTCCTCGTAGGACAAGTCTGGCCTTAGCTCCACCTCTTCAACCGGAACTACATGAGATGGATCCGATTGATAACGATGTAGCATCGACACATGGAATATGTCGTACATCTACTTCAATTCCGGAGGCAACTCTAACTGGTATGCCACTGGTCCAACTCGCTTTAATACCCGATAAGGTCCTATAAACCTTGGACTTAGCTTCCCTTTGCGACCAAATCTCATCACCTTCTTCCAAGGCGAGACTTTAAGAAACACTTGGTCTCCTACATCAAATTCTATCTCCTTTCGCTTGAAATCTGCGTACGACTTCTGCTTGTCAGGTGCCTCCTTCAACCGTGCCCGAATTACCTCAACCTTCTCCTCGGATTCTGCCACAATCTCTGGACCCAAAACTCGACGCTCCCCTAATTCCGTCCAACACGTAGGAGTGCGACACTTCCATCCATACAACGCTTCATACAGTGCCATTCGAATACTGGCCTGATAGCTGTTATTGTATGCAAATTCCGCTAAAGGCAAATACTCCTCCCAACTTCCTCTGAAGTTTATCACACAGCCCCTCAGCATATCCTCCAACACTTGTATCACTCGTTCAGACTGCCCGTCAGACTGTGGATGAAAAGCCGTAGTAAAGTCCAATCTGGTGCCTAAAGCCTGATGTAGAGCTTTCCAAAACCGAGACGTAAACCTTGTATCTCTATCCGAAATAATCGATGCCGGAACTTCGTGTAACCTCACAATTTCCGCCACATACAACTTCGCCAACTTCTGCAAGGAATAGTCAATCCGCACTGGAATGAAATGCGCGGACTTTGCCAACCGATCTACTATTACCCATACCGAGTCCTTTTTAGTAGGCGTAAGAGGAAGCCCACTAACGAAGTCCATGGTAATTCGCTCCCACTTCCACTGCGGAATCATTATCGGTTGAAGTAATCCTGACGGAACTTGGTGTTCAGCCTTAACTTGCTGACACGTTAAGCACTTGCCGACAAATTTGGTAACTTCCCTCTTAAGACCAGGCCACCAAAACTGTTCCCTTAGATCTCTGTACAACTTAGTACCTCTAGGATGCATAGCATAAGGGCTACTATGCGATTCCTGAAGAATCCTCTGCCTTAACTCCTCATTCTTCGACATACAGACCTTACCCTTGAAACACAATACTCTCTCGTCATTAATACCATAACCTTCCAACTCTCCGTTCTGTACTTGCTGTAGCTTAGCACTTAACTCATCATCCATTAACTGACTTTCCTTCACTTCCTTCAACCATGTCGGTTTTATTTGCAGCTCTGCCAGCAAACTTCCATCATCATACAAGCTCAGATGTGCAAACATCGCCCTCAGATCCGACACTACTTTCCGACTTAGGGCATCCGCCACTACATTTGCCTTGCCCGGGTGATACTCTATCGAACAATCGTAGTCCTTCAATAGTTCCACCCACCTTCGCTGTCTTAGGTTCAACTCCTTCTGAGTCAACAAATACTTAAGACTCTTGTGGTCTGTGTAGATCACTGACTTTTCTCCATAAAGATAATGCCTCCATACCTTAAGAGCAAAGACTACTGCCGCCAATTCCAAATCATGAGTCGGGTAGTTAACCTCGTGTGGCCTTAGTTGCCGAGACGCATAAGTAACTACCTTCCTGTCTTGCATTAATATGCATCCCAATCCGGTATGAGAAGCGTCACAATACACCACAAAATCCTTCCCTGCCTCCGACTGAATCAAAACCGGAGCTTCAGTCAAGACCCTCTTAAGCTTCTCAAAGCTCTCCTGTTGCTTTTCTGTCCATACGAAAGGTACTTCCTTCCTCAACAACTTCGTCAAAGGTGCGGCTATCGATGAGAATCCTTCCACAAACCTTCTGTAGTAACCTGCCAATCCCAAGAAACTACGAACCTCAGCCACAGACTTAGGTGGTTTCCAATCTAGCACCGCCTCAATCTTCCTAAGATCCACCCTTATTCCTTCTGCAGACACCACATGCCCTAAGAACGCAACTTCCTTCAGCCAAAATTCACACTTGCTGAATTTGGCGTAAAGCTTCTTCTCCCTTAACACTTGCAACACTATCTGGAGATGCTCATCATGTTCCTCTTCAGACTTAGAATATACTAGGATGCCGTCGATGAACACAACGACGAACCTATCCAAGTAAGGTTGAAAAACCCGGTTCATCATATCCATGAATGCAGCTGGGACGTTCGTCAAACCAAACGGCATTATTACGAACTCAAAATGCCCATACCTTGTCCGAAAAGCCGTCTTATGGATATCACCTCCTTCACCTTAAGCTGATGATATCCAGACTTTAGATCTATCTTCGAGAATACTGCTCCTCCCTTAAGCTGATCGAACAAGTCGTCAATCCTCGGCAAAGGGTACTTGTTCTTGATAGTCAGCTTATTCAACTGACGATAATCTATGCACATACGCATAGTTCCGTCCTTCTTCTTCACGAACAAGACCGGTGCTCCCCATGGAGACACACTGGGTCGAATAAACCCACGATCAAGCAACTCTTGGATTTGAGCCTTGAGCTCAATCAACACCTTTGGTGCCATTCTGTACGGTGCGATCGACACAGGAGCTGTACCAGGTAGCAAGTCAATTCCAAACTCCACCTCCCTATCCGGGGGTATTCCAGGTAATTCCTCCAGAAAGACATCCACAAAATCCCTTACAGTTCGAACTCCACTAACACCTTCTTCCTTTGCATTCAACGCACTAACGAAAGCCAAGAATGCCCTGCATCCTTTCCGAACCATCTTATCCGCCTTTAATGCTGAAACTACGTTAGACAAGTAGTTTCTTCTTTCTCCTATTATAACTACTTCCTCATCCTCAGGGGTCCTTAACTCCATTCGCTTAGCTGCACAATCCAATATAGCTCGATGCTCCACTAGCCAGTCCATGCCAAGTATGAGATCGAATTCTCCGAAAGGTAGTTCCATTAAGTCGGTAGAGAATACTACTCCTTGAATCTCTAAAGGTACTTTCCGAAATATCTTATTCACCACTACAGTTTGACCTAGCGGGCTTACTACAGTCATCTCCCGATCAAAAAGTTCAGAGGCTATGTCTAGAGTTTCCACTATTCTACATGCAACATAGGAATGTGTCGAACCCACATCAATCAAAGCAAAGTAAGGCTTGCCAAATATAAGGAACGTACCGGTTATGACGTCCGACGCGTCTCCATCTTCTCTAAGGCGAACTGCATATACTAAGCCCGGCTGCCTTGCCTCTGTATTACCAACACCTCTTCCAGGTGTTCCATGTCCCCTTCCAGCACCGTTTCCTCTACCATTCAGACCACGACCTCGCTGAGGCTGCTGTCCGCCTCTTCCAGCCTGATTAAAACCCTGAGCTGCTGGTCGATTCCCATTCGGTTTCATAGGACAATCCTTAATCATGTGATCTTTGGACCCACACTTGAAACATCCTCCTGTCTTCTTCCAACACTCTCCTAAGTGCTTCTTCCCACACTGATCACAAGTACGATACTGCCCTCCTGTAGCAGCTTGCTGACCTCGTGGCCCATCAACTCTAGGCCTCTTCTGAACATTCCCAGCTGACCCTGACGGCCCAAATCCTCTTTTCTGCATATTCCGATCCGTGTTTTGCCTTACAGAGTCCTTAATTCCCTCGGCTACCTTAGCTTTCTCTACTAATGCAGAAAACTCCCGCTCCTGATGTGGAGCGATTAACAACCTCAGGTCATCCCTTAGTCCGTCCTCAAACCGGACACATCGCTCATGCTCCGTAGCCACTACTCCTCAAGCATACCGGCTCAACCTCAGGAATCCAGCTTCGTACTCAGCTACGGACTTGTTCCCTTGAACCAGCCCCAGAAATGCCTTCCTCTGCGCATCAGTGTAACGCGTGCCGACATACTTCTTCTGATACGCCGCCTTAACATATTCCCAAGTAAGATCTTCAACTGTGGCACCATCCCGAACTGTGAGCCACCATTGATATGTTTCATCGCGTAGCAGCGCCACCATTCCTTTCAGTTTCTCCTCAGGGGTCAGATCCAACTCATCCATAATTCGTTCCGTCGCCTCCAACCAATACTCAACTGTACTGGGTGCCACACCAGATACGCCACGGAACACCTCAGCTCCATTTGCTCGATGTCGCTCGGGTACAGATTTCCGAGCTCCCATATTTCCACCGGCTCTAGCCATCATCTCTAGAACTCGCAGCACAGCCTGCGATACCGCATCATCCCCCGTCTAATCTTGCTGTTCCCCACCAACAGCTGGTGGTAGGGGTGGTGGTGGTACCTCATTTTCAGACCCTTGACCCGATCTAACGGGTTCCGACACAGTCATTCTGCCTCTACCACGGCCTCGCACATTACGACCACGTCCCCTAGAGCTCATTTCTACGATCGCGCTTTAATCTGATTTAAGAAATTTTATGTATTAGTATTTGTTCCACCGATTATCCGCGAAGAAGTTTTATGTAAAGAGTTTAGTAGCAGTTCTTTCGATCAATCAAAGTTTTAGTTCCAAGTCTTCTATCCTAATTCAAAGAAAACACATCCATTCCGTAGTATCTCCCATACACATTCACTCTTCGAACATTTTTGTCTATTCCTATCACAGGGGTATTTTCGTCATTTGTCCTACAGGGGTATTTTGGTAATAAACTGGGGTCAATTTGAAAATCTTAATAAATCAGGGCACTTTGAAATTTCAAGACTCCAGGGTATATTTGAAAATTTTCTCAAATCAAAGGTATGGCGGAGATTTTGGAAATCGGGGTCATTTTGGTAATTTTGGTAAACCAGGGGTAATTTAGTAAATTTCCAAATCAGGGTATCTTGAATTCTCGCAAAATAGGGTTTTTGGATACTTTTGCAAAGTAGGGAAATTTTATTAAAATCGAGGCTAGTATGGTAATTTTAGAAACCAAGGGCATTTTAGTAATTTTACCACTAGGGGTATTTAGGTAATTTTGTAAATCGGGAATATTTCAGAAAAATCTTATAGAATAGTTTTTACAAATCAAAAAGGGTAATTTAAGGATTTTAAAACTAGGGTTTTTATAAAAGAACGGCTAGTCCCTTTCGGGTTTTAGTTATTGGGTTTAGCCTGTGAATAAATCCTCTTGGTTAGGGTGAACCGTCACTACGCACCAGGTAGGATTCGAGTGGAGAGGAGGTGAGTCATGCGGACTGCTTAAATACCAAGCTCCCACCGAAACCAATCGTAGACATGCGCACAATGGTTGCCACACCCTAACTCGGCGACTTAGTCACAGGTTTGTTTAATTAGGCATTAAAGTTTTATGTAATTGTTGGGGTAACCTAATCCTATGGTTCAAGTACTTAATATACTAATCTACGTTCCATTTCTACCCTTCTACAAATCATACTATAATTCACACAATGGATAGGGGTACTTACCTGTGGACTTCGGGTCGGAGACTTAGGTGCAATGCCAGAAAAACCTCCTTATTTCACAAAAATTTTCACAAAATTCTTTTGGGCTTAATTTTGAAAACGTTTTGGGCCTTAAACCCAAGGCTGAGAGTTTTAAAACTGGGCTCTGATACCAAATTGAAACACCCCAAACCCAAGCCTAGATGCCATCCGCTACACATCACCCGTACCAACCGTCACACTGTGGGGACTACTAAGTCGACCCTCCATCCGTTACACACCATCGAAGGCAGTCGCTGCAGTCGACGTGCTCATCGCCCTTATATATTGTGGCATAGCCACCAGATAATTAATTCGTGACATAAGTCACCACATTCAGATATTTGTGACATAAGTCACCACATTCAGATATCGTGGTAAAGACCACCAGATCACTTCCCCTTTTCATATTCACCCATATGCCCCATGTCATACAAATCATGCAAATATCATGCCTTATGCCTTATTTCACATTCTTATCACATTCACATATGTGCCATATATTATACTCATAGTAGGAGTAGGTAAACGTACCTGAGTACTTTGTACCATTGCATGGTACTTTAGCCATATTCTTACACTTTCATATTAACACATTTATTAAACATAACCATAAATCTATTAAGGCATAGTGTGGGGTACACACCTGATTTACTTAGCGAGTTCACTGAAATCCCGAAAATCTCGATCTAAGCTTTAGATCCTTTAGTTCCTATATTCGGCCAATACTAGGCATATTAGCAAAACCTATTCGGCTATAACCAAATCCCGAAGGATTATTGCAACCAAAATCTTACCTTGTTGCCGATTGAATTAAAAATCAAATCCCGAGACTTTGTGATGTTCACCCTTGCAATCGACTAGCCACAAAAACCCATAACTAGTTAGCTTCCGGCTTTTGAATAAATAAGAAACAGATCTATAACACCAAATATGGCCTTGGCCGATTGTACATATGTACTTACCTTGCGATTTGAAATCCCGAAATCCTTGTATACCACTATCGACTGCCCCTAAATATCCATAGTTAGATTCGGCTAACATAATAACCAATATGGCTGAATATGCACATTCACTTACCTTGTGATTCCAAATCCCGAAAATTGTCACTTGGCTATGAAGATGCCGAAATACCTATAAACCTTATGTTAGATCCGCTTCCCAGTCACTTAATGAACTGAATAAATGGCCTTCGGCCTAACACTAAACTTTACTTACCTTAGATCTGAAATCCCGGATGATCTTTTACTGTAGTCGACTTAGTAGAAAATTCCGAAAGAATCCTTCATGGTTTCGGCCAAAGAATATTAATGGGATTAGTCCTTAGATTTCGACAAGCCTAAAAGAAAAGAATGGAAATCGAATTTGATCTTACCCCTACAGAAGAAATCGACAGCACCTATGATTGTCACCACAGAGATATTCGGCTTTGAGGCTTACTGAAGAATCGACTAGGAGTACCTTGTATATTCGGCTCTAGAAAAAAGGTAACAAGGGGTTATGGATTCGGCTTCCACAAGGAACACAAAAGAAGAGGTATGAAGACTTAGGGGTTACGGCAATGGTGAAAATAGGGGGAAGGAGATTTCGGCTATAACAGATAAAAAGAAAAAGAAGAAGAAAGTGATAGCTTGGAGAGAAAAGAGTACTTGAAAGAGAGGCCAAAAGTGTTGAATAAAATTCAGCTATCCCCCTTTACTAGCTTAGCCGAAAATTACTTCAAAAGAATCCCTAGGCCGGCCACACACATCTCCTTATCAGCTTCCTCATTTTCCTCCTCTTTTCCCTCTTTTATCCATTCAAAAATAATTTAATTAAATCCTCATTTATCCTCTACCTTAGCCGAAATTTTAAAAAGGAAATTAGCCTCATCTTATGCTCATCCCTTAGTGCCTTATTGCCGTCCAACTCTCTTGCTGCCTGACGCAAAATAAAACACCTTTATTTGCTCCCTTTGCAACTCGAACTCAAGCCCTTTCCCTTTGATTGTGGCGTCACTTACTAGGCCTTAAGTGGCGCCTCCAAGCCACTGTACCAAGCCCATTTTTTGTGTCATATTTCCCTTACAAATTTCCTTAAGGCCTTATCTAGCTTAGCTCCCCTTTTAATCTTAAAAATCTAATAATTTCTAAGGCATTTAACTACACACTAAGGTTCACAAAATTCATAGAACACATTCAGAATATTCATAAGCATGCTACTTCATCTAATTCAGTATTAATGCATAAGCCATAATCCAGGATATTACATGTACAAACCTGTACAAATTCATAATGAACGCATAACTTCTCGTAGCATTGTCGAATACTCGATGTTTCGCACACTAAGTGCCATAGCATAGCCGAGGCTATTATAATTCCGCACACAAAGTGCCTTACTCGATGTTTCACACACTAGGTGCCATCGCATAGCCGAAGCTATTATAACTCCGCACGCTAAGTGCTTTACATAGCCGAAGCTATCTCAGTCTCGCACACTAAGTGCCGTATATAGCCGAAGCTATCTCAAATCGCACAATAAGTGTTAAACATTATCAGTTTATCATCAAACATGACCGTAGTCTCGTGTATACAATTTATGCAATATCAAAGCGTTAAAAGCATAATTGTAACAATGTTTATAACGTACGAACTTACCTCGAATGCTAAAACGGCGAATCGAGTCGTTTAGTAGATCACTTTCGGTTTTCCCCGATCCTGATATGAATTCCTCTTTTCTTGATCTAAATGTATTCAAAATTAACTTATTCAATCACTAATTTATCCAATTTACTCCAAAACATACATTTGCGCCTATTTACACTTTAGCCTCTAAACTTTCACATTTTCACAATTTAGTCTTTATTTCCCAAATACTCAAAATTCACATAATTTCATTAAACCAAAGCTTAGTCAAATTACATATAAGTCCCGAGTAACCCAAAATTTTCATTTATTTCACATTTCAACCACACAATTTGTATATTTCATAATTTAATCCCTTTTTTGACATTTTTGTCAAAAATCACTTTACAAAACTAGTTTAACTATTAACTAACTTTCATAATCTTTTATAATTCATCAAATTACTCAAGAATTCAACAATGGCAACTTTTTAAACCTTTAACTATTTTGAAATTAAAGGTATGGGCTAGCTAGAACACGAAGCAACGATCACAAAAACATAGAAATCATCAAAAATCGAGCTCAAAACACTTACCAATCAAGCCTTGCAAGTGCCGAATCCTAAAAGCTTCAAACCCTTCTTTTCTTTTCTAATTTTCGGTTGGAAGTGAGAAAGATGAACATAAATTGCATTTTTTTTATTTTATTAACCTTTATTTATCGTTTTACTAATTTATCGTTAAAATAATTCATATTTACACAAATGCCAAACCATATATCATCTACTAACTCAAAATTGGACTATTTACCTCATAAGGACTTAAACTTTAAGGTTCTATAGCTATTTAATACTCTTAGCTAATAGAACAGCACTTTTGTACTTTACGCAATTTAGTCCTTTTCTCAAATTGAGCAATTAAACGATAAAATTAGTTCACGAAATTTCTACACATACATGCTGTCATGCTGTAATCACATAAAATAATATTAAAATAATTTTTTGACATCAGATTTGTGGTTTCAAAACCACTATTTTGATTTAGCTAAAACCAGGTTGTTACACAACTAGCTGAAGAAGAAGAGCCAATTGGTGATGATTTTGATGATGCACCTGTGAGAGGCACAAGAACCATCACTGACATCTATCAAAGATGTGATGTTGCAATACTTGAGCCTACAAATTTTGATGAAGTTGCCAGAGAAAACTGTTGGAAAAGGGCCATGGAAGCTAAAATGGAGATGATACACAAGAATGACACTTGGGAATTAGTTGACAGACCAGACCAGAATAAGGTTATTGGTGTAAAGTGGGTGTTTAGGGTCAAATACAATGATGATGGGACTCTAAACAAACATAAGGCAAGACTTGTGGTGAAGGGATACAGCCAACAGTATAGGATCGACTTCATTAAAACCTTTGCTCCTGTTACAAGGTTAGATACAATAAGGCTTTTGTTTGACTTGCCTGCTTAAAAGCAATGGAGAGTGCATCAGCTGGATGTCAAGTCTGATTTTCTGAATGGCTTTCTCAAGGAAGAGATCTTCATTGAACAACAAGATGGGTTCAAAGTTCCTAATGAAGAAAATAAGGTCTACAAGCTGAAAAATGCCCTGTATGGTCTGAAGCAGGCACCAAGGGCCTGGTATGACAGAGTTGATACATATTTGTCTAGGCTCAAGTTTGAGAAGAGCATAAGTGAGCCTACTCTCTATGTGAAGAAATCAGAGAATGAAACCCCGCTAATTGTGTCACTTTATGAAGATAATGTGTTGGTACCTAGAAGCAAGGGGGAGTTGATTGAAGAGTTCAAAGTGCAGATGCAAGATGTTTTTGAAATGACTGACTTAGGAGAAATGACCTAATTTCTTGGCATAGAAGTGATTCAAACTGATCATGCCATCTTCATAAGTCAATAGGCCTTTGCCTTGAAGATCTTAAACAAGTTTTGTGTAACACCCCTAACCAGTGTCCATCGCTGGCTTAGGATTAAGAGGTATTACCGATCAAACACAACATTTAACTAACATTCCACAACTCAATAAACATTCATTATTGAATAACATTCATTAACATACACAATGTCCCTTAATTAGGTCTATGAGACCTTAAACATGCTTTAGAGAAGGTTCGGGACTAAACCGATCACATTTGCAAACTTTAGGAATCACTTAAAATTTTCAAGCATTCAGGGATCACACGCCCGTGTGAACTGGCCGTGTGCCTCACACGGCCACCAGACATGCCCATCTCACGGGCCATGTGAAAACAAGGCATACATTCTGACTTACACCACACGGCCAAGGACACGCCCGTGTTCCAGGCCATGTGAAATCTAGAGGTGTTACTGACTTGGGTCACACAGCCAACCACACACCCACGTGTCAGCCCGTGTGCCACACACGGCCAGTAGACACACCCGTATGTCTAGGCCGTGCCAAACCTGTAGGGTATACTGACTTAATTCGAAGGGCTACCCCAGAGGACACACGATCGTGTACCAAATCCATGTGTCACACACGGTCAAGCCACACGCCCGTGTGCTCGGCTGTGTGGAGTGAAAATAGGCTTGGTTGAAGCCACATTTCTCACCCTTCTCAAGCATACCTAAAACACCACATATCATGCCATTTCAATACATTAATAAGCAGCCAAACCATGCTATTCCATGCACCAAACTTACAATACCAATTCTATCCATTTCATCAACTCAAATCAATACTATTTGTACAATCAAACAATACCAAACTAGCATGATTCATTCCTCGTTACTCACCTATTCAATCATATACCAAAGTACGTATCATACTCATCAATACAACCTATTTCAATATGTATTTTTATTACCATCAATCACACACAAAGCCTGACTCATAAATCATCTATTAGCCATTCACTTATCAAGTCTAAAATCATGCTTTTCATAAGTAAATACTCGTCATATACCAAATGACCAAATGATCAACTTGAATCATCACCAACCATACCAAATTATGTCACTACACAAGGAAAATTCCACATCAAACATAAGTCAATAATAAGCCATATCAAATGGCCAAATACATCACCAAAATCTTTATCAAAAAGACTCAAGCCTATATGTAACATCCCTTAACCCTAAACTGTCACCGAAACAGGGTTACGAGGTATTACCGGATTTAAACATAAATAAATGAGTAAATTGGGACATAATCCCGAGGCACAATCCTTTACGATCCTAATATGGCCCTACAAGACCCAAAATATGATTAGGAAATGATTTGGGACTAAAATAGAAACTTTAAAAACTTTTTCTTGAAAATAGGGGCACATGGCTGTGTGGTTTGGGGCATGCCCGTGTGGCCTACCTGTGGGGAAATTCACATGGCTGTGGGCAGCCCGTGGGCAGATTCTGACTTGTTACACACGACCATGGGACTAGCCCGTGGGTAATCTTCTTAGCTACTAACTTTGCCACACGGCCTGGGCACACGCCCATGTGTCTAGGCCGTGTGAAAACTGTTATTTTCATCATTTTTAGGCTATTAAAACACACCAAAAAAACCTAATTCATACATAATCAAAATCATCCATTGTTTAAACAAAACTTAACCATTTCATATGCATCAACCATATCAAAATTTGTATCATAAAGCTCATTCATTCAAGAATTTATCAACTCAATACTTGTCAAACACATACTAAGTTTACTATAAAATCATATACACATATCTAGCCTATACATGCCATATTTAGCTAAATACATTTTCAAAAAAGGTACCAAAAGAGTTTAGAAGTGTGATGGTGATCCTTGGCGGTCCCGAGCCTACAGTAGCTTTAACGACCTATAAAACAGAGAAAATACACACATAGAGTAAGCTTTCCAAAAGCTTAGTAAGTCATTATACAAACAAACTTAGCATAGGAGACATATATGCAAACAAATACATTAACACATATCAATCGTTTAGCAATTTATCATATATATGCTTTGATTCATATACCTTTGATCACATTTGCCATAATCACAATTCCAAGAATCACATAAACGTATAATTCATTTAACCAAAACTTTACATATCATATTATCAATTCCATATTCATAGCACCATAATAAGATCACATAGATGCTTATCTTGTATACACAATTAGTGTATAATCAACATACCTGAAATGGTTTTACAATCACATATTTGTTCATAGCTCGGATTTGCAATACATATCACAAATTTGCCCGTTGAACCAATAGGAAACTAGTAGGATATTCAGAAAGCTCGGAATAGTTGTACAATGCCAACGTCCCAGACGAGGTCTTACATGTACTCAGATATTAGTGCCACTGTCCCAGACAGGGTCTTACACGTAAAAGTCATATTGATGCCAATGTCCCAGACGTGGACTTATTCATAAAGCTTATATCGATGCCAACATCCCAGACGTGGTCTTACTCGTAAAACTTATATTGATGCCAACGTCCCAAACGTGGTCTTACACGAGTCTCAAATCAACGCCAACGTCCCAGACGTGGTCTTACATGATAAAACAGAATAGACATCTATGTCATGACATAGCTAATCCTATCTATTCCTAGGTTCACACAAGATTTCTCGGATTTAGTCACTATATCAGATTTTTCTCAGAATTCATAAGCATATCTTCTCAATAGTATTCATGATCAACATCAATCATAAAAACAATTATAATTGCAAACATGTACATTTATTTGCATAGTGACTTACCTCGGATTCAGTTTCTCGAAATGAAAATGGCTACTCGTTTACTTTCGCCTTCCCATGATCTAAGTCCGTTTTCTTCGGTTCTTGATCTAAACATATTCAGAATTAACCCTTTTATTCACTAATTCATTCAATTCAATCCATGGATACACATTTAGGGCTACTTGCAAATTAACCCTCATATTTGCACATTTTATCAATATAGTCTATTTTTCTCAAAACATCAACTTCACAAAATCATTACAAACACATACTTAACCAAATATACATATATATCATACAAGCCCATATTTTCCATCAAATCATCAATTTATTCCTTCAATTTGATATTTCACAATTTAGCCCTATTTAGCTAAATTCGTCATAACCTCAAGAACAAAACATGTTCATAAAGATCAAATCTTTCATTTAACACCATAAATCACCATAAAACTCAACATATCATCAATGGTACATTTCATGAACAACATCAATTCATCAAATTGAGACATGGGCTTGATAGTATACTTCATAACAATCTCAAAAATATAAAATTTATCAAAATTCAAAAACAAAACATACCTTAATTATGCTTAATGAATGTCGAAACCTAGCTTAAAGTTTCTTCTTCTTCTTTCTTCTAATTTTCGTTCAAAGAAGATAAAATAAAAGATGAACACTCATCTTTTGTTTCTTTTATCTAATATCATTTATTCATCTTACTAAAATGCCCCTCCATTAAACATATAGAACAAACTCATACTATGGTTATTATGTCATTCCATCATCCACTAACTTTCTTTTATTATAAAATAATTATAACTTAATGAATAAGGAATAAGATATTTATACCATATAATATAAATTAATAATCATATATAAAAAAAATACATGTACCACATTTATTACCATCCAGTATCATGGAATTGGCTTATTTTCCACATAAGTCCTCACATTTATAAAACCACAACACATAGGTGTTTTAGCCAATAGCAAGCAACTTTCACATTTCATGCAATTTAATCCTTTTGGTCAAATTAATCACATAGACAATCAAATTAACATAGGAAAATTTAACACATGCTAAACCACACATCAACAGTACAGAATATAATATTAAAATATTATACGGACTCGGATTTGTGGCCTCAAAACCACTGTTCCGACTAGGGTATAAATCGGATTGTTATAATTCTCCCCCCTTAGGGATTTTCGTCCCCGAAAATCTTACCATTAAATAGAGTCGGATATTGCTGTTTCATTGAATCTTCCAGTTCCCATTTTTGCCTCTTCAATTCCATGTCGATTCCACAATACTTTCACTAATGGAATTTTCTTGTTCCTTAACTCTTTCACTTCATGAGCTAAGATACGGTTTGGTTCCTCTTCATATGTCATATCAGATCGGATTTCAATTTCAGACGGAGTAGTCACATGTGACGGATCAGATCAATATCTACGAAGCATTGAGACATGAAATACATTATGGATCCTTTCTAGTTCAGAAGGCAACCTTAACTATAAGCAACCGGCCCGACACGTTCAATAATCTCATACGGTCCGATGAATCTCGGACTTAACTTGCCTTTTCGTCCAAATCAAAGCACTTTCTTCCACGGAGACACTTTCAGAAATACTTGTCACTGCTCTCAAATTCTATATCTTTACGTTTCAAGTCTGCATAGGACTTTTGACGGTCGGATGCTGCTTTCAAACAATCTCGGATCAGTTTCACTTTTTGTTGTGTATCCTTTATCCAATCAACCCCATGTAACTTATTCTCACAGAGTTCAGTCCAACACAGAGGTGTACAACATTTACCTCCGTACAAAGCTTCATATGGTGCCATTTTGATACTTGATTGAAAACTGTCATTATACGCAAATTCGATCAACGGCAGATACTGTTCCCACGAACCATTAAACTCAAGTATACAGCATCTCAACATATCCTCTAAAATCTGAATAATCCGTTCAGAGTGGCCATCAGTTTGCGAATGAAATGCTGTACTGAAATGGAGTTTCGTGCCCAACGCTTCTTGCAATATCTTCCAAAACCGCGATGTGAATCTTGGATCTCTATCTGATACAATAGATAGTGGCACCCCGTGCAATCTTATAATCTCAGCAATATAAAGCTCGGCTAATCTCTTAAGTGAGTAATCAGATCTTACCGGAATAAAATGGGCATATTTCGTCAATCGATCAATTACGACCCAAATCGCATCTTTCTTTTTTGGAGTCAGAGGCAATCTAGAAACAAAATCCATCGTTACTCTATCCCATTTCTACTCGGGAATTAGAATCGGCTGTAGTAAACCAGACGGAACTTGATGTTCAGCTTTCACTTGTTGACAGACTAAACATTTCGAAACAAAGTCAGAAATGTCTCGTTTCATACCAGACCACCAATAACCTTGCTTCAAATCATGGTACATTTTAGTACTCCGCAGATGAACAGATAAACGACTATTATGGGCTTCATTCAAAATCAACTGAATCAACTACGGGTTTCTTGGAACACAAATACGATCTCGATATCTCAAACAACCATCCACGATTTGAAATTCAGATTCAGAATTCAATTCACATTGAGCCCGTTTCAAAAATAATTCATTATCAACCTTCAGAGCATCACATATTTGTTGTACAAACAACGGTTTGGCTTTTAATTCTGCTATCACAGAACTATTATCAGACAAGTCTAACTGAGCATTCAAAGCGTGTAGTGCATACAATGATTTTCTACTCAGAGCATCTGCAACAACGTTTGCTTTACCTAGATGATAATCTATCACCAGCTCGTAATCTTTCAACAGCTCAAGCCATCTTCGCTGACGCAGGTCCAAATCTTTCTGGGTCATTAAATATTTCAGACTTTTATGATCTGAAAATACATGACATTTCTCACCGTACAGATAATGGCGCCAAATCTTGAGTGCAAACACAATTGCAGCTAATTCAAGGTCGTGAGTCGGATAATTCTTTTCATGATGCTTCAACTATCTCGAGGCATAAGCTACTACTTTGCCTTCTTGCTCCAAAACACATCCCAGACCATTTAGCGAAGCATCACTGTATACAACAAATTCTTTACCCAATTCTGGCTATACTAACACCGGGGCTTCTGTTAACAGAGTTTTCAACTGATCAAAACTTTTCTGACACTTATCTGACCATTCAAATTTGACATCTTTTTGAAGTAGTCTAGTCAACGGAGTAGCTATCGCTGAAAATCCTTTTACTAATCGACGGTAATAACAGGCCAAACCCAGAAAACTACGGACTTCAGACATGTTTTTCGGAGGTTTCCAATTCAAAATAGCAGAAATCTTACTCGGATCCACTCGGATTCCAGAAGCTGACACAATATGTCCCAGAAAACTAAACTCGTGCAACCAGAATTCACATTTGTTGAATTTCGCGTACAATTGCTTTTCTCTCAGAGTTTGCAACACAATCCTCAAGTGTTCAATATGTTCCTTTTCATTCTGTGAATAAATCAATATGTCATCTATGAATACTACAACAAATTGATCTAAATACGGTTTGAAAATTCTATTCATCAAATCCATAAAAACAGCAGGAGCATTGGTTAGTCCAAATGGTATAACTAAAAACTCATAATGCCCGTACCTTGTTTTGAAAGCAGTCTTCGGAATGTCTGAATCTTTAACTCTCAACTGGTAGTATCCCGATCTCAGATCAATCTTAGAAAACACAGTAGCTCATTTTAACTGATCAAACAAATCATCTATTCGAGGCAACGGATATTTATTCTTTATTGTCACCTTATTCAACTGACGATAATCAATACACATCCTCACCGTGCCATTTTTCTTCTTCACAAACAGAACAGGAGCACCCCAAGGTGAAAAACTCAGTCTAGTAAACCCTCTATCAGTTAATTCTTGCAGCTGTGACTTTAATTCTTTCAGCTCTGTTGGTGCCATTCTATACGGAGCTATCGATATAGGTGTAGTACCAGGCAACAAATCAATACCAAACTCAACTTCACGAATCGGAGGTAAACCCGGTAGCTCTTCAGGAAACACATCAATAAACTCACAAACAATAGGCACTGATTCAACTTTTTTCTCAGATACTTTCGAATCAATCACGTAGGCAAAATATGCCTCATAACCCTTTTTCACATAACTCTGAGCTTTCAAGATAGATATTACAGCAGGTAATCCATTCAAATCATCAGACTTAATCCGTACAATCTCATCATTCGGACATCTCAAATCTATAGTCTTTCTTTTACAATTCACAACAGCATCATGCATAAACAACCAATCCATACCCAGAATAATATCGAACTCATCAAACAGAAAAACCATCAAGTCAGTAGGGAAACATATATTTCGAAACATTAATGGACAATTCTTGCATACTTTGTCAACAAGGACACTTTTACCTAAAGGGTTCGATATTTTATAGTAAATTCAGTAGACTCTACAGGCAAAGTCTTGCTGAATACTAAATTCATGCATATGTACGAATGCGTAGAACCAGGGTCTACCAAAGCAATCACAAAAGTATCGTAAAGAGTAAAAGTACCAGTTATCACATCAGGTGATAAAGCTTCCTCTCGAGCTCGAATAGCATACGCTCTGACTGGCACTCTGGCTTCAGATTTGACAACATTATCTCTCGTAGTTCTCTGACTACCACTAACATTTCTTACATTCTTTGATGGTCTACCTCTCACAGGTGCATTATCAGATCTCGGATTCTGAACAGTCTCTGGCTCGACAGACTCAGGACAGTCACGGATAAAATGATCAAGTGATCCACATCTAAAACAAGCTCTATCGTTAAGTCTACAACTTCCCAGATGCCTTTTCCTATAATATTTGCATTCGGGTCTCTCAGATCGAACATTGCCAATGCTGGCCACTGAAGTTGCTGGAGTTTTGGAACTCATTTACGATCTAGCTCGATTTCTATTCAAATGTCCCAAATTATCTCCGGAACGACTTTGATCATCTCTGAATCTTTTTGGAGCAGGCTGAAATGATTTAATCTGAAATCTCTTTCTCACATCTCGAGCTTCAGACTCAGCTTTTCTCTTATCTTTTCTGAGCGCCTCAGCTTTGCAAGCTCGGTCCATAAGTACTACAAATTCTTTTATTTCTAAAATCCCAATTAGCAAACGAATATCTTCATTGAGGCCATCTTTAAACCTTTTGCACATTATAGCTTCAGATGATACGCATTCTCAAGCATACTGACTCAGTCTCACAAATTCTCGTTCGTATTCTGAGACAGTCATTCGACCCTGTTTGAGTTCCAAAAATTCCTTCCGTTTCTGATCGACAAATCTCTCACTGATATACTTCTTCTAGAATTCAATCTAAAAGAAGTCCCACGTGACTCGCTCTTTCGGAACGACTGAAATCAAAGTTTTCCACCATTAATATGCTGCATCTTGAAGTAACAATACAACACACTTTATGCATTCTTCCTGAGTCAGAGACATCTCATCAAATACCCGGATAGTATTTTCAATCCAGAATTTGGCTTTTTCAACATCGTCATCCTTAGTTGCTCGGAACTCTTCAGCCCCATATTTACGAATCTTATCAACCGGAGGCTTACCCAGCAGATTCAGATTTCCAGTCGAAGGTATATTTAATGTCTGAGGGGGATTAACCGGGGGCGGGGGTTGTGAAACAATTGGGTTATTTCTTACGAATTGAGTGAACCACTCACTCATCATCTAGAAGAAAGCTTGTTTAGCTTCTCCCTCTTGACCGCTCGTAACCGGTCTCGAATCAGAGGGCTCTATCCCTTGCGTGGGATCAGGCGCATTACTTTCTACGTCATCAGCTACGGCTCTTTCGGGATCCATACTATACGAAAAATCACATTTTACACGTCAGGATTCATCAGACTATCACAGTTCAGATATATGGCATGTATAGCTAGATTCTGACACGCTACATTAGCCCGAGATTCGGCTAAACTGTAGCTTTGATACCAATCAAATGTAACACCCCTTAACCCTAAACTGTCACCGGAACAGGGTTACGAGGTATTACCGGAGTTAAATATAAATAAACGAGTAAATTGGGACATAATCTCGAAGCACAATTTAAATTTTTCAAATTTCATCTTTATGATCCTAATATGGCCCTACAAGACCCACAATATGATTAGGAAATGATTTGGGACTAAAATAGAAACTTTAAAAACTTTTTCTTGAAAATAGGGGCACATGGTCGTGTGGTTTGGGGCATGCCCGTGTGGCCTGCCCGTGGGGAAATTCACATGGCCGTCGGTAGCCCGTGGGCAGATTCTGACTTGTTACACACGGCCGTAGTACTAGCCCGTGGGTAATCTTCTTAGCTACTGACTTTGCCACACGGCCTGGGCACACGCCCATGTGTCTAGGCCGTGTGAAAACTGTTATTTTCATCATTTTTAGGCTATTAAAACACACCAAAAACACCTAATTCATACATAATCAAAATTATCCATTGTTTAAACAAAACTTAACCATTTCATATGCATCAACCCATATCAAAATTTGTATCATAAAGCTCATTCATTCAAGCATTTATCAACTCAATGCTTGTCAAACACATACTAAGTTTACTACAAAATCATATACACATATCTAGCCTATACATGCCATATTTAGCTAAATACATTTTCAAAAAAGGTACCAAAAGAGTTTAAAAGTGTGATGATGATCCTTAACGGTCCCGAGCCTACAGTAGCTTTAACGACCTATAAAACAGAGAAAATACACACATAGAGTAAGCTTTCCAAAAGCTTAGTAAGTCATTATACAAACAAACTTAGCATAGGAGACATATATGCAAATAAATACATTAACACATATCAATCTTTTAGCAATTTATCACATATATGCTTTGATTCATATACCTTTGATCACATTTGCCATATTCACAATTCCAAGAATCACATAAACGTATAACTCATTTAACCAAAACTTTACATATCATATTATCAATTCCATATTCATAGCACCATAATAAGATCACATAGATGCTTATCTTGTATACACAATTAGTGTATAATCAACATACCTGAAATGGTTTTACAATCACATATTTGTTCATAGCTCAAATTTGCAATACGTATCACAAATTTGCCCGTTGAAACAATAGGAAACTAGTAGGATATTCAGAAAGCTCGGAATAGTTGTACAATGCCAACGTCCCAGACAAGGTCTTACATGTACTCAGATATTAGTGCCACTGTCCCAGATAGGGTCTTACACGTAAAAGTCATATTGATGCCAACGTCCCAGATGTGGTCTTATTCATAAAGCTTATATCGATGCCAACGTCCCAGACGTGGTCTTACTCGTAAAACTTATATTGATGCCAACGTCCCAGACATGGTCTTACACGAGTCTCAAATCAACGCCAACGTCCCAGACGAGGTCTTACATGGTAAAACAGAATAGACACCTATGTCATGACATAGCTAATCCTATCTATTCCTAGGTTCACACGGGATTTCTCGGATTTAGTCACTATATCGAATTTTTCTCCGAATTCATAAGCATATCTTCTCAATAGTATTCATGATCAACATCAATCATAAAAACAATTATAATTGCAAACATATACATTTATTTGCATAGTGACTTACCTCGGATTTGGTTTCTCGAAATGAAAATGGCTACTCGTTTACTTTCGCCTTCCCACGATCTAAGTCCGTTTTCTTCGGTTCTTGATCTAAACATATTCAGAATTAACCCTTTTATTCACTAATTCATTCAATTCAATCCATGGATACACATTTAGGGCTATTTGCAAATTAACCCTCATATTTGCACATTTTATCAATATAGTCCATTTTTCTCAAAACATCAAATTCACAAAAACATTACAAACACATACTTAACTGAATATACATATATATCATACAAGCCCATATTTTCCATCAAATCATCAATTTAGTCCTTCAATTTGCTATTTCACAATTTAGCCCTATTTAGCTAAATTCATCATAACCTCAAGAACAAAACATGTTCATAAAGATCAAATCTTTCATTTAACACCATAAATCACCATAATACTCAACATATCATCAATGGCACATTTCATGAACAATATCAATTCATCAAATTGAGACATGGGCTTGATAATATACTTAATAACAATCTCAAAAATATAAAATTTATCAAAATTCAAAACCAAAACATACCTTAATTATGCTTAATGAATGCCAAAACCTAGCTCAAAGTTTCTTCTTCTTCTTTCTTCTAATTTTTGTTCAAAGAAGAGAAAATAAAAGATGAACACTCATCTTTTGTTTCTTTTATCTAATATCATTTATTCATCTTACTAAAATGCCCCTCCATTAAACATATAGGACAAACTCATACTATGGTTATTATGTCATTCCATCATCCACTAACTTTCTTTTATTATAAAATAATTATAACTTAATGAATAAGGAATAAGATATTTATAACATATAATATAAATTAATAATCATATATAAAAAAATACATGTACCACATTTATTACCATCCAGTATCATGGAATTGTCTTATTTGCCACATAAGTCCTCACATTTATAAAACCACAACACATAAGTGCTCTAGCCAATAGCTAGCAACTTTCATATTTCATGCAATTTAATCTTTTTGGTCAAATTAATCACACAGACAATCAAATTAACATACGAAAATTTAACACATGCTAAACCACACATCAACAGTACAGAATATAATATTAAAATATTATACGGACTCAGATTTGTGGTCCGAAAACCACTATTCCGACTAGGGTATAAATCGGACGGTTACACTATACATGCCATATAACCAATATCACATAGCTCAGCTGGATAGTGTGATGAAATCTCCAATGACTTCCAACCCAAGCAAGCCTCCGAAACTCTATAAACATAGAAAAGAAAAGAAAGTAAGCTATAAAGCTTAGTAAGCTCGTATCTTAATAAACTTAACATAACAAATAATTGCAATTCAATGTCAGAAGTATAATATGCTATCTCACATGCCAAAACATAAACTTTTCTCAAGTTTATAACATGTTCTCATATCAAATTACCACCATTCAATAATATAATCACTTACATAGCTAACTTTAGCTTTCATAAGTTTAATCAATTCAATTCTTATATAACATTCAATTCATACCTTCATATAGCCAAATGAGCGCATTTTGAAAAATAACATATTTACACATATCTTTCTTATATAAATCACATATCATCATTTATATTCATACTCATATTTCTTTCACAAGAATCATATAACTTCTTTCATACCTGAATCGGATAACTCATTCACATAGTCATTTGCTTCTCTACATTGCCCGTTGAACCATTCAGAATTGATAAGGATACTCGGATAGCATGTAAAACTATTACATTGTCATATCCCAGATATGGTCTTACATGTTATCACATATCAATGCCAATAGCCCAGCTATGGTCTTACACGATTCATATATTGATACCAATGTCCCAGACATGGTCTTACATGAAATCACATAACGATGCCAATGTTCCAGACATGGTCTTACACGTAATCACTTATCGATGCCAATGTCCCAGACAAGGTCTTACACGAAATTATATATCGATGTCATATCCCAGATATGGTCTTACACAAAGTCTCATATATCGATGCCATAGCCTAGCTATGGGCTTATACGAAATCATGTACTGTCATGGTCTAACCATGGTCTTTTCTGCTGTTTCGTCTTTCGTTACGAAATGATCGTGTTCGATCCTGCATTTTTACTTATTTAATTTATGTTCCACAATTAAATCAATTATATGAATACATTTGCCAAAACCATTTTTAAGTTTTTATGAAAAACGAGGATCGACTTTAAAAAAGGGAAAATGGAGTCGCCTACCAATCCCTTTTTACTTAGGTGTGATTGGATCACCTTGTAAAGCGTTTTATTTCAAAACATTGTTTTTTGGTCCACAAAATACTAGAAAACGGGTTCGGGAGTCAGTTACGCACGAGGAAGGGTTAGCACGCTCGTAATGCCCAAAATGTGGTACCTAATTGATAAAATCATGTCCGAATATTGAAAATTTGAAAAATTTTAAAATATGATCCTTTTATTAGGAAGAAAATCAAGACTTACCTATTTCAAAGAAATAAAATGTTATATCCAGTAAGTTAGGATATAACATCTTACGACTTTGAAGTTAGGCTCGCCTTTATTTGTAGAAAATTCATATCTCGAAGTACAAAACATCATATCCAGTAAGTTAAGGTATAATATTTTGAATTTCTAAGAATAAGTTTTGATTTAGAAGGTTATGAATTTCAATTTTAAAAGAAAAGGGATACTTAATATTTTGAGTTCTACGATAAAAATCGAAACCCAGTGAGTTAGGGCATAATTTTTCTCGAAGCCCCCAAATATTAGATATCACCATATTTTTTAAAACTATTTGAATAAAATGTGTCAATTCAAAAGGTGTTTTTATAAAACCATGGTTTGAGTAGGATATTACGACATTCATATTTAATAGCAATTCTACATAACTACAAATTATACTAGCAATAAATAATAAAAGAATAATGTAATATAAAAAAACTATGTTAAACAATAATAACGATTAAAAGGGTATGAATAAATAAACATGGGATAAGATAAGTAGCAATAATTAAAATTTTTCATGAAATAACAAAATCAAATGAAAAGGGAAAGATATATTTGAACATTGAATAAAATAAAAGAATATGACGATTTTTTTAAAATGATTTAATATATATATATATATATATAAAAAAAAAAGAGTACTTATAACAAATACATAATTAATAATTTAAAATAATTAGTAAATAGTATATAATAATTTTAAATAAAAACATATATATATATACTAATCATAAAAATTACATATGTAAAAATAATAAAAAAAATAGGTTATATAATAAAGATTTATACAAAACAAAATTTAAAAAAATATATAATATAAATACTATATAATATACAAATTAAAAAAAATATAATAAAATATATAAATTAATAATATAAAATTATATTAAACCAAGTAAAAATATATATAATAATAATTAAATATATAAAGATAATACATATAAAATATATATATGAATTTTATACTATTAATAAATTAATAAATAAAGAAAATAATATAGAATATTTAATATGATAAAATAATTTAATACAATGTTGAAATAATTTAAAATAAAATAAAATAAGAAAATTAAAAATAAATAAAGAAATAGGGGTTAAATAGCAATAAAAATAAATAAAAAGGACTAAATCAAAACGCGTGTTAAACCACGGGGACTAATATGGCAATTATGCCTCATTTCCAAAACGACGCCATTCTGATTTTAACCTTTTAGTAGCCCGAAGGACTAAATTGAAACGCAAGAAGTAATTGCGGGCCCAATTGTAAAATAAAAAAATATAATGGGACGTAATTATAAAATTGAAATAATGCGGAAGGGCCTGTGGAGCAATTAGCCCTTTTAGCAAAAACGCACGGATCCTCCCCGGATTCTCGGGTCAACGCGCGGATCCTTGCTCCAAACGATGTCATTTTGTACTTATTTACTTAAGTAAAAACGGCGCTGTTTCTTCCTGCTATATAAGCAAAGAATCAGAAAAAAATTTCATTTAATCATTCTTTTAAAAAAAAGGTCAGAGCCCCTCCAAAATTCTCTCTAGCCTTCGGCCTGAGGCCAGGGCTCCGGTCCAAGTTCTGGCAATGGACCGCCATACGCGCCGCCACATGCGCTGCCTCAGACGGCAGTCGGAAGGTCAGAAGCCTCTATTTTTTAACGTCGATCCGAACAGTAAGCTTCTTTTCTTTATTTTTTTAATAAAATATATAATAAAATGTTTCCAAAATAAAAAAAATGAATCAGTAAAGAAAAATCACCTCTGCTTGTGGTTTTTATTGTATTTTCTGAATCTTTTTAGTATTTTTGCTCTCTATGTATCTATCCCCCCAGTTACAGGTTTATTGCAGGGCTTTTATAGCCTCGAAAAGAAAAATAAAATAGGAATACAAATTTTTTCCATGTTTACTGCTATTCTTTCCCCTTTTTACAGGTCGGGAGCGACAAGTTCGGCATCGGAGGGATATACGCGCTGATTGCGGCACGACCGAAGGTGGGCGCGAGGAAGGGCTGCTTGCTTGCGACGCCTAGGGTTTCAGAAACCCTAGGTCTTTTGAGTCTGCTTAAGTTTTGGGCCTTTTGGGCCATGTGAATTTGGGTCTGGGTAGGGTAGTCTGTTTTAGGATCTGGGTCAGAGGGTGTATTCGGGTAATGGGTAGTATTTGTGTTTGGGCTTTATGGTTGTAAATGGACTTTAAAAAATGTGGACTTTATTTATTATTTATTATTTATTTTGGCTTTTGTTTGAATAGAATGGGCCCGGGCTAAATTGGGTTCCTACAACATTCATACTATCATTCATCAATTTCATAAATGTACATCGAAGTTCGATTATACGAACTTACCTTGATCACTAAAACGATGGAATGGATCGACTAGTCCGATACTTTGTTTTCTCCCCGTCCTAGATCCAAATCTCGTTTTTCTCAATCTATATAATAACATAATTTTCTTATTTAATCTCTAATTCACTCAATTTAACACAATTTACACATTTTGGCAAAATTACACTTTTTCCCTAATGTTTTACATTTTTCACGATTTAGTCCTTATCACATAAAATTGCAATTTCATGCAATTTAGTACAGCCCATGTATTGTCGAATTTCATACATGCCACAAACAGCCCATATTTTCAATTTATTCATACTTTTAACCACATAATTTCATAATTTCACAAATTAGTCCTAATTTGTATTTTTACTCAAAATTACTTTGTAAAATATGTAAAACTATCATCTAACTTCCATATTTCATCATCAATCATCAAAAAGCATGAATATTCATCAATGGCATCGCACAAAATATTTAACAGTTTCTCAAATTAGTCTCTGGGCTAGCTAGACTAAGCTCAACGATCTCAAAAACGTAGAAATTATTAAAAACAGATCAAAATCCATACCTAAATGAGCAAAACAATGTTGGCTGAACCTAGCTCATCCATGGCTGCCATTCTTTTCAAATTTCGATGGAAGGGATGACAAAAATAAGGATTTTGGCTTTTGTTTTATTAATATTAACCTTTATTAACTATTTACTTAATTATCCTTTAAAAACATTAGTAATTACACCAATTGTCACTCCACTATCATCCACTATCTCATAAATGGGCTATTTATCATATAAGGATCTTCATATTTAAACTCTATAGTTATTTGACACCTTTAGCTTATAGAACGCAACTTTTATGCTTTACGCGATTTAGTCCTTTTTTTTACCGAATTAAGCCTTTAAACGGTAAAATTTCTTTATGAAATTTTCACACAATAATTCTATCATCTGTAAACCATAATAAAATATTAAAATAAATATTTTGACTTCGGATTGTGGTCCCAAAACCACTGTTCTGATTAACCCTAAAAACGGGTTGTTACATTTTGCATGTCTAATTGTAAAACAGTTAGCACACCAATGGCTCAAGGTGAGAAACTAACCAGCAATGGCAATCATGAAAGAGTCTATGAGAAAGAGAATAGAAGCCTTGTAGGTTGTCTACTTTACTTGACAGCTACTAGGCCTGATATCATGTTTGCAGTTAGTTTTCTATCCAGATTTATGCATTGCTGCGATATTGTTCATTTTAAAGCAGCCAAAAGAGTTTTTAGATATGTGAAAGGGACTTTGAAGTATGGAGTGAAGTTTGAAAAGGGAAAAGAGCTCAAGCTGATAGGGTATTCTGATAGTGATTGGGCAGGGTCCATTGATGATATGAAGAGCACTTCTGGCTATTTCTTTACTCTTGGCTCAAGGGTCTTTTGTTGGAGTTCAAAGAAGCAACAAACTGTTGCTCAATCTACAGCTGAAGCAGAGTATATTGCAGCTGCTGCAGCTGTTAATCAAGCCATTTGGCTCAGGAAGCTCTTGTGTGACTTGAATGAAGATCAAGTTGATGCTACAGAAATTAGAGTTGACAATCAGTTAGTTGTTGCCATTGCTAAAAATCCAGTATTTCATGGCAAGACCAAGCATTTTAAGATTAAATTTCATTTTGTTAGAGAGGCTGAACAATCAATGGAGGTGAATCTGATTCATTGCAGCTCAGAAAATCAGTTTGTTGATATTCTAACTAAGTCTCTCTGTGCTACAAGGTTTGATGCTTTAAGAAGAAGTATTGGTGTTTGTTGCATACAGTCCAAGGAGGAGCGTTGAACTTTGGCTTGCAATACAACAACAAACCAGCATTGAAGTTGAACCAATGCAGCAGCAACATTTTTTTCATTCGTAACATGTTTCAGTTGTTTTGTAATTTGACTTTGAGTTGGTAGGATTAGTTGCTGATTTTGTATGATTTCCAATGTGATGTAATAGCTGATATGTTAGCATCTTTTGTGTGTAATTTAAGCTATGTTTTATTCAAGTATTAGTGGGAGCAGTTACACATTAGGTGGCTGCCTTGTACAAGTGATTTTTTAGTCATCTTCTTGTTCAAAATTTTCTTTGCATTCGTTCTTTGCTTCAATTCTCCTTAGTTTACATGTCCAAACACCAACAGTTTTACTTCTAACGCTCCCTCAAACTGAGCTTTTTATTCCAAGCTTTTCTTTGAGTTTGTGGAATACATTTACTTTCAATGGCTTCGTAAAAATGTCTATTAATTGATCTTCCGTTCTACAATAAAATAATTCCAAATTTTTATTCTTCACTTGCTCTCAAATAAAATGATACTTTGTACCGATATGCTTGCTTCCACTATGAGACACTAGATTCTTTTTAAGAGATATTGTGGACTTCTCGACATAAATTGTAATTGGACCTTCTTGTATAATAGATAATTCACCAAATATTCTTTGACCAAATAGCTTGGCTCATGCATGTTACAACAACCATGTATTCTGCTTCACATGTTGAGAGAGCTACTATTTTTGCTTTTTTGATGACAACGAAAATGTTGCAGAGCCAATATGGAATAAATATATGGATGTGTTTTTGCAATCATCAAAGTCACCACCGTAATCACTATTTGAATAACCAACCAATTTTGAACTTTGTGAATGCGTATAAAATAAATCATGATCCATCGTACTTTTGGCATTTTTCAAAATTCTCTTTTGTTACAATCAAGTGATTTTGTTTTGGCTTCTCCATGTATCTGCGAACTAATCTCATTGCGTACATGATGGCCAACGGTGCTTTTAAACAACGCTTGATTTACTGGCTCTCTAGTTGAATCAACACTCAATTTCATGCCCTGTTTTGCTGGCATGGATATAGGCTTGCAATCTTTCATTCTAAATTTATTTAAAATTGGCTACAGGCTTGCAATCTTTCATTCTGAATTTATTTAAAATTTGCTTTGCATACTTTTTTTGAGACACAATTATTTCATTTCTATTTGTTTCACTTCGACTCCTAGAAAGTATGACATTTCAGCAATATTTGTCATTTCAAATTCTTTAGTTATAGCTTCTTAATGTCATTGAACATATCTGAATTATTTCTTGTAAAAACGATATCATCCACATATAAGCACACGATCATTATGTCACCAACTCTATTTTTCTTCATGTATAAGGCTTGCTCGTATGGACTTTTCATGAACCCGTTCTTCTGAAAGTATTCATCTATTCTTGTGTTCTATGCTATTTGGGCTTGTTTTAGTCCATATAAAGCTTTTTTTTAAGCGATATACTTTGTCTTCCTATCCTTATTTGCTACATCCAGGTGGTTGTTTGATGTAGACTTCTTCTTCTAGGTAGCCATTAAGGAATGCTTACTTCATGTCCATTTGATAAATCTTCCATTTATTTTGTGCTACAATTGTTGTGAGAAGTCTTATAGTGTCAATTCTAATGATCGAAGCAAAGACTTCATCATAGTCCACTGCATGTCTTTACTTGTACCCTTTGGCAACTAGTCTTGCTTTGTATTTCTCCACGTTTGCTTCTTTATCGCTCTTCATTTTGCACACCCATTTGACTATGTCATTTTGGCAAATTTGTTAACTCCCATCTGTCATTTTTTTCTTATTGCTGCAATTTATTCATCCATTGCCTTCTTCCATTTGACATATTCAATTGTTTCTTCATATTTTATTGGATCATATTTTGTCATTAAACAAAATAAAGAATAATCAAGTGTGGTTTCTATGGCTTCTATGATATCCTAAATATCACGTAAACTACGCATTGTTGCAGGTGCTTCCTCTGAGCTACTACTGTTGCTGCTTAGTGATGATATTGTTGTAGGAGTTGTTGCAACAGGACTTGGTGGAGGACTTCGATCATCACCTTGTTCATCTTGATTGATGAAGTCATCGCCTTTATCATCACTAAAAAATAATCCTTCAATATTTTTTTCTTCTTTGCTCCATCTCCAGTAATCAGCTATATTGAATTCAACATCTCTTGAAATAATAACTTTCTTGGTGGGAGGGTTGTATAGTCTAATACGGCTTGCTTCTTTTTCATAACCAATGAAAATGCATTTCACTCCTTTGTCATCAAGGTAATCAGACATTTCCAGTAAACTTAGGCAGTCCAAGCAATTAACCACTTTAGATCCCAACAATGTATACTTTTTATTTTTTTTTAAGGAAAAGGGCTAATTCTATTAAAAGGATAACAAAGACAATAAACAAAAAAAATTAATCCCAAGCCAATAAGATTCCCCGTTAGACTCTTTCCTAAGACCCTTAACTTCATTGGTGCTAGAAAGTTGATGCATATATGCAAGAAAGGGGGCAATTATATTGTTAGGTGTACAAAGTTGACGGATATATGTAACATTGACATTAGAGGACAAGTAAGAACCTTAACACCTCTCAAAAATGATAAATTAGTATTTTAAATTTTATGTGAAGATTTAAAAAATTGTAATATAATATTATAATAAAAATTAACTTTTAATCTCTTAAAATATTATAATTCAATTTCAATCTTTAATATAAAACTTTAGGTTCGCTTGTGTTAGATTGTGAATCAAGTTTCACCAATAAACATAAAAGTAAACAAATAAGTGAACAACGAAAGCTATATATAAAAATGATATAATGATATATAAAAGCTATCAGGTATGCCAAATTGAAATGAAAGTACAAAGAATTATGTAGTTTCAAATTTAGACACCCAAAATGATGCTGACATTACAAACAAAAATAAGAAAATTAACTGAATAAATAATGTATATGCTAATAATACTGACCAAACAAGTGTACAAATAAATATAGAAAGAGAATCAAATAATAGAAATCTTCAGATAATCTAAACTCGAAATGCCTAAATTAGAGTGGTCTATTTATTATTTTATCTGAGATGAAATCCCCATCAACTCATGTAGGAAACATGTCACCATATTAGAGAGCCATAGATGCTAAAAATAAGAATAAAGTGATGATTCCAGTCAAAGCTATCTTGTCAGTGCCTCCACTTTCACCTCCCATAAATTTTAAGATGGAAAATGGGAGAGAAAATTACGATGAATTAGAACTAGGCAAAGGCAATTCATGCTAATACCAATATATGATCCCCTGTTCTTTCATATTTTTATCCTTAAATTAGACAACTCGATTCGACGGGTAGAGTTGGTTTTAGGTTAAATTAATATTATTTTTAGATTTTAAAAGCTTCAGATAATTTTAAGTTTAGATAAATTTCCTTCTCAAATTGTATGAATTTGAGTAAGTTTTCATTTCATGCCAAATGAAAATACCAAAAGAATGAAAATTTAAGATATGCTTTGCTACCTGGTAGTGGGTGGAGCAGATGTGGGAGAAGTAGCTATAGCAACAAAACGTAATCCAATACATAAGTAATTAGTTTCTGATCAAAATTATGAAAAATTCAACCATATCTTACAAATAAAAAGCCAAAAAGTACAAACAATTTGAATGAAGAATTAAATAAAAATAAAATATATGCTTTGTTACCTGATGGGGAAGGAGATGGTTTGGGAGTAGCTGTAGTATGAACACATAATGATATTATGGATAATTAGTCTCTGATAGGAAAAAAACTTATATGAATGGTTCAGCCATATCTTACTATTTAAAAATAAAAATAAAAATAAAATTATTGATGGATCTCTAGCTCAATTCTATTGTTGTTATTTCAAGAATCAAGAAGCAGGTATTATAATCCTATTTAAAAATTTAAGGTTTCTAAGTAGTAGTAGGATGGATTTAAAATTTTTAATGAGAGCAACCATTGAATAAAGATTTTTAAATAAAAAATTTAAAAAATATATTTTTAAAATATCGGTTCAACCTCTTTGTCTAAATCAATATAGCGGCTGATTTTCGGTTTTTTCTACGATGGCTAGAAACACTGACCGGGGATGCAGCCGTTGATCTCATCAGTGACACCGCACTGACGAGTGATCCTAAGAGCTCCATCGATGGGGATGTTGAAAGAAGTAAGCAAAGTAGGGTTGTTAAAGAGGCTGCAAAGGCAAGTAAGTTGAGTAGCGACGGCTTGTTTGAGAGGGTCACAGCAATTGTCTTGCAGTTGGAGAGTGGCGTTGTTGAAGTAAGGAGGACAAGACATGAAGCTCTGCAAACAGGTCGGATTCGCAACCGTAACCGTCGCCATCTTCGTCCCCAATATCACAAGGACCGCCATCATCAACATTTTTTGAGCCATTGCGTTTTTCCCAATTACTCTAATTCCACTCTGCGTGTAGATGTCGCCGCCCTCTCCTGGCTGCTCCGCCATTGCTTGTATACTGATATTTTTGGAGCGTTTTGGTCAGAGTTTAAAACAAGCATTTGGTTCAATACGGACATATTAATTTTTTGTTAAAATGTTAGAATAGAATATTATTTTGTGTCAATAATTAAATGGTACTCCATAGATTAGGAACTATATTACATGATTTTTAAAATGAAAGTGTTACATGGTTTTATTCTCCACAATAAAAACTATTTACTCAAAAGCATGTTTAAAATACAAATACAGTGCAATATTTTATGTAATTCTAATATTTTAGAATAATTTTTCATTTTATTATATATTAATTTTTTATAACATTTACGAGTTTATACTTTTATTTTTTAATAAAATATTTTTATTTCATATCCATTGTTAAAAATATTTGATATAAATTTTATTTAAAAATAGAATTTTTCAATTTTTCAATATTAAAATATTAAAATATTAAAATATGTATATATATTTATACACATTGTTATGCCCAGAAAATAGATGGAAAAACAGTGCAAAGAACAAATATAAGCTGAAAATAGATTAAAAATGATGAATAGATTTAATGGAAGCTTCTTAAATCATCAGAAAATGGTGAGTGTTCCTTGCTTGGGTAAGGATGATTATAATTAGTTTATTTTTATAAGTGAAACCATTAGTGTTCTTGTTAAATTATTTAATAGTGTTATAAAAGAATATGTGTTAAAGTTGTGTGACCCAAATTCTAAAAGATTGCTTTCAAGTCAAGTTAAACAAAATATATTTTTTCTAAAAGATTTAGGATTTATGAGTATAATATATTTAGCATTTATTAGCATAATATATTTGACTTTGATTAGAATTAGGTTTTTTCAACCTATAAATAGATGTAGTCGAAACTCCTCTTGTAATCATTCGAATTCAACATAGTGAATTTTCTTCTCCGTTGCCCATGGTTTTTTTTCCGAAAGGGTGTCCACGTAAAAATCTATGTGTTCTTTATTTTTATTTCTCTTTTCTTTGCGATATATTGTCATTACTGACGTTCTATTCTTTACAAAGTGGTATCAGAGCTTTTGAGTTATTCATCTCGATCACGGTAATGGCGTCTTTAAAGTATAAAATTCCGCTGTTGGATCGCAACACCAGATTTACATTGTGGCAGATTAAGATGCATGCAGTTCTTGCGCAAATGGATCTGGAGGATGCCCTGCTAGGGATAGATAAGATGCCTTCGACATTAACGGATAAAGAAAAGAAGTGTAAGGATAGAAAGGCGTTAACACAATTACATATGCATTGTTCTAACGAAATTTTGTAGAATGTGATGAAGGAGAAGACCATCGCTGCATTATAGAAGAGGTTGGAACAAATATGTATGTCGAAAACTCTAACCAGCAAGTTGCATATGAAACAGCGTTTTTATGCTCATCGTTTGGAGGAAGGTGCATCTGTGCACAAACGCTTAACAGTATTTAAAGAAATTCTGTCAAACTTGTAGGCCATGGAGGTTTAGTATGATAACGAAGATCTAGGTTGATTCTACTTTGTTCGTTGCCCCCGTCTTATTCAACCTTTAGAAACACGATTTTATATAGCCGCGAATCTCTCACAATTGATTAGGTTTATGATTCTTTGACCTCGTATGATAAGATGAAGCATCTTGTGGTTAAACCCGACTCTAAGGGAGAGGGTCTCATTGTTCGGTGAAGACAAGATCGGAATGTTGATGATGATAATGAAAGGATACAGGAACAGAATTCTTGCAGTAAATCTAAGGGTAGATCAAAGTCTTCAAATAGAGGTAAAACTTGTAACTTCTGCAAGAAAAAAGGGCGCATTAAATCTGACTACAGAACAAGATCAAAAGGGAGGCTGCGAATCAAAAGGGAAAATAACCAAAAAATTTCGGTGAAACTGATGTTGTAGAATACTACAACGATGGTGAACTTCTAGTCACTTCTATCAACAATTCTAAAGTAAGCGATGAGTGGATCCTTGATTCGAGCTACACCTTCCACATGAGTTCCAATCAGGATTGGTTTACAACTTACGAAACAACATTTGAAGGTGTTGTTTCGATGGGAAATAATGCTTCGTGTAAAATTACAGGTGTTGGAACGATTAAAGTTAAGATGTTTAGCAGAGAGATTCGTGACGTGCGACATGTTCCAGAATTGAAGAGAAATTTAATTTCGTTGAGTACTCTTGATTCAAAAGGGTACATATACACAGCTGAAAGTGGGGTTTTGAAAATTTCCAAAGGTTCCCTCGATGTGATGAAAGGGCAGAGAAAGATTGCCAAGTTATATGTTTTGCAGGGTTCTACTGTTACTGGTGATACAGCTGTCGCTTCCTTTTCCTTATCAGATGATGATATTACTAAACTTTGGCATATGTGCCTAGGGCATATGAGTGAGAATGGCATGGCAGAATTGAGTAAAAGAGGACTTCTTGATGGGTAAGGAATTTGCAAACTAAAGTTCTGTGAGCACTGCATTTTTGGATAGCAAAAGAGAGTTCGATTCACCAGAGGAATCCATAACACGAAGGGAACATTGGAGTATATTCATTCTGATCTGTGGGGGTCATCCAGAGTGCCCTCGAGAAGTGGAGCTAATTATATGCTAACTTTTATTGATGATTTTTCCAGAAAATTTTGGGCATTCTTTCTGAAGCAGAAAAGTGATGTGTTTTTCGTATTTAAGTCTTGGAAAACTATGATTGAAAAATAGCTGGAAAAATAAATAAAACACCTCCGCATAGACAATGGCTCAGATTTCTATTCTGATGAGTTTAATGAACTATGCAAGTCAGAAGGGATTGTGAGACATTTGACAGTTCGTCATACTTCACAACAAAAGGTGTTGCAAAATGAATGAACAAAACGATCATGGAGAAAGTTCGATGTATGTTGTCGAATGCTAACTTACCGAAGTTGTTTTGGGTCGAAGCATCCTCTACTGCATGTTTTTTGATCAACCAATCTCCATCCGTTGTCATTGAGAAAAAGACTCCACAAGAGGTATGGTCTGGTAATCCTACTGACTATTCTGATTTAAAGATCTTTGGGTGTCTTGTGTATACTCATGTTCATAATGGAAAATTGGAACCGAGATCCATTAAATTTATTTTTCTTGGTTATAAACTGGTGTAAAAGGGTATAAATTATGGTGTCCTGAAAATAGAAAAGTTGTGATTAGTAAAGATGTTGTTTTTGATGAAACCGCTATGCTACCTAACTTATCTCTTAAAGACTCTTCCAATAAAGAAAATCAAAAGCAGGTGGAGTATCAGATTAATCCAAAATCTATAACAGAGTCGGCTCCTCAAGCTAGTACAAAAATTTAAAATAGAGTTATTTCTTCACCACAATACTCTATCACCAAAAATAGAACTAGAAGAGAAATTAAACCTCCAAAGAAGTATTCCGAGGCTGATCTAGTTGTTTATGCTTTCAATGTTGTTGAAGATATAGATGCAAACCAAGATCCATCTAATAATTCTAAGGCGGTTAACTGTGAAAACTCAGAAAAGTGGATGTTTGCTATGCAAGAGGAGATGGAATCACTCCACAAAAACAAAACATAGGATCTTGTGAAACATCCTAATGGTAAAAAGGTTGTTCGTTGTAAATAGGTGTTTAAATAGAAAAAAGGAACTCTAGGAGTTGAAGAACCCAGATATAAAGCAAAGCTTGTTGCAAAGGGTTACAGTCAAATTCCAAGAGTGGACTTCACAGATGTGTTCTCCCTAGTTGTGAAACATAGTTAGATTCGAGCTTTTCTTGGTATTATGGTCATGCATGATTTGGAGCTTGAGCAGTTAGATGTAAAAACTGCATTTTTACAATGAGAACTTGAGGAGGATATTTACATACAACAACCAGAGGGTTTTACAGTATCAGAAAAAGAGGACTATGTTTGCTTGCTGAAAAAGTCCCTTTACGGTTTGAAACAATCACCAAGATAGTGGTAAAAGAGGTTTGATTCCTTTATGAGTTGTCATGATTTCAAAAGAAGTAGCTTTGACAGTTGTGTTTACTTTAAGAAAAACAATGATAGTTCTTTTGTGTATCTACTCCTTTATGTTGATGACATGTTGATAGCAGCGAAAAATAAATGAGAGATAAGAAAGGTCAAAGCCCAACTAAGTGAAGAATTTGAGATGAAAGATTTGGGACCAGTAAAGAAGATACTTGGTATGGAGATTCTCAGAGATAGAAAAGCAAGTAAATTGTACCTAAGTCAGAAGGGGTACATTGAGAAAGTTCTTTGCAGATTCAATATGCAAAGTGCTAAGCCTGTTAGTACTTCTTTAGCAGTCCATTTCAGGCTTTCATCGGCTTTGTCTCCATAATCAGATGATGAAATTGAGTACATGTCACATGTTCTATACTCTAGTACAGTGGGATCTCTCATGTATACTATGGTTTGTTCACGTTCAAATTTATCATATGCAGTCAGTGAAGTTAACAGATACATGGCGAATCCCGGTAAAGAACATTGGGAAGCAGTTCTGTGGATTTTAAGATACTTACAAGGTACTACTGATGTTTACTTACAGTTTGGAAGAACTAGAGATAGAGTTATTAGGTATGTTGATGCTGATTTTGCTGGAGACCTTGATAGAAGAATATCTCTCACAGGTTATGTCTTTACAACCGGAGGTTGTGCAATCAGTTGGAAAGCCACTTTGCAAACTAAAGTTGCTTTGTATACCACTGAAGCTGAATACATGGCGATTACTGAGGCTTGTATAGAAGCCATTTGGTTGAAGGGACTCTTTAGTGAACTCAATGAAGACCTTCAAATCAGTACAGTATTTTGTGACAGTTAGAGTGCCATCTTCCTTACAAAAGATCAAATGTTTCAAGAGAGAACAAAACACTTTGATGTTCGGTATCATTTTCTTCGTGATATTATTGCTCGTGGTGATATTGTTGTGAGTAAAATTAGTACTCATGAAAATCCTACAGATATGATGACTAAGTCACTTCCTATAACCAAGTTTGAGCATTGCTCAGACTTGGTTGGTGTTCATTGTTGAAGTTAAACCTTTAAGGGGTTTTATGGAAGAGGTGAAGATTGAGAATTCGTGTTAAGGTGAAGATTGTTAAAGTTGTGTGACCCAAATTCTAAGAGATTGCTTGCAAGTCAAGTTAAACAAAATATATTTTCTTTCTAGAAGATATAGTATTTATTATTATAATATATTTAGCATTTATTAGCATAATATATTTGACTTTGATTAGAATTAGGTTTTTTCAACCTATAAATAGATGTAGTCGGAACTCCTTTTGTAATCATTCGAATTCGACATAGTGAATTTTCTTCTCCTCTACCTGTGGTTTTTTGCCGAAAGGGTTTCCACGTAAAAATTTGTGTGTTGCCTGTGGTTTTTTCCCGAAAGAGTTTCCTTATAAAAATTTGTGTGTTCTTTATTTTTATTTCTCTTTGCTTTGCGATATATTGTCATTACCAACGTTCTATTCTTTACAATATGAAATAGATTAAAGATAAATTAAAAAAACTTCAACTACTTCAAAGTAATTAAAATAACAGTATTTGAATTTTGTAATTGATATGCCACATTATTGCTTTTTAAATTTAATAATATATTTTTTTCCTCATAAAAAATAAACTAAAAAAATCTAACTTTATAGAAATTAATATATATATATATTAAAATAAATACTAATAATGATACAAGGGTTATCGATAGGTTAAGCTTGAATCTGATAACGCTCTGTTAGTAGAATTAATGTTAGCCGGTAATTCTATTGTTAGTCATAATGTAAAATTACGGGCTATTCATAAGCTGTTACATAGGAATTGGAAGGTTCGTATCCGTCACATTTCCAGAACTCACAATGAAGTTGCAAATTTTATGCCCAAACATGCTGCTATAAGATTCACAAGTATCTAGGTGTTCTCCATACCTCTTCAAGTTATACGGGGTTTAATTCAAAAAGATATTTTGAGCTTTTGATTTTATGTTTTTCATTGTAATCACCTAGTGTTGTTCTTGTTTACCAAAAAATAATGATACAAATAAATTTATTTTTTTATTTTAATCTTTTGTTTCACGTATCATTCTCGTCTTCTTCTTATTGTCTAATCTATCATCCTCGTGACCATCTTTGATTAACACTAGACTTTTGATGGAACTAATTTCTTCGTAGTTACAGATTTCCTAAACAAATATAAAATTATAGCATTAAATAATAAGAATTTTCTAAACAAATCTTCGTCGTGATAACGAGGATTGAATTCCAGGCCACGTCGTGACTAGGAACCCCGTCGTCATGACGAGGGTGGGACAATTTGCCACATCGTGACGAGGAACCTCGTCGCCAAGATAAGGTCAGGACAGTTTGTCACGTCGTGATGAGAAACCCTATAGCAGCTCATTTTTCAGTGGTGTCGGATATAGTGATTTCGAGATCACAATTCTGGCGCGTGAGTCTGTATATATTAGTAATTAATATTTAAGAGTGAAACATAGTATTATGGTGAATTTTGATTGGATAAATTTTATTAATTGGTTAGTTAGTCAAGGTACAAGTGGTGCGTACCGAAAGTCAGTGGTTTTGAAAATTGAGGTGTCGGAACCACTTTTTCATAAACCAAACCTATAAATATTTAAATTAAATATTTGCGAAGTTGTTGTATCAATGAATTGAAGCCTAGTCCAGAAATTTCAATGGTTTGATAGTTAATTAATGAAAAAAAGACTAAATCGTAAAAGTGGTCAAAGTTCAATCGCTATGGATTTTTAATTAACCAAAGGACCAATTAAACAATTAGACCTTTTGTATGTCAAATGATGTGGAATCGATTTGTTATCCACCAACTTTGTTAATTGAGTTTAATAATAGTTAAACATGTTTAATTAAATAAATTATGATTAATTAATTTTTAATTAAAGATATATTAAATTAAAAAAGATAACAACTATTTTTTCCTTCTTTTACTCATCTTCTAGGCGAAGCAAAAGAAAAAAAAATGGGTCTTGGAGCTTTGGTCATTTGGTCATTTCAAATTTGTTTCCTGTAATTTTTATATTTTGATATCGTTGCAATTAGGTTCATCTAGCTCATATCTTTGTTTTCAAGATTTCTATAGTTTTCATTCATGTTAATTGAAGTTTTTGAATGTTTATGGTAGGTTTTGAAGCTTAGAAATGAAATAGGATTAAATTGTTAAGTAAATTTTGTTAGTTCGAGTTTAGGGATTAAATTGTGAATATCTTGAAATTGATATGAAATTTTTGTAAATTGTGATAATAGAAGGCTGTATATGAATATAATTGAAGTGGGTTTAAAATTTGGAGTTCAAATTCGCAAGATATGTTAAGTTCGATTTTAGGGACTAAATTGAATAAAATACAAAACTTTAGGGAGCATCCAAAAAATTAAATTGAGCCGATATATGTTTATAATTGGATTAAATAAGAGGGTTGAAATTGATAAATTGAATTGAATAATTGTATAGATCGGGAATTGGATCAAATCAGAATTAATCGAGGAAAAAGACAAATTTGTTGATTAGTCCTTAGAGAATTTACCATCTTCGATCAACACTGAACTTTTGATGGAATTAATTTATTCGTAGTTACAAATTTCATAAATAGCATTAAATAATAAGAATTTACTGTTGTAAATTGAGGTTTTTATAAAATTATAATTATAACAGTAATAGTAATTAGAAAAAAGAAACATAAAGTATAACTAAAATTAATAAAAACGTACAATTATAAGGTGAAACTTTCATACTAAACAATAAAATGATAGGGGAAAGTGAAAATGGGTAAGTTTAAAATAAATTTTAGTATAATAAACTAAATAAGGATGATGAAAAAATACCATAATTTAACCTCACCATTTATTAAAATGATTTTTCGTCTCTCTTCGGAGATAATATCATTTAAATATGACTTGAAATTTCCTCTTCAGAAAACAGTTACTTCAATCCTCCATAATGAAAGTGTTGCATGCATTTTGTTCTTGGAAATAAAAATTATTTATTCAAAAGCATGTTTAAAATACAAACACAATGCAAACCAAGAACCTGATACAGGAAGTCCCTCGAACAAACAAACACAAATAAAAAAGAAAAATGGGTAAAAACTCAGCACCAAAAAATCAATTATGATGATTGAGTGTCAGCTAGGTTGACATCGTTGTTGTTGCAATAACAAGGAGGACGTGGGGTTTAAGTATGATTAAATGAGTTTTACCTCTAATTTATGGGTAATGGGAGTTTATGGGTAGTTTAGGTATTTTATCACAAAAATCAAATATTTTAGAATATCTTTTCATTTTATTGTATATATATTAAAAAAGAGTACGAATAAAATCTAAAATCAAACTCTAAAAAATTTTCTCTTTTCCATCTCTAGAGCCATTTGCCTTTTATGCCCATTTGCCTAGCGGCAGTTACTGCCTTCGGGCTTGCTACCACCGCCTTTTCCTCCTCCTACCAACCCTCTTTTCCTATTTTCTTTTCTTTCACTCCACGTGTCTTCCCTTTTGTCGGTTTGCAAATATGTTTTGATACATGTACGGATGGGGTGAAATTTATTAAATTTCATTCACTGAAGCTATCAATTTTCAAGTTTGGGAAATCAGCCGACTTGCGATGACTTTTTGGATGGAATCCATGAATTTCTCGATTTAGATGTCTTCATAGCATTCAAAGATCTATATCTTAGCTTTGAAACATACATTGAATCACTTAATTTTGATTTTAGGAGCTCAAGTTATGACCGTTTTAGTGAAGACAGCGCGAGTAGATTTTCTTGACGGGATTATGACGGAAATTACAAGTTTCTAGCTTGTAATTCGAGTTTCCTATTTTGTTCGGTTTTTAGGCTTAATTTTTATTATATATGAGCCCAATATTGTATTTATTATATTTTATTATTTTATTATTCTGAATTCTGGATATTGTTTAAGTTTTTTAAGTTGTTTAGGAGTTTTTTTTTCTTAGTCAAAGAAGAAAGTTTAGTTTAAAATTACTTTGTGTTTAGATTAATTAGAGGTTTAATATGCTTTAGAGTTTTATTTGGATGTACTTAGCTAGCCTATATAAAGGATTCTTCATTGTTCATGTCACACCCTAAAAACGACAAATCCAAAAAGGTAAGGTATGTATGTAAACTGTTTTGGCACTGTGGTAGTATAAACTGCCACCCTGCTGACTTGCTGGTGAGTTAGAGCATTGGTGCATACTAACATTATAGTATTTGCTCGTTAGTGGTACATAAGGATTTAGTTACAGGATATCTTCAAGTGAAGAAAGATTACACCTAAGGAAGAGTACGCCTCAGAGTATTGGCTAAGCACGAATAGCCTATCAAGTGTATGAGAAAGTTGTAGGAGACTTAATTATCTTTAAGACCATGCCATACGCAAGTCACCACAAAGGTATAGTACGTTCAAGTTGCATGAACATTGTTCAAGTTGGTTTTTGTAATGGGATTAGTCGAGATTCAATTGGATTGATTTGACCCTCCCCATGACTAATCAACAGTAAAGTAGATCTTCACTGGATTTTCTTTTACCTGCCCCTAAATTTGACAGGGAAATTAAGGGGATTAAGAGTATATTTATTGAAGGAAGTGGGACATTCCAGATGGTTTTTCTTCCTGCTCAACATTCAAGTTCTTCTTTATAACCTAAATGTTCTCTACTTCTTCATTAAGATAGAGCTAAGACCTCGTTTAACCAATGGATGATTCAACCTTCTGTTAAGTCTTATAGTTTGCATGTTAGAATTGTTGAGGAGTAAGGATGTTAAAAGGTGTGAGAACAGTAAGGTGTAAGTGAAAGGCCTTGCATGGGGGTCGCACATAGTTCAAACGTTAGTAAACTATCTGTAAATGAGGATTCTAATGGAAATTACATGATCTTGTAAGCAGTTGTTGCTGTTGGATTGGGAAGGACAATCGAAATAAAAGCTCTAGGTCGAGATAAAGGTATGTCTCTAGTGAGTCTCTAAAACCGACTTCTGCATCATAAAGGTAGGTCCCTGGTGAGTCTCTAGAACCAACTTCTGCATCATATTTTATGGTGATTCCTTGTATGGTATATGTTCATATAGATGCACGTATATTCTTGAATATTTCTTGTTGTTGTTGTTTTGTGTGTGTGTGAAGTCTATGTAAATGTGTCCAACATGTTATTAGAGTGATGCATGCCAAATTTTAGTTGGTGACTAGGGGGTTCGAACGGGGTGTTGGGAAAATATGTGATATGATAAAAACCTGTGGTGGTGTTTGAATGACATCCATCAAGACTGTAAACACGAGGTCCATCAGGATAGTAAACATGAGAAAAGGACAGTGTGGCGGTTATGTGGAAAGACTATGGCCATGGCACATTTTGACAATGGTGGATGAGTCACTTTTTTCTGCTAGGATTTTTGCATATCTTGGAGGCGATGATGGGCAAACCTTAGACGATGCTGATTTTAGGTGAATCCATATCATCAAACACGACAGTTTGTGTGATGCCTTGATGGTAAGCCAAACCGAGCCGTTGTGACGTAATGTCTAGAAGCCTTTATGGAAAGTTAGCTGTGAAGCCTTTGTGGCGAGGTTATCTGGGAAACTCTTATGGTGAATTATCTAAAAAGTATATGTGGCGTAATATTTAGGAAGCCTTTGTGGTGAATTTTGTAATGCTTAAGTGGCAAGTTTTTAGTCCGCATTTGTGGCAAAATCTGGGTATGCCTTTAAGACATTTTCTCAAAGAGTTCTTGATAGTGTACTCGACTAATGAATCCACCATAGTAACTCGCTAGGTTAGAAAGAGAGCTTGGCATTTATGCAATTAAGTCCTTTTAGGCATTTTTACAAAATTACCCCAATATTTTACATTTATGCAATTTAGTCTCTAAGTCCCAAACATGCAATTTAATAAATTTTATTTAAAACTCTGTAACACCCCAAACCCGGCCTATGCGTTATGACCGGATCTGACATGTCACATGAGAAAAACATGTTAAATCCTTTTCATTCGTACTAAAATAGGTATTGATTTGTTAAAATCAAGAAAACAAATTTGATTTGAAATATTTGATAAAACACTACTAATCTCAAAGGTTGATTGATAAATTGATAATTTGAAATAGAAATCCTATAAACCGTGACTTTTGAAAATGTCATTGGTAATTTGAAAGAGAATTCGAGTTAAATTATTTATACGAGTTTGTTATGAAATCCATTTGTTAATAAATTTTGAAAACCGTTATTTATGATTTTAGAAAATTCCCCTTTAAAACAATTTAAGAAAAATAATAAGAACGGCTGAACATAAAACCAAATAAAAATACTCCAGAGGCCTTATTACAACTTTAAAACCCGAAATAATAAAAGCAATGAAATAATATGGAAAAGAAGTTTACTAAGGTCCGAAAATAAAGTTCCAAAAGTATGGCCTCCACCGAGTCATCCATGGCCCCCAAGTCCTCGTCACTAAGTATTACCTACAAGGGTTAAGAAAGAAAGGGGGTGAGTTACATGAACTCAGTGCATAATCCCCTTACCGTTGTCCACTGGGTCGGAACCCATATAGTAATAACTTGGGCCTAAGCCCCTTTTTCATAATAATGTATCAAATATATCATATGAATGTAATGCAATCCCAAACCAACCTAATAATCCATCCGCTACACACCACCCGTACCATCCATCACACCTGTGGGGATCAAGTCAACCCACCCCGCCAAACACACCAATCGCAGGCATTATGCCATTTATAACAAATTTTGATTGTGGGCAAGCCACCAGAATCACAGAGTATCATATTATCAAACATATTTATGGCAGTGCCACCGGAATTACTTCTCTTCAACATTTTCCCATCCCATGCAAAATTATGCATATGTAACATACATAGTAATTGATATTACAATTATAAACAACAATTAATAACTCAGGGATTCATTACAAACAATTTGGCCCATTAACACTTTGCAAAATCGGCCCATTAGGGCAATCTATCAAATCGGCCCATTAAGGCAATCTATCAAATCGACCCATTCAGAGAATCTATCAATTCGGCCCATTAAGGCAATCTATCAAATCGGCCCATTAGGGCATTTTCGTAGTTCGGTAATTTCGCAATCCAGACTTAACTACTAATTTTGGGCATAAAAATTTAAACTGTCCATCTGTGTCATACTAACTTAATTGACTATAACTTGAGTTAGGAATCTCGAAATCTAATTCTGTAAATTTTCCTTGAAACTAAACTCATATATCTTCTTACTAAAATTTTTCCAGAATTTTTGGCTTAACCATTTAGTACAGTTTATTCCTCAAAGTTTCCCTTGTTTCACTGTCCAATGATTTTGACCTCTCTTACCTTAATTTCAAATATCTCACTGTACGGTTTTCATATATTGCTCCCATTTGTTTCTAATGAAAATAAGCTCACTAAGGAATCTATACATATAAATTATAACCCATAATTCACTTTGTACAATTTTATATGATTTTTCCAGGACAGATCAGGGAACCACGAAGTCAATCAGAACCAGTCTCACTAAAATTAGAATATCACAGAAAATAAAATTCCGTTTCCTTCTTCGTTTCTTTCATATAAAAATAGACACAGCAAGCTTTTATTCAATATCTTATTCACTTTCTAATTCCCTTTCTCCTATTTTTCATGATTTTTCAAAATCACATCACTGCTACTGACCAAAACTATTTCATTGCAAAAATATAGTTACCACTATGAACATACACAAGCCCGAGTGATCACGGATGCCGGTCTCCGGTTTTCTTTGGTATTTCGACCAAATCACAGGACATTTCATGCAAATTTTCAGAGAAGTGTGAGATTACACACCATTTCAAACATGTATTCGGAAAGTACGGGATTACACACCTTGATTAGGTTTCCCTAAAGAACCACTCTTCGTTGCCCCTTAAAAATAAAATCGATCAAAAGTTAGTCTCGATTTCTTAAAGTTTCCAAAAGCCCAAAAGTACTCACTTACAAGAGTCACTTACCACAATCGTGATCCTTCCCTCCTAGATTCTAAAATCCGGCCTTGCACCTTGGCTATTGCAACTAGTCCCAATCAACTTTCGAAACCAAGGCTAAAAGAAAGATAAGTAGCAGCAAAGGATGGCTTGATTTGGCCTTCATCAAAAGAGAATAAGAGGAGTTTAAAATAATAACAAGTGGCTAGGTTCGGCTTAGCCAAGGGATGAGAGTTTCGGCTTAGCCAAGTCAAGAGAAGAAAGAACAAACAACATGAATAAGAAGAAAGAACCTTTACCTTAATAATAGGGATGAACCGAAATGAAGAACATGGTTTGGCACTAGTAGCAAGACAACAAAGAAGGATCGGTAGTTTTGGTTTTCAAGAGAAGATGAGTGAAAAATAATTGGTTACAAAGGCTAGGTGTTTTCGGCAAGACAAGAAAGAAAAGAGAAAATGTCCACTATTGTCTTGAGGTTGCGGCAATGGGAGGAGAAGTTGGAAGAATGAACACAAAGGATGCCAAAAGGAATTAGACCTAACAAGCACCAAAACTATCAAAATGCTCCCATCAAAATTCGGCTACCCTCTCCCTTTTCCAAACCATTCTCATCTTTACCAAAAGATGAACATAGACCAAATAAAACCTTTCCAAAACATCCTCCACGAAAAATGCCAACATGTTCCCTATTCCATCCCTTTTCTTTTACTCCTTTCCTTACCTTCATCATTTCCTAATTTCCTTAGCCACCTTGCCAAAAATAAAAAGTCCAACTTGCCTTATTTACAAGCTTGGCCGACACTGAGGGAAAGAGTACAAAAATAATAGTCAAAATTTGCACACTATGGGATTTGAACCTCTTCCCTTAAAGTCCTTCATGTGGCATCATATCCTCTTTACCAATTGCTCATTTATGCTAGCACATTACTCATTTATTTCCATAAGCCTTGAAGCCACTTACCATCTCTCCTTAATAGGCTTAAACACAAAACTTTACCTATAGCCTAACTTGAACCCGAGACTTCATAGAAACCCCGTAACTTTCTAAAATCACCTTCCTAATAAATCCAACTTGAAATAATGCCATTCTCTTGTTCTCAAAAATTTTAAACACTCCTACGCCCAAGGCCCATTGGGTCCAATTCTTCTAGGCCCAATTTTGGGATGTTACAAACTCAACCTATCCGAATCTTATAGGACCTCATTACAGCCGATATTTATAATTAATTCATATCAAGTCCTTGGAATTTTACCATTTTAACAATTTAACCCTTAAACATTAAAATCATCAAAAAAATACTTTACAAACTATTCCTAACTAACAACCAAACTCCATATTCTTCCATAAAGCTTCAAGAATAACTCAAAATCAATAATGGAATAATCCAAAACATTTAATAATTTTACAAATTAGTCCTCGGGTTAGCTAATTCAAGCTAATACGAGCTCAAAAACATAAAAATTTCTAAAAACAGATAAGATTTACCTACCTAATCAAGGAACCCTAAGTGATCGAAGCTTACTCCCCTCTGGCAATGGATTTTCAATTTTTAGATGAAAGAAAATAAAGATGATGATGCCTTTCAATTTTATTATTCTTTAATTTTACTTAATTGATTTGTCAATTTACTAAATTAACCTTTAATTTCTAATGAAATTTCAACTTCAACTTACTTAAATCGTCCACTATTTTAACTAATGGTATAATTACCACTGAAGGAGGGTTTAATTGCACAATTTGTCCTTCAATTATTTTAATTTTTTTAGCAAAACTCTTAATTTCAATTTAACACTAAACTAATTAGGACTAAATAAGCAAATAGCCCAAAAGCTATTGGAGTAATCATGCCCATCATCGCTTGGACTTTTTGATCATGGTTTAACCACCATTTTGGTCCCTTTACTAATTAAAATCTATAGTGATTAACTTTTACCTCTTTTACAATTTAATCCTTTTTAATTAATTAACTATCTAAACGATAAAATTTCTTAACCAAAATTTAATACGACACTAATGACCTTGTAAATATTAGATAATTAATATTTATGGACTGACACATCGGAGTTGTGGTGTAACAGCCCGTTCTCAGTGAAATCGAAATAGTGGTTTCGAGACCACAAATCTGAGTCCGTAAGAAAAGTTATTTTAACATTATTGCATGGTCTGCATTATGATAGGAATGTCGTACAAAAATTTCGTTAAGAAAATGTTACCGATTACATGTCTAATTTGATAAAAGGACCAAATTGCATGAAATGCAAAAGTTGAGTTCTAGTAGCTATAAGTATCAAATAGCTATGGAATTCAAAATCGGAGGTCCTTATATGGCAAATAGACCATTAAGAGGAGTTAGTAGATAAGTATGCTTAGTCATCCATGGAAAATTAAATAAAGAAAAGGACTAAATTGGAAAGTAAAAATAATAAATGATTAAATAAAGAAATGTCATCTTTTTCATCATCTTTCCCAAATATTTTTACATGGAAACCCTAGTAGAAGAGCTTGAAGGTAGCAAGCTTATTTGGCTCAATTAGGTGAGTATTTAAGTCCCGTTTTTAGTAATTTTTATGTTTCTGAGATCGTAATAGCTTACTCTAGCTATCTCGGGGATTAATTTGTAAAGTTATCAAAGTAATAGGGTTTTTCCATGGATGAGTATGCATGAATTATGAAGTTTTATGGTAAAAAATGAAAGGTTGTTGATAGATAAACAACTTTTGTAAAATGAATTTAGATGAAATTGTGATTTAGGGACTAAATTGTAAAGATGTAAAATTTATGGAAAAATTGAATTTTATGAAAAACACGGGCTATTATTGTGACATATGAAATTCGGCTAGGCTTGGAATAAGGATTTAATTGTATGAATTTCATTTTCCGAGCCTAGGGACGAAATTAGAATTAAATAAAAGTATTGGGGTAAAATGGTAATTTTTCCTAAGATGTGAATTGAATTGAATTGAATTGAATTGAATATGAATTGTATTAAATTGAGCTAAATTTACCCGTATAGATCTGGATAGACCAAATACGGAGCTAGATCAAGGTAAAGAAAAAGTAACGGATTAGTAGCATACAAGTTCACGAACATTGTCAAGGTAAGTTCATGTAACTAGATTGTATATATTTATATGCTTGAATTGAATGTTGTGTATGTGATTGTATTGTTGCTATGAATATGAAATTAATATTATATCCGACAATGCCTAACAAACATCAAGTCCTGATTGAATAAATAAAATTCGATGGATACAGGATTTCTCGTATTGGTTGTGGTCCTGCATATGTTGCGGACACACCACAGCTTGAAAGAGTGTCCCATTATTAGCCCTCTTGAGCTTCTCGTTATATGTTTCTTTTCGAGCTTCCCGTTAATAGCTCTTCGGAGCATCCCGATTGGTTGTGATCCTACATGTGTTGTGGACACACCGCAGCTATTATGAGCGTCCCGTTATATGGCTCTTCGTAAGCTTCCCAGTTAAACGCTCTTTGTGAGCTTCCTGATTAATGGCTCTCCAGAGCTTCCCGATATGGTTCGTTTGAACTTCCCGATACATGGTTATCTGGAGCTTCCTGTTTAATGGCTCTTCGGAGCTACCCATTATTAGCTCACATGAGCTTCCCGATTATGACTCTTATGAGCTTCTTGTTATATAGCCCGGATAAGCTTCCGGTTATATGGCTCACATGAGCTTCCTTTTATATGGCTCGAGAGAGGGCTTCCCGATTATGTGCTTTATTGAGCACTCCCAAATATGAATTGACAGATTATAGATTTAGACACTTCTTGTGTATTACTGTGTATCCATCGATATTTCAAATGGTTTAACGAACAAAGTTCTGATATAAGTTAAGGTGAATTTTGAATGAGATATTACATGTATATACCTAAAATCATATGGAAATTTGATATTTGATGATCATCCCTGATTCTTGATATTTACATGAAATACATGACTAACATGTTGATGAAGTTGTGTGTTTAGGCTATTAACCAAATTGCTTGGATGCATTTTGTATGCTTACCTTAAATGTAAATAAATAGTAAGTTTATTTCTTGTTATATGAACTTATTAAACATTAAATGCTTACACTATTTTATTTCCTTTGTTTTATAGTAGCTCGAAAGCTCGTTAAGGTTGGAAACTGGTCAGAGACACATCACACTATCCATCGGCTCATTTCGGTATAAATAGTAAATTAATTTTTTGTTATAATGGCATGTATAGGTTTAAATAGCCAATGTTGGCATATAAATGTTTTAGTTGTAATTAGCCATTGGTATGGCTTGTGATGAATGTGTTTTGATGTATATATATATATATGAGATAATGTCATGTTTGATATGAGTGTTAAGTATGGACAATTGATAGTAAATTTCATAAGTATGTCTAAATGTGTTTTTGGTCAAATAGGTAAGTTTGGATATATGGATTTTTGAAGTAATATGCCATGCATAAGACTTGATTTTTGGCTTGGTTTGAATGTCTTGGATTGGCTTGTGTATGTGTTAAAGTGTTTTTGTATGTGGAAGACTAGTTGGATGAGAAAAGTGGCCCTGGAAATGGCCTATTTTCATCCACACGGGCATAGACACGGGCATGTGTCTCAGCCGTGTGTGACACATGGGCTAGCACATGGGCGTGTGGTTTGGCTGTATGTCCCTTGCATCTTTAAAATTTAAAATAGAATGCTCAGGATTTTTCACACAGCCTGGCACACGGGCGTATGGCTTGGCCGTGTGACCTCTACACCTACATACGGCCTGGCACATAGGCGTGTGGCTTAACCGTGTGACCCTTACACCTACACACGGCCTAGCACACGGGCGTGTAACTTGGCTGTGTGACCCAAGTCAGAGAGTTACATGGGTACAGACACGGGCTGGGACACGGCCGTGTGCCCCATTTCGAACGCCCACAAGGCCTGGGACGTGGGCGTGTCACACGCCTGACCACACTGGCGCGTGTACCCTGTACCTAGGAAAAATTTTGATATTTCGTGAAAAATTATCTAAGTACCCGGTTTAGTCCCTACTTGTTTCTAATGTATGTTTTGAGCCTCGAAGGCTCATAAAAGGGACTTTATGAATAATATCTGACATGGATGTTAAATAATTTGAAATGTCTATTTTTGATCTGTTTATTCTAATAATGTTCTGTAACCTTGTTCTGGCGACGGATACAGGTTAGAGGTGTTACATGTGGTCCCGAAACCAATATTTTCAACGCCACTAAAAAACAGGTTGTTATAGGTTCCACATCGATGTTAGCTAAATATAATCTCAAAACATCTAACACCATCAATTTTCCATTCAAATCATAATCAAATACAACATCAAGCATATTTTACACTTTATTCAATTTAGAACCTAAACCTAAGACAATCATAACTTTCGATCTAGAGTTTCGAATTAAAATCTAATTTCACATTACTCATTAGGGACCTTCTAATTTCTATTCCTACCAAAATTTCATGTTAGTTTTTTCATTTTATTCAATTTGGTCTCTAATGTACGAAATCAACAATTAAGCTTTACAATTTAGTCCTTTTCTTAGCAACAATGACAACTTTCTAAAACTTTAATAATCTTACAAATTGGTACATGAACTAACTAAATCAAGCTCCCACGACCTCAAATCTATAAAAAATTTATAAGAAAATGACCTTGAATTTACTTACCAATTAATGATCAAATACTTCAAGCTCCAAAACTGGAGTTTCTTTTTTTTTTCTCCTTGTACGAGTGAAGAATGTGACAATTTCATCTTTCTTTCCACCGAAAGCTATTTATACTTAGTTTATTACTTAATTAATCATGGTTTAACTAATTAATCTTTAATTTCTTAAGTTAATTAACATATATCATTACCGTACACTAACACATATCTAAAAATAATTTATTAACCATTTTGGCCCTTTGGATAATTGCAATTTAAGTTCCCCAAACTTTTACTCAATTAAAATCTATAGCAACTAGACTTTACAATTTTGTCTCTAAGCCTTAATTAATCACAATTTTGACTAAATTGTCTAACAAAATTTCAATAGATTATAGTATAAGATAGATTATAAATTGTAATATACACAATATAATATTACATAATATAATAATTATATATACACACTATAGCAATTTGAGGTTATAATAAAAGGAAACAATTCTTACGTGGCATATCTAAAAATCTACCATTTGACATGCTAATTATTTGCCACGTGTTTTTATTGATTAAATTTTAAAATGAATATTATTTCAATTTAATTTTCCTATAAAAATATATCAACGGTGAATATTCATTCATATAACAAGGATCATATATGTCAATATTTTTTGTTATAATTGATTAAATTGTAGGTTATAAATATATATATATAAATTTATACACACTTAATCTAATTTTAATTTTTTCTTAATTTTAAGTTATGATTGTTAATATCCAATAAAAGAAAATATAAATATGTGTTTGAAGTCTCTAAAATTTAAATTTTGCTCATTCATTCATGCAATTATTTTTTTAATTATTGAAAATTAAATTTCATATATAATATATTTCTTTCTTTAATAGAAAAATGAAAATTTTGAAATAGTATAGATTAATTTATTAATTTAGTTTCCATTTATGTATTTTTTTCTTTTTTAACAAGTGTAGTTTTTTTTTCTATGCATCTTTCCATCATGTAATTTTTGTTTAGTAACTTAATTTACATCGTTTTCTCCTCTTTAAATTTCTAAATTATATTCTAATTTTATGTAAGAGTAAAGTTGAAATCATAATTAGGAGTAGTATCAAATCATTCGAGTTTATTTTAAATATTATTTTTATTTAATTTATATTTATTATAATTTAAATTACTATCATTATAAAAATTAAATATTTATATTATTTTTACTTTTTCAACAATAGTATTTATGAAATGTTATAAATTTTGTACCATTTTTTAATAATTGAATGTAATATATTTTAATTAATACATATAATTAACCTGTGCATCACACGAAAAAAATTGATTATGACAATAAATTTGTATTGTGTGTGGTTGTATAAAAATAAAATTGATTATTATATTAAAAATAAAAAATTATAGCTTATAAAACAATAAAATTATTTAAATCTATCTAAAAACATCAAAATTATTTGAATCCATCTAACCTTGTTCGATCCTGATCTAAATCCAAGAAAACAAGTTAGAAAAGGTTTAACTCAAAGAAAATCTAAACTTAAACAAATTTAAACCGAAAATTATCTACACCCGACAAAATCCAAACCCGAAATAATGTGAATAACCCGCGGGAAGCCATTCTATAACACAAATCGGACAATTTTTTTATTTTATTAATTAGTTATATTTTTAAAATTCATTTTTAAATATTAATTAATTAATTATGTAAAAGGAATCCCGTCAGAAATCTAAACTGTAATTTCTCCAAGCTCCCTTCTATTCCCATCACCACAACCATCATTTGGACCCATAAATCTAAAATCTCCTAATTTCCCAATTCTTTATCTGTAGGGTTCCGTTCTTAGCTTCAAATTCGCAAATTTAGATCTCAATTACTCAAATCACTGAAAAAACAACCCAGCAAAATGTACGGATTCGAAGCTATGACTTTCAACATCCACGGCGGTTACCTGGAAGCGATCGTGAGAGGTCACCGGGCCGGTCTCTTAACCGCCGCCGATTACAACAATCTCTGCCAATGCGAGACCCTTGACGATATCAAGATGCACCTCTCCGCCACCGAATACGGTCCTTACCTCCAAAATGGTACATTTCTCAATTCCTTCCAATCTTCATGGCCTTTTCAATTTTGAATCTACTAAGTAATGCATTGATTTTTTATTGGATTGAATCTAAATTGATTCAATTATAACTTTATAGAGTTAATTTGAAGCACATATTGTTGATTTTTTAATTGATAGAGGATCTGTTCTTCTTCTTCTTCTTTTTTTAATAATTTGATTATGCCACTTGTTGATGCTTTGCAGAACCTTCACCATTGCATACGACTACTATTGTGGAGAAATGCACTCTTAAACTCGTTGATGAGTATAAGCATATGCTATGCCAGGCTACCGAGCCATTGTCCACCTTCTTAGAGTATATCACGTATGTAAAGATTTGTCCTTTTTGTTTCTTTGTTTGAATTTATTGGGACATATTTAATATGGCCATGCATTTGATTTATTTCGGTATTATGATCTACCTTTGATTTAATTGCTTATTGGCAATGGCAGCTTTCTGTGTGAATTAGGTTGTTTTTAGAACTAGGCATAAAATGTTAGGTGTTAATTCAATAGCATCAAAGTGCTGGTGGTTCTGAAATGGAAGTATTAATTGTGCATATCCGTATGCTGCCATGAGGTTTTGTTATTTTCTTTGAAGTTAGAGGGGGGTTGTTTGTTTCCCTCATCTCCTGATCTGGTTAATCCGTATTAGGCTCAGGTGGAACATAGCTGCCCAAATGGTTGGGCTGCTTCAATATGTCTCCTGGGATGTATCTAGAACTCTGTTTAGATGTTGTGGAGATGCAGTTCTATTAACGGGTCTTTTTGGTAGTGACAACCAGCGAAAAACTAACATTTTGACTGCTTCATTCAGATACGGTCACATGATAGACAATGTTGTCTTGATTGTTACTGGAACCTTGCATGAGAGAGATGTTCAAGAGCTTTTGGAGAAATGCCATCCTTTGGGCATGTTTGATAGGTAATGTAACCCCTATAGAGAGACTAGATTATTATTATTATTATTATTATTATTATTATTATTATTATGATTATTATTATTATTATTATAGTATGTATGCTGACTTTTCTTTTTCACTGCTTCAGCATTGCAACCCTAGCAGTTGCTCAGAACATGCGTGAACTCTATAGATTGGTTCTCGTTGACACTCCACTGGCTCCATACTTTTCTGAATGTATTACATCTGAGGTACATGGTTCTAACAACTTCTCTAATAATGTTTCACCAAATTTGATTGTCTGCCCGTCTGTCTCTCTCTCTCTTATAAGCATCCATGTCAGACTGTTACCAACCCTGCTGAAGGAGTATTCTGTTTGTTGAATGTTATCATTTCTATGACTTCGATTTTTGGAGTCATTCGCCTTTTTTCTCTCCTAGGACCTTGATGACATGAACATTGAAATTATGAGGAACACTCTCTACAAAGCATACCTTGAAGATTTTTACAAGTTTTGTCAGGTAAGGTCATTTTTCTTTTTTGAATATATCAGGTAAGGGTCTAAGTACAGAAGAAAGATGGCATTTTATATTTGGCTATGCAGATTGTTCTTATTTTGGACCTCTTTTTATCTTCAATGTGCTTTTTCCTATAGAAACTGGGCGGTGCAACTGCAGAGATAATGTCTGACCTCTTAGCCTTTGAAGCTGATAGGAGAGCTGTCAATATTACAATTAACAGGTATTGTTACTTATAGATATCATTTACTTCCTAAAGTTTTTTAGTTTTACCCTCAATATTTTCTTACCAAGGATTTTCTAATAAACATGTTTGGTCTTGTTTACTTTTTGCAGCATTGGAACTGAACTTACTCGTGATGACCGTAGGAAATTATACTCTAATTTCGGTCTGCTGTAAGTTCTTTCTCCCAGGCCTGATCGTACCCTTTTTACTTTTTGGTATTAGATAATTGTGGAGTGTCTTCTCTGACAATGCTGCTTCATGTTAAACAGTTATCCTTATGGTCATGAGGAACTTGCTGTCTGTGAAGATATTGACCAGGTATGTTTCACACGTTATGCTTGCTTAAATGAAGTTACTTGTAGTTCTTAGTCTTTTGCTTGGATTGCTTCTAGGTTCGTGGTGCAATGGAAAAATATCCTCCCTATCAATCGATTTTCTCTAAATTATCATATGGAGAAAGTCAAATGCTTGACAAAGCATTTTACGAGGAGGAAGTGAAAAGGCTTTGCTTAGCTTTCGAGCAACAGGTTTGTACTGGTTACCGCGGTCATCAATTCTTTTCGTAACAGTTATCTAGTTTTCGTGAAGTGAAAATATCCTCCCCACTTCTTTTCATGCATGAAATAAGGTCATTTAGTTTTCTCTGATTCGTTTTCTTGGACAATGCCCCCCCCCCCAACGCAGTTCCATTACGGTGTTTTCTTTGCATACATGAGATTAAGGGAGCAGGAGATAAGGAACCTGATGTGGATCTCTGAATGTGTGGCTCAAAACCAAAAGTCTAGGGTTCATGACAGTGTGGTCTTTATATTTTAAATGATCCATCTGACCACCGAGCCGAAGTCGGTTAGGAATAATGAATGGTAATGTCTTTTGCTTGATCAGCTGTACATTGTCTGTCCTCCCTCAAATTCTCCACCCATAGTTTCATTTAAGTGGTGTGTTTAGCCGCTCTTTATCCCAACTGTTTGTGTGCTGAGGAATAAATCCCTTCATATATTATTATATGTTTTCTTTGTTAATTGAGGATATATAATGTTGTGTTCTTGAGCTTATTTTCAATCTTTTATTTAAGGAATTTCCAGGAAATTTCCCCTTCTACTTTTGAGTTTCTAATTTTCAATTTTGTTATTTTGCTCTTTTTTTTCTTTCCTTAAAATGTAATAGTATGCTATTGTTTCATGAGCATTTTTGACATTTTGAATGTCAATGAATAACACATATGACATGCATATTGCGTGTAGGTGCATTTTTGTTTATTTTTATATATAAGTAATAACAATAAATTATTAAATAGGTTGAAAGTTTAACCATGAATATGATAGAAGGTCATGTATATTAAATGCTTCACGTTGGTGTCGATTTCTTATCATGTTTAAATTATCGTATCTTTTGTATCATGTTTAAAAGTATACAATTTTGCTCTAAAACACTATAAAAAATTTGTTCTGATTTTCTTTTTGAATTTGAACTGTTGGTATATACTATCAAATTGAGTTTTTTATTTGGAAACTTATTTGTTTGCAAAAAATATTTCGATTATTGTAATTATTTTTAATCAAATTGAGTTGCCATGAATATAGATTCAATTATTTAAATAGTTGATTTTTCTCAACAGGTTTAATTTTCTCAAGATGTATGAATTTTTTTTAACAATTTCATTACTTTGTTTTTTTTTTATACAATCTTTAGAATTACTTATAGTCTCTTTTCAATCTATAAATAGGAAGACAATACGTTTCAGCGTACTCAAATTTACATCCTCTTATATTGACAACAATGTACATATTAATCGAGTTAAGACTCAATCGACAATAAAGTTGTAATTCAATAATTTTGTTTTGTTGGGTTAAGGAATTCAAAGGAGGGATCATTGTAATACTAATAATGAACCCCACAGTATAAATTTAATACAATAAGAGAAAGATTCTTTTTTTATCAAAACCATGCTACCCTTAATAAAAATTACAAAATACATTAATCTAATATAATAAACTCAATATTTTAGCTTTGCTAAGAGAGAAAAGAGTAAACATAAAAGGCGAAAGAATAATTCAATTTTACTTACAATAAATTTATACATACTTTTTATTTATAGGGTTTTAATTTTTAAGATTTAATGTACATTTATCAATAAAGTTACAACAAAATATTATTATCCAATATATAATAAAATATTTGCAAATACATGGGAGGTGGAGTTTCATTTATTCTAACTTGTGAAGTTAGAAAATTTCATATAAATATTTTTTATCATAAATTGTTAATGTATCAAAATATTAATAATTTATTATTCATACTTGAAAATTTCAGTTCAATAAAGAAAGAGTACTTGAAATTTTCTAAAATCTTATATAATGTATTTTACACTCAATATGTGGATGGAAAAAATTTATTAACAAATATATTTATGAAAAATTGATATAGAAACAATTGAGGCTTTAACTGGAATGATAAATTTGAGACTTCAAAAGTTATGGTGTTTTGGGTTTAAATCTTATTATATATTTATTTTTTAAATTTTTTATGAAAATGTAAAAAGATAAAAACACTATCATGGTAATATTTATTATTATTTTTTGAAATAATAGTTTTTTTGGTAATTTTTCTACTAAGTTGAAATTTGACGGGTGACACTAATTTAGTTAAACACTTAAAAAAACTAGATTATGAAACATCTTTGATGCGTATAAAAAATTATGTAAAAATATATTTATTAAAATTTATATAAAAACTTTAGATTTGGATAAATTGAAGATTTAAAAATCGTAATATTTTATGTTCAAATTTTATTATGAATTATTTTTATTTATTTTATATAAAAATAATTTTTTTTAAAACCTCGTCCATGGTAATATAACATATTTTTATGGTAAAAATATCATAGAGGTCCTTGTATTATGAATTGGATTGTAATTTGCCTCTTATATTAAAAAATTGAAAAAATTAGTTCATTTACATTAGAAAAAAAAAGTAAAAACTAATCATTCTGTTAAAAAATTAGCATTAACGATAACATGGAAGGTAATATTCAAGGCAGAATTATTTTTTTATTTGAAAAATAAAACATAAAATCCAATGTGGTAGAAGTACCATGGACGTCCCTATATTAGGAGTTGGATTGCATGTTGGAACATCTACTAAAAAATAAGCAAATCAGTCCATATACATTAGATCAAATAACAAATTAGTCCTTCTATTAAAAATTTACCAATTTCTACTATTAAATATTAACATGACTAGCAGAGCAATCAGAAAATGATATGTGAGTGCCATGTACACTCATGCTAACGTGGTAATCCTTAAACAAATTTTAAAAATCCTAAAATTAAATAAATCTATTTTGAAATTATTAAGAATTATAAGAAATTATTAAATTTTAATAAAAAATATTTTAAATTTATTAAAAATCACATTCAAAATTAACCTAGGCAAATTATTATTCAGGCTAAAACGAATTTAGACAAATATTTATCTTAAGTTTATTCCGGAATAATTTCTTTAATAATTATTAAATGATTATAAAAAAATTAGAAAAATTATTTTTAAAAGTTATTAAGAATTAGATTCTTAAAGAATTTTTAAATAATTTTTTTTATGTTTTCTATAAAACCACATTAAAGTGCAATAAACTCAACCTATTACTAGTGTTTTAAAATTGAAGCGAAGTGATTAGTTGAATCGAAAAGCAATCAAATAATTGATCCAAACACTAATAAAAAAACCAAGAATCACACATCGGAAAAACAGATTTTTAAAATAAATTGGGCTCCTTGGAGTAAGGTGAAGCTGGAAAACGGCCCAATTGACCCAACAATACAAAAGGCCATTGCTTAATAAAGTACACAACCGAACAGAAAAATTAATAAAAATTAAGGTTTAATTTATTTTATTAAAAATGACTTTTAAAAAATATATTTTTCTGTATTTATTTCATGAAAAATAACTTAATTAATAGAAAGTAAACCTTTTTTTTCCTGTAAAATGATTTACCTTTAAAAAGTGTAAGTTATTTTTTAGAAAAAAATTAATTTATATGTGATTTTATTTTATATAAATTAATTTAAGTCAAACTTAATATTATTATATTAATATTTTTATTTTTAAAAATATTTAAAATTAATAAAATTTTTAATTTTTAATATTATTAAACATACATATTTAATTATTTATATCTACTCATATAATTAATTATTAATATAATTTATTATTTTAATAAATTATTTAACATTTAAATTTTATTTTAATAATAAATTTTTAAAATAATAATTTTAAATAATATTCTTCTTAAAAAATTTAATATCAATATTTTAATAAATATTTATTACAATTATAAATATATTAATAATAAATTTTTATAGTATAAAGGTTAAAATATGTCTTAAATCTGTACTATTCACAAATTTGAAATTTAATCATTATACTTTATGTTCAATAATTTAGACACTCTACTTTTCAAGTTTGAAAATCAAATTTAATTATTAACATTATTAAATTTTTTTATCAATTTTGTTAATGTCACTTTTTTAAATAAAAAATACTCATCATTCATATAACTATAACTAAAAAACAACGTTATAATAAACTTTAATTTAATAAAATATTTTTAATAATATTAATAACTGAACCTGAATTTTAGTCTCTAAAAAGTAAAATTAACCCAAAAATAAAAGTATATAGACTATATTTTAAATTTACGAGGAGTCATTATTATTATTATTATTATTATTATTATTATTATTATTTTGCAAAATCATTTTCGAAACCATTTTCATAAACAAATGGAGAAAAAAACCTATACCTAGCCATGACCCATCCACCCCACAGCCATCGCCAACAGCTCCTCTGCAGTCAAAACTCAGCCCACTATTCGCCTCTCCTCTTGCTCGCCTTCGCCTGCTTCAGATCGTGGTTCTTGGCTTGCCGGTGCCATCATCCACTGTTATTTTGTTTTAAACCTTTGAGCTTTGAACCAAAGGCTAAACGATAAAACAGAAACAAAATATGAAGAAGAATTGAAGAACATAGGAAAAGAAATCTGAAAATGAAAAGTATATTGACTTTTTATTAAATAATAATATAAAACTTGGAAACTGAGCAGAGTTGGTAGTCCTGGTGCAATTGCAATTGTTGAGGGCGAACCGGTTGAACCGGTCGGACCTCTAACCGGTTCGATCACCGGTCGGTTCTGAAAACATTTCTTGTTAGAGCTTTCTAATGTCGCTTTTGGGTTCTTGAAAATTAACATTTTGATGGTTATATAGTTTTTGCCATTAAAGAACAACCTTACTGTGAAGTTGAAAGGGCCATAAATTCTACTTATTTTCTCCAAAATTCGAAAAAATGGCGGAGCCACCAGCTTCACAGCCGCAAACGGCAACGACAGAGGCGGCGACAACAAAAATCACCGATTTGGACGAAGATTCATTGGCTCATTGCGCCACCTACCTCAGCCTACAGGACCTTTCAAACCTCGCCATGACCTCCAAATTTCTCAAGAAAATCGCTTACTCCGACTCCATCTGGCTCCACCGCTTCAGGTTTTTTTTCTTCCTCTGGAAAATGTTTATATGATTCGCTTTCAGAAAAGAAAATTTTCGATTGCAATTTAAAAAAAAATGAATATGAATCAATTATTTGCAGGCTCGAATTTCATTTTCTCTTAATTTTTAAATAAATTTTGATTGAATATTCATAATTTTTGTTTTTGGATTGAATTAGCCTGCGTTGGCCGCTAGAAATGCTATCCAGCTCTTCATCAGGAGTGAGGCAGGCGTATTTGGATTGGCGTACGGCGTTGCATCAGTTTAAATTTGCTGATCCTTTCGTCCTCGATTTATATACTGAAGCAAGGCATTTTGATAATATACTTCTTGATAAGAATGATATTATCTTTTCTCAAGTATGACCATTTAGTTTTTGTTCTCGTGGTTTTTGATTATATGATGCTTTACATTTGAACACCATTGCAAAGCTTACTTTTGTTTGCCAAGGGTTCTATCATAAGAATGATGAAAACAGACAGCTTCTTGAGCGGTGGCTCGCTTGTTAGGATGAGTGATCATAATGCAAGAATTACATGCATGAGGTGAGCAATATATGATGGATATCCTTGTAGAATAAGCGGCATTGTCTTTATGATAGAGAGCATGGTGTTCTTGATTGTAATCTGTCCATGTACTTGGTGATGTTTTTATTTTCAAGTTAGGCATACTTATTCACACTAGACATCGGAAATGGTTATGCTTGTATGCAAAAGCTTGAGTTCCCTTTAATATGCCTTGTGTAATTGCTCTGCAGATTATTTCCAATTAATGAAACTTCTTTAGTTCGAAGTGAGATACAAAGAGAAGAAAACGTTCTGGTAACCTCAAGTTGTGACCACTCAATTCGTCTATGGTGGAAGGTATTATCCCAAGCATTCCCTTGCTTTTCTCCGTTTTGACAGAGCTGTATTATTAACCTCGGTTTATTCCTTGCATTACTTTGAGTAGAAGGGCATTCTCTTGGTTCTTCATTATTATCAATTTATCATTTCTTTTGTGCTTGTATTATGAATATGATGTAAGCTATCTTTCTTAGCCTCTGCTCTTGTTGAATGTCCTGGTTGCATGCTTTGTTTGTAGGGCGCTTGTCATCGGTGCTTTAGAGGTCATAATGGTGCTGTTTCCACCTTGTCAGATAAATTATTAGGTGCTGGTGGTGTCAAAGTGTTGGCAAGTGGTGGGGAAGATGGCACTGTTCGCCTCTGGTCCCTTAGCTCTAGTGGAAAACGTGGCCAACAAGCTTTAAAGGCTACACTTTATGGGCATCAGAAACCTGTTTCATTGATGTCAGTTGCAGGGTATGAATCTGTTTCTTCAAGAATACTTGGTCTTTTTATCCCTTGTTCAATTAAGAAAGAATGTTATCGAAGTCTGAGCTTTATATTCTTTATATTTGATTATATTTTCTTTAGTTATAATCAATAGTTGATTTTGCCTATCATTTTCCAGGCACAAACCTTCCCTTTTGGTGACCATGTCAAGGGATTCTAAGGTATCTTGTTTGGCTTTCTTCTTGAGCATTCACTTCTTAACACCACCCGAGTTTTACTTTCATGTTTTTACTCGTATATTTCTCAACAGTTATGTACTACGTGACCATTTTGGGGTTCACAGGTGAGAGTTTGGGATACGAATACATCATCAGCTGTTCGTTCTTCTTGTTGCGTGGGAATGACTTCCTTGCCGGGTGCACCTGTGGACATGAAATGCGATGAAGCATCGCTCTACATTGCAGCTGGTTCCTCTGTTGTGGTAGTTGATTTGAGGACAATGCGAAAGGTTAACACTGTAGCAATATGCCAACCAAAACTGTACTCCTTTGCAATTATGCCCTCCAAATCTTTAATTTGTACCGGTGGATTTGGCAAGTAAGACCTTTTTCCTTGTTATGAATCCTTCCCTTTAATTTTCCGTATGTCATGGTATGATTATTGTTTTTACACTTTATTGAGATAATGCCTAGCCGACATTTTAGGTAAAAGATTTTGCATGTTGGCATTGTGAGATCCATTTTAAAAAGGAAAATGGAGGTAAAAGTACCATGGAAGCCCTTATGCTAGGAGTTAGATTGCGTTTTGCCCCCTTTATTCAAAAAATGGGTAAATTAGTTCCTGTAAATTAGATCAAAGAGCAAACTAGTCATTCTGTTAAAAACTTCATCTATTTTTATTGTTAAAAACTGGTTCTTGTACGTTAGCATGATGTCAACGTGGCACGTCACATGTCACTGTTTTGTTATTTCAACAGCCATATTAGTTTTAAACAGTTCAAATGGGTGAATTTTTTAAATAGAAAGGACTAATTTGCTCTTCAGTTTAACTTACAGGGTTTAATTTGTTCATTTTTTGAGTAACTATTGGGGCCTCAATGGTACTTTTACCGGAAAATGCATGGTTATGTTGACTTCTATTCATGCTAAATAGGTTTTTTTTTTTTCTTTTTTTTTTCTGATTTTCGTTTTCCATTTGTCAAAAGCCGATTTTAATACAAACTTAAGGTTGTTTTATCTCTGGTTTTGAAACTAATACTCGAAATCCTACGCTGGATTCACAGAGCACTGCTTTGGGATATCAGGAGAAGCCAAGAGGCATCAAAACCGAAAGCGGTTACAGAGTTGGATGGTCATATGGGTTCAGTGACACTATTACATATGGATCCATATAAAATAGTTACTGGAGGGCTGGGAGATAACTTTGTTAATGCTTGGGAGATTGACACTGGCAAACAAACAAACTCTTTGCTTTGTAATCGTCCAGAGCTCGGAAATACCAATATCGGATGTTCGGCCATGGCTGTGAATGCGTGCAGAATCGCTACCACTAGTTATGGTGAAAGTCAGGGACTTGTCAGTTTCCGGGATTTCTCTGGTGCAGTTCGTCCGACTTCTTCAAAATGCAATGATGACGAAGAAGAAGCGGATGTTTGGAAATTTTGGGGTACACAAACATATAGTGATTCAGATGGATCTAATGAATGATTGCCTTGCATTTCTCTTCTTTAAACATAACATTGGTTTATGCAGATGATTATAAGGTTAACAGTGAGATGCTTTATTGGGGCATGTGTATATGGAGTTTTATGAAATTAAAAAGAAACTCGAGGCATTTCTTTGTTGATATGCTCTAATGGATACTTTTTATTAATATTCTAAACGGCAAAAAGTACTAAATCAAGTTTAAAATTGAATAAATTAACCTGCTGAGGTATGAAGTAGTTTTAAAATTCGTGATCAGTATTTATCTTTTAATGAACTTACTAAACGTAAATGATTAGTTATTAAGTTGGCTAAAAAAAACTGAATAAATTAAATGAAATGAAAATTGAATTACTCAAATTAATTACTTTAAATTTAATTAAGTTCATTTAATTATTAATTTTATTAAAATTAATTAAGTTCATTTAATTATTAAAATTGTACTTCAATAATATAATATTTGGGTTCTGTGATAAGGTAAATATTTGATATTTAAGTAAAAAACTTTAATTTCCAAAATGTCAAAATAATATATATTATAAAAAACTAAGTACACGAGTTAATCAAACATTATTTAAAAAAAAAAAAAAGAGAGGAAAATCAAACATAAAAGTATTTAAGCCCAATTCAGTAACTTAAAAGTCACTTATTGCAAATCTAAAATCTATGTATGCTGAGTGTCTCGGTTAATCTTAAAAAGCCCCCTTTTAATTGGGTAAATACATTCATCTATTACTAAATTTACACTTCAGTTATTCAATTTCAAATATTATAAAATTGTCATTAAACTATTTAAAAGTTTACACTTTGGTTTCGTCGGCAGTAACTTTTATAACTTTAGAGTTTCATTAGTTTAATATCATTTTGTAAATTTTTGAAGTTGAGTAACCAAAATATAAACCTACTAATAGTTCAGTGACCTTGAGTATAGTTTACATTTTCTAATAGAAGATTGAATATTAATATAATGGTATTTTCATCTTTTACTATATGAAATATCTATTCTATTATTTAAACACCTAACTGAGTTGGTCTTCCGAGTCAACTGAGCACCAACTTGATTTGAGAAATTATAGTAATATCCTTTCGTAATTATAATAAATTATATTATTCAAGGATATTTTAGTATTTTTATTAAAAAACAATAAAAATACACATAGTGGGATTTGAAGGCATGCCAATTGCATTAGTAAAATCTCAAAATTATAAATCATACGTTTTATTACTTATTGCATGTTATTTTCAAATACACTTATATGTACTAAATACGTAATTTCCACACATATTCGTGTGTAATAAAATAATTTAAATAAAACAAAGCGTAAATGCAATGTTTAAGGACCTTAAATAAAATATAAGAAAAAATTATTTACTATTTTACTTATAATTTAATTATTAATTAATTTTATATAAATATAATGTTAATATTATATGATGTACAGGTTTTTATGGGGCACCTAAGGAGAGATTTCAAGAGGAATCGTGGAATTTATTGAGACAATTAAATGATTTACCGAATGTTCCTTGGATAATAATACGAGATTCAATGAGATTGTATACTCGACTGAAAAAAAAAGGGTGGCTTGCCTTATCGGGAAAGATAGATAAGGAATTTTCGGGCGGTGTTGGAGGACTGCTCTATGTCGGATTTAGGTTATCGAGGTTAGTGGTTCACTTGGGAGAGGGGGCATTTCAAAGGAAGTAATATTCGAAAGCGGATTGATAGAATTGTAGCAAATGATGAATGGAGGGTAAGGTTTTCGAATTATAGTCTGGACCATTTGGTCCACTCTTTTTCTGATCACTATCCCTTGCTGTTAGCTACGGATAAAAAGGGGGGTAACAACCGGGTCTCATATTTTAAGTTTGAAGCTGCTTGGATTATGGAAAAGTCCTGTGAGAATGAGGTGCGACAATTTTGGGATTCCACTATTGGTGGGGTTCCGAAACGGTTAAGAGAGGTAGGAGCTAGGCTTGATAAATGGTTTAACACATTACGGAAAACTCAATCTATAACAAGACATGACTTGCAAAATAGACTCCAGAAGTTAAACAAGTCCTATCCTACATATAAGGTATTTGGGGAGACTATCAATGTGAAATTAGCATTAAATTTAGAGGCTGACAAGGAGGTTTATTGGGAACAATAGGCGAAGGCCAACTGGATGAAAAATGGAGACGGAAATACTATGTATTTCCTTAATTTTACTTCACATCGAAGAAGGAGAAATCATGTGACAAACCTAAGAGATGATCGTGGCATCTTGTATGAGGGTAATTTGGATTTGTTAAACATTGCCAACAACTATTTTACTTCTCTTTTCTCTTCAAATGGTTTGACGGGCGTTGAAGAAGTTTTGAAAGGGGTTGAGACTTGCATTTCGTCAATATGAATGAGAATTTGTTGCGTGACTTCTCGGCTATGGATGTTAGCGACGCAATTAAGTCCATGAGTCCGTTAAAGGCGTTGAGGGAGGATAGAATCGATGTAGTGTTTTATTGAATATTTTGGCACATTGTGGGATTGAAGGTGGCTAAATATTGTATAAAAATTTTGGCTGGTGAACATGACATAGCAGAGATAAATGGTACCCAAATTGTTTTGATTCCCAAGGTTAGTAACCCATAATTCAAACCGATAAGCTTGTGTACTATTTTCTATAAAATTATCTCTAAAATGCTTATGAATAGATTACAGTCTATGATTCATTATTGTGTTGACGAGGCTTAAAGTGCCTTTGTGGCTAGAAGGATTATATCAGACAATATTTTAGCGACATATGAGATATTACACTAGTTAAAGCATAAGAGGAAGGGAAGATTGGGGTCTTTCGCTTTAAAGTTAGATATGAACAAAGCTTACGATAGAGTTTAGTGGGTTTCTTAAGGCAGATGCTTAGGAAGATAGGTTTCTCGAATTTGGGTGTTAAAAAGGTGATGCGTTGTGTAGAGTCAGTCTCGTACTCGATTGTGCTTAATGGTGAAGTGGGGGAGTCTTGTCATCCGAGTTGTAGGCTGCGACAAGGGGATCCCCTTAGCCCATATTTATTTCTTGTCTGCAGCTAAGGTTTATCAGCGTTATTACGAATGGCAGCCATGTGTGGTCACTTAAAGGGACTTTGCATTAATTGGTATGCTCTTACAGTCAGTCAATTACTGCTTGCTAATGACAGTATGATCTTTGGTAAGGTGTCGTTAGAAGGGGCGAATACTTTGAAAAGGGTGTTGAAGAAGTATGCAAATAGTTTGGGACAATTAGTCAACTTTGATAAATCTAGGTCTTTCTTTAGTGCGAATATGTCCCAAACTTAAAGAGGTGTGTCAAACGTTAGGGGTGCATTCTATTAACAACCCTGAGAAGTTTCTTGGTCTCCTATAAATTGTTGGTAGGAATAAAAGGAAGGCTTTTAGGGGGCTAAAGGAGAAACGTATGGTTCGATTAAATAGATGGGTTCAAATATTTTATCAATAGGAGGTCAGGAAGTTCTCATTAAGATAGTATTACAGGAAGTCTTAATGTTTGCCGTGTCATGTTTTTTGTAACCTAATTCCTTTTGCAGGGAGTTAGAAGCAATGATGGCCCGTTTTTGGTGGCATAAATCTGGAGGAAGGAAAGGAATGCATTGGTATTCCTGGAAGACACTGCTATTTGAAAAAGGATGGGGGGATGGGTTTTCGGGATTTGGCAACGTTCAACATTGCACTATTGGCGAAATAGGGATAGAGGTTGGTAACACCCCTAAACTATTTCTGTTGCCAGAACAGAGTTACGGAGCATTACCAGGATTTACAGAACAAATACAAATAATCCATGTCTTTTACTATTCATAACCGAAACCACACATATTCAATCATATTTTCCCTTAAATGGACCCTTGTGGCCCAATATATACATTAGAAATAAGTCGGGACTAAATCGAGAACTCAGAGAATTTTTCGCGAAATTTTTAAAAATTTTCCTAGATGCAGGGGACACACGCTCGTGTCTCAGGCCATGTGAGCATTCGATGTAAGGCACACGGCTGTGTCCCAGCCTGTAACATCCTGGAAAGGGCCTATGCATTTTCGGTTTAATTGTACGAAGTGACATGTTTTATGTACTAGGAATAAATTTCGAACATTTCTGGAAACCCGGAAATGAATGGAAATGATTTGGAAACGAACATTTTTAGAAACCTGAAAATGTATAGAAATGTTAAGTTTAAAAATGGAAAGTGAAAATTTTTGGAAACTAGGAAATGTAAGGAAATGATTTGGAAATGATTCAAAAGAGGAAAGTGAACATTTCTGGAAACTTGGAAATGTAAGGAAATGTCAAGTTTACAGAGCCGAACGAAAATTTTTGGAAACTTAGAAATGTCGAGTTTTAAAGTTTAAAAGAGGAAATTAAGGCAAGGTGGCCTTAAAAGAAAAAGTTTGTGAAATTTGACACACAAACAGGCTTGGAAAAGTGGCCTGGAGATGCCACTTAGGGCCTCTGGAAATGGCGCCACATGCAAGGTGTTGGGCCTGGGTTCGAGTCACTTGGGAAGCAAATAAAAGGAGTTTTATTTTTGCTTCCAGAAGCAGAGGAGTGGGCGGCAAGGCTTCTAGAAAAAGGGAGTTTTATTCCCTTTAAATTTCGGCAATTAATTGGATAAATAAGGGATTTAAATTGGATTTTTTTTTTCTGAAGAGATAATAGATGGATAAATATGGATTTATTTCTTTTATTTTGATAGATAAGGAAGAGATAAAAGAGGATTATTATTAGTATTATTTTTATTAAGAGATAAGAGATAATAAAGGATATTTCTTTAATTATCTTAAATTAAAGAGATAAAGCTATCAAATAAAGAAGAGTGGTGGCCAAGTAAGGGATTCTGAGTAGTAGTTCGGCTATAAAAGGAGGAAAATAGGGCTACTCATCAATTCTTTCTTCCTTCTCTTCTCTTTGCCGAAAATTCCCTAAGACATTCCCCTCTCTCTGCCGAAATTTTCCTAGCCAATTCTCTCTTTTCTCTGCTATTTTGTTAAAACCAAAAACCCTAGTAAAGCAAGCCAATCTCTTCATCTTTATTTTCTTCCTATTTCTCCTTACCAATCCATTCAAAAGCTGAATCTTGGAAAGGCTTCAAGCATAGGTGCTGTCGATTTCTTCAAAGGATCTTTCGGGATTATCAGAGTAGACGACTAAAAGGAGGAGTATTCGGGATTTCTAAGATTAAGGGAAACAAGTAACAGATTCAGGATTTGTTGGTGATCCAACCGGCAACAAGGAACTTGAGATCCAAGGCAGTAGATCAGATCTCGGGATCTCAAGGAATCTGTTAAGCGAATCAGGTGTGTACCCCATACTATTTCATAATACGTTTTATGGCTGTGTTAAATAATATATGTGATATTAAGAATATGAATGTGGCTAAGGTACCATGATATGGTACTAAGTACTCAGGTACGTTTCCTACTTCTACTAGGAATATGAAAAATGTTATTCGTAACATGAGAATATGATAAGAATGTGAACTTGGGCATGTAATTGCATAATATGTTATGGGCATATGGGTTTGTTTGAAAGGGGAAGTGAAAAGTGGTGGCCTAAGACCACAGTAATCTGAAAGTGGTGACCTAAGACCACAGTAATCTGAACGTGGTGACCTAAGACCGCAATTTGGAGTGTAGCGGAAGGAGGGTCGACTTAGTAGTCCCCACGGTGTGACTGGCAGGTACGGGGGTGTGTAGCGAATGGACAATTAGGTTTGGGTTTGGGAATGCATCATAACTTGTATTTTATGTTTTGAATGTGCAACTATTGTATGCCTGATTCTATTATGATTTAGTGTCGTGTACACATTGAGTCTGTTTGACTCACCCCATTGTGGGAACATTTTTCAGGTGATGAACAGTGATGGACTGGGACGGCAGTACTTGTGGTGGCCATGCTCAACATGAAGTTTATATTTTTATGGACTCTTGAATTTATTTTAGTACTTTGAAATATTTTGGAAACTATTTGATGTAATAAGGCCATAAGGCCATGATGAACGATTTTTATTTCTACTTGTTGTTTTATTATGTTACAAATTTTGATTAGGTTAAAGACTAAGTATTTTATTTTAAAATATGCTCGATATGTTTATTACTTAAAATTAAAAAACAAGGTTTTCTAATATAAAAATCCAGTTTGTTTTCAACACAAGCCCAACCTAAACAATATTTTTTTTTAAAATTTGCACAAGTTTTTCCTAAGAAACAAAAGAACTTTGAACCGGTTTACTTGAGGAACATACCAGATTCGGTCAAGGCTCGTGGGCCGGGTTTGGGTTGTTTCACAGCCCGTGTCCTTACCCGTGTAACTCTTTGACTTATGTCACACGGCCAGCCACACGCCCGTGTGCTAGGCCGTGTGGACAATTTAATTTTTTGAAAATTAGGTGCAGGGGACACATGGCCAAACCACACGCCTGTGCGAATGGCCGTGTGTCACACACGGTTGAGACACACGCCCGTGTCTCTGCCCGTGTGGACAAAGTAAGGCCATTTTTAAGCCTTATATCTCACCCAAACTTGTCTTCCACCTACATTGATATTTCAATATATTCACCAACCAATTCAAGGCATATAAATCAAACTAATAATCAAGTTTTATGCATGATATGTTTGCTCATACCTCCTAGTATTTACCTTACCTTTTTAATCATATACTTACCCAAACATAATTTACCTAAAATACTACCCAAGCATACTCACAAACCAAACATAATATAACCTCATCCATATATATATATATATATATATATATTAAACATACTATCACTAGCCATTCCAATGGCTAATTACAATCCAAAACATTTACATAACCTCATTTGTCAATATTTGCCTATACATGCCATTATACCAAAATAAGTTTCTATTTATACCAAAACGAGCTGGAGGATAGTGTGATGATGCTCCGACCGATTTTCCAACCTCTATGAGCTTCTGAGCACTATAAAACAGAGGAAAGAAAACTAAATAAGCATTTAATGCTTAGTAAGTTCTTATAATAGGAATTTAACTTACCAATCATGTTCATTTAAAATAAGCATATAAATAACATGCATCCAAAGCATAATGACCAATTGCCTAAATACATACACTCAAACAAGCAAGTTAGTAATGAATTTCAAGTACTTTTCGAGTAATAAAGATGAGCTCATCACATAAACATTCCATGTATATCTCGTTGAATCTTATGAAATATCGATGGACATCGGATAATACACATGAAGTATACGAATCTATAGTCCGTCAATACATATTCAGGAGTGTTCGTAAGAACACTTAAACATGAATCATTCTTTCGAGCCATACAACAGGATGCTCATGTGACCCATGTAACAGTAAGCTTATCCGGGCTAAATCAGGAATGCTCATAAGAGTCATAAATAGGAAGTTCACAAAGAAATTTTAATCAGGAAGCTCATGAAGAGCTTATCGGGAAACTCACAAAGAGCCGTGTAACAGGAGCTCCAGATAGCCATATATCAGGAAGTTCAAGCGAGCTATTTCAGGACGCTCACAAAGAGCTGTGTTTGTGTTCGTAACATATACAGGATCACAACCGATCAACAATGTAACAGCGTGGTTTAGACCCTAGTTGGAATAGTGGTTTTGAGACCACAAATTTGAGGTCGGAATAATATTTTAATATTATTCTTAGTGTTTATTATATGTGATATAGCCTGTGTGAAAATTCTGTGTGGTAATTTTATCGACTGTGTGTCGAATTATGAGAAAGGATTTAATTGTATAAAGTGTAAAATGTTGTGTGCTAATTGTTAAATGCTTACTTGCTATTGTCTTTATTATAGGATGGCCTTAAGAGGCAATTAAGCCATTTTAAAGGTAGTGGATGACTAATGGACGGTTTTAGACATTGTATATATAGTTTTCTTATTTTGTTTTAAAGGTTAAATGTGTAAAATAGATATTAATGTATATTACATTAAAACAAAACACAAAAACCAAGCCATTAACATCTTATATTGCCGAAAATCAAAGAAAAGAGAAAGGAGGAAGAACACTTAGGTTTCGACTAGTTTGGAGCTTGAGTAAGGTATGTTTTGACTTTGGTTTTTGATGATTTTTATATTTTTGAGATTGTTGCTTAGTCTACTATGAAGCCCATGTTGTAATTTGAAGAATTGATGATGTTTATGAGATGTGCCATTGATGAAATGGTGAGCTTTGTGATGAGTATTGATGTTAAATGATAGATATGTGTTTAATGAACATGTTTTGTTCTTGAAATTTTGATGAATTTGTGTAATTTGATCTTAATTGTGAAAATGAGAACTGGAAAGACTAAAACATGAAATAAATGAAATGTGTGGGCTTGTATGAGTATAGTAGGAATTTGGCTAGGCATGGGTACAAGCAAATTATATGTATTTTGTGATTCTGTGAATTTGGGGCTAAAGTGTCGAAATGTGAAAATGTGAGGGCTATTTTGTAAAATGCCCTAAATAAGTGTGTGAGGACTAAATTGAATGAATTGGTGGTTGAATGGATTTAATTTGAATGTGTATAGACCAAGAAATGAGAGGCTCGGATCGAGATCGAGGCAAAGACAAAGTGCTCGATTAATCGACCGTTTTGGTATTCCGACATTCGAGGTATGTTCGGATATAATACTAGTTGTTAAATTATATCTATGTGATGTGAATTGAATGAATATATACATAATTATGAGATTAGAAATGCTATGTGCGGAATGGAAATAGATGGCACTAAATGTGCGAAATTAGAAACGGGATAGAGATGATTAGCACTATGTGTGCAATAAGATAAAAGCTTCGGCTTATTGAATTAGCACTGTGTGTGCGATACAGATATAAGTTCAGTTTAACTATTTGGCACTGAGTGTGTGATGACGACTTTGCTTCGATTTATGAAATTGGCACTAAGTGTGCGAACAAATCAAAAGAATAACAAGTGTTGATCGAGAGGTAATATCGAGTTATTGAGTAGCACAAATGGTGAGTAACTATGTGTTGATCAAGGTACGTTTGAACCTATGTGGTTGATGATAGCTTTAAAAGTTGAATGAATGGATACTTGAGTATATGGTTGAGATTGATGATGAGCTTAATTGTACATTTATCTAAGTGATGGTTTAATTACATGTGAATTGGTATTATTGAGTTGTATGTATTGTATTTTGAACTTACTAAGCTTTTGAAAGCTTACTGTGTGATTGTTTCTCTGTTTTAAAGTGTTAGTAAAGCTAGCTCGGATCTGGGAATCATCAGCATTTCTATCACACTATTGGCAATCTATTTTGGTACTTTTGAAAGGATGTATATAGTTGAAATATGACATGTATAGGCTAGAAGTTATAATATGTTTTGAAATTTTTAATCCTTGCCATGTGATTTGGCTTGGAAGTGGAATGATGTAGGTTTTAATTGTGAGCTTTGTAATGGTGAATATGGTATGTTTCATGCTTAAATGGTTGATAGAAATTGTGGGCAAAATATGAATGGTGGTAAGGTTTACATGATGTTTGGTCTATATGTTTGAAATGTGAACTTTGGTACTTTGATTGAACCAATGTGAGATGAATTTGATTATTAATATAGATGGCATAGTTGGTGATTAATTGGTGCATGAAATAGTATGTTTGAATGCATTTAAAAGCATGAATTGGTATTGTTTTGAAGCTTGTTGGTTGACCCTTGTATGGGTGGCAAATTGGCCTTGCAAATGGCCTATTTTGCATACATGTCCAAGAGACACGGGCTTGTGTCTCTGCCGTGTGGTTTAAGGATCACTTCTAGGTGTGTCTGGCCAGGTTACACGGCCGAGGCCCACGGGCGTGCAAGGTGGTCGTGTGATCAAGTCAGTAGCTAATCTAATAACACACGACCATGGCACACGGGTGTGTCTAGTGGCAGTGAGAATAAGTCAGAATGTATACTCTGTTTTGACTCAGCCTGGACACATGGGTGTGTCTGGTAGCCGTGTGAGGCACACGGCCTGATTGTACGGGCGTGTGACCTCAACAGTGTTAAAGAATGTTTGAAATTCTGAAAAGTTTTGTAAGTGTTCTGTGTAGTCCCGACCTTTTTCTAACACGTTTTTAAGGTCTCGTAGACCTAGATAAAGGACTATATGCTCGTATTTGAGTATGTGTGATTGATGATTGACTTTGTGTCGAGAAGTGAATGTAAATTGTTCCGATGATTCGGTAATGCCTCTTAACCCTAGTCCGGCGACGGTTACGGGTTAGGGGTGTTACAAACAGGACGCTCACAAAGAGCTGCGGTAGTCCACAACACATGCAGAATTACTATCGATCAGGATGCTCGTAAGAGCTATGGTGTGTCTGCAACATATGCTAGATCACAACCAATCGAGAAACTTATATCCATCGAATTTCATTTATTCAAACGAGACTTAACATTTCTCGGGCATGTCAATTATATAATTATTTTCATATACATAACAAATTCATAATTCACATATACAACATTTAAATCAAACATGTAAATATATAAGATTTAGTTACACGAACTTACCTCATCACTTGTTCGTATACGAAACGATCACTAATCCGACACTTTCTCTTTTCCACGATCTAACTTCGTATTTGAATTATCCGGATCTATATGAATGAATTTAACATCAATTAATAAAATTCACATTCACATTCAATTCCATTCAATTCACATCTTAGACAAAATTACCATTTTGCCCTATATTTTTCATTAATTCCAATTTCGTCCCTAAGTTCGAAAAATAAAATTCATGCAATTTAATCCTTATTCCAAGCCTAGCCAATTTTTACAAATAAAATTTACAACTCATAGATTTCATAAAAATGATAAATTTTTCATGAATTTTACATCTTTACAATTTAGTCCCTAAATCATAATTTCATAAAAATTTCCTTTACAAAAGTTGTTTATCTATCAACAACCTTTCATTTTCTACCATCAATTTCAAAATTTCAGCATATTCATCCATGGAAAAACTTTGATACTTTGATAACTTTACAAATTGATCCCCAAAATAGCTAGATTAGGTTATTCCGATGTCAAAAATATAAAAATTACTAAAAACGAGACAAGATTACTTACCCAATTAGGCTTGCTTGATTTTATTTCTCTTTCCTAGGGCTTCCATAGAAATTTGGGGAAGAAGATGATAATAATATGATATTTTTGTCTTTTAATTTAATTATAATCTTTAATTTTTCAACTTTCCAATTTAGTCCTTCTCTTTTCTTTAATTTCCATGGATGAATCATCAAAAATATCTACTAACTTCCCTTAATGGTCTAATTTCCATATAAGGACCTCAAATTGTGAATTCCATAGCTATTTAATCCTTTTGGCTACTAGAATTCAACTTTTACACTTTATGCAATTTAGTCATTTCCTCCTAATTAAACATAAAACCGGTAAAATTTTCTTTTCAAAATTTTCATATGTCTTTCCTATCATAATGCAAACCATACAATAATATTAAAACAATTTTTTAACTTGGATTTATGGTCCCGAAACCACTATTCCGATTTCACTGAAGAGGGGATGTTACAAGGTTACTTGAGAACCCTGGCTCTCTCTCGGCTAGATTGATTTGTGTGAAGTATTACCCAAACACAGGGCTTTCTTGAATCAAATTTAGGTTCAAACCATTCTATGACTTGGAGGAGTATTTGGAGCGCAAAAGATCTGTTGAAGTCGGGGCTAAAATGGAGGATTGGTTCATGCCACTTGGTGTCAATTTGGGAAGATTACTGGTTACCGGGTAAGGAAATGGTAAAGGTCACAACGGAGCAGGCAGCAGGGGTGGATTGAGTTAGTGACTTAATTTTATAAGAATTGAATTGTTGGAATAGTAGTTAATTAGATCTCTTTTCATAGAAGATGAAACGGATGTTATTATGAGCATCCCATTACCAAAGAATAACAGAATGATAAGCATATTTGGTTTGGCAAGCATACGGGTGAATATTTAGTGCGCAGTAGATATAAAGCTTTATTACAACTGTGCTCAGTGAGTATGATTAAGCGCTTTCTTTACAAGCAATTATGGCGTTTAAATTGTGCGTCAAAGATAAAAATTTTGCTTTGGAGGTTTGTTAAAGATTATGTTCCAACTATGCAAATTTTATACTGTAAAAGAATTGCAGCAAGCCGGTTATGTCCACGTTGTCAGCAGGAAGCTAAATCTACCACTCATGCTAGTTGTGACTGTTTTTTCGCAAAGCAAGTTTGGGGAAAATTGGGTTTTTAATGGCCTGAAGTGGTGATCGAGGCAGGTTTCCTAGACTGGTTATGTTAGATTTTTGAGCATTCAACCACGTATAATAAAGAAACTGTTGCTATTACAGTTTGGGCATTACGGTATGCGCAAAATAAATACCTCCATGAAAGGATTTCACAAAGTATAAATGAAATTGTTACCTTTATTTGTGGTTATGGACGAGAATATTGGGGGATGAGTTCTATTTTGAGGCACCCTCTTCCAACTGTGGTAACCCATTGGTCCCCTCCATCGCCGTTGTGGGTAAAGGTAAATGTGGATATGGGTTACTACAGACCAAGAAATCAAGTCAGTTCAAGGTTTATTATTTGGGATGATATGGGGAAAATAATGGGATCAGGTTATCGTGTCTATTAGGATCGTCCCGATTAAGCAACAAACAAGTAAAAATAGTAGAAGAAATTGAGAAATTGAACACACAAATTTAACGTGGAAAAACTCCTCCAAAGAGGATAAAAAACCACAGGCAAAGATAATTTTACTATAATGGCAAAAGAACGAAGAGTACAAAAGATGGAGATAAAAACTAAACCCCGAAAACCCGAAAACAAAAAACCCTCAAAACGTAAACACAAAAATTCTATAAATGTGTTATGAGTTTTAATATCTAATGGGTGTGTTTTCTAAGGTTGTAAAAGAGCCTATTTATAGGCTAAATTCATAGGTCAAATAATAATAAAATAATCTGAACTAATCAGTGTTTGATTGAAACAAATAAACAGAGTTTAACTAAAAGATTACTTCTCAAATTTGACTGAAATAGGAGTCATAATTAACAGTGTCCATACTTGGGCTCATACGATTTGTATGACGGAGGCGATGGCGGTCCTGCATGGACTACAATTTGCCCAAGAAATGAGTTTCTAGAGAATCATCTTGGAGAGTGATTCGAAGACTGTAATTTTGAAATTGCAATCAAATGTTGAAGATTACTTAGCTCTAAGACCTATTACTTGGGATGTGAAAGCTCTATTGAAAAGCTGTAAGTTCTGTCGTTTCAAATTCGCACCTCGAGGATGTAAGACTACTGTGCATGCAATGGCAGCTTTGGGTTGGAAGGGGTTAACTGATCGGTTCTGGGTGGAGGATGTTCCTTCAGAGGTTTGGGAAATGGTAGCGAAGGATTGGCTCTAACTTGACCCACTATGAGGATTGAATGCTCTGATTGGTGTTGGGATTGAGGTTTTTATGACTTGGGAAAAGGGTTCCTCAATTTCCCTTCCTATCACAATAACTTCGGTAAGTTAAGCGAGGAGGTTCATCGTTTTGGTCGGAATGGAAGATTATGGCCGATTGTTTTTTGATGTTCGATTTAGGGTTTCAACTTGTGTTAGCTTATTTGATTTGGATTTTTCTGATTTGTTTTGCTGACTTTTTAGTTTTAGCTTTACTTTTAGTAGGCTTAGGAATTGTTGCCGCGTGTTTTTCCATTATTCTATTTCTGTTTGTTTTTTTATCATTATCCCATAAATAAAACCAAAATGAAAATTAAGAAAAAAGAAAGAAGGAAAGAAAAAAAGAACTATGATCATTACAAATAGGATTAAACTAATAATTTTAAAAACATTTAGACTTAATAAAATCTAAACTCACATAATATATATTTTTTAAATATTATTATCATATTTATTTTTTTATACAAGATCTAGAATTATCGAGAGTACTTTCTCAATCTCTTTAAATAAAAAATTTAACACGCATTTAACCGATTTGAATCCAGCTAATACTAACATAAAATTTCCAAAATATCTCTAGGCTATAGCGGCATAAATCAAAACTACATGAATAGCGTTGGATTTTGATATGAAAGAATAATTAAATTAAATTGAGATTATTTTTAATTATAAACCTAAAATAAGATAGAAAACACAAAAATCTTATTTACACGTATCAGTGGATAGATCAAAGCAGTAGCAGGCGAAAGTCCGTAATCGGAACATACTTTCCCCTTCTTTGGATCCTTGAAAGATCTAATATGATTTTTCAACATATAACCCCTTAAGCAGTCAACAAACTTTTGAAGCCCCAAATGAAGATGCCGACCGCTGTCTTCCTCCTCCTCCTCCTCCTCTCCACCACTACAAACCTCCACAGCTCCGCCGCACTGATCCCCGGACTGGACTCCTTTCTAACCCAACAGTCCCGCATCGACCCGAAATCGACAAACGACCCCTTTCAGTTCCTCCCTTCTTCCCTCAAGAAATCCCTCTCTTCCTCCTCCGCTGCCCCTCTCCATATCCCTTCGTTGATCTCCTTCCTTCTTTCACTTTCCGTCCCAATCCCTCTCCATATCCGCCTCGTTGGCCTCAATTTCTCTTCTTCCTCCCCTTCTCTGCTCACTTCTTTCCTCCAATCCTCCGTCACTTCCTCTCACTTTCACCTCATCTCTTCTTCTTCTTCCCATCATTCTCTTTCCATTGGCCACTCCCTCCATCCCGACGTTTCTCTTTCTCCCTCCTCTCTTTCCTCTACCCTTTCCACCGCTCTTTCCTCCGCCCTCTCCTCTACCCCTTCCTCCCTCCGTTCACCTCTCCTTTCCATCCCCTATTCCACCGTCGACTCCATCATTTCCCGCCATTTTGACTCCGAGAAAACCGATAATTCCGTTTACGTTTATATTCTCAATCTGGGTGTTACCCCCAAGCAACCTTATGCTTACTCTTACTCTCATTCCGAGTCTTCCGCAGGCTACACCAATTGTTTAGGGACCCTTTGGACTGGCAGCAAAAGGTATCTTTGGATTGATCTCGGGGCTGGTCCCGTTGACTATGGGCCGGCTTTATCTGGTGATGGGGTACTCCCGAGAGGCGAGTTTCACCCTTTGGCAGCTGCACATGGAAGACCCAAATCCGAAAAAGCCTTGCTTGCCGACTTGGCTTCTTTGATATACAGTGCTTATCAGGTACTTGTTGTTCCTCCTTTGAGAATTCCCGTTCATTTCGAGAATACTTTAACTGTTGAGCTTATCCATATTCACGCATCTGAAAATGTTGATTCAAGTGGTTTGGATTGGAATGAGATTGAAAAATCCTTCCGTAATGAGTTAAATGATGGTGAGTTGTTGTTTGGCAATCAGAGTTTAGAGTTCAAAAGGTATAGTGTTAACTACGAGGAGTGTTCGATTTGTTCTTTTGCGATTTCTAGGTCGATCAATTCCTTTACTTCGAGGTTTCTGTTTGATAACTACACTTTGATTGTGAGCGAGTATTTGGATTCGAAACGTTTGCATCAGATATTGTCTGATTCGGCAGAGGAGTTTAGGAGGGTCGCAGGCTTGCCCGAGGAGGAATTTGGTAGTAGGGTACTTCCTGTTTATGTGTTTGATTTGGATTATCATACCATTTTGTTGCTGGATCGGTATCATCAGTCTATTGCATTTAGAGATATGGTTATCGCTGTTAGGACAAGGACTGCTCAAACTGTGAGTGATTACAGTTGTAATGGTCGTCATGTTTTCACTCGTACAAGGGAGCTGCAGAGGCCGCTTGTTGGTTCAATTTTACAGAGTATGTGGGGAGTGTCGCCAACTCATTTGTTATGGAGCCCTACACATAACAGTACACTTGTGGATTATACATGGAGTGTTGGTCAGACACCTTTTGGACCATTTTCAGAGGTTATGTCATTGTCTTTCGTGCAGAAGGATGCAGCTCGGAGAAATTTTCTCTTGACATCATTGAATTACAGTCTAACAAGTGCGATTGATGTTCTCGAATCTATTGATGCACATGGTGGGGATAGAAATCTCCTTAAACAGAAGCAGCATGTTGAGTTCATACAGAGGTGGCACTTGTTCCGGTACAAGCTGGATAAAGCAGTTTCTGCTTTGTCGCATTTTGACTTCGAGATGGCATTCTATTACATAAAGTCTTCAGATCACGATCTTTATGCAATTCACGATCTCGTATACACCGCATCACAAGAAATTGAAGCATCACTTGTTTGTTTCAAGGACCCACCATTCCCGTGGGCTGCATTATCATTTTCCGCGGTTGGTTTCCTTGCACTCTCTTATGTGTATGCAAAAAGGGACAAACTTTTTAGAAACAAGAGGAAGCAGTTTTGATAGTTAATGAAGCAAAGTCTGTATCATTTGAACTCAGTAGAACACATTTATTCCTGTGCGAGTGGTAAGTCCCAAGGTTGAAACTTAGTTTTACTCGAGACTTTCTGAAATTTTAGGGCAGATTCTGTTTTGTTGATTTTCTTAACTGCATAATCTCTCAACTCATGCTATATTTTCCTTACATGCTGGATGAATGTCAATCTTTTGATCATAAAGGATTTTGTGGTATCTGTTATATCCATCATTGCCTTCTCATCCACCTGTTTCCCTTCTTTTGTGGAATGAAACTATAAATTTGAAGACCTTGCACGTGCTCTTGAAGTTGTTTGTTTGTAGTTAATGTTAAGATTCGGTCTGCAACTAGCTTCCTTAAAATCGCCTGTTGAACTGCAGTGCACTTCTGTGACTAGATTATTACTATTTATCCTGTCATCTTTTTCTACCACAAGTTTATAACTTGTACTAATCTGAAGTCTTACGGTATAGGACACCCTTATGAATCCTATAGTTAAATAGAATTTCAAATTTCTTTATGGAATAAGAACTAGGTGTTTAGTCTGCTGTTTTCTAGTTCGAGGCACATTTGCACTTGGTCGATAAGTTAGCCCCTTGCTTGATTTGAGATAAGCTTGTCACCGAGCAGTACTTTAGACCAGGGGTGAATATACACAAATTTTCAATTTGTTGTTTTGCCTTTTTATCTTTTTCTATTTTTATTTTTTGCCCTAGGTTGTTTTCTCTTGCTGGAAACCCCAAAATCTTGTCTTTCACTCACCATCTAAATTTCCATTTACTGTTCATGCATGATATATGTTTGAGTCTCAATGATATGATTTACCGATGTTGATCAGATTTTAGTGTGATTATGAAAAAGGGATTTTGGTGCGTTTAATTTTACACCTAGTTATCCTTGCACACACACAGTCATACCCGATAAACATAGCCCTCTTTGAGGAGCCAGATATGTGGCTAACAAGGGTAATTTTTGAAAACTGAAAGGTCATGAGCAACATAGAAAATCCCAGCACCGAACACCGATTCGAAGTAGTAATTGTAGCATAAGTTGTATTGCTTTTCAGTTAATTTTAAGCAAATGCTTTGCCCCCACACTTGTGACTGTTTGTTGGAGAGAATGAGGCAAAAACTACCGTTGGCATTTGCAATCGCCAATGTACCTTCGAAAGATATTAACAAAGAAATGGATTTTAACAACCGGAATTAATCTTTTGTGGTCTGTGCTTCAATGTCTTGATGTCAGCTATAGTTTAGGTTAGTAGCTTATGAACAAGTTTAGGTTAGTAGCTTATGAATATGCTTATTATTTAAGATAATTTAAAATATGAACAAGTTGAAAATACAATTAGAATTTTTGGTAATCAAACAAAAAATATTGCTATTAATGAAATAAAATAAAAAATTTAAGAGAATCATCTACTCAACCTGTTTCACATAGGATAGATGATCCAAACAAAAGAAACATTGCTCAGGGAGGAATATATTTAGATTTAACTAATATTCCTGTAGCAGACTATGAAAAAAACCATAGATGATTGGGTGGAGTCTATGACTATAGTTGTTAACAACAACATTTGGTCAAAAGAAAAAAAAATTAGATTATTTTGTTAGAACATTTCAAGGAGATGTTCTACAATTCCTAAGAAAATGGGAAGAATCAGAAAAAGGAAAAGAACAAAAATGGCAGTTAATTAACCAGATTCAAACTCCCAAAGATGCAATAAAAGTGTCAACTTATATTCTAAGAACAGAATTTTATGGTTATACTAATAAAAAAGATCAAGATAGTCTCTCTAGTTATGTATTGTTAAAAATTAAATGATGTGATATTAGATATCTAGAAAAATTTTCTAAAAAATTTATTCATGAATATTAAAAACTAAAAGCAAATGAAAATATAGATTTTTGGAAGAAAAAAATTTCATAAATTACCACCACCATGGAATGAGATTTAAATACAATTTTAGAAAAACACAATAAAATATCCGGTATGGATTCAAAAACTATAGATTCTATAGGAAATAGAATTAATTTTACAAAAGAATAACTAGTTATTGTTTATGAAGTAAAGCTTCTAAACAAGTTAAGCATAAATTAAGTAATAAACATTGTACAAAAATTCTAGAAATTGAATGGAAATTTGGATGTAAATCAATACATCCAAATACTTATAGAAAAAAAAAAGAAGAAAATATAAGCCAGTTAGATGGAAACTAGGAAATAAGAAAAATTCTAGTTATAATAAAAAAAATTCATTAGAAGAAAAAACTTTTAAACATCTTAAAAAACAAAAATGTAATGTTTCATATGTAATGAAAGTCATATAGCACCAAATTGTCCTAAGAAGGGAAAAAGTGCAAGAAAAATGATTAAAACAGTTGAAGAACAAGATTTAGAAATATGTTCCGAAGAGGAAATAAATCCTGAGGAAATATTATTCGAATTAATATCAGAAACAAATTTTGATACATATGATGAAGAATATATATTTATGATCAATATATGAAGTAGTTCTAATAATCAGTTAGAAGAAATTCCTAAGAATGAACAAGAAGATATAAAATTAGGAAATATAATCGGAGAAGAAAAAGACTTTTATGAAGAAATGATAGAAAAGATTAATAAAAATCATATTTCTAAAGAAGAAATTTATAAAATATCTAAATATAAAATATGGTGTCAAAGACAGATAAAAAATAAGTGGTAATACAGTTGCCAAAGACACTAGAGGCCGATTAACAGGCATCCCACTATTTACTAAAGAAAAAATTAAGAGGATTAAAAAGAAATATCCCCAATTTAAATATATACATTTAGCAATTATAATGATAACTATAAGAGTATTATTTAGAAGAGGAAATGATATACCAATAATAGCGGTATTATTAGATAAAAGATTTGAAAATTCTGTTAAAGCACTTATTGGAGGAATTCAGTCAAATTTGTATTCAGGAGTAATAGGGTTAAAAGTTAAACCAAATTACTTTATATTTATTGCAAATTACTTTATATTTATTCAGTTAAAGAAATGATAGACGACTATTTATGTCTTAGAATTCAGACAAAAAATTATGAAATAAATGATTTAGCTAAAGATCTAGAAATCAATTGGACTTCTATTAATGGATATACTAAAATAGTAGAAGTAGAAATTTAAACAATTAATAATAAAATTATTGAACTCTTTGAATCTAATAAAATCACAACTAAAGTACAACTAAAATTATTTCATTTAAGAAATCTATCAATTCCAAGAGATTGGATGATAGAAAGAATTAATAGTGCAAGTACTTTTAAACCAATTAGTACAATAAAATATTTGTCGTCTGGTGATAAATTATATTTTAAAAATACGACAATAACAAATACAAATGATAATTTGGTTTTACCCTCAAATACTCAAATAGAGGAAGATGAGGAAAATCCAAGTAGAAGTTCTATATCTTCAACACCAATTCATATTCCTATTTTTCCCATAAAATCAAGTAGAAATTCTGTATCTTCTAGAAACATTAGAATAAAAGAAATGCAAACTTCAATAATACTCTAACAAATGATAATCTGGTTTTACCCTCAAATACTCAAACATTTCAATTTAGAGAATATTAAATATATTCTTTACATGCTTTACTAGATACTGGAGCTACAACTAGTAGTTGCAGACAAAATGCCATTCATTTAGAAAAATGGGAACCTATGAAGTATCCAATAAGAACCATAGGAATAGGTTGTAACGAAACCATAATTCAATATAAAGCTAGAAATGTACCAATTTACATAAATAATGTAAGAATTGTGATATATAAAATATTATATTTTTCAGAAATGCATGGAGATATATTATTAGGTAATAATTTCATATATCAACATTTGTCATTTTCTATTGATAGAAATTTAATTATGTTATTTGTAGGAAAAATTTCTATAGAAATACCATTAATAGAAAATCATAAATTTATGTGTGATAAAAGATTTTCACCACTAAGAAAGGAACAAATTAAACAACTTGAAATAGTCATTGGTTGTTTAAAATATTAGATAATAATTTTAGTGAAGAACCATAAAAATAATGGCGAAATAACCGTAGTGTAACACCCTGACTTATTTATTCCTATTTCTGTAAATATTTTACACAAATGTGTATTTGTTTCAGTGGCTGAGTGTTCTGGGTGTATGTATGAGGTCTGGGGTTCAAGTCCCACATTAGATAATTTTGTTATTTTTGATCCAAGCCTTACCCTTGTTGAGTGGGCTTCTATAAAATTGTCTGTTAATCTATATCTGAATGAACCTATTAGTTTGAGTGGTAAGGGAGTTGGTGTGTTGGAGGTCTTGTGTTTGAATCCCTATTCGAGCAAGGATGTTATTTTTTCTCGGTTGTGTGTTAGTGTTTTGGTGGAGTTGGGATTCTATGGTAGTTAGATGTGAATTAGTGTGGAGTTAGGATATTAGTGGGATTTTATTTTATTTTTATTTTTTCCAAAATTTCCTCTCATCTCTTTTGACGTTTCGGTTCCCCCTTCTCCTCTGTCCATTTTTTTTCTTTTTTTCTTTCCTCTCCTTTTCGGTTTTTCAATTCGCCTCCTTTTGTGCAATTTTCGGCTATGTTCGTTCGGTAAGTCTTGTATTTGTAGGATCTTAACGCTTTTTAGCTAGTGTTTTAATGGGGGTTTGTTTTTGTTTACTATCGGTTTAGGGAAAGGACAAGAATCGACTGGGGCTCCTGCAGCGATTTAAGTGTTCGGGGTTCCTGTTTGTTAATGGTAAATATACGTGTGCATTGATTGATGTTGTAAGGCTTCGTTTGTGGAATAATTTCGGTTAAGTTTTGTAAGTGTTACAAAATCTGGGCATTGAAATGTCGATTTTTAGGTTCTGGAGGGCTCGGGATTGCAGTAGTTTCGAAACCGAACTAGGTGTGTACCTGAAACACAGAAAATCGAACTTCAAAAAAAGCTGAAAAATCATTCTGTCGACGCCACATGGGCGTGTGCCTGGCCATGTGGTTGGCCGTGTACGAGACACAGTCGTGTGTTTGACGAAGGCATGGTCGTGCGCAAGATATGGTCGTGTGTTTGACGAAGGCATGGTCATGTGCAAGACATGGCTGTGTGATGGTGTGAGTGTGGCTGTGTGAGCCATATGGGCTAGGCCAAGTTGGGCGTGTGGGTTTTGGGTCAGGCCGTGTGGGTCACACGGGCAAGGACAATTTGAGTGTGTGGGCCGCACGCCCGCAAAGGCTCATATGGGCATGTGGGCCCATATTTCTAAAATTTTCCCTAGGGTCGCACGGGTTGTTTCGATCGACTGTGGGTCTATCGTAGGGTCGGTAAGGGCTAACCAATCCCTAAAATTATGTGATCTGATATTCTGTTTGTAGTTGGACACTGTTATACATGACTGATTATTCTGTTAATTATATGTATTTGACATTCGTATATGAACATGTTATGCATGGGATTATTGTATCTGCATATCTATATCTGTGACTGGGGTGGGTTTTGTATATGTAGAGGAAGTGTTTTGTATGGCGACCTTCATTTATATTCTGGCAGCTTGGCTGCATATTATCTGATATGTGTCGTAATGGCACAGTATGGTGTGTAGGGTTGGGTGGGTGTTTTTAACCCCACATGGTGTGATGGGATGGTCAGAGTTGGTGTGTAGAGGATGGGGGTAGGATTCTGTATATTTGTTCTGCATATCTGAATCTGTTATTTGTAACTGTATCTGTAAAGGACTTAAGCCCGAATCTGAATCTGAATCTGAATCTGTTATTTGTAACTGTATCTGTAAAGGACTTAAGCCCGAATCTGAATCTGAATCTGACTGTATATGAGATTTCTGTATGTATGGTATGTCTATTTCTGTTGGGTTACACATTGAGTTTATAAAAACTCATATCTGTTTGTCTGTTCTGTTCAGATAATCCACAGACTTAGGCGGATCGTTGCAACGGAGGCTCAGCGGTGACCACTCGATTGTGAACTGTTTAAACTTAGTAATTTATGGTTTTTATCTAAAATTCCGGATTTAATTGAGAGTTTGTAATTTCTGGGACTCTCTGGACTGTATGGTTTTTATCTATTGGTTTTGGTTTCGTTTGTTTGTTTATTTGCATGGTTGGACAAAACGTTTTATCAAAACGACGATTTTACACAAACAAAGGTTTTTCTGAAAATACGGACTGGATTTCCAAAATATAACTGTTTTGTTAGACTTTCGCTGTAAATTGTGTTTTGGCAAATGAATTAATTAAATAATGCTTCCGGTAATAGTTATAAAAATGAATATGGGTTTTAAAACTTGGATGATATATCGAACAATTGTAGAAAGTTTTATCAAAGTAACACTATTTTCAAAATCTCCTCTGTTACACTTCCTGATTCGGCCATAACGTCTAGGTCGGGTTTGAGGTGTTATACCTAGGTATTGTGATATTAAATTAGAAAATCCCAATAAAATTATTAGAGTAAAACCTATGATCTATACTAAAAAATATATAAAAGAATTTGATATACAAATTAAGGAATTATTAAAAAAAGGATTAATAGAAAAAACTAATAGTTCACATTCTAATCCTGCCTTTATGGTTAGAAATCATGCGGAAATAAAAAAATAAAAAGCTAGAATGACCATTAATTATAAAAGATTAAATTAAAATATTATTATTGATGGTTATTTCATTCCAAGAAAGGATGTTTTAATTAATCAGACTAAATAAGCGAAATATTTTAGTAATTTTGACTGTAAATCGAGATTCTGGCAAATCATGCTAAAAAAAGTCCAAACCTTTGACAACCTTTAGTGCACATAATGGATATTACCAATGGAAAGATATGTCATTTGGATTATGTAATGCACCACAAATCTTCCAAAGATGGATGGATTATATATTTAATAGATATAAAATTTTTTGTGTAGTTTATATAGATGATATTTTGATTTTTTTCAGATACATTAGAATTACATAGAAAACATTTAGATATCATTTCTTAGGAATTCGTAAAACATGGAATCATACTAAGCCCTAAGAAAATAAAGCTAGAAAAAAATAGAAATAGAATTTTTAGGATTAAAATCATTTGCAGATGGTCTTAAACTACAAGATCATATTATAGTAAAAATAAAAGAATTTCCTAAAAAAAAATTGAAGATAAAAAGTAGCTTCAACCATTTTTAGGAATTATAAATTATGGAAGAAATTTATTTCCTAACTTATCTGAAAAAGTAGGTATGTTATATGAAAAATTAAAAAAGTATAAACCATTTATTTGGTCTAAAGTAGACTCAGAAATTATAAAAAATTTAAAATCATAAATCAATCAGATTCCAAAAGTTTATTTACCTAAATAAGGTGATAAATTAATCTTAGAAACAAATGCCTCACAAAATTATTGGGGTTGTATTTTAAAAACTAGAATAATAAATAACGAAGAATTAATATGTGGATATAGTTCGGGAAAAATTAAACTAAATGAAATTAATTATGCCATATATGAAAAAGAATTATTAGCTATAAAGAAAGAAATAAAAAATTTTCTTATATATTTTAGCACATGAAAAATTTATCATAAAAGCTGATAATCAGAAAGTTAAACGTTTTCTTACTAATAAAAGTTTGAAAATTGTACCTAGAAGAATTAGATGGTATAATGAATTATATACATTTAATCTTGAATTTTTATATGTCCAAGGTACTGATAATATTATTGCTAATTATCTTAGCAGGCCTTATGAGTAGAGGTAAACAACCTCTAGAAAAAGTCGATGAATGGACTACTGCTCATAAAAATGGGAATACCTTCAAATAAAAAAAAAATCTTTATAAAGGATTTATAAAAATGCTTTCTAAATTATCACTTTATCCTAACCAAGGATATTATATTCCATATCCAATGGTAAGACAACCAGTTGGAATACCAACTCAATTATCATTTACACCACAACCGATAAGTCAACTACCTTGGTCGCAAGATCCAAATTCAGCATACCAAGCTAGTTATGTTGAAATTATAAAAGGAGTAGAAAAGTTTTGTGCAACAGAAAATTTATTGAAACCACAACAAATTCAGGAAATAAAATATTTTTATAATCCAGGCTTACCATTAGAATTATATAATTTTATTAATGAAATATGGAAAACCCATATTACCGAGCAAAGAGCTAATTTCAGAAGAGCTCTTACTAAACTTTCACAATTTTTAGTTGAAAAAACAACTAAAGAACAAGAAGCTCATGATTTATTATTAAAATCTATTTTATATCAAGATTGGGAAGAACTAGAAATTAGTTTTTTAGGTATTAAGAAGATAAACAATTTTTTGATATATTCCAGTATTTTATTAACAAGGGAACAAATAATCTAGTTATAAATAAAATGTTTAGATTATGTCAATATAATAAGGCTAGGAATATCCTGCTTGTAGAAATATTTACAAAAATAAATGGAGTCATTTGCAATCAACAAGCTCAACTTCAACAAGCTTTTTTTGAATACTTTCTTCAAGCTTATGTTTTTATAAATGATTTAGATGATAAATTTCCTACTATAAAGTTTAGACTCGATCATGAACCATTTAATATAAGCAGTATCGAATGGGATTTTGTTAAGGAAATAACTATTCAAAATTTTCTTTTCATTTATTAAAAGATTTTTTGGCATTTATTAAAACTATGCTATTACGTATGGTATATGAAGATGATTTCTATTATTACTTTCATCTTGAAATCAATAGCCTTATTGGTATAACTGAAAAGGAGAAATTTTATCAGCCATCTCAAATATGGACCATTAAAAAAAAGCTCGGAGGACCCAACCTATCAGTAGCTACAAAGGACGAAGAACACTTGACAAAAAATATTGTCAAGTGTTACAATAATCCCAGTTATTATCAAATCCAAGCAGAAATAGATTTATGACCAAAGCCCGATATCTACTTCAACAAAAATCTTATTGCTTTTGGGTTGATGGACGAAGAATATTGGCATGTGATGTTGGAGCTAGATATCGCCAGGATGATAGAAACAAAGAATCCGTTAAACTATTAAAAAAAATAGCTGACATGGAGATTGACGATTTTCCATCTCATAAAATTGAAGAAATAAAAAATATATGAGAAAGTTAGAACTCACCAAAATTGTCAACTGACTCGTTAAATCTAGATGAAATTAAATAAATGAATTTTGATAATATCCAAGAATGATAGAAGAAAAGACAGAGGAAGCTACATGGGAAAAACCAACAAAGAAAAAGACTAAAAAAGGAAACTACGTGGAAGAAACCACAATTGCATCCAAACAAAAAAGGAAGCAACGTGGAAGTAACCACATTAGGATAAAAAAAATCATCAAATCAAAGATGAGTCATCATCCTTATTAGGAAATTGTGCGGGATTCAAATGAAATTAAACAAAGTTCAGAATTTCTCCTATAAAAGGAGACAGAGGAGGCCTAAAAAGGGTATTCAAGTTTGGAACGCAATTTTTGCATAGACTTTTGAATCAAGCTCTCATTCAAGTTACTTCTCAAAGTTTTTTTTTTCCTCTCTTTTGTAAACCCTTTCCTTTTCTGTAAATGTGTTTATCTTCATTTTGGCCGTAGACCCTTTCTTTTTCATAGTTTTTTACTTCTTTATGCATTTCTGTTTGTGAAAATGGAAATCATGAATTATCTATCTCTCAATGTAGATTAACAATAAAAAACATTGCAGGCTGACTATCCTTGTAAAAGAGGTGCAAAAATGGCTCCAATTCTTGCCCTCTTTATGAGGGGAGAGGGGGGAATTCATTTAGACCCTTTTGAATTGGAAGATAATATGCATGATATATAGGGTCATTAGATGCAGACAATGGCTTACATTGAGTAGAGTTGTTTCAGATTTCCATTGAGCAAAAAAAGAGCTCAAGAATAGAGATGGTAATGAAGTGGGGGTGGATTGCCTCATCAACCTCTACTCCACGTTGCATCATTGGTTAGCACACTGTATCATATATCACATTATTATTATTATTATTATTTTGGTAATTTTCATATTTATTTTATGGTCTATATTCGGGGTTCATGATGATTTCTAATAATCTTATCTTTAAGGTTTGAACCTGCATTCTCATATGATTTTTATTTTTTTACTATATATAGGACAAGTCACACCTTTAACCCATTTGCGGAGTCAAAATCTCCACACATTGTTTATGGAATATTTTCCCTTGAAAATATGGGAAATTTATATGGTATAATAAATTTTAAAAATAAATATATAAAAGAAAATAAATTATTTGATAATTGGGACAATGTGAGTAGAGTTTTTAGACTTCGCAAGCAAAGTCAAGGGTTTAACAAGTGTTTTATAGCTTATAGGGTAGTAAAATATTTAAAAAAAATAAATCTTAAAAAAAAAAACACAGTTGCTTGTGGAATAAAAAAATATACTGTAGGTGTACCAAATAATCACTCTAAAAGAAATAAGACATGTGGCATGTGATAGTTTTTTAAGTTTGCTTGTGAAATTAAAAAAGTATACAATTGATGTACCAAATATTAACTCATTAAAATATATTTAGTGTATATATAAGTTTAATTGCACTAGATATCCTAAAGTGTGATCTTCATTTTAAATTAGCGACCAAACTTTAAAATATTTTAATTACATTTTTAAAGGATTGATGTTATATCAATCAAGTCATTCAATTACTAAAACTATTAATTTATCCATTAAATGACATGTAAATCTTATGTTGCATAATTTAAAAAGAAAATTTTAAAGAAAATTAAAATGTTATTGCATAACTTTTTTAAAAAAAATTAAAAATAAAGTAAAACCGAAAAAAGTGAGCGAATCTTTTGTAAAAGTTTCGAAAACCTTAAAATCAATATATTTATAATATTCATTTTTTATTCTTTTCACTTTAAATTATGTCACATAAATATGACATTTTTATTTAATAGTTAAATTAATGATTTAGTAATGGAAGGATCTTATTGATATAATCTCTGAAGTTTAGAGATGTAATTAGAATGATTTAAAGTTTGAGAATAATATAAATATATGATTTAAAATATATTTAGTATTATATTAGAAATATTAGATTAAATTACCAAAAAAATGCTAATTTTTTTCAAAATTACTGGAATAGGTCAATTTAGGAAATATTTATGGGTATAAGTCGATTTAGGGACTAGAAGCATTTTCAGGGGAAATCTAGAAAGACACTTCCAGCTGGAAGCGCTTTTTGTGTGTCACCAGTAAAACGCTTCTAGCTAGAAGCGTTTTCTCCCCCAACAGATGCTTTTCTAATAGTTATTTTAAACAGTCGTTGCCCTTCCCCAACGATAATAAAAGAAAAACTATAAACCCCCCACCCTTACTCATTTCTCACAAAATTCTCTCAAATTTTCAAACCACTCTCAAAATTCTCTAAAACAAATCTAAATTATATTTTCTATTAGATTTTTTATTAATATTTTTTGAAAACATTTTAAAAAAAAATTTAATTCGTGTTCTTTATAATTAGTAATGGCTGGTTCTCTAATCCGTCATGATGACAATCACATTTTCATCATTCAATTGCAAATGGTAATAATAATTTTTAATAAATATCAATTTTGTTTAGAATTTTTTATTTCATTTTTATATATTAACTTAATATTTTGTATATATTTTTTGACGTAAATAGGCGGAAGATCGAATTTTACAATGCCATATTCGTAATCTACCTAGTCCTCCATCACCGTTGATTGAACCATACTTGAGGGAAGTTGGTTTTTGGCATGCGGCCCTTGTAGGCCGGGGGTGTAAGTTGGACCCGAAACTTGTAAGCGTATTGGTGGAGAGGTGGAGACACGAGACTCACACATTCTATATTCCATGCGGCAAGTGTACTATCACTCTGGAGGACGTGCATTTACAGTTGGGGTTACCCATGGATGGGTCGGTAGTCACCGAGTCTGTTCAGTCTGGTGATTGGCGAGGCGTATGTGGTGAACTTTTGGGTTCGGTTTCGAAGACGATTTATGGAGGTCGGATTGAAATGGCTTGGTCATGAAGAACTTTCGCAGCTTTGGATGTGGATTCGACTGAAGTCGAAAGAGAACGACACGCTCAGGCGTACATCCTTCAGATCATTGGGGGTATCTTTATGTCGACAAGTCACAGACACTCGTCCATATAAGGTGGCTATTGAAACTCGTTGATTTTAGAAGAGCGAGCGAACTCAATTGGGGGTCCACCGTATTGTCGACATTGTAGCGGGAGATGTGTCGGTCGATGCAACAAGGAAAAATCAAAATTGGTGGTTGCATTTTACTACTGCAATCATGGGCACGATACCGATTTCCATTTTTACATCCTCGATCGACCTACCCATATACCTTCTCACTCGTAACAATGTAAAATTTATTACATATTTTAATACTAAAATTGATTTAAATAAATATTATTATGCTAACAAGTTATTTAAATATGTGGAACCATGAGCCGAGTCACGTGGGATTACCTATTGAGCTTCAAGATATATGGCTTTTATTATACCAATGATCGGAAGTGGAGGCATCTGTTTATTCAAATTTGAATTATATAATATTAACGTAGTCGATTTCGTATTTAGTAGTATATATATAACTAATGTTTTTATCACGTTAATATAGTTTGAATGGACACTATACGAGGATATGGTAATTCGAGAAGTCATCCCCAAAGAATTCTTTGTGAATCCCAATATCTGGCACGTGAAGGTCCCATTGGTAGTGTACGCTACTGTCGAGATACACAAGACTGATAGAGTGTTGCGACAGTTCAGATTTCGACAATTGATTCCTGTGGCACCTCAAGACCTTGATGATCTGCATATTATTGGCTTGCAACGGCCGAATGAGAATTGGCCGGTATTCCACTCCCAACATATCAACATGTGGAATAATCGGTATGATTCCTTATCTACTCGCAAACCTATTATCGTTTTGGAGTTAACATGCGATTCGAAGTACATGCCATATTTTAAGATCCATAGGAAGCCATATTTTTATAGAGAAGAGGTGAGGTGTCGGCATCCTTATATGAGTAGGCCACAACGGCCCCCTTAAAATCCAAAGGTTGGCGAGACAAGTCCATTATTAGCACCTACGACACCGGCAACCACAGAACCGATGCCTACACCACCCACCGATCAGTATGTACCGTCTTATTCTAGTGCGTATTCTAACCCTATCATCTTCACACAAGCACCATATGTTACACCACATTTTTCTGCTTGTAGTCCTATGTTAGGTTGGAGTGTAATACATCAGGGACGGATGTATTACACACCTATGCCATCGACAACTCTGATGACAATGATGCCGACAATGATGCATACGTTGTTTATGTTTCAAGCACCGACGAAGAGTCCACTCATTATCCCATTGGTGTATGAGACTCAATATAGTTATACTCATTCACCATTTGTGACGCAAACACCTCCAGAATCTTTGTTCTACCAAGATGGGTCATCTTCCTAACCATCTATTCCTAGACTGGAGGTTGCACAATGGCAACCAACAACGCAAGGATCGTAATTGACCAAAAGCGAAGAAGAGGAGCTATTGAGACCACAAACCTAACAACCACAACCCCATCCGAAGGCTGAACCAAGAAGAAATCCAGTGCGCAACCGTTGACCATCTCAATGTGGCACAAATTCTAACCGGTATCTGGACTAATTGATTTTTCGTTGTATCGAACGTTTATTTTGTATTGATGATTTTTATTGTTATGTTCTTAGAGGAATATTGTTATCATTTAACAAAATTAAAGTTGATATTTGTTATCATTTCACAAAATTGAAGTTGTAATTTTTTACCATTTCACAAAATGAAAGCTGATATTTGTTATCATTTCACAAAACTGCGTATTTACATATTACAATGAAATTGATATTTGTTTTCTAGTTTGCATCTTCCTTGATTGGTTTGACCTTTCATGAATATCCATGTTATTGCGTATTCGAGTCGACGTCGATCGACCTTTTGGTTTGCGACGTAATGACCTATTGGGTAATAACTTAAATGGAGCGCTCGATACAGGCGGCCACGTACAATTTGTGTAAATATAAATATTTTAAATATTGAATTCAACAATCACAATTATTATGTTAAAAATTTAATCAATTTAAAACCTTAAACTCTAAACGTTAAAACCCTAACCCTAAACCCAAACACACTAAAAACCCTAATATAACACCTATTCCGATAAATATTCCAAAAATCGGCCTATTCAGGTAATTTTAAAAAAATGACATTTTTGGGTAATTTAATCGAAATATTAAAAAGGCATCTCAAAAGAAATATTAAAAATGATATTTAAATGGTAGAATCTATATAACTATATATGAAAGGGTAGTTGACACGCTAGTCATCAATCTCCTTTTTTTTTTTTTTTTGCATTTGATAGGAAAATGGTAATATTTCAGTTTTAGTCTCTATGTTAATATACCTATATAGTCACTTTTTTCTTTTATTTTTGCATTAAAATGGTAAATTTTTAATTTTGGTCTAGGGGTTACACCCAAATTTAAGATTTAATCTTTGTACTTTAACTTTTTGACAAAATTCGGTACCTCAAACTTATACGATGTCATTTATTAGTCCAAATACTTTATTTTGATTAAAACGCTTATGTAACTTTTAAAATTTGCAAATACTATTAAAATTATTTGTTAAATTCAAGTTCATTGCAATGTCATTTTTATTACATGTCTACTAATAGAGCTTTTTTTATTTCAAAACATTACACCAACAAATTTAACAAAAGAATTTAATGGTATTAACACTTGGATATGAATTTTTAAATTTGAAAAATATATAGACTAATTAAAGTATAAAAACTAAATTTAAATATTGGAATAGTACAAAGACTACAAATATATTTTAATCTTCAAATATTTACTCTATTATTGAATTTAAAAAATAATTGTTATAATTGTGTGACCCAAATTCCTGTTAAATAAAATAAGAGATTGCTTGCAAGTCAAGTTAAACAAAATTTGTGTGTTCAATTTTTCAATTTCTTCCGCTATTTTTTATTGTTCGTTGCTTAATCAGGTTGATTCCCATCAAGTGGTATTAGAGCTAGTTTAATTTTCATAGATCAGCCAGTTCAGAGACGACAACAACAAGGTTTGACATTGAGAAGTTCGATGGTGTCACAAATTTCAATCTGTGGCAAGTTCAAATGATGTCAATTCTAGTTCAGATAGACCTGAAAAAAGTCGTTACGGAGAAAAAAACCTGAGAATCTAGATCAGACAATGGGAAGAACTTGATGAAAAGGCCCTGTCTGCAATCTAGATGTGCCTTGCGAATAGGGTATTGCAGGAGGTATTGATAGAGAAAACCTCATTCGCCTTATGGAAATTGTTAGAAACTCTTTATGCGACTAAGTCTTTGGCTAACTGTTTAGTATTGAAATAACGTCTATTTGCGTTTCGCATGAACGAATGTGATATTCTTAGAGATCACATTAGTCAATTTATTACTCTTTTGAATGATTTAAAAAATGTTGATGTTAAGACTGATGATGAAGATCAGGCTATGTTATTATTGTGCTCTTTACCTTCTTCATACAAGTCTTTCAATGTGACCCTGATTTATGGTAGAGACAAACTCTCATTCGAGGATGTGAAGAGTCATTTGTTGAGTAAAGAAAAATTCAACAATGAGTTTGGTTGAGATAGCAAGGCAGATAGACAAGCTTCCATTTTGGTAGCATCAAAGAAGTGAGACATAAGGTGTCGCTATTGTAAGAAGTTAGGTTACGTCAAAGCAAATGATTATAAACTACGAAATAAAAGGGCTGCTGAGAGTAATGGGGAAGATGTAGCTGATGCTAATTTGGCCGACGAAAGTGTTGATAATTTATTGTTAGTGTTAACGAGCGATAGCTTGAGCTTACATCTAAGTGAATCCTAGATTCAGGATGTTCTTTCCACATGTGTCCCAACAAAGAATGGTTTTCCACATACAGTTCAGTTGAAGGTAGAGTTGTGCACATAAGAAATGATTCATCCAGTAAGGTAATCAGTATTAGTACTAGTAAAATTATAATGCACGATAGGACGATTAGGACACTCTCAGATGTTAGGTATGTACCTGATTTATGAAAGAATCTTATCTGCTTGAGTATTTTAGACTCAAATGGTTACAGAATCAACACCGAGTCAAGCGACATTAAGGTGTCTCGTGAGGCTTTCGTTTTGTTAAAAGGTAAAAAGACCAACAATTTTATATTCTACAAGGTTCTATAGTGATCGGTGCAATCAGACGTCCCTTATCTGTTACGAAGTCGAAGTCAACTCGTTTGGAGCGGAGGCAACTAGGTCATAGGAGGGAAAAAGGTATGACTGTTTCATTGAAGAGAGGTTCTTTTTTGGATGCAAGTTCTGAAAAGTTAGGGCAATGTATTCGTGGAAATCAGACCCAGGATAGTTTTGATTTGGCAGTGGAAAAGTCGAAGGCTACAAGTCTTCCAGCTTCTAAGCACAAATTTGACTCAGTTAATTCCTTGCATAGTTTAAGACAGGCCTGTGGCAGGCTTTGACAAAGATGGCGTTGTGAGAATTTGTGTTAAGGTAGAAATTGTTAGAATTGTGTGACCCAAATTCCTGTTAAATAAAATAAGAGATTGCTTGCAAGTCAAGTTCAACAAAATTTGTGTGTTCAAGTTCTCAATTTCTTCCGTAATTTTTACTTGTTCGTTGCTTAATAAGGTCGATCCCCATCAATAATTAAGCATCGTAAAGCGTGGTAAAAAACCTATGTAATGACCCAAAAGTCAATAGTGTTGAAAAATACGGTTTTGGGATCTTGTTTCTGTAAAGCAAGAATATTTACAAGTTATTGTATAAGTTAATTGAATTTTGGATAGGTAATTTTGCTAAATTAGTGTTTAATTAGGGCCCAGAAACTAAATTGTAAAAAGTTATTACTATAGGTTTTCAATTGACTAAAGGCTTAGGGACTTATATAGTAGTTACACTAAGATCTAAAATGGAAAAAAGAACAGTTAGCAATATAGTGGCCGATTAGGTGTAAAATTGTTAACAAATAATGTTAAAAGTATATTATAAACTTAATAAAATAAATAAAACATGAAAAAGGCATAAAAAATAAACAAAAACATTTCTTGTAACACCCTAAACCCGACCTGGAAGTTATGGCTGAATTCGGAGATCACGATACATTTTATTACCTCTGGGATGCATAGCATAAGGGCTACTATGTGCCTCCCTCAGAGTAGACTGCCTCAAATCAGTATCATTTGGTACACAGATCCGTCCTTGAAAGCATAGAACACCCTCACTATTCAACCCAAAATCCGAAGTATCGCCACTCTCGACCTAACAAAACTGCAAACCCAGAGACTCATCCCCCAACTGTTTATCTCGAATCTGTTCCACCCAAGTCGGCTTAACCTGCAACTTGGCTAACAGACTTCTATCATCAAACAGAATAAGGCGAGCAAACATCACCCTCAAATCAAACATCGCTTTATGACATAGAGCATCGACCACCACATTGGCCTTACCAGGATGATACTTTATCGTGCAATCATAATCTTTGAGCAGTTCAATCCATCGACGCTACCTAAGATTCAACTCCTTCTGAGTAAGGAGATACTTGAGACTCTTGTGATCAATGTAGATAACACATCTCTCACCATACATAGAGTGTCTTCAGATTTTCAATGCAAAGACCACAGTAGCCGACTCAAGATCGTGCGTCGGATAGTTCCCTTCATGCGTCTTAAGCTGACGAGACGCATAAGCCACAACCTTACCATCCTATATCAGAACGCAACCTAAACCGATGTGCGAAGCATCACTGTAAACCATAAACTCCTTACCAGATTCAGGCTGTATCAGAACAGGAGCTTGAGTCAGAACAGATTTGAGCTTCTCAAAGCTCGATTATTGTGCATCAGTCTAGACAAACGGCACACCCTTACGTAGAAGCTTAGTCAAGGGAGTTGCAATAAGAGAGAACCCCTCAACAAACCGATGATAATAACCCGCCAAACCCAGAAAGCTGCAGATCTCAGACACATTCTTAGGCTGTTTCCAATCCAGTACAGCCTCAATCTTTCTCGGATCTATATGAATCCCCTCAGCAGAAACCGCATGCCCCAAGAAGGTTACCTCTCGTAACCAGAACTCGCACTTACTCAACTTAGTGTAGAGTTACTTTTCTCGGAGAATTTGAAGCACTACTCTAAGATGCTCATCATGCTCATCCTCAGTCTTAGAGTAAACCAGAATGTCGTCAATGAAGACCACGACAAATTGATCCAGATAAGCCTGAAACAATTGGTTTATTAGATCCATAAATGTAGCCGAATCATTTGTTAGACCAAAAGGCATAACTAGGAACTCGTAATGTCCATAACGAGTCCTAAATGCATTCTTATAAACATCATCTTTCTTAACTTTCAACTAATGATACGCCGATCGAAGATCAATCTTAGAGAACACTGAAGCCCCTCAAAACTAATCAAACAGATCGTCAATCCTCGGTAGCAGATACTTATTCTTCACGATCAGCTTATTCAACTGCCGATAGTCGATGCACATTCTCATGGTCCCATCCTTCTTCTTAACAAACAAAACTGGTACCCCTCACAGAGACACACTAGGGCAGATGAAACCTCGATCCAGAAGTTCTTGCAGCTAAGCCTTAAGTTCTGTAAGCTCTTTCTGTGCCATACGGTAGGGAACGATAGACACTTGAGCTGTACCTAGAAGAAGCTCAATCCCAAACTTAACCTCCCGATTCGGAGGTAAACCCGGTAATTCCTCAGGAAAAAAATCTAAAAAATCCCTTACAGTTCTGATATTTCCAACAGAAGAGTCCCTAGAATCAGAAACACTGACACAAGACAAGTACGCCTCACACCCTTTCTGAACCAGTTTCTCAGCCACAAGAGCGGAGATCACATTGACAGATAATCTCGATGCTCGCCGATTACGACCACTTCCTTATCATCCTCAGTCCTCAGAACGACCCTCTTAGTTGTGCAGTCCAAACTAACCCGGTGTTTGACCAACCAATCCATGCCTAGAATTAAGTCGAGCTCCCCAAACGGAAGCTCCATCAGATTCACCGGAAAAGTAGTACCTTGTACCTCTAACGAAACATCCCTATAGAGTTTACTAACTCGGAAAGACTGCCTTAACGGACTTAGTACAGTGGTCTCACTAGAAGTGCTCTCAATAATAACCCCCAAGTTTTCAGATACAGTGCTAGCTACATAGGAGTGTGTAGAACCTATGTCTATAAGAGCAGTAAAAGGCACATAAGAAATTAAGAAAATATCGGTGATAACGTTTGGAGCATCCCTGTCCTCTCAGCGTCAAGAAGCATAAACAAGTGCAGGTTGCCTTGCCTCTGTCTGATTAGCACCTCTTCCCAGTGCTCTCTGTCCACGGCCCAAACCATTACCACCCCTAGCTGCTCCATGGCCCCTAAGCGGCTGCTGAACTGCCCTCTGAGGCTGCACAGAACTTGGAGCTTGTGTCTGATCTGCCCACTGTGGACAGTCTCAAATACGGTGCTCTAAATATCCACACCTCAAATAGGCCCCAATCCTCCTCCAACATTCGCCCGGATGGTGCCTACCACAATCACCACATAGTTGCAACCCAGCTGGAGCAACAGGAGCCCCCACTCTAACTGGCCTATTAGACTTGGCCTTTTTCTTAGGCCTCGGAACAGAACTAGAGGGCTCTGAATCCCTTTTATTCTTGCCTCTCTCTCGGTCTCTGTTCTGGCGCTCCACGCGCTTAACATCCTCGGCGATATTCGCCTTCTCAACTAAACCATGAACTCATGCTCCCTCTGTGGAGCAATCAGTACTCTCAGATTATCTTTTAGTCCATCCTCAAATTGAACACACCTCTCATACTCAGACGTCATCATGCCTCGAGCGTAGCGGCTCAACCTCAAAAATTCGGCCTCATACTCGACCACATATCTGTACCCTTGCGTGAGATTCATGAACTCATGTCTACGAGCATCCACGTAGCTTGTTCTCACATACTTACTCTGGAAGGTGGTCTTAAAGAAGTTTCAACTCAATCGATCTGGCTGAGTGCCCTCTTCAACCATCAACCACCACTGATAAGCCTCATTACGAAGCAAAGAGACTGCACCTTTCAGTTTTTGCTCAGGAGTGTAGTCCAAATCATTCATGATCCTCTCGGTGGCCTCTAACTAATACTCATCCACACTAGGGGCGACTCTAGTGACACCCCTAAACAGCTCAGCACCATTAGACCGGAGTCATTCAGTTACCGACCCACGGCCCCCAGAACCAGAATAGGGTCCAGTGGCCCTCTCTAAAATCCTCAGCATGGCTTGGGACAATGCGTTGTCCCCAGCCAAACAACTCTGAGACCCAGTCTCAGTAACAGGCGAAACTGGCGTCTCACTTGTATCCAAATTTGGCATATTACCCAGAGAGGAAGACTCAGGTCGAGCCCCCTATGGCCTCTTCCACGGCCACGAGTACCACGTCTGCGGATTCCACGTGCGCTCGTTGTCTAATTTGAGTTTTATCTACATTAAAAATTTTATGCATCAGTTTCAGTTTATTATCAGTAGATGTTTTATGCATAAATTATCAAAAGTTCATAATCGTTTTCAAAAGTTTCAGTCTCTATCTATTTCGGTATAGTTTCAGAAAGTACTATCTACGGTGTTTCAGAATAGTTTTAACTAAGTTTCAGAAGTACTTACAGGATAGGCGCCGGAGACTCAGTGTACTACATACTCTTTCAAATTATTCAAGAAATTTGGAAACTAATTCTTTTAAAACACAATTTTGGAACCCAAAATTCGTAACCGAGTTTTACAACCTGGCTCTGTTACCACTAAATGTAACACCCAAAACTCGGCCTGAATGTTATGGTCGAATCTGGAGATGTCACAAAGAATGGGTTTTGATAATGAAAACTACTCTTAAAAACGATTTCCGTTTTTCAACTCTTAATTGCCTCGATCCATTGTCAAACATTTGGTAAATAATCGATTTGCCTTAAATTGTGTTTTGTAGCGGATGCTTACGAAAAACGTTGCTTTTGAAGAAAACGGTTCGTATTTTTAGAAAACCTTTGTTTGCATAAAAGCCATCATTTTTAATTAAATATTTTGCCAACGCAATTAAATAGTAAAATACCCAAAAATAACCAGTTAAAAACCAAACAGTCTAGAGAGTCCCAAAAATTACAAACTCTCAAATAATTACCAAACATAAATAGAACCATAAATTCTTGATATAAAAAATAGTTTTACGGAAATGTGGTCACCCGTTGAGTCCCCGCTGCACCAATCCGCCTAAGATTGTGGATTACCTGACAGAACAGACAAAAGGATGTGAGTTTTCATAAACTTTGTGTATAACCCAGTAGAATTAGACAAGTAAACATATAGAAACATTTCAGACAATCAGATACAAATTCGGGCTAATGCCCATCTCAGATATAATTACAGAAACAGATGTACAGAACAGATAACAGATTTAGAATATGTAAAGTCCTACCCTCATCCTCTACACACCAACTCCGACTATCCCAACACACCATGTGGGGTTACAAACACTCACCCATCTCTACACACCACGTTGTGCCGTTACGACACGTATCAGATATAGTGCAGCCAAGCAGCTAGATAATAGGCGATGATCGCCGTACAAAACACTTCCTCCATCAATGCAGAACCCACCCCATAAATATATACAGAACATATACAAAATACATACTAGACATGCTTAACATGCTATGTACAGATATCATAATAAGCAGATATGCATGGCATAATCAGACTCAAGAAAGATTATCAGACTATCAGATCTACAATTTGGGGTTTGGTTAGCCCTTACCGACCCTACAGTAGGCCCACAATTGATTGGGATGACCCATACGACCCTTAGAGAAATTTCAAAAATTTGGGCCCACATACCCAGATTGGCCTTTCCCGTGTGGCCCATACGGCCTGGCCCAAGAATCTACACGTTTAACTCGGCCTCCCTCGAGCCATCACACGGTCGTGTCCTGTGCACGGCCATGCCTTCATTAACCACACGACCGTGTTCTCGCACACGGCCTATCACACAAGTGACCAGATACCCGTGTGGCGTCGACAGTACAATTTTTCAGCTTTTGTTGGAACCTTGCTTTCTGCGTTTCAGGTACACACCTAGTATCGTTTCGATGAAAAAACACTCCCGAATAGACCAGTACCTAAAATCGATACCACAAACCTTCCAGAATCCGTGTTAATTCCCAATAACCAAAACCCATGAAACCGAAAACAGTTCAAATAAGCATTCTTCACTTACCCCAGAACTCTGAGCACTTTGGACTACAATTCGACAACTGGAGAGTCTAGACCTTTACGATTCGATGCTGCCAAGACACGAGTACAACATTAATAGGAATTCAACAAAACGAAAAACTCCCTACTCGGTAAAACATACTATCTCTACTTAGCAAGCAAATAAGCACAATGATTCAAAACACCGCAACAAGGAGGCACAATTTTGATGAAACGAGGAAGAAAAAGGGAACAATTTTGCAAAAAGAAAAGGAAAACAAAAGTGGAAGGAAAAAGGGATGTCAGATTTTTCCAAGAGAGATTTTTTTTGGGAAAACAAGTTTTACCCAAATCCTACTACTGTAACAAGCAAAACCACCCACTACTCAAAATTCTACTACAACTGGAACTCTACCACAGATCTGAGCAAAAATAACACCCACGCTCGTGCAGGGATTTGAACAAAAGACCTCCAGCACACTAACTCCTTACCACTCGAACTAGCAGGCTCATTCTGATACGAATTTATAGATAATTAAATATAGGCCCATAGAACAAAGATAGGGCTTAATTCTAAAAAAATAACAAAATTTGCTAAAGGTAAGGCTTGAACTTAGGACCTCACACACACACCCAAAACACTTAACCACTGAAGCAGATGCACATTTGTGTCAAGTACTTACAAAAACATAATTAAAAAGATCAGGGCGTTACACTTCTTATGTAACAACTCGATTTAGGGGTTAGTCAGAACAGTGAATGAAAATTTTGGTGTTTTAATTTTAGCGATTGCATGCTTAATTGCGAAAAAAGACTAAATCGCATGAAGTGCGAAAGTTTCATTTTACAAGCTAAAGGTGTCTAAAAGCCATAGAATATTGTTGGAGGCCCTTAATGTGCAATTAGACCCTTAGAAAATAGAGTGGCTGACCATAGGGGATAAAAAATGTCAAAATTTGTCAAGTTGGTGGATTAGGTGGATTAAAATGAAGGAAATAAATCAAATAAAGAAAAGATTATATCACCCTATTCATTCATCTTCTTCCACCGAAAATATCAGCCAAGGAGGGGGTTTTGGAAGCCTAAAATTTTCAACAACTTCTCACCCTTGAAAGTAAGTGATTTTGGTGGTCTTTCTTGATACTTTTTGTACTTTTAGGACCCTTATAGCATGATCTAGCTAATGAGGGGACTATTTTGCAAAATGGTTAAGATTCTAGGGTTTTTCCATGTGAGTAATTATGTTGTTTACTGAATTTTTATAAAAGAAAATGAATCTTGGGTGTTAAATACACAACTTTTGTGAAAAGTGTTTCCATGAAAACACCTAAAAGGACCTTTTTGTAAAGGTTGTAAAATAGGTGTTAAATGTGTAAAATAATGAGTATTGGGAGTTTCTATAAGAGTAATAAATGTTCAGCTAGGCTTCATAAAGGAGGAAATTTGATTAGAATTGATTTACGAGTTTAGGGGTAAAATCATAATTTTGTGAAAGTCTAAAGGCAAAATGGTAATTTGGCCAAAGTATGATTATTGTAGTGTGTTGATTAATGTGGTAATTAAATGAGCTAATTTGTTATTATAGATAAAGAAGAACGAGAAATTAACCTTGACCGAGGAAAATGCAAGGTTTCGGACTAGATCGCAAAATTTCATATTTTGGTAACGAGGTAAGTTTGTGTGTAATAAATTCAATATCATGTTATTAAGTCTTAAAATGTTTGATATTCATGAAGGTGTATATTGTTTCTATGAAATTGAGTAATGATATTAAATGAGAAAATGATGAAAATTTATGATGTTGAAGTCCCGGTTGGACTTTAAGAAGTGAGAGGATATCACCATCGAGACATGAGATTGGTAAGGTCCCGTATAAGACCATGTTTGGGACATGGCCTCGGCACCGAATTGAGATCCCGTATAAGACCATATCTGGGATATGGCATCGGCATCGAATATGAAAATCGTATAAGACCATATATGGGATATGGCATCGACATTGATATGAGATCTCGTATAAGACCATTTCTGGGATATGGCATCGGCATCGAGATGTGACCCCGCGTAAGACCATATCTGGGATATGGCATTGATGTCGTATTTATGTGTATGATGATGATTGTGTATTCTTGGGTATTCCAAGTGATTCAACGGAATAAATAGTTAAGCTTAAAACAGAGATGAAATTAGTGCTAAAGCTCTGTGATGAAGTGATACAGGTATATGTGAGTAATTCACGAGAAATGTTTACGATATGTGACTTATAATTGGTAAGAGTAAGCACGAGTAAGTTATGGCAATGTGCTTGAGGCTTTGTGTTTTCTTTTATTCAATGCAATAGATGGATGACATTATGAGCCTTTATGTTGCTATTTATTTCATGCAAACTTACTAAGCTTTATGCTTACCCCTCTCATTTCCCTTTTCCTTGTAGTATCGCCAAGCTAACTCAGGGATCGTAGGACGTCGGAGTTCGGAATCACACTATCAACTCCTTTTTAGTATATCAAAGTTTGATTAATTTTGAGTATGGCATGTATAGGAACTTGGTTATTTTGTGTTATGTCATATTTGTGAGCCAATGTGTGGCTATTAATGTTATTCAATTCATTTTGTAAATTGCCATTGGAAATTGGCCAATATTTGACAAGTTTATATATATATATTCAATGATGATGAAGTTCATGTAGTGTATACTTATGTGTGGATGTCTTGAATTTGGGAATTAGAAGTGCCTTATGGTCATGATGTATGTTACATTGAAATGGTATAAGTGTGGTTGCTTTGTAGGGTGGCAATTGACTTGGTAGATTGCCTTACAATTGTCCATACGGTAAATACACGGGCGTGTGTCTAGGCCGTGTGTGACACACAGTCAGCCTCATGGGCTTGTTGATAGACCGTCTGTACCCCTGCATGCTAATTTGGCAAGTCAGTATGCCTAGTAGTAACCACACGGGCTGAGACATGGCTGTATGTCTCAACCGTGTGGGAGACACAGCCTAAGACACGGGCATGTGCCCGGGCCGTGTGAAGCCTGCACCTGAAATTAGGAATTTAATTTGACACACAGTCTAAGGACACGGGCGTGTGCCTAGGCCGTGTGACCTTATTGAGATAATGACGTCATAAACAGAATGTCAAGGTTTTCACACACGGGTGAAGACACGGGCGTGTCATGGCCGTGTGAGGGACACGGGCTATGGACACGGGCATGTGTCAGGCCGTGTGAAAACCCCTATAGGTTCGAAATGAAAAATAAAATCCACACAGACTAGGGACATGGGCATGTGTGAATACATGGCTTGCCCACACGGGCGTGTCCCTCTTTACACGGGTGTGTGGTCCTATTTTATGTAAAAAATTTCTAAGTGTTCAAAAGTTTCCGGTTTGGTCCCGAATCATTCTGTGTGCAAGTTTAGGGTCTCATAGACCTATAATAAGGATATTAAGGTCTAGAATAAAAAGTTTTAATTTGAAATGAAATTTTATGGATCGCTGTTGTATGTTTGAGCAAGTTAAGTACAGTAATGCCTCATACCCGATTCAAGTGTCGAATACGGGTAAGGGGTGTTACATATTACCTCCCACTCGTTTTCTTCACCGAACTAAGAGCAAGAGAATAGTTTTGAGCTTCAATTTTTTTGGCATTGCATGGCATGTTTAATTTATTCTTTATTCTTGTAATTTTTATATTTCTGAGGTCATGAGAACTTGATTTATCTAGCCCATATATCAATTTGTAAAATGATTAAAATTATAGAAAGTTACCTGTAATGACCCGAAATTTACGGTTATTGAAAAGTGTATTTTCGGGATCTTCGTTTTCGTAAAATGGATTCTTAAATATTTATTTTAAATATTTACGAAGTTAGTTGTGTGGTTAATTAGGTTTTGGTTAGGTGAATTTGTCTAAATTAAGAGTAATTAGGTGTAAGGACTAGATTGCAAATAAGGTAAAAGTTAAATTATAAAATAGAGAAAAGTTAAGGGACTAATTAAGAATTAAACCAAAAGTTGACAAGTGTTTGGTAATGAACATGACATGTGTAATACTTCTATACATATATTTGTAATTATTAAGTATTTACTTATTATTTAAGTAATTATTGTAAGAGCCCAATTTTGACCGGGCTAAAATAAACCAGAATAAAAAATAAAAAATAATGTCCAGTCCATTTACAATTATGAGGCCCAAAACCAGACCCAATACCCCAAACCCAAATTACACCTACAGCAGACCACCCAATCTAAACCCATGAAACTTAAATTTGGGCCCCTTACTCCCTTGTGTGGCGTCACCTCCTAAGATTGGGCCACAAGCCCACTTTGGTATTTTAAACGTAGATACTACCTTTTAAACCCCTATAATGCCCAAACAGAAAATTTTAATCAAGACCTCTACCTAAGCCTGAGCCCAATTTGGACCCCTAACACTTAAATTAACACATTAAACATATCCTGCCTATTAAACGCATAAGCCCAAAAATTCAGGATGTTACATCCAGTTTATTCTTAGGGTTATAAATAGCCCTAATAAACTTGTAACAAAAAGGGGGGATACACAAAAAAAAAAAAAAAAAGCAACAATAGACATTGAATCAGAATACAGAGAGTTTTTTTTTTACAAAGGTGATTTGTTTTTATTTTTCGTTTCGTTTTATTATTTGTGCATATTCTATACATAAAATAATACACAAAAAATAAAAAGGCGGGAGAAATACCTTCAAAATAGAAAGATCTGACCCTCCGACTACCAACTGAGGCGGCGCGCGTGACAGCGCACATGACGGAGCCTGGCCCTAGGTCGGAAACTGGAGATAATTTTAGAGGCCTCTCTTTTATTTTATTTTTTTTGAATGTTTTAAAATGATTTTTTAGCCTGGATTTTGACTTATATAGGCAAATGAAAACGACATCGTTTTCGGCTAGCAGGATCCGCGTGTTGACCAGACCCGGCCTTCAGGATCCGCGTGTTTTATTTAAAAGGGGAATTTTCCATTTTAGCCCCTTTTCGATTTTATTTATTTTAATTTAATCCAATTTAATATTCTCTTATTTTAAAATTTACCCGAAAAGTTTATTTCTGTTTCGATTTAGTCCCTCGGTCTGTTAAAGTAAAAATCGGAACGACACCGTTTTAAAAATAGGCTTAATTGTCATATCAGTCCCTATAATTTAACGCGTATTTTAATTTAGTCTTTCGTATCTGTTTTAATTGTTTTTTAACTTCTTTTATATATATATATATATTACTTTTCAATCCTTCTGTTTTTTGATTATTTTAACATTATTATTTTATTAAAATATTATATTCATTATTTATATTAATTTGTGTATAGCATAAAATTTATATATATATATATATATAGTTTGTATAAGTATTAATTTCTTATATATGTAATTATTATTATTTATTACCTATATTATATAAATTAGCATATTATTATTTATATAATATATATTTCTGATTATTACTATTTTATTATTTTATTTTAATTATTTTTTATTTTTACAAAGTTATTTTAGTATTTATATATATTAGTTATTATGTTATATTTTAAAATTTTATACATTATATATATAATTTTATTTATTTATTTATTATTTAATCTTGCATGAAAATTTTCGTATTTATTTAATGATTTTCTTTTTATTTTGATATTTATTGTTTATATATATATATATATATATATATATATCTTATTTGTCCATACTCTCTTATTTATTTATTCATGTTTGCCATTATGTAGTTATTTTTATTAGTTATTTTTCTGCATTATTATAAATATGAAATGTTAGAATGTCTTAATTGCTTTTAATATTTATGTTCGATAGTGTATGAATGTAATATTGTCATATGGTTATTGTTAAAAATAAAAATATATTTTTGCAAAATTAATATTTTATTTAAATGTTTTAAAATAAGGCAATGTTTTGGTATTTAGAAATTCGGGAAATAGTGTCCAATCGTGCTGGGTTGCGATTTTCCGTTTGGCTAAATAACTAAATACCCTTTTAATAAATTTCGTAAATTATGAGATGACTTTAATTACGAGGGTTTAAAAAATGTCGTGTCCAATCGTGCTGGATGTGATGTTTATATTCTTTCGGAATAAAGAAATCTCAAGTTTCAAATAAAAAAACTTATTCTTGAGAACTCAAAATGTTGTATCCTAACTTATTGGGTGTGATGTTTTGTATCTTGAGGTAAGAATTTTCTAAAATAAAAGATGCATCTAGCTTCAAAGTTATAAAATGTTGTATCCTAACTTATTGGGTGCGGTGTTTTTATTTCTTTGAAATATGTAAGTCTTGGTTTTACTTCTAATAAGGGATCTTATTTTAAACTTTTTAAATTTCAAACATTTGGACATGATTTTATCAATTAGGTACCAATTTTTGGGCGTTATGAGGGTGCTAACCCTTCCTCATACGTAACCGACTCCCGAACCTGTTTTCTCATTTTTCGTAGACCAAAATCAAATGTTTTAAAATGAAACGTTTTACAAGGTGATCCAATCATACCTAAGTAAAAAAGGATTGGTGGCGACTCCCATTTTGTTTTTAAAGTCGATCCCCATTTTCTAAATCCGATTTTAAAATAGTTTCGACAGCTTGGTGACTCCTCTGGGGACAATAAGAGAGTCAAGCTGTAAAATTGATAATTTCATGTCCTTTTGTTCGAATTTAAAATTCTAATTTTTAAAAATATGATCCTTTTATTGCATGTGATTTTAAAATATATCTCTTGGCATTGCACTGCATGACCGTTATGGTCACACCCTTAAGTGGGAGAGAGAAGCTATGCCTTCGTGAGGTTTTCACCTCCGCATGGGCTAGTGGACTGCTTCCGGAATACATCCGTACCTATGTCTTCGTGAGGTTTTCACCTCCGCATGGCCATAGGGAAATGTATTCCCCTGAATCGAACTCGGTCCATATGAGCCTATAATGGGTGAGGGTCGAGGGGGTGAGGATCAAGGAATCTGCTGGTTCGGGTACCTTAACTCTAGAACTAAACCACATATAGTGAACCCTAAAGGCCCACCTTAGGTAGAACTATTTCAAACCCTAGTGGTCACCCTGATAGGTGTTCTATGTTATTTTTTCCTATGCTAACGTGTTCTCTTTTGTTTTGATTGCATTGCATTCATATCATAGAAAAGAGGTGTTGATTTCTAATTCGATTGCTAAATAAAAAAGTTTGTCATAAGAAAACGGGTTTTTTATAAAGTGAATTATAATACGGTCTCGTCCGAATATAGTCTAAGTGAATACAATAAGAGAAGACTGATAGTCGGCGAAGGAATACAAGACTTTATTACCCAATGATTCAAGCTGACAAAGACAAATCGAGAATCACCACGTCTCGACTTTCTTAAAGAAGTTAACGAGTATTATAGAGCAGTGAGTCGCGTCCTAGATCAAGCAAAAAGGAGCTAGAGGAGGCATCTATTAAAAGTTTGCAAGACTTGACTTTTGCGAAGAAGGGATTCATGTTTTCACTTAGACTATGAGGATAAGGCTGTGTATGCGATCCGTTTTATGTAAAGAAATTTGCTTTCTAGTAAAGTTTTTCTAATGTAACTGAATTCAGAATCAACGCTTCTCTCTCTTTGCATTCATGTATTTGCATTACATAACATCATATGTATTCAAATCCATAGACAGAGTCTAATTAGTTTAAATTCTAGGAGAGAGAGAGAAACTGGAAGCTGAACACCCTTACGGTACACGAGCAAAGTCAAGGAAAATGGACCAAAGGATGGAACAATTCCAGAGAGAAATGCAAGACCAGATGCAAGAGTAGATGGCAAAACTCCAACAAGAGATGAGGGACCAGATGTTGGAGGCCCAAAAGAACATGATGGCTCAAATGGCCCAAATGATGAGTGGGATAATAAACAAAGTAAAAGGTCCCATAGTCAATGCTGAAGACAATGAGGACTTTCCTAGGGGATTCACTTCACCACACGTGCAAACACAGCCAGAGGAATATCCCCAAAGGCCACCCATCATGATTAGACCTCAACAGGGGTAAGCTGATCCTAGACCACTCATGAACTTTCAAGTGGGCTCGGGATCTAACCCAGGAGATAACCCTGCTAGCCTCGTTATCCCTGATTTGGACATAGAAGAGAGAGAGGGAATAAGAAGGAAGTTGGAGGATAGCTGTAGGTGGTTAGAAGAAAAGTTCCAAGCTTTGGAAAATGCTGACCATCATCATGGTTTTGACGCTAAGGACTTGAGTCTGGTCCCTGATTTGGTACTTCCTCATAAATTCAAGATGCTAGAATTTGAGAAGTACAATGGAACTACTTGCCCTGAAGCCCACATCACGATGTTCTGTAGACGTATGACGGGCTATGTGACAATGATCAACTTCTGATTCATTGTTTCCAGAATAGTTTGACGGGTGCAGCGTCTAGGTGGTACAACCAACTCAGTCGTGCTAACATTAGCTCCTGGAGGGACTTGGCCCAAGCTTTCATGAGGTAGTATAATCATGTCACAGATATGATGCCTGACCGAATCATGTTGCAAAACATGGAAAATAAATCAAATGAGAGTTTCAAGCAATACGCACAAAGATGGAGGGAAATTGCCATGCAAGTTCAACCACCTCTCCTGGAGAAGGAAACCACTATGTTATTCACCAACACTCTGAAAGCTCCATTCATCACTCATATGATAGGAAATACCACCAAGAGCTTTGCGGATATAGTGATGGCAGGAGAGATGATTGAAAATGCCATAAGGGGTGGCAAGATTGAAGCAGGAAAACCACTAAAAGGTCTGTTCCTAGGAAAAGGGATGACGAGATGAATAATGCGAGTACATACAACAAAGGGTACTCAAAGGCAGTCACTGTTAGCCAACCGAAAGTGGTTACGGCTGGGCAACAAGGGTCGATGAGACAAGAAGCAGGCCCTAGACAAAATTCTGAAAAGCTCCAATTTACGCCAATTCCAATGACATATAAGGAGCTATA